>JAWDJD010000004.1:157277500-158505000 GCA_035047305.1 Bradypodion pumilum | reverse complement strand
CTTTACACACTGAGACCAGCAGTAGCCACACTTATTCCAGCCAACAAACCAATTTCAAAGTTTTCAAACTAAAGTCATAACTCTAATCCTCTTCTTTTCCCATTTTCTTAAAGTCTGACTGTGATGCTACTACTAACTTTACAGTCCTGTTGAGAGAGTTCAATTAAAGCTTGTGAAAAGGCAAAAAGATTTCAAGATCTGTACTGACCATAGGTACAGGCAGAGGAAATTGAGTAGTGGTGATAAAAAGTTTCTTTGTGTGTGGAAGGGAGAATGGATGAGGCAAAAGATGAATAGCTTTAAGGGATAGCCACTATCCACTAAGCAATTTTTTCTCCTCAATGAAAGCTGCTACAAACTTTAGCCTGAATCCCAAAGTAGCATTATGAAAAGAACTTTGACAGACCCATTGTGAATAGATTGAATATACAGTATTGGTGTGCCTATGAAGGATTTGTCTTACCTACATATCATAAGAACAACAGTAAATGGAAACCTGGATGTGTCAAAAACCCTATGTTTTAAATTGCTAAGAAAAAATGGGTTCTTACATTGTCAGAGAACAAACTGGGGATTTGGAGGAGAGCATTTTGCTGAGTATTCTGTTGGTTTTGTGTATAAATTCTGCAACTGTTTTGGAAGAAAGGCTGCCCATCGGCAGCAATGCAATTAACACAATGTATAGTCTAGCCCTGAAAAGCTGTGATCATGAGAAATCTTTTGTTTTGTCAGAATTTCTATATCCCAATCATCTTGTTGATTTTAACACACTCTTCCATTCCCCTCTCAGTTCTATACTATTCTTTTTGAGACACTGCAAGATGAGGTCTATACAATTATTGACCTTGCACCTCTCACCTGATGAAAGCAACTATGCAAAACACAAAAGGAATCTCATGGATAGACTGAGAGTTTCAGTGTTAAGGAATAATAAAAATAAATATAAGGATCAGGGAAAATCCATTTCAGAAAATCATGGAATCATAAAACCATAGAATAATTCAGTTGGAAGGCAATCAAGTCCAACCCCCTGCTCAATGTAGGAATCCACTTCAAAAAACATCTGACAAATGGTTGACTAATTTTCTCTTGAATGTCTCCAGTTTTGGAGTGTTCACCATCTCCTTAGGTAATTGCTTTCATTGTCATTTTGCTTTAACAGTCAGGAGGTTTTCCCTGATATTCAACCAAAATGTGGCTTCCCATAACTTCAGCCAATTATTATGTGTTTTGCACTATGGATGTTCAAAAATGGCAGAATTTCTGCTCCTTCTCTGTATGACAAGCTTTCAAGTATTTGAAGATTTCTGTCATATCTCCCCTCCGTCTTCTTTTCTCAAGGCTAAACATTCCCTGTTCTTACAGGCTTTTCTCATAGGACTTAGTTTTCAGTCCCCCTGATTATCCTAGTTGCCTTCCTATGAATTATTCCAGTTTGTTGGCATCCTTCTTAAAACATGGTGCCAGAACTTGTCACTGTACTCAAAATTAGGCCTAACCAGTGCCAAATAAGGAAAATTAATACTTCATGAGATTTTGAAGCTATACTTCTGTTAACGTAGGTTCATAAGCCTCTTGTATGCATGAACTTAGCATTACTAAAATTTGCTTGTCAGTCAAATGTCCTATAAACAAGAAATATGACCCATTTGTTCGTTCATTTGTTCATTTGTTCATTCGTTTGTTTGCTCATTCGTTCGTTTGTTCGTTCATTCAAAATGCCACTAGTTCAAATACTGGCACTGGTTCAGACCAACTGAATTTGACCATTTTTCAATTTCAAAAGGAATAGTATTTCTAATTGTAAGTTTGGTGATCCAAGGATGGAGTGCAATCCAAATTTATAGACATTTGGTTAATGCTTAATAGAAGTAGGTGATTTTGTACTGCCAGACCTCAGATATAAATGCTTATGAAAAGACATTTCACTCATGTGTGAGGTATTATATTATGATATAGTTTGGCAGAAACAACTGAGCTGACCTTTCTCTTATAGCATGCTATATAACATCCATAATATTAATAGATTATTTTGAAAATGAGCACTTTCAATGAATTAGAATATAGTAACGGACATTCTATTTCTAATTATACCCTGGGAGATTTAAAACTTCTTAGTTTCCAGTCATTTTCCCAAGGCATATGCCTTTTGTGGTGGTTAGATAAAACATTCAATTTTAAAGTGAATCAATAAATGGTTATTCAAAGAAGAGTGTATGAGAAATAATTGCAGCTTTGAACAAGAACAAGTCAAATATTTACAAGTTCATGTTTGAGATTGAAATGCACTATTCAAGTAGAAGATGGGTTGTGGGTGGGATAAATTGTCAAAATGTTCAACTGGACAAATATTCATTGTGAATAAATGGCGTCGAGAGTACAGTAAAGTTTTAAAAGAGGTTTCTAAGAGTATGGGCAAATGAACTTTACAGCTGTTGTGTGGCATGGTCTACATGAAATGCTTTTTGGTCTTGTGCCTTCTCCAGACATTGTTAATTAATCTTGCTATGTACCCTATAAAAGGAACACCTGTGCAGAGTTACATCAGCCATGGAGCCAATCTATTGGGCAGCACAAGGGACTATTCGCTGCCAAACCCATCTTCTCTCTGAGACCTCTATCTAGTCAAGGAATCATTTGAAGAAGATGGGTTACCATGGGATGGCTCATTTGCTAGTGTAACTCAGGACCATCAATGTCTGCCTCATTCTTCATTTAAGTCAGTGGAGCAGGAGATGTCATTTCCCCAAAAGTGTGTTCTTGAGAATTTCCATGATCATGATTACTTCCAGATGAGCTAGTCCCACTGCATTTATTTAAAACAATTATATCCCATCTTTCTGTAAGCATGAGTACCTGTTACTAAGGACACATGACCCTATATACACACTTTCCCTATGTCACAAAATAAAATATTCAAGAACACAAATGAACCAAGGGTGGAAATACTCTAGTGCTGAAGAGCATTTGCAAATCTAAGATCTCTGACTCTAGCTCTTTGGCTCCATTTTTGTTTGAAGGGTGACAGCTGCTGTCAGTCCAGTAGTGCCAGTCAATGGTCTGACACAGTGGTTTCCAACATGGAGCACACACACACACACACCACAGGAGGACTTCATTTCCTAGAAAACTATGTCAGTACATTGGCTGATCAGTGGTTTGGTAAATTAATTTAGGCTTCTGGGAATGAAAGTCCAAAACCTAAAGGTTGGGAAACACTGGTCTAGAGCAGGGGTTCCCAACCTTTTTGTATCATAGGCCAGATCACGCCCCCTGGACAGATGAGCGGGCTGGTCATGTGGTTCCTCCCACTGTAAAGGCTGCCATAAAACACATCCATGGCTGTTGTAAAAATGTTTACAACAGCAACAGGTGTATTTACGGCAGGAACGGGTGTGTCTACGCATGCGTGGGCATGTTTTATGGCTGCTGTAAATGCTTCTGCTTCAGCTTCCGGTAGCAGCAAGGGCAGCAAAATGAAATGGTGCTGTGGACCGTGTCCAGCCTGTGGGCCATAGGTTGGCCACCCCAGTCTAGAGTATAATTGCCTTTTATTCAGTGGTGGGCTCCAATTTTTTTTTTTACTACCACACCATGGCCATGGTATGGTGGACATGGCCAGGGGAAAAGCCCTGTGTTGCATCTTAATTAGGACTACTTTATTCCAAAAATTGGATGGGTGGGGCCAGCCAGAATTTCTGCTACCCATTCTGGCGAACTGGTGCTAACCTGGTGATGCCCACCATGGCTTTTATTCCCAGCATAGGGTTGGTCCAGGTTAGGGAAGAACTAGGCATGGATGCTGTGTGTTTGCAAAGGGAAAAGTCTGTCTCTGTGCTGTTCCAATGAAGGCTGGTAATCCTGTGATGCATCCAATGATGTTGCTCTTTTAGATGGAGAGCTTGACATACTCTCCTTTGCCAGGGCTAGAGGCCCTTTTAAAAATGTCCTGCCCTTGCACTTCTTTTAGTTTGGGATACAGTTAGGACTGTTTCAAATTTCACAAAAGGCTTGCTAATTCAGCTTTTGTTTTCTTACCCCTGGAGTCTTTGTATAAGGCATGGATGGGGTTCATTTTGGGGTTTTTTTTGTGTCTGCTCAATCTGTCAAGCCTTGTGTTTTTACCATCCAGTTTTGCTTTGTTCTAATAAAGATTTAGTTGCAAGCTTACATCTTGTTTTCCCTGAGACATTTATTGGCTAAATCTGAGGGTGCTAAATCCCGGTGACCTTACCATCTTACTTACAACCATGGTGGGGTAGCACTTGGAATACAGCTACCAGCAGGCACAGGCAAAGGAGCATTCTCTGCCAGGAATTTTTCCATACCCTTCACCTTCTGGTCTCACCCCTTTTCTTTAATAGGAAGATGGGGGAGATGCAGAGTAAACGTTCCTCTCAGCAGCAAGGAAGTGCCTGGCTGCCTGAAGAATTTTACCAGGAGCTGAGAAGTGCAGTGGGAGGCTGCTAGTGGGATTTCCCTGAAGCAACAGGTAATACAGGGCTTCTTTCTCCACATAGGAGGAGATAACTTTTCCATCGCTCCTTTAATTTTTTATTTATTTATTGTTAATAGAAGCAATAATCAGAAGCAAATAAAATACTAAATAATGATGTTCTGTATGTACTGAAGAATGGAAAATAACACTATGAGTGACAGGGGAAGGAAAACTGCCATGTGACTTAATTTGTAAAAATGTATGGACCACCTGTAATCTAATTGAAACTCAACAAAAAATCTCTAAACTAAATAGCCTTGAACAGCATTTAAAAAAGAGATATTAGGTACTTAAGGAGACAATCATGAACATTTTAAAAAAAGTGGAATCATGTGCATGTTTACACTGAAATGAGCCTCCCTTTCTATGGTAGCAAGACACTGATTTGTTGTGGAATGAAAACAAGACAAAACCGCATTCCAGGCTAAGACAGATAAGGAGTTTTATTATTATTTGGCCAAATAGGTCCAAAGTCACTCTATCAAGTGTAAAAATAACTTTGAATGACAAATTCATTTTCAGAGCCTTCTTTTATACCATATGATCACAGGGAATTTCCACACATTACATCATTATGGCACAAGCCTATTAGTTATTAATCTTATGACATTGTCATTCATATCAGGTCAAATTAAGAACTGTCATTTAGGTTAGAACATTCAGAAATTGTTCATGTGTCATGTCACACCATATCACTTCACAGAAATATCACTTAGCGTTCTTATTCCTTATGTGTAAATCTCTACTGCTATTTTCTACAGATAGAAATCCTACATTTACGTTGCATGTTTATTCAGCGTATTTGTTCAGCTTGTGGACACAAGGCCTTTTGTTTACTTTAGCCTCGTCATTATGGTGTATATTGATCAGGTCAATCTGATCTGTTTTTCATTTCAGAATAGCTTGAGGAATGATTTCTGCTTTTAAGCAGAATTAATATTAGAATTAATATCTTAATTCTTTCACTCCTATTTCAGATTGGTATGGAGTTTATTTACTTTGAAATAAATGTGCATGTGAATCCCTGTATAGAAAAGCTTGCTGTTTTTTGGGTAGATGCTCTCATATAGTGCACTTATCTTTGGGTTTTGTAAGGATATATTTTGGTTTAAGAAGCATATTTCTTCTGGAAAAGAGAAAAAGAGAGAGAAGAGGGTTTGATTTCATAATAGAACAATCCTTCCCCAGTTTGGTCTCTTATCTCCCAAATGGTAAACCCTAGATTACCTCACCATGTGTTCCAAAGATTAACCACTTCATAGCTAAAAATTACTAGACTGCAGAGATGCAAATAGAAGGAAGTGTGAGCAGCTGTGTGGCTCGGTTGCCTCAAGAACACCAGTGGTGGTGGCGGACTCCTTCCCTCGGCCCGACTGGCCTGGAGGAAAGTGTGAGCAGCTGTGCAGCTTGGCAGCCGCAAGAACACCGCTGCTGCCACCACCAGACTCCTTTCCTTGGCCAGCCCGGCCTGGAAGGAAGTGCTAACAGCTGTGTGGCTCGGCAACCTCAAGAACACTGCTGCCACCACTGGACTCCTTCCCTCGGCCCACCCGGCCTGGAGGGAAGTGGACATAGCTGTTGGGGTTAGAGTTTTTGCAATATTTTACATACTGTTTTTTGTGTATTGTATTTGAAAAACTTTTTTGTACTATTATAATGTGATACTCTGTAATTTTTATTGTATTGTGGAAATTGTGATTCTTTGTACAGCTGCCTAGAGTCACTATGCAAGTGGGGCAGCATACAAGTTGAACAAATAAATAAATAAAATAAAATGCAAATGTTAACATTTGACAAACTAGGATTGCTTAAATTGCCTCTTTTGTACAGCTATTAAAATTGCAGAATCATTTTCATCTTTGGCCACTCTAGTAGTTTGATAAATAGAAATCTCTTGTAAGATAGCCTTCTACATTTGCCACAAGACAGAATGGTTTCTTTGACTATACAGATGCTGTTACTGTTATCATCATATACATTCATTGGCTTCTAGTCTACAGGAAGAGATAGAGAGTAGGGGCCTGCTGATGTTAAATTATAAAATTGACTTCTATAAAAAAAACCTTGGATTACCAAATGTGATGAGACACAAATCAGCCACTTGCTGAAAAAAGGTACAATTCTACCCATCTTGTAAAGAGGGGAATGTCTTTTATTGGAAATGGGCGCATTTCTTGATAATACTTACTTGGCAGAGGATGTCAAAGAAAAAGCCCTACTCCATATCCTACTTAATTTCACAGCAGGAACAGAGCAAATAAACAAGTCCATATGGCAAGGAGGAACATAATGGGAAAATATAGATTTCTGTTAAGAAAGTTAACTAACACCTATTTTAGTTCATACCATCTGGTAGCTGAGCAGTCACATTAGCACAAGATATCCATGCGTTAGGAGGGCATTAAAGTGGATTATGATTGTATCTGCCTGACAGCTATGCACAGATTACACACTTCTATCCCATTCAGCATACTGAGATCTACCAGGATTAAATTCTGATTCATTTAACACACACACACATTTTATGAATGTGGGATATTGTGCTTCTGTATCCAAAATTTTAAACACCAGGAAATGGCCCAAAATTGCTACACAATATTGTATCCACATGTCTAGGAGGAAATAAAATGCCACATTTTATATAACAAGCTAAATGTTGACAACACCGGTAGCAGTAATCAAGATGGTCTACAGCTGTGATGGCAAACCTTGGCACTCCAGCTGTTTTTAGACTTCAATTCCCAGAAGCAGTAAGCCCATTTGTTTGGATGCACAGGGACTTGGGCTTCTAGGAATAGAATTGCCATATTGTGGAGAGTTCTAGTGTAACTTATTTGCATTTTTTTCCTTTTACATATATTGTATTTTGTTATTGGTTACTGTGAATGGTGTAAACTGCTTTGAGTCTCCCATTGGGATGAGAAAAGCGGTATAGAAATTTAAATAAATAAAATAAATAAGTCCAAGAACAACTGGAGTGCCAAGGTTTGCCATCACTGGTCTACAGAATTCCCTTTTCTTTTTCTACTATTCAGACTTTTTGAAAAAGATCAATGGAAATGCCAATGTTAACATTTGACAAACTATGATTGCTGGGTAATGAGCAATTAACTGATGGGAAAAAAGAGTCAGTTTCTGGAATTTTCCCTTGCATCATGTTGCTATCTGAATGTTACTATGTTAATGGTACTATTCTCTGTGTAAATGCAGACCTTAATGTTGGCTGCCATTGGTGTTGACAATGGTCAGATTGCCCTCAGCATTTACATTTGAAAAGTAATGTTGAGGAAACAAAACCTATGTTTACTGTTGGTTTCACCTTTTTTATACCTTCCTACATTATACTACTAAGTGCAGCAAGAACATCTAAAAATTATAGTTGGGAGTACAAAATAAAGAGCTGTCTTACTGGAGAAAGTCAGGAAGAATAAAGAAATTCACTTGGCAATAGGAAGTTAACTGGGCTCTAAATTAGTTGGCTGAAATAGTCCATGATTTTACAAATGGAAATAACATGGTGTTGTGGTAATGTGTTAGCAACTTATTACCTGCAGTAGTAACCTAACTAAGATTTTTTTTTGCAATATCTTGTTTTTTCTTTAAATCAAGTTCTAATTCAAGTCTAGCAAATACCTTGAATAAATTAACCCTGGTAATTTAGTCTCACAAGCATGGACATTTCCAGCTGTTTCAGCATATAAAAATGTCTATTTGGTTAAGAAAAGTTCTGTTTGCATTGGAAATGCTGACTAGCCTTGTCTGTAATTATAACATATAATAAGCATTTAAGGCTAAAGGGTATGATCAGTTAGATAAAAGTCAGAATATTGAAAAGGTCATAACAATAATCCACATTATTATCATTCATATTCCAAATACTTGATTCCAAAATTATAAGGGCAGTGGAGCATTTGCTGAAATGACCCTATTAATATTCTGTCTTCATATTGCAATTTAATGGGGTTTTCATGCCCACAATTGTAAGCTGGCCCTTACAAATCTCTCAAGAATGGCTCTAGAGTTTTTGACTACAAGGAGCAGGCGGCCTGGAATTCATCCTAACTTTTAAAATAATGGTTCTTAGAAAACAAATTATCTGTTTCTCAAATACAGTTGTATTGACTTCCTATCTCCCACCTTTATTTGGAAACTTCTAGACATGTGATCTGAGATGCCACTTTACTAGGCTAAAATATATGAACAAATGATTGATTACATGCAGCACCCACTGCTTTATGCCTTGTCTCCTATTTCCATGGCCCACTATCATGTTGAGGAGAACTGTTTTGCAAGATGGTTCATCATACTGGGCTGGAGGAAGCTTTTGAACACGTGTCTATGTCTGATGACCATTAATAACTACCATTAAATTATGTCTCTAAGGTCAAGTGTACACTACAATTCTTGTCTCCATCAGCCATGTTGGGAATAAGAGACAACAGAAACAGACATGCATCCTCAATAAATTGTTGGAGTAGATTTAGTTGACAGCCAAATTCTATCAATCCTTTTCAAAAACTCAGTTTTCTGAAGTTCTTGCTCTATTCTTTGCTAAGCAAATACAATATAGCTAACTAGGCACTCTGGTTCTTATTCACACTTCTGATTGGGAATTTTCCAAGAATAAGCCAGTAGTGAACTGGCATCTCTGATCATAACATACTTATTGTGACTGTCCTCTCCTTAATTTATCTGTTTAAATAGACCTGCCTTACAATATCTGATTTATTCCATTAAATCTCCCTAGAATCATAGATTCCTTGAATAACTGAGTTTGAAGGGGCCTTTTATGGATGATGGAGAACTTCTCTTGATCTGATTTATCTTATTGGATTGCCTTGGGAAAATGTGACTTTCCCTTCCTGCCATCCAAATCCTGGACACTTACATTGACGATTACCTGCTATTTTGGTTGATACTGCTAACAATTAATCTTATGTCTTCTAGTGATACTGATTTAAAAGTCTTGTGCTCAAAGTTATTGGATGGCAGACATTTAATGTTTTCCCTAAAAAATTAAAAAGATTTACCAGCCTAGTAGTTCTGCTGCCTTTATTTAAATCATGTAAATTATATGTCATTGACATCCAGTGGTATGTTTAGTACTATATATTGTGATGTAGCTGATAACTGCTGAAAATGCATCTTGAAATATCAAGCACTCATGAACAATTATGTATAATTACAATGAAATTATGACTGTTTGCTTAATGTAACACTTCCAAGTTGAAGTGTTTTAGTGTATAGCAGTTTTCCTTTCCTTTCTCTTTCTCACATTTCATACTTGAAAGTATATCACATACAGAATATGCTATGTTATCGGTAAATTTTGAACAGAAAGGTAAAATGCATCCTAGTTTTCCATGGTCTTACCTAATAGTAACTTCCTTTCCACAATATAAGTTACACATGAGGACAACTGAGGGTCAAGCCAAAGAGCCTTGATGATTGCTTCGTGTTTGGGTGAAAAATAGTTAACAAATAAAAAAAGGAATCACATTCCGAAATTTTCACCTTCTTGGTGTCTGTTTGTGAATGATAGTGAGTATAAGAGGGTATTGTGTAGAGTAGACCATCTTGACTGCTAACATTGGTGTCAATATTCAGCCTGCCCTTTGCTATATAACGTTTGGTACCCTTTTCCCTAGTGGCAATGTGGGCACAATATTGTACAGAAATATTGGGCCATTTCCTAAAGATTATGAATAAATAAATTTGGGTCCCAAACCTAATTCGTGGGGCCCAGATTACTATGGATTCAGTCTTAATCTTGTCCAAAACACCAAAGTAGCTTCTGAAATGAACTGGGGGACCCATGCAATTAAACCTTTGTTTTGGATTCTGTTTATCTCTTCATTTCATAGTTCTTTTTTTTTTTATTAAAAGGCATTGGGCCACTTTTAAAAAAAATATTTTTATTGATTTTAAACACACTTACAAAGCAAACACAATACATGAAATAAAAACAATACACACCCTGTGAAAATACAATACCCTGGAGGGTTTCAGAAACCACAGTTTATTACATCCAAAAATTACTTTGTTCCGGTACAGGCCTGTTATTTTTATTCCCCTTAGCTGCATATTCCACAAAAGGTCTCCAGATATTCCAGAATCTGTTCTCTTTCAAGTTATCTCTTTTTACTTTTATTTCCCATGTCAATTTGTCATTCAATGCTAACTTCCACATTTCTTTGTACCACTCTTCGGTCTGTATAATTATATTGTTTTTCCAATTTCTAGCAATACATTGTCTACCCGTTGTAAGCATTATTTCTATTAATTCTCTCTCATCTTTATCTTGACAAATAGATTCCACATTTGTTAACATGGTGGTACCTGACCCCAACTTAATTCTTGTACCCATTATTTCACACATTTCTTTTTCAATTCTTTTCCAAAAATCATTTACCACTTTACAACTCCACCACATATGTTCATAAGATCCCACTGTGTCTTTATATCTTCAGCACATCTTATCTTTTTTATTATCAATCTGATGTAATCTCACTGGGGTCAGATACCACCTCCATAACATTTTATAATTGTGCTCCTTTATCCTTACTGACATAGTTCTCATTACTCGTTTCTTCCATTTATTTTTCCAGGCAACCTTGTCTATCTTTATTTTCAACTCCTCCTCCCACGTTGAAATCAAATCCTCCTGCGACTCACCCACTTTATTTAATAAAGTGTATAATTTGCTAACTAAGCCCTTAATACTTCTTTCACCCTTCCTAATTCTCAAAACCAGATCCTCAAATTCTGTCTTATCTCTTTCTCTATCATATTCTCTCATATACTTATCATTCCACTTGTTAATTTTCATTATTTGAAACCAATTCAATTTTAATTGTTTGAACAGGGTAGTTCTGCTATTTGCTATACTACAAACCCGTAACCAATCTTTCAATAAAAAGATTTCATTCTTATCTAGTATTTCTTTTACTACATTGTCTATCTTAATCGGGAAACCCATCATATCTGTAATTTCCATAATTGGAGAGAAGTTCGGGGCCAGAACTTTTTTAGCCTTCTTCCAGACCCTCATTAATCCCCTCATCATGGTACTTTTGGTTTCTAATTTTCCCAAATTCTCCCCCCAAAAGACCATTTTACCAATATGTCTATAGTCCTTCATCTCAATTTCCTCCCATATTACCTTTTCCTTTGCCAGGATCTTCACCACATCCTTAATTTGGAACGCTCAATAATATCCTCTCAAATTTGGCATTCCCAAGCCACCTTCCTTCTGGAGCAGATACCATAATTTTTTAGAAATCCTCGGCCTCTTTCCACCGTTACAAAAGTTGTTGATCATTTTTTGAAAATCATTAATTTCTTTATCCTTCAATTGAATTGTTAATGCATCGAACAGAAAATTAATTTTAGGAAGGACCATCATTTTAATAAGCGCTATTCTCCCGAACCATGACAATTTTAATTTTTGAAATGATTGTATCTTATTTTTAATCTCTATCTTTAAAGTATCGTAGTTCAATCTTTTAAGGTCCTCCAATCTATTAGATACCACTATACCTAAATATTTCAATTTATCTTTAATTTGGATGTTACTCCTCCTGATTATCTTGTTCTTATCTTCTTCTTCAGCATTACACAATAACATTTCCGACTTATCCCAATTTATCTTGAGGCCGGTGATATCCTCAAAATCCTGTAATTGTAATCTAATTTTTTCCATTGCCCTCTCTGGATGTCTTACAATTATTATTGTGTCATCTGCATACATACTTATTTTATTTTCCATAATCCCCTCTATATTTTATCATCTCTTATAGATTTTGCCAAAATCTCCATTGCCATAATAAACAAAATTTGTGATAAGGGACAACCTTGTCTCGTACCTGCCTCCAGTTTTATCTCATCTGTGAAATCATCATTAACTCTGACCTTTGCTGATCCTTGATAATATAATTGATCTATTATTATTCTAAATTTGTCACCAAATCCATAGTATTTATTTCCTTAATTGAAATCCATTGCAATGAGTCAAATGCATTAAATATATCCAGTGATATTAATCCCACTTTTTCTTTTGTTTGACTCACCACATCTATTAAATCCACAACTCTTCTGGTCAGGTCAGCCATATGACGCCCCTTCAAAAAGCCAACTTGGTCTGTATTTACATAATTACCCATAAAATTGTTTAAGCGGTTAGCCAGTATTGCTGTGAAGATCTTGGCATCTTGGTTTATCAATGAGATAGGTCTATAAGATTCCACTTTTTCTAAATTTTTACCAGGCTTTGGCAATAACACAATTATGGTCCTATGCCATGAAGTCGGGACTTGACCCCCATCTAATATATAGTTATATAATTTTACTAACTTTGGTACCACTATATCTTTAAATTCTTTGTAGAAATCAGCCGATAGCCCATCTTCTCCTGGAGCCTTTCCGAGCTTTAAACCCTCAATAACCTCCCTTAACTCCTATTCCGACACTTGCTCCTCCATTCTATCTTTATGCTCATGCTTTATTCCAGTGACTATTTGTTTCTCCAATTGTTGCTTAAGCTTTTCTACATCTATTTCTTTTTTTGCATACAAAGCCTGATAAAAATCCTTCACTATCTTACATTTATCCTTATTCTTATTACATCTTACCCCTTGTTTATCAATCAAGACTCCAATTTCCCTTTTTTCGCGCTTTTCTTTTGCTGCTTTTGCTAATAATCTTGAATTTTTGTTACTAAATTAAAAATATTCTCTTTTCAAGTACACCAAATTTCTTTTAACCTTTTCTATATCTTTACCTACAACTTCAGCTTTTAATCTTTGTAAGTTTGCAAATACCTTATTGTCCTTTGTCCTTGAATGTTCCTCCTGTAACTGCTTTATCTCCTTTTCAATTTTAACCTGTGTTGATTTATACACTTTATATCTATTATTTGCTGCTTTGATACATTCCCCTCTGAAAACCGACTTCATGGCATCCCAGACCATATTAAAACTTACTTCATCATTGTCATTCAATTGCCAAATTTTCTTCCAATTTCCCCTAATTTGAGCCTTTGCCTTTTGGTCTTTAAATAAATTAGCATCATATCTCCAAGTCCTTCTCCCTCTATATTCACTTTGTAAACTCAACTCCAAAACAACTTTAGCATGGTCAGATTCCTTAAAAATTCCGATTTCCATCTCTTCCAAATTTTTGACCATTTTTCAGTTACAAATACATAGTCTATTCGGAAATATGACTTATAAACATGTGAAAAATATGAATATGCCCTTTCTGACCCCTTGAGTTCTCTCCATGAGTTTTTCAGACCCAAAGCCAACATCCAATTGTCCAAAATCTGTCTTTTAATTCCTTTTCCACACCTTTAAATATTTGTACAGTCTAAATTCAACCTTACTAAATTAAAGTCCCCAGCTACAATCATCCTCGTTGATAATTCTTTTTCCAAAATTGTTCGCATTTTTTCTAAAAATTCATATTTATATTCATTTGGGGCATATATATTAACCAAGATTAACTCTTCATCATCCAGTTTCCCTTTTAGTATCAAATATCTGCCTTCTGCATCTGCAATGGATTTTGTTATCTCAAACCCCAATCTTGAGGAAATTAAGATTGCAACTCCTCTAGCTTTAGACGTACCAAATGATTTCTCGTAATGCTGCATCCATCCTAAAAAAAAATTATTCGAATTTTGAGATTTTTGATGGGTTTCCTGTAAAAAAAGTATATCTGGTCTATCTTTCCTCAGGGCTGATTCTAATCTCTTCCTCTTAATAACAGATCCTGTAGCTTTTACATTCCATGTTAACACTTTAACTGTCCTCATTGTTGATTATATCACCACCATTTCTATCGTATCCAAGTCCTCCACTGGGCGTGCTACCTAATACATTATACCACACAACCACAAAAAAAATTACTACTGAAAAAAGAAAAACAAAAAACATTCATCTTTACCCTCCTCACTTTCCTCTCAGAAAAATCACCTTCGTCCTCCAAAGAGAGGAGGGGGGAACGTGTCAGATGTACGTCATTCCCACTAGCGCACCCTATATAATTCTAAGTTAGCTACTTAACTCTTTTAACCATTTCTATCATCCTCCCCCGCCACCGCTATCGGCACCTCCTTAGCTGTACCAGGTTGTTCTCCTCCCGCAGCACCATCCTCCACTGTACCATTAAATTCTCTTCTTATTGCACCCGAGGTCAACAACTCTTTTCTCAAATCCAACCATTCATTTGAGCTCACTTTAACCAAATCAATCAGGCTCAAAAGTTCCAGAGCATCAGTCTCAACATCAATGACTTGCATCTTTTTATCGTAAAAGAATCTTAATTGTTGTGGGAATCGCCAATTATATTTTATCCCTTTTCTGATCAAAAGTTTTGTGACAGGTTTCATCTTATATCTCCAACTGCATTCAGTGATCGAAATATCATTGTAAACCTCTACATCAGACCCATCAATTTTTAGAATGCCAGACCCTGCTTGTTTCAAAAGGGCCATTAGCTTTAATTTATCCCCCCAGTTTGCAAATTTAACCAAAACATTTCTTTGAGTTGCTTTCCCCTTCCTTGGTCTCACTCTATAAACACTTGCAATATCTTCATTAACAAAATCTTTCCCCATTTTCAGACCCTTTAGCCAATCAATTATTCTATCTCTTAAGTTGTCTGGTGTTCTTTCCGGCATCTGACATATCACAATATTTTGTTTCCTCATCACCTCCTCCATCATATCGATTCTTATTTCCTGCAAATCCAATTTCTTCTTTATCTCCCTCCCCTCTTTCTTAACCTCTTTTATTTTTCCTTCCATGCCCTTTATATCACTTTTCATTGTAGTAACATTTCCTTCCAATTTCTGCAGGCTTGTTTCCACTTTTTTTTGAAAAATCAAAAAACATTGCAGCTAATTTATCCTGTCTTCCCAAAATTTCCACTCTATCCTTCACTCTTGCCTGCTCCATGTTATCCATCTTCTGAAACATTTTACTAAATTCCGCCATAATCTGTGATTGGTCAAATGCTGATGGTTCAGGGGATGCTGCTGCTGCTGCTGATGATGGTGGTGTTTCCACTGCTGCAGGTTTGTCTCTTTTTTAAGCTTTTACCACCGGTTCCTCCTCTTTATCCTTCCCCTTTAAAAACTTATCCATGGTTGCGTCACCCAAAAGTTTCAATACTGCAGCAGTTTTAGCTCTTCTGGGCCTCTCTTCCTGGTGTTGATCCAGCACTACTATAATTTTTTTAAAAAAACCTTCCGAGTCTGATGTCAAATACTCCAAGTTGCAAGCAGCTAGGACACTTGAGATCCTTCACCAGCCAAACGTTATGTCCCCTCCTCTTGATTGAGGCCACCTTATATCATAGCCAAATAATAAATTTGATTGAAGCCAGTGATCCTCAATGTTCACTTTGTAAAAACACAATTCAATATCCAAAAATCTTCAGTCGCTGAAATGCAAGTTAATAACCAGCGACCTCTTGATTGAAACAATATATCCCAAAAGCTCAGGAAGAGGGGTGGAATTGACCCATTACAAAAGCGGGATCAGGAACAAACACAAAACGTACAAAGTCAAGGGGCCCCTGCAGTCAATGGCGAAGGAGGGCACCAAAAGGCACCAAAAAAATTATAAAAGCCCAAAGAGTATATCCCATTAAATGCTCCTGGAAGGAGGAAAACTCAAAAGCTTGCAAAATCCGAGAGCCCCCGCAGCCGAAGCCTTCTCCTCCTCCTCCCAAATCCACGGGTTCTTCTGTCCTCAGAACAGCACTTCATCAAAATCTTTACTTTTCCCATTCTTTCTTTTCATCCACACACCTTCTCCACGTATCCTCAAAGCTCACTCTCGCAAACAATCTGCTCCTTCTCCGTACCTCCTTCTTCCTCCTCCTTCCTCCGCACACTCACTTAACTTTCACTTTCTGTGAATGCCGCCATTATCCCTCAAACATCCAGAGTCTCTTTCTCTCCATAACTTCCACTCGCTCCTCTCTCCAAGCTTCCGCTCCCAGAGGGTTCCCCTTCCAGCCCAATTCCGTTCGTCCGGTCAGCTTATGCCTCTTTAGTATTTATTATTCGATATTATCACTTTCTCCGACCCCCCCTTCTCCATCGTCTTGCCCGCCCGCAGCACCGCTGGCTTTGCCTGGCTTCGACTGCCTACCTCGCCACCCGTCGCTGCTCCGCAGACTCCGACTCCTCGGAAAGGGGAGAAATGCCAATTTGGAAGCACCACAGAGAGACTGACACGAATCCACTTTTAGATTAAAACTCCTTCCATTTTAAAAAGAAAAAACTGCTTTTGTTCCCACATTATGTGCACAGAGAATTACAGTGGATGTTACTCTGTCTCCATCTTGGCCACGCCCCCTCATTTCATAGTTCTAACATTTATTTGTGCCATTGACTGGCATTATTTATTTGTGCCATTGACATACAATTAGGAAATAGTTAACATTTTATAGATGACTGGAATAGTTCACTGTTGTTGTTGTTGTTGTTGTTGTTTTTAGATCAGTGCTGCAGGTTTCCTCACTTGTGTGTCTTGACTGTACAAGTTTGGTTTATTATCTCTCCCAGTTTATTTTCCCAATAAGCTCTTCCCTCTGTGCATCTATTTCCTGTTTCTAACCTCTAGTTTTTCAGTACTCTTGGTTTACTCCCTTCTCTAGCTTCTATATCAAACTAGAATTCTAGCCCATCACTCCCTAGACCCTTTTGTTTACCTCTCTCTAGAATGTAATTAGTTCAAACAGTTACCACCAGATCCTCACCAGAGCACTTTACAACAGAAATACAGCCGTTGGTCTATTTGCATGACCTTCTGGATTCTCTGCTAAAATTGGTAGGTTAAAAATTCTTCATGTTTTAATCAGTTCCTCAGATAAATAATCAAGAATCTTCCTAAGAATTTGATGAAGTAACTTTATCTAGAGTGCCCTTGAAGCCCTGAGACAAACTTGCTTAGATTTCAGCATTTTTAGTCTAGGGGAGAAGGTGAAGAAGAATCTTTTAATGCCAAGAAAATTTACATATAAATAGAAGCAGATGTTGCTTTTGGAAGAGCTTCTCAATAACAAAAATGTAAGGTGTACACAATTGTGTAGAAGCTACTCATGCTGCCACTCCATCTTTCCCTCCTTTGAATCTTACAGAAGATTTGTGTGACTCCAGCAATGGTTTAGTGTATAAGCTAGCACAGCAATTGGCCATTTTTCTTTCCTTGTTGCATTTGCTCCCTAACTGCAAACACCACCATTTCTAGGATCTCTTATGAACCAGATTCACTTGACAGCATATTCCCATGTATCAGAGCTCCAGTAACTACATTGTGCATTTTCATAGTTCCAGTAGCTACACTGTGGGCTGCTGAATGCACTTAGTGTATTCAGATATATTTTGCCCCTTCACCTGAAATAATGGAGCCAGACACAGTGTTGGAATGAACTACGGCCACAATTTTGTTAACTATTTAACTATATCTTTTGCAGAGGGTCTAACATAGTGTGGATCCACTATCCAGGAGCCAGGGAGGTCCCCTATGACCCCTACCCCTGCTCTTTATTGGTATATTCCAAGCCGTGATTGTGTACTGCCCACCCTTGGCTGCTTGACACTCTGGTGATGTTCTCCATGGTAGATGTCCCATGGCAAAACCCGCCAACAGTGCATCCAGTTGAATTGTGGGATCTGGGCTGAAAAGGTGAAGGTCATGCAACTGCCCCAAGTTCCTTCAACTCATTGAGACAAGACTGGATTCTGCACTACCAGCCAGTTGTGGTCTATTTGAAAGATTAACCCATCAGCCCAAGGCAGTCAGTGTGGAATACACATAAAATTCGCACAGCCTTTTGCCTGCCAGTCAGGGGAATGAGCCAAAGATTCCTCTCCAGCCCCAAAGTGATCAGATAAATTCACACTGGACCACAGAGTGGGCAGTTGGCTCATGGCAGGTTCAAGAGAGGCCAGGGCAAGGGTGGGGCTGCCCTATAAAGGCTTAATTGCTGGCCTTGCTCCACACTGCATGGAAAGCTCCCATTAGTCCATTTCCATCTCAGGATGGGAGGGACAAAGAGTCAGTGCCTGCAGCTCTGCACTTATGCCTTGTTTTAAATTTGACAGCATTCTACCTCTGAAATGAACATGCTCTGAATGTTTGAGGGCATTGTTGGGAAAAGATCCTTTCAATAGATTGATTTTAGGAAGGTCATTCCAGATTCAGCTAACAGCAGAGGGACATGCTCCATTTCTCTCCACATGGGTTTAATTTTGATATTAATATGAAGTTATTGGCTACTTATTGGCAGAGTTGATGGCAAATAGGGAGACAAGTTTGTTCTGCCATTTTGGTTGAAAAGGGTTTATTACTTTACTTCTAAAGGTTTCCCTTGCTCAAAAGCCAGTCGTATCTGACTCTAGGGTTCAGTGCTCATCTTTGCTCCAAAGCCAAAGAGCCAACCTTGTCTGCTTCTGCAGATGTTTCTGAGGTCATGTGGCAGGCATGACTAGACACCGGAGTCCACAGAACGCTGTTACATTCCAACCGAAGTGGTCCCTATTTATCTACTTGAAATGTTTTGCTTTTGAACTGCTAGGTTGGCAGGAGCTGGGACAAAGATGGGAGCTCATCCCATCTTGCAGTACTCGGGAATTGTACTGCTGACCTTCCATCTCCCAGTCAGCATCTTAGCCACTTGAGCCACTTCTACTTTAATTTAAATCACCTTTCAAAATTTATGCCTAAGGCAGTCCACAAAAAAAGGTAAATTGAAAAGCACAGATAAATAAGTTAATCAATTAAAATAAACAAATACTATTAAAAATAATTAAATTTTTAAACAGTTAAAAACAAAGAAATCATTTCTTTGGTGTATATTTGGTGTATGCAAACCAAGACACAGGACACAGCCTCGGGCTGGGTTAACTCAGGTTTATTGCATCGTGGACAAAGGGAACATGAGGTAATGGCGGATCGATAGCTCTTTATATACAGCAGTAATACATTTGAACGTGGTGCCATGGTAGCCCATTGGCTACTGTCTGCGTGACGTCATTGCAGGTCACGCCCTTCTTGTCCAGGTGTAGGTGGTGGCGGGAAAACTTCCCGCGCTGTTGCCTTTGATGAGTTCGGACCAAGAGAGCTTGGACGCTCGCTGCTGCCAGCTGGTGGTCATTAGCTCGCGTCCTATTACAGGGTTTATATGATACAGCTGAAGGTTACATTGTTGCTATAGGCAAGGTTACATTGGCTCAGATACATTGTAATCCATGTGTACAATAAAACCATCAGAACACAACACCCCTCCCCCCTAGGACGAGACAAAGTCTCGAGCCCACACTTAAACACACTCCCCCCCCCCTTAGGAGACAAAGTCTCTCAGCCAAGATGGCTTATTTCGAACACGCTGGGGTCTCGATGCGGGCTGCCTCTCCCCGGGTTTGCTACCTTCTCTTTGTCCCCTGGTTTCCTGTCCTGTAATTGGAGAGGGAGACTCGTTAGTGACTTGCCGCGGCTCCGCGGCGTTGTTGGGAGGTGTGCTCTTTCTTAGGGAGGAACCGGGGGCACTGGGGGCTAACGAAAAACCCCTCTTCTCGCTTGGATGGGTGGGGGAACACTCCTGAAAAACCCCCCGGCTCGCAAAATCAAAATCAAAATCACAATCGGGGGCAGCGGTCGCGCACTCCTCTCCCCCTTCCCCGGCCCCTGATAGGACTGGCGTATCAAAAGGGTATGAGTCGGGGCCGCTGCTTCTGCCTTCCCCCCTTGCTTGGGACTGTTGTCCACTGCTGTCTCCCCCTTGGGTTAAGCGGGTGGGGGAGAACCCTAACGCTGAATCCTGTTGCTGAGCCCCACTGACTGGCCCACTCACTCGGTGCCTCAGTTGATCAGCGTGCCTCCTCCAGAGGAGGCCGGTGGTAGTCTCGACCCGGTACGACACTGGCCCCGTCTGTTCTACAACCGTCCCTGGCACCCAGGCTGGCCCTGCGCTGGAATAGTTCCTGCAGTGAACAGGGTCACCGGCGGCGAAACCTTTCGAGACTGCCAACCCTATGTTTTTCCCTTTATCCTCGACTCTCGTCGGGTCTAGCCTGGACAGGATCGTGGTCAGTTTTCGCCGCATCAAGAGCTCTGCCGGCGAGTAGCCTGACGCCAAGGGGGTTACCCTATACGCTAAGAGGAACTGGCATACTTGGTGATTCAGGTCCCCCAGGCCCATGCGCCGCAGCGCGTCCTTTGTTGTACGCACTAGCCGTTCCACTTGGCCATTCGTGGCCGGGTGAAACGGTGCGGATGTGACATGCCGAATGGCGTTTGCCTCCATGAATGCTCCGAACTCAGCGGAGGTGAAACAACTAGCGTTATCGCTGACTAAAGTGTCGGGTAAACCGAATGTGGAAAAGACTCTCCTTAGCCGGCTAATTGTCGTGGCGGAGGACGTGCTCTTTACTGGGATAACCTCCAGCCACTTGGAGAACGCATCCACCACCAGGAGAAACATGGTTCCTCGGAATGGGCCAGCGAAATCTACGTGCACTCTGGACCATGGCCCCCGTGCTGTGTCCCATTCCCTATGCGGAAGACGGGCCGCCTCAGGTCGGGATCCCTGGCATGCCTCGCAAGTGCCGACCATGTGCTCAATGTCCGCGTCCAGCTGTGGCCACCAGAAGTAACTCCGGGCCAGCGCCTTCGAACGCACAATGCCCGGGTGGCTGACGTGCAGCAATTCGAGCACCCTCGTCCGCAGGGGCGTAGGGACCACCACCCGTTGGCCCCACAAAAGGCACCCCCTTTCTAGGGACAACTCTAGCTTTTTCCGAAAGAATGGGTCGAACTCTGTACTCGGGGACGATGCCGGCCACCCCTTCTGTACCCATGAACTAACTTTCTCCAGCGTTCTGTCCTTGCCTGTCGCCCTAGCAATGTCGGCTGGTACTATTGGGGGTGCGTCTAAAACCTCAATTAGCAACACCTGGCGGTCTCTTTCAACTCTCGCCTTCTGGTCATCCGACAAGGGCAAAGGGGATCTCGAAAGTGCATCAGCATGGCTGATCTCCATTCCGGGCCGGTACTCCAACTCATGTTGGTATGCGTTGAGGAAAATAGCCCATCGCAGCATTCTCGGGGACAGGATCTGCGGCGTGGGCTTGCTCGCCGTGAAAATCCCTAACAGTGGCTTGTGATCGGTCACGATTTTGAACGGGCGGCCATACAAAAAATCGTGAAATTTTTTGGTTCCCGCTACTATCGCTAACGCCTCCCTGTCGGTTTGTGCGTAATTTCGCTCCGCTTGGGACAGGGACCTTGAGTAAAAAGCTACCGGGGCCTCCCTTCCGTCCTCCAACACGTGGCAAAGCACCGCCCCCACCCCCACCGGGGATGCATCACAGACTAGGACCACTGGCCGTTTGGGGTCGAAGTGCGTCAGGATTGCCTCAGATGTTAGGAGTTGCTTTAGCTCTTTGAACGCCCTCTCGTGCTCGTCACCCCACATCCATGGCTCCTCCTTTTTAAGTAACCGATGGAGCGGTTCGGCCACGGACGCCTTCCGCGGGAGGAATGTATGGTAAAAATTGAGGAGCCCCAGGAAAGACTGTAGCTCGGTTTTGGATGTGGGGCGAGGGGCCTTTTTAATGGCTGCTACTTTGGATTTAGACGGCTTAATCCCCTCGGGTGTGATCCGGAACCCTAAAAACTCGACCTCGGTTTCGAAAAAAACACATTTGTCCTTCCTCAATCTCAGCCCCGCTTTCTCGAACACGGTCAGTACTTTGTCCAACCTTTTTGCCAGTTCAGCCTCACTCCCCCCTGTTATCAACACGTCATCAAAATAAGGCAACACCCCCTCCAGGCCCTTTAGGAGGCGTTCCACAAGCGATTGAAAAAGGCCGGGTGCCGAGTTCACGCCGAACTGTAACCGCGACACCTGGAACGCTCCCTTATGTGTAACTATCGTTTGTGCCGCGGCCGTGGCGGGGGCCACAGGAAGTTGCTGATAGGCTTGTGCCAAATCGAGTTTAGCGAAACACTTTCCCCCATTCAGCCTGGCCAAAAGGTGGCTGATCACTGGCACCGGGTATGCATTAGGGCGGATCGCCTTGTTAATTGTACACTTATAATCAGCGCAAATGCGCACCTCCCCGTTAGCCTTTAGAGCCGTTACAATTGGAGTTTCCCACTCCGCGGAATCAACAGGAATAAGAATCCCCTGGCCCACCAGTTTGTCCAGTTCCGCCTCTATCTTGTCCTTGAGTGCGAACGGCACCCTGCGCGGTTTGAGTCTTATCGGGCGGACCTCCGGGTCTATGTCGAAAGCTACAGGGGGTCCCTTGAACTTTCCGAGTCCTTTCTTAAAAACGGCGGGATGCGCATCGCAAACCGCTTGTATTGGGTCCCCCCCCACGGTATGCACCCCCCCTATGAACAAACCTAAAGGCTGAAACCACTGTGTCCCTAGGAGGCTACAGCTTCCCCCCTTGAGGACAACTAGGGGCAGTTCCGCAGAATGTCTCTTAAAATTGACCCGAAATTTCCCGACCCCCAACACCGGAATGCTGTTTCCCTGTACGTCCCGTAGCGTGGACCTCAACGCTTTAAGCTTGGGCCGCACGTGGGGGTCGATTTTCAGGAACTCTTTCTGGGGAATTATGGAATAGGAGGACCCCGAGTCAATTTCCATCTTAATAGGGGCCCCTTGTACTAATACCTCAACGAAGTAATGGGACTGTCCCGCGGACACGCTGAACACTGGGGCGTCGTCCTCGCTGTCGTCCGAGACGCGGCCCACGCCGTCCTGCTTCCTCGTGGTCTGGGCGCCATCTTTGGGCCTCGCTGGACGGTCCGGTCTGGCCGCGCGGTCTTGTGACTGCCTCCGGCCCTCTTTCCGTTTTCTGCATGCCTTGGCGATGTGCCCCCGACGGCCGCAGGTGTAACACTCGGCCTTCCTGAACGGGCATCTCGCGCGCTCGTGGGCCGCTCCGCAACCCTCGCAGCGTCGACCACCCTTCCGGACCTTCTGGACCTCCTCGCCGTCGCTGCCTTCCGTAGACGACTTTGAGGCCCGTCGAGTCGCGTGCACCGACTGTCCGGTCTTCCCGTGCAGCGAATTTTCCGCCTTGCCGGCTCTAGGACGCCACTCACGCCACTGGTGCATCTCGTCCACTCCAGCATTCGTGGACTCTGCGGCTTCCGCGGCCTCTATGACCTCTGCCAGTGTGGGTGGCGGCTCCTTATTCATCAAGCTGCGCTGTACCTCCTTGTCTTTCAGGCCACACAACACGCCGTCCCTGAGGACCATCTCCAGGATATCGCCCCATTTACAGGGGGCGGCGGCTATCCTCATGGCGGCCACGAATGCCTCAACCGACTCTTCCGGCGCTTGGACTCGCCTCCAAAACGCGCTCCGAGCGGGAAACATTGCCCTCGAGGGGCAGAACCGCTCTCGCAGCAGTTTCATGATGTCGCTCGCCTTAAAGTCGCTCACCTTCTTCGGAGCGATTATGCCCACCAGCGTCCGCTTGGTTTCCATCCCGAGCATTCTGGTGAGGATGGCCCTCTTCCTCTCCTCGTCTTCTCCTTTGACTCTGAGTTCCACCAGGGCCGCCTGGAAATCCATCTCAAGCAGCTCCCAGTCTTGCGGTTTGGTGATGTTGAAACCGCTCTGTGCCCTGGCTGTTCCGTGGGGATCCATTATCCCACCTTCGTCGCCAATTTGGTGTATGCAAACCAAGACACAGGACACAGCCTCGGGCTGGGTTAACTCAGGTTTATTGCATCGTGGACAGAGGGAACATGAGGTAATGGCGGATCGATAGCTCTTTATATACAGCAGTAATACATTTGAACGTGGTGCCATGGTAGCCCATTGGCTACTGTCTGCGTGACGTCATTGCAGGTCACGCCCTTCTTGTCCAGGTGTAGGTGGTGGCGGGAAAACTTCCCGCGCTGTTGCCTTTGATGAGTTCGGACCAAGAGAGCTTGGACGCTCGCTGCTGCCAGCTGGTGGTCATTAGCTCGCGTCCTATTACAGGGTTTATATGATACAGCTGAAGGTTACATTGTTGCTATAGGCAAGGTTACATTGGCTCAGATACATTGTAATCCATGTGTACAATAAAACCATCAGAACACAACAATTTCCAGCTCATGAAGTGCATCGTGGGGAAAATGTCTTTGATATGTGAAAAAATTTTTTTGGGGGGAAGTGCCAAAACCCCACAAACACTTTAAAAAGCTCAGAGAATGGCAGAGAAAAGGAAACTGGTTTCATAAGGAAATAAATTTTTTTGGCAGGTTAGGTGACAAATTACAGCATGCTGTACTAGGTTCCCTCCACCCTGGAGCTAGAAAGAACACTACCATTGCAAGCGCGGCACCAAAATGGCCGCCACACTCTTTGCGGGGCCCCCACCCCACCGGACGAAGGCATCCGGGTAGTTAAGGGGCGTGGCCAGCACCCTTATATAAGGGGCGGCCACGAGGCAGCCGAGCTGCCATTTTGCGAAGCGACGGAGCGGAGAAGTTTTTCCCTCTTACCTCCGTCGCTCTTGCCATTTAGCGGGAAGCCTCTGGCTGCTAATTTTCTTGACTTTTTCGGCTTCCCATCGTTTAGCTGCTATGCCCTCTAAGAAGAAGGCGACTGCGAATGCGGCTCGTTCTGCACGGAGGCGCCAGCCGGGTCGGAGGACCGCGGCTGCGCCTCCCCAGCAGCCTCCTTTGCCTGAGCCCACCGGGACCGGTGGGATGGGGTTAATTGCCCCTTGGCCAGAGGCTGGGTGTCCACGTACTGGCCCAGCAGGGGCCATGGCCCCCGGCCCGCAAGCAGTGGCCACTGCCTCTGGCATGGCCCATTCTGCGGGGCCTTCTTCAATTGGTGCGCAGCTTCCTGCGGGGGGTTTCAGCCATGGGGGGTGGCTGGGTTCCCTCCCCTGGCAGGGTACCCCCCCGGCCCTGCAGGGGCCTGGCCTGGGGTCGTGGCCGTATATGGGCCCCGGGGTCCAGGGACCCGGACCGGCGCCTGCAGCCAGTGGGCCGGCCGGCCCTTTGCCCCCACTTGGCTTGGGGGGCTACGTTAGTGTTGAGGCCCTTCTGGCCCGCGTTGCAGCCCTCGAGGCATCCCTTGCGAGGGTTAACCACCCGGGGGTGCCTTTTCGGGTGCAGGTTGATCCTTTGTCTGCCGGTCAGCGGCAGGCGGCAGGACGGGTTGAGCTGCCCGAGGTGCGTGGGCCGGCTTCGGCCACTGCCTCGCAGCTCCCCACTCAACAGGCTGATGCTGGTCAGGCCCCGTCGACGAGCTCAATTGCGGTCGTGAGCTCCGACGCCCCCAGCGGGCCGGAACCCCCGGTGGGGGCATCCCGTGGGGGTGCAGCATGTGAGTATGCGGTTCAATCTAGTGCACCCACACACCTAACCACGTTGGGGGGGGGCATTCCAGTGGCCGTGGCCTCGCACGGGTGGTGTGATGGTTCAGTCGCCGACGTCCCACCCGGTGACTTCACCTCTCTCCCAGGGCCCCGTTTTGGGTGGTACCTCTTACTCAGTCGGGAATGTGTTAGGGGTGGCCGGGTTGGTCCAGGCTCCTTTCCAGATCCCCGTGGTTCCCACCGTGCCGGTGTCGGCATTGCCGACAGCGGGGTATTCCTTGCCCCTGGGGGACCATTTCGCTCAGGCCACCAAAGAGAAGATCTGGCGTGGGGAGTATGTGGACATCTTCTCCATTCTTAACAGAGAGCCCACCAAAGAGGAGCTGGAGGGGCAGGATGAGAAGGATAAGGAGCAGGCACGTCGTCGTAAGCCGCCACGTACGTGGGCCCATTGGTTGCCGGCGTACCTCATATACATGGCGGTCTACCTCAGGGCCCGGCCGGATTTGGCAATTCCGATGGTCCAGTATTTGGACAACATTTACCGGGCGATGGTCGACTTCCTGGGCCCGTCGTGGTTGGCTTACGACGAGGAATTCCGTATGCGGATTCCCCTGCACCCTGAGATGAGGTGGGACGAGCCCTGCCAGAAGCTGTGGCTTCTGTACATGACTCCCACGTGCCCTGCGCCTGGGGAAAGATACCATTGTGGACATGCAGTCCAGCGAGCGGCCCCAGCACAGACACCCCGCCAGGTGGTGGGGCAGGGGGTTCCAGCCTGCCTGCTGTGCTGGACTTTCTCGTCCAATGGTTCCTGCAGTAGGAAGAATTGCCGGCACAGGCATGAGTGTCCCTCTTGCGCTGGCCCCCATGCGGCCTCCGCCTGCCCCAGGCCTGGAGGGATGCGGGGCAAAGGTAGGGGCGGACAAGGGGCTGGCAAGACTGCCACAGAGGGAGCTGGTCCACCAAAAGGCCCCCTCCCCAATTAATGTGGACATGTTGGAGCGTTGTCTCGCATCGTACCCGAGGGAGGCAGATGCGGTTTACCTGCTTTAAGGTTTTCGACTGGGGTTCCATATTCCTTTCCAGGGTGATAGGTCCCCCCAAGATGCCCCCAACCTTTTGTCCCTTAAGGGGAGGGAGGAGGTGGCTGCCGCCAACATTTCTAAGGAGGTTGATGCGGGCAGTGTCGCTGGCCCTTTCCCTGCACCCCCGTTCCCCAACCTTAAAGTGTCACCCTTGGGCTTGGTGCCCAAGAAGTCACCGGGCGAGTTCCGCCTGATCCATCACTTGTCCTACTCAGCCGGCCGATCGGTCAATGATGCTATCCCTGATTACCTTTGCTCGGTCAGGTATACATCTTTTGACCAAGCGCTGCGCATGGTGCGCTCATGTGGCCCGGGTGCGCTGTTGGCTAAGTGCGACATTAAGTCTGCCTTTCGCCTCCTGCCGGTTCACCCGGGTGACTTTGAGTTGCTGGGTTTTAAGTTCCGGGGTGAATATTATTTCGATAAGGCCATGCCTTTTGGCTGTTCCATATCATGCTCGGCCTTCGAGCGTTTTAGCACCTTCCTACAGTGGGCTTTTGTCCGCAGGTCTGGGTCCCGGTCTGTAGCCCATTACCTGGATGATTTTTTATTCGGGGGTGAGCGGGGCTGGGACACGTGCACACGTCTCCTCAACACATTTCAGACGCTAATGGAGGAAGTTGGTGTCCCTTTAGCGCCCGAAAAGACCGAGGGCCCATCTACACAGCTAGTCTTCCTGGGGGTGGAGATTGACACGGTAGTGCAGGCTTCTAGGTTACCAGGGGATAAGGTGTCAAGGATAGTGGCCCTTATCTCGGACTTGCTTGCTAAACGCAAGGCATCACTGAGGGAACTGCAGGTGCTGCATGGTCACCTCAATTTCGCTTGCAGGGTGGTCGCACCGGGCAGGGCATTTGCTCGACGCTTGTGTGACGCCATGACAGGCTTATCCAGGCCCCACCATAGGGTGAGACTAACCCAGGGCATTAAGGCAGATATGCTTATCTGGCTCCAGTTCCTGAGGGAGTTCAATGGGGTGTCATTTTGGAGGTCTGACCTTCTGGCTTCCCCTCGTTTCCAGATACAGTCCGATGCCTCGGGGTCCCTGGGTTATGGGATGTACTTCAATGGGAAGTGGGCCTATGGTGGGTGGCCACCAGACTGGTCAGGTACGGGTCGCCTGCGTGATCTTACGTATCTGGAATTTTTTCCCATCCTGGGGGCCTTGATGCTATCGGGTGAGGAGTGGGCCAACTCGGTCATTCATTTCTGGTGTGACAATGCGGCCGTTGTCCACATTGTCAACTCACAGACTTCCAAATCACCCAGGGTCATGGACCTGGTGCACCAGTTTGTATTGCGCAGCCTGCGCCTTAATGTGCTGTTCCGGGCCAGGCATGTCCCGGGGGTCAATAATGATATCGCTGACGCTTTGTCCCGCCTGCAGATCTTCCGGTTCCGCGCCTTGGCCCCGGATGTGGAGGAATTTCCCTCGCCACTCCCGGATGAGATATGGACCCTTGGCAAGGAGAGGTGAACCGGGCGATTGGCATGTCGCTATCGCCACGCACACGTAAGGCGTATCAACACGCATTCAATTCTTTCAGAGCATTCTGTGCCCAATTCCGGCTGCCAGATACCTGGCCGATCCCGGTGGCCCATATACTTCAATTCATGGTTTACCTGCATTCCCAGGGCCTTGCACCTCGCACCATAACATCCAGGCTGTCAGTGCTGGCTTTTATGGCCAAAGTAGGCGGACATGCGGACAGTACCGCTGACTTCCGTGTGAGACACGTTTTGGAGGGGTGGGTGCGGGAGCGTGGGCGTAGCCCAGACGACCGCCACCCAATTTCCCCAGGGGTTCTTACCCAACTGGCATGGGGCTGGCAGGACCTATGTTTTGATAGGTATGAGGCAGCCCTGTTTCATGCGGCTACAACGGTGGCCTTTTTTGGAGCGCTCCGCATCAGCGAGCTTGTGATGCTGTCTAAGGCGGATGCAAGTCGTAGGGCACTGGACCTCGAAGATGTCTATGTGGCCAAAGACTGGGCTCAGTTTAGGATACGCTCCTCTAAGACGGATCAGCATGGCGTAGGCAGTGGAGTAAGACTGCTACGGTGTTCTTTGGCAGACATCTGTCCGGTTGGTGCCCTACAGGAGTTCCTTGCACTGCGTGGCACGCACCATGGCCCATTTTTTTCTGTCACCAAGATGGGTCTCCCCTTACTAAATTTCAATTTGGAGGGTGCCGGGAAGGCACTAGCCAGTGTTGGCCTCCCTGGGGCTCGTTGCGGCACCCATTCATTCAGGATAGGGGCGGCTTCTACTGCAGCTGTTTTTGGGTACTCCGGGGCTGACATACGCCGCATGGGAGGGTGGGGATCACAATGTTTTCAGTTTGGGTTCGCCTTCTTCAACCGTGAGTACCAGTTTCGTCACTGCACTGTTTCTCCCCCCCTTTTTCTTGACAGACCCTGGGTGTCGTATTACACCGGTGACAGTGTGCCTGGTGGGCCATAGCCACGTGCACAGGGCAGCGCGTTACGCTGCACAGGGCTGCGCGTTACGCTGCACAGGGCTGCGCGTTACGCTGCACAGGGCAGCGCGTTACGCTGCGGCGACAGAGTGGTGACCCCGACTGGGACTGGGTGCATCCGCACGTCTCAGGTGGTATGGTAAGCGCGGCATGTTATGGCGGGAACTGTTGCCATTCCTTTTCTATATCAGGGATGCTGACTCGCCTGATGTCCTGGTATGAACCTTGGGGGCAATGGCTTAGGGCGGGTCACTGGCCTATCGCGGAAGCTTGCGATTTGCATTTACCTGCCCTACTCACGTTATGTGTCGCCTGCCACAACCCTCATATGGTCTTACACGATACCGTGGTACGCTTACAGGGGGGCATGCGGCCACGAGGCTCTTGACCGAGCCGACGCTCCGTGAACGGGGCTATTGCCCGGTTCCTTTTCAACAAAGGTGGGGGATGCGTCATTTGCCTCCCCGCCATCAGTCTGCAAAATTACGAGCTTTTACTCAGGGGTTGGGGCCCATCTGTCGCAGGGAGGTATGGACCTCTTGTTAGTGGACTGGTGAGCAGGCCTGTTGACCGAGCTGACGGTCTTGGGGGGGGCGGTGAGCCTTTTGGGAAGCCTCCCCGTGTGGCGGGTAGCACTGGTAAGGTAAACATTTATGACCCACAGGTATCCGGCAGGTTCGCAATTGACTGGACAACACTAGACAGGTATAAGTTGGTTAAACGTTGTCCGGTCAACGACGAACCAGGCGACGGGGTGATGGCTACAGCTAGACAGCATGCATCACCCCGTGATTTTACGGATACGCGTCAGAGGGTGGGGTCATTAGTTAGATATTGACTACGGTCAACAATTTGTTTGTTGTCAACAAACAAATTGATACAAATTGATACATTGTAACAATTGCCGTTGGCAATTTTGGGTGGTACCTTACCAGTGTTACTTCGGCCTGCTTGCCTTAAGAATTATAATTGGTCAATTACCAATAGAAATTTATAATTCGGACTAGGGCATGAATCAATAAATGTGGCCCAATGCCGTTATCCACTTTCATTGGTGTCTGAGTCCTTTATTGGGGGGTGCGCCTGCAATGATTGTATGTGTTGCAAGCCTTATAAAGAAGGGCTTGCATTGTAAGCACTTTTTCTAGTAGAGAGAAAGTGCATCTACAATGACACCTCCAAATCATGGCATTTGGGGGTCTTGGTGGGAAATCATTGGGGGATCTTGGGGAGGTCTTTCCCCCCATGTGAAAATTCAGTAGCCAAGAACTGCTTTGTCAGCTTCATGAAGAGATCACACACAGGACACGCAGTGACCAGAGCTGAGTAACTAAGCTGTGCAAAAAGAGGGGGAATAGCTGTGAATGTATGGGGTAACCTTATAAATGTATGAGGTAACCTAGTCATGCCTGCCACATGACCATGGAAATATCTGCAGAAGCAGACAGCACTGGCACTCTGGCTATGAAACAGAGATGAGCACTGAACCCTTGAGTCGGATACAACTGGCTATCGAGCAAGGTTGATGCTGTGTATTAAGGCACAATTGCAAGTTGCGCAGGCAGTGCCTTGCAAGGAGAAAATGGCAGTTTCCCGCCATCCAAATTAGGAACGAAAAGTGGTGCGAAATCTCCCTCTCTAAGCGTGTCCAGTTTGCTCATCAGAGTTCTGTGATTGGTTACTGTTTTGGATCCTGTTCTAATATATATAGATACACACACACACACACACACACACACACACACACACACACACACACACACACACACACACACACACACACACACACACACACACACACACACACACACACACACACACACACACACACACACACACACACACACACACACACACACAGAGGCAGCCAGTACATGCTAAGCCTGGGTCTCTTCCACACGCTAACTCTACTAGTGTAGCTTAGTCATTGCCAATCTTCTACGGCAGATTCCAGAGGGATTTATTTCATGGGATTTGTATAGCCATCTTTGTATCCAGAGTGCCTTGTAAGCTTTAGCTGTAAGACTGTTTAATAAATGCCTGTTGCTGTTGCTGTTCATCGTTTCCTGGACTATTGCTTATAAGAGCTGGACACGACAGGTGACCTTTACCTTTACCTAATAAAAAATAAAAACTGGCTGTGTTAGGTGCCAAGACAATTTCTTCAAACTCATACTTTCAGCACAATCACATTCTATTCATTGAGTTGAATTTGCAGCTGATAAGACCATGTTCAACTTTCCATCCATTCCTCTCTGTAAAACAAACTACTGTTGCAGTAATTCTGTACCATTTGCTTACCACTGGCTTGATGCCTACATGGACATGTACCAGAGAGTTACACTCTTTTGTTAGAAATAGGATTTCAGCAAGTGGCTCAGAATTGTCATACTTCTTCCTCTTCCACTTCTTCTTTTTTGTTGAGAGTAACAATATTCAGGCATGTAACCAAGACCACTGTGGTATTGTAAGACCTGATGCCCTTGTGGCTATGCCTTTTCAAAGTTAATGTCCAGTACAATTTTGTGTGTGCAGTTTTGCAACAGGATGAAGCAGTGGTTGCGTAACCTCTATGGACTATTTGATTCAGGCCAGTGGGTGAAAAAATCTTAGGATGGGTCTGTGAATCAAAATTTCAGTTGAAAAAGAGAGAGAGAGGATGATCTGGTGACTGCATGAACAGCTATTCCCCTGCTGGATGGCATAGGCTCTCACCTTGGTTTAGGTAGTAGTAGTAGTAGTAGTAGTAGTAGTAGTAGTAGTAGTAGTAGTAGTAGTAGTAGTAGTAATTTTGTGTCAGAAATTACTCTGGGTTGAAATGATTTTTGCTGGAGAAACTCCACTCAGGGCACGCCTGAATGAAACTACTTTCTTGTCCCCAAGTGCAGCTCTTGGGTATTGAAACCTGGCTTTCCACTCTCCAAGCTCAACATCTTAGCCACCGAGAAGTACAATGACTGAAATCCTGTTGCTGCAGCTCCACCATGCAGTTTGGACACCTTCATCAGCTGTTCCCATTATACAACCATTTGGGGACAACTCTAAAATTCCTCCAGCTTCCCCCAGGCTCTTTGTCTTGGAGAAAAACCCTTTTGATATAGGGGTGCGGAGTGATTTAAAGGCCAAAATCACTACCACCAGTCCCTGATGGAGACTAGGAAAGTTTTAATTGCCTCCAAACAGCCAAAGCATAGACATGACTGATGATGTCATCCAAGAAGCATGGCATAGGTAGCACAACAGGATTTCAGACAATATATTGTGCAGGAGGGGCACTGAATCTATAGAGTGAGATGATGTATTTGTATCTGAATTTATATTTTATTTTAGTGCCTTAAAATTTGTAGACACAGAGCTGTACAGCTTTATGTTGCAGATCTTATACCTTGGGCAAAAATAATAATAATACCTGGAACTTTCCCCTCCATTTTGCTTCAAATCAATATTTGTATACCTCTTTCTTGCAAACATCTCCTGCTCTGACACAATGGGTAAATGGAACTCAAGAAGGCACTTTGTTTAGCATCCAGTTGGGTCTGTGTTTCATTTCCTGCTGCTGTTGTTTTGTTATTTGAATAACAAAATGTACATTCATATTTTGTTAGGGTCATAACATTTGTGATACTCTTTTAAAGAACATATCCCTTTATAAATAACATAGACGGTAGTATAGTTGCACATCCAGTTGAGCTAGTTATGTATCTACTAAAGCCAACTATTATCCAACTGCATGCACATTTTGCACAACTACTTGTAATGCAATTTGTACAGTTATGTAATCCAACACAACTCTTGTAGAAGAGATTATTCTTTAAAAGGTAAAGGTAAAGGTTTCCCTTGCTCGAAAGCCAGTCGTATCCGACTCTAGGGTGCAGTGCTCATCTCTGTTTCTAAGCCGAAGAGCCAGCGCTGTCTGCTTCTGCAGACGTTTCCGTGGTCATGTGGCAGGCATGACTAGACACCGGAGCGCACGGAACGCTGTTACCTTCCCACCGAAGTGGTCCCTATTTATCTACTTGCAATTTCTTGCTTTCGAACTGCTAGGTTGGCAGGAGCTGGGACGAAGACGGGAGTTATATTACTCCTAACAATTTGAACTAGTGAGTGCCTGATCAAAATTAAGCCCTGCTGAGTTTGAAGCAAGAGTTTACTCCTCAATACATGTTCATAGGATTATAGACCAAATCCATGTAATTTGTTCAATTTTTATGTGTTGCACCTCCTATAAGGAGAATGCACAATTTATTCAGTACCTATCACAGTTTCTAATTCTTAGTACCGTAACAGCTCTATATGCACTATAGTATTACTGTCCCTTTTTATTAATGAGGGCTGAAGCAGTGTTCTTGTTCTTGTTGACAAGGTGGCATTTCTGTGGGGTTTTGTGTATGTGTGGGTGTGCTTGCATGAGTATGTAAAAAGGAAGCAAATCAATAAATAAAGATGCATGAGTAATGAAATTGGAATGAAAGTAGAGTGGAGGCTTCAGTTGTGAAATCCAGCTGATAACCCCCCCCCCCCAACACACACATACTTTTTATCATGAAAAAAAAAGCACAGAAGCATACAAATGTGTGAAAAATGATCACAGTGTTAATTAAAATGCAGAGCCTTCTGTTGTTTGCCAAAGACATATTGCTCTTGGGTGAAATCTCTTGCTTGCTCCGTGAGGACCAAATTATGTAACTAGAGTGAGTGGGAGTTCTATAAAGCTTAATTTTGCATGAATACTAAACTAAAAGTGTACCTCCAACCCAGATTAACCCATTAGCCATACTGCACTCTACGTGGCAGGGAACTATTTCAAATGAAAATTATCAAACAGTGGGGAAGAGCAAGTTGAGCTGTTATTTGAACAAGGACCTTAGACACATTGTCTAAATTTCTCTCATAAAAGCTTGAAAGGTGAATGGTCATGCTCATATTTGCATGTTTCAACACTAACACATTGCTGTCACTCTGTGTAATTTTATTTATTTTCCACTTATTTTGTGTTACAGAGGATAATTCTTTGGCCATTGATTTTTAAATAGCATTTTCTGTTTTACATATGATAACATAAGACATTTCTTTTTTGCCCAGCAAGCAACAATAATTAATGAGAGTTAACTGCTTTTTCAAAAATGTAATACCAAAGCTGCCATTTGGGACATGGGTAAAAGGGTAAGCAACGTACTGGAATCTATATGTGATAATGAATTGATCTATGACTGTTTTCAATAGTAGTTCTGAATGATCCAAATCTAATTCCATATATATATATATATATATATATATATATATATATATATATATATATATATATATATATATATATATATATATATATATATATATATATATATATATATATATATATATATATATATATATATATATATATATATATATATATATATATATATATATATATATATATATATGTGTGTGTGTGTGTGTGTGTGTGTGTGTGTGTGTGTGTGTGTGTGTGTGTGTGTGTGTGTGTGTGTGTGTGTGTGTGTGTGTGTGTCTTAGATACGTTAAAATTGCTCCTGAGGATGAAATTATCGAAAAATTGTTTACCGGAACAGATTTTGAGTTATACATATTACATGGGAGTTATCATGTTTGGAATACAATTTGTATAGTGTCACTGATATCAATTTATTTATGGACATATGAAGTGATTTATTCTATTATTATTATGATACCACTTGTGAATTCAACAAGAGACAAATAATTCATTTATTCATAGAATTTGAGACTAATCATTTTCATTAAACCTTTTGGATTACATTGCATTTTTGTGCCTCGAACGGTTTTCTTGTTCTTGGATATCATCATCATTTGGCCGCTGTATTGTTGTTGTCTGTCTGCCTGTCAATTTGTACATTTCTTTTTGTGGTGGGAGATAATCTTTTTTTCAGCCAACCAAATAACAGTGTTAGGTTCTCTGTGGTTGGAAAATAATAAATCTGCATTTCCTACCCTTTAGTCATCTGCTATGCCTTTTATTCTGCAGTCTCCTAAATGTGTCATTTTAAACCAGGTACACTGATGACTAAATGGATCCGCCAGCTTTTCATCACTTCCCAGTTCACCTGGAGGAGTTTGGCTTGTGGAGCTTTTACTTTATTTTTTTCTATTTTACTTTGACTGGGACATGGCTATGGACTACTCTATTATTTACTTGACCATAGAGAGTTTCCTTAATTTGCTAGAGTGGGCTATGAGGGAATGGTCAGGGATTGATGCAATATTCAAATTATTTAGATAATTTCTTTTTTCTAGCAGAAGCTGGATTTTTTTGGGTTTCTACCCTGATGGAGGACTTGTTGGTTCCCTTGGTACAGAACAAGTCTTGGGGGTCCATGTTAGACCATTTCATGCATTGAACTAGATTCATTTTGTGAGGTTAGTAGACTTTCAGGGACTCGTTGAAGAAACCTCTCCAAACAATATTGTGACATTAAACACATTCAGAAATCACCTGGACAATGAAAGGACCCTATCATCTATCCTTCTACTCCGAAAGCACGATGAAGAAAAAGAAGTGGACCTAGTACAGGGGGAACAAATTTTGCTTCTCCATCAGCTAGTTGCTCATTTGCTTTCTCATAAGAAAACTATAACACAGCAGTGCAGGGACTTTGGGAACATATAATTTATATGACTCTTAAGGAGTCATACATTTATAATGAAGTAAGTTTAATTAAAAGATTAGACAGAAGAAAATAAAAAAAACAGAATAACAAGATGACTGGAAATATATGCATATGGGTAGAAGACAACAAAGCTGAGGTACTAAATACATAGTGATGGGCAATACATACCAAAGACTTGGTTTTCATGGGAGAAGTACTTTGGGATCAGAATAGCTGGTGTCCTAATACAACATGTAATACAATTTAAAAAAGAAAGAGAGAGATATAGTATCTCCACATACACCCTGAGATAAAAGGTGAGATAAAAAGCCATGTACACATTTCCCCCATGTCAACTTAGCCTAGCCAAATACAATCAACCAATCATGGGCTGAAGATATTGGCATATTGGCATAGATATTGACTCTCAGGAAAACCACCAAGAGACAGTTACTCTAATTAGCGCAGACCTATTTGTTGATCGTGATGCTTTCAAGCAAAGAGAACGTGAATGCTGTGGCATTTCTGTTAGCATACCCTGATAGATGCTGACAGTGGGAGAAATGTATAGAACCTGAAAAGACTTTGGGGAGGTGAAATCCTTTGCACTAATTGAATATAGAATGGTTTTATGAGTAAGAAAACCCTTTAAGCCTGCTGCTCCAGCACTGTAGTTTAACAAATGACCAAAAAGTGGATTGAAGGAGGCTTTGCTTGCTGAGATGAACATCAAACATGTCCACAAAATAATTTCGTGTCAGAGATTACTTTAGGTTGAAATGATTTTTGCTGGAGAAACTCCACTCAGGGGACTCCTAAATGAGGCTCCTTTCATGTCCCCAAGTGCAGCTCTCAGATTTTGAAATCCGACCTTCCAGTCTCCAGCTTGTGTTTTCTTATTCCTTAAGCCACTGGAGGAGCTACTTCCACAGACCTTAACAGCCAGTAACATTTTGTTTTTACGTCAGTCTTTTCTTTATTCCCTGCACTTGGTGGCCTGAAGACAGATTCAGCTGGTTTCTGAGAAAATAGAAAAGCATGCACAATCTTTTTTGCAAAAGGAAAGTGGCCCTTTGAGACACTTTTTCAAGCTGACTGCAGTTCTCTGAAGGAAAACAGTAATCCCTCACGTGTTTACAGTGTATAAATCCTGACATGTTATTAAACTTTGGTACAATCTAATTTCAATACATCTCCATAGATGGGCAGATCCTCTTTAAATGACAAGATATTGCAGCAATAAAGCTGTGTAGATGGAAAGCATGAACTGAGTAAATTAATAGAACACTTCCTCTACAATATTAATACAAAGAGAAGAGCCAATTTAGATATCTTAAATTGCTATCATGGGGAAAAATAAAATAAAATGGAAATCCCTGTCTAGAGGATGATTAAAACAAAGCATTAAGCTCTTTGAGTGTATAAAAGGAAGGTGAAAGAAGATTGAAGGCTGAGGTAATTAGCAAACAAATGGATTGGGAGGAAGCCTAATACCAAAGGAATAGAATAAGAGAAGAGAAATTAAATAAATTATCCATCCCCACACCCACTGTAATTCATAAGGGGAAGCTGATGTGAAATACAATAAAAGGATGCACTTTTCTTCCAGAGCAGAGGTTGAAAAATAAAAGTGCATACCCCAGAACTACCTTGAGATTTAAGCCTTTATTTTCCCCGCCAGTAAACAAGAAACAGCAGCAGAAATGTTTCAGTTCAAGATGCCCCAGCTTTCTATTGCCATGTCAAAACAGGCATGAAGAAAAGGTGTAATCTACCTGTTTATTAACAGAAAGATGCAATTTACCTGCCGGGGAAAAAAAGAATAAATACAAAAAATGCTTCTATAATTTCATGTTTAAACATATTTACTATTTCACTAATGTCATGGAATTATCCCATATCATGTGTTTAATTCTATTTATATTATAGGAAATCAGAATGATTTTACTACACAGAATTTGAGGGAAAGGCAAAGTTTAACAGAACAGTTAGGGAAATATGTTATATGAATTTGCAATAAGGTACCACATATACCTGAGTATAAGCTGAGATTTTTGTCCACAAAAAGGGGACTTGGCTTATACTTGGGTCAATGACCAAGAGGGTCCCAAGACCATGCCGGATTGAGATGTGCCAACAATTTAATTAATTTTGCCATATTTTCATGTATTTTGATTATTAAAACTCACTAGCAGCTTCTGCATTTCCTACCCTCGGCTTATACTTGGGTTAATCTATTTTCCTGGGTTTTCAGGTCAAAATTAGGTACCTCGTCTTATATTTGGGTTCACTTATATTCGAGTATATACAGTACATGGATTGCATCCACACTTTATTTTGCCCACTGAAATGAACAGGCATGACTACTTCATCTTCAGACAGTCAGTTGGGACATTTTAGTTTTTCTACCGTTGCTAAAGTTACATTTTGTTGCCAGATCCACATAAAGCAGTACCTATAAAGAAGGCATTTTATAACATTGTGACATAAGAAGTTGTAAAAAAATGTGCTAAACATCCAATGCATGTTGGGATTCATTCCAAGAAATGTAATGTACTGGGATCAAAAATGTCCCTTGCCATTTTGTAGTCAAAGCATGATTCAGAGAAATGAGTATGTGTGTTCAGATGAGAAACTACATCCAAACAAAGAGAAACTGTAGATGCAAGACAACTATAGTTTAAAATCCTATCACCTTCACACACAATCTATTATTTGCTAAGGTATTGTTGTGTCCAAACGTTTAATCAATGTCTTGTTAAAGATGCCAGTAAGTCTTGCTGCAGAAGCATGCCCTTTATTTTGTAAAATGCCACAGTTGTATTGCAGTCAATGTAATCTGATTGGTTTAACACAGTTTTCTCATGTCCTCAAAGCCCGGGGAAATGTATCACTGTTACTGCCATTCTGTCTGTATATAAGTTGGTTCCTCGTCCCCTTGTTTCCCAGTCTTTCCCAGTCTTGTTTCACAGAGCTGGTAATAAATCACTGAGTTGTTTTCCCCAACTATCGCTGGCATGTCTGTTCTTGGGTACAGATTCAACAGGTATGCACCCTCCCGTGGCCCAGATCTCAAAGCGGACAGCCCGAGAGGATACAGGCAGTGGGGGGCTGGATGTACCCTCCTGTGGCCCAGATTTCAAAGTGGATGGCCCTCTTGGGCCATCCACTTTTGGATCTGGGTGAGGAGGGGGGTTGGATACACCCTCCTGCCACCCAGATCTCAAAGCGGACATCCCTCTCAGGCCGTCTGCTTTCGGATCCGGGTGGTGGGAGGTTGGATGCTCATTCCCACCACCCAGATCCATAAGTGGACAGCCCAGATAGCCAAGTGTCTGGCTGGTTCCCTTCATGGAGGGCTGGTGGATGAATTCAGAGACACCCTCCGTCCCTTCACGAAGGGAAGTGGCCAGATGTGTGGCCCGTTCCATTGCAGTAGGGGCCACGGGTGAGTGCAGACCCACCCACAGCCCCTTCTGCAATGGAACCAGCCAAGCGCATGACCCCCTCCTTCCCAAGCAAGCTAGAGGGTCCCAGCTTGCTTGGGAAGGATGGAGGCAGGTGAGCGGGTGGCCCCCTCCTTCCAAACAAGCTGGGCTTTGCAGCCTTGAGTCCTGGCTTGCTTGGGAAGGAGGGAAGCAGGCGAGCGGGTGGCGTCCCTCCTTCCCTAGCAAGCTGGGACTTGAGGCTATGAAGCCCAGCTTGATGGGAAGGAGGGGTCCACCTGCTCGCCTGCCTCCCTCCTTCCCAAGCAAGCCAGGACCCTCCAGCTTGCTTGGGAAGGAGGGGGCCACTTGCTTGGATCTCCTCTCACCTGCCTCTTCTGAAAGTGCAGTGGAGATTCAATGTGTGGAATCCCTGCTGCCCTTTCCAAAAAGCAGGGGGATTGAGCCAAGCCAGAAAGCTGGCAGGACTGGTCTCCTCTGCACTCACCTGCCAGCCCTCGGGGAGGGTGCATACTTTGGCTAATGCTCAAAATTAAATAACGCTAAGACTTGTGGTACTAAGTTTTACCGTTATCCAAGGTATTACTGTACTGTACTTATGCCAAGAAAGGCAGGGGTAGTACATTTTATTATTCAGCAGTTCAGGATTGAAGAATGCATGCAAATTAAGTAACTATGCTAGAAACCTTTGTATTGCTCCTTAAACAAAACATCTTTACTAGATAGTGTGTAAAAGAAATAAACATAGTATGTAATAAGAGCAAAAAGAAAGGGAAAAAAACAACTACCCGGGTCAAGTGTGGAAACACTTTAGGGTTTACAGGTATGTTTGCTCCCTAGTTTTGGTAGTGGGAGTATGAGAGAATGTTGTTGTTGTTTTGCTTCAGATGGGAAATAGCATTAGTAATATTTTAAGAAAGTTTAGGTTGTAATTTCTCATTTGTCTTGTCACAGGCATGGATAACAAACCGTTACATTCTTCTCCTCATCTGTGAAGACTGGCTTTTCTTGTACTCGTGGGGGAAGTACTACTAACAACTATTCAGAACAAACATTCCATCTTATGCTAACAGATTTTCTGACTTGACATTATAGAATGCCCTTGATTATGCACAGAGGAGGTTAAAAAAATTGCAATTCTCAGCTTCAGTTTTTAAAAGGCTCATGACACAGTGAGACAGCCTCTTGAAAAATGATAAACCACGTCAAGACCAAGACTTTTCATTTTAGTGTGAGAGTACAAGCAGCAGCATTAGAGAGGGGGAAACAACCCTGATTGTTCCAAAGGCTTAGCGTTCGCATGTAAAGCCTTGCATTTAGCACAAAAAACTCAGCTTTTATGTAAAGCACTTTGGTGAGTTTATTGTTGTAAATGGTGAAAAACATCTGAAAAGTGGAACTAGAAAAGTTTTAATTTCATGTTCCAGCCTCAGCAACTTCTTATCTGTTAGTTACTTCCTAGATTCTGTACCCTTTCCTGTCTCTTAATTCTTACATTGCTGTACCCACACCCCAATAACAAAGATATTGCAGCAATAAAGTTGTGTAGATGGAAAGCATGAACTGAGTAAATAAATAGAACACTTCCTCTACAATATTAATACAAAGAGAAGAACCAATTTAGATAGCTTAAATTGCTATCATGGGGAAAAATAAAATAAAATGGAAATCTCTGTCTTGGCTATCTGGGCTGTCCGCTTATGGATTTGGGTGGTGGGAATGAGCATCCAACCTCCCACCACCCGGATCCGAAAGCAGACGGCCCGAGAGGGCTGTCCGCTTTGAGATCTGGGTGGCAGGAGGGTGCATCCAACCCCCCTCCTCACCCAGATCCAAAAAAATATATATAACAACGCGGACACATAATTTATGGATGAAAGTTGGGCCACTTTTATTGATAATCAAATAGGCCTACCTTAATGATGGTTAAGGATCAAGCGGGCCAAAATAGCACTGGCAAGGGGCAAATTAAATCATATAACTAAATCGCTAACTAAAAGCACCTGTTGCAGCGGCAACTGGGTGTAAGCTTCCGTCAACAACATGCTTCCTCATCAGCATGTCGTTGACCCCTTTCAGCTGTAACTTATCCCAGCAAGTTGACTGGCCATACAAATCTGGTTAATCTTGTCCTCCCTATGGGAAGCCAATTGCCTTGCCTTATTAATTACTAATGCAGTTGCCCCTTACCAGTGCTATCCGCCAAAGTGACCAAAAGCGTCACAAGAAAGAACCCGTAAGTCACCCGTCGGCAGACAGTGTGGAGTGGGCAAAAAAACGAGAACCAAGGTGCCAATCAGGTCCCCACCAAAAATTCCCACTCGGCTCCGAAGGGACCAAACGAGTCACACTGTGACCTAAGGGGGGGGTGGAGGGCAATCGTGCCTGGGGCCAGCCAAACTCAAAGGAGGAGGGACTGTTAGCTGAGCCACCACTTATAAAGGGCAGCCAGCCACGCCCCCTAGCCTTGTTGCCATGCCCGCGCCGCAGGGGCGGGGCCAGCAAAGCATGCGGCAGCCATTTTGGCACCGCACATCCATTGCTGTACCCACAACCCAATAACAACGTGGACACATAATTTATGGATGAAAGTTGGGCCACTTTTATTGATAATCAAATAGGCCTACCTTAATGATGGTTAAGGATCAAATGGGCCAAAATACCACTGGCAAGGGGCAAATTAAATCATATAACTAAATCGCTAACTAAAAGCACCTGTTGCAGCGGCAACTGGGTGTAAGTTTCCGTCAACAACATGCTTTCTCATCAGCATGTCGTTGACCCCTTTCAGCTGTAACTTATTCCAGCAAGTTGACTGGCCATACAAATCTGGCTAACCTTGTCCTCCCTATGGCCAGCCAATTACCTTGCCTTATTAATTACTAATGCAGTTGCCCCTTACCAGTGCTATCCGCCACACGGATAACCTCTGGGTAACCCTGTACTGCAGCAGTAGAAGCCACCCCAATGCGAAAGGAGTGGGTCCCAAAGCGTACACCGGCAAGCCCCAACATGGCCAGCACCCAGCCTGTGACCTTCCAAAACTGGAACCTGGTCAGTGGGGAACCATTGCAGTGTCGGAAAAGGGGTCCCTGGGCAGGGCCGCGAACGGCCAAAAAGGCGGAAAGCACTGCCACTGGGCAAATAGCCAAATCACTACACTGGAGCAGAGTAACCACACTGCCCCTGCCCACCTGGTCGGTTTTGGAGAAGTGAACTGTGATGTGTACCCTATCAGCACCAACCCTGACGTCAGCCAGCTCCAGGGCTCTACGAGAAGAATCCCCCGCCAACCCCACCACTGCAGGGAGCGGTACAGGCAGCTCATCGGCCTCCGGTGCCAGCACCCGGAAGCGGTCGATCTGTAAGCGAGACAAAGCATCAGCAATATCATTTTTGATACCTGGGTTGTGTCTGGCTCGAAATAAAATGTTGTGCTGAAGAGCGCACAAAACAAAATGGCACACCATGCCCATAACCCTAGGGGACCGGGAAGTCGTGCATTGACAATATGGACAACCGCCACATTGTCACACCAAAAATGTACAACTGAGTTGGACCACGCCTCACCCCAGAGGAGTAGCATGCCTAAAATGGGAAAAAAATCAAGGAACGTGAGGTCACGAAGCAATGCCGGAGTTGTGCCACGACTCTGGCCATTTGCCGTACGCCCGGTGACCCTCGAAGTACATCCCATAGCCAAGAGCCCCGGATGCATCTGACTGCACCTGGAACACAGGAGTCACCACGTGCTCATCGCGCCAAAAGGAGATCCCATTAAAGTAGGAAAGAAACCCCAGCCAGACCCGGAGATCATCCTTGATAACCTTGGTCAGGCGGACACAATGGTGCTTCCGGGTTAACCCCGCCATGGCATCACACAGGCACCTGGCAAAGGCCCTGCCAGGAGCCACCACCCTGCAAGCAAAATTAAGGTACCCATGGAGTACCTGCAGCTCCCTGAGGGACGCCTTACGCTGGGCCAATAGGGGCAGGATGGCACCCGAAATGTGGGTTATTTTATCAGGGGGCAACCTGGAGGTCTGTGCTATGATATCAATTTCGATCCCCAGAAAAACCAAAGTGGTAGTTGGGCCCTCCATCTTCTCCAGTGCCAAAGGCACACCCAATTCAGCCATAAGATCCTGGAAAGTGGAAAGGAGGTGTGCACACTCGCCAGAGCCCGCTGGGGCACCGAAAAGAAAATCGTCCAGGTAGTGTGCCACCAAAGCCGCCCCCGACCGTCGGACAAAGGCCCAATGGAGGAATGAACTGAAACACTCGAAGGCCGAGCAAGAGACAGAGCACCCAAAAGGCATGGCCTTGTCCACAAAATACCTGCCTTGTCCACAAAATACCAGCAACTCAAAATTGTCCGGGTGGATGGGCAGGAGGTGGAAGGCCGACTTAATGTCACATTTGGCCAGGAGCGCCCCCGGTCCGCATGCCCGAACCATAGCAAGTGCCTGGTCAAACGAAGTATAGCAGACCAAACAGAGTTCGTCCGGTATCGCATCATTGACAGACTTGCCGGCCGGGAATGACAAATGGTGAATCAATCTAAATTCACCTTGTACTTTCTTTGGAACCAAACCAAGGGGGAAAACCTTCAAATTAGGGAAAGGGGGCTCGTCAAAAGGACCAGCTACTCTACCCCCCTGGCCTCCTTGAAAATTTGCTCCCTTGCCACCTCCTCCCTGCCGCGGAGAGATAACAAGTTAGGAGCATCCTGGGGGGAACAGGGGCCAACAAAAGGGATCCGAAAACCCTCGGAAAAACCCATGTGGATATACTCCACATCAGAATGCCTAGGGTAAACCCATAACCAACGTTCAAGAACTGAGAACTTAATTGGGGAGGGGGCCTTTTGGAGGTGGCCCCGGCTCGCTACCGGGCCTGGGGGTGCCCTGGGAACCCCTGCTCCTGGCCCAGGTTCTCCCGGGGTGGGGGCAGACGGAGCCTGGTTGAGGGCCAGAGCAATTGGGACACCCGTGTAAGTACCAACAATTGCGCCTGGAGCACCCTGCCGTGGAGGAGTACTGCCAGCACACCAGGCGGGCTGGAACCCCCTGCCCCGCCGGCTGGTGGGGAAACAGTGCGAGGCCAGGCCGTTGTACAGCATGGCCAGAATGGTAGCGATCACCCATGGCAGGGTGGGAGGGTGTCATATAGTACAACCACAGGAGCTGGTTGGATTCATCCAAGCAGGTGCAAGGCGGCGTGCATATGAAATTCCTCATCGTATGCTAGCCATGCAGTGCCGGAGTAGTCGACGTACGCCCGATAAATGATTTTGAGGTACTGGAAAAGGAGAATTGCTAAATCAGACCGCACCCTCAGGGAGACGATTGCGTAAATCAAGTACGCTGGGAGCCAGTTGGCCCAGGTACGCAGGGGCTTCCTACGGCAGGCCAACTCCTTGTCCTTTTCATCCTACTTGTCCTTCTCATCACGGGTAGGCTCCCTATTGAGGAGGCTGAAAAGATCCACATACTCCCTGCACCAGATTTTGTCCCTGGTTGCTGGGAGGAGGTGGTCACCCAAGGGAAGGACTAACCCCACAGACGGCAATGCCAAGGAGTGCACGGAGTGATATCCGGGGTTAGTCAGGGCGCCATAGGGCCATACTGGGTAAGGCAGCGAGGGCCCAGCCACGGGCGTACCCTGCGGGGGCGGGGGATAAGGTGCACGCCAAACGCCTTGCGCACCCTGGCCCACCAAAATAGGTGGGGCCGGTTGTACAGGAGGTACTGGAGGTTGCGATAAGGGCCAGGGCCACACAACCTGGCTCTGCTGGGGTAACGGGTGAGGGGCCGCCTGCAAAACAACAGGGAGTGTGTTTGGTGATCTCACTTGACTGGCATACTCACCAGCTGCACCCCCCCCCCGGTCGCCCCCACTGGGGGTTCTGACCGGGATTGGGCATCGGAGCTCACAATCGCAGTTGAGCTTGTGGCCCCCATCCCTGAAGTAGCGCCAGGCACCATGGGAGGACTGGGCACCCGCAGATCAGCCGGGGGGGCAACTGCGGTGGCACTCATCGCCAGCCGGTCCAACAGCACGGCCTCTAGCCTGGCCAGGCACTGCTCCATCGCTGCTAGGTCCTGAGGTCCCCAGTCACCACCTGGGGTGGCACTGGGCACCGGGGGCCTAGCCACCGGTGGAATCCCTAAAAGCCCTCTCGAGGGCCGCAAACTGGCCATCCACCGACACCAGGGCAGCTGCCAGGGCAGCCGGAGGATAGGGTTCCACCTTGGCAATAGGGCCAGGCGGGGCCATGGAGGTGGCCCACTGAGGAGGGGCTCCCGAGACTGCAGGGCCCCCCGGAGGGGAAGGCAGGTCGCCACCTGGGGCAGCCCAGCCTGCAGCCCTGTGTGTCCTGTGTGTAGGGGGTGATGCTGGCCAGTGCCCCAGGGAAGATGGAGGCATGGGCTGCGCAGGAGCGCACATATGCTGCACACCAACACGGCCCACAGGCTGGGACCTCTTCTTGGGCACCATGAGGCTGCAGGGAGAGCGGGCAGCGGCACCGAAGCATGAGCCCGTTCCCGGGCGAGGTCAGCACCACCGGCAGTGGGGGGGACGCCCAGGCAAAGCCCGCTCCCGGGCGAGGCCGTGTATCAAAGCCGACTGTGCCACAAGCCGGCACGGCGGTGGAAGAGGGCCCCCGAGCCAGCTGGCTCAGGGTGGTAGCGTGCGGCCGCTGGCTGCTGAGAAAAAACCATGCGGCTCATCAGGTCCGTACCCGGGCAAGGCGAGTCGGCGGCAAAGGCTGGCTAAGGGGCAGCAATCACGCCCGGGGCCAGCCAAACTCAAAGGATGGGGGACCGTTGGCTGAGCCACCCCTTATAAAGTGCGGCCAGCCATGCCCCCTAGCCTTGTTGCTGTGCCCGCACCTCAGGGGCAGGGCCAGCAAAGTGTGCGGTGGCCATTTTGGCGCTGCACGTCCATACTAAACATGCACACAAGATACAGATCTGATCCACATATCTTGGCTTTTATGTGTCATATCTGAATGTTATGCCAATGTGTAGACAATGGGATGATCACTGGGTTAGTGTTGGTGTGATTCCTGGTCCAACATATTCTCATTTACCTCCATGTATGAGTGTGATGAATATGAAAAATTCTGTCTTGTAATCAAAGTGAAATTTGCACTTCTGGCAGAAATGTTGTTGGACACAAGGAACAAAGTGTAAATCAATTTGGCCAAGGAATGTATTATTTCTCCTTTGCAGGTATTGCACATATATGCATAATATTTGTTTCAAACAAATCAGGGATGCTACAGGATTTTAGCTATACACACATATAAATTGTAGTGTGGTATAAGAACTTCCAAGAAAAGAACTGTAAAATAATCTGATTCATGTCATTTTTCAGATTAAATAAAAAGACTTGACACCTCTTTGTAGCATCTTATTTCCCTTTTTAAATTTAAGAGGCTGTTGGTGACAAGCAGTGTTTAACTAAGGTGTTTTAGGAAATTGCTGACCACATGCATTTTACATGAACTGCAAAGTATGCAGAGCTTCCTTCAATAAATTCTTTATTTACCATCTAGCCATGGGTCTCATTCAGTCACTTTCAACCATGGCTCAGGTCACTCTGCTACCCTGCTGTGTTATTTCCCTGGTGTGTGCTTTCATTTTTGTTCATCAAGACAACACCACTCCTGTGTACTGTCTGTTTACTTTGGCTAGAGCTGCTATAAAAATGTCTATACCCTGCTGAAAGTCTTGATAGGAGTTTTGAATTAAAGCTGTGTCAAAGCTTTCCTGATGTATAAGAAGCTCAAACATAGTGTGTGCCCATCACAAATGATGACTTCACAATATTGATTGTCAGAAAGATAAAGTTATTTTTGTCCAGGGTTCAGCCCAACTGTAGATGCTCTTTGTAGAGTTTATTAGAAAACCCAAACAAGGCTAAAATGCAATTTAGCACAGAGGTGAGCAATGGATGTGTCTACAGCTCCCAACACTAGACTACATTAGACTACAGTTCCCAACACTACTAGCCAGAGAAGCCAACAGCAAGGCATGATCTTGAGAAAAGGAGACTGAAGGGGAATATAATAGCACTTTTCATAGACTTGAATGATAATCATGCAGAGGAAGGGCAGAATCTGTTCTCAATCATCACAGATTGCAGGACACAAGAAAATACAGGAAACCTAATCTAGGCTGAATATCAGGAAAACTTTCTCAACTTCCTTCCTCCATGTCTAGGCCATACATGAAACTGCCAAAATAAAGTCACCTTTTGGTGTGTTAATTCTGCTATTTCTTTTGCTTATTCTAGTGTGAGAAAGATTAGCCAGCACAAGGTTGTCATTGTCCTGGATACTCCCGTTTGTAGTTCAAAAATACTACAATCTTCAAGGAGGCTCTTTCTGTGCACCCCACTTTCTTAAACATAAGACAGCATGACAATGGAACCCATTACCTTGGGAGGTTTTGAGGACTCAAACGTTGGAGGCATTCAAAAGAAAATTGTTCAGCCATCTGTCAAATCTGCTCTGATTTGGATTCCTGCAATAAGCAGGAACATGGATTTGATGGGCTCAGAGTTCCTACTAACTCAATTATTCTATGATTCTATTACATTATGGTCTGCCTAGCCAGCAGGTGACATAGTATCCAAATGGCTAAAAAAACCACATGCACTTGATTTCCCAGGTCCATTTGCATGTGTGGAATGTCATTGCAGAGACATCTACCAAAGTACAGACTCCTCACTGAATAATGACTCCAAGGTATCCAAGGTATCTATGATGGGAGCCAAAGCATTTGGAGGGCTGTGTATTTCTCATCCTTGCTTTAGGATACCACATGCAGAATTTTTCTCAATTCTTTCCAAACAGTTTAGTTATTATTCAGTTGATATATACCATATTTTTAGGCTATTAGGTTCTCAAAGCCGCTTACAACATCTTTAAACAGAGACAATCTTAGTCTTTACTTCAGAATATGGTTCTGCTGTATCCCATCCCACATCAATATCATTTTTCATGTCATCTTTTGCAACCACACTGCTGTCTTTTCATTTTGCCTACGTCATCTAGCACACCTGCTATATATTTAACTTTTTAAATGTTTTGTTTAATCTTAGAAGAGATATACAGAGAGGTTTTTTTTTATTAAGCCGCCCTCTCCTGGCTTGTGGTCAGTGGCAGTTGGAGTTCGGTGACAGGGTCTTTTAAACCTGAAAAGGGTAGGCTGACATTATAATTTTGATTACTGGCATACAAGGTGCACTCCATTTTTCTGGTATATTTTAAGGGTGGGGGGAATGGCTCTTATACACCAGCAAATACAGTAACTAAAAGCCCTGTAAGGATTGCTATTAGTCAATTCTGACTTGAGGGTATATAACAAAATCCTAGAAGAATTCATATTGTAATGACTGCTATGTGAGAACCACCACTGTTTTCACAGTTCCTTGTCAACAATCCGCTGGGGTTCTCTATGACACCAAAATACCAGAGGTCTAGTTGTTGTAACAAAGTAACAATCTACTTGCTTCATCCTATAAATTTGTTAACTAACACAGCACTTTGCAGCTGCCCAGACTGATTAGGCACAGGCATGAGGGCACCTTGCTCATCTTCTACCAGTTAGGTGCCCAAACATAAGTAATTCACTGATTATACTTTAATCAGAGATTTTAGTCCAAAAGGAGCAGGATAACAAATAGGTGAAATGCAAGTGGATGCAGAATGCTAGTAAGCTAGAAGCAAAATCCCAAATTTGAACTGGGCAAGGATCTTCCATCTGGATCACTGAGGCTTCCTGGGTGCTCCACCTCATCCTTAGAAAATGTTCACTAGGATAAGATAAAGGGTGGGAGCCAGGGATCTGCATGGGCAGAGTATGCCTCAGTTTGAGCAATTTTTGCCAAACCTGCTTGGAGAAGATCAGAAGGAAGCAAACTGTTATTAGCTACCTCTTTGAGAGTTGCATGTGTCCTGAAATTGGAGTCACCTTGATCTCAAAGGTCTAGAAAAGTGCTTCTGGTTTAGAGAAGCTGGCTCCCTGCTCAATATGCCAGCTGGGAAGTTTTCAAATGATAATTCTGTTGTGGACACTGAGAATGACCAAAACCAATCCAGGAACCCAATGGAATATATCATGGCTCTGAAACCAATGAGTTTCAAAATCCCTGGCAAATTAAATTAGAGAATGCAAGCGCGGCGCCAAAATGGCCACCACGCTCTTTGCGGGCCCCCCCACTGGACGAAGAGCATCCGGGTAGTTAGGGGGCGTGGCCAGCACCCTTATAAAAGGGGTGGCCACGAGGCAGCCGAGCTGCCATTTTCCGAAGCGACGGAGAGGAGAAGTTTTTCCCCAATTGCTCCGTCGCTCGCTCTCCTTAGCAGAAGGAGTCGCTAGATTTGCTTTAGAAGCGACGGGGCAGAGGAATTTGCTCCATCGCTTCCTCCTTGTTAGCCTCTGTTGAGGCTCCCTTTCTGCAAGCTGCTGGATAGCTCAGTGGTTTAAGTCTTTGTCTTTGGGGACAAAGGTTGGGAGTTCGATTCCCCACTTTTCCTTTGCATCTTTGCGAGGGGCTTAATTAGGTCAGCAGTCTGATGCTTGGCTGCAGCCATAAAGGTAGGTCTTTGGCCTCTCATTTATGCCTTCTTGGAAGAAGGCTTAGGCGGGCAGTGGTCGGGTCGGAGGACCGCGACTGCACCCCCTCGATAGGACCTCCAACCGGAGTCTCCCACCGGGATTGGTGGGGTAGGGCAGCTCCGGCTGTGGCCCGTGGCCCTCCGCCCTCAGACCGGCCCTGCAGGGGCTTCGGCCCTCAGCCCTCAATCCATGGCCACAGGTGTGGAGCAAGGGGGTGGGTCGGGCGCGGTTGCACAGCAGGGCTTCCCCGGCCCTGCATGGGCCGGAGTTTGGGCATGGCCGTTTTAGGGCCTGGCTCTCAAGTAGGGACCCTGGACCAGGCCAGGTGGGCCGTCCGGCCCACCTGGCCCCACTTATGCAGGGGGTTGGCATGCATTACTGGCCCACGTGGTGGTGCTAGAGGCACCCCTAGGGATTGGCCATTCAGAGGATTCGGCACACGCCTGCCGGCTATGAGCCGGAACAATTGGGAGGGGGGCCTAGTGCTGCCTCACAGCGCATTTTGCCCGTTAGGGGCCGGGTTTCGGACAGGGCCCTATTCTGGCCCAGGTTCTCACACTGGGGGCCTCTGACGCTATACCGAGCGGGCCGTCCGGCCCACTTGGCCCACCTACTAGGTTTTTTTTCGTGGCAGGCCCCCTTTCCAAACGTCGGAGCCCCCTTTGTGTCTGCCGGCTACTTTGATCGCGCCCACTCTCCACAAGGCGGCCGGCTGGCTGTGCTTCTCATGACACGCCGGCCTGTGCCCGCCGCTGTCTCGCGGCTTCCTGTTTGTCTGGATCTGCGGCGGGAGTGTAGTGGAGGTCGCCCCAGAGCTCGATTTCGGTCACGAGCTCCAACGCCCGCCGTGGGCCGGAACCCCCGGTGGGGGCGGCTCACGGGGGTGCAACTTGTGAGTATTACGTTCAAGTTGAATGCACACACATCACAGTCCATTCCCGGTGGGGGCAGTGCTCTTGGCCTTGCCTATTTGAGGCTGGGGGGGCATCACTCGCCATCCTATACCAGTGCCCCTTGGTTGCATTCTGGCACGACGTTTGGGGGTGGGGGTTTACGCTCCCGGGGCGGCACGTGGCATCACAGGGGCTGTCCAGGTCCCGCTGTGCATGCCCGCTGTACATCATGCTTCAGCATGGGCACTGCCGTCAACTGGTTATTTATGCCCCCCCCTAGTGATCATCTGCTCCAGATCGGGAGGGAAAAGATTTGGTGGGGGGGAGTACGTGGATATATATTACCCATATGAACTGAAACCCGAATGGGGATGGGGGTACGGGCTGGACGATAGAGACACCGTGTGGTCCCCCGTAGTAAGCCAACATGCGCTGAGGCGTCCGCCCTCGGAACGGTGTGGAGCGTCATGGGGGCTGTCTGGATCCTGCTGCGTAGGCCCCGTTACACAGGACGTCCCGTAGAGGGCCTGGCTGATGATCGGCTACTACTGGCCCCGGTTGATTATTGGCCGCAGGCAATCAGGGGCAAGGGCCGTAGGGGGACATGTGGATTTTCTCCCTATTGAACCGCGAGCCCACTGGCAGGAGAGAGACGGATGGGACGGCTGAGGCAAAGAGATGTCCCACTGTCGTTAGCCACCGAGCACCTTGGGGCCCACTATCCTGGTTGATCGGATGGCCCATCACAGTTGGGCTCATCGTGGGGGATGTGGACGAGGGTGGCTATAGATATCCCGAGAGAGGAGGGACGAGTTCTGTCACCAAGGGTGCTCGTGTACATCGGTTCCACGGAACGGTGCCTGGTGATGGGCACCATGGTGGTCATGCTGAGCAGCGGGCTGTTCAGACACTGGCCCCAAGCAAACTGGTCGGGAGGGGGGGTTGCGGCCCGCCTACTGTGTTCAGCCTGCTCAGCTGACAATGTGTGTACTAAGCATCACGGCCGTGACCGACTTGTGCGCAGGGGCGATCAGAGCTCCCTCTGAACCACATATTCTTGTTGTTAGGCCCCCCCGCCTCTATTATAGTCAGCCTGGGGGGATGTCACTCTGTCTCCCAAGAAGCGAGGGGGCGGGAAACCTGCTGGGGGGTTTTCAATGGGGTTTTTTGTATCCATTCGGGGTACTGGGGGCCCCAGGATGTTACTAATCTGGTTCCCTTCTAGGGTAACGGAGAGGGGGCTCCACTGTCCACAGCTAAGGAAGTTGGGGGCTTTGAGAGTAGTGGGGGCCCTTCTTGGAACCACCTTTCCTTAGTCGAATGTATCCCCCATGAAGCTCATACTGAGCTAGAAAAAGGGTGAATGTAATATAATCCTCCATTCAGCTTACCCTGCGGGTGCTCCATTCAGGGATGACCTTCCTGATGACCTTGTTCGGTCAGGTACTCGTAGTTGCCTCAGCTACTATGGGTGGCGTGCTCACGCAATTCTGGTGCTGTTTTGGCACAGTGTGATATGCACTCGGCTTCTAGCTTTTTGCCAGTGCACCCCATTATTTAGACCTATCAGGTTTTTGGGTTTTGAGGGGATTTTAATTAGATGAGGCCATTCACTTTCTGAATGCGTTAATTCAGGTTCAGCACCCGACCGATGTGGGACTTTCATTCAGTGGGCATTTGCTCACAGGTTGGGGTCTCGGTCTCCAGCCCATTCCCTCGACAGATTTTGGGTCCGGGGTTAAACAGGGCTTGGACATGTGTACGCGTCTCCTCATCACAATTCAGACACTCAGGTGGGACCTGGGTGTCCCCTTGGCGCTTGAATAGACCGAGGCCCCATCTTCTAACCTCACATTTCTGCCTTTGGCATTGATTGCCAAACGTATAGTATGCCCCTTCTTATTCGGGGGTCACTTGGTGGGATCGGACCTAGTGGTCCGCAGTATGATATCTGGCGCGGTCGGATGCCGCTGGCCTCTCACTTATGGGGTTTACTCTAATGGTGGGTGCCCGGATTGCCCCCGTGATCACAGTGATAGTGCTTTTCACCTGTTTTGGGGAGCACTGCGCCTATGGTGCAAGGAGTGGGCCTACTCAGTGGTCCAGTTGCTGGGTGGCAATGCGGCAGTGGTGCGCATTGTCAACGCCCTGAAATGCTAATCCCCGGGCCCTGACTGTAGTTTGTCTATTCGTTTGCGAAGCCTACACCGAAATGTGCTGTGCCAGGCCAGACGTGTCCTGGGTGTGAATAATGACCTTACTGTGCCTTTTTCCCACCAGTGGATCGCCCGTTCCCGTGCTTTTATCCAGGAGCGGAGGAATTCCGCTTGCCACTTGGCCAATAGCTGGAAGTTAGGCGGGCTGAAGGGGACCGGACATGTCATTGGCACATCGCACGCGTAAGGCGTATCACTATGAGTTCATGTGTCATGTCAGGGACGGGTGGACGCGAGAACGTGCCCGCTGCCCCGGCACGCGTCACTTTTCTGCCCAGCAGTTCGACCCACCTCGCACGAGGTGGCATACCCATGTACAGATAGGTAGGAGGTGGCTCTTAGCCACGCGACTACTATGGTAGCCTTGGGGAATGCTCCGCATCATTGAGAGGGTCCCAGAGTTGGTACCGCATGTGTAAGGCGGAGGTGTCTCGTAGGGCACTGGAACTCGACGATGTCTCTGGCACATGAGTGGGCTCGAGTGAGGATGCGGTCCTCATGGGTTTTTCAGCACGGTAGGCAGTGTTGTATACTGCTACAAGATATTTGAGACATCTGTCCGGTTGGTGCCCTACAGGAGTTGCTTGCACTGCGTGGCACGCACCATGGCCCATTTTTCTGTCACCAAGATGGGTCTCCCCTTACTAAATTTCAATTTTGGAAGGTGACCGGTAAAGCACTAGACAGTGTTGGCCCCCCTGGGGCTCGTTACGGCACCCATTCTTTCAGGATAAGGGCGGCTTCTACTGCAGCTGCTTTTGGGTACTCCGGGGCGGGAAGACGCCGCATGGGAAGGTGGGGATCACAATGTTTTCAGTTTTGTGTTCGCCCTCTTCAACCGTGAGTACCAGTTTAGTCACTGCGCTGTTTCTTCCCCCCCTTTTTTCCTTGACAGACCCTGGGTGTCGTATTACACCGGTGACAGTATGGCTGGTGGGCCACAGCTACGTGCATAGGGCAGCGTCGTACGCTGCGGCGACAGAGTGGACCCTGACTGGGACTGGGTGCATCCGCAAGTCTCAGGTGGTATGGTAAGCGCGGCATGTTATGGCGGGAACTGTTGCCATTTCTTTTATTCAGCAGGAATGCTGACCCGCCAGATATTCTGATCATACACCTTGGGGGCAATGATTTGGGACAGGTCACTGGACTATCGCTGAAGCATGCGATTTGCGGTGACCTGGCTTACTTACATTATGTGTGGCCTGCCACAACCCTCATTTGGTCAGACATGGTACCGTGGCATGCTTACAGGGGAGGGTTCGGCCTCCAGGCCCTTGATCGAGCTTGTAGCTCGTTGAACAGGGCTATTGCCCGGTTCCTTCTCGACGAGGGTTGGCGGCGCGTCATTAGGCACCCCGCAATCAGCCTACAAAATTATGAGCTTTACTCAGGGGATGGGGTCCATCTGTCGCAGGGAGGTATGGACCTCCGGTTAGGAGATTGGCGAGCAGGCCTGTTGACCGAGCCTTTATTGAGCCTCTCCGTGTGGCGGGTAGCACTGGTAAGGTAAACATTTATGACCCACAGGTATCCGGCAGGTTCGCAATTGACTGGACAACACTAGACAGGCACAAGTTGATTAAACGTTGTCTGGTCAACGACGAACCAGGCGATGGGGTGATGGCTACAGCTAGACAGCATGCATCACCCCGTGATTTTACGGATACGCGTCAGAGGGTGGGGTCAATAGTTAGGTATTGACTATGGTCAACAATTTGTTTGTTGTCAACAAACAAATTGATACAAATGGATACATTGTAACCAATTGCCATTTGCAATTTTGGGTGGTACCTTACCAGTGTTACTTCGGCCTGCTTGCCTTAAGAATTATAATTGGTTGAATACCAATAGAAATTTATAATTCGGACTAGGGCATGAATCAATAAATGTGGCCCAATGCCGTTATCCACTTTCATCAGTGTCTGAGTCCTTTATTGGGGGGTGCGCCTGCAAATGTATACATCAATAATGTCTTGGTCATGGGTATAGTTGCTTTTCCAACTCCATCTCTACTCAATGGCCAGTTAATCAGGGTTTGAGTCAGTTTTGTAATATCACTGCTATTGTTGCTGCTGCTGCTTTTAACTAGATGAGGTCCTTCCTATCCTTTGCTTATTCTTTTTTTCAAATATATACACCATTGTGCATATATTTTAAACTGCATTCATGGCTTCAAACAATTTCACCATCACACGTTATGTGCCCTCAAGTCACTTTGGATGTATAGTAAACCTATGAGTTAAGGATCACTAAAGTGTTTTATCCATTATTAAAACAGTCCTCTGCATGGTCATTCAAATTAAAGGCCCTCCCACCAATTAAAGCAGATTTAAACAATGCTGCATGTGCATTTGAAATGTGAATATGTTCCCATACACTAGTGGCACACATGCCAGAGGGGGCACTCAGAGCCCTCTCTGTGGGCATGTGTGCCACCCTAGCACAGAGTTTGCAATGCCCCTCTACCCAGAAGCCTAATGGGAGCGCTTCTTCCCCATCCCTCTGTTTTGGGTACTCAGTCTCTAAAAAGTTCACCATCACTGGCATACACCATCTGCTGCACCTTGTTTTTTCTGCACATACCTGCAGCCATTGTGGCTTCCAAACTGCTCGTACAGAGTATCAAAACTTGCATTGTCAATGAATTCCTTACACATCCCTAGTCAGGGTGAAAAAAATTGATATCTTGGAGAAAATGCACACCAAAGCCTGGCTTTTATAATGCTGCTTCTATCACATCATTTTCTTCTGTTTGAACAAGTTCACCATGCATAGAACCAAGCATCCATCCAGGTAGTTGCTGGAAACAAACCTGACTCTTCCTAGTGTGTGAACCAAATTAAGATCATTGCTCCCCAATGGAGGAACATGGAGTTTTGTGTTCCCTGAGTCTGGCCACAAAAGGAAAGCTGATGCTTCATTAAGGCCAGGGAGAAACAAACACCTGGTTTCCTGAGGGGGTGGGGTGATGCACCAAAAAGCTTTTTATGTGCATTTCTAAGATTTGTAACTGGCAAGAAGACATCATGCCATGCCTGAAGAAGAGATCTTGGATTTTGAAAGCTTGCATCATTTTAATTTTCAGTGATCCAATAAAGGTATCGCCTTCCTCCTGCAATTTTTGCATATATATACTTTTGGTAATTTAAATATGGATCACACGGCTAACCTTGTTTGTCACTGACTCTACCTGACACTGCATGCTACACCTGGAACTACTGATTCTTTCTCTCCCTTTCTGCTTCTGTAACATTCTCTACACAGAAATTCTAATCAGCTTCATGCATCCGATTCCTCTCATCATGCACTTTTTGTGTACTAGATGTTTGATTTACTTTCCCAGAGCAGTAACAATTACTGTGACAATCATTTTTTTCCTTAGCAGTTATGAACTTTAAATCCTGCCAAGAGGATAAACTTCAATTTTGCTACCTACAACAAGTTTAACACTAATTAAACTTCAAAATACCCCATGTATATTTAATTGCATGAAGCTTTCTAGATCTCCAACAGCCTGCCTTGGATAAATTTACATAATATCTATGTTATGTTAAGAAAATACGTACTGTCAGCAGGAAACAAGCTGTAATGAGAATTTCTTTCTTCCAAGATCTGTACTACACAGATAACACATTTTTGGAAACCCATCGACTGAGATGCTAACCATTAACACCACCTTATTTTTAAAAAAGATACTGTATCGCAAAGGAAATTTAAAATGGTAATCTACAGTTTTAGTTCTTCATGGGCTAATAATTTTAAATGCTAGTTCTGACTTATTAAGACCTAAATAAATTTCTTGAGTCCAGTCCAAGTGGGAACAATAACTTTTGTAGTGATTATATTTGTAGCATTAATCTTTGTTACAATAGATTTGCTAGTTACCAGTCTGTTTCCAGGCTCACTTCTATATCCTGATGATATGCCCCATAAAATTTTACACCAGGGGTGCCCAAACTATGGCCCATGGGTCAGATCCAGTCTGTGGCACCAAATTATCCAGCCCACACCACTCCCAGAAGTGGAAGTAAAATGTGCATGCACATAACATGCCTGTACATGTGCATAATGCTGCCGTAAATGACCCGCAGCTGTCATAAATGTGTTTATGAAAGCCACGAGTCATTTATGGCAGTATTATGCACATGCACATTTTACTTCTGCTTCTGGTGGGAGGAACCACATGACCGCCATGCTCAACCATGTGACCGGCCCACGGCCCAAAACATTTGGGCACCCCTCTCTTACACTGTTCTGAGTCCAACTTATCTGAATGAACTTAATTTCCAATTTGAGCATTTCTGTGCCCTTACAACACAGTGTTTGAACTGCTATACTGCAACCAAAAGGTTGTCAATTCGATCCTGACTAGGACTAAAGGTTGACTCAGCCTTCTGTCCTTGTGAGGTCAGTGAAAACCCAGCATGTTGAGGACAAAATGCTAATTAACTTGTCAACAGCCCAGAGAGTGCACTAAGTGCTTTGGGGCGTTATATAAATCTGATTGCTTATGTTTTTACTTTAGGAGAAGCATTTATTTCTCTCTCCCTACCCTCCCAGGCATAATATGTTCACTAGGGTAATGGTTTTATAATGCTGAATTCAAACTTGGGATACTAAGCATCTCTCCATGGAACTATTTGGAAACAAATATCATTGCAGGAATCTTAGTAAAATGTAACCACACAAATTTAAATCATTTTTGACACTGAATTTGTGCTCATACGTGTTCTAAGTCCCGATGACAATATCCCTTTCTTGCTGAGGTCCTGCAGCATCCACTGGAAGTATGTAAACCATTATGTAAATTATTGAATGAAACAGTTCTTTACAAGCATCTTAAAATTATAAGCAATATCCAGGAGTTACTATGAGAAGGTGCCTGCTGGTAAATGTCACTCTAACCTACCCTAACCAATACTGTGATGATTAGATCAATATAATCATTGCTTGAGAGTAGGTGTCATCTTTCAAAAAAAAATCCCAAAAAACAATGATTAATTTTATGTCACCATCAACAAACAATTGTGAGAGGTCTTCATATTATTTTTTTCTGAAGGATTTTCTCTCCTATGCAAATTATAATCCAGAATTTCCCTGATAGGATAATATCTATAATGTTCAGAAGGGTCAAAACTTAATAGTTCATTTCTACTATTGCAGAAATTTTCCAATGCATACACACATATTTGAATTGAGTGACGGGTAATGATAGAATGTGAAGATAGTATAGTAAAGTGGGAAGAGTATTTAGTTATTGCAGGCGCACCCCCCCCCCCCCAATAACGGACACAGACAACATTGAAAGTGGATAACAGCATAGGGCCACATTTATTGATTCAATGCCCTAGTCCGAATTATAAATTTGCATTGGTAAAACGACCAATCGTAATTCCTAAGGCAAGCAGGCCGAAGTAACACTGGTAAGGTACCACCCAAAATTGCCAACGGCAATTGGTTACAATGTATCAATTTGTATCAATTTGTTTGTTGACAACAAACAAATTGTTGACCGTAGTCAATAACTAACTTATGACCCCACCCTCTGACGCGTATCCGTGAAATCACAGGGGTGATGCATGCTGGTTAGCAATCGTCATCACCCCATCGCCTGGTTCGTCGTTGACCGGACAACGTTTAACTAATTTATTCCTGTCTAGTGTTGTCCAGTCAATTGCGAACCTGCCGGATACTTGTGGGTCATACTGTTTACCTTACCAGTGCTACCCGCCAATGTGACCAAAGTCAACAGTAGGAACACAGAAAGCCCCCTATATCAAACCATAGCAACAGTGTGGGATGGGCAAAAAAGTCAGGACCCGGAGCCAATATGGGTCCCAACCAAAAATTCCCACCCGGCCCCGAAGCGACCATAATATCACACTGTTAACTAGGGAGGGGGTGGAGGGGAAAAAACTTCTCCGCTCCGTCGCTGAGGTAAAATGGCAGCTTGGCTGCCTCGTGGCCACCCCTTTTATAAGGGAGCTGGCCACGCCCCTAACTACCCGGATTCTCTGTCCTGTGGGGGGGGGCCCGCAAAGGGCGCGGCGGCCATTTTGGCGCCGCGCTTGCATTGCAGGCGCACCCCCCCAATAACGGACACAGACAACATTGAAAGTGGATAACAGCATAGGGCCACATTTATTGATTCAATGCCCTAGTCCGAATTATAAATTTGCATTGGTAAAACGACCAATCGTAATTCCTAAGGCAAGCAGGCCGAAGTAACACTGGTAAGGTACCACCCAAAATTGCCAACGGCAATTGGTTACAATGTATCAATTTGTATCAATTTGTTTGTTGACAACAAACAAATTGTTGACCGTAGTCAATAACTAACTTATGACTCCACCCTCTGACGCGTATCCGTGAAATCACAGGGGTGATGCATGCTGGTTAGCAATCGTCATCACCCCATCGCCTGGTTCGTCGTTGACCGGACAACGTTTAACTAATTTATTCCTGTCTAGTGTTGTCCAGTCAATTGCGAACCTGCCGGATACTTGTGGGTCATACTGTTTACCTTACCAGTGCTACCCGCCAATGTGACCAAAGTCAACAGTAGGAACACAGAAAGCCCCCTATATCAAACCATAGCAACAGTGTGGGATGGGCAAAAAAGTCAGGACCCGGAGCCAATATGGGTCCCAACCAAAAATTCCCACCCGGCCCCGAAGCGACCATAATATCACACTGTTAACTAGGGAGGGGGTGGAGGGGAAAAAACTTCTCCGCTCCGTCGCTGAGGTAAAATGGCAGCTTGGCTGCCTCGTGGCCACCCCTTTTATAAGGGAGCTGGCCACGCCCCTAACTACCCGGATTCTCTGTCCTGTGGGGGGGGGGCCCGCAAAGGGCGCGGCGGCCATTTTGGCGCCGCACTTGCATTGCAGGCGCACCCCCCCAATAACGGACACAGACAACATTGAAAGTGGATAACAGCATAGGGCCACATTTATTGATTCAATGCCCTAGTCCGAATTATAAATTTGCATTGGTAAAACGACCAATCGTAATTCCTAAGGCAAGCAGGCCGAAGTAACACTGGTAAGGTACCACCCAAAATTGCCAACGGCAATTGGTTACAATGTATCAATTTGTATCAATTTGTTTGTTGACAACAAACAAATTGTTGACCGTAGTCAATAACTAACTTATGACTCCACCCTCTGACGCGTATCCGTGAAATCACAGGGGTGATGCATGCTGGTTAGCAATCGTCATCACCCCATCGCCTGGTTCGTCGTTGACCGGACAACGTTTAACTAATTTATTCCTGTCTAGTGTTGTCCAGTCAATTGCGAACCTGCCGGATACTTGTGGGTCATACTGTTTACCTTACCAGTGCTACCCGCCACACGGAGGGGCTTCAAAGAAGACCTGACGCCCCCCCCCCAGACCGTCAGCTCGGTCAACAGGCCTGCTCGCCAATCACCCAACAGGAGGTCCATACCTCCTCGCGACAGATGGACCCCATCCCCTGCGTACAAGTCATAATTTTGTAGACTAATATCGGGGTGATGACTAACCCGTCCCCAAGCCCTGTTGGCAAGAAACCGCGCCATTGCCTTATTGACCGCGCGCCTAGCGCGGTCAAGGGCCAGGAGGTTAACGCCCCCTCTGTAAGAATGGCGCGGGACAATGTCCGACCAAACCAGGGTTGTGGCAGGCCAGACATAATGCAAGTAGGCGAGGTCCTCGCAAATCGCATGCTTAAGCGATAAGCCGGTGACCTGGCCCAAATCATTGCCCCCCAGGTGGATGATTAGAATGTCAGGCGGGCCAGCACCCAGGCCAGAAAAAAGGAAAGGCCGCAGCTCCCGCCATAACATCCCAGGCTTACCATGCCATGCGAGACTGGCGTGGTCACCCAGTCCCAGTCGGGGTCCCCATTCTGTCGCCGCAGCGTAACGCGCTGCCCTGTGCACATAGCTGTGGCCCACCAGCCATACTGTCACCGGTGTAATACGACACCCAGGGTCTGTAAGAAAATTGAGAAAAAAGGCGGTAAGGTGACTGGATTGGTACTCATGGCGGGAGTGGGCGCACATAAAACTGAAAACATTGCGAGCCCCACCTTCCCATGCTGCGTATGTCAGCCCCAGAGTACCCAAAAGCAGCTGCTGTAGAGGCTGCACCAATCCGGAACGAATGTGTGCCATAACGGGCACCTGGTAGGCCCACCCTGGTGAGGGCTCTGGCTGTCACCTTCCAAAACTGAAATTTAGTAAGGGGAGACCCATCTTGGTGACAGAAAAACGGGCCGTGGTGCATGCCACGCAGTGCCAGGAATTCCTGTAGGGCACCAACCGGACAGATGTCTGCCAAAGAACAACGTAGCAGTCTTACACCACTGCCTACGCCATGCTGATCTGTTTTAGAGGAGCGTATCCTCAACTGGGCCCAGTCTTTGGCTACGTAGACATCTTCGAGTTCCAGTGCCCTACCACTTGCATCCGCCTTAGACAGCATCACGAGTTCGCTGACGCGGAGTGCTCCAAAAAATGCCACCGTTGTGGCTGCGTGAAAAAGGGCTGCCTCATAATGATCAAAACAGAGGCCTGGCCAGCCCCGGGCCAACTGGGTAAGAACCCCTGGGGAAATAGGGTGCCGGTCATCCGGGCAACGCCCGCGCTCGCGCACCCACCCCTCCAAAACATGTTGCACACGGAAGTCAGAGGTGGTATCCACATGACCTCCCACTTTGGCCATAAAAGCCAACGCCGAGAGCATGGATGCTATGGTGCGAGGTGCAAGGCCCTGTGCATGCAGGTGAACCATGAACCGCAGAACATGGTCCACCGGGATAGGCCAGGTCTCTGGCAAGAGAAATTGAGTAGCAAATGCCCTGTAAGAATTGAATGCTTGTTGATACGCCTTACGCGTGCGTGGCGCTAGTGACAGGCCAATCGCCCGGTTCACCTCTCCTTGCCAATAGTCCACATCTCGTCCGGGAGTGGCGAGGGAAATTCCTCCGCATCCGGGGCCAAGGCGCGGAACCGGGAGATCTGCAGGCGGGACAAAGCGTCAGCAATATCATTATTAATCCCTGGGACATGCCTGGCCCTGAACAAAACGTTGAGGCGCAGGCAGCGCAGCACAAAATGGCGCACTAGGTCCATGACCCTGGGCGATTTGGAAGTCTGTGCATTGACAATGTGGACAACAGCAGCATTGTCACACCAGAAATGCACCACCGAATTAGCCCACTGTTCGCCCCATAGCATCAAAGCCCCCAGAATGGGGAAAAATTCCAGGTATGTGAGATCCCGCAGGCGACCTGTGCCTGCCCATGCCGGTGGCCACCCACCACAGGCCCACTTCCCATTGAAGTACATCCCATAACCCAGGGATCCTGAGGCATCAGACTGGATCTGGAAATTGGGGGACGCCAGGAGGTCAGACCTCCAAAATGAGACCCCATTAAACTCCCTCAGGAATTGCAACCAGACGAACATGTCTGCCCTGATACCCCGGGTGAGCCTAACTCTGTGGTGGGGCCTGGATAACCCTGCCATGGCGTCGCATAAGCGCCGGGCAAAAGCCCTGCCCGGTGCGACCACCCTGCAAGCAAAATTAAGGTGCCCATGTAGCACCTGAAGTTCTCTCAGTGATGCCTTACGCTTGGCCAGCAATTCCGAGATAAGGGCCACGATCCTGGACACCTTATCACCCGGCAACCTAGAAGCCTGCACTACTGTGTCAATCTCAACCCCCAGGAATACTAGCTTGGTCGATGGGCCCTCGGTCTTTTCGGGCGCTAAAGGGACACCAAGTTCCTCCATTAGCGTCTGAAATGTGTTGAGGAGACGTGCGCACGTGTCCCAGCCCCGTTCACCCCCGAATAAAAAGTCATCCAGGTAATGGGCTACAGACCGGGACCCTGACCTGCGGGCGAAAGCCCACTCTAGGAAGGTACTAAAACGCTCGAAAGCCGAGCATGATATGGAGCAGCCAAAAGGCATGGCCTTATCAAAATAATATTCCCCCTTAAATTTAAAACCCAGCAACTCAAAGTCGCCCGGATGCACTGGCAAGAGGCGAAAAGCTGACTTAATGTCACACATGGCCAGCAGGGCACCCGGGCCACACGAGCGCACCATGCGCAACGCATGGTCAAACGATGTATACCTGACTGAACAAAGGTCATCAGGGATAGCATCATTGACCGATCGGCCAGCTGGGTAGGACAAATGATGAATAAGGCGAAACTCACCTAGGGACTTTTTGGGGACCAAACCCAGTGGCGAGACCTTAAGATTGGGAAACGGGGGTACGGGGAAAGGTCCAGCGACCCTGCCCGCAACTAACTCCTTTTGAATGCTGGCCGCAGCCACCTCCTCCCTTCCTCTAAGGGATAAAAGGTTGGGAGCATCCTGAGGGGACCTATCACCCACAAAAGGGATACGAAATCCCTGCTTAAAACCTTGAAGAATATACTCCCTGTCCTCCCCCTTCGGGTACGATGCGAGCCAGCGCTCCAGCATGTCCACCTTAATTGGGGAGGGAGCCTTTTGGAGAACTAGCTCCATCCGTGGCAGCCTTGCCAGCCCACTGTCCACCCTTCCCTCTGCCTCGCGCCCCCCCCCAGGCTTGGGGCAAACAGAGGCTGCGTGGGGGCCAGAGCATGTGGGACACTCATGCTTATACCTGCAGTTCTTTCGATTGCAGGAACCAATTGACGAGAAAGTCCAGCACAGCAGGCGGGCTGGAACCCCCTGCCCCGCCGCCTGGCGGGTAACCTGCGCTGGAGCCGCTCGCTGGACCGCATGTCCGCAATGGTATCTATCCCCCGGGGCAGGGCGTGTGGGTGTCATATACAAAAGCCAAAGCCTCTGGCACGGCTCATCCCATCTCATCTCGGGGTGAAGGGGAATCCTCATACGGAATTCCTCGTCATATGCTAGCCATGATGGGCCCGGAAAATCGACCATCGCCCTATATATGTTGTCCAAATATTGGACCATGGGAATAGCTAAATCCGGCCGCGCCCTCAAATATACCGCCATGTATATTAAATAAGTGGGGAGCCAGTTGGCCCAGGTACGCGGCGGCTTACGGCGGCGTGCCTGCTCCTTGTCCTTCTCATCCTGACCCTCCCTTTCCTCCTTGGTGGGCTCTCTGTTCAGGAGTGAGAAGATATCTACGTACTCCCCTCGCCATATCTTTTCCCTAGTAGCCTGTGCCAGGTGATCAACCAATGGCAAGGAATACCCTGCCGTTGGCAAGGCCGAAAAAGGGACAGCCGGCCTGGTAAAAGGGGTCTGAACTAATCCAGCCACCCCCAGAACATTCCCTGTAGTGTAGGGACCAATGCCCACCCCAGTGCCCAAGGTGGTAGTCGTCGTCGCCGGGTGGGTCGCCGACAGCGTGGCCCCCGCACCACCCGCGCGAGGCCAAGGCCATTGAAAGGCCCCCCCTAGATTGGGAATGTGTGTGGATGTACTCGCTTGCACCGTATACTCACACGCTGCACCCCCGTGGGCCGCCCCCACCGGGGGTTCCGGCCCACTGGGGGCGTCGGAGCTCACGACCGACGTAGAGCTCATCACCGGGGCTTGACCCGCACCTGGTTGCTGGCTGGGGAGCTGCGAGGCAGTGGCCGAAACCGCGCCACACGCCTGCAGCAGCTCGACCCTCCCCGCCGGCTGTTGTCCTCCAGCCGACAGCGTCTCAAAAGGAACCCCGAAAGGGGCGCCCGCCTGACTGGCCCGCGCCAACGACGCCTCCAGGGCCGCAATGCGGGCCAGCAAGGTGTCCACGTTGACCATGGGCAAAGGGCCGGCCGGCCCGCCTGGCCTAGGCATGGGTACAGGTCCCTGTACCCCGGGACCCACATATGGCCATTGGCCAGCACCGAAGCCCGGCAGGGTTGGAGGAGAAACCTGCCAAGGCAGGGGGCCGCACCACCCCCCAAGGCTAGAGGGCCCCGGGAGAGGCTGGAGCCCAAGAGGAGTAGGCCCGACAGAGTGGGCAGGAGCAGGAGCGGTGTCCACCGCTCGTGGGCCGCGGGCCGGAACCCCTTCCGCGCCCGCCCTCTGATCGGGCCAAGGGGCAATAGACCCCATTCCGCCGGCCCCGGCCGGGGCTGGCAAAGGTGGCTGCTGAGGAGGCGGCACCGCGGTCCTCCGACCTGGGTTGCGCCTCCTAACAACGCGAGCTGAACTCGAAGCCGCCTTCTTCTTCGAAGGCATCTCCACCGGAGCAAAAAGGGAAGCCGGAAAGGCAGAACCGCTACCAAAAGGCTTCCCGGTAAGCTAACGAGCGACGGAGACGCAGGGGAAAAAACTTCTCCGCTCCGTCGCTGAGGTAAAATGGCAGCTTGGCTGCCTCGTGGCCACCCCTTTTATAAGGGAGCTGGCCACGCCCCTAACTACCCGGATTCTCTGTCCTGTGGGGGGGCCCCGCAAAGGGCGCGGCGGCCATTTTGGCGCCGCGCTTGCATTGTCTGCTCATATTGGTTATGTGGACTATTTTCTTGGACTACTTTAACATTGAAAGGTTCTACACATGCTATGTATGCACACTTTTCATAATGTCATAAACTTCATATTTTCCCTTCTAAGATTATCTCAAGGGGAGGAAAATGTCTTGCAATTCCTTTGTTTGTACTTGCTCATTAACCTAAGCTGCACTTCATTACCTTCTTGAAGAAATAATTAAGAAACATAATTGTTTCCCTGTAAAGGCGTATAGTACTCAAAATGCTTTCTTGGCTGTATTTTATGGGGGTTATAAAAATTAGATTAGCCAATCTTCAGTTGTCCTGGAAAATCTGTTATCTGCAAAGTTTACTAATAGTTATAATAAAGTACTACTAGGTCAGGGGCAGAGCTCAGAAGTAATATGGTGTTATGTTACCTTTCTCAGAAATATGGAATGGAGCTACTTATGGGGTTGTTGTTTCTCTCTTTTCCACTCTGTTGCTTATTACTTCCCAGAGAACTGAAGGGAGGAAGAAGTATAACATGAGTAATTCATTTGCAACATTCTAGTGCCTCTTCCAGTGGGGGGAGGATGTTGCATAGTCAAGAAAGATAAGATAAGGTTTCCCTTGCTTGAAAGCCAGTTATATCCAACTCTGGGGTGCAGTGTTCATCTATCTTTCAAAGCCGAAGAGCCAGCGCTGTCTGCTTCTGCAGACGTTTCCATGGTCATGTGGCAGGCATGACTAGACACCGGAGCACACAGAATGCTGTTACCTTTACACCAAAGTGGTCCCTATTTATCTACTTGCAATTTCTTGCTTTCAAACTGCTAGGTTGGCAGGAGCTGAGACAAAGATGGGAGCTCATTCCGTCCTGCAGTACTCGTGAATCGAACTGCTGACCTTCCTCCTCCCAGTCAGCGTTTTAGCCACTTGAGCCACTGCAGTCAAGTAGATGGGGGCAAAAGGGAGCACAAAACTTCAAAAGAAGAAAAGAAGGGGGACAAGAATGAGCTACTATGGGAGCGTGGCTAAGATGGTGCCTGAGTAGCATGTATTTCAATCAGCTCGCACTTTGAATGGGGTATTAAATGTGAATTACTATCAAAATCATAGTTTAAACTCTCGGAAAGCGTAATTCGGAGCCTTGGATATAATTTTCAGTTGTTGTGAGTTGCATCGGAATTGGAGTTCGAGGAATGGACGGTGAGTGAGGCGCAGCGCAGGCTGTGCCAATCGAGCCATTCGGGGTCAGACAGGACTCTGGTGCTTTTCTTTAAAAAAGAGAGGCCCCGAACGAAAAAAGAGGACTAATTAAGTGCTGTCGGTGGAGGGCGAGAATCCATGGAGTGAGTTTGGCGGGTGTCTAAAGAAGGTAAAGGAAGAGTGGAAAGGAAATTGGAGGTGGCAGTTTGCGAGTGAAAGAGAAAGGACGGGAAGGAGTAATGGTGGCATGTGAAAATATAATCGAAACTTAAAAGTTGGGAAGAAATCTGGGAAGATAATGGCTGGATAAGATTGGAGACTTGGAACAGGCTGAAGAAGAGAAAGTGAGAGGAAGAGAGTAGGGAGAGAGGACGAAGGAATAAGAAGGAAAAGGAAGGTACGAAGAACGGAAAGCAGAAGTTGTTTTTTTGAAGTGTGTGGGTAGAGGAGGAGTGAGGAGGGCTCTTGTCTGGAAATAACTGCCGCAGCTTGGAATAGTACTGACTTAATTGAGATTTTTCTTTTTAATTTTTAGATCTGAGTAGTTTAATTTTTTGGACTGAGACTGGACTGTTGTTGTTTCTTCCTCTCTCTTTTTTGGAGTATCATTTCCTGGATTATAGTGTTGGAATATTTTTATTTTTTTATTTTGCACTCTCTTCATCTCCTGTGGAAGTTTGCTTTGTTTTGGAAAACTTAACTGTGTTACTTCAGTTCTGTGCCTCTCTCTCTGAATCTTATTATTTCAACTGGCTCCTTTTGGATCACTCTGGATCAAGTGTGATTATAGAACTGGATGTTTTTTTCTTCTCCATTTAGGATTACAGTTACAACATTTGGATTATGATAATAAAAAGAATTGGATTATAATTAAAAAATAATAACTGTTTTGGATTGGTCTTGATAAAACTGATATATTAATAGCAATAATAATTGGATAAATTAGACTGTGCCTGAACATAAGTACTTTTTTTCTTTTGGATTACAAATTAAGAACAAAGAAAAGAAGAATAGAGAGAAGAAGAAGGAGAAGAAGAAAAGAAGTGTGATCTGGAGGAACGTGGTTCAAGAGACAATTATTTTTGGAACATAAATAATTATACTGTCTTTATCTTAAAATTGTGAGGAAGGAATCATGGATAAGAAGAAGGATGACCAAGCAAAGAGGGATGATGGCAAAAAGGTGGGAGAAGATGACCCTGTGGTGAAACCAAAAGAAAATAGAGGGGGAAAAAGACAACGAGAAGAAAGATGTCAGAGAAAGGGCAAACAGTTCACCAATTCAATTTGATGAGGTGGATATGATGACTGAATTTGGAAAATTGGGTAATAAATTGGAGAGGATGGAAGCACATTTGCAAAAAAGTGAGGAAACAAGAGCTGAATCTCATTAAAAACTTGTAACGATGTTTAATGAATTTGTTCAGAAAGCTAATGCTATTTTTGACAATTTGGAAAAAGCTATTTTATCCACTCAAGAAAATGTGAAAGTGGTTAAAACAGAGGTAAAGGAAACTAATAAATAAATAAATATGAATTTAATGTTAAGATGGAGGTAGAGTAGAGGAGAGTGGATATGATAGAAGAGGCCATGAGAAAGCAAAATTTGGTTATTAGAAAATTGTCAGAGAAAAAGCCAGATCAGTTGATCATTCAAATTTTTGATTGGTTGAATAATCTCAATATGGGTAAAAATTTTGTGGCTGAAGATATAATTAATATATTTCAATTGGGGTAAAAAAGATGGGTAATGTCCGGAATGTCATGGTTAAGTTCTCAAATGTTGGTGATAAATTGAAGGTGATGGCTCATATAAAACAAATGGGAACTGGTGTTTTAAAAATTGATGGAGATAATGTGGAAGTTTATAATGATATTTCTATATAAAATGAAACCTGCAATGGAAATTTTTCAGGATCAAGGGATTAACTATTATTGGAGGTTTCTGTTGCAGGTGAGGTTTTTTAGGCAAAAAATGGCATACAATTGATTCAGGAATGGACCCTTTGGAGTACTTTTAAATGAATGGATTAATTAGAAGAGGCACACAGGAATGGTCATCCTTAAGACAAGCATTGATGGAGACAGGGGCAATTGAGAGGATGCAGAGTGAGGAAGAAACTGGATTTGGAACAGGAGGGAAGAGCCTTGGGGAAATGAGTGTGGTTGAAGTGATGGAATCTGATGAGGGATGAATATTTATAACTAATTAGTGATATGGATAATTAGGTGAAATTAATATAGAGTACACTTGAGCATGTAGTGGATATTTAGGTACATCTTCCGTGTGTCCCCCCCTCTCTTTGGGAATTTCTATTTTTTGCAGAGGCGGCTTTTTGGAAGAAAGGTAGAGGGGTGTATAAGGATAGATTTTTAATTTTTTAATTTTGATTGTAGTTTATTGTTTTATGAAGTTTGGGTTAACAGGTTTAGAATGTTTAGTTAAATGCACTGCCTATGAGGATCATGATAGAATTGAGATATTTTATGTAAGAAGTTTCCATGAAGGTTATTAAGATATTGACATGGAATGTGAAAGTTACTGGCTCTCAAGTTAAACGCAAAAGATTGGAATCAGCTCTTAGAAAAAAATCGTCCAGATATAATCTTTTTGCAAGAAACACATGAAAAATCGGAGGACACAAATAAATTATTTTTAGGTTGGACACAAATTTATGAAAAAGCATATGGTACTTCAAAAACAAGAGGGGTCGCAATATTAATTTTGACCAGATTGGGCTTTACTATGACAAAAAGTATTCCTGACCCAGAAGGTAGATTTTTGATTGTAAAAGGTATAATAGATGATGAAGAAATAACCCTCATGAATATATATGCTCCAAATGAGCAACAAGATAAATTTTTAGATAAAGTATATCGAATTTTGAAAAAAGAAAATACGGCAAAAATGGTAGTAGCAGGTGGTTTTAATTTAATTAGGTCTAACATGGATTGCACTAATGTGGTAAGAGATAGAACAGGAGGAAAAATGAAAATACTAGATAATTGGATCAAACTTTTAGGATTAAATGATGCATGGAGAGAATTTAAAGGTTCAGAAATAATTTATACATATTTTTCACAAGTTCATAATTCATATTCTAGAATAGATTATTTTTGTTACAGATAATATACTTAAGAATATAGAAGAAATAGATGTTGGAATTTTTAAAGAGTCAGACCACACAAAAAATTTAATGCGACTGGGAGTTGGAATGACAGAAAGGAAGCAAAATAGTTGGAGGTGAGGTATGATCCGAAAATATTTAGTAATTCTAAAAATAAGGAAAATATAGAAATGATTTGGAATCAATATTGGCAATGGAATGATACAGGTGAAGTGATGAACAATATAGTGTGGGATGCCATGAAGTTGGTTTTTAGAGGAGAAAGTATTAAATTAAATAGTTTAAGAAATAAACAATTAAAGGATAAATATGAGAAAATTGAAAAAGAAATTAAACAACTTCAGGAGGAACATATAAAAACAGGAAAGAAAGAAATTCACATAAATATGCAGAGATTGAAAAGGGAGTTAATAGGTAAAGATATAGAAAAAGTTTTAAAAGATTTGATATATTTAAAAAGAGAATATTTTGAATATAGTAATAAGAACTCAAAGTTATTAGCTAGAGCCGCGAAACAAAAGAGTATTAGAAGAGAAATTGGAGTTTTGATAAACCATCAAGGAGTGAGGTGTAATAAAACAAAGGAGAAGGTGGAAATAATAAAAAGGTTTCATCAAGGTTTTATCAAGAGTTATATTCTGAGAAAAATATAAAAGTAGAATGGTTAAGGGAATATTTGGAAAATTGGAAGGGAATTAGAATTAGAGAGGAACATAAAGATAGAATGGAAGCTTTAATAACAGAGAAAGAGATAAAAGAGGTGATACAGAGGTTGAAAATGAATAAAGCGCCAGGTGAGGATGGATTTACTGCGGAATTTTATAAACAATTTAGAGAAGCGGTAACTCCGAAACTTCTGATGTTGTTTAATTATATATTAGATGGTGGACTATTACCGACTTCATGGCATAGATCAGTAATTGCTTTAATCCCTAAAACGGGAAAAGATCCAGAGAAGGTAGAATCATATAGGCCAATTTCATTGATAAATCAAGATGCTAAAATTTTTACCGCAATATTAGCAAATTGGTTAAATGAATTTATGAAAGAATACATAAACAAAGATCAAGCTGGGTTTTTGAAGGGTAGATATATGGCAGACCTTACAAGGAGAGTAGTGGATTTGGTGGATACAGCGGAGCAAAATAAGGAAAAGATTGGATTGTTATCCTTGGGTATTTTTAAAGCTTTTGATTCTCTGCAATGGATTACAATTAAAGAAATTATAAGAAACTTTGGGTTTGGTACGAAATTTATAAATTTAATTGATCAGTTATATCAGAAAGGTACAACTAGAGTAAAAGTGAATGGGATACTTACAGAAGACATCAAACTAGAAGCTGGTACTAGACAAGGATGTCCACTATCACTGATACTATTTGTAATGGCCATGGAATTACTAGCAACACTTATAAGAGAAGATAAAGAGATTGAGGGAATAGAAGGAATAAAAAATAGTTTATATGCAGATGATACGATGGTTATAATGAAAAATCTTGTGAAAGCAATGGAGCGAATTCAGGTACATCTGAGGGAATTCTAGGAAATGACATGATTAAAAGTGAACTGGGATAAATCAGAGATGATTTTCTGTAATGTAGGTGAAGAAGAGCAAAAAAAGATAAAGGAAAGATATAATATACAAATTAAAAATAGTGTGAAATATTTAGGAATAAATATTACAAATAAAATTGTAGAACTTATGAAATTGAATTATGATAAACAAAGAACGGAAATTAAAGAAAAAATAAAACAATACAGTAAATTGAACCTGTCTTGGTCTGGTAGGGTTGCTTTATGTAAGATGAAGCTATTGCCAAAAATAATTTTTTTGCTTGATGTTCTTCCAATTCAATTAAAGGAAAAAGATATAAAGAGTTTTCAGACTATGTTAAACACCTTTTGTAATGGAGGGAAAAGACCAAGAATTACAAAAAGTTTATGGTATGTACTGAAAAAAGAGGGTGGTATGGGTCTCCCAAATATTAAAAATTATTATAGAGCATTTCAATTAAAAATATTGCAAATATTATAGCAAAGTCTGAATTTATCTGGGATGAGATAGAGATAAAAGAATTACAACGAAATGGTAACACAATTTTTTTGGATAAGGAGATAAAGATAAAGACAAATAATCAATTGACAAAAGCAATGTTACATGTTTTGAAAAATACTAAGGGGAAACTTGCACCAGGAGTATCTCCAATAATGGACATGGAAGATATAAAGAAGTTTCCTGTAAAAGTAGATAAAAGAATAAAGGACATACTTTTTGAAAAAGGATGTGTTTCTGTTAAAAGTTTGGATAAAATGGGTGACAAACTAGAACTAAGAGCTGAAGCGTTCAAACAGATGAAATTGAATTGGCTACAAGTAATCTTGGTAAATAAATGGGGGAAGAGATACAAAGATGAGCTAAGTTTACAGAGGGATAAAACAGAATTTGAAGAGATGATTTATAAAATAAGAAAAGGAGAAGTGGGAATAAAAGGACTAGTAAGCAAAATATTTAAAATTCTAAATAAGGATGAAAACTCAAAAAATGTTTTGAGAATGTTATGGGTGGAGGATTTAAATATAAAAATTTCTGAATTACATTTGAAAAATAAATGGAAGAGAAGAATTATGAAAAACCTTTCGATTAGATTAAAAGAACATAATTATAAAATATTATGAAGGTGGTACTTGACTCCAGTTAAATTACACCGAATGGATAATAGCAAAATGAGAAATTGTTGGAGATGTAAAAGCACACTCGGAACATATGAGCACATGTGGTGAGTTGTAAAGTGACAGATGCTTTTTGGAAATTAATTGAGAAAGAAATATCAGAGATTCTTAAAATTAATTTTAAGCTGGAGTCAAGTATCGCCTTACTGACAGAATTGGATAATATAAATATGAACACAAACAAAAAAGAATTGTTATCTATAATGTTAACGGCTGCAAGATTATGTATAGCAAGAAAATGGAAAAGTGACTTAGTGGTATTGAAAATAGATGAATGGTACAAGGAAATGTGGGAAATAGTTTTGAATGATAAAATGACATGTGAACTGAATGTGAAGAAAGGCATTTTGAAAGAAAATAATTTTTTGGAAATATGGAGGCCATTTGTGGAATATGTCTTAATATTGGATAAAGGAAATAAACCAGTACCTCATCATATGAGTTTCTGGAAGGATTAAATTAGAAATTTGATCCTCATGGCTTGTATGTATCACTGAGTGTCATTATTTTGTAATACAATTGAATGAACCTTATAAATTTTGGGAATCTCAAATATTTAATTAAAAATGTAACAAAAAATAATGAAACATGGAAAAAATGGTTGATAAGTGATAGATAATTATGCAAAGAAATAAGGTATGGGGTACAGTATGTAAGAAGGTATGATATATATAAGGTTCTAGAATTGGTATTGTTTACAATGCTATTATAATAGAGTGTAAGTAATTCAATGTATTATTTTGTTTTTCTTGCTTATGTTTTTTATATATTCAGTATTGTTTATTATAATTTTGTTATTTTAAAATTAATAAAAAAACATTTGAAATAAGAATGAGCTACTGATAATCAAGTTAGTTGAAAACATCAAAGAAAGTAAAGCAAAGGTTAAGCAAAGGTTCCCAACCTTTGTTTTTTGGACTTCAATTCTCAGAACCATAAGTCAATTCTCCAAAGCACTGATCAGCCAATGTACTCACTTAGGCTTCTGGGAATTGAAGCCCTCCCCCTGAGGGCTGTGGGCCCCATGTTGGGAACCACTGCTCTAGGTGGAGGTGCTCATCATTGTTTACAGCCAAATATCCAGAACCGTCTGCATCTGTAGATAATTCCATGGTCATGTGACTTCATCTTCAGGTGCCGTATCCATTATGGATATTGGCTATCATCATGGTGATAGTCTTCCTGTTCTTAACTTCTCGGAACAGTTTTTCTGAGGACATGCCACACCAGTCTCTCAGGTTCTTCAGCAATGAAGTCTGACCATGTCCAGGCCCTCTCTTCCCATAGATCTTTCCTTGCAAAGTGTGTTGGAGTACATACCTGTATTCTATATTTTATGTTGCTCCTCATAATATGGCCAAGGTATTGGAGCTTTCTTGGCTTAATGGTCTTAAAGAGTTCTTGTTCTTTAGCCATTTGGCTCAATACTTCTATGTTAGTCACATGATCAACTCATGATATCCTTAGCAGCCGTCTGTGTATTCACCTTTCAAAAGCTTCAATTTTCCCCCCCAGATGCTTTAGTCAGTGCCCAAGCTTTAACTCCATATAGCAACATTGGGAACATGTGACATATCACTATTCAGATCTTTATTGCAGACATGCTGTTACCCTTCTTGCTGAAGTGGTACCTATTTATCTATTTGCAATTTCTTGCTGTTCCTGGGAAAGATGACATGTCTTTCTCTGTTGCACAGCACTTGGGCCTCAAACTGCAGGCCTGTCACTTTCCAGTTGCCAAGCTCAGCTCTTAATCAATAAGCCACCATGCCTGCAGATCATAAATGGAGTTGTATGTCAGTTCACTTTGTCCAAGAAATAGATGTAAGAATGTGTGCTTATGGAATTTCAGCCAATTTGTCAGTTGATATGTTGGATTATAAATCTCTCTCATCTCCTACTGGACTTTGTTTGGAGGGGCTTTTGTTCAAGGCATCTGGGGAGACACTGCCAAAAATCCTCCTTCACTTTTCATTTCCACCCTTTACATTTTTTTTTTTGCAATAAACAGAACTGGCCGCTTGAGGGAACTATTTTCATGCATTTTTCAACTTTTGCCTAACTAGTGAAGATTTAGATTTGTAGGGAGGAATGGCAACAAATTACTTTTGCAGAGAGGGTAACAGTAATTAAAATGTCCTCTTGCTGGTGAACGATAGGAATGGAAATGTAACAATACATTTTCTTGAAAATGAAATTGCACAAATAGTATTTTTTAAACAGCTGTAGCTAACATATAAGTAAATAGTTATTTTTTTTGCATGTTTGTATGGCACACACAATTTGTTATAAAACAGAAAAAAGCTTGTGTATCTGTAACTGTGAGTCTTATTAAAAATAACTGCAGAAAACAGAACACTGCCTGAAATTGTTATTTAACAGCATTGTTCAAAGTAATTGCTTCTTCCTTTAGCATACAACATTTATATTTGGTCAAAAAGAGAAGTAAATAAAAAAAACTAGCTCTGCACAGATAAAACACATTGATGCAACCTTCTTTATTGCAAAGACTTTCCACTTCATTGCTTGTTCATTCATTTATTCAATATACTATATAAAATATATACTGTACTTTTTCCTTTTGTAATATTATCCTATTGAGGCTTTCCTCAAACAAGGAAACATTTTCTCATATGGCTGTCTTGTTCCTTCATTCTGCTTCCTGTTAATGAATGCAATACAGTAGATGTGTACTTCATGTATCTGCAAGTACCTCTTCCCCATTTTTCCAATAAACCATTCATTATCTAATTATCTTCTCCATCTGGACACCCCATCCACCATTCTGCTTCTGATTATGTTTTCAGCCTGTTGTGTTCTCCCATTTTATTAGAACATTAGAGACTTACAAACCAATAGCTGGCAGCTTAAAATGATTTCCAGGTTAAAATGGAAATCAAAGTCTTTGTGGCTCTTTAACCTGCTCACCAACCACATATCTCATTTCTGCCCAATTTCTCTTTCAAAATCCTTCTTCTCATCCTTTCCTATCTCTCATTTGCCTATGGTGGCTCAGTGGTTAAGAGGTACACCTTGTTAGCTGGAATGCTGGCAAGTCGGCAGTTCGAGACCCGGGTTTCTTGGGGACATGAAAGGAGGCTTATATCATGAGGAAAAGGGCCTTCACAGTTGTAGCCCCCACACTATGGAACCTCCTTCCGGTAGAATTATGCCTCCAGGTCCAGTTGCTACCATCTAGAAGAGAACTGAAAATGTGGTTAGCAAAGCGGCTCTGGGGCCAGGATTGTCAACAAGCTCCACTTTTTGACTCATCTGAGGTTCCCCCTCTTGTAATTGGTTTTTAATGATTTTAATGACTTAATGATTATATTGTTTTTAACATCATGCTGTTTTTATACCTGTTTTAAGAGATCAATAAGGCACAGCGGGGGCAGCATTATTATGTTGGAAAGGCTTCTAACTGTCTTTATATTGTTTTTAATTGTTGCTGAGCAGCCAGTGAGGTGCTTGCTGGACTGTGTACAATGCCCAGAGTCTATTGATTGGGGTGGTATATACATCTACTGTAAATAAAATAAGTGAATTTGTGCATTCCCTGAGCATAATTTCTTCCACAAAAAACATTTCAACACGGAAGAATTTCTGACATGAAATTATTATTATTTGCCTCTGCCATTTGTAGTTTTTCTTTTCCCCTTTGAAGAAAAAACCATCACCATATGAATCTCAGAATGACAAAAGTTACTTATCAGGAGCGTAACTGCATATTGCACTTATATGCATTTTCCCATCATAGGTGCAAATCACAAGCAGTTTCAGAGATTGGGGGGGGGGGATCTTTTTTGAGCAAAACTGTTACAGAACCTCCATTCAGCATAGCCAGTGGCTGTGGAAAATGGAAAGATTCCAGGAATGTTAGCTTTCACATTCTTTGAGGTTCTGATCAGGTGAAGTATCATCACCATGAAACCAAAGATAGACAAGATTTGTGCAGATGATGGAAGAAGTCACCAGGAACATGCAAATTAGCAGTATGAGTTGCAATAAGCCTCATATCGTGGTGTTTGTAATGAGGAAGCATCATTAAGAAGTCCTACATTTATTGTACAGCACATGTTTAACTTGAATCTTCAAACACAACACCCTCTAGAGCCGCAGTTCCCAAAGTGGGACATATGCCGCACAGGGGGGCAATTTAGTTTTTAAGAGGTGCAATTTGAGATTGTTTAGACCAAGTAAATGGCCTTTTAGGCTTCCTCCATGTGAATAGGAGTTCACTTTTTGAATAATAAGAATCATATGTCACGGGGGGGGGGGTTGTGATCAGGATTTTAGAGATGCCTTGTGGGGCATAGCCAAAAGATGGTTGGTAGCCATTGCTCAAGAGCATGGAAGCCCAAACCTTTCAGGCCATGGGCTGGTCATGTGGTTCAGAGGGCCAGTCATGTGGTTCCTCCCACTCAAAGTGGAAGTAAAATGTTTCTTGCCATTTGTTTTGCAACAGATATGTTTTGCAACAGGATGAGATAGATTTTAGGCTGCCATTTTCTCTGCTTAAGCCATGGGTGCCAAAACTATACCCCATGGACCAGATCCAGCCCCTGAAACTAATTCATCCAGCCCTCACCACCCTCGTCGCACCCAGAAGTCGAAGTAAAAATGGAGTATGTATATAGTGGCCTATAGTGAGTTATTTTGGTAATAATGGGGTGTGTCTTATACACTGGCAAATACAGTATATTAGCCTAGCCATATCAAGTTTTGGCCCAGTTCATCCTTGTCTTTGATTTCTCAGTAAAACTCTTCATATATTTTTCCCAATGCTACCTCTCCATGATAGAATTCCCTTATTTCCATATAGGACTCCAAGCTGTATGTAAGACTGGAACACAGAATATATGGCATGGTCAATTACCACCATCTCTGGATCAAGCCAGCTGCTAAGATTGCTCCATTCCAGATAGAAATGAATGGCTGATTACTTTGGCAGCTTGAAAAACGTTGTCCATTTGGTTCAGCTGTTTGAAATTTTAAAGTTTTTAAGTTTTTAAATTGTACTGTATGGTACTATCTTAACTGGTGTTTCTGTAGCTGTTTTAAATTAAGGGGTATGCCTTATTCGAGTTGATATATAGCAACTGAGAAACTTTATTGTTCCCTCAAGGGAACAATGACAATAAAGATTTATTTTATCCACAATCAACAGTCTGATAAGAGGTCCTATTTACACATTTGGGTTCCTGCTGGTGCAAATAATGCTACACAGCATATGAAAAGGCTTAGTTGTAGATAATTGCCACCTACAACATCGTAGGCATCAAAATATATGCATATCTGTTGAGTCCGAGAGTAATTAGCAATGCGACAGCAAGTTCAGGGTTAACATCAGTGATTTATTATCAGCTCAGTTAAGGCTCGTTCGGACTACTTGAACTGGGGAATAAGGGGATGAGGGAGCAACTTATATACAGACAGAATGGCAGTTATAGTGATACATTTGCCCAGGCTTTTGCTAACGTGGGAAACCTATGTTAGAACCAATCAGATTACATTGACAACATATGAATGTGGCGCCTTACAGAAAAGGGTGCACGTTTACAGCAAAGACTTAATGGTGATTTCAGAATTAAAGCAATAAAGCATTTGGACACAACATTCCTCCCCCCTAGCGGTGAACCCACTCTCCATACCTTGGGGTGGACCACAGGTCCGTCTAGGGTACCCAACACTTGTGGGACTTAGGGCAATGGGTACAGGAGGACCAGGGTCTACGGAAGTGCCGGTTGACTTACTGGTCGACCTAGACAAGCTAGGGTTTGTAGGGAGCTTACATGAAGCAGGGATTGTGGGTGGCTTACTAGAAGCAGAGTGTAGACCCAATAGCCATAGTGCACAACCCGGACTCAAACCAACTGTAGAGTCTGTCAACTCCGGAGGAGTTCTTGGCAAAAGGGGCACCATGGTGGCCAACAAGAAGTCAGTGGAGGGCTGCAATGTGCATTATCTTGTAATGGTGCCTGAACTGTACCCATAGAGCAAGGGACATTATCTACCGCAGAATTGGTGGTGTCACCTTCCCCGCGGGCCCCTGAAGAGGGATGAACACTGGCGAATGGCTCAGAGATATGAGAAGGGGGCTGGCTGAATAGATCCGAATCAAAATCAGGGAGGTCCGACTCCCCTGGGGATCGCCTTGATGTGACCCCATCTCAGCTAAACCTGAAAGAATATTTTGCCCCATCATGCAGGGACGAATCTGAACCTTCTCCCTCCCCACTGGGGAACCTGCCACATAAGGGCATCCTGCCCTAGCCTTGAATTCTTGGTTGAGGCTGGGCCACCAAAAATGACTCTTGGCAAACACTTTGGAGAAAAAGATGCCCGTGCACCCCAATAACAGCGTATGCAGGACCCTTGCCCGTAGTGCAGACAGAATTACTATTTTATCCTCCCAAAAATTAACATTCCCCCAGCACAGACAATTTATTACATTCCCTGTAATACCCCTTGAGTTCTGTAGGAAAGGGTGGCAGCAGCACCCAATTTGTACCCACTACACAACCCTAGACACCAAGGGATCTTCACATGGAGCCTTCTCAATGTCGAACTTAGCATTCAGTGTAGTAATGATGAGGGACTCCCACAGTTCTGAAATAGAGGCCTCCACTGCACCCCAGGGAACAAGTTCATCGACTCCAGTCTTAGGACAGCCTTTGGGTGAAACATGCACTTGGTGGAACTTCTGCCTATTGGGCTTGGCCATAGAGTCTAAAGCTGAATGAACAGGGCCACTCCAACATTTCCCAACCCCAGGCAGAACACATCTGGTCACTTATTACAAACGGTCTGAATAGGGTCATCCTGAACCATATTGATGCCTGAAAAGGCAATACCTAGGGGCCCAAACCACGGAGTACCTAGAAGGTTGTTCTTACCCACCTTGACCACAACAAGTGGGAGTTTTGTAGTGATGCCTTTGAACTGCACATTCAAGCCTGTCAAGACAACGAGAGAAAAGCAAATTTGTATGTACAACGCCTCGCACATCTCTCAACTGGACCTGCAGAGCCCGCAGGCGGAACCTTGAAAAACTCACGCTGAGCGAGGATCAAGTACGACAATCCCGAGTCGATCTCCATGTGGCAACAATGATCCTGGAGACTGATGTCAGCGAAGAATTGGCCCCTGACCACACGAACACTGGAACTGGAACCCTGACCTTGGAGATTTGGGACTTCTCCCTCCAGCGATCTTTGTCCTTGGATGACCCACCGGAATGCTGGTGGCATACTTTCACTATGTGCCCTTTTCATCCACACCTGTGGCATTCAACCTCCTTGAATGGACATTTCTCCCAAAGATGCTTGCCCCCACAACCTTTGTACAGGGCCTTGAAGCGGTCAGCATGTTCGGAGGACTTGCAGTGAACATTCCGCACATTGTCCCCCAGCACTCGGCCATCCAAAGACAATGAGGGTGGCAAATCTGAAGCAGACGGACCATAGCACTCCGGTCCCTGGTCAGCTGCAGCTTTTTTAATTGAGGAGTGTTTTTCACGGAACTCCTTCACACCTGCGTTGGCGACTTCAGATGCCAGAGCTTCCTTGAAAACCTCACTGAAGGTCAGCGTCTTCCTTTTCATTAGCCGCCTCTGTACTGCATCGTCCTGGATGCCCATCAGCATCCTGTCCCTGAGGGCATTGTCCAAATTCGGCCACTCACATGTCCCAGCCACCTGGCACAGGGCGGCGACATAGTCGGTGATGGACTCCTCAGGTTTCTGGTTCCGACGGTAGAAGTTCACCCGGGCTGTGAAGATAGAGACCTTTGGCTTGAAGTGATCTCTGAAAACTGACAGAATGTCCCATAGAGAAGTGTCCTTTAATTCTCTTGGCCAAAGCAGGTTCACAATAAGATCAATTGTAGTGACGCCGCAGTTTGCGAAAAATGTCACCTTCCGTTCCTCTGGCTTGACCTTGTTGGCCAGAACCCAATTCTCAAATTGAATTTTGTAGCTTGGCCAGGTGTCCATCTTAGATACGTCGAAACTGCTGAATGGCGCTGCGGCAGCAGGAGATCCCATCCTCATCGTCAATGTTGAGTCCGAGAGTAATTAGCAATGCAACAGTAAGTTCAGGGTTAACATCAGTAATTTATTATCAGCTCAGTTAAGGTTCGTTCGGACAACTCGGACTGGGGAATAAGGGGATGAGGTAGCAACATATATACAGACAGAACAGCAGTTAAAGTGATACATTTGCCCTGGCTTTTGCTAACGTGGGAAACCTGTGTTAGAACCAATCAGATTACATTGACAACATATGAATGTGGCACCTAACAGAAAAGGATGCGGGTTTACAGCAAAGACCTAATGGCGATTTCAGAATTAAAGCAATAAAACATTTGGACACAACACTATTTGAGCCGGGCTCCAGACTATGTGCTGTTAAAGGCAACCATTATGATGGGTATACTCTCCCAAATGAGGCATTGGGATGAAGGCAATGAAGAATGGGATGATTGTCTAAATGGTTTATACCATGGGTTTACAGCCTATGGCCCACGGGCTGGCTCTGGCCCCCAACACCATTCTATCCTGCCCATAGTGATGACCCCAGAAGCAAAAACGGGCACGTCTACGACAACCGTAAACACACCTGCACATGCACAAATACACCCATTGTGGTTTGCAGTAGCATTTACAATGGAGGGAAAACCATGTGTCTGACCCGCTCAGTTGTCTGAGGGTGAGTGGTCCAGCATGTGGCATAAAAACCTTGAGAACCCCTGGTTTATATCCATGAAGATAAGCAAGACAGTAAAGGCCATGAAAAGGTATAGAATGTTCTTAGATCTAAAAGGAGAATATGCAGTGAATGTTAAAATGAGTGACAAAGAAAAAAGAAGGGAAGGGTAGTGAAAAATAGCTAAAGATTAAAATTCCAATTTAATTGAAATAAATAACACTTCAGAAGAGGGACAGAAATGAGCATTGGAACCAGTTTGCAAATTACATAGTCAGAAACAATAAAAAAATGAGCCAGAAACTCAAGATTTGTAACTGGTCTCCTCACTATGTCAAGTAATAGGATTTCTTTTTCTTAATTGAATTTTTTTAACACAAATACAATATATAAAGACAAACATCAAAGTCACATACAATAATAAAAAACAACAACAGACCATTCCAGCCTCTTTACTCCATATTTCAACTATGTCTCAGCATTATATTACTTCCCTCTTCGATCTCACTCCTTAATCTTTTAATTTTACTAATACTGCATTTTTATTTAAGTCATTTGCAACATTAACAAATCTGAATTTTTAATTTTTAACCCTCACATTATACTTTTCATATATAATATAACTACCAAGTCAAAATTCTAATTCATAGTTTCAATGCAAAAAATAAGTAACATAATATAAAAATTAAAAAAAAATTAACATCATAAAAAGAAAAAGAAAGAAAGAAAAACTAAACACCATGTCCTATTTACATTGCCCTGGAGAGCACAGAGTAAATTCATTAAAATCATTCCCAAAAACTCTTGTGAGCGGGTGCAGGTCTATTCAATTCTTCTCCCTTCAATGAGTAATCCACAAAGGCTTTCCAAACCTTCCAAAATTTATTCTCTTTAATGACACCCTTTTTCATATTTATCTCATATGTTAACTTGTTGTTCAATGCTAAATCCCACATTTCCTTATTCCATTCCTCAATTTTCATGTTCATATTGCTTTTCCATTTTCTTGCAATACACAATCTACCCGTTGTCAGCATTATTTCTAATTATCTTTTTTTCCTTACTTAAATTTATGCCTTCCACATCTGTCAACATAATGATATTTGAGCCCAATTTAGTTTTAATTCCCATAATTTCACTTATCTCATTCTCAATGCTTCCCCAGAAATCCTTTACCATGTTACAACTCCACCACATATGTTCATATGTACCCAATGCGTTCTTGCAACGCCAACACATTTTATCATTCTTTTTATCTATCTGATGTAATTTCATTGAGGTCAAATACCATCTCCACAACATTTTGTAATTGTGCTCCTTTATTCTAACCGACAAGGTTGTCATAATTCTTTTTTCCCATTTATTTTTCCAATTTTGATCCTCTATCTTTATCTCTAACTCCTGTTCCCATCTTGCTTTCAATTCCTCCTGTGGATTGCCATCCTTATTTATCATTGTATATATTTTGCTCACCAGCTTTTCCCTTTCTTATTTTTAAAATTAATTTTTCAAACTCAATCCTCCCTCTTTCTAGACAGGCTTCATTCATAAATTTACAATTCCATTTATTTACCATCCCTATCTGAAACCAATTCAATTTCAATTGAACAAACAAATTTGCTTTTCTCTCATTGTCTTTACAGACTTGAATCCAGTCTCTCAACAGGAAAACTTCATTCTTATCAAGTACTTCTTTAATCCTTTTATTAATCTTTATTGGAAAATTTGCAATATCCTCCAGTTCGATGATAGGTGAAATATCTGGTACCAACTCCTTCCTTACTTTTTTCCATATTCCCAATATTGTCTTCATCATTTTATTTTTAATACCTACTTTCGCAATACCACTTTGCAGGCGCACCCCCCAAAGAAAGACTCAGACACCGATATATGGATTAAAGGCATCGGGCCACTTTGATTGAATAATGCCCTAGTCCGAATTATCACTTTCAATTGGTGTAGTCATCTAATTGTAATTCTTTAAGGCAAGCAGGCCGCAGTAACACTGGTAAGGTTCCTCCCAAAATGCCAATGGCAATTGGCTACATGTATCTATTTGTATCAATTTGTTTGTTGACACAAACAAATTGTTGACTGGAGTCAATAAACTATCTACTGACCCCACCATATGACGTGTATCCGTTGAAATATCAAGGTGATGCAGGCTGTGAAGCTCCTGACATCACCCCTTGCCTGGTTCGTCCTTGATCGGCCAAACCTATTTCCCCTGTACCTGTCTACGTGTTGGCCAGTCAATTGTGAACCTGCCGGATACCTATGGGTCATAAATCTTTACCTTATCAGTGCTACCCGCCACATGGGGAGGCGTCCATGATGACTCACCGCCCCCCTCCCCCGGACCGTCAGCTTGGTCACCAGGCCTGCTTGCACATCCTCAAGAAAGAGGTTCATACCTCTGGCTGACAAGTGGACCCCATCTCCTGCATAGAGATCATAATCCTGCAAGCCTATCCTAGGATGTCGAATGGCTGTCCCAGAGCCATTGTCCACAAGGAACCGGGCAACAGCCCTGATCACCGACCGGCGAGCGCAGTCAAGAGCACGGAGGTCAATGCCTCCCCTGTAAGACTGTTGTGGCACGATGTCCCACCATAGCAGCCGCGTGGACGGCCATAAGTGATGTAAATAGGCTAGGTCACTGCAAACTGACAATTTTAAAGAGGGGCCAGTGACCTGTGTGAGATCATTGCTGCCGAGGTGCAGGATAAGGACATCAGGTGGTCCAGCATCCCTGATGGAAAACAGGAATGACAACAGTTCCCGCCATCTCATGCCGCACTTACCATACCATAGCATACGTGCGGCTGCACGTAGCCCAAGATGGGGTCTCCACTCTGTCGCCGCAGCATACTGCGCTGCCCAGTGCACGTAACTGTGGCCCACCAGCCATACTGCCACCGGTGTGTGTGGACACACAGGGTCTGTAAAAGAAGAAAAAGGATTAATGACCTAACTAGTACTCATGCATGAACGCATGGATCCCCATCTGCCCATCCGGCGTATATCAGCCTCAGAGTACCCAAACGCAGCCGCAGTGGACGCGGCGCCTATCCTGAAAGAATGGGTGCCGTAACGAGCCCCGGGGAGGCCAACACTGTGAAGTGCCATACCTGTCACCTTCCAAAACTGGAAGTTAGTCAGTGGAGACCCATCCTGGTGGCAGAAAAACAGGCCAGGGTGCATACCATGCACTGCCAAAAACTCGTGTAGGGCACCAACCGGACAGATGTCATCAATTGAGCATCGTAGCAGTCTTGCTCCACTGCCTACGCCATGCTGATCAACCTTTGAGGACCGTATCCTCAACTGAGCCCACTCTTGTGTGATATAGACATCGTCGAGTTCCAGTGCCCTACGAGACACGTCCCCTTAGACAATGGGACCAGCTCACTGATGCGGAGCGCTCCAAAGAAAGCTACAGTGGTAGCTGCGTGAAAAAGAGCCTCCTCGTACCTATCATAACACAAATTATGCCAGCCTCGTGCAAGGTGGGTAAGAGCATCTGGTGAAATGGGGTGACGTGTATCCGGGCGGCGGCCACATTCACGTGTCCACCCTTCCAAAACATGTTGTTTGCGGAAGTCATTCACGCAGTCAGCAAAGCCCCGTGCCTTGGCCATAAATGCCAATGCCGAAAGCCTAGAGGCTATGGTACGGGGGGCCAACCCTTGACCGTGAAGGTAAACCATGTATTGCAAAATCTGTTTGACTGGTATCGGCCACACTTCGGGCAACTGCCGTTGCCCGCAAAAGGTTCTGAATTGTATGAATGCATGTAGATACGCCTTACGCGTGCGAGTTGCCAAAGACATGCCAATCACCCAGTTCACCTCTCCTTGCCAAATGTCCAAATCTCGGCCGGGAGTGGAGAGGGAAATTCCTCTGCTTCTGGAGCCAAGGCACGGAACCGGGAGATCTGCAGGCGGGATAAAGCATCGGCAATATCATTATTAATGCCTGGCACATGTCTGGCCCTGAACAGCACATTGAGGCATAGGGTTCTCAAAACAAATTGACAAACTAATGCCATGACTCTGGGGGATTTGGACGTCTGGGCGTTAACAATGTGCACTACTGCAGCATTGTCACACCAAAAATGGACCACCGGATTGGCCCACTTGTTGCCCTACAGCATTAGTGCTCCCAAGATGGGAAAAAATTCTAGGAAAGTAAGATCGCGTAGGCGATCCATGCCTTGCCATGCGTGAGGCCATCAGCCATAGGCCCACCGCCCCTCGAAATAAATCCCATAACCCAGAGAGCTGGAGGCATCCGACTGTACTTGAAACTGAGGGCTGACCAGAAGGTCTGATCTCCAAAAAGAGACACCATTAAAATCCTGGAGAAATGTGAGCCAAACCGAAAGGTCTGCCCATATACCCCTGGTCAGCCGGACCCTGTGGTGGCGTTTTAATAGGCCAGCCATGCGTCACACAGACGCCTGGCAAAAGCTCTGCCCGGGGTTACCACCATGCAAGCGAAATTGAGATGGCCATGAAGCACCTGTAACTCTCGATGAGATACTTTACACTTGGCAATCATTGCCATAATGGCAGGCAAGATCCATGTCACCTTTTCTAAAGGTAACCTGGATGCCTGTGCGACAGTGTCAATTATGATACCTAAAAAGGTGAGCGTGGTGGCTGGGCCCTCAGTCTTTTCAGGTGCTAAGGGGACACCCAATTCCCGCATAAGCACCTGAAATGTGGCAAGGAGACGGGTACACGTGTTCGAGCTCTGCTCACCCCCGAACAAAAAGTCATTGAGGTAGTGGGCTACAGACCGGGACCCCGACCTGCGAACAAAAGCCCATTGGAGGAAGGTGCTAAACTGTTCAAATGCCGAACATGAAATAGAACAGCCAAAAGGCATGGCCTTATCTACGTAGAACTTGCCCCGGAAACGAAAACCCAACAGCTCAAAGTCATCGGGATGCACTGGCAGTAATCGGAAAGCCGATTTGATATCACACTTTGCCAGGAGCGCCCCGGGACCACAGGAGCGTACCATCTGTAAGGCCTGGTCAAATGACGTATACCTGACTGAGCAAAGGTCATCAGGTATCGCATCGTTGACCGAGGAACCCGCAGGGTAAGAAAGATGGTGAATTAGGCGAAATTCACCCGGGGACTTTTTTGGGACCAAACCCAAAGGAGATACTTTTAAGTTAGGGAAAGGTGGGTCAGTAAATGGCCCAGCAACTCTCATTGCAGTTACCTCCTTGGCTATGCTTTGTGCAGCAATATCCTCATTACCCTTAAGAGAAAGTAAGTTCAGGGCATCCTGAGGCCCCCGAACACCCCTAAAGGGTATATGAAAACCAAACTGGAAAACTTATAGTAGGTACCTTGCATCATCCCGTCTAGGATAAGTGGAAAGCCATCATTCTAGCACTGGGACATTAATTGGGGAGGGGGCCTTTTGCATGGCTAGCACAATCAGAGGGAACTCTGACTGCCCCCTGCCCACTCCTACCTCTGCCTTGTGACCCACCAGCCCGCAGGCACGCGGAGGCGGCGTGAGGGCCAGAACAAGAGGGACACTCGTGCCAGAATCGACACTGACGCTTGTTGCACACGCCGCTAACTGAAAAGCTCCAACACAGCAGGCGGGCTGGAACCCCCTGCCCCGCTGACTGGCGGTGAACCTGTGTTGCAGCAGCCCGCTGCACGGCATGGCCGCAATGATACCTATCACCAGGTGCTGGCCACGTGGGAGTCATATACAAGAGCCACAATTGCTGGCAGGGCTCATCCCACCTCATCTCAGGATGGAGGGCCACTCTCATCCTAAACTCTTTGTCGTAAGCCAACCACGACGGGCCAGGGAAATCAACCATCGCCCTGTAAATATTATCCAGGTATTGGAATGGCCAAGTCAGGCCGGGCCCTCAGGTATACCGCCATATAGATGAGATACGCCGGCAACCAATTGGCCCAGGTATGTGGTGGCTTACGACGACAGGACAACTCCTTGTCCCTGTCATCCTGTCCCTCCCTCTCTTCCTTGGTGGGTTCATGGTTTAAGAGGGAGAAGATATCCACATATTCCCCTCGCCAAATCTTCTCCCTCGTGGCCTGGGATAGATGATCACCCAGGGGCAAGGAATAACCAGCCATCGGCAGAGCCGCCATCGGGACATATTGGATCGAGGGTATGCGCAGCAGGCCCTGAATAGCCCCTGCAACGCTTGGCATACCCACAGGGGCGGTCACCCCTGCCCTAACCGGGGGACAATTAGGCAACCAGGAGTTAACAGGGCAGTGTGGATACAACTGCCCACCCACAGTAACCTGCCATGGCCATGGCCACAGAACCCCCCCCCCAGTGTGACTGGACAGTGTCGCTGGTGTACTCAATTGACCAGGATACTCATTCGGTGCACCCCCGTGAGCCGCCCCCACTGGGGGTTCCGGCCCATGGTGGGCATCGGAGCTCACAACAGATATCAAGCTCTGCGTGTCGGTGCACCCCTGCCACGCCTGACTGGTCCCCAGCGGCAAGTCCTGCTGTGTTGGTCGGGCGGGGAGCTGCGAGGCACCAGCTTGGGCTGTCCTGATCGCCTCAAGCAGCTCGACCCTGTTGGCGGCCCGCTGGAGAGTCACGGCTGATGTGTTGGCCGGAATTGATGAGTGGGCCGTAATTGAAGGGGTAGCTAGCCCACCATCGGAAGGTGGTGGGGCAATGCCCATTGATGCTTCCAGCACCGAAATGCATACGAGAAGAGCATCAACAGTTTGTGAGCCACCTGTGTAAGGTGGGCCGGATGGGCCGGATGGCCCACTGGGCAACTGTTGGAGGGGAAACCCAAATGGGGATCCCGGGCCCAAATAGGGCCATGTCCAAAATTCCGTCCCGTGTGGGGCCGGAGGAATGGTGGTGCGGAAACCCACACCGGGCCCAAATGGGCCACCCTGCCCCAAGCTGGGAAAAGGCCTTACAGGGGCAGGCATCCCGGAGGGGCCAGCCTGTGCCGGCCCCGACTGAAAACTTGGGCCGGGCTGACAGGCGGAAGCCTGTTCGGCCGCATTGGTGGCAGTGGGCAAAGCAACCCCACCACCCTGTTGCGGGGGTGCCGCCCAAGCCCTCCGCCCCGGTGGCGGCCCCCTGGTAGAGGAGGGAGTAGGGAGAGCCCTTCCCCTCGGCTGCGGCTTGGCAGCCGGCACCTTGCGCTTGGGAGCCATGTCTCCCAAGCAGAAGAAAAAGAAGCTGCTCCGAAATGATCCCTAGCCAGGGATCCAACTCGCAACCCTTTGCTTTGAATACCGCGGTATCAATCAGTACAGGTAAACTCCGGTTGAAAAGCAGAGAGGGGAAGCAAAGAAAATGTGACGGAGAAAACTTCTCGCTCCGTCGCATTCTAAAATGGCAGCTCGGCTGCCTCGTGGCCACCCCTTTTAAAGAGGAGTGGCCACGCCCCCTAACTCACCCGGATGTCTGAGTGGGTGAGGGCCCCTGCAAAGAGTGCGGCGGCCATTTTGGTGCCGCGCTTGCATACTAAAAAGACCATTTTTCCCATATGACTAAGTTCTTTCATTTCAATTTCCTCCCATATTGCCTTTTCCCTAGCTAGGATCTTCACAATGTTCTTAATTTGGAAAGCTCAATAGTATGTCATTAAATTTGGCATTCCTAACCCTCCATCTTTCTGGGATAGATACCAGAACTTTTCAGCTAATCTAGGTCTCCCCCCCCCCCCAATTACAAAAACTATTGACTATTATTTGGAACTCCTTGATTTCCTTGTCCTTAAGTTGAATTGAAAGTGCATCAAATAAAAAAATTATTCTTGGTAATATCATCATTTTACTTATTGCTATTCTTCCAAACCAAGACTTCCATTTTTGCAAGCCCTGTATTCTAACCTTAATATCTTTTTTTAATTTTACGTAATTCAATTTCTTAAGATCTTCAAATTTATTTGAGATATTTATTCCCAAATATTTCAGATTGTCCTTAATTTGTAAATTACCCTTTCCCTTTACATTTTGTTGGTCTTCTTTGCTTATATTACACAATATCATTTCTGATTTATCCCACTTTATTCTCAAACCCGTAATATCTTCAAAATCTTTTAAAAGTGCTTGTATTCTATCCAATGCTTTTACAGGATGTTTGGTTATTATCAAAGTGTCATCCGCATATAGACTTATCTTATTACCTGAGACCCCTTCTATTTCTTTGTCTTCCCTTACAGCTTTTGCCAACATCTCCATTGCCATAATAAACAAAATTGGAGAGAGTGGGCAACCCTGCCTTGTACCTGCTTCTAATTTCACTTCATCTGTATCCTCGTCATTTACTCTGATTGTTGCAGTACCTTGCTGATATAGTTGTTTAACTGTCTTCCTAAATTTATCTCCAAATCCATAGCATTTGATTATCTCTTTAATTGTTACCCATTGTAATGAATCAAAAGCCTTGAAAATATCCAATGACAATAATCCTACTTTTTCCTTTGTTTGTCCTACCACATCTATTAAGTCTATGACCCTTCTTGTCAAATACGACATATGTCTACCCTTCAAGAAACCTACCTGATCCTCATTTATGTAACTACCCATAAAGCTATTCAACCTGTTAGCCAATATTGCCGTGAAGATCTTAGCATCTTGATTTATTAATGAAATTGGTCTATATGATTCAACTTTTTCCAAATCCTTCCCTGGTTTTGGCAATAACACTATTATAGTCCTATACCAGAAAGTCAGAATTTGCCCATCTTCTAATATGTGATTATAAAGTTTAGTCAATTTTGGGACCACTAAATCTTTAAACTCCTTATAAAACTCGGCCGGTAACCCATCTTCTCCTGGTGCTTTGTTCAATTTTAAGCTAGCAATAACCTCTTTTATTTCCTTTTCCGTTATCCGCTCTTCCATTTTGTTCTTGTGTTCCTGATCAATCTTTTAAATTATTTGTTTCTCCAATTGTTTTTTTAATTTCATCTCATCTATCTTCTTTTTTGTATATAAAGCCTGGTAAAAATCTTTTACAATTTTACACTTATCTCCGGTTATATTATATCTAACCCCGCCATTATTAATCAGAACTCCGATTTCCTTTTCCCCCCTCTTTTTTTTGCAGCCCTTGCCAATAATTTTGAGTTCTTGTTACTATATTCAAAATATTCTCTTTTTAAATATGCCAAATCTCTTTTTACCGTATCTATATCTTTTCCTATCAATTCAGTCTTTAATCTTTGCATATTATCAAAAACCTTCTTATCCTTGCTTCTTGCATGGTGTTCTTGTAAATATTTTATCTCCATCTCTTTTTATCTTGCACTGCTTTAAGTTGTTTATTTCTGATGCTAGCCAATTTAATACTCTCCCCTCTAAAAACCGACTTCATGGCATCCCAGACCACATTAAATTCCACCTCATCTGTATCATTCCAATACCAACTCTCTTTCAAAATTCTCCATTATTTGTTCTTTAAATTTATGGTCCTTATATAGCTTAGCATCATACCTCCAACCCCTTCTCTTTTTCACCATATCTAACCTCAATTCTATCATCATTTTTGCATGATCTGATTCCTTGAAAATTCCCACTTCTACCTCATCTATATTTCTAATCATGTTCTCTGATACAAATATGTAGTCTATTCTGGAATAAGAATTATGTACTTGTGAAAAATAAGTATAAGTCCTTTCCGATCCCTTAAACTCTCTCCATGTGTCCTTCAAACCTAATGCTGCCAACCAGTTATCCAAGATCGGCTTATTAATTCCTTTTCCACATCTTGATATATTTGTACAATCTAAATTTGACCTTATTAAATTAAAATCACCAGCCACTATCATTTTTGTCGTTCTCTCCTTTTCTAATATTTTATAGATTTTCTCTAAAAAAAACTCTTGCTGGACATTTGGAGCATAAATGTTCACCAAAATCACTTCTTCTTCATCAATCTTCCCTTTTACAATCAGATATCTACCCTCCAGATCAGAAATACTACTTATCATTTCAAAACCCAACCTAGTCGAGATCAAAATCGCCACCCCTCTTGCCTTTGAAGTACCAAATATTTTTTCATAATATTGCATCCATTTTAAAAATATCTTATTTGTATCATGAGATTTTTGATGAGTTTCCTGTAGAAAGACCACATCCGGCCTGTCCCTTCTTAGAGATGATTGAATTCTTCCCCTCTTAACTTGAGACCCTGTACCCTTCACATTCCATGTTAAAACCTTAATATTTCTCATAACCTAACCATAAAGCTCCTCTATAACCTCCGATTTCTTCAATAGGCGTGCACCTTTCATCCCCACAGTTAAAACTAAACCTACTACATAAAACATTCATTTCTACCCTCCCCACCTTTTCTTACCCCAAAAAGCCACCTTTGTACCCAAAGAGAGAGAGGGGGGAATATGGAAGATGTGTCTTCTTAAAATAAAGAAATGCTCCAGTGCTACAACACTAATACATTTAAACTTTTATCTCTCTTTTAAAATTTAAGAACTTCTCTCTCCCCTACTCATTCTATCTTAAGATCTCTCCTCCAGATACTTCACCCTTCTCCTGCCCCTTTCTTTACCTTTGATCCCTCCTCCCCTCACCAGCCGCACCCTCCTGTTCTGAGCCTCTGTAATCTCTTCTTATTCCTCCAGACTCTACCAGATCTTTCCTTAATGCCAACCATTCTCTTGAAGACACTTCATCCAAATCAATTGAACTCAAATAATCAAGTGCATCTGTTTCTAAATCAATTATGTGCATTTTCTTGTCATAAAAAAATCTTAACTGCTGTGGGAATCTCCAATTATATTTTATCCCTCGTAGAATCAACAATTTAGTCACTGGTTTCATTTTATATCGCCAAACACGCTCATTGACTGCAATATCATTGTAAACCTCCACATTGTTCCCGTCAATTTTAAAAACACCTGAACCAGCTTGTTTTATAAAACCCATCACCTTCAACTTATCTCCCCAATTTGCAAATTTGACTGAAACATTTCTCGGATCACTTTCCCCTCTTCTTGCACACAATCTATAAACGTTTGCAATATTTTCATTAACAAAATCTTTCCCCATTTTCAAATTATTCAGCCAAAACAATTATTCTATCCTTCAGCTGGTCAGTTGTTTTTTTCCATCAGATGACGTATCACAATATTCTGCTTTCTCATAATCTCTTCCACCATATCTATCCTTTTCTCTTGGACCTGTACTTTCAATTTAACTTCTTTATTCTCCTCATGCAATCATTTCATATCTGTTTGTATCAATTTCATATCCTTTTGCATCAAATTAACATTTGTTTCCAACTTTTGAAAAGTGAAATCAACTTTATGAGCAAAATCTTGAAACATTGTAGCCAGTTTATCTTGCTTTCCCATAATTTCATTTTTATCTTTCCCCCTTGCTTCATTAATATCCCGGAAACCTTTCACATTTGCCTCCTCCATTCATTCAAATTTCTGAAACAATTTGCCCATTTCAACCATTAATTGTGTTTGATCCATTACTGCAGGCTCCAGTGATGGTGTTGATGAAGGTACATCTTCAGCAGCGGCCTTCTCTTTCTTCTTAGGTCTCACCACCTCCTCCTCCTTTCCTTTCCCTTCCACAAATGTATCCATTGCAACGTCAATTAGCAATCTCAAAACAGCTTTGAGGTCCCCAATTTCTTGATCTAATTCCAGTATCAATTGGTTAAACAGCAAATGAAACTCCTAAATTACTCCACTCACTTTATATGGATTTGGTCCCAACAGATGTTTTTTATTCCAAATCTTTTCTAAGTACCAAAATTTGAATAAAAATCTGGGTCTATAAAAAAAGAAAAAAAACTACCAAATTATTAGAGGAGAGGCAAGCCCACAAAGTAAGGCTGATTCTGTTGTAGCTCCAAGAGAGGAGAAAAAAAGTATCGAATCACATTATCCCAATTGCAAGACTGTATCCACTTGTATCCATCTGTAACCAGCTCAAAACAGCAGGGCAACAGAGTCAGGGACAACCACTGTATATCCAAATGTATCCAAATATATCCAAGTTTCCAGGGGAAGGGGAAGGAGAAACACAACCTCAAAAAGTGATCAAATGATATATATATTGCGGAATCTGAGGGAAGCCCCTCCTCCCTTCTTCCGCAAGTTCTTTGTTCCCGTCCTTTCAAACTCACACCCCTTTCATTCTCGGCTCCTTTTCCTCCCTTCTTCTTCTCCCTTCTCTCTCCTCTTTCCGAACTTCCAAAGCTCTCAAATGCCGTCCTCCATAATCCTGCTCCGCAGCCCTGCTCACTCATGCCAGCTCTCAACTTTCGATCTCATGGGCTACCGCCGCCATTAACCTCCCTTCTCTTGTTCTCTTTCCATTCTTATCTTAGCTTCTTCCCTGTGCCTTTTCACTTTCTTTTCCATCTAACAAATCCATTCTTGTACTCACCCCATCAACCGCCATTGCCACCGCTTCTTAACTTATTTTCTTTCTTTTCTTACTTTTCTTCTCACTGATCCTGTTGGTCCCGTTCGTCTCAGTCCAGCTGGCAAGGCCACGACTTTCACCGCCTGCCTCTCCAGCCGGATCTGCTTCCCAAACTCTGACCACCCAGCGCCAAAAATATTGACCTCACAGGCTATAAGCTTAAAATCTTTTTCCGGGTGAGTTTTTTGTCTTTTTAGAACTCTTTGTATTTAATATCCCATTTAGTACCACATTGTATAGCGCGAGCTTGTAACTAAGTATGTTACACCATCGCCATCTTGGTCACGCCCCAAGTAACAGAATTTCTAAAAAATCCATTTCCATTTCCCATGCTGAAGAGCAGGTTGCATGAAAACATAGAAAATCATATATTAAAGACAGAATAAAGTCTCAACTTTATTCTGTCTTTAATATATGATTTTCTACGTTTTCACAAATGCATCAAAATATATTAAAGTAAAATTCTCCCACTTCTTGTTTTCATTGTTATGTGCTTCCAAATTATGGAGATTATTATAATGATCTCCAAGTGGTCCTTTTATTAACAAACTTGAGCATATTTTGCAAACCCAAGGCTGAGTCTCTTTATTGGGTAAAACCATTTTATATTCAGACTTCCTCTGTTTCTATTGTTTTCAATTTTACCCTTCAATTTTCTTTTAAATGCAGGAATATTTTTCCATTATTCCCTGAAAATAAATTTATTTTAAAACCACAGTCCCTCTGGTTTGAGGTTAGCTGTATTCGAATAAGCAAATCTGTTCTTAATGTGAACTTCAAATTAATCAAAAATATATTATATTTTAGTATTACACCTTTTTTTTAGTGTTCTTCAGCTTTACACTATTTTTGGTATAAACAGGTCATGCCTTCACAGAATTGTGTGGGGCACTTTCCTCCTTGATTTCTAACATCTAGACCAGAGGTGCCCAAACTACGCCGCCCTTGCCACTCCTGGAAGTGGAAGTAAAATATAAACGTGTGAGCACAGTAAATGACCCATTCGCTGTTGCATGCACATAATGCTGTAAATGACCTGTGGCTATCATAAACATATTTATGACAGCTGTGGGTCATTTATGCAAGCATTATAAGCATGTGTAGGTGTGTTATGTGCACACACAGGGACATTTTACTTCTGCTTCTGAGTGGGAGGAACACCTTGACTCGCATGCTCAACTACATGACAGGCCTGTGACCTGAAAAGTTTGAGCACTCCATGTCACCACCGCTCGCCGTCCCATGTGGTGACCACATGCTGTCACTCTAACCCGATTTACCCTTGATTAATTTTCTGTTAGCCACCCCAGGTCTCATCAGTTAGGGGAATGGTGATGCTTTCAAAATGCCCAGTGCATCGGCCTTGCTTTAGTAGCTTCTCCTTTCATCTGTAGGAGATTACCTTGGTGAGGGAAGGGGCTCCCCTGCTTCTCTTTTATTAGCTGGGTAAAGGGTTGCTCTATAAATGAAGTCAGTTTCCTTTGACTCCTGTAAATAAGTGTCTCTTCCCTATCGCCCTGCTGCACTGGGAAGAATAGAAGGTGAATGAGTATGTCCTTCTGAGATACTTGGGTGCCAAGTTATGGCCCAGTGCTTTGAAGTTTCCCCCTGCACTTTGTCCCCTTTCTCTTAAAGGGTGAAGGTGGGCCCAGGTACCCTTCTACTTAGGACTTCTGGTTTCCAAGTCTTTGGAGATTAAAGGAATAGTCCGTTTAGAGCTTGTTAATTTTTTTATCTCACCTTCCACTCTCAATTCCTATTTACTTGAAGAAAAATGTGTTTCAGCAGCATAGGATCTCTTTATTAGTAAAAGACCTATTTTCTATAAAATAGGCATTTGAACAATATTTTTAAAAGTTGCTTTTTAAAATCCTGTCTCACTCCTCTGAACATTCAATGATTGTAAGAAAGAAACGCAATAAATTCAGCTTTCATAGCTACCTGTTTTCTCTGGCTAATTGGCTTCTTGGATGGGCAGGATTTGCCCTCATGAAGTTGTATATAGTTGGCATCAAGTCAAGTAAAGCATTTTGATGAGGCTTCCCCCCTCATCTGAGCTGTGAGCTTCTCCTCAGCTCTCCCCGCCCCCAAGCTGTGGGCTGACAGCTGCTTATGTATTTTATAAGATTCTCTACTAGACTATGTGTGTCATTGCAGGCGCACCCCCCAATAAAGGGCTCAGACACCAATGAAAGTGGATAGCGGCATTGGGCCACATTTATTGATTCATGCCCTAGTCCAAATTATAAATTTCTATTGGTAATAACCAATCATAATTCTTAAGGCAAGCAGGCCGAAGTAACACTGGTAAGGTACCACCCAAAATTGCCAACGGCAATTGCTACAATGTATCCATTTGTATCAATTTGTTTGTTGACAACAAACAAATTGTTGACCGTAGTCAATATCTAACTAATGACCCCACCCTCTGACGCGTATCCGTAAAATCCCGGGGTGATGCATGCTGTCTAGCTATAGCCATCACCCCGTCGCCTAGTTCGTCGTTGACCGGACAACGTTTAACCAACTTATGCCTGTCTAGTGTTGTCCAGTCAATTGCGAACTTGCCGGATACCTGTGGGTCATAATGTTTACCTTACCAGTGCTACCCGCCCATGTGACCAAAGTCAACAGCAGCAACAGAAAAACCCCTATGTCAAACCATAGCAACAGTGTGGGATGGGCGAAAAAACCAGGACCCGGAAGCCAATATGGGTCCCAGCCAAAAATTCCCACCCGGCCCCGAAGCGACCGAAATATCACACTGTTAACTAGGGAGGGGGTGGAGGGAAAAACTTCTCCGCTCCGTCGCTTCGCAAAATGGCAGCTCGGCTGCCTCGTGGCCACCCCTTTTATAAGGGAGCTGGCCACGCCCCTAACTACCCGGATGCCTTCGTCCTGTGGGGGGGCTCCCGCAAAGGGTGCAGCGGCCATTTTGGCGCCGCGCTTGCATTGCAGGCGCACCCCCCAATAAAGGACTCAGACACCAATGAAAGTGGATAACGGCATTGGGCCACATTTATTGATTCATGCCCTAGTCCAAATTATAAATTTCTATTGGTAATAACCAATCATAATTCTTAAGGCAAGCAGGCCGAAGTAACACTGGTAAGGTACCACCCAAAATTGCCAACGGCAATTGCTACAATGTATCCATTTGTATCAATTTGTTTGTTGACAACAAACAAATTGTTGACCGTAGTCAATATCTAACTAATGACCCCACCCTCTGACGCGTATCCGTAAAATCCCGGGGTGATGCATGCTGTCTAGCTATAGCCATCACCCCGTCGCCTAGTTCGTCGTTGACCGGACAACGTTTAACCAACTTATGCCTGTCTAGTGTTGTCCAGTCAATTGCGAACTTGCCGGATACCTGTGGGTCATAATGTTTACCTTACCAGTGCTACCCGCCACACGGAGGGGCTTCAAAGAAGGCTCGACGCCCCCCCAGACCGTCAGCTCGGTCGACAGGCCTGCTCGCCAATCACCCAACAGGAGGTCCATACCTCCTCGCGACAGATGGACCCCATCCCCTGCATACAAGTCATAACTTTGGAGGCTAATAGCGGGGTGACGACTGACCCTCCCCCAAGCCCTGTCGACAAGGAAATGCGCCACTGCCCTATTCACCATGCGTCTAGCACGGTCAAGGGCCAGGAGGTCAACGCCCCCTCTGTAGGAATGGCGCGGGACCATGTCCGACCAAACAAGGGTTGTGGCAGGCCAGACGTAATGCAGGTAGGCGAGGTCCTCGCAAATCGCATGCTTCAGCAACAAGCCGGTGACCTGGCCCAAATCATTGCCCCCCAGGTGTATGATCAGAATGTCAGGCGGGTCAGCATTCAGGCCTGAAAAAAGGAAAGGCAGCAGCTCCCGCCATAACATCCCAGGCTTACCATGCCATGTGAGACTTGCGTATGCACCCAGTCCCAGTTGGGGTCCCCACTCTGTCACCGCAGCATAACGCGCTGCCCTGTGCACATAGCTATGGCCCACCAGCCATACTGTCACCGGTGTAATACGACACCCCGGGTCTGTAAAGGAAAAAATGAGGGAAAATAGGTAAGGTGACCGGGTCGGTACTCACGGGGGGAGTGGGCGCACATAAAATTGAAAACATTGTGACCCCCACCGTCCCATGCTACGTATGTCAGCCCCTGAGTACCCAAAAGCCGCAGCGGTCGAGGCCGCCCCTATATGGAATGAATGAGTGCCATAGCGGACGCCTGGGAGGCCCACACTGGCCAGCGCTTTGCCCGTCACCCTCCAAAATTTAAATTTAGTAAGGGGAGACCCATCTTGGTGACAGAAAAACGGGCCATGGTGCGTGCCACGCAGAGTCAGGAATTCCTGTAGGGCACCAACCGGACAGATGTCTGCCAAAGAACATCGTAGCAGTCGCACACCACTGCCGACGCTATGCTGATCGGTCTTAGAGGAACTTATCCTCAACTGAGCCCAGTCTTTGGCTACACAGATGTCCTCAAGTTCCAGTGCCCTACGACTTGCATCCGCCTTAGACAGCATCACAAGCTCGCTGATGCGGAGCGCTCCAAAAAATGCCACCGTTGTGGCCGCATGGAACAGGGCTGCCTCATATGCATCAAAACAGAGGCAAGTCCAGCCCCGAGCCAACTGGGTAAGGACCCCTGGGGAAATCGGGTGGCGGTCGTCCAGGCAACGCCCGCGCTCGCGCACCCACCCCTCCAAAACATGTCTCACACGGAAGTCAGAGGTGCTGTCCACATGACCCCCCACCTTGGCCATAAAAGCCAATGCTGAAAGCCTGGATGCTATGGTGCGAGGTGCAAGGCCCTGAGAATGCAGGTAAACCATGAACCGCAGAACATGGCTTACCGGGATTGGCCAGGTTACTGGCAATTGAAATTGAGTACAAAATGCCCTGAAAGAATTAATTGCGTGGTGATACGCCTTACGGGTGCGCGGGGCTAGTGACAGGCCAATCGCCCGGTTCACCTCTCCTTGCCAATGGTCCATATCTCCTCCGGGAGTGGCAAGGGAAATTCCTCCGCATCCGGGGCCAAGGCACGGAACCGGGAGATCTGTAGGCGGGACAAAGCGTCAGCAATATCATTATTAACCCCTGGGACGTGCCGGGCCCTGAACAGTACGTTGAGGCGCAGGCTGCGCAACACAAATTGGCGCACTAGATCCATAACCCTGGGCGATTTAGAAGTCTGTGCATTTACAATGTGGACCACGGCCGCATTGTCACACCAGAAATGCACGACCGAGTTGGACCACTCCTGGCCCCATAGCATCAAAGCACCCAGGATAGGGAAAAATTCCAGATACGTGAGATCACGCAGGCGACCCGTGCCTGCCCAGGCCGGTGGCCACCCACCATAGGCCCACTTCCCATTGAAGTACATCCCATAACCCAGGGATCCCGAGGCATCAGACTGAATCTGAAATTGAGGGGAAGCCAGGAGGTCATGCCTCCAAAATGAGACCCCATTGAAGTCCCTCAGGAACTGTAACCAGACAAGCATGTCTGCCCTGATACCCCGGGTAAGCCTAACCCTATGGTAAGGCCTGGATAATCCTGCCATAGCGTCGCACAAGCGCCGGGCAAAAGCCCTGCCCGGTGCAACCACACTGCAGGCAAAATTAAGGTGACCATGCAACACCTGCAGTTCCCTCAGTGATGCCTTGCGCTTGGCCGACAAGTCCGAGATAAGGGCCACTATCCTCGACACCTTATCCCGCGGTAACCTAGATGCCTGCGCTACCGTGTCAATCTCCACCCCCAGGAAGACTAGCTGTGTAGATGGGCCCTCGGTCTTTTCGGGCGCTAAAGGGACACCGAGTACCTCCATTAGCGTCTGAAATGTGTTGAGGAGACGTGAACATGTGTCCCAGCCCCGTTCACCCCCGAATAAAAAGTCATCCAGGTAATGGGCTACAGACCGGGACCCTGACCTGCGGACGAAAGCCCACTCTAGGAAGGTACTGAAACGCTCGAAAGCCGAGCATGATATGGAACAGCCAAAAGGCATGGCCTTATCAAAATAATATTTGCCCCGAAATTTAAAACCCAGCAATTCAAAGTCGCCCGGGTGCACCGGCAAGAGGCGAAAAGCCGACTTAATGTCGCACTTGGCCAGCAGCGCACCCGGGCCACATGAGCGCACCATGCGCAGCGCGTGGTCAAAAGATGTATACCTGACTGAGCAAAGGTCATCAGGGATAGCATCGTTGACCGATCGGCCGGCTGGGTAGGACAAGTGATGGATTAGGCGAAACTCGCCTGGTGACTTCTTGGGAACCAAGCCCAGGGGCGATACCTTGAGGTTAGTGAACGGGGGAGCAGGGAAAGGGCCAGCGACCCTGCCCGCATTGACCTCCTTATTAATGCTGGCAGCAGCCACTTCCTCCCTCCCCCTAAGGGACAAAAGGTTGGGGGCATCCTGAGGGGACCTCTCACCCATGAAAGGAATACGGAACCCCTGTCTAAAGCCCCGAAGTAGATAATCTGCATCCTCCCCCTTCGGGTACAATGCGAGCCAACACTCCAGCATGTCCACATTAATTGGGGAGGGAGCCTTTCGGTGAACCAGCTCCATCTGCGGCAGTCTTGCCAGCCCACTGTCCGCCCCTCCCTCTGCCCCGCGTCCCTCCAGGCCTAGGACAGGCAGAGGCTGCATGGGGGCCCGCGCAGGTGGGACACTCATGCCTGTACTTGCAATTCTTCTTACTGCACGAACCATTAGACGATAAAGCCCAGCACAGCAGTCGGGCTGGAACCCCCTGCCCCGCCACTTGGCGGGGAACCTGTGCTGGAGCCACTCGCTGGACCGCATGTCCACAATGGTATCTTTCCCCTGGTGCGGGGCGCGTGGGCGTCATGTACAGCAGCCAAAGTCTCTGACATGGCTCATCCCACCTCATCTCAGGGTGCAGGGGAATTCTCATACGGAATTCCTCGTCATAAGCCAACCACGATGGGCCCGGAAAATCAACCATTGCCCGGTAGATATTGTCCAAATACTGGACCATCGGAATAGCCAGATCCGGCCGGGCCCTCAGGTACACCGCCATGTAGATGAGGTAAGCCGGCAGCCAGTTGGCCCACGTCCGTGGCGGCTTGCGACGACGTGCCTGTTCCTTATCCTTCTCATCCTGCCCCTCCCTCTCTTCCTTGGTGGGCTCCCTGTTTAGGAGTGAGAAGATATCAACATACTCCCCTCGCCATATTTTCTCTCTGGTGGCCTGTGCCAAATGGTCACCCAGTGGCAAGGAATAGCCCGCTGTTGGCAAGGCCGAGACAGGCACAGCAGAAACTGCGGGCATCTGGAAAGGGGCCTGAACCAGTCCAGCCACCCCCAAAACATTCCCCACAGGGTAGGAAATGCTACCCACCCCGGGTCCCTGGGTGGAGGTTGACGTCGCCTGCTGGTGCGTCGGCGGCTGTACCGCCGGACCACCCATGCGAGGCCAAGGCCATTGGAAAGCCCCCCCCAACGTAGCCACATGTGTAGGTGCACTAGTTTGTACCGCATACTCACATGCTGCACCCCCCGGGCCGCCCCCACCGGGGGTTCCGGCCCACTGGGGACGTCAGAGCTCACGACCGCCGTAGAGCTCGCCGCCGGAGCTTGACCCGCGCCGGCCTGTAGGTCGGGGAGCTGCGAGGCAGTGGCCGAAGTCGCGCCACGCGCCTCAAGCTGCTCGAACCGTCCCGTCGCCTGCCGCTGCCCAGCAGACGACGCGTCCAAGCGCACCCCAAAAGGAGTGCCAGCGTGGCTGGCCAGAGCGAGGGAAGCCTCAAGTGCCGCCACGCGGGCCAGCAAGGCCTCGACACTGGCCTGGGGCCACGGGCCAGCCGGCCTGCCCGTTACGGGCGTGGGTACAGGCCCTAGCACCCCGGGGCCCGAATAAGGCCATGACCCCACACCCAGGCCCGGCAGGGCTGGCGTGGGCATCTGCCAAGGGAAGGGACCGCACCACCCCCCAAGGCTGGAAGGCCCTGGAGTGAGCTGGGCCCCGCTGGAGGAAGGCCCAGAATGAGCACCAGGAGCGGCGTCCGCCGCTTGCGGGCCGCGGGCCGCAGCCCACACTGGACCCCTGCTCGGGTCCCCGGTCTCCGGCCAGGGGGTAATAGACCCCATCCTACCGGTCCCGGTGGGAGCCGGCAAAGGCGGCTGGTGGGAAGGCGCAGCCGCGGTCCTCCGACCCGGATTGCGCCGCCGCACCGCCCGAGCCGCGCTCGCGGCCGCCTTCTTCTTCGAAGGCATCCCAGTCGGACCTAAGGGAAGCCGAAAAGAGGAAAATAAGCAGCCAAAAGGCTTCCCGTTCGAGGTAAAAAGCGACGGAGTAAGAGGAAAAACTTCTCCGCTCCGTCGCTTCGCAAAATGGCAGCTCGGCTGCCTCGTGGCCACCCCTTTTATAAGGGAGCTGGCCACGCCCCTAACTACCCGGATGCCTTCGTCCTGTGGGGGGGCTCCCGCAAAGGGCGCGGCGGCCATTTTGGCGCCGCGCTTGCATTATCTTACAGCTAGTGATATAGATTGTTGGCATTTGCATGCCATACTGGGCCAACTATGGTACATCTCAATGTATGGATGTCCTAGGGCAAGTGTATGTTTGTTGTGTCCTAAAGCCTGTGCCTTTAAACAATGTACCTATCCATGTGTATCCAATGTAACCTCTTCTATATGTAACAATGTAACCTACAGCTGAATCACTGTAACCTTAATAGGACGTGAGCTAGTGACCACTAGATGGCAATAGCGAGCGTCCAAGCTCATTGGTCCAAGACTCACCTAGAACAACAGCGCGGGAAGATTCCCGCCACTACCTTCACCTGGACAAGAAGGGCGTGACCTGCAATGACGTCACGCAGCCTGTAGCCAATAGGCTATCAAGGAGCCACATCCAAATGTATAGCCACTGTATATATTGAGCTGTTCGTCCGCCATTACCTCATGTTCCCTCTGACCAGCATGTAATAAAGTTGTGTTAAGCCAGCTCTTCGGCTGTCCTGGTGTCTTTGGTCCCATACACTAAAATGTTGAAGTGTGCTCTTCTGTCTTCCCTCCTCCCTTCAAGTGGATGAGGTCACATATACATCACAGCTCTCTTATTCCCCCCTCCTAACTGTGAGTCTGAGGTAAAAAGTTCTACTAATTAAATTATTTTAGGTTACTGTGCCAAGTACAGTGTGTAGGCTTATGCCAATTGTTAGAAAATGCTGGACTCTCAACCTTTAAGCAAATGATTTCTATCAAACTACAACTAGGCACTTAATACATTGTGACCTAGGCCTTAGCATAATGGTTATTCTATGACACCCCGATCTAGACTAAATGCTCCAGTGATTTTTCTAATCAGATATGATTATCAGAACATCAAGATTTAGGGGGGGCGTGTCAAGATGGAGGGCTGAGAGAGGCGAACTTTTTTCCGCTCGGAATGGAGAGAAACGAAAGTGACTTTTAAAAGTGTAAATAGTTCCTGAAATCGGCAAAAAAATGGATTAGAAAAAATAGAAGGAAAAACAGTTACGGAAAATACTTTGGAGGCTCCAAAGCAGCGCTGGAAAAAGGAGATAAAACAGAGTTTCGATCTTGGAGAGAGCGGGGGGATGGGCGATCTATAATGGTGACGAGTCCCCGGAGCTCTTAAAAGAAAAACAGACAGATTGGAAACGAGAGGAGATCGGCGTTCCGGTAAAATTGATTAAAAGCGTTGGCAAAGCGGATAAGTGGACGACCGGATCGAAAAGGGTAATCTCGGCGGGATGGTGAAAGAGGTAAGCTGAAGCGGACTTCGCTCGCCCCCGCCGTCCCCTCGATCGGAGACGGCCGGAGCTTTGCGGAGCTGGAAAAGTGCAAAGGGGAGAAGCGGAGAAAGCAAGACGGTGAGCAGTTATGTAAAGATTTTGAAAGAGGGAAATATTAAGGGGAAGAAAAGAGACTGAGATTTTCCGTACTGTGTTATGCCGGTGGGAGCTGATAAATCAGCGGCTAAGTAAAGAGAACAATATAGTACTTCCTGCTTTTTTCTTTTCTTTTTTCTTATTCCTTTTTCCTTTTCGCCCTCCTCTCTTGGTCGTTATGTAAGCCGTGGACTTGGAGTATTGGCTTTTAAAGAAAAAGGAGTTGGTTTAAGTCTGCCCCTGCATATCCTTTTGGAGATATAAAGTGCTGTGGCCTAGTGCCCTGGGAAATAAACTGCTGTTAATCTGGAACTTTTTAGAGTAGGAGCCTGAATTCGTCAGCGTTTTTTTACTTTTGTATTTATCCCATAACAGCAAGATAAAGTTGGCTCTCCTTCCATTTATTTTTCGAGCTAAAGTTTGAAGACACTTTTTTAACTGCTTTTGTTTTAACTCCCCTCTCTTTTGCTGTGTTGGAAAATTTTTATATTTTTTACTATTATATTTTTTTAATTTACAAATACGATTTTTCTTTTTGGTTTTTTTTGTTTTACCATCCTTTTTTTATCCCTTTTTTTGTTCAAAATATTAAAATACTTAAAATTTAAGAGGGAAATTAATTAGGCTTGAATTGGGATACTGACTTTTTTCTCTTCATTACCCTCACATAGAGTGAAACTGGGGAGATTACCTGTGTATACATGTGTGTGTATATGTGTGTGTAAATACACACACATATATATGACAGAGAGGGAGGGGAGGAGAGGATAAGGGCTAAGCATTGTACTTTGAAATAAATATATTGAAATTGGCTAGATTTAAAATACAGGGCGAATCTTGAATGATAAATTGTTTATGTAAATTGATAAAAGGGAAGCAGTTAGAAATACATTTGGATGAAACGGCAGGGGAGAGGGAAAGAGAAGGAGAAGAAATTGGCTTGGACAAGAGTGCAAAGACCAACGTCCTCAGATAGGAGTTTCAGAAGGCTTACAAGGCTGGACGAGGAGGAAGAGGAGATGAAGAAAACAATGCAACAGGAAATAAAGGACTTGGAGGAACAGGAGACAGTGAAGAAGATGGCACAACAATTACAACAACAACAACAGCAACAGAAGACAATAATATCGCCAACTATTGTTGCTCCATCTGCGGTAAAATCAATTGTGATAACAACAGCAAAAGTTACAACAACAACAACTGCCACAACAACCGTAACAACTACAGCGGCAATAGCAGGGACAGCACCAACAACGATCGTAACCACAGCCACGGCAACAACACCAACAACATCGGCAATGGGGGAGGGGCAAGGATCCAAATCTGAATTTGAAAGTCTAAACGAGAAATTTGATAATCTGGGGAATAATATTGGAAATATGATTGCTCAAATTAAATTAGATTGGAAACAAGACATGCAAGATATGTTAGTGAATATTATGAAGGGAATTGACGGCGTGAAGGAGGACATAAACAACCTCAAAAAAGAACAAGAAGTCATCAAAAAAGAAAGGCAACGACTAAAGCAGAGGTTATGGACTTGAGAAAGAGAGAAAAGGAGAGAGAAAATAAGGTTGGAGATCATGAAAAGAGATTAGAAAATGTGGAAGAACAATTAAGAAGAGCAAACGTCATAATTCGAAAATTCCCAGAGAACTCCCCAGACAAATTAAAAGAAAGACTAGTGAAATGGCTTGATGAAATTATGGAAGATGGCTTCACGCCGCAGGAGGTTGTAAATGTATTTAGATTGGGGTCAAGAAGAGGTAAAACTGGGTCAAGGAATGTCATGTTAAAATTTGCTAATGTATCAGATAAATTACGTTTAATGGCGCTTATACGGGAAAAAGGAACAGAGGTTCTAAAAGTGGAAGGCCAAGATATTGAAGTGTATAATGACATTCCAATGGAGGATCGTTTCTGGAGACAATCGATGAAGCCAATTACAAAACGATTTCAGGAAAAGGGAATAAGGTATAATTGGAAATTTCCACGACAATTAAGTTTTTTTTTTTTACTTGGGAAGACGTTATTTAATCAGTGAGGGTCCTAATGTCTTGGATGTAATGACAGATGCTAAGTTGTTGGAAGCAGGAACAAAAGAGTGGTTTGATTTGAAGGAAGAACTGATTATATCTGGTGGTTATAGAAGACGGGATAGCAATGGAAATGAGAATATGCCTAAAGGGGCGGAAGGAGGAATTGATCTGGGTGGGGAGTAGTTTTTGATCTCTCCCAAGCTCCTATGACTGACCGCACCCCCCTCCCCTCTCTGAAACTCAGAGGCCATTTGTTAAAAGAAAATGGGGAGGGATAGTAGTGGATTGTTTAATGTAATTTTTTTAGATGTTTTCTTTTTTTCTTTTTTATTCATTTGTATAAGGTGAAGGAAATGTTATATGTTAATCACAGGTCCGTAGGAGGAAGTGGGAAGTGTAAAAAAAGGTGGGAGAAATACAATAAATGAGGAATGTAAAAGTAATGACATGGAATGTGAAAGGTACTGGTTGTCAAGTGAAGAGAAGGAGGTTGGAAGCGGCGCTTAGGAAAGACAGACCGGATATAATCTTTCTTCAGGAGACCCATCAGAATTCGGAAAAAACTAATAAGTTATTTTTAGGATGGACTCAAGTCTATGAAAAAGCATATGGTTCTTCAAAGGCCAGGGGGGTCGCAACTTTGATATCAAACAGATTGGGATTTGAGATGATAAAAAGTATATCAGATCCAGAAGGTAGATATTTGATAATAAAGGGAAAAATAGAAGAAGAAGAAATAACGTTGGTGAATTTGTATGTACCAAATGAACGTCAAAATAGTTTCCTAAATAAGGTATATCGAATATTAGAGAAGGAAAAAACAATAAAAATGATTGTAGCGGGAGATTTTAATTTAATAGGATCAAATATAGATAGTACAAATACAACGAGATGTGTGGGCGGAAATAAAATGCATGTGTTAAACAATTGGTTGAAATCCTTGGGGTTGAAAGATACATGGAGGGTGCTTAAAGGATTGGAAAGAGCCTATACATATTTTTCACAAGTGTATAATACATATTCCAGAATAGATTACATATTTGTCACGGATAACTTGATAAGTAACTTAGATGGCATAGAAATAGGAATTTTCAAAGAATCGGACCATGCAAAAGTTTTGTTGGAAATGAAAATAGATGCTATAAAGAGTACAAAAAATTGGAGATATAATGTCAGATTGTTTAGAGATAAAAAATACAAAGATCAAATGGTAGAAAAATGGGAAGAAAATTGGAAATGGAATGACACAGGGGAAGTAGGAATTGGTATAGTATGGGATACAATGAAAGCAATATTTAGCGGTGAAAGTATCAAGATGGCAAGTATTAGAAATAAACAGTTAAAAACTAAACAAGAAGAAACTGAAAAAGAGATTAAAAAGTTACAGGAGGAACATGCAAGAACTAAGGATAGAAAGGCTTACGAAAGGATGCAGGGATTAAGGAAGGAATTAATAGGAAATGATATGGAAAAGGTGAAAAGAGATTTAGTATACTTAAAAAGAGAATATTTTGAATATAGTAATAAAAACTCAAAATTGTTGTCAAGAGCGGCTAAAGAAAAAAGAAGTAGAAGGGAAATAGGGATTATGGTAGATAAGGAAGGTATAAGATATAATAAGACTAAAGACAAATGTAAAGTGATTAGAGAATTTTATCAAGATTTATATTCTAAAAAGAAGATAAATATAGATAAATTAAAGGATAGATTGGACATGCAAATTAAAAATAAAATAGGTCAGGAGCATAAACAAAGAATGGAAGAATTAATAACTGAAAAAGAGATAAAAAAGGTAATAAATAAATTGAAATCAGATAAATCACCCGGAGAAGATGGATTACCCGCTGAATTTTATAAAGAGTTCAAGGAAATAGTAATCCCGAAACTGTTAAAATTGTATAATGGTATTCTTAATGGGGAACAGTTACCTGTATCATGGTATAGAACAATAATTGTCTTATTACCAAAACCGGGAAAGGACCCAGAAAAAGTAGAATCATACAGACCTATCTCCCTGATAAACCAAGATGCTAAGATCTTTACGGCAATATTGGCAAATAGATTAAATAGTTTTATGGACAAATATATAAATAAAGACCAGGCCAGATTCGTGAAAGGGAGACATATGGCAGACTTAGTAAGGCGAGTATTAGATTTAATAGACGTGGCAAGACAGAACAAAGAGAAAGTAGGTTTATTATCGTTAGATATTTTTAAAGCATTTGATTCTTTACAATGGGCAACAATTAGCGAGATAATTAAGAGTTACGGATTTGGTAATAGGTTTGTAAAAACAATAGAACAATTATACCAACAAGGATATGCCAAAATTAGAGTCAATGATGGCCTCACAGAGGAATTGAGACTAGAGGCAGGAACAAGGCAAGGGTGTCCCCTATCTCCAATACTATTCATCATGGCAATGGAAATATTAGCTAATATAATAAGGGAAGACAAAAATATAGAAGGAATAATGGAAAATAAAATTAGTTTATATGCAGACGATACTTTACTAATCATGAAACAGCCTAGAAGAACTATGGAAAGGATTCAAAAACATTTAAAGGATTTTGAACAAATCACAGGCCTGAAGGTAAATTGGGAAAAATCTGAACTGATTTTAAGTAATATTGAAAAGGAAGAACAAAAGAAAATTAGAGATGAATTTAAATTGCAGATCAAAGCGAACTTGAAATATTTAGGGATAATTATTTCCGATAAATTAGACGATCTGAAAAGATTAAATTACGATAAACAAAAGAAGGAACTCAAGGCTAAAATTCTACAGTATCAAAAACTGAAGTTGTCTTGGTTTGGCAGAATAGCATTGACTAAAATGATGTTACTACCAAAACTAAACTTTTTATTCGATGCCTTACCAATTCAACTGACGGATAAAGATATTGAGGAATTTCAAAAATTATTTGATAATTATTGTAACGGAGGACGTAAAGCTAGAATCTTAAAGAAAATGTGGTATTTATCTCAAAAAGAAGGGGGCTTAGGAATACCTAACCTAAAGAATTATTACAAAGCATTCCAGATAAAGAACGTAGTTAAGATTTTGACGAAGGAGTCGGTTATTTGGGAAGAAATTGAAATGAAGGAAGTAAAGGAAGTGGGTAAGAGCCTCTTTTTAGACAAGGAATCAGGGAAAATATTGGTTAAAAATAGAATGATGAAATCAATGTTGGGAGTATGGAAGAAAATTAAAATGAAATTGGCCCCAAATATCTCACCGATAATTGAAATAGAAGATTTGAAAAAGTTCCCAATAAGAATAGACAATGAGATGAAAGAAATATTGTCGACAAATAAGGTTCTCCTATTGAAAGATTGGATACGAGTCTGCAAAGATAATGGGACGGAAAGAGAGCTATATACCCGGATGAAGTTGAATTGGTTTCAGATAGCAATGTTGAATAAGTGGAATAATAAATATTGGAGGGAACGGAGTTTGGAAAGAGATAGGACGGAATTTGAGGAATTAGTATGGAAAATAAGGAAGGAGGAAATTGGAATTAAAGGGTTGGTTAGTAAAATTTATAAAATAATAAACACAGAAGGTAAACCACAAGAAATATTAAGAAATACATGGGAACAGGATATGAATTTGAAGATAACGGAAAAGGAGTGGCAAAATAAATGGAGAAAAAGAATTATGAGATCCCTGTCGGTTAGAATAAAGGAACATAACTTTAAAATGTTATGGAGGTGGTACCTGACCCCTATGAAATTACATCAGATAGATAAGAAAAACAATAAAAAGTGTTGGAGGTGTAAAAATACCTTGGGTACATATGTTCATATGTGGTATGAATGTAAAGTGGTAGAAAAATTTTGGATAAAAATTGAGACTGAGATAGGAAAAATCTTGGGACTGTGTTTTAAGTTGGGGCCAGGCACCACTCTATTGACTGACGTTGATAATGTTAATATAGACAATGATAAGAAAGAGCTGTTGTCTATGATGCTTGTAATGGGAAGATTGTGTATTGCAAAAAACTGGAAAAGTGAAGTAACGTTAAAGGTGGAAGATTGGTATGGGCAGATGTGGGATCTCGCATTGAATGAAAAATTAACATGGGAGTTAAACTTTAAGAAAGGTATAGTAAAAGAAAATAGATTCTGGAATATATGGCGAAAATTTGTTGAATATTCATTGATGAGAGATGGAACATAAAAATTGACACCAGACCAAATGAAATTTTGGGAACAATAGAAATGAATGGGAGATCCCACAACCTCCTAGGACAATGTATATAGCACCGGGTGATAAAGTATGTAATTGTATGTAATATATAGTCTGTACTTTTTCTTTTTTATGAATGTAATGTTGTTTTTCTCTTCTAGGTGAATGTATTCAATGTATACTCGCTTATTTGTTTTTTCTTTTTTACTGTATTGTATTGTATTGTACTGTAATGTTATGAATGTTTAAGTTTTGTAATTTTGTTTGAAAATTAATAAAAATTATATAAAAAAAAGAACATCAAGATTTAGTATGTGATCAATGTTCTCCTGGGTACTTGCTTAATATCTTTCATCATCTTCCTCTCCAGCATCCGTAGTTGGAGAATAAACCTGAATGATGCTTATATTGATAGGCCTTTCAAGAAGGCTGGTTGATATCGCATTATAGCTCATAATACTTTATGTCTCACCTTGCTTTTACAGTCACATCATTTATCCAGTTTGCCATTTTTAGAATCATTTTTGTTTGCCTTTTAGCTGTGAAAAATGAATATGATGGCACAAATGCTTGAGAGTACAGTGATACAAACTCAGAGATTTGAAGAGAGAAATAATCAGTATTCTGGGCTTGAAAAGATGAAGGCATTTATTTTGGTTTCTCATATAATGAAACCTTTAAATTGTAGGGTTTTTTCCCTCCTTTGTCAAATAAGAAAAAAAATTACATATGTTCCAAATTCTTATTAAAAGTGAAAAAAGAATCATCGTCCTGCCTGGGACTGTGTAAATGGACAAAGAGAAATATTACCATGGAATGGATGTTAGAGATTAAAGCCAGTGGCTACTTCTATAATAATTATTGTTCCTTCTTTTGCAGGCACAGCTAGAGAGTTGGTGACTGTGTAAGTATATCACCTGGCTCATGCCATCATTTCCTTCATACTGTTGCAGTTCTTAAAAAAATAAGGGAATATGACAGAGTGCGAAGCAGCTTTGAATTAAAAACCTCACTGTGTCATGTTCTCATATTGAGAAGAAAAATAATGCCTATGGTGGACACTGACAGCAAGCAGACTGCCAATACTGGCTGCTCCCCCCCCCCCATTATACATACTCTGCTGCCTCAGGCTGCCCCATCTCATGTGTAGGCAGTGGTCAGTGAGTAACAGCTTATCATTGTTTGGACATCTGTCCAACTCTTCAGGGTTCCTTCAGAGGCCAAGCCTAGAGGCAGGATCAAATGGCACTGAGGCTCTATTCCATTGTGGAAAGCTAAAATAATTATTTGACTCACATTCTCAACACAAGGGTGGCTGACCTGAAAGATGATAGGATTAGAGTGGTCAGTCTCACACTGCCTAATATACAGAAGTTCCTGCAGAGTCTTTTAAAGACTCCTAGATCAACTGTTTCCAGATTTCCACACAGACTTAAGAGGCAAGATACATGAAATTGGGTTAAAACTCTGTCCACATTTTATTAAATGTAAATATATCCCTTAATCTGTGGTGGGGCCTAGGGTAGTGCTATGTAATCTGGTATTATAGCAGGTGGACCCCCACAAGCCCTCTCTAGCCCAGATGGGTAAGTTCCTAGATCCTATGCAGTGCTGTACCTCACCAGGCCAGCTCAGTTGGGGAGGCATCTCTGCAGTTGTTTCAAACTCTATTTAAATAAATGAATGTTGATCATATTGTCAAGTTGGCTCATGATGCCCCCTTCATGCACACCTGATTCACAAAAACTCTGGTGTGTTCTCAACACCTACCCCATCAACTGATGTTCTGAGGGACTCACCATTACCACTCTAACCCAGTGCTACCCACCAAAATTACAATTAACAATTGTATTCTGTTTAAGCACAATGTCACCCAAGATCAGCCCCTGTGACTGCGGTGACTAGGAGCTGCAGTGGCTCAGTAGTTAAGACGTTTGCCTTGTTAGCTGGTAGACTGACAAAGCGAGCAATTCGAGATCTGGGAACTGCATGACGGTTTGAGCGACCATCTCTGTCCCAGCTCCTGCCAAACTAGCAGTTCAAAAGCAAGAAAGTGCAAATAGATAAACAGGGACCAACTCTGTGGGAAAAGATCTTGGGGACATGAAAGGAGCCTCATTTGGGTATCTCCTAAGTGGCGTTTCTCCAGGAAAAATCCTTTCAAGGCAGAATAATTTCTGACATTAAATTATTAGCCCCTGCAGAAATCAGAATGGGATAGGGCAAAAAATACCGTATTTATTCGAGTATAACGCGCACCCGTGTATAACGCGCACCCCTAATTTTCCATGAAATCTCGGTATAAAATTTTTTTCACACCATGCATTGAAATTGACATAAAAAACGTTGCTGAACACGTGCGGCCATGAAAAAAACATTTATTAACAACGTAAACTGGTGTAAGCACAATGCCAAAAAGCATTAAAAATGCTTCAAACTCTTTTCCACTGACTATATTCTGAGTGCTGTTAGGATTGGCTGCAGCACATCACCTACGACCACTGAGAGAGAGCTCCACTCATTCCCCTTACTTTAAAATGCATCAAAGTCAGAATCATCATCAGATACACCAAAGAGTTGTTCCCATTCTTCTCGAGTTAATTTTTCATCAGTGTCCCAGTTGGCAGGAAAATCTGTTTCTCCAGTTTCTTCGCTTTCTTCTGAGTCTGAATCCCACAGTAAGTCGTCTTCTATGCCGTCCATTTTATTGCCGATGCCTGTCTTCAAAAAACTCTTGATGATCATTTCTTTTGGAATATCTTCCCATGATGTTTTAACCCAGGATGTCACGAGAGCTAGGTCAGGTTTCTTGAGGTTTCCTTTAGCAGTCAATTCTTTGTCGTCGGATTTCATCCAAGTAATCCACTTTTCCCTGACTCTGTCTTTGAAGGGTTTGTTTACAACGACATCTAGTGGCTGAAGAATAGAGGTTAGTCCACCTGGAATCACAGCTTGCAATGTTTTTAGACTTTTTAGTTTGTCTTTCACAGTGTCTGTCAGGTGTGAGTGGAACTGGTCCCATACAAGCATGGATTTCTTCAGTAGTGCGCCTGGTCTAGTATTCCAAACTCTATTTAACCATAAAATGATGCCCTTCTCATCCATCCATCCTTTAGGATGACAATGGACCACAACACCTGGTGGAAATTTAACTCCTTTTGGAATAGTCTTTCTTTTAAAAATCACCATTGGTTTAAGTTTAAATCCGTCTGCCATACAGGATAACACAACGGTGAAATGAGTTTTCTCATGGCCTGTGGTTCTAATCTGGATTGTGTGCTTCCCTTTGCTGTCAATTGTCCTGCTGCCTGGTATGTCAAAACACATGGGGGTCTCATCCATATTGCCTATCTGTGATAGTTCAAAATCAATCTTCTTGCGTTGGTTTATTATAAAGGTATGGAATGAAGCGATCTTATCTTCTAATTCTTTAGGCAGCTTCTGTGCTATCTTTGTTCTCTGGCGTATAGCAAGAGCATGCCTTTTCATAAATTTTTGTGCCCATCCATTAGAGGCTTTGAAGTTTGCATCTTTGCAAAACTTTTGGGCTTGAAGTCTTATGTGGAGTGATGTGACGATGTACCCACTACTTCTTTGGTCAATGATCCATTCATAAAGTTCCTTCTCCATGTCTGGGTACATGGCTTGTCTCCCTCGTTGTGCTTTTTTTGTTTTATTCATATTTTTCAGGATGACTTTCTGTTTTCTCCACTCTCTAACATTCGTCTCTGGTACAGTGAATTCTCGGCTAGCTGCTCGGTTTCCATGCATTTCAGCATGATCAACAACTTTGAGCTTGAACGCAGCGTCATATGCACAACGTTTACGCTTGATACCCTGAGATGCCATCTAAAGGGGAACCAGTTACCGGTATATCAGTGAAAATGAGCACGCCTTAAAATATTGAGGGAGGGGGGGGATAATCAGGCCCACCTGTTGCAGAAAATGCAATCCGAAACGACCCCCAGGAGCCTCGCTCGAACTGCGAGCTACTGTACCTCCGGGCCACGCCTCGTCTCCCGCGCCACCCAATCAGATCTCAGCAGTGCCTACTGTACCCGGCGCCGGCTTCTTGAGTCGCGCGGCCCGGGTAGCGCGTGGAGGTGAGCGGCGGCGGCAGCGGGACCTGGGTGCCTGGGAGGAGGGCCGCGGCGTGCTCCGTGCCTACCCGGCGCCAGCTTCTTGAGTTGCGCGGCCCGGGTAGTGCGTGGAGGTGAGCGGCGGCAGCAGTGGGACCTGGGCGCCTGGGAGGAGGGCCGCGGCGTGCTCCGTGCCTACCCGGCGCCGGCTTCTTGAGTCGCGCGGCCCGGGTAGTGCGTGGAGGTGAGCGGCGGCGGCAGCGGGACCTGGGCGCCTGGGAGGAGGGCCGCGGCGTGCTCCGTGCCTACCCGGCGCCGGCTTTTTGAGTCGCGCGGCCCGGGTAGTGCGTGGAGGTGAGCGGCGGCGGCAGCGGGACCTGGGCGCCTGGGAGGAGGGCCGTGGCGTGCTCCGTGCCTACCCGGCGCCGGCTTCTTGAGTCGCGCGGCCCGGGTAGCGCGGAGCACGCCGCGGCACTCCCCCGGAGGGTTCCCTTCTCGACCCGGCGGGTGCGTGGAGGTGAGCGGCGGCGGCAGCGGGACCTGGGCGCCTGGGAGGAGGGCCGCGGCGTGCTCTGTGCCTACCCGGCGCCGGCTTCTTGAGTCGTGCGGCCCGGGTAGCGCGGAGCACGCCGCGGCACTCCCCCGGAGGGTTCCCTTCTCGACCCGGCGGGTGCGTGGAGGTGAGTGGCGGCGGCAGCGGGACCTGGGCGCCTGGGAGGAGGGCCGCGGCGTGCTCCGTGCCTACCCGGCGCCGGCTTCTTGAGTCGCGCGGCCCGGGTAGCGCGGAGCACGCCGCGGCACTCCCCCGGAGGGTTCCCTTCTCGACTCGGCGGGTGCGTGAAGGTGAGCAGCGGCGGCAGCGGGACCTGGGCGCCTGCCGCCACCTGGGAGGAGGGCCGCGGCGTGCTCTTGAGGCTCGTTTAAAAGAGGCTCGTGTATAACGCGCACCCAGTCCTCGTGTATAACGCGCACCCAAACTTTGAGTCTTTTTTTGGGTATAAAATTTTGCGCGTTATACTCGAATAAATACGGTATCTGGAATCATTTTTTCTAATATTGATATATGAAGTAATGACATTAGTTTGTGCCCCAAAAGTCACCCAAATATTTTATTATCTTATGATTTAGCTCAGCAAGTTCCAAAAGGGAGAAAACACTTAGCCTGTATTCTTTAGTGGTGATGGCAAACTATCACCCCCTCAGCATCCCAGGAAACTCCCCCTTAACTGAACTTGTGATTTATTACTTTGGATAAACAGTTTTGTGACTCCTTTCAAGCCAGAACCCTGGACCTTGACACGGGGGGGGGGGCATTTCTAATATCGTTCCCCAGATTTCTTTACTCTAAACATATATATCTTCTTTGAAAACCTTCATAGCCCTGGCCAAGTATGTTTATCTGGTATATGACAGTGAAATATGACAAAGTCTGTTAATGACACGTAGATGTAGTTCCTTTATTAAACACTAGTATTGCATGTCCATGGGATAGCCAAAGATATGACTATAAATATGAGCTGCAAAATAAACAGGACAAGCCGTCAATTTGACTCTCAGAGTTTGCATGTCTTTGTCATTCTCTCTGCTGCGGAACCACATCGCAGCAGATAACCATGCCCACAATTTCAACCTGGTCCAAGAGGTGACATATTCTGCATTCTGGCTTATGGAGCAGGTGGGAGGCCTGTTTGAAGGCTGAGTCTGCAAGAGGCTGGCTTTGAGACAGAGCTAGGATTAAGAAACCAGCAAGAGATGATGCAATGCATTCAATTGTCTTTTCTCCCTGCTGCTGGAAGGGGAGAAAGCTCTCCTTCCTTCTAAGTCACTGTTATGTATGTTAACTGTGTTTTCTGACAGGAGTGGAATGTATCTTTTCTCATATATCTATTCATATGCAAATAAGTGGATCGAAAAATGTGCACATGCTGTTAGCCAATGGGCTTGTTGTATTATTGTTACTGTTACTATTTATAGTGTATATAAGTCCGAGTTTTTTCCCATCAAAACTGTGTTCAAACCCCACTAATAAAGAGCTGAATTTCACTACTTCATTTGTCTGTCATTCCCTGAACACGAAACTGGCGACGAAGGTGGAACATGGCAGCAACATCAGCCCATTCGACCCAGCACATCCAGAGAAATGGGCAACATATGAACACCGGTTCCACCACGCAATGGCCTCACAGAAGATCACCGACAGAAACCAGAAGCACTCCTGTTTCCTCGCTCAGTGTGGTTCTGAGATGCTTGAGCTGGCAACCCACCTCATTCTCCCAAGGGACATGGAGGTGGTGCTGCTCACAGAAATCATGCCCGCACTGAGGAGGCACCTGCAGCCAGAGGTCTCAATCCTCCTGGCCAGGGTGGCATTCCACAGAAGAGAGCAGCGACCTGGTGAACCCATTGCAGAAAACACTGCTGCACATTGCTGCCACCCCGTGCAAGTGGAACAACATTGAAGAAGTACTCCAGGACCATCTGCTGTCCGGCATGAGGGACGAAGGTGCTCAATGTCTCCTCATGATCAGAAAGACGCTAACCTTCACGGATGTCCTAGAAGAGGCAGTAGCGTCTGAGGCCGCACGGTCCAGGATAAAGCTTTTCCGGCATCGCCACTCCACCACCAGTGCCACCGACTCAGCTGTGCAAGCTCAGCAAAGTTCACCTTCATCCTCCTCAGCATCACCTGGTTCACCTCTTCATCAGAGTCCAGCGACGCAGAGGGAAAAGTCCGAGGAGTCCAACAAAAGCATCGAGAGCACCGTGACGATCGGGAGAAGACATTCCTTCGCAAGTGTGATGGCTGTAGAGCCCGGCATGACCGCAAGAAGTGCCCCTTCCACACCGCAGAATGCCACAACTGCGGGTGAAGAGGGCACATTGCTAAGGTATGCTGATGGCAAAAGCAAAGACCTCCAGCGCCTGTTACCCAAGAAGAGTCATCACCACAACATGTACATCACCAAAGTTTCACCTGAGCCATGCCAAGTGGTAATCATCAGCGAGCGTTTCTGCAGGACATCCCCTTCAAGATGAAGGTGGATACAGGTACTACCTTTTCCATATTCCCCAGCGGGAATTTTTGAGAATTCCCCCTGCCTCTTGGCCCAAGCTTAAATCCTTTAAACCTTCCCTCTGGGATGTGCAAGGTTGCCAGATTCCGGTCCTGGGGGTGGGTTATTTCTTGGTTAAATTCAAAAACATTCGCACCTCCTTGCCATTGATTGTAGTTAAGCAGGGCATTAACTGTCTTATTGGGACCCAATGGTTTAGGCCCCGGGGAATCTGGTTTTCTGGAATCCACGCAATAGACTCTGACCCAATCCGGGATGTTTGTGCTGCACATCCTGAGGTATTCAAAAAGGGTTTAGGTTTATACAAAGGACCCCCTGTTGACTTTGAGCTTGACCCAACTGTCCGGCCCATCCAGATGAAGCCACGCCGGGTATCCTTTGCTTTAAAGGAGAAGATAGATGCCGAGCTGGACAAACTGGTGGGGCAGGGCATCCTAGTGCCAGTGGACTCCACAGAGTGGGAGACACCAATTGTGACTGCTTTGAAAAGTAACGGGGAGGTCAGGATATGTGCTGACTACAAGTGTACCATCAATAAAGCTATTCGCCCGAACACATATCCTGTGCCCGTGGTAAGCCACCTTCTTGCCTCCATGTATGGAGGAAATTGTTTCGCAAAACTTGACCTTGCCCAGGCTTACCAACAATTAACTGTGTCTCTTGCTGCTGCCATAACCCAGACCATAGTAATGCATAGGGGGGCATTTAAGGTAACTAGACTACAATTCGGGGTGAATGCAGACCCTGGAATATTTTAATCTCTTGTACAATGTATTTTGAAAGGGTTGCCTGATGTCCTGCCATATTTTGACAATGTCCTGATCACCGCTAAGGACACCATCGAACGAGCGGCCAGGCTCGATCGAGTCCTGTCACATTTCGAGAGGGCTGGTCTACGTCTCAGAAGAGACAAGTGTGCGTTTTTGGCATGGGAAGTGGAGTTCCTGGGGTACCGCATTACACCACAAGGTATCATGCCCTTTGACTCCAAGGTGATGGCCGTGCGGAATGCTCCCAGGCCAAAATGTAAAGCTGAATTGCAATCATTTCTAGGATTGTTAAACTTCTATCACCCTTTTCTGTAGGAATCTGATCCATGTAAAGATAATCATTCAGCCTCATTAGCAGCAGTTTATAGCCCCAGATCTTTTAAGAGAGAGAGTTAAAAGGTCTAACGGAGTCCAGCTTCATTAGACGGAGTAAAAAGGAAACAGAGATAGAGAGAAAGCAAAAAACACACACGCTGCACTGTTGGCTGACAAAGGAATAATCATGGCTTCTCTTTATTCAAGCAGAGTATATCAGAAACGAAACTTAACAGAAACAAAACTTAAGGCACAGAGCCAATCAGAAAGTCAGAACCCAAATAAGGAGAAGAAAGGAGAAATCTTCTCATATTCTACGCATGCCCAAAATCAAGCGTTGTCTCTCATGCAGACAAAGAGGCCTTTGTTTACACAATGTGAAGGCAGACAGGAGACAGAAACCAGATGCCTTCCCACACTTTTCTCCATCACAAAGCCTCAGTTGCCAAACCATTACATTGGCTTCTTAAGAAAGATACTGTTTGGCACTGGGTCCATTGCCAGGAGAAAGTGTTCCTCGAACTGAAAAGGCTGCTATCTTCAGATGCTGTATTAACACATTTTGATCCTAACAAAGAAGTTGTACTTGTGTGTGATGCATCCCCTGTGGGGGTGGGAGCTGTGCTTTGCCATGTACTATGTGACGGGAGGGATGCTCCCATAGCATTCTATTCCCGTTCACTCTCAAAGCCTGGGGAAAATTGTGCTCAGACAGACAGGGAGGTGTTGGCAATCATGGCAGGCACTAAGAAATTCCACAATTACCTTTACGGAAGGCCTTTCACCATCTTAACTGACCACAAGCCCCTCCTTGGAATCTTTGTGAACGGGAATACCATGCCTCAAATTCTGTCCCCATGGATGTTGCATTGGGCAATTTTCCTAAATGCATATGATTTTACTTTGGTGCACAGCCCCGGCAAGGACATCCGCCATGCTGATGCCCTGTTACATTCTCCACTGCCAGGGGTCAGGGAAGATGATTGCGAGATCGAAAGTGACCACCAGGTCCTCATGATTCAGGCATTCGACTCGCCCCCGGTCATCCCCTTAGATATAGCCAAAGCTACGGCCAAGGATGTAACACTGAGTAAAGTAATGTCTTGGGTACAAAAAGTCTGGCCTGTCTCTCTTCTAGCTGAGGAATTCAGAACATTCCACCACAAGCTTTTGGAATTGTCAGTGGAACAAGGTTGTCTTCTATGGGGCCAGCGGGTGGTCATTCCTGTCACTCTCAGGAAAAAGGTTTTACATTTACTTCACACAAGTCATCTGGGAAATGTATGTTCCAAAGCCCTTGCCTGTAGCTACGTTTGGTGGCCTCAACTGGACCAAGACATAGAGCAGATGGTCGGCACTTCTGCCAGCTGTCAATCCTCTCACCCAGAGCAATCCCACCTTCCCTCTCCAGAATGGGATTCTGCTATGGGCCCGTGGTCCAGGTTGCACATAGAATTTGCAGGTCCATTTGGGGGTGTCCTATTTTGTTGGTTGTAGACTCATTCTCTAAATGGCTGGAAGTGATTAGAGTGCCTAATACCACTTCAGCCACCACGATAATGCACCTGAGAAGGCTGTTCGCAGCATTTGGACTTCCAGATGTGCTGGTGTCCGACAACGCATCCACATTAACATCTGCAGAATTACAATCCTTCATGGAAAGGAATGCAAATAGGCACATCACTGCTGCCACATTGCACCCGGCCACCAATGGCCAGGTGGAATGGCAGGTGTGCACAACTAAAGACGTGCTTCGGCATATGGGTGAAGGGGATTTGGAGCTCCAGCTATTCCAGTTTTTTTCCCACGTATAGGCTCACCCCCCCCTTGCCACAGGGCTGTCCCCTGCTGAATTGCTCAAGTGACGGAAAATTTCCACATTCCAGGGTGCCTTTGTTCACAGCAAAAAAAAAGAATCTATATGCTCTGATATACATTTGGGGAATGCTGAGTATTTGGCAGCTACAATTAAATCTACATTATTTAGGGTGGGGTGGGGTGGACTAAAACATGAGAGGGATTCAGACTCCATTTGGGGATTTGGTTAAATAAGAGAGCTTGGCCTCAACATCTGGCATGGTTCATTTGGGGGGACTTTTTAGAAATGTCATCTGCACTCCCCTCCAGCTTTGTAATGCCCACCCTAATTAAGACTCCTAAGAAACTCAAAAGCTAACACCTGTCTCTGAGATTATATTGGTCTAGACAGGTATTGCCAACCTTTGCCTTTGCAGTGTGTACAAGGACTACATAGCTTTTCTTGCTTTATTACATGAACAATTGTAGGTATTCAAGGTCATTGTTTTGGAGTTGAGCATTACATCCCTTTGACAAACACATACTGCAAAAACAGGAAGAATGGGCCAATAAAATCCCATTAGTATCTGTAGCAATTAGTAGGCAAATGGACAACTTAAGAAATAATGAAATATATTTAGGAGAAACTCAAATACCCTGAGAGGAATGACTACTTCACTCATGTGATCATTATAGATGCATTTTTCTCTCATCTTGGCACTGCCTCACTCATGATGAGAACAGCCAGAGCATTAGTAGTGTTGATATAATGTGTGAAATAGTTGCCATAACTAATTCTGGATAATTGACAAGTTGTCAGGCCATGTATTGTTTGTGTGGTTGGTAAGAAGATTAGGCTGTCAGGAGATGACTACACAGAAACAAGTATAAATTTATAATTCTCTTCCTGTTTCCTTAGAAGTAAATCTTACTAAATTCTGGGATAATCAGTCACATTTATAGGATTTATTCTTCTAGCTGTAAATTTAAATATGTGTGTCTTATAGGTGTCCTACTATCTCATTTTTTGAAAATAATATAGCCCCAAAGGGAATCTTGTAAAAATGCAAAGCTAGATTAGGTGTCATAGTAGAGCATGTATTTTAAAATTATTTTTACTGTAAGTGAAGATGGGGAACTGATAAGATTGCTGAGTATTAAAACATTAATGAATATTACACTTCCTCCATGTGTTACCTGTTTTTGAGATGGAGATAGTCCACAAATACAACCAAAAGTCTTTACTTGCAATATGCAGGAGCTTGCCTTGAAACTGCTCCAGCTTTGTGTGCAGCTAAACAAGGATGCTACAACCATCCTTATGCTGAATATTAATTTTGATGGCAACCTTCCTCTTTTTTTCCTCTGGTGAAGAGAATATCTGCATGCTTAGTGATTTTGCTAGCAGCAGATGGACATACAAACTTGTTCTGATTATTCCCTTAAAGAATCACACAGAAAGAGAAGGCAGATGGCAAAGTAAATTGCTTTAATTTTAATAAAAGCATTCATTTACTCACATTTTAGCACAGGCAAATAGTACCAACCTTCTGTGCAGATGATTAGAATCTATCTTTCTTAGGACTGGAGAGATCAAGGGGTGGCCATCGGATCTTTAGCCTTCATGAAGCTATCAGGCCAAATGCTGATTAGGCCTGATGATTAATTACAGAGAGCTGATAACTCTTTTGGTGGCCTGGGCAATGACTTCTACTTCTTTCTTGACTAATAACTGGGTGTCCCTACATCTACATCTAAGATGAAAATAGATGTCATTCCAATTAAGAGCAGACAAGGAATTCTATGCAGATATGAGAGCTACTTCAAGCCCAAACAAAGGGAGAACACCCTGGAAAATACAGTGAGATGGCTCCTAGTCACTGTATGACCTAGCAGATGTGAAGTTTAGGGTTTCCATAATTCTTTCCCACAAAACCGGGACAGAAGTAAAGGTTTCCCTTGCTCAAAATCCAGTCGTATTCGACTCTAGGGTTCAGTGCTCATCTCTGCTTCAAATCCAAAGAGCCAGTGCTGTCTGCATCTGCAGACATTTGTGTGGACATGTGGCAACAATCATTCAAAGACACTAAAGTGTTGTGGCACCTTAAAGACTAACTCCTGTTTTGACATTAACTTTCTATTTGCATAAAAGTTTACCTGATCTCTTTCCTCTTTGGCAACCAAGGTGCTGCTGCTGTGACTGCAGCTGCTGCTAATGACGCTGACTGCTGGTGCTTAAATAGAGGCGCCACTCTAGGGTGGAAAGAAAAAGGCACAATTTTTTTTCCTTCAAAGCAAGCACTCCCCTTGGTTTGAAAACTGGGAATTTTCAATGTTTTTTATGGAACCGGGTGGGACAGTTACAACCCGGGAAATTCAAGGGTTTCCATGACATATGGCAACCCTAATCAAGTAGCAACCATCAGCCAGATAGTACAAAGATGGCTCCTTACCCTTCTATCATTCTCATGATCCTTAGAAGCACATTTAGAGGTCATACACTGAGCAGCTTTATCTGCAATTGCTCTCAGACAATGAAAATCCCTACCAGGAGGGAGTGGTTAGGCAAGTGGTTCCTAAACTGGTTTTGGCAATTCCCCACCTAAGCATCTCCAAAATCCTGATGACCTCCTTCTTAACGTGATCCTGATGACCTCCTTCTTGTCCTCCTTCTTTTGTAATTCTTATTATTCAAGAAGTGAACTACTATTCATGTGGAAGAAGCCTAAATGGCCATAAATAATATATTAATAACCCATTCTCGAAATCCCCCCCCCATGGAGCATGGGAAAACCCTTCTGTCCACCATTCCACTAGAAGATAAAGACACTTTCAATTAGAAAAGCCTTTGGTGATTAGTCTGGGTTATTGTGAAAAGGTCTTTAAATCCAAATGGGTGCTGCCTTTTAGTTAGTGTTATAATTTGCTTTGTTAACTATTATGTTAATGGCTTTAAAACTGTTTAATGCTTCTATTTTGTGTTTTTAATGGTATGGTTATATGAATACTACTTGCCTTGAGTCTGGGTTGGCAGTTGGGACCTTTCTGACCTGGGAGACCTTTCTGGAAGCAATGCTACCATCAGCATTGCTCTCAACCTCCGTGAAGCACACAAGCCCCTCTGCTGCATCTTTTGATGATGATGAAGAGGAAGAGGAAAAGGAAGGAGAAGGAGAAAAATGAAGTATTTAAATAGTTTTATTCCATATAGAAGGAGAATGAGGTCCAGGTGACAACATCACAGGTTGATTAGTGAATATATAGTAAAAAGAATTGCAGGGCTTTGGAGAGTACTGAAACTCCAAAATCCATGGTAGACACTCTGGATCTTTTACCTGAAAAACAATGTTTCCAAACTCTATAAAATTGAAAGTATATGACAGGGATTCTCAACCTGTGGCCTATGGGTTGGATGCAGCTCGTGGCACAATTCCACGTGCCCTCCCTGCCTTCACACACCAGGAAGTGCCATGTAGTGGAGGATTGGCAAAATGCCATCTGGCCCCCAAAGCTGTCTGAGGGAGCATGACCCAGCCCCTGGCTTAAAAAGGTTGAGAACTCCTGGTATATGGGAACACATCTCTAATGTTACTTGCTTGCTCTAAGTGGAAGCCTCCTTCTCTTTCAAAATTCACTCTTTATGATAAGATACCCCCATGTGGAATGGGAAACAAAATTTCTGGTACTGCTGAGATGGATAGATTACAGCCATCTCTCTTTTTATTAGGACTATTATTTTGACAGGTTGGGGAAAACATGTGCCCCACTGAGAATTCAACATTGCACAGCAACCTACAAAATCCATACAATAAGCCATGTTGGAACTGCCTGTTTTGGCTGAATTATTTCAGAAATATGCCATTCAGCCATTACAATGGCTCAGCATGCCAGGTGTTATTCCAAGAAAAGAATACATACATGGGGATGATTGTAATTATCTGATTTATGGATTCTGCTGTTTCACTCTGTCTTCACGTTATGTTTCCAACTTCACATGCAAACATACCATTTTACAGGGCTTTTCACTTGAAATCAATAGGGACTTTTTGCAAGAGTACCCAAAAGTAATTTCTTTAGACACCATACTACAATAAGCAATTTTGCCTGGGATGTTTTCAACAAAGTGAAGTCTTCAGCAAGATATAGAAAGTTGTAGGAAGATTCTCATCAAATCAAAAACAATGAGCTCTATAAGGTTTATACGGAATTCCCTTTGCTGCCCAGTGGCTTACTGACCCAAAGATGAGACGGGAACTCTGCTGGAATGCTGCCCTGAAGCCAGGCAAACCAGGCTTTTAGCTTGCCTTCCCACAGACCAGATCTGAGCTTGAAAGTTAGGAAGGAAGCGGAAAGAAAATAAACAACTCCAGTCATTTCATGTCTTTTAAAAATGTATTGTAGAAATTGTTACAACTCAAAGTTACAGAGAGCAAAAAGATTTCTTAGGCAAATGAAACATCTTCAGTTCAAAAAGCATATTCGTCATCATTGTCGTCAGCTGCAACTCAATTCAAGTATATGGTTTTTTCCTGCCCCTGGGCGCCAGGAGGCCTGATCTTGGAGGTCAGCTGGTTCTGGGCTGCCTTCACCCTCTAAGGCAAGCAGTAAAAATGTGGCTAGCACAAATTTGTTTAAGGTGGATCCCAGCTTGCCAAGAAGTGACCCACACACTATGATCTTGGAGCCATCTCCTGTGGCACATATGAAATGCAACATGCAGGATTTAAAACCAGGACTGCTATGAACTGACACAGCCTATCAAGATGTGCCTTCACAGCCACTCCATCTGGCCTCTTCTGCCTCCATGACCATTGGGAATCAGAGTTCCTCCTCTGCTCATTTTGCTGTTGGACCAAAAAGCACATTAAAAGCAATAAAACCTTTCTAAAGGGCTTCCCCTAGGTGAGTGATGGCAAACATTGGCACTCCAGGTGTTCTTGAACTTCAATTCCCAGAAGCTCTGATCAGCAGGAAAAGCATATTCGTCATCATTGGGCTTCTGGGAATTGGGCTTCTGGGAATTGAAGTCCAAGAACATCTGGTGTGCAAAGGTTTGCCATCATGGCCCTAAGTTAAATGATTACATGATTACATGATTACATGCAGCAAACTCTGGAACCCCCACTACAAAGCATTTCTCAGCAATATATCTTCTCCCCCTACCTCAGAACCCATGATGCTGGACCCTCCATCCAGCATGAATTGAAACCAATCAGGTGCACTGTATGGAAATTAGGATATGTCCCTCTTGGAATTGTCTCCACTCCGATTTTTCCCAAGCTCCAAGAATGCACCCACTCTCTTGGAATTGCAGTGGGAGGGCAGAAGCCCAGCTTGTTTCAGAGAATGGCACCACCCTGAAAACAACTGGGAACTGTTCTCAAGGGAAAAGATACTATCTCCCTTTGCAAAAGCTCATGGGTAACCTCAGCTTTGCATCACAGAGATTCCAGTGATTCCTCATGATATTCCCTCTTTCCTTGCACTCAGCAAGCCAGGGAGACCCCATTTTGAAACCAACTCTGAACCTTACAAGCTCAATTTATTTTATTTTGTTTTATTATTTTAAATTCAGATTTCTATGCTGCCCAATCAGATAAACCTGACTCAGAGTGGCTCACAACAAGTTAAAACATACATAAAAACAATTAAACCATTAAAACCCCAACATATCTGTGGTATCCGCGCACACAATTGGTATACTGGCCCTGACAGAACCCCGGTGATGGGTGATCACCTTGTTGCCAGGGGTTCCTGAAGGGACAGAAATTGGGGGACCGGAATATTAGATAGGGTTTAATTCACCTACAGCTGACCTGACAAGCAGCTCAGACAATAGGAAGCTAATGATGTTTAACTTGTGTGTCTTTTCATTTTTGTGTATTGTTTCGTTACAGCTGGCACGTCATAGTTGGCTTGTTTTTAATAAGTCTTAGTCTGTCATTTCAAGTATGGCACCTGGACCACAGCACCCACTCTAAATGAGCAGACACATTTCACAAACTACAGAGCACAAAGGGAGGAAATAAGATTAGTCCCTGAGCTCCTGAGAATGTACAGAGTGCCACTCATTAGCCAGGACTGCCTAGGACCGTTTTAAGAATGCAGTCAGGTCACATTTTCAATCAGACACAGGCATTTTCAGAACACCCCTTCCTTTTTTTTTGCTGTTAGTCTAGGCACAGGCAAAAGGCTAAGCCAGCATCTGGTAACCTTCTCACAGGAGCACAAGAATAGCTCCAGGAAATGTGCGCATGCATGCAATGGGCGGAAGTGCGCAGGGGGGCCTTCATGAGAAATTTACCCAAGGGAAGCCTGGCACGTCATGCACCAAGGTTTGCCATAAGACCCCAGACTCGTCTCGCTTCAAATGCAGACAGTCACCTTGTGTGAATCAATGTCCCTGGTTCCACTTCGGGGGGCTAGGACAGTTTTCACTGATGGGGGTCACACATATGGTGTTCTTACTTGGCAAGAGGGACAGGCTTGGCGCACGCTCCTGACTCTTCTGCAAGTGGGCGGAATTGGCAGCCATGGACCTCGCCTTGCACACCTTTGCCAAAGAACGCTTAAACATAATTACTGACAGCCAGTATGTTAGGAATTTGCTTCATAGTCTACCGGGAACGTACATCACTCCTGCGATAGACAAGAATTTGTTAAGCCTCTTTCTCACAACTCAATTTCACTTGTGGTACCCACATCAGAAGCCACCAGGACTTGCCTGGTCTGATTTCCGCGGGCAATAGCAGAGCAGATGCGGTTGCAAAGGAAATTCAGCAAAGGTCTGTCTTGGGAGTCTTCACGACTCCAATTCAGAGTCATGCATTTTCCCATCAGAACGCCGAGGCACTCACACGGCAGTTCAACCTGCCACTTTCCCAAGCCCAGGGCATAGTCTGTTCCTGTCCGCAATGTGCAGTGGCGGTAGGGGAGCCCTCGTGGGGGGTCAACCCATGAGGGACAGAGGCCAACCAGGTGTGGCAGATGGATGTCACACATGTCCCACATTTTGGCAGTACATGCACATTTGCATTGACACCTTTTCACAGTTTGTTTGGGCTACAGCACAGAAGGGAGAAACGGCTTCCCATGTGGAGCAGCATCTCCTTTCCTGCTTCGCGGCCATGGGAGAACCTCGGCACGTGAAGTCCGATGATGCCCCAGCTTATAGCTCCAGGCAGCTGGCCACCTTCATGGCCACCTGGGACATTAAGCACACCTTTGGTGGTCCATACAATCTGCAAGGGCAAGCGATTGTGGAACGGGTCAATCGGATGCTTAAGTCCTACATTGACAAACAAACAGAAAGGGGGGAGCCACCAGCTCTCCCCAAATATCAGGGTCAGGCACAACATTGTCTGAACAAGGTATTGTTTATGTACAATCACCTTAATGTTTTTTCGGATTGCACTCCGCAGGAGAAGCACTTCCATTGCATGGAGGCTCTCCCGTGGCCGATGGTGCATTACCGAGTGCCACCGGATCCTTCCTGGAAGGGCCCGGTGCCACTCATAACATGGAGAAGAGGGTATGCTGCAATTATGTCTCCTACAGGCATTATCTGGATTCCAGCCTGGTGTGTCGAGCCTAACTTCAAGTCCAATGGCATGGACCCAGGCAGTTCCGGACCCGATCCCGGAGATGGAGGAACTAACCCTGACTGGAAGAGCCAAGCGGAGGCAGCGACAGCAGATAACAGTGCCGAAGATCACCTGGGGGATGGCCAAGTCCCTGTGCCAGGAGGCGGCGGATGCCGTTCAGCGGGAGGACAAGGAGCCGACACCGGAGAACATCTTGATTGCAGCCTTTTCCCTGATTACAGCTAATTCCATGATGACCACCATCATCTTGATCCTTTCCCTGCTTGTGGGGGGAGGCGTTCAAGCAGCTTCACTGGAAGCCGACAACCTGATGCCAGGCGGAGATCTCTCTGCCCAGCTGCAGTACAATGTTTGGGAAAGATTGGCGAACCTCGTCAATCAGTCCGATTTTTGCCTGAGGCAGACCACCGCTTCTGCCTCTATCCTGAGCACTTGTCTCATCCCGGTGTGTCACTCCCCAGATGCGTGCACCAGGAACGGTGACTGGTTGGTGAAGCGGATATTTGGTCCGTTTTACAAGACTGCCTTTTCAACGTATGTGCACTGGGGAACCCAAGTCACCAATGTCTTACCGGCTGATGCGGCCATTCTCTACACTCCCCGAGTGGTGGTCAGCCCGAACTCTACTTGTGCTCGTATGACCGGCTGTTCCGCGGTCGAAGGGCCACAGCGCCGTTGCCTCAACCCCGGCCGGCAGCAGCAATTGGACTTGTAATAACCCAGAGACTATTAGCTCAATGTATGCTCAAGTTACTTTGCCTTCAGGATGGTTTTTTACATGTAATCATAATACTTGGAACTACATTCCTGAAAATGTATCTGATTCCCTTCACTTTATCAGTCATTTGACATTGTTGCTTCCCACTAGAGACATGGTTGCCCCAAGCACAAATGTACCTTCACACACATGGCATGCTCGTGCCACCCAGTTAGACAGCTCAAGTGATAGCAACATTAGGATTCTGAGTAAAGTTGAGTATGTTTCGTTAGCAGTCAGCTTGTTTGGCTTGCCAGGCTTAGCCGTAGGCAACGCTCGGAGAATTGGTCAATTGGCTTGCGCTTTGGCAAAAGCCATTAACCACACCTCCTCGGCAATAGTGCTGCTTAATCAAGAGCAGACAGAGCTTCACCATGCCATACTGGATAATCAAGCAGCCATCGATTAACTCTTGCTGTTGCATCATTTGGGTTGCGAGTCTGTCCATGGCATGTGTTGTTTTAACCTCACGGACAACTCACACAAGGTATAGAGCCAGCTCACAGACCTCCATACCTTGGTTAAAAACATCAAGGAAGATACTACGTGGGCGTGGTGGAATTTGTTATGGTCCTGGTTCCCATGGGGTTGGCTACAAATGACCCTCAAGGTGATTGTGGGGGTGATAATACTGGGAACGACTGTGTGTTGTTTCGTGCAATGTATTCCCTCGCTGATGTCAAGATGTCCCCCATGGAGAGAACCCCGGAATGTCCTCACTCCACGTCAGCTGATACTGCTCCTACGCCAAGCCGTCTGTCAGGTCCAATTAAACAAATAAAGGGGGAGTGTGGTATCTGCGCACACAATTGGTATACTGGCCCTGACAGAACCCCCGGTGATGGGCGATAACCTCGTTGCCAGGGGTTCCTGAAGGGACAGAAATTGGGGGAGCGGATATTAGATAGGGTTTAATTCACCTACAGCTGACCTGACAAGCAGCTCGGACAATAGGAAGCTAATGACTAACTCGCTAGTCATGTAATAGGTAATCTCACATCTGCGGATTACTCTAAGTCCTAAAACCAATACCAGCCACATGTTTACCCCAGATAGCTTGGAACAATGGAGTTCCCCTGTCATTGATTAAGTTAGTTAATTAACTCCCCTGAAGAGTTTCTCAATTAACTCATGTAAACATGGCATGTGGATCCTGTCAGATCGCAGTTCTTTTGCATGCAGCCTGTACATGATAAATACTGATGATTTTCCCTCATTAAATCACTGGTCTTCGCTCCATCTTGCCTCATGTCTCATTGCTTGACCAGTCTCCTCCGGGACCCAACAGCCACTTTGCGGCCCCAATCCAACACATATCCACCCGCCTACTCTTTTCATATTTAAAAAACTACCCACATTAAAACTGCCTGCATTGAACAATTAAAAGAGATGGGGGGGTTATTTTATAAGCCAACAGGCAGGGACCATCCTTCCATCTGGGCCCCACACCTGCCCCACCAACCATGTTTTTAGGTCTTTTCTGTAAGGTAGCAGCTATGTCTGCTCCCGCAACTCTTCTGGTAGGAGGTTGCACAAGGCTGGTGCGATCACGGAAAAGGCCCTCCTTCGTGTGCCAGAGAGACAAGCCCGTCTGGCAGATGGGACAATTAGAGAGCCCCTCCAGTCCACTCTGGTTGGATGGGCAGATACTCTTGGGATGATGCTGTCTCTAAGGTATCGTGTCCCACTACCATGAAGGGCTTTAAAGGTCAAAACCAGCACCTTGAACTGTACCCGGAGGCAAACTGGTAACCAGTGCAGCTCCCGAAGTAATGGTGAGGCACGGACATAATGCCGGCACCCCATCACCACCTAAGCTGCTGCATTCTGGACCAACTGCAGCCTACAAATGGTTGTCAAGGGCAGTCTCATGTAAAGTGCATTGCAATAATCTAGCCTGGAGGTGACCAGAACATGTGTGATCCTGAGCAGGGAGTCCCAGTCCAGGAGCGAATGCAACTGACGAATGACACAAAGCTGTGCGAAAGCCCTCCTGGCCATGGCCGCTACCTGATCTGCAAGTAGCAGCTCCGAATCCATGAGGACCACTAAGTTGCATACCGGGTCTGTCTGGGGCAAAGCAGCCCCATCCAAGACCAAAGTTGGCAGCTCACTGGATGATGCAGGACCCCCTATCCAAAGCCACTCAGTCTTGGAGGGATTCAATTGTAGCCCGTTGTTCCCCATCCAGACCCCAACTGCTTCCAGACATCTGGATAGGACATTGACTGCATTGCTAGGGTCCCCATGGGCTGAGATATATAGCTGGGTATCGTCAGCATAACGATGATTTGATTCTGAGTTAAATGCACAAAACAAACTAGATTTATCATGGAAAATAGAAAAGAAGATAGACCCCTGCCAACAGGTTTATAAGCCAAAATACAGGAATGAACAGAGTTTCTCAGTTCTACTTCATTATGGTTTTGCCATTCCAGTAACCCCTTGGTTACCAATGTGGAGCACACACACCACAGAAGGGCAATCTGATTTTAAGAGGTGCAATTTGAAATTGTTTAATCCAAGTTTATGGCATTTTAGGCTTCTTCCACATGAATAAAAGTTCACTTTTTGAATAATAAGAATTATATGTAAAAGGGAGGCATCAGGATTTTAGAGGTGCTAAGGTGAGGCATGACCACAAAAAATGTTGGGAACTACTGCAGTATCCATTTGGGTTTACACTGGATAAATTTTTATAGGAAATACAATTTTTGAAATGATCAGATGAAATTTATGAGAGAGGTCTAACTAAGGAGGAAAATGAAGAAGGAAAACAATATTTCCAGAACATGGACTGGTACGCTTGAATGTTTCTTTTCAATCTTATGATTTGCAGCATGTTTCAATTATGATCCACTAGGATTATCATTGTTGGAACTCTAGTGTGCCCTTGGCTTCTTGACCAAGTTAATCACTGTTCTACCAAAATATTGTTGCAAAAACCACAGAAAATTTCTTTCTAGCTTCCTCTTAGCAGAAACATGCCACCCTCTCTTACTGCTGGTTGTACTAAATATTTCCTTAAGAAACATCTATTAAAAAGTTTAAACTGGTATATTTCCCCCCCCTTGGCTATTAAAAAGGAAGTTTACACTTTGTTTCTCCCTCTTCTCCATGTCCAAGCCTTGGTGGGAAAATGATTTTTGTTAGCTTTCAGTAGAGCCAAAGATCTGTGACTATTTGTTATATTCATTTAAAATTGTACTTCAAGACTTATAAAGTAAGGGAAATAAAATCTAAGCATTATAGTCTAGGAATCATAAAATCAGGAAAGAAAAGACATCTGGATGCAAGGCTTCTTCCCCTGAGTATTGGGAACTGGAAGAGTGGTTGATTCCACCAAAGCCATGAGTCTATCTCCTTGCTCTTCTTATGAACATAAGAACATAAGAACAGCCTTGCTGGAACAGGCCACAGCCCATCCAGTCCAGCATTCTGTCTCACACAGTGGCTCACCATTTCCTTCAGGGTATTCCCAAGCAGATGCCTTCACCTGCTTAGGATTCCCTGGAAATAATATTGAGAGATATCCTGCCTATCTCTCCAACCCGGAGGTTGTCCTTAAGTATCCATAATTATAGCCATTGATACTCTTGTCCTCCATGAACTTGTCTAATCCTTTCTTAAAGCTGTCAAGACTGACAGCTGTCACCACTTCTTCTGGCAGGGAGTTCCATAGACCAGTAATCCTCTGGGTGAAAAAGTACTTTCTCTTATTTGTTTGAGAACTAGTACCCAAAAGTTTCATGGAGTGTCCCCTAGTTCTAGTGTTATGCGACAGGGAAAACAGTTTTTCCTTATCTACTTTGTCCACACCGTGCATGATTTTATAAACTTCAATCAGGTCACCTCTTAGACGTCGTCGTTCAAGAGTGAAGAGGCCCAACCGTTGCAGCCTCAGATGGTAAGGAAGGTGTTCCAGTCCCTTAATCATTCTGGTTGCCCTCCTCTGCACTTTTTCCAGCTCCATAATATCCTACTGGAGGTATGGCGACCAGAACTGTACACAGTATTCCAGATGGGGCCTCACCATAGATTTATAAAGAGGCAAAATGAGACTTGCTGACTTATTTTCTATACCCTTCCTAATGATCCCTAGCACTGAGTTTGCTTTTTTCACTGCTGAGGCACACTGGGTTGACACCTTCATTAAGTTGTCCACCAGGACACCAAGGTCCCTTTCCTGGTTTGTCGCAGAGAGTTCAGACCCCATCAGTTTATAAATGTAATTGGGGTTCTTTGCCCCAACATGCATCACTCTGCACTTACTAATGTTGAAACTCATTTGCCACTGTTTTGCCCACTCCCCCAGTGTCGAGCGATCCCTCTGGAGCTCCTCACAATCTCTCACAGTTTTCACTACCCTGTATAATTTAGTGTCATCAGCAAATTTGGCTACCTTGCTTTTTACTCCTACCTCTAGATCATTTATGAAGAGGTTGAAAAGCAGGGGTCCCCTGCTTGGGGGACCCCACTCTTTACTTCCCTCCACTTGGAGAAGTGTCCATTTAGTGATACCCTCTGTTTCCTGTCCCTTAGCCAGTTGCTGATCCAGGACAAGACCTGTCCCTTTATTCCATGACTGGTAAGTTTATTCAAGAGCCTTTGGTGTGGGACCTTGTCAAAAGCCTTCTGAAAGTCCAGATAAACAATGTCAACTGGATCCCCCTTATCCACATGCTTGTTGACACTCTCAAAAAATTCCAACAGATTAGTGAGGCATGATTTGCCCTTGCAAAAGCCATGTTGGCTCTCCTTTAGCAGCGCCTTCTCTTCTATGTGCCTATTAATTCTATCTTTTAGGATGGTTTCCATCACTTTACCTGGGGCACATGTTAAACTGACAGGTCGGTAATTTCCTGGATCACCCCTGGATCCTTTTTTGAAAATTGGTGTTACATTCGCTACCTTCCAGTCATCAGGCACAAAGCCTGATTTGAGGGAAAGATTATATATTTTGGCTAGGAGATCAGCAATTTCATCTTTAAGTTCCCTGAGAACTCGTGGATGGATTCCATCTGGTCCTGGTGATTTGTTAGTGTTTAGTTTAACAAGACATGCAAGGACCTCCTCCCTGGTTATTTCTATCTGGCTTAATTCTTCGGTTTCCCTCCCTACAAAGATAGGCTCTGTTTTGGGCATGTGGCCTCTGTCTTCTTCAGTGAATACTGAAGCAAAGAATTCATTGAGTCTCTCTGCAATCTCTGTTTCCTCTTTAATAACCCTTTGCCTTCCATTGTCATCTAATGGTCCAATGGCCTTCCTAGTTGGGTTCTTACTTCTAATGTACTTAAAGAAGTCTTTGTTATTTCTCTGAGTATTTTTAGCTATATGCTCCTCAAAGTCTTGCTTTGCTTTCCTGATTGTTGCCTTGCATTTGTTCTGCCAGAATTTATGTTTCTGCCTGCTGTCCTCATTCGGACAAGCCTTCCATCTTCTAAATGAGCTTTTCTTGCTCTTGATCACTTCCCGAACAGCTCCTGTAAGCCACATTGGAGTCCTCTTGGACCTGGCAGTGCCCTTTTTCCTTTTGGGTATGCATTCCAATTGGGCCTCTGTTATTGTTTTTGTAAACAGCCTCCATGCCTCTTGGAGTGTTTGGACTCTCTCAATTTTCCCTTTCAGCTTCTTTTTTACTAGTTTCCTCAACTTTGGGAAATTTCCTTTTTGAAAATTTAAGGTCTCTGTGTTAGGTTTTATCAGTGACTTGCGGTCTATGATCAAGTTAAACATAATTGAGTTGTGGTCACTGTTCCCTATTGGATCAGTCACATTAACATCTTGCACCAGATCCTGAGTATTACTCAGGATCAAGTCAAGGATTCTTGTACCTCTAGTTGGGTCTTCAACCATCTGTCCCAGGGAACAATCATTTAGCATATCTAGGAACTTTATCTCTTTATCATGTGCTGAACAACAGTTCACCCAGTCTATGTGAGAGTAATTGAAGTCCCCCATTATAACCAGGCTTCCCTTCTTGGATGCCTCCTTTACAACATTCTCCAACTGCCAGTCTCCTTCAAGAGTTTGGGTCGGAGGCCGATAGTATATGCCTACTGTTAGACCATCCTTGTGGCCTGGTACTCTTACCCACAGAGCTTCTAATGGTGACTCCAAATCACCTAGATATTCCAATTCATACGATTTTATCACTTCTTTGACATACAAGGCTACACCACCTCCCGTTTGCCCCTTCCTATCCTTCCTGTACAGTTTGTAGCCTGGGATAACTGTATCCCATTGGTTATCATCCGTCCACCAGGTTTCAGTGATACCAATAATATCAATATTCTTATCTATTGCTAAGTATTCCAGCTCCCCTATTTTGTTCCGGAGGCTTCTGCCATTTGTATACAAGCATTTATATATGCTTTTCTGACACAGTCTTTTGTGTCCAGTTGCATTGTTAGACTGCCTCTTGCATCCTTCTGCTAGAATGCTAGTGACTAGCTCCTCGCTCTGCTCAGTAATTTTTGCATCCTCCTCACTACCCAAGTACACACTTTCCCGAACCGGATGCTGCCCAGCTCCTGTCGGCTTTCCCCCAGTTATCAGTTTAAAAGCTGCTCTGCAGCTTTTGAAATAAGTGGTGACAATGGCCCCCTCAAGAATTGTTTCTTGAGTGGGCGGCATATATAAATATGACTATTAAATTAAAATTAAATTAAATTAAATTGTTTCCTTGCCATGGTGAGGGGGTTTACATGGTTCAGTGAGGCTGTGGGCCATGCCATGTAGGGCCACCCAAGAAAAATCAGACTAAACACAATCCACTGGTGAAGGAACTGGAAATCCACACCAGTACCCTTGCCAAGAAAACCCCATGGGCAGTATCAAAAGGCTAAATGATATTATGCTGGAAGATGAGCTCCTCAGGTGGGAAGGTGTCCAATATGCTACTGGAGAAGAGTGGAAGACAAGGACAAGTAGCCCCAGAAAGAGTGAAGAAGCTGGGCCAAAGCCCAAAGGATGCTCAGCTGTGGATGGATCTGATGGTGAAAGGAAAGTCTGATGCTGTAAGGAACAATATTGAATAGGAACCTGGAATGTAAGATCTGTGAATCAAGGCAATCTGGACAAGGTCAAAAATGAGATGGAAAGACTGAGCATTGATATCTTGGGAATCAGTGAACTAAAGTTGACAAAGATGGAGAAATTTAACTCAGGGGGCCATTATATCTACTACTGTGGGCAAGAATCCCTTAGAAGAAATGGAGTGGCTCTTATAGTCAATAAAAGAATGAGGGAAGCAGTAATGGAAAACAATCTTTAAAATGACAGAATTATCTCAGTCCAAATTCAAGGCAAACCATTCAACATCACATTAAACCAAGTCTGTGCCCTAATCATTGATGCAGAAGAGCCTGTAGTCAACCAGTTCTATGAAGACCTGCAACACCTTCTAGAACTGATACCAAAAATAATGTCCTTATCATCATAGAATGCCAAAGTAGGAAGTCAAAAGGTAACTGGAATAACAGGCAAGTTTGACCTTGAAGTACAAAATGAAGCAAGGCAAAGGCTAATAGAGTTTTGCCAAGAGAATGTACTGGTCATAGCAAACACCATCTTCCAACAACCTAAGAGGTGACTCTATACATGGACATCACCAGATGGCCAACGTAAGAATCAGATTGATTACATACTCTGTACTTACTGATCACTTCAAAGGAGAACACAGTAGACATGAAGAGGCTAAGCGACAAGCACAGAAGCTTCATCAAAATAAACTATGCCCTACACCATCTATTCAGTTTAATGTGTGTGGTTGCATGTTTCATGCCAGGATTGGTTTGTTGAGTCACCAGAGACACATCAATCAACTGTGAAAATGACTTTCTGGAAAAATGTATACTTGGATATGAGTAGCAGCCACCGATGCCAACAAAGACAAACTGTGCAGCCAGATAGAGATGCTCTATACAGTCAGCAAAAATAAGACCTGGAGTGGACTGTGGCATAGATCATGAGCTACTGATTGCCAAATTCATACTTAGAATGAAGAAAGTAGGGAAAACAATTAGTCCACTCATGTATGATCTAGATAACATCCCTCATGAATATATGGTAGAGGTGAAGAATAGATTTAAGGGGTTAGACGTGACAGACAGAGTGCCTGAAGAATTATGGACTGAAGTTCATAACATCATACAGGAGACAGGCTCTCTGGTCACTACCCCGACTTAGCACAGCACAGCACCTTATTTTGGCTATTAGGAAGGGGCCAGCAAAGAGGTATGAGAGAACTAAACCAGAGATTGGCAAATGAAGCTATGGGTTCATTGATCATGTGTTGCACAATCAATGGCTTAAGAAATAATTCATGGTTTACCTAAACTGTGATTTAGCATGGCACACCAAGTGAGTAACCAAAATTTAATCCCTAATTCCCTGATGGAGGGGCTCTGGGTTATTGCCCTTTCTCTGGCTACAAAGGAATTTACAGTTTTAAAAGAAGACCACCTACAGGTGAGTGTTATACAGATATCTCATTTCCTGTGTTTGTTGAATGAGGGATGATAGCAGATGCAACCTGAATCCCCTCCAAACCCCCCAAGAAACAATGCCTGGTACAACATCTTGCCACAAACGTTCTAGACTATCATTGATTACCTGCAGGAAATTGATGCATACCTGAAGAAGTGATGTTTAATCATGAAAGTTCACAGAATGTTTGAATGTTTTCAATGATCCAATAGAGGTCAATTTCTCCTGCATTTGTATTGTGTAAAAATCACATGGCTGGCTTTGCTAATGCATGGCATGAACAGAAACCCATTTTTGTCAATATGGTCCTTAAAACAGGGAACACATCATCTTAACAGCCTCAACAAAACCTATAGCATAGTGATTCCTTGGCTTAAATTTAAGATGTTATTAAACATCAATGTTCAGAAAGTCCAACTGGCATGAATAATGGTTACAGATTCAGATAATTGTCTTTGAATGACACAAGGGAACCCAAATATTAGAATCACCACTCTAGGAGGATTCCTAGAGCACAGGCCAAGAACTCATTTCAAGTCATTTCCTGTACAGAAAGTTAAAACATTCTCATCAAAAATAATGGTGCATTGAATGAAACGTTGTGTTCCTTCTATTTCAGTTCCTTACTTTCTTTTGTTTTATTCAAAAAAAGAGAGAGAAGTATTTATAGCAGCTTGATTTAGTGCAGATGTAAAATTTCCCAACAGAGCTTAAGGCAAAAGTGATATCTGGAGCTGGTGATAAAACTTTAAGTAAAATGACATAATTAAAACATTAGTGACGGATGAATAAAAAATAGCCTGCACCCATCCTCTGCTTTGGCAGGATGGTGCTACGGTTGTAGTGTACCTAACAAACATATGAACTGTCAAAACAAGATGTAAATTCTGTCTTGCTGCATAAATGATAGAATTAAATCTTTGGAGCAGGATTTACTGGCAAGGCATTGAAATCAATCTCTTTAAAAAGCATTTTAGGCACATAAACAAGTGTTGTAGATACCCTGGGCAAAATTAAACATAAAAATGTATTGCCTTTGAGGCAGAACAAAACAGTTACTTGCCGTGAACAATATTACAGTATCTCAGTGTGAGCCTAAAATTCTATTTCAACAAAGAAGCTAGAGAAACAGATACATATGCCAGAAATATGTTCATGAAAAGCTTCTGCCAATGATAATACAGTTTTCTCTAAGCCAAAGTTTTTTTTAAAAAAATACATTATCACTGCATAAGAATGCGGTGAGGTTATTGAGTGGCACAGCAAGTCAACATTCTACAAAGGCAGTTCTAAAAACAGAGGCAGCCCCCCCCCAAAAAAAAAACACCTGTAATTTTGTTTTTTTTATCAGTACCAAATTTTACAGTGTAGGAATAGAGTCTCATTGTGGTGTATACCAAATTTGATTACATTTTAGTTTTTTTAAAAAATGAAGTCATTAAATTAAATTCTCCCCAGCAGATAAGAAAGTGTTAAAATTTATTTCAAACAGTGAATGATTTTATATTAAAATATTAATTACATTAGCCTACCCCCTTTTTTTATGTGCAGCAAATCTATCCAGCAGTTGTAGAGAAATTGATAATTTAAAATGGTTTTCTCAAACAGGAAAACCTAAACATTTTCTAAATGTTGAGCATTCTCAATAGAAACTTCCCAGGGGAAAAATGGTTCACAAGCATTTGGATGTCCTTACTTTCTGTATAGTCCCTTACCAATTGAATGAGAAAAACAAGGGCAACCTTAGCAATGATGATTGATGATGATGATGATCTTAAAGGGATAGGCATTGTTTAAAAGATACCAGAATGTCCTTTCTCCACAAAGAACAGGCAGAAAGTCAATGAGCATAGTTCTTGCTTTAAGGAGCATGAAGACAGGCTTTTCTTCTTATCATCCTTAGCTGACTTTTCACTTAAAAGTCTCCAACCATTTTCCCCTCAGAGAAAAAAATCCCTTTATGTTCTTTTCTTCTCACCTCTACTCCCTAGAGTGAGGGCTTGAGTGCAACCTGTTGTGTGAGGTATACAACACTGGGCAAGGAGAAAGGAGTTCTCTTTTCAACAGAGGAGGCACCACATCTCTACCACTGATTCACTGGATGGCCTTTAGCTTATCATTTGTCTTATCTGTCCTAGGAAGATATGTAAACTCAGAGTTAGTTAAAACATAGAACTAAGGGATGGAAGGAAAGAGAAAAATGATCTTGTTCTTGATCCAAATACGAGCTATCTTTGTTCTACCTCTAACAGAAATTATCCTCATTGTTATCGTTATGGACATATATGCACAATGGTCCTCATGCAGATCAGATTCTCCGTTAAATTCACTGGAAATTTGTTGTGTCTCCAACATCGTTTTATCAATTCCCTAATCCGTACCAGCAAATAAATGACTTGGAAAGTCCCATAGAGATTGCTGGAATGACATGTTGCAACAATTAAGTGCAGATTACAGAAACCAAATGTTTCACACAAGAAATAAAATATTTTTCTCCTTTCTTATTCAATCCCCCTCTATTTCCAATTGTGACATATAGTGTGAAAGAGCACAGTATAAATTGTTCACTCACAATGTCTGCTCACAAAGTTAAATAATCAGGAAAGGCAGCAAGATCAGTAGGACTGAAATAGTTCAATGAAAATGAAAAAAACAACAACAACCACTTTTTTATTTCTCTAAAATGGCTTTCATTAAATGCTTGTCTTCATATGCATACAGGAAATGATGAGATCCTATCTATACATGTCTCAAACAGCAAAACACAAAACAGAACACCCAACAGATTGATAAGATAGCACTCATTTCCTTCTCTAAACATTGATCTAGAGTAGTGGCTCCCAACCTTTGTTTGGCCTTGACCCACCTAAGCATCTCTAATATCCTGATTCCTCCCACCCCCACCCCAGTGACATATAATTCTTATTATTCAAAAAGTGAATTATTCATGTAGAGGAAGCCTAAAAGGCCATTAATTTGACCTAAACAAGCTCAAATTGCCACACCTTAAAAATCAAATTGCCACCCTGTGAGAACCATGGATCTAGAGGCAGGAGAAGATGACCACTACTAGCACTAAGAGATGGAAGATTTTTGGACAATGCTTCAAAGAGCTGGCAGTTAAAGTATCTACATTCAAGGCCAAAACTTTGACTCGTGTACCTCTACCATTATTCAGTTTTTCTTTAATCCAGTATCATCAAAATGGTTGGAAGAGAGCAACTAGTCCCATCCCCTTCTTCTACACTTTATTATATGCAAGTCTCAATGAAACTGAAGAGGAGAGATTCCTGCTTGCATGTCAGTTCTACACATAAGCAAGATCCCAGATTGCCAAGTTCCATGGTGATGATCGTAGATAAGAGGTCAATTGAATAGTGCTTCTCCTTCTTGTGTGTTGTTCTGACATAATGAACAAGACAAGCAGAAAACTCTCTCAAAATAAAGAGGAAACTGCCAGATCTGTATTTCAGCTGATGTGTAAAAGGTTGTAGATACCAGGTGCTAGCTAGACCCTGGTAAGTCTTTCTCCACCCTCCACAATGTAAGAAGAATCAGAATCAGTAGTCAGCCAAATAGCAACATTTTTTCCTTTCAAGAAGCTTCATTACTGCAGTGCTTGGATTGTGTGTATGTGTATATTTTAGAGAACGTGTCTCCTAAATGCAGCTGTTCTGCTTTTCATTTAATGAAGCCAAGGAATGGCAACACAGAGGACAAAAACAGCTGAATGCACGTAATCATCCCAGAACTTCATACTGCGATATATTATCTTGATGCTGAACTGCAGCTGTACTATATTTAGTTTTAATGTCTTGGAAACAGCATGGATTTGGTGTTATGCGTGTGCCTATCCCAATAGAAAACATTTTTCATTTTCTATAATTTTCTGGTTTTTACAGTCAGCTTGGTATACTCTTACTCATTTGCATGCAGACAAACACACAACCACTTTAACTTCTGAATCAGTAGAAAAACTGGCTAGTGACTTTCCCCCAACTTTTATTTTTTTTAAAAAAACATTGCACAATTTTTCATGAAATTATTTTATATGACACACTTTCATTAATCTTAATGGCCAGGAGAAAATATAAATCTATAAAGATAATGTGATTTCTAGGCTATTGAAGACACTGTTAGAGAGGAAGAAAGATGTCCTTTTTCTTTTTTTTTCTTCTTTTTTGCAGTTTAACTGTTCTCTGAATGGATAACTACCAAGTAAAGTAAAGGTAAAGGTTTCCCTTGCTCGAAAGCTAGTCGTATCCGACTCTAGGGTGCAGTGCTCATCTCTGTTTCCAAGCCAAAGAGCCCAGCGCTGTCTGCTTCTGCAGATGTTTCCATGGTCATGTGGCAGGCATGACTAGACACCGGAGTGCACAGAACGCTGTTATCTTCCCACCAAAGTGGTCCCTATTTATCTACTTGCAATTTCTTGCTTTCGAACTGCTAGGTTGGCAGGAGCTGGGACGAAGACGGGAGCTCATTCCGTCCTGCAGTACTCGGGAATCGAACTGCTGACCTTCCGCTTCCCAGTCAGCGTCTTACCTACTTGAGCCCTATAATCTCTGGGATGGTATCCCAGGGGAAATTTTATCTTGGAGATAGAAAGACAGATCCACTAGTGGAAGAGATCAAAGGATGTGTTAACTACTGATTTGAGATGTAAATCAGGGCCATAGACAGGATTCTAGCTTTGGAGGGGGCAAAAAAAAATTCAGGAGGGGCAAAAAAAGTTCAGAAGGGGGGCAACAATGTCACAATATATCATTGGCATCACAGGGTGGTGGTGGTGGGGGCAGGCTGTTAGCTCAGGAGGGTTTTTGCCCCCCTGGCCCCCCTATGGCTATGTCCCTGATGTAAATAATCTTTTGCAGCAAAGCATCGAGTATTTATCCCTTAGAAATTGTCCAATCTAAGTTCCTGAGGTCCATTATGCAGACTCCATCTTGCATTTCTAATGCTGCCCTTAGGTTAGAAACGGGCATGCTAACCATGAAGGCCAGATTATTAACATGCACTGCTATGTATTGGGTGAAACTTCTGTTTTCTCCAGTGGGTCTACTTACTTTAATGATAGCAGATAATGTAACTTCCCCTTGGATTTCTCATATAGAAGCAGTTTTGACATCATATGGACTTTCTAAAACTCACCTTGTTTCCCTGGGACCAAATCAAGCCAGGGAGAAAATTAGACAAAGGGTAACTGATATATACCGCCAAACAGATCTAACCAAAGTAACCTCTCTCTTGTTTGAGTGGCTGCATTTTAATGTGCTTAAATCATTGTCCTATCTTTCCTCTTTAATTAACAGAGACTACAGATGCTCTTTTAGTCTCATTCAATACAATATGCTTCCCTTGGCATTGAGGTAAAGAAAATTCCAGTTTATGAACGTATATGTGCTTGTCACACCAACAAGATAGAAAATTCCAAGCACATTCTTTTGGAGTGTCCCTTTTATGAAGATCTCAGAAAAGAGCTCTTTTTAGCAATTCCGTACTTGGCCTCCAGCGATAATAGAACCTTGAGCGTATTACTATCTGACAGTTCCAAGGCAACAACGGCCGCTGTCATCAGGTTTGCGTGGAAATCATCCTGTATTCGCAAAAGTATGGTGATTCATGTCTTTTGACTCCAATAGTGCTCAGTAAATAGTGAGCCTCCAGTGTTAAAATGTGCAAATGTGAACTCTGGACAGTCAGACTAAAGTAAAATACTATAGTAGGATTCTTAAATAAATTTTTAATTTTTAATATTTTACTGTCGGAAATCCTTTTATTCTATATGTGATGCCAGAATGCAAGCGCGGCGCCAAAATGGCCGCCGCGCCCTTTGCGGGCCCCCACCCCACAGGACAGAGAATCCGGGTAGTTAGGGGCGTGGCCAGCTCCCTGATAAAAGGGGTGGCCACGAGGCAGCCAAGCTGCCATTTTACCTCAGCGACGGAGCGGAGAAGTTTTTTCCTGCGGCTCCGTCGCTCTTTAGCTTACCGGGAAGCCTTTTGGTAGCGGCTCTGCCTTCCCGGCTTCCCCTTTTTGCTCCTGGTGGAGATGCCTTCGAAGAAGAAGGCAGCTTCGAGCTCAGCTCGTGGGGTTAGGAGGCGAAACCCAGGTCGGAGGACCGCGGTTCCGCCTCCTCAGCAGCCACCTTTGCCGGCCCCGGCCGGGGCCGGCGGAATGGGGTCTATTGCCCCTTGGCCCGGGGTGGGTGATCAGAGCGCGGGCGCGGAAGGGGTTCCGGCCCGCGGCCCACGAGCGGTAGGCACCGCTCCTGCTCCTGCCCACTCTGTCGGGCCTACTCCTCTTGGACTGCAGCCTCTCCCGGGGCCCTCTAGCCTTGGGGGGTGGTGCGGCCCCCTGCCTTGGCAGGTTTCTCCACCAACCCTGCCGGGATTAGGTGCTGGCCAATGGCCATATGTGGCGCCCGGGGTACAGGGACCTGTACCCATGCCTGGGCCAGGCGGGCCGGCCGGCCCTTTGCCCATGGTCAACGTGGACACCTTGCTGGCCCGCATTGCGGCCCTGGAGGCGTCGTTGGCGCGGGCCAGTCAGGCGGGTGCCCCTTTTGGGGTTCCTTTTGAGACGCTGTCGGCTGGAGGAAAACAGCCGGCGGGGAGGGTCGAGCTGCTGCAGGCGTGTGGCGCGGTTTCGGCCACTGCCTCGCAGCTCCCCAGTCAGCAACCAGGTGCGAGCCAAGCCCCGGTGATGAGCTCTACGTCGGTCGTGAGCTCCGACGCCCCCAGTGGGCCGGAACCCTCGGTGGGGGCGGCCCACGGGGGTGCAGCGTGTGAGTATACGGTGCAAGCGAGTACATCCACACACATTCCCAATTCGGGGGGGCCTTTCAATGGCCTTGGCCTCGCGCGGGTGGTGCGGGGGCCACGCTGTCAGCGACCCACCCGGCGACGACGACTGCCACCTTGGGCACTGGGGTGGGCATGGGTCCTTACACTACAGGGAATGTCCTGGGGGTAGCTGGATTAGTTCAGGCCCCTTTTACCAGGCCGGCTGTCCCTTTTTCGGCCTTGCCGACGGCGGGGTATTCCTTGCCTTTGGGTGACCACCTGGCACAGGCTACCAGGGAAAAGATATGGCGAGGGGAGTACGTAGATATCTTCTCACTACTGAACAGAGAGCCCACCAAGGAAGAAAGGGAGGGTCAGGATGAGAAGGACAAGGAGCAGGCACGCCGCCGTAAGCCGCCGCGTACCTGGGCCAACTGGCTCCCCGCTTATTTGATATACATGGCGGTATATCTGAGGGCGCGGCCGGATTTAGCTATCCCCATGGTCCAATATTTGGACAACATATACAGGGCGATGGTCGATTTCCCGGGCCCCTCATGGCTGGCATATGATGAGGAATTCCGTATGAGGATTCCCCTTCACCCTGAGATGAGATGGGATGAGCCATGCCAGAGGCTTTGGCTTCTGTATATGACACCTACACGCCCTGCCCCGGGGGATAGATACCATTGCGGACATGCGGTCCAGCGAGCGGCTCCAGCGCAGGTTACCCGCCAGGCGGCGGGGCAGGGGGTTCCAGCCCGCCTGCTGTGCTGGACTTTCTCGTCAATTGGTTCCTGCAATCGAAAGAACTGCAGGTATAAGCATGAGTGTCCCACATGCTCTGGCCCCCACGCAGCCTCTGCTTGCCCCAAGCCTGGAGGGCCGCGAGGCAGAGGGAAGGGTGGACAGTGGGCTGGAAAGGCTGCCACGGATGGAGCTAGTCCTCCAAAAGGCCCCCTCCCCAATTAAGGTGGACATGCTGGAGTGCTGGCTCGCATCGTACCCGAAGGGGGAGGACAGGGAGTATATTCTACAAGGTTTTAAGCAGGGATTTCGTATCCCTTTTGTGGGTGATAGGTCCCCCCAGGATGCCCCCAACCTTTTATCCCTCAGAGGAAGGGAGGAGGTGGCCGCGGCCAGCATTCAAAAGGAGTTAGTTGCGGGCAGGGTCGCTGGACCTTTCCCCGTACCCCCGTTTCCCAATCTTAAGGTCTCGCCACTGGGTTTGGTCCCCAAGAAGTCACTGGGTGAGTTTCGCCTTATTCATCATTTGTCCTACCCAGCCGGCCGATCGGTCAATGATGCTATTCCTGATGACCTTTGTTCAGTCAGGTATACATCGTTTGACCATGCGTTGCGCATGGTCCGCTCGTGTGGCCCGGGTGCCCTGCTGGCCAAGTGCGACATTAAGTCGGCTTTTCGCCTCTTGCCAGTGCACCCGGGCGACTTTGAGTTGCTGGGTTTTAAATTTAAGGGGGAATATTATTTTGATAAGGCCATGCCTTTTGGCTGCTCCATTTCATGCTCGGCCTTCGAGCGTTTTAGTACCTTCCTAGAGTGGGCTTTCGTCCGCAGGCCAGGGTCCCGGTCTGTAGCCCATTACCTGGATGACTTTTTATTCGGGGGTAAACGGGGCTGGGACACGTGCGCACGTCTCCTCAACACATTTCAGACGCTAATGGAGGAACTTGGTGTCCCTTTAGCGCCCGAAAAGACCGAGGGCCCATCGACCAAGCTAGTATTCCTGGGGGTTGAGATTGACACAGTAGTGCAGGCTTCTAGGTTGCCGGGTGATAAGGTGTCCAGGATCGTGACCCTTATCTCGGAATTGCTGGCCAAGCGTAAGGCATCACTGAGAGAACTTCAGGTGCTACATGGGCACCTTAATTTTGCTTGCAGGGTGGTCGCACCGGGCAGGGCTTTTGCTCGGCGATTATGCGACGCCATGGCAGGGTTATCCAGGCCACACCACAGAGTCAGGCTCACCCGGGGTATCAGGGCAGACATGTTCGTCTGGTTGCAATTCCTGAGGGAGTTTAATGGGGTCTCATTTTGGAGGTCTGACCTCCTGGAGTCCCCCAATTTCCAGATCCAGTCTGATGCCTCAGGATCCCTGGGCTATGGGATGTACTTCAATGGGAAGTGGGCCTATGGTGGGTGGCCACCGGCATGGGCAGGCACAGGTCGCCTGCGGGATCTCACATACCTGGAATTTTTTCCCATTCTGGGGGCTTTGATGCTATGGGGCGAACTGTGGGCTAATTCGGTGGTGCATTTCTGGTGCGACAATGCTGCTGTTGTCCACATTGTCAATGCACAGACTTCCAAATCGCCCAGGGTCATGGACCTAGTGCGCCATTTTGTGCTGCGCTGCCTGCGCCTCAACGTTTTGTTCAGAGCCAGGCATGTCCCAGGGATAAATAATGATATTGCTGACGCTTTGTCCCGCCTGCAGATCTCCCGGTTCCGCGCCTTGGCCCCGGATGCGGAGGAATTTCCCTCGCCACTCCCGGACGAGATGTGGACTATTGGCAAGGAGAGGTGAACCGGGCGATTGGCCTGTCACTAGCGCCACGCACGCGTAAGGCGTATCAACAAGCATTCAATTCTTATAGGGCATTTGCTACTCAATTTCTCTTGCCAGAGACCTGGCCCATCCCGGTGGACCATGTTCTGCGGTTCATGGTTCACCTGCACGCACAGGGCCTTGCACCTCGCACCATAGCATCCAAGCTCTCGGCGTTGGCTTTTATGGCCAAAGTGGGAGGTCATGTGGATACCACCTCTGACTTCCGTGTGCGACATGTTTTGGAGGGGTGGGTGCGCGAGCGCGGGCGTTGCCCGGATGATCGGCACCCTATTTCCCCAGGGGTTCTTACCCAGTTGGCCCGGGGCTGGCCTGGCCTCTGTTTTGATCATTATGAGGCAGCCCTTTTTCACGCAGCCACAACGGTGGCATTTTTTGGAGCGCTCCGCGTCAGCGAACTCGTGATGCTGTCTAAGGCGGATGCAAGTGGTAGGGCACTGGAACTCGAAGATGTCTATGTAGCCAAAGACTGGGCCCAGTTGAGGATACGCTCCTCTAAAACAGATCAGCATGGCGTAGGCAGTGGTGTACAACTGCTACGTTGTTCTTTGGCAGACATCTGTCCGGTTGGTGCCCTACAGGAATTCCTGGCACTGCGTGGCATGCACCATGGCCCGTTTTTCTGTCACCAAGATGGGTCTCCCCTTACTAAATTTCAGTTTTGGAAGGTGACAGCCAGAGCCCTCACCAGGGTGGGCCTCCCAGGTGCCCGTTATCGCACACATTCGTTCCAAATTGGTGCAGCCTCTACAGCAGCTGCTTTTGGGTACTCTGGGGCTGACATACGCAGCATGGGAAGGTGGGGCTCGCAATGTTTTCAGTTTTATGTGCGCCCACTCCCGCCATGAGTACCAATCCAGTCACCTTACCGCCTTTTTTCTCAATTTTCTTACAGACCCTGGGTGTCGTATTACACCGGTGACAGTATGGCTGGTGGGCCACAGCTATGTGCACAGGGCAGCGCGTTACGCTGCGGCGACAGGATGGGGACCCCGACTGGGACTGGGTGACCACGCCAGTCTCGCATGGCATGGTAAGCCAGGGATGTTATGGCGGGAGCTGCGGCCTTTCCTTTTTTCTGGCCTGGGTGCTGACCCGCCTGACATTCTAATCATCCACCTGGGGGGCAATGATTTGGGCCAGGTCACCGGCTTATCGCTTAAGAATGCGATTCGCGAGGACCTCGCCTACTTGCATTATGTCTGGCCTGCCACAACCCTGGTTTGGTCGGACATTGTCCCGCGCCATTCTTACAGAGGGGGCGTTAACCTCCTGGCCCTTGACTGCGCTAGGCGCGCGGTCAATAAGGCAATGGCGCGGTTTCTTGCCAACAGGGCTTGGGGGCGGGTTAGTCATCACCCCGATATTAGTCTACAAAATTACGACTTGTATGCAGGGGATGGGGTCCATCTGTCGCGAGGAGGTATGGACCTCCTGTTGGGTGATTGGCGAGCAGGCCTGTTGACCGAGCTGACGGTCTGGGGGGGGGGGCGTCAGGTCTTCTTTGAAGCCCCTCCGTGTGGCGGGTAGCACTGGTAAGGTAAACAGTATGACCCACAAGTATCCGGCAGGTTCGCAATTGACTGGACAACACTAGACAGGAATAAATTAGTTAAACGTTGTCCGGTCAACGACGAACCAGGCGATGGGGTGATGATGATTGCTAACCAGCATGCATCACCCCTGTGATTTCACGGATACGCGTCAGAGGGTGGGGTCATAAGTTAGTTATTGACTACGGTCAACAATTTGTTTGTTGTCAACAAACAAATTGATACAAATTGATACATTGTAACCAATTGCCGTTGGCAATTTTGGGTGGTACCTTACCAGTGTTACTTCGGCCTGCTTGCCTTAGGAATTATGATTGGTCGTTTTACCAATGCAAATTTATAATTCGGACTAGGGCATTGAATCAATAAATGTGACCCTATGCTGTTATCCACTTTCAATGTTGTCTGTGTCCGTTATTGGGGGGGTGCGCCTGCAATGCAAGCGCGGCGCCAAAATGGCCGCCGCGCCCTTTGCGGGCCCCCACCCCACAGGACAGAGAATCCGGGTAGTTAGGGGCGTGGCCAGCTCCCTGATAAAAGGGGTGGCCACGAGGCAGCCAAGCTGCCATTTTACCTCAGCGACGGAGCGGAGAAGTTTTTTCCCCTCCACCCCCTCCCTAGTTAACAGTGTGATATTATGGTCGCTTCGGGGCCGGGTGGGAATTTTTGGTTGGGACCCATATTGGCTCCGGGTCCTGGCTTTTTTGCCCACCCCACACTGTTGCTATGGTTTGATATTGGGGGCTTTCTGTGTTTCTACTGTTGACTTTGGTCACATTGGCGGGTAGCACTGGTAAGGTAAACAGTATGACCCACAAGTATCCGGCAGGTTCGCAATTGACTGGACAACACTAGACAGGAATAAATTAGTTAAACGTTGTCCGGTCAACGACGAACCAGGCGATGGGGTGATGATGATTGCTAACCAGCATGCATCACCCCTGTGATTTCACGGATACGCGTCAGAGGGTGGGGTCATAAGTTAGTTATTGACTACGGTCAACAATTTGTTTGTTGTCAACAAACAAATTGATACAAATTGATACATTGTAACCAATTGCCGTTGGCAATTTTGGGTGGTACCTTACCAGTGTTACTTCGGCCTGCTTGCCTTAGGAATTATGATTGGTCGTTTTACCAATGCAAATTTATAATTCGGACTAGGGCATTGAATCAATAAATGTGACCCTATGCTGTTATCCACTTTCAATGTTGTCTGTGTCCGTTATTGGGGGGGTGCGCCTGCAATGGTTGTATTATCTGGTGCACTCTGTCAGACCTTTGGCTGCAATAATAAAGATTTAGATTTAGATTTAGAATAATCTTTTGAATCTTCAGTACAGGCAAAGATGAAGAACTGCAAAATTCTTCTCTTTCCAGTGAGAGTGGATGAGGTACGTTGTCATACACACAACAAGAGAAGAGAATAGTAACAAGAAAGATATTTGTGCAAAATTAAGTAAAATTGTGCGCAACAATACTTAAAGAGAACTACCGTGTTAATATAAGCAATGCAATGGGTGCAAAACAATTATGATTGCAGCTTTGTTTCATTGACTTTTAATGATTAGAGGTGTGGGAAAGGCTTTCTGTGTCTCTTAACAAGTCATCATTGTGTTTTGCTTGCAGTGTATAGGTGCACTTTGCTCCTTGGTGGAAAAAGATATTATTTTATCACAGATTGCACATCTTATGGCAACTCTTTATTGGGGAAAATAATATGCTTTGCCTTACCCTTACCAGCAGTTGAAGAGTCTCCCAGGACGTGATAACTCCTTATCCTCAAGGTAGCTTAAATCAGAAAGAATGAAAATTGTCATTTTTCTTTACATCCCTACCATACCCCCACCCTATCTCATATTCCTTGTAAATGTATGCACATAACTAAATGTGCTCTCTGTAAAAGGAGGAACCTGGTTTGGGAATTTCACACAGTAATATATTCTGAAACAGAAACAGATGGGGTTCTGGTCAATACATACAAATGCTGGCTTTGCTCTGTCCAAACATGGACAGTGGGATGGAGTATTCTAATTGATTTTTGCTTTTCATTAACCATGTCCAGGACATTTACCCTCCGGTTTTGTGCTTCTCATTGTATTTAATCTTGGCTGAAATAGACTGCCTATAGTCCTAGGGATGTTCAGATCTACAGTCAAAGAGAGTTGCCAATGTACAATGAACTCTCCAACCAAATGTTGCATTCAATAGAAACAAGCTGGTGTGTAGTCCAGTTCAGTGCTCAGGATGACACAGTAATTGAGCAAGAGAGATTGGGCTTCACAACACATACAGTTGGGTTTCATGATCCTCATACAGAGCTGATATTCAATGGAGTATTCTTGTTCCATGTACCTGGACAAAAGAGTACTTCCATCCACACATATGGAACTTCTATCATTAGATTAAGTGAGAAAAGATTTTCACACAAGGAAAGGCTGTGTTCACATGAGCCTTCCTGGACTCATAAGAAACCAACGCATAAGCAGAGGTCTATAGTGATGCTAACCATTTAAAAACCCAGGTTATAGTCAAATACAGGGATTCTCAACCTGTGGCCTGTGGGCAGGATGCAGCCCATGGCAGCATTTCATGTCCCCCCCCCGCCTCCACCACACCAGGAAGTGCCATGTGGTCAAGGAATGGCAAAATGGCCATCCAGCCCCCGATGCTGTCTGAGGGAGTGTGGCCCAGCCTCTGTCTTAAAAAGGTTGAGAACTCCTGGTCTAACCTATAGTCTATATTAATTTTAATGCTGCCATAGTTGAGAGGGGGGAAAGCACTGATGCCTCCATCCTGAGTTTCTGCTCATAATTCTTAAAATAATTAAGATTTAGGACTGCATATTATCTTTGCCTCAAAGCAGACAGTTCATTTCTCTTGGTGGAAGGAGGAAATGAAAAATAATGTCAAATGTCAAGAAAGATTTGTTGCGTGAATAGAGTTCATTAGATTGGAAGGTGTCTGTACACCATCAAGCGTGCCAAAGTATTCTGGGCTCATTTTTACTGAATCAGACCACTTCTGGCCAGCTGCAGAACTAGGAAAGAATATCAATAGATCAAAGCATACCATGAAAACTAGTAACCTGATAAATGGTTGAGTCACACTTGCAGCTTTTGCAGTTACAGTATATTGCGAGCCAATATTATGAGTATTTCAAACTGCATTAGCAAAATATTTAGGGGATGTAGGAAATCTACCATGATCAAGAAATCATTGTTTGTACAGAGCACAAATGTTTGTAGCAGTAAAAATAACAATTATACTACATACCACCCCATAGTGCTTAGACCACACTCTTTCCCCCAGAACATCAAAAGGATGGAAGGCTAAGTCAACCATGAGCCATGTAAGGATCAAACTCAAATAGTGAGCAGAGTTTTGTCTTCAGTACTTTTAGTGTAAGGGACCAAAGACAATGAAACAGCCGAAAGGTTGGCTTAACACAGGTTTATTGCATGATGATCCGGAGGAACATGTGGTAATGGCGGATGAGTAGCTCAATATATACAGCTGGCTATACAATTGAATGTGGCTCGTCGACAGACTATTGGTTGCTGCCTGCGTGACGTCGTAGGAGGTCAAGCCCTTCTTGACCAGGTGAACAGGTGGCGGGGAATCTTCCCGCGCTGCTGAACCAGGTGAATATGATCCATGAGAGCTGGACGCTCGCTACTGCCCTCTGGTGGTCACTAGCTCGCGTCCCCTTATTAGGTTTACATTGATACAGCTGATGGTTATAATGTTGCACACAGAAAGGTTACATTGATAACACATGGCAAAGGTACATTGTTAAAGGCACAGCTTTACAGAACACAACATCCCTCCCCCCTAGGATGAGACGAAGTCTCTCAGCCAAGATGGCTTGTTGCATGTGTGTTTGGGCCGTAAAGAGGGCTGCCCCCCCGGGGGCATTATTGCTTCTTTGTTCCCTGGTCCCTTGTCCTGAAATGGGAGAGGGAGACTTGTTAGTGGCTTGCCGCTGTCTGGCGGCCTTAGGGGAAGGGAAAAACTCCATTGTGGGCAGACCGGGGGCCGTTGGGGCTAACGAAAAACCCCTCTTCTTGCTTGGACGGGTGGGGGACCACTCCGAAACCCCCCCCCCCGGTTCTGAAAATCAAAATCTAACTTGGTGGGGGTACCCGCATTTGTGGGAACCTTCCGCGAGATATGTATGGGGTCGGGTTCCTCCTCCTCGGAAAGATCCCCCAGGATATCTATGAGGACATCCTCCTCCCCCCTTGGTGGGGGCCCGCGGTCCCCGTTCCCTCCCCCTTGGGCTAAACGGGTGGGGGAGAACCCTAACGCTGACTGTGTCCCTGCTCGGTCTGCGCCCTGCTCGTCGGGGACCCTGCGTCGGAGCTGGTCCGCGTGCCGCCTCCACAAGAGTCCCGTATTGGTTTCCACGCGGTACGACATGGGGCCGGTCTGTTCCACGACTACGCCCGGCACCCAGGCTGGGCCCGTGCTGGCGTAATTCCTGCAATGCACGGGGGCGCCTATACTGAAACTCTTTGTGGCCTCTAGCCCGATGTTCCTTCCTTTGTCCTCTACCCTCGTGGGGTCTAGCCTAGTAAGGATGGTGGTCAGTTTCCTACGCATTAAGAGCTCTGTGGGGGAGTATCCTGACGCCAAAGGGGTCACCCTGTACCCTAGCAGAAACTGGCAGACTTGTAGGTTCAGATCCCCGGGGCCCATGCGCCGCAACGCGTCCTTCGTGGTGCGGACGAGGCGCTTTACTTGGCCATTGGTGGCCGGGTGAAACGGGGCGGAGGTGATATGCCGAACGGCGTTGATCTCCATGAATGCCCTAAACTCGGAGGACGAGAAACAACTAGCGTTGTCGCTAATTAACGTGTCGGGTATGCCGAACATGGGAAAGAGCCTCCGCAAATGCCTAATGGTCTGGGCCGAGGAGGTGCTTGTGACTGGAATAACCTCCAACCATTTGGAGAAGGCGTCCACTACAATAAGGAACAGGGTGCCTCTGAACGGGCCAGCGAAATCAACGTGCACTCGGGACCACGGCCCCTTAGCCGCGTCCCATTCCCTGTGGGGAAGGCGGGCCTCCTCTGGTCTGGAGCATTGGCAACTTTCACAAGTGCCGACCATGTGCTCGATGTCGGCGTCCAGCTGGGGCCACCAAAAGTAACTCCGGGCCAGCGCCTTGGATCGCACGATGCCGGGGTGGCTGACGTGAAGCAGTTTGAGCACCCGCGGCCGAAGGGAAGTGGGAATCACCACCCGCTGCCCCCACAAGAGACACCCCCTCTCTAGGGACAGTTCTAGCTTTTTTCTGAAAAATGGAGCGAACTCCTCCGCTGGGGAGGATGCGGGCCACCCTTTCTGCAGCCAGGAGCTGACTGCCGCTTTGTCCTTCTCTGTCGCTCTGGCAATGTCGGCGGGCACTACGGGGGGCAAATCCAGCACCTCTATCATGAGAACCTGATGGTCCCGCTCCCCCTTGCTCACCTGGCTGGGCGTTAGGGGAAGGGGAGACCTAGATAGAGCATCCGCATGGCTGATCTCTTTCCCGGGCCGGTAGACCAACGCGTGCTGATACACGTTGAGAAAAATGGCCCACCTGAGCATCCTCGGGGACAGGATCTGAGGGGTGGGCTTATCTGCGGTAAAGATGCCTAGCAGGGGCTTGTGGTCCGTCACAATGGTGAAGGGGCGGCCATACAGAAAATCGTGAAATTTTTTCGTCCCCGCGACTATTGCTAGTGCCTCCCTGTCTGTCTGTGCATAGTTTCTCTCTGCTTGGGACAGGGACCTGGAGTAAAATGCTATCGGGGCCTCCCTTCCGTTTTCCAACACGTGGCACAGCACCGCCCCCACCCCCACTGGAGATGCATCGCAGGTCAGAACTACTGGACGTTTGGGGTCGAAGTGGGTCAGTAAGGCGTCGGACGCCAGGAGGCTTTTTAACTCGCTAAATGCCCTTTCTTGGTCATCGCCCCACTTCCATGCCTGGTCTTTCTTTAGCAGTTTGTGTAGCGGCTCAGCCACCGCTGCCTTTCGGGGGAGGAAGGAGTGGTAAAAGTTGAGCAGCCCTAGGAACGACTGCAACTCGGGCTTGGAGGTGGGGCGGGGGGCTTTCTTAATGGCCGCCACTTTGGACTTGGATGGTTTTATTCCCTCAGGAGTCACACAAAACCCTAGGAACTCAACCTCGGTTGCGAAGAAGACGCATTTGTCTTTTCGCAACCTCAGCCCCGCCTTTTCGAATATCGTCAGGACCTTCCCCAACCTCTTGGCCAATTCAGCCCGACTCCCCCCCCCGTTATTAACACGTCATCAAAATAAGGCAACACCCCCTCCAGTCCCTTCAGGAGGCGTTCCACGAGTGACTGGAAAATTCCAGGCGCTGAATTCACCTGGAACGCCCCCTTATGGGTGACTATGGTCTGCGCAGCAGCTGCGGCAGGGGACACCGTGAGCTGCTGGTAGGCCTGTGCTAAGTCGAGCTTAGCGAAACACTTTCCCCCGTGTAACCTGGCCAGCAGATGGCTGACTACCGGCACCGGATATGCATTCGGGCGGATCGCCTTGTTGATGGTGCACTTGTAGTCGGCGCATATGCGGACCTCCCCATTGGCCTTTAGAGCGGTTACAATTGGAGTTTCCCACTCCGCAGAATCTACAGGCACAAGGATCCCCTGGCCCACCAACTTGTCCAGTTCCGCCTCTATCTTGTCCTTGAGTGCGAACGGCACCCGGCGCGGTTTTAGGCGAATTGGGCGGACCTCCGGGTCCAGGTCGAAAGTCACTGGGGGGCCCTTGAATTTCCCCAGTCCCTTTTTGAAGACTTCGGGGTGCGCCTCGCACACCTCCTGAATTGGATCAGTCCCAACAGCGTGCATCCCAACGGCGTGCACCCCCCCAATAAACAACCCCAGGGGCTGGAACCATTGAGTCCCGAGGAGGCTGCAATCTCCTCCTTTGAGCACGACTAGGGGAAGGGACGCGGCGTGCTCCTTGAATTTGACCTGAAATTCTCCAACCCCCAACACTGGAATACTGTTCCCTTGCACGTCCCGTAGTGTGGACCTCAATGCTTTGAGCTTGGGTCGCTTGTGGGGGGCAATTCCCAAAAACTCCCTCTGGGAAATGATTGAATATGAGGACCCCGAGTCAATTTCCATCCTAATGGGAACCCCTTGGACTAGTACCTCAACAAAGTAGCGGGGGTGTCCTGTAGACACGCTGAACACTGGGGCGTCGTCCTCGCTGCCATCAGAGATGCGGCCCACGCCGTCCTGCTTCCGCGTGGCCTGGGCGCCATCCTTGGGTCTCGTTGGGCGGTCTTGTCCCGCGGAGCGGTCTGCGGAGCTCCTCCGGGTCTCGCGCCTCTTCCTGCACACCTTGGCGATGTGCCCGCGGTGGCCGCAGTTGTGGCACTCGGCCTTCCGGAAGGGGCATTTCACGCGGTCGTGGGCTGCTCCACAGCCGTCGCATCGCCGGCTCTCCTTCCGGACCCTCCGGACGTCCTCGTCGTCGCTGCTCTCTGTGGACGACCTCGAAGTTCGCCGGGCCGCCTGTACCGGAGCCTCTGCTTTGCTCGACTTTGGCCACCAGTCCTGAAGTTCTTGGACCCCGGCCTTTGTAGCTTCTGCGGCCTGGGCCGCCCTGACGACCTCCTGCAACGTGGGAGGCGGCTCTTGGTTCATTAATGTGCGCTGGGTTTCGGCGTCGTTCAGGCCGCACAGCACACAGTCCCGGAGGGTGATTTCGGCATTCTCCCATTTGCACGGGCCGGCCGCCAGCCGCAGGGCCGCCACGAATGCGGCGACTGTCTCCCTGGGCGCTTGGACTCGCCTCCAAAATGCACTCCGAGCGGGAAACATCGCTGTGGCAGGCCGGACGTGCTCACGCAGCATCTGCATGAGTTCCTTGGCCTTGAATTCGCTCACCCTCCTCGGTGCAATCAGGTCCACCAAGGTCCTTTTTGTTTCTTGTCCGAGCATCCTGGTGAAGATGGCCCTTTTCTTCGCCTCTTCCGTGACTTCGGACTCGATCAGTGCGGCCTGGAAGTCCATCTCGAAGATCTCCCAGTCGCCCGGTTTCCTGATTTCGAAACCGGCGCATGTCTTGGTCCCGTGGGCTGCCATATCCCACCTTCGTCGCCAATTTAGTGTAAGGGATCAAAGACAATGAAACAGCCGAAGGGTTGGCTTAACACAGGTTTATTGCATGATGATCCGGAGGAACGTGTGGTAATGGCGGATGAGTAGCTCAATATATACAGCTGGCTATACAATTGAATGTGGCTCGTCGACAGACTATTGGTTGCTGCCTGCGTGACGTCGTAGGAGGTCACGCCCTTCTTGACCAGGTGAAGAGGTGGCGGGGAATCTTCCCGCGCTGCTGAACCAGGTGAATATGATCCATGAGAGCTGGACGCTCGCTACTGCCCTCTGGTGGTCACTAGCTCGCGTCCCCTTATTAGGTTTACATTGATACAGCTGATGGTTATAATGTTGCACACAGAAAGGTTACATTGATAACACATGGCAAAGGTACATTGTTAAAGGCACAGCTTTACAGAACACAACAGTACTACAGTTTAATCACTGCATCATGAGGAAGTAATCTGGAATGAATGTGGGCAGTGGTGGGCCCAAAAATGTTTTACTGCCACACTGTGGGCATGGTATGGTGGGCATAGCCAGGGAGAAGGCCCTGTGTTGCACCTGAATTATTTCAAAACTTGGATGGGCGTGGCCAGCCAGAATTTCTGCTACCAGTTCTGGTGAACTGGTGCAAACCTGCTGATGCCCACCACTGAATGTGGGGTGGAGACAGAGATTAAGCCCTATTTCTCCCTCAACTCTTCTATTTACACCAGAGGTTCCCAAACTTTTCTTGCAAGGGGCCTGACCATGCCCCCTCAGTTAGCTGGGGGGCTGGTCACATGGTTCTTCCTGCTGGCGGTGGTGGTGTGTACATTTGTGCCATTTTCCCCTCATCTCCACTGTTTTGGTGTGAAAATGTGGTGATTTCGGCAATTCTAGCGAGATTGGGGCATTTCCAGCATCAGCGGCAATTCGGCCTGGAGGCCGGATTCAGCTTGCCGGCCATAGGTTGGAAACCCCTGATTTACACAGCTATTCATAGGTTTGCTTCCTCCTCCCTTATCTCTAATCTTGCTCCCTGATTTTTGCTCTGCTAGTCAGAGAGATACAGGGGCGTATACATTCAGTATAATGGCTATCTGAGGAGATTAGTACACAGAGTAGTCAGTTTTAGAGTATTTTCTACATGAGTTAAGAAATGTCCACTTCCTATCCATTCTTACATGCATTTACTAAGGCAATTATCCATAATGCCACTGTGCTTTGATATAGTATATGATTTTAATATCAGCAATATAAAACAAAAACTTGTTGGTCTCCATGTTGTTGTTTACCAAGAGGAGGAATGGTCTTTTTAGTTAATAATATTATCTAAGTCTCTCTTGGAACCTTACTAGTCATGAGCCTGTAACTAATTATCCAATTTCAGGAAGCTGCAAATTGTGAGCATAATAAAATGCATCAAATAAGTCCAAAGAAATGAAGAGAAGCAACCCAATAAACTCTGAGACAACAATCATATCTCCTCCACCTGCACATGTAGATGTATGTTTCCATTGCAGGTATGTACTGTAACATGTACAATTTATTCAAGAACACTCACAACATTGGTTTCTGCTACGCATACCTGTCAAGTTTTGGGAAATTTCTGTCAAACCCCCGTATTTTACACTCTTTCCCACTGTTACCCCATATTAGTTAGACTGCAATTAGACTGGAGTTAGACTGGAGACCAGCACAGGATAAGCATAGCTGTCCAGTTTCCCGTTTTGGCCAGGAAATTTCCCTTATTTGACAGTAATTTCCTGAAACTTGACAGGTATGCTGATATGTGTTGGTTCCAAAAATCAACACAGTGATCAGAAACCGGCACTCTAGCACAGAGGTGCCCAAACATTTTGGGCCACAGGCCCATCACATGGTTGAGCAGGCTGGTCATGTGGTTCCTTCCACTGGAAATGGAAGTAAAACACACCCGTGCATGAGCAAAACACTGCTGAAAATGCACCCATGGCTGACATAAACACGTTTACAACAGGTGCAGGTCATTTACAGCAGTGCTTTGAGCATGCATGGATGCATTTTACTTCCACTTCTGGGAGTGGCAAGGGTGGTGTGGGCCAGATGATTTGGTGCCATAGGCCAGATACAGCCCAAAGGCTGTAGTTGGGGCACCCCTACTCTAGTGTATGGTGTAATATTTGAAAGAAACCCAGGCTATACTCCTTGAATTATGGGTTGCAAATGTATGGGTTGGCAAAAGCTGCCAAAAAAATCCTTGTATTAAAAAATTGGATTGAGGATTGTAACTACATTTCTGCCACTTTGTAATTTAACTTTTCATTGGCCATTAACAATCTTAAGAGTTTCAACAATCTTCTATTAAGGCTTTTATCTGCTGTTTGCTATAGGAAGTCTTTGTTATTATTGTTTTATTCTCCCAGTTCATATTCAGTTGAACTTATAATGCAAAAAATCATTCTTTAAATCAACTTTGAATTCTTCAGGGATTTCATTTAAATTTTTTTTACACTATGATACTTTCAGTGTTGTCCTTCAGCCTGACTCTAAATTTTGATGTTAATAGTTTTAAACTTTTACCATTCCTGGTCTTGATTGGCAGAGAAGACTGGGGATCTTTATCTTCTGATTCTAAATATAGAGTCCATTTCATTCCCATATGAAAATATGGTGATTTCCATATTTAGTGTTCAAGGAATGAAGAAGCAGATGAATAAAGTAGTGAAATTCAGTTCTTTATTAGTGGGGTTTGAACACTGTTTGGATGGGGCAAAACTCGGACTTATATACACTATTAACAGTAACAGTAACAATAATACAACAAGCCCATTGGCTAACAGAGTGTGCACATTTTTTGATCCACTTATTTGTATAAGAATAGATACATGAGAAAAGATACATTCCGCTCCTATCAGAAAACACAGTTTACATACATGACATTCTTTTCCCCTAGGTAAAAAGAAAATCATTTAACCAGGATGGCAGTCTAGGTTCCCTGCTGGGTTGGACGCTTGGCTGAGCTGGCTCAGGGGCTCATAGGATGGGCGACCCGATTGGAGTGAAGGATTGACTAGAGGGGGAGGATTGTAAATACAAATTAAAGCCCCGTTTGTCAGATGGAGGAACAGGAGATCGCTCAAAACAAAAATCTAATTCTGTGGATGAATAAGACAACTCAGGGTCCCTCCTGTGTGTACTAAGAGTGGAGGGCAACTCCAAACAAAATTGGTCATCATCAATAAAGGAATCCAAAGTGCTAGGCTGGGACAGTGTAGGGGTACACATGGCCGGAGTAGGGGAGCATTCCACCATTTCCCCTTGAAATAGGTCCCTAGAACACACCTCTGGGTCTAGGTTAGCTTGCTGCTGACTATTACCTCTGCCCCCGGGGTTTAAATGGGTGGGGGCCAACCCTAACATTGAGTGTCTGTATTCATCCTGTGGGTCCAGTATTCTGGGTCTCAATTGATCCGCATGCCTCCTCCAGGTCAGACCAGTGGCTATTTCGATTCTGTAAGAAACAGGACCAGTCTGATCGATCACAAACTCAGGAACCCACGTAGGACTACCAGCTGCATAATTGTGGCAATGTACAGGGTCTCCCGGAGAAAAACCCTTCTGGTGTTGGATCATTATTTTTGTGCCTTTGTCCTCTACCCTAGAGGGATCAAAATCTGTCCAGCAAGGATGACAGTTTCCTTTGCTGGAACAATTCAGCAGGGGGCAGCCCTGAGGCAAGGGGGGTGAGTCTATACATGAAAATAAACTGGCATAGCTGGAGCTCCAAATCCCTTTCACCCATACGCCGAAGTGCATCCTTAGTTGTGCGCACCTGCCACTCCACCTGGCCATTGGTGGCTGGGCGGAATGGTGCGGCAGTGATGTGCCTAACTTCATTCCTTTCCATGAAGGATTGGAATTCTGCAGATGTGAACATGGACGCGTTGTCAGACACCAGCACACCTGGAAGTCCAAATGCTGTGAACAGCCTTCTTAGGTGCATTATCGTGGTGGCTGAACGCCTCCCTGCCTGTCTGACCATAATTTTTCTCAGGCTTTGTGAGTGAATGGGAATAGAATGCTACGGGGGCTTCCCTCCTGTCACTTAGTACATGGCATAACACAGCACCCACCTACACAGGGGATGCATCACACACAAGTACAACTTCTTTGTTAGGATCAAAATGAGTTAAAACAGCATCCAAAGATAGCAGCCTTTTGAGTTCTAGGGATGCTTTCTCCTGGCAATGGCCCCAGTGCCAAACAGTATCTATCTTAAGCAGCCGATGTAATGGTTCAGCAACTGAGGCTTTGCAATGGAGAAAAGCGTGATAGAAGTTTAACAATCCTAGAAATGATTGCAATTCGGCTTTACATTTCAGCCTGGGTGCATTCCGCACGGCCGTCACCTGGGAGTCAGAGGGCATGATACCTTGGGGTGTAATGCTGTATGCCAGGAACTTCACTTCCCGTGCCAAAAACACACATTGTCTCTTCTGAGACGTAGACCGACCCTCTCGAAACATGACAGGACTCGATCGAGCCTGGCCACTAGTTCGACGGTGTTCTTAGCGGTGATCAGGACATCATTAAATTTGGCAGGACACCAGGCAACCCTTTCAAAATACGTTCTAAAAGAGATTGAAATATTCCGGGGGACACATTCACCCCAAATTGTAGTCTAGTTACCTTAAATGTTCCCCTATGCATTACTATGGTCTGGGATATGGCAGCAACAGGAGACACAGTTAATTGTTGGTAAGCCTGGGCAAGGTCAAGTTTTGCGAAGCAATTTCTTCCATGCAAGGAGGCAAGAAGGTGGCTTACCACAGGCACAGGATATGCGTTCAGGCAAATAGCTTTATTAACGGTACAGTCAATGCATATCCTGACCTCCTCCTTACTTTTCAAAGCAGTCACAATTGGTGTCTCCCACTCTGTGGAGTCCACCAATACTAGGATGTCCTGCCCCACCAGTTTGTCCAGCTTGGCTTCTATCTTCTCCTTTAAAGCAAAGGGTACCTGGCGTGGCTTCATTCGGATGGGCCAGATGGTTGGGTCAAGCTCAAAGTCAACAGGGGGTCCTTTGTATAAACCTAAACCCTTTTTGAATACCTCAGGATGTGCAGCACAAACGTCCCGAATTGGGTCAGAGTCTATTGCGTGGATGCCAGAAAGCCAGATTCCCAGGGGCCTAAACCATTGTGTCCCAATAAGACAGTTAGTGCCCTGCTTAAATACAACCAATGGCAAGGAGGTGTGAATGTTTTTAAATTTAACCAAGAAATTACCCACCCCCAGGACCGGAATCTGGCAACCTTGCACATCCCGGAGGGAGGTTTTAAAGGATTTAAGCTTGGGCTGAGAGGCAGGGGGAATTCTCAAAATCTCCAGCTGTGGGATTATGGAAAAGGTAGTACCTGAATCCACCTCCATCTTGAAGGGGATGTCCTGCAGGCTCAGGTGAAGAAATGCTGAAGAAATGCTCGCTGACAATGCCCACTTGTCACGGCTCAGGCTCTGGTGACATTTTGGCGATGGATGTGTTTTGTTGATGACTCTTTTTGGGCACAGGTGCTGGATGGAGGTCTTTGCTTTTGCTGTCAGCATACCTTAGCAATGTGCCCTCTTTGCCTGCAGTTGTGGAATTCTGCAGTGCGGAAGGGGCACTTCTTGCAATCATGCTGGGCTCCGCAGCCATCACACTTGTGAAGGGATTTCTTATCCCGATCGTCACGGTGCTCTCGGTGCTTTTGTCGGACCACTCGGACTTTTCCCTCTGCGTCACTGGACTCCAATGAAGAGGTGGAACCAGGCGATGCTGAGGAGGATGAAGGTGAACTTTGCTGAGCTTGCACAGCTGAGTCGGTGGCACTGGTGGTGGAGTGGCGATGCCAGAAAAGCTTTATCCCAGACCATACAGCCTCAGATGCTGCTGCCTCTTCTAGGACATCTGTGAAGGTTAGCGTCTTTCTGATCATGAGGTGACATTGAGCATCTTCGTCCCTCATGCTGGCCAGCAGATAGTCCCGGGGTGCTTCTTAAATGTTGTCCCACTTGCACGAGGCAGCAGCAGTGTGCAGCGTGGCGGCATTGTCTGCAATGGATTCACCAGGTCACTGCTCTCTTCTGTGGAAGGCCACCCTGGCCGGGAAGATTGAGACCTCTGGCTGCAGGTGCCTCCTCAGTGCAGACATGATTTCTGTGAGCGGCACCACATCCACGTCCCTTGGGAGAACGAGGTGGGTTGCCAACTCAAGCATCTCAGAACCGCACTGAGCGAGGAAACAAGAGCACTTCTGGTTTCCGTCCATGATCTTCTGCATGGCCATTATATGGCGGAACCGGCATTCATATGTTGCCCATTTCTCTGTATGTGCTGGGTCGAATGGGCCGATATTGCTGCCGTGTGGGGATGCCATCCCACCTTCGTCGCCAGTTTAGTGTTCAAGGAATGAAGAAGCAGACGAATGAAGTAGTGAAATTCAGCTCTTTATTAGTGGGGTTTGAAGACAGTTTGGATGGGGCAAAACTCAGACTTATATACACTATAAACAGTAACAGTAACAATAATACAGCAAGCCCATTAGCTAACAGAGTGTGTACATTTTTTGATACACTTATTCACATAAGAATAGATGCATGTGAAAAGATACATTCCGCTCCTGTCAGAAAACACAGTTAGCATACATAACACATATGTACAGTGTAATTGCCATAAACAGTTTGTTCCCTTCACAGAGTTTAGTTTCCTATTGCTATTTTTCCTGACTCTTAGTCCAAATTCTCCAACAATGGCTGGTTTATTTCCTTCTTTTGTGTTCCAGCCGACTATGATTATCAGGATAATTTGTATTTATGTGTAACAAGTTTAATCGTGGTCACTCGCACACAAGGTTGTGATTTTCTTCTTTTTCTTCTAATCTATAGCTGAACATAGCCTTGAGAGAAGTTACTTTGATAGACTTACCAAGACGTCTGATGCGATCCATCGCATCAGAATTTTTATTATAGCCATTTACTGTTGGTACTATACCTTGCTTACTATTAGAATCATCCTATATCTTCTGAACTGACCGCTTCTAGAACAAAACACTTTGTACCTATTTGATTGAAACCACCTATTCCAGTCTATGTTAATTTACTCACACTGAGTATTCTGATTTTTAAAGTTTGATTTTTTTTTAAGTTCAAGTTTATATTAATTGTTACTTCTAACATTTCAAGTCCCAGTTATATGTGTTAATACAGTGTTATGCAGCTCTGGATTTTCATTTTGCCTCTGTGCATATTAGCAATCGAATGTCCTTTTGGTTTCAGTCCAATTACTTCCTTAAGACAGTGCTACTCATATTTAGCAAAGCAAAGCAATCACATGTATAAATAGCACATAGTGCACTCCCTGGGTGGTCCACATTTTGTCCCCAACATGTTGGTTACTCTTTACTGTCCTCGGAAGGGTGGAGGGCTGAGTCAACCTTGATCCCTGGTCAGGCAAACTCACAACCTTTTGGTTGCAGTACAGCAGTTTAACCACCGCACCACCAGGGCTCCTTTGTTCTTCCCCAGATATTGATTGTGTGCCTTCCAACACAGAAATCACATTTCTAGCACTTGTTTATTTTTTGAGAACTCAGCACACTGAAATATTTGGTACCAGGAATCTAATCTAATCTAATCTTTTGGATTGTCTCTTTATAGTGTTTTACATGTTTAAAATAATTAGAAGTGGGTTGCCACTTCTGCTTATTACTAAAATCTTGAGTGTCACTTCCATTGTCTACGGAAGACCCTCTACCCTTATGATCTTCCACTATTGCTGCTGCACTTCAGGAGTTTTTCTGCCACCATCACCACTGGAACTATTAATCATTTTCTTCTGATGAGAATTTATTTATCTTAATTTGGTGTCATGGCTTTGATATAGTGACTTTACTATAGTGACTTTACTGGGGAGCTAGACAGTTAATAGTATATAGCTTATGATGGGATTGCTTTTCTCTGACACACTCAAATCCCAACACAATGTTAAACTAGGGATTACCTAAAATTAATACAGCCTTTTCTACAATAATCCAGACAAATTTACTTTGTTAAATAAACAACTACATTTGTCAAACTTTTTGATTGCCATTCTTAAACCACTTCACAGAACTCCAGGTTTCACAATGGAGAGGGAACTGTTATTAAATACATTTAATCATGTGATGATAATATGTCTAAAGTTACAAATGATACATTAAGGTTTCTGAAGGTAGGATAAAAACACTGAAATTAATCACAGTAGGACATTAAAATTGAATGAAATTTATGTTTTCAGTGTATAGTGACACTGTGCTCAGTCTTGAAATGCACTTCTTTTCTTCTCTGCCTAAATCGGAAATATTTGCACCTGCAGTTGAAATAAGCACCAAAATGTGATCTCCACACAAGAATCTGTTTGTTTCAAAAGGGTGAAATCAATCATTTTAATGAGATTGTATCTAACATAAAAAAAGCCGAGATTGCAGGAAGTGGACATTTTCTCATAATTTTACCCAAGCTTAGACATGCAAAAGTAAAATAGAATGAGACACATTAATTGTGGTGCATAGAGACATTGCAGGCGCACCCCCCAAAGAAAGACTCAGACACCGGTATATGGATAAAGGCATTGGGCCACTTTTATTGAATAATGCCCTAGTCCGAATTATAACTTTCAATTGGTACTCATCCAATTATAATTCTTTAAGGCAAGCAGGCCGCAGTAACACTGGTAAGGTTCCTCCCAAAATTGCCAACGGCAATTGGCTACAATGTATCCATTTTGTATCAATTTGTTTCTTGACACAAACAAATTGTTGACCGTAGTCAATAAGCTATCTACTGACCCCACCCTCTGACGTGTATCCGTCAAATCACGGGGTGATGCATGCTGAAAAGCTCGTGCCATCACCCCTTGCCTGGTTCGTCGTTGACAGGTCAACGTTATTACACCTGTACCTGTCTAAATGTTGGCCAGTCAATTGCGAACCTGCCAGATACCTATGGGTCATAAATCTTTACCTTACCAGTGCTACCCGCCACACGGGGAGGCGTCCATGATGACTCACTGCCCCCCCCAAGACCGTCAGCTCGGTCACCAGGCCTGCTTGCACCACACACAGACGAGGTACATACCTCCAGCCGACAGGTGGACCCCTTCCCCTGCCTACCGGCAAATTTTTATAAGCCTATCCTCAGGTGTCCAATGGCTGTCTCCCAGCCATGCTCGAGCAAGGGACTGAGCAACAGCCCTGTCCACTGACTTCTGGAACAGTCTGAACCACGGAGATCCACGTCTCCCCTAAATTGGTGTCTCGGCACGACGTTAGACCATAGCGATCGTGTGTAAGCCACACATGATATAAAACACCAGGTCGCAGCCCCTCGACAATTTAGTAACAGCAGTGATCCGTATAATATTGTTGCTGCCGAGGTGCCTATTAAGAACATCGGGCGGTCCAGCATCCCCTACGGACATCAGGAATGACAACAGTTCCCGCCCCCTTGTGCCGTGCATACCTTACCATCGCATACGTGCGGATGCACACAGCCCAAGTCGGGGTCCACTCCCTGTCGCCGCAGCATATACTGCTGCCCAGTGTACATAGCTGCGGCCCACCAGCCCCACTGCCACCGGTGTGTAGAGACACACAGGATCTGTAAAAGAGGAGAAGAGGTTAAGGATATAACTAGGTACTCGTACAGTGAGGGCACGTACATATAAGAAATTGCGCGTACACGCATGTCCGCCTCCGAGTACTCCAAACGTAGCCGCGATCAATGCGACAGCAAATAAATGGGTGCCAAAACGGGTCCCCACACCGCGAAGTGTGGCACCGGTCACCCTTAGTAACATTACTTTGGCAAGGGTAGACCTATCCTGGTGGCAGAAAAACAGGCTGGGGCGCGCAGCAGGCACTGTCAAAATTCATGTAGGGCACCAACCGGACAGATGTCTCCAATAAAACTTCGTAGCAGTCTGACTCCACTGCCTACGCCATGCTGAACAACCTGTGAGGACCGTATCCCCACTTGAGCCCACTCATGTGTGACAGAGACATCGTCGAGTTCCAGTGCCCTACGAGACACATCCGCCTTACACAGATGGTACCAACTCTGGCACCCACTCACTGATGCGGAGCGCTCTAAAGAAGGCCACCGTGGTAGCCGCATGAAAAAGAGCTGCCTCATACCTGTCAAAACATAGGTTAGGCCAGCCTCGTGCAAGGTGTGTGAGCACCCCTGGGGAAATTGGGTGCCGAGTGTCCGGGTGGCGGCCACATTCCCGTGTCCACCCCTCCAAAACATGCCGTATGCGAAAATCGTTCATGCTGTCAGCAAAACACCCCACCTTGGCAACAAATGCCAATGCTGACAGCCTTGATGCTATAGTGCGGGGAGCGAGGCCCTGACTGTGTAAATGAACCATGAATTGTAAAACCTGTGCCACTGGAATGGGCCACAACTCTGGCAACCGAAGTTGCACACGAAAGCTATTAAATTGAACTAAAGCTTGATGATACGCCTTACACGTGCGGGGCGCCAAGGACATGCCAATCGCCCGGTTCACCTCTCCTTGCCAAATGTCCAAATCTCGGCCAGAAGTGGCGAGGGGAATTCCTCTGCGTCCGGAGCCAAGGCGCGGAACCGGGGGATCTGCAGGCGGGACAAAGCATCAGCAATATCATTATCAATGCCTGGTACATGTCTGGCCCTGAAAAGCACGTCAAGACGTAGGCTACGTAACACGAATTGGCGAACTAAAGCCATCACCCTGGGTGATTTAGATGTCTGAGCATTGACAATGTGCACTACTGCAGCATTGTCACACCAAAAATGGACCACTGAGTCGGCCCACTCCTTGCCCCATATCATCAAAGCTCCCAGGATTGGAAAAAACTCAAGGAATGTAAGATCGCGGAGGCAATCCGTGCCCCGCCATTCTGGAGGCCATTGGCCATAAGCTCACCTCCCCTGGAAGTAAATCCCATATCCCAGGGAGCCGGAGGCATCCGACTGCACTTGAAACCTAGGTGAAACTAAAAGGTCGGACCTCCAAAAGGATACCCCGTTGAAGTCCCGCAGGAATGAGAGCCAAACCAAAAGGTCAGTCCGCATGCCCCTGGTTAGTCGGACCCTATGATGGTGCCTTGTCAAGCCAGACATGGCATCGCACAGGTGCCGAGCAAATGCCCTGCCAGGAGTAACCACCCTGCAGGCAAAGTTAAGATGGCCATGCAGTACCTGAAGCTGTCTAAGTGACACCTTACGTTTGGCCAGCAAGGCCAAAATCATCGCAGAGATCCGGGTAACCTTGTCAATGGGTAACCGGGATGCCTGTGCGACCGTGTCGATTTTGATACCCAGAAATGTGAGGGCAGTGGATGGGCCCTCGGTCTTTTCGGGCGCTAAAGGGACACCGAGTTCCTGCATTAGCGTCTGAAATGTGGTGAGGAGACGCGTGCACGTGTCCAAGCCCCGTTCACCCCCGAACAAAAAGTCATCGAGGTAATGGGCTACAGACCGAGACCTGGACCTGCGAACAAAGGCCCACTGAAGGAAGGTGCTAAAACGTTCAAATGCTGAACAGGATATAGAGCAGCCAAAAGGCATGGCCTTATCTACATAGAACTTCCCTTGGAATCGAAAACCCAATAGCTCAAAGTCCTCAGGGTGCACTGGCAACAATCAGAATGCCGATTTGATGTCACATTTTGCCAGGAGGGCACCCGGACCACAAGAGCGCACCATCCGTAGGGCTTGGTCAAAGGACGTATACCTAACCGAACAAAGGTCATCAGGGATAGCATCATTGACAGAATAACCCGCCGGGTACGACAAATGGTGGATCAAATGAAATTCCCCCGGGGCCTTCTTGGGTACCAACCCCGGAGGGGAGACCTTCAGGTTGGGAAAGGGTGGCACAGAAAAGGGGCCTGCCACCCTCTTGGCCCCAATCTCCTTAGCAATACTCTGGGCAGCCACCTCCTCTCTACCCTTCAGAGACAGTAAATTGGGTGCATCTTGGGGTCCCCGCACTCCTTTGAATGGGATCCGGAAGCCCCACTGGAAACCCTCAAGGAGGTACTTTGCATCCTCTCTCCTTGGATAAGTTGAGAGCCATCGCTCCAACATATACACATTAACTGGGGAGGGGGTCTTTTGCCTGGCTAGCTCCCTCAGCAGCCGCTCTGCCCGCTCCCTGTCCACCTCTACCTCTGCCCCGTGACCCGCCGGCCCATGGACACGTGGCGGTGTCGTGGGGGCCAGCGCAAGAGGGACAGTCATGTTTGTATCGGCACTGCCGCTTATTGCACACACCACTGGCTGAGAAGCTCCAACACAGCAAGCGGGCTGGAACCCCCTGCCCCGCCAGCTAGCGGGAAGCCTGCGTTGGAGCAACTTGCTGAATGCCATGGCCACAATGATACCTATCCCCCGGCGCCGGACGCGTGGGGGTCATGTATAATAGCCACAATTTCTGACAGGGCTCATCCCATCTCATCTCCGGGTGCAATGGCACCCTCATTCTGAATTCCTCATCGTAAGCCAACCACGACGGGCCAGGAAAATCCACCATCGCCCTGTAAATATTGTCCAAATATTGGACCATAGGAATGGCCAGGTCTGGCCGGGCTCTGAGATACACCGCCATATAAATAAGATATGCAGGCAACCAGTTGGCCCAGGTGCGTGGTGGTTTACGACGGCGGGACAACTCTTTGTCTTTGTCATCCTGTCCCTTTCTCTCCTCCTTAGTGGGCTCACGGTTCAATAGGGAGAATATATCCACGTACTCCCCCCGCCAAATCTTTTCCCTCATGACCTGTGCCAAATGATCACCAAGGGGCAACTAATAACCAGCCATCGGCAAAGCCGTCACTGGCACATTAGGTACCCGGGGCATGCTCAGCGGAACCTCGACAGTCCCTGTGATGCCCAGCACTAGCCCGGGGGTGGAAACCCCCACCCCCAACGTTGCACCAGTCTGGAACCAAGGGGCACTGGTATAATGTTGCAACTGATGCCCACTCGCCCCGACATTATGAGGCCATGGCCACTGAACCCCACCATTGGAAGTGGACTGAGATGTGGGTGCATTAACTTGAACCTGATACTCACTAGTTGCACCCCCGTGAGCTGCCCCCACTGGGGGTTCCGGCCCACGGCGGGCATCGGAGCTCGCGACCGGAATCGAGCTCTGAGGCTGCACCTGACCACTCTCCTGCTGTAACTCTGGCTGCAACGGGAGCTGCGAGACACTGGCCGGGGTAGGCCGGAGCGTCTCCAGCAGCTCAACCCGGCTAGCCGCTTGCTGCAGTGTGGCGGCCCTTGAGGCAGGCGGAGGACCCAAAGGTGCCCCCGCAGCAAATGAAGGGCCACCAGGTACGGGGTTGTGTGTCATCCCTAAGGACGCCTCAAGCACCGCTAAACACATTAGCAATGCATCAACTGCCACAGATCCCCCAGTATAGAGTGGGCCAGGTGGGCTGGACGGCCCACCAGGCAATGGACCAGAAACCCCTACATGAGAGCCCGGGCCCGAATAGGGCCATGTCCAAAATTCCGGCCCATGAGGGGCCGGAGGTGGAACGTGCTGCACACCAGCACCGGACCCACCCCCGCTGCCTGGATCCATGGCCGAAGCCCCGGAAGGGCCAGCTGAAGGCTGACCGGCCGAGGGCCAAGCAGCCTGCATCGCCCCACCGGTATCGGTGGGGGTCGAGTCCTGGCGCGTGGGCACAGCCCTGATCCTCTGACCCAAGGGCTGGCCCCCACGCTGTGCAGGGCCAAAAGTCCTCCCCGCGGGCCACGGCTTCGTCGCCGAGGCCCTTCGTTTAGGAGGCATATCTAAGGAGCAGGATCCCTTTCCAGGGAACGAAGAGCAGAGAAAAGGCACAGAGGAGCCCGCAAGCCAAAGGCTCCGTGCCAAATCCTTCCTTCCCAGCCGGGAAGGACCAAGGGGAAACAAGCAGCGACGGAGAAAACTTCTCCTCTCCGTCGGTCTCTTTAAAATGGCAGCTCGGCTGCCTCGTGGCCACCCCTTTTATAGAGGGGTGGCCACGCCCCCTAACTCACCCGGATGTCTGAGTCCGGGTGGGGGGGCCGCAAAGAGTGCAGCAGCCATTTTGGCACCGTGCTTTCATTATTACTATTTATTATTACTATTATTATAATTGTTATTATAATTGTTGTTATTGTTGTTGTTATTGTTATTGTTATTGTTATTGTTATTGTTGTTATTGATTATTATTATTATTATTATTATTATTATTATTATTATTATTATTATTATTATTATTATTATTATTATTATTATTATTATTATTATTATTATTATTATTATTATTATTATTATTATTATTATCAATCTTTGTATCAGTTCCTAGATTAGATGCATCTGACTGTTAGCTCTAATAGGCAAAACAACAGTTAAATGTTGGGAAAGGTGGAGGGCAAAATAAGAAGGGGGCGGCCAAAAATGAGATGGCTAGATGGTATTGTAGACACAATGGGCACAGTACTGGGTGCATTGAGGAGAATGGTGGAGGACAGAGTTGCCTGGTGGGCAATGGTCCATATGGTCGCAAAAGGGTTGGAATCGACTGTGCGACTGAACAACATGGGGAGGGAAGAGAGAATGTTGGTCTTGCCAGCCAGGAAGGAGGGGCAGCATTCTATCTAGGGAGGTTCCGGAGAATCATATAGGTGTTGTGACGGGCATGGGGCGGTATGGCGGGTACCGTGGGGCGGGCCACACTCGGGGAATGCGGGTCCGATGTTTAAATGCGGTCCCTCAGTCCAGCCCTGCAGGTACATCTCTGGGCCCTGAGCAGCAGATCCGGAGTGACCCCGCCCTTAGGCTGCTGCTGGTGAATGCCAGATCGGTTTGTAATAAGGCCCCCCTGATTCAGGATGCCATCCAGGAAGGGCTGGCCGACCTGGCATGCATCACCGAAACCTGGCTGACTCCTGAAGATGGAGTACCTCTTGCAGACATGTGTCCAGCTGGGTTCGGTATCTGGCACCAGCCTAGAGGGGAGGGGAGGGGCGGTGGTGTTGCCATTGTTGCCAGGGAGTCTTTGGGAGTTGCTAGGACCACTGCTCCACAAGTGGCTGGTTGTGAGGCCCTGCTTCTACGGCTGGGCCCCAAGGGTCAGTTGGGGATCTTACTCCTGTACCTGCCCCCTTGCAGGGTAAGGGATGCCCTGCCTGAGCTCCTCGAGGCCGCCTCGATGCTGGCGTTGGAGTTCCCGAGGCTTATGGTTCTGGGGGACTTCAATTTGCCATCGCTGGGGATGGCTTCTGAGGTGGCAAGGGAGTTCATGGCTTCCATGGCAGCCATGGGCCTGACTCAGGTAGTTCGGGGTCCGACCAGGGGCAGTGGTCACATGCCAGACCTAGTTTTCTTGTCGGAGCAGTGGCAGAGTGATCTGAGACTACAGGATTTAGTCATCTCACCTGTGCCATGGTCAGATCACTATCTGGTGACTCTTGACTTTCTGGGGGCGACACTTCATCGTAGGGAGGCAGGGCCTATTAAAATGGTCCGCCCTCGGCGACTAATGGATCCAGACGGATTCCAGAGGGAACTGGGGGATGTTCCTCTGGATCGACTACACGATTCACCCGAGGCACTCGTCGACCTGTGGAATAGGACGACAATAGTAGCCTTGGATGAAATCGCGCCACTGCGGCCTCTCCGCGCCCGGGGGATTAGGTCATCTCCGTGGTTCACAGATGAACTGCGCAAACTCAAACGGGCAAAGAGACGCCTAGAGCGCCGCTGGGTGAAGACCCAGGATGACTCCGATTGGACACTAGCTAGAGCTGCTATTAGGGCCTACCTAGTGGCGATGGGGGTGGTGAGGCGGCAATACTTCACCGCCCTTATTGCCTCCGCTGATAATCGCCCAGCCGCCCTGTTCCGGGTAACCAGGTCCCTCCTTGGTAGGGGGAGATCGGTGCCCGGTTGGCAGGGTTCGGCTGAGGACTTTGCTGACCATCTGGTGGAGAAAATCGATCGGATTCGTTCAGGATTGAACCCTGGTGTGGATGGGGAGAGTTGGGGAGATGCCGGGGCACAGTCTTGCAGTACGATCTGGGATCAGTTTGATCCTGTTGTCCCTGATGAAGTGGACAGGCTCCTTGCAGCTGTTCGTGCCACTACATGTCCTTTGGACCCCTGTCCCACTTGGTTGGTGAAAGCCTCCAAGGAGGTAACAGGTGGCTGGGTTGGGGGGATAATAAATGCTTCTTTACGGGAGGGGGTATTTCCTGCACAGCTAAAACATGCTTTGGTGCGCCCCCTCCTGAAGAAGATGTCCCTCGACCCAGCTGTCCTTAACAACTACAGGCCGGTTTCCAACCTGCCCTTTCTGGGTAAGGTTTTGGAGAAGGCGGTGGCGCGCCAGCTGCAGAGTGTCCTGGAGGAAGCGGATTATCTAGACCCCTTTCAATCAGGGTTCAGGCCCGGGTATGGAACGGAGATGGCATTGGTCGCACTGATGGATGATCTCTGGCGAGAGCAGGACGGGGGTTGTCCATCCGTCCTTGCTCTTCTTGACCTCTCAGCGGCCTTCGATACCGTCGACCACGGTATCCTTCTGGAACGGCTCGAAGGACTGGGGATCCAGGGCACTGTGTTGTCCTGGTTTTCCTCTTTTCTGGAGGGCCGTACCCAGTCGGTGTGGTTAGAGAGTGAGAGGTCCAGCCCTAGGCCCCTCAAGTATGGGGTGCCTCAGGGCTCTGTGCTCTCTCCTCTCTTATTTAACATCTACATGAAGCCACTGGGTGAGATCATTCGTTCCCACGGGGTGCGGTACCATCAGTACGCGGATGATACTCAGCTGTACATCTCGGCCCGTGGGGACCCCAGTAATGCTGTTGAAATCCTATCCGGATGCCTGGAGGCCATTGGGGTCTGGATGGGGGTCAATGGGCTTCGGCTGAATCCCGGCAAGACAGAGTGGCTGTGGATAGGGGGCCCCGTGTTATCCAGGGAGCTACCACCTTTGGTACTGGATGGGGCTGTTTTGCCCCAGACAGACCCAGTGCGCAACTTGGGGGTCCTTCTGGACTCACGGCTGCTGCTAGAAGAACAAGTAGCGGCTGTGGCCAGGAGGGCTTTTGCCCAACTTCGGGTGATTCGCCAATTGCGCACGCTCCTTGACCGGGGCTCCTTGCTTATGGTCACCCATGCTCTGGTTACTTCCCGACTAGATTACTGTAATGCGCTCTACATGGGGCTGCCCTTGACGACCATTCGGAGGCTGCAGCTGGTCCAGAATGCGGCGGCCCGGGTGGTGATGGGGTGTGGGCGATATGCCCATGCTTCACCGCTACTTCGGGAGCTGCACTGGTTACCAGTTTGTCTCCAGGTGCAATTTAAGGTGCTGGTTTTGACCTTTAAAGCCCTATATGGCAGGGGGCCAGGATACCTTAGAGACCGCATCGTCCAAAGAGTGTCTGCCCGTCCAACCAGAGCGGACCGGAGGGGCTCTCTAATAGTGCCATCAACTAGGGGTGCACATCTGTCTAGCACCCGAAGGAGCGGCTTCTCCGTGTCCGCACCAACTCTCTGGAACCTCCTGCCAATAGACCTAAGACTCCAAAGTGAACTGCTGCCCTTCAGGAAAGGAGTGAAGACCTGGCTGGCAGGACAGGTGTGGGGCCCGAATGGGACTATGGTGCCCGCCTGCTGGCTTTTATAAGAACTCTCTCTTCTTTCCTTTTGTATAGTAGGTGGATGGGGTTGGGTGGGATATGGGTTTTTAAATGGGGTGGGATGTGGGTTTTATAATGTTTTTATGTATTTTTAGAATTGTTGTAATGCCGCCCTGAGTCGGGTTCTGCCTGAGTGGGCGGCATATACAAATATGACTATAAATAAATAAAAAAAATAAACAAAAAAATTAAGGGCACAATGATAACTAGCTAGGCTGACATTAGGGTAGCAGAAGTTATGTTCTATCAAAACCCCACCTGGGGTCGGAAGGGGAAGAACTTCAGCTTTCCTAAACAGAAAATAGCAGAAGGTGGGCAAAATTATAGACCACAAGCACAGCATAGTAACCACGGAAACTGAGTTGACAACTACCCATCAACAGCTAGCAGCCAACACAAGGTGTTAGGCTAGCCTAAGGGCAGTTGCATTGTCACAAGGAACTCATGCCCTATCCATGGCCATCTCAATCACTCTTAAATTGGATTTTGTTTGAAGTGGTAGTCAACGCCATCGGCTCTGGGGATTGCGGGCAGGCGGGAGCTGCTGCTGCTGCTGCTGCAGCTGTCTTCGCTCCCCAGGCCTCGCCAGCCTGGAGAGCAGAAAAGGAGGAGCCACCACTGCTATGGCCTCGAGTGCTGCCTGCCCAGCCCTGGGAGCCAATGCCATCGGCTCTGTGGATTGCAGGCAGGTGAGAGCTGCTGCCCCCGCAGAGGTTCCTCTTCCGAGCTTTTATGGGTTCTATGCTCCACTCAAGGACATTGGACTCTGGGTTTGTTGCTGGACTTTTTTGGGGAGGTTGCATATTTTTATATTGTGCTTTCGGTGTGTGTTTTGATATGAATATTGTATGGATTATATTCATATTACATTTTTTAATTTTGTGATGTTGTATATTTAATATTATGTACCTATTTATTCTTTATATTGTCATTATTGTATTTCTTTTGCTTTTTTCTGCTGCTGTCTGCAGTGCAGACAGCACACATTGGTGTAAACCGCTTTGAGTCGCCTTTGGGCCGAATAAAGTGCTATATAAATAAAAAGTGAAGTAAAATGAAATGTTAAAGAGTAAACAAAACAACAGAAAACAAAAGACAAAAAAGCTGTGGCACCTTAAAGACTAACTCCTTTATTTTAATGTTAGCTTTCGTGGACCAAGTCCACTTCATCAGACATAAGAGTGGATATCATGGACTGCATTTATACATATTTGGTATGGAGACCCAGAGTGGCTGGGCTAGGTTCATTGGTCATGGAAATCAATGAGTTATTTACAATGAGTTATAAAAGGTTTTACAGCAGAAAATCTCTGGTGGATGTCAGTTTGTAGAGTTAAGCTTCTAAAATAAGCATTTTGATATTACAATGGGTTAATTGAGGATGTTTTATGGGGTAGGCACAGCTAGGGGTTAACTGCCCTGAGAAACATCCCCCTCCCTCTTCTTCACACATTTTAGTCTGTTCTGCAAACTGAACGTAATTTTTAGATTTGATAATGTCCCAGAAATCCCTTTCTAATGTTCAAACCTTTAAGATGGGTGTCAAGCATGGGTTATCTCCCCGCCGCCGCCGCGCTCTCCCCGCCCCCACCACCGGCGGGGAGATAAAGGGAGCCTCCCGTGGCCCGGGAGGCTCCGAAGAGGGACGCCGCCGCTGCCGCCGCCGCCGCCGCGCTCTCCCCGCCCCCACCACCGGCGGGGAGATAAAGGGAGCCTCCCGTGGCCCGGGAGGCTCCGAAGAGGGACGCCGCCGCTGCCGCCGCCGCTGCCGCCGCCGCTGCCGCGCTCTCCCCGCCCCCACCATCGGCGGGGAGATAAAGGGAGCCTCCCGTGGCCCGGGAGGCTCCGAGGAGGGACGCCGCCGCTGCCGCCGCCGCCGCCGCGCTCTCCCTGCCCCCACCACCGGCGGGGAGATAAAGGGAGCCTCCCGTGGCCCGGGAGGCTCCGAAGAGGGACGCCGCCGCTGCCGCCGCCGCCGCCGCGCTCTCCCCGCCCCCACCACCGGCGGGGAGATAAAGGGAGCCTCCCGTGGCCCGGGAGGCTCCGAAGAGGGATGCCGCCGCCGCCGCCGCCGCCGCCGTGCTCTCCCCGCCCCCACCACCGGCGGGGAGATAAAGGGAGCCTCCCGTGGCCCGGGAGGCTCCGAAGAGGGCCGCCGCCGCCGCCGCCGCCGCCGCCGCCGCCGCCGCCGCCGCCGCCGTGCTCTCCCCGCCCCCACCACCGGCGGGGAGATAAAGGGAGCCTCCCGTGGCCCGGGAGGCTCCGAAGAGGGATGCCGCCGCCGCCGCCGCCGCCGCCGTGCTCTCCCCGCCCCCACCACCGGCGGGGAGATAAAGGGAGCCTCCCGTGGCCCGGGAGGCTCCGAAGAGGGATGCCGCCGCCGCCGCCGCCGCCGCCGCCGTGCTCTCCCCGCCCCCACCACCGGCGGGGAGATAAAGGGAGCCTCCCGTGGCCCGGGAGGCTCCGAGGAGGGACGCCGCCGCTGCCGCAGCCACGCAGGATTGTCCCCCCCCCGCCCCCTTCCATTGGGCGGGGAGGTTGGAGGGCCTTTCTGCCCAAGGGAGCCAGAGGTGCCGTAACCATCGCGCTAGGCCGTCCCTCCCTGCCCTTCGCCATTGGGCGGGGAGTTTAGGAGGGCTCCTCATGGTAGTGGGGAGCCGAAGACGCTGCCGTGGATGTTGTCTCCACACACGGACGTCCCCTCCAGCTCCTTGCCTCCGCCCTCCCTATCTGGGGGGAAGAAAAAGGAGATGTGGACGACAGGACTCGCCAGCGCTTTTTGTGCGTTCTAGGAGCCAATGTTCGGTGCTGGAATTGGGGGGGGATGGCGGAGGGGGAGGGAAGAGAGAGTGTTGGCCTTGCCAGCCAGGAAGGAGGGGCAGCATTCCGTCTAGGGAGGTTCCGGAGATTCATATAGGTGTTGTGACGGGCATGGGGCGGTATGGCGGGTATCGTGGGGCGGGCCGCACTCGGGGAATGCGGGTCCGATGTTTAATTGCGGTCCCTCATTCCAGCCCTACCGGTACATCTCTGGGCCCTGAGCGGCAGATCCGGAGTGACCCCACCCTTAGGCTGCTGCTGGTGAATGCCAGGTCGGTTTGTAATAAGGCCCCCCTGATTCAAGATGCCATCCAGGAAGGGCTGGCCGACCTGGCATGCATCACTGAAACCTGGCTGACTCCTGAAGATGGAGTACCTCTCTCGGACATGTGTCCAGCTGGGTTCGGTACTTGGCACCAGCCTAGAGGTGAGGGGAGGGGCGGTGGTGTCGCCATTGTTGCCAGGGAGTCCTTGGGAGTTGCTAGGGCCACTGCTCCTCAAGTGTCTGGTTGTGAGGCCCTGCTTCTACGGTTGGGCCCCAAGGGTCAGCTGGGGATCTTACTCCTGTACCTGCCCCCTTGCAGGGTAAGGGATGCCCTGCCTGAGCTTCTCGAGGCCGCCTCGATGCTGGCGTTGGAGTTCCCGAGACTTATGGTTCTGGGGGACTTCAATTTGCCATCGCTGGGGACGGCTTCTGAGGTGGCAAGGCAGTTCATGGCTTCCATGGCAGCCATGGGCCTGACTCAGGTAATTCGGGGTCCAACCAGAGGCAGTGGTCACATGCCAGACTTAGTTTTCTTGTCGGAGCGGTGGCAGAGTGATCTAAGATTACAGGATTTAGTCATCTCACCTGTGCCATGGTCGGATCACTATCTGGTGACTCTTGACTTTCTGGGGGCGACACTTCACCGTAGGGAGGCAGGGCCGATTAAAATGGCCCGCCCTCGGCGACTAATGGATCCAGATGGATTCCAGAGGGAACTGGGGGATATTCCTCTGGATCGGCTACGCGATTCACCCGGGGCACTTGTCGACCTGTGGAATAGGTCGACAACAGTAGCCTTGGATGAAATCGCGCCACTGCGGCCTCTCCGCGCCCGGGGGACTAGGTCATCTCCGTGGTTCACAGATGAACTGCGTGAACTCAAACGGGCAAAGAGACGCCTAGAGCGCCGCTGGGTGAAGACCCAGGATGACTCCGATTGGACACTAGCTAGAGCTGCTATTAGGGCCTACCTAGTGGCGATAGGGGTGGTGAGGCGGCAATACTTCACCGCCCTTATTGCCTCCGCTGATAATCGCCCAGCCGCCCTGTTCCGGGTAACCAGGTCCCTCCTTGGTAGGGGGGGATCGGTGCCCGGTTGGCAGGGTTCGGCTGAGGACTTTGCTGACCATCTGGTGGAGAAAATCGATCGGATTCGTTCAGGGTTGAATCCTGGCGTGGATGGGGAGGGTCGGGGGGGGTGCCGGAGCGCAGTCTTGCTGTACGATCTGGGATTAGTTCGATCCTGTTGTCCCTGATGAAGTGGACAGGCTCCTTGCAGCTGTTCGTGCCACTACATGTCCTTTGGATCCCTGTCCTACTTGGTTGGTGAAAGCCTCCAAGGAGGTAACAGGTGGCTGGATAGGGGGGGATAATAAATGCCTCTTTACGGGAGGGGGTATTTCCTGCACAGCTAAAACATGCTTTGGTGCGCCCCCTCCTGAAGAAGATGTCCCTCGACCCAGCCGTCCTTAACAACTACAGGCCAGTTTCCAACCTGCCCTTTTTGGGTAAGGTTTTGGAGAAGGCGGTGGCGCGCCAGCTGCAGAGAGTCCTGGAGGAAGCGGATTATCTAGACCCCTTTCAATCAGGGTTCAGGCCCGGATATGGAACAGAGACGGCATTGGTCGCACTGATGGATGATCTCTGGCGGGAGCGGGACGGGGGTTGTCCATCCGTCCTTGCTCTTCTTGACCTCTCAGCGGCTTTCGATACCGTCGACCACGGTATCCTTCTGGAATGGCTCGAAGGACTGGGGATCCAGGGCACTGTGTTGTCCTGGTTTTCCTCATTTCTGGAGGGCCGTACCCAGTCGGTATGGTTAGAGAGTGAGAGGTCCAGCCATAGGCCCCTTAAGTATGGGGTGCCGCAGGGCTCTGTGCTCTCTCCTCTCTTATTTAACATCTATATGAAGCCACTGGGTGAGATCATTCGTTCCCACGGGGTGCGGTACCATCAGTACGCGGATGATACTCAGCTGTACATCACGGCCCGTGGGGACCCCAGTGATGCTGTTGAAATCCTATCCGGATGCCTGGAGGCCATTGGGGTCTGGATGGGGGCCAATGGGCTTCGGCTGAATCCCAGCAAGACAGAGTGGCTGTGGATAAGGGGCCCCGTGTTATCCAGGGAGTTACCACCTTTGGTACTGGATGGGGCTGTTTTGCCCCAGACAGACCCAGTGCACAATTTGGGGGTTCTTCTGGACTCGCGGCTGCTGCTGGAAGAACAAGTGGCGGCTGTGGCCAGGAGGGCTTTTGCCCAACTTTGGGTGATTCGCCAATTGCGCACACTCCTGGACCGGGGCTCCTTGCTTATGGTCACCCATGCTCTGGTTACCTCCCGACTAGACTACTGTAATGCGCTCTACATGGGGCTGCCCTTGACGACCATTCGGAGGCTGCAGCTGGTCCAGAATGCAGCGGCCCGGGTGGTAATGTGGTGTGGGCGATATGCCCATGCCTCTCCGCTACTCCGGGAGCTGCACTGGTTACCAGTTTGTCTCCGGGTGCAATTTAAGGTGCTGGTTTTGACCTTTAAAGCCCTATATGGCAGGGGGCCAGGATACCTTAGAGACCGCATCGTCCCAAGAGTGTCTGCCCGTCCAACTAGAGCGGACCGGAGGGGTTCTCTAATTGTGCCACCAACGAGGGATGCACATTTGTCTAGCACCCGAAGGAGGGCCTTCTCCGTGTCCGCTCCAACTCTCTGGAACCTCCTGCCAATAGACCTAAGACTCCAAAGTGAATTGCTGCCCTTCAGGAAAGGAGTGAAGACCTGGCTGGCAGGGCAGGTGTGGGGCCCGAATGGGACTATGGTGCCCGCCTGCTGGCTTGTATAAGAACTCTCTCTCTTCCTCTTCCTCTTCCTTTTTCTTCCTTTTTCTTCCTTTTATAGTGGATGGGATGGGTGGGTGGGATATAGGGGTTTTTAAAGGGGGTGGGTTGGGGGTTTTTATAATGTTTTATGTATTTTTGTGCATTGTTGTGATGCCGCCCTGAGTCGGGCATGCCTGAGCGGGCGGCATATACAAATTTGACTAATAAATAAATAAATAAATAAATAAATAAATAAATAAATAAATGTATATATTTTATCTGTGTTGTCTCTCTCCCTGAATTCTAGTCCTGTAATTTCCTTGTTCCAAAATGGCAACTTCTAGATCCCGTATACAATGTCCAGGAGAAGTAAAATGTTTTGAAACAGGTTTCAGCTTATTAGCATTTCTGATGTCTGATTTGTGTCCATTAATTCTTTTGCAAAGAGATTGCCCTGTTTGACCTAGGTAGAGGACAGAGGGGCATTTTTGGCAGTAGATGGCATAGATCACATTAGTAGAGGGCACTAGTAAAACCACCCCTAATGCTGTATTTCATGTTGTTGGGTCCAGTAATTGTATTTCCAGACTAAATGTGGGGGCATAGCTGACATCTGGGTCTGTTGCTGGAACTGGGTCTGATGGGAACTGCACCCTGCAACAGACCCTGATGTCAGCTGTGCCCCCCACATTTACTTTGGAAATTTACAAGTTTACGACAGCCACAGGTGCATTTACGGCAGCATTTTGGGCATGGGTGGGTGCATTTAACATCTGCTTCCAGGAGAAGTGAGGGCAATGCAGGCCGGATAATTAGGTGCCATGGGCTGAATCCAGTCCACGGGTCGAAGTTAGGGAACCCCTGGGTTAGACCTCAGTGGGAGTAAATGGTGTTTTTTATGTTTATTGTTTGTTTATGTTTATTTGATTTATATGCCACCCTACTCAGCATATGCCGACTCAGGGTGGCTCACAATCCATCAAACAAAAACACAATATAGCAAAACAAAATACAATAACAGATACAGTATAGCAAAGAACAAAAAAAATACAATAGAGTCCAATAATATCTCAGTAAATACAATAACATCGTAGCCTCTCCACCCTGCAGGACAGATCGGTTGCAGCCGCACAAGTCCAGCTGCCTCTACAGCCTTTTAAGTCCTTGCCGACAACTGCTTCCATCCCCACGAGTGACGGGGAGATGCATTGAGAGTACAGAAAGCACCAGGAGTCCTCCATGACTGTAGGCATCTCACCTTATCCTCTGGCCAGGCAGGGCCATGGGGAGGAGATGGTGTCCGCAGGTGCAGCCACTTCTATCCCTGCACCAGTGTTGGGGGCAACATGGAGATGCAGTGAGAGTCCATAATGCGGTGGGAGTCCTCCGTGACTGCGGGCATCCCTCTTTATCCTCTGGCCCGGCAGGGCTGGGGTGGTGGTATGAGATGGCATCTGCAGGTGCAGTCACTTCCATCCCCGCACCAATGGTGGGTGCAACAGGGAGATACAGCAAGAGTCCGGAACATACCTGTCAAGTTTTGGATTTGGAAATAAGGGAAATTTCCCGGCAAATATGGGGTACTTGACAGCTATGCTTATCCTGTGCTGCCCTCCAATGGCAGCAATAGGGCATTGCAGTCTAATTAATAAGGGATGACGGCGGGAAAGAGGGTAAAATAAGGGGTTTTCATGGCCAATAAGGGATACTTGACAGCTATGGTCCGGAATAGTTGTTGTTCAGCTGTATCTGAAATTGTAATTTTAGCTGCTTCATTTGATTTTTGTCTGGTAAGTATGTGTAAGATAACAGTGTTAAATGACTGCAAGTGTGCTAGGAAGCCCCCACAACAAACTCTGTCCTTTCTCAGTGTTGGCTTTCAATATAGAATACGGGTGGAGTAATTTCAAAGTATTTATATCTTGCCCTTCAAAGGGGAGAGCTCTCAGTTGGGATTTCATGTCAATAAACATCAGGCAATTCAGTACTGGTCCTCCGTTTTATTGTCTAGAAAGTCACATCACTGGTTTGCTGCGTATTAGCTAACCCTCATATGAATGGGGCATGGACAATAAATGGAGGGTAGGGAAAATCACCAAGGGGCCCATATTTTAAAACAAATAGCAAGTGTTTTAAGAGAGAATGCCAAGAGGGCTAAAGGTCAGAATAAATTCAGACATAAGTTTTTTAAAAAAGAACAGATTATTTCAATTTTGTTTAGAGCAAGAGAAAGAATACAGAAATAATACATCTGCTATGCAGAAGGGAGAGAGAAATGTAATGGGTGGTAGGGGAGACAGAACTGAACATCTATTTGGCCTCCATCTTCTTCCAAATGGACATATTGCTTTCGTTAGCAACAATGATAAACACATAAATTAATTTTTATTTTAAAAAATAGAATACAAGAGGCAGCGGGGAAGTTGCTGGCTAAGATAGGTAATGAGGTGAGATGGGAACATAGATTTAATTTAAATTAATTAAAGCCTCCAGGGTCAGAAAAACTGCATTTAATCATCCGAAAAAAAGGAAGAACTTAGAGAAGCAACCTTAGAATTTCTGTCTACAGTTTTTGACAATTCTCAAAGAACATGTAGATCTCAAAAGACTGGAAGTGAAAAAATGTCATCCCTATGTTGAGAAAGACAATCCACACACTAACTGACACTAAGAGGAAAAACAACCAAGAAAACTAAGGTGATATGATATTCCAGTATTTGAAGGCTGTCATGCAAAAATTAAAATAATAATAATGGGGGAAGCTTCTATTTTGTAGCTGCAGAAGGAAGGACCTGAACTAATAGATTCAGGTTATAAGAGCTGAGAATTTAGCTAAAGCATTAGGAAGAACCTTCTGAATATGCAAACTGTTTGACAGTGGTATGGGTCACCTTAGAACCGTGGTGCTGAACCTATGGCACATGTGACAGAGGGGCCACTCGGAGCCCTCTCTGTGGGCACATGCACCATCGCCTCAGCACAGAGATCACCATGCCCCTCTGCTCAGCAGCCCAATGGGAGCACTTCCTCCCTCCCCTCTCTGGGGTAAGGCGGGTGGGTCACATGTGGCATGAGGGTGCAGCACGGATGGCAGCCGGTTGAATATGTGGTGAAGATGAGTTGCTTTTCCTAAACTAAAACCTCATTATTCAGGTTGAATTGCCATTTTGGCACTTTACGATAAATAAGTGGGTTTGGGGTTGTAGTTTGGGCACTCAGTCTCTAAAAGGTTTGCCATCACTGCATTAGAAGGTGGCAGACTATCTCTCTTGGGATCTTTTAAAACAAAGATTGGATAGCCATCCCTCTGGGGTAATTTAGCTCTAGATTTCATACATTAACAAAAAGGGTCTTCAAATTCTACAATTTTAAAATTGTGATTATTAAAATTATAACCTGTACCTAATGTGACTATTTTCAGAATTAATGAAATAATATTTTTAAGGCTGATGTCTATGTTGTGTGTGTGTGTTTTTTTTTAGGCTTAACTATGGAGAGGTAGAACTTTCCTCCAGTCAAATCAGGGCTGTCTGACACTCCTTGTGATCAAATCATCCTGGGCCAGGTGTTTCCTAGACCTTACAAAATATCCTTAAAAGTCTACAATAATAAAATCATGCTAATGCCTTTTGATTCTTTAGAAATGGTCCAGAAAACTTTATAATAAACAATAACAATTATATCTAGTATATTAGATGCTACAATTAATTTAAAGATTTGCTTTAAGGATATCTACATACCCATTGCTAATCTGCTATATGGCAGAATTGTTTACAAAGGGTAAGGTGTTATGGGAAAAATACAGAGAAACATAATGACAAGTAGGAATATGTACTTGAGACATAAATAAATAAAGCCATATAACCTAGCGGTATATACCATACCAAACAAAATAAAGAGAAAAAAGATCTCATAATCAACATACATTATAAGAAGCGACAATGAAGCATATGTGTTACCAAAATAGCCTAAAAATTGAATATGTGACAGGATGTGAGGCTCATGTGAAATGATCAAGCCCATTTTTGTGTTGAAAATTTAGCAATCAAGATGAATGAACCTGATGAATTCAGAAGCCAAAGGAGACTAAAACCTTCTGGCATTTCCAAATGTATGTACTGATTCCTATGTCAAAAGTCATAATTCTAATGATCAGTGCTTAGGAATCTAAAACATAGATATATAAGTATATAAATCTCCAATTTGTGAGCTCAGTCTTTTGCACAGTGGATTTTGCACCTTCTACTCATATCCCTCCATTTGAGAAGGATGAAATTCAGAGTTTAATACATTACATTTAAATCTGTGATAAGTACTGGATTTACTGAAGAGCATACGTAATTTCATGATGCATGAAAGACTTTAAGAAAACATTATGAAAGGGAGTGAAGATAGTAAAACATAAAACTTAACTTAACAAGCAATATTAATATCAATCCCAACATCTATTAAAGCATCTAAAATTCTTAAGAGCTATAAAACTCTGCTAAAATAGAATGATATTTTTAAAATGTTCTTTTTCATCCTAAAGTACAGAAGGAAAACTGCAAAGGAATAACAGGAGCACATGTAGCAATTTTGTTGTTGTTGTTCAGTCACACAGTCAAGTCCAACCCTTTGCGACCCCAGGGACCATCATATGCCAGGCTCCTCTATCTTCCACCATCCTTCTCAGCCCACTCAGATCTACGCCCATTGTATCAACAATGCCATCTAGCCACCTCATCCTCTGGTGTCCCCTTTTCCTTTTTCCTTCTATCTTTCCCATCATCAAGGCCTTCTCTAGTGAGTCCTCTCTTCTCATTTGGTGGCCAAAATACTTGAGCTTCATCTTCAGTATTTTTCCTACCAATGAGCAGTCAGGGTTGATGTCCTTCAAAATCAACTGATTTGATCTCCTTGCCATCCAGGGGACTCTCAAGAGCATCACAATTCAAAGGCATCTATTCTTCTGCACTTAGCCTTCCTTATGGTCCAGCTTTCACAGCCATACATTACTCCTGGGAAGGCCATTCTTTATCACATGAGGCTGGTAGTATTAGTTGTATAGAGTGCAGTCAAAAGACACTGGTTAAATAACAACTGAGTCACAAATCAGTTTTACATTTTAAAACTTGAGTTCCATGTCATGCAACAACTAAATCAGAAATCCAATTTGATTCTATAATAAACCTGGTTATATTTTGGACTCTTGAGATCTTTGTAGCAATTCTATTGTCTTCTCCCTTGACACAATCCACAGGAAAAAATGATGACAATCAACTCCCTCATTTGAAGCCACTGTTTGCAGAATAATAGGTAAATCAAACTTTGCAAAATAACCTTTGCTTTGTTTTGAAGTATTGAAAATGTGCTGCCAATGATCACAGAGCTAATAAATAGGAGTGTTTCAAAAGTGGACTCTGCAACCACTTCTTCTGACCAAGGCACATAATACTTACAGAGGTCCACTAACATCTTTTGTCCAGTAGTATACTGACCAGTCTTCAGATGATTCAACTTTGGCTCCAGAGGCCTAATGTTACCTCAGGCAGCACTTGTCTGTAGTAGGTAAGTTCTCTCAGGACAAACAGACACATCTGTGCTTTGATGGTAAGGCTCGTATTGTGGTCTCTCTAAATCACTGATCAACTGGAATGAGTCCTCCAACCCATTTAATGAGTTGCTAATAACTCAGTGGAGGGTTCCTGGAACAGTATTGTCAGGGGCAGAACAACCAATGGAACAATCCCAATTGCTAACCAAAGCTGGCTCAGGAGCAGCAACATGGTTTTCCAGAGGCACTTACCAATACCTCATGGCCAAGTTAGTTTTACCAATGCATGTGGTTTAGAGATCAATAGTATATGTAAAATCTAATCCCTCTCCCATCTTTTGGGGGAACCTGGACAAGAGGTTAAGATGAAAGGCCTCACAATTCAATGGAGACCCTGGTTGCGCTTTGTGAAAAGGAGGCAACGTCAGTCCTGGATACAATTGTGCCACTGCGGCTTCTTCTGCCTGCAGGCTATGCATGGCTCCCTGGTTTACAGAAGAATTGGGGGAGCTGAAGTGGGCAAAGAGATGCCTAGAGTGCTGCTGGGTGAAGACGCGGAGTGAGTACGACCAAACATGAATTAGAGCCGCTATCAGAGCCTACCTTGTGGTGATGATGGTGGTGAAGTGCCAATAATTCACCACTCTTATTTCCTCTGCAGATAATCACCCAGCGGCCCTGTTCCAGGTAACCAGATCCCTCCTTGGTTAGTAGGGGGGAGGGGGCAGGGCCTGGTTGGCAAGGCTCAGCTGATGGTTTTGCTGATCATCTGGCAGAGAAAATTGCTCTCATTCACTCAGGGTTCAATCTTGACATGGAGATGGATCACCTGGAGAGGGGTGGAGCAGAGTCTAGCCATGTTTTATGGGATTGGTTTGATCCTGTTGGCCCTGATGAAGTGGAGCTTGGTTTGATCCTGTTGGCTTCTTGGAGCTGTGTGTGATACCACTTGCTTATTAGATCACTGCCCAGCCTGGCTGGTTATAGCTGCCATGGCATCAGTGGGCAGTTGGGTCGGTGTGATGGTGAATGCTTCCATATGGGAGGGGGTGTTCCCAGCAGCTTTTAAACATGCGTTGTGCGCCCCTCCTAAAAAAAGCCATCACTCGACCCTACAGTATTAACAAATTTTAGACCAATCTCCAACCTTCCCTTTCTGGGGAAGGTGTTGGAAAGAGCAGTGGCATGGCAGCTCCAGGGGGTTCTGGATTATCTGAATTATCTGGACCCATTTCTGTGAGGATTCAGGCCCGGTTATGGTACCGAGACTGCATTAGTCACACTCATGGATGATCTTTGGTAGGAGTGAGAAAGGGGGCACCCCTCTGTTCTCACTCTTCTTGACCTCTCAGCAGCTTTCGATACCATCGACCACGGTTATCCTTCTGGGGCAGCTCTAAGCATTGCTGGCCCAGGGCACTGTGTTGTCCTGGTTTTCCTCATTTCTGAGGGGCCAGACTCAGTCGGTGTATTTAGAGGATGAGATGTCCAACCCTAGGCTTCACCAGTGTGGGGTGCCACAGGGCTCGGTACTCTCACCTCTATTGTTTAACATCTACATGAAACCACTGGGTGAGATCGTTCATTCTCATGGGGTGAGGTATCATCAGTATGCTGATGATATCTAATTGTATATCTCTGCCCGTGGGGACTCGAGTGATGCAGTCAAAGTCCTAACCAGGTGCCTGGAGGCTGTTAGGGTCTGGATGGGGTAAAATGGGCATCAGCTGAACCCTGGCAAGACTGAGTGGCTGTGGGTTCAGACCCCCGCATTAACCTGGGACCTACCATCTTTGGTTTTGGATGGGGCATTTTTGTCCCAGATAGACCCAGTGCATAATTTGGGGGTCCTCCTGGACTCATGACTACTCCTCGAGTAGTCTGGTCACCTCCAGACTGGATTACTGTAATGCGCTCTACATGGGGCTGCCCTTGATGACCATTCAGAGGCTACAGCTGGTCCAGAATGTGGCTGCACGGGTAGTGATGGGACGTGGACATTATGCCCATGTTTCGCTGCTGCTCCGGGAGCTGCACTGGTTGCCAGTGTGCCTCCGGGTGCAATTCAAGGTGCTGGTTTTGACCTTTAACGTCCTACATGGCAGTGGACCAGGATACTTAAGAGACCGCATCACCCCAAGGTTTTCAGCCCATCCTACTAAGGGCAGACCGGAAAGGTTCCATGGTTGTCCCACCAGTGAAAGAAGTACATCTATCAGGAACCAGGAGGAGAGCCTTCTCGGTGTCTGCCCTGGCCCTTTGGAACATCCTGCCATTGGAGTTACACCTCTAGATGGAGCTGCTCCCCTTTAGAAGAGCACTAAAGACATGGCTATGTCAGTGGGTGTGGGGTGTGAATGGTATGACCTCCCACCCCTGCTGGCTTGTCTAGCTCATGTAGGGAGGTTTGGACCATGTCAGCTCTTTAATGTGGGTGCATGGAGGGTTAAGGATAGTTTAAATTAGATAATTGTATGTGATTTTATTATGGTAGTTTTAGATATACAAATTTTACTTGATGTTTTTATGCAATTGTTTTTATGTGATTTTTTAATTATCTTTGTAAACCACCTTGGGTCACTTTTTAAGCGAGGAAGGTGGTATAGAAATAGTGGACATACATAAATAAATAAATAATATCCTTCTCCCATATACAGGTCAGACGTGAAACTGCCAAAATGAAGGGACCTTTTGGTGAGTTCATTCAGTAGTTCCTTTCACCTGGCCTAGTGTGAGAAAGACTAGCAAGCGACAATAGGTTGCCATTACCAGGGTACTCCTGACTGTGGTTCAAAAATACCACAATCTTCAAGGATACACTTTCTGTGCACCCCATGAAAGACTATCTGATAAATTAAGAAACCTCCAGCTGAGCAGGGCTTGAATTGTCATAGCAAACACCTCCACATGGGTGCCTTTAGTGTGAAATAGAAGAGAATGAAGAGGGTGGTGACCACTAACAAGGACATCTTTCCAGATTTGCTTGAATGTATTCTGAGGCACTCTAAACAAAACCCTAAGTAAATGGGTCTGTTGTCCTGCAGTCACTCTGAGGTGGAAGGAATGCCTTTACAAACTCTTTCTTCCTTCTAACATTTCTTACACAAGTCCACATCATCCATGGGCAGTGGAGTACATAAGATCTATATTGTTATAGGTTATATAGGCTTCTAGCAGGCTTGAGTCTTCTGTCACCAAATAGTTAATCATAGCCACATGATAATTCAGGTATGATGTTGTGCAGCAGTGTGAGTCAACATCCTGGAAGATAATTCTAAAAATGTGGCTAGACCAAACAAAAATTCATAACTTTGAAATAGTTATTTGCAGCAGCACTAACTTCAATTTAGTAGTGACAGACAATCTGATCTTCTTGTATTCTAAAAATATATATTATTAAAAATAGATCTGATTTATCTCCCCTCCTTCCCATTGAGAAATAGATGATCTTGAGGGGAACCAAATAATGAATAACTGTAAAACACTTAATGTTATTGTCTTAAAATACTATTAATTGCCCTTCTCACTTTTCTATATGTCAAGCAAATTCATCCTATAGTGGTAGAAGTATTGGTCTTTTAAGATAGCACTTTTCTGTAGAAAAACAGGGGAAAGGTTTGCCTTGCTTTCACTGAATTTCCAATCTCATTCCATTTATCCTGGAACAGAATCTTATTTAGGTTCTTTAACTAGTCTAGGAGAAATACCTTGTGCAATTATTTGTAGATCTTTCCTTCTTTTCCACCAATTTAGGATGACTACATTTCACATACCCTCATCTCTTCACAATAGAAACAAGCAGAAACCTGCTGGCTCAAGGGGTGTAGCAGCCTTTTCAATAGCCAGAAGGTAAGATAGATAGCATCATTTCTATAGTTTTACTTTTCCAATTTTATTTTTGAGTTCCACACCAGATCATCTAACAAGCAGTGTAGTGGATGAGCATCATCTTTCTGATGACGGAATCTCATGTTGGCTTCAAGCATGCAAAAGCCAGCATCCTTTTTAGCAGGTTGATCACTAACTAATATAATCATTTCCTGATCAAGAAGGTGAATAAAGTGCTCTTTTACAACTGCAAAAATCATCAAAGGAATAGTGCTGGTCAGTCTTCAGGGACTTAGGTGAGATGACAATATAACAAAGACTTCTTTAAGAACTTAATGGGCATCTCTTGACACTGGGGGAGTGAGCAAAACAGTGGCAAATGCAAGCGCGGCGCCAAAATGGCCGCCGCGCCCTTTGCGGGCCCCCCCCACAGGACAGAGAATCCGGGTAGTTAGGGGCGTGGCCAGCTCCCTTATAAAAGGGGTGGCCACGAGGCAGCCGCGCTGCCATTTTGCCTCAGCGACGGAGCGGAGAAGTTTTTTCCCTGCGCCTCCGTCGCTCGTTGGTATTGCCGGGAAGCCTTTTGGGTCGTTTTTGCTTAGCTAGCTTCCCTTTTTGCTCGAGATGCCTTCCAAAAAGAAGGCTGCTGCGAATTCAGCTCGGGCTGTTAGGAGGCGCAACCCAGGTCGGAGGACCGTGGTGCCGCCTCCTCAACAGCCACCTTTGCCATCCCCGGCCGGGGCTAGTGGCTTGGGGTCTATCGCCCCTTGGCCCGTTCAGAGTGCGGGCGCGGAGGGCGCTCCGGCCCGTGGCCCGCGAGCGGTGGACACCGCTCCTCCTTCCGCCCAACCCGTAGGGCCGACTACTTCTGGGCCGCAGCCTCTCCCGGGGCCCTCTAGCCTCGGGGGGTGGCCCGGTGCCCTGCCTTGGCAGGTTTCCTCACCAGCCCTACCGGGCTTTGGCCCTGGCCAATGGCCATATCTGGGCCATGGGGTGCAGGGAACTGTCCCCATGCAAGGGTCAGGTGGGCCGGCCGGCTCTTTACCCATGGTTACTGTGGACACCTTACTGGCCCGTATTGCGGCCTTAGAGGAGTCTTTGGCTCGTGCCAGTCAGGCAGGTGCCCCTTTCGGGGTACCTTTGGAGGCGCTATCGGCAGCAGGACAACGGCCGGCGGGGAGGGTTGAGCTGCTGCAGGCGGGTGGCGCGGCTCCGGCCACTGCCTCGCAGCTCCCCAGCCAGCAACCTGGCGCGGGTCAAGCCCCGGTGCTGAGCTCTACATCGGTCGTGAGCTCCGACGCCCCCAGTGGGCCGGAACCCCCGTTGGGGGCGGCCCGCGGGGGTGCAGCATGTGAGTATATGGTGCAAACGAGTACATCCACACACATTCCCAATATAGGGGGGACCTTTCAGTGGCCTTGGCCTCGCGCGGGTGGTGCAGGGGCTACACCGCTGGCGACCCACCCGGCGACAAATACTGCCACCATGCCCGCTGGGGTGGGCATTGGTTCTTACACTGCTGGGAACGTACTTGGGGTGGCAGGGTTAACTCATGCCCCTTTGGGTAGGCCAGCTATCCCCTTTTCGGCTTTGCCGACGGCAGGGTATTCCCTGCCATTGGGTGATCACTTGGCACAGGCTACCAGGGAAAAGATATGGCGAGGGGAGTACGTGGATATCTTCTCACTCCTGAACAGAGAGCCCACTAAGGAAGAAAGGGAGGGTCAGGATGAGAAGGACAAGGAGCAGGCACGCCGCCGTAAGCCGCCGCGTACCTGGGCTAACTGGCTCCCCGCTTATTTGATATACATGGCGGTGTATTTGAGGGCGCGGCCGGATCTAGCTATTCCCATGGTCCAATATTTGGACAACATATACAGGGCAATGGTAGATTTCCCGGGCCCCTCATGGCTAGCATATGATGAGGAATTCCGTATGAGGATTCCCCTGCACCCCGAGATGAGATGGGATGAGCCGTGCCAGAGACTGTGGCTCTTGTATATGACACCCACACGTCCTGCCCCGGGGGATAGATACCATTGTGGACATGCGGTCCAGCGAGCAGCTCCAGCGCAGGTTACCCGCCAAATGGCGGGGCAGGGGGTTCCAGCCCGCCTGCTGTGCTGGACTTTCTCGTCCAATGGTTCCTGCAGTCGGAAGAACTGCAGATATAAGCACGAGTGTCCCACATGTTCTGGTCCCCATGCAGCCTCTGCTTGTCCCAAGCCTGGGGGGGTGCGAGGCAGAGGGAGGGGTGGACAGTGGGCTGGCAAGCCTGCCACGGATGGAACTAGTTCTCCGAAAGGCCCCCTCCCCAATTAAGGTGGACATGCTGGAGCGCTGGCTCGCATCGTACCCAAGGGGAGAGGACAGGGAGTACCTTATCCAAGGTTTTAAGCAGGGATTTCGTATCCCTTTTATGGGTGATAGATCCCCTCAGGATGCTCCCAACCTTTTATCCCTCAGAGGAAGGGAGGAGGTAGCCGAGGCCAGCATTAAAAAGGAGTTAGACGCGGGCAGGGTCGCCGGACCTTTTACCGTACCCCCTTTTCCCAACCTGAAGGTTTCACCATTGGGTTTGGTTCCTAAAAAGTCCCTAGGTGAGTTTCGCCTTATTCATCATTTGTCCTACCCAGCCGGCCGATCGGTTAACGATGCGATACCTGATGACCTTTGTTCGGTCAGGTATACATCGTTCGACCATGCGATGCGCATGGTGCGCTCGTGTGGCCCGGGTGCCTTGCTGGCTAAGTGCGACATTAAGTCAGCTTTTCGCCTCTTGCCGGTGCACCCGGGCGACTTTGAATTGCTGGGTTTTAAATTTAAAGGGGAGTATTATTTTGATAAGGCCATGCCTTTTGGCTGTTCCATATCATGCTCGGCTTTCGAGCATTTCAGTACCTTCCTAGAGTGGGCTTTCGTCCGCAGGTCAGGGTCCCGGTCTGTAGCCCATTACCTGGATGACTTTTTATTCGGGGGTGAACGGGGCTGGGACACGTGTGCACGTCTCCTCAATACATTTCAGACGCTAATGCAGGAACTGGGTGTCCCTTTAGCGCCCGAAAAGACCGAGGGCCCGTCGACCAAACTAGTATTCCTGGGGGTTGAGATTGATACAGTAGTACAGGCTTCTAGGTTACCGGGTGATAAGGTGTCCAGGATAGTGACCCTTATCTCGGAATTGCTGGCCAAGCGTAAGGCATCCCTGAGGGAACTGCAGGTGCTGCATGGGCACCTCAATTTTGCCTGCAGGGTGGTCGCACCGGGCAGGGCTTTCGCCCGGCGCTTATGCGATGCCATGGCAGGGTTATCCAGGCCCCACCACAGAGTCAGGCTTACCCGGGGTATCAGGGCAGACATGTTTGTCTGGTTGCAATTCCTGAGGGAGTTTAATGGGGTCTCATTTTGGAGGTCTGACCTCCTGGCATCCCCCAATTTCCAGATCCAGTCTGATGCCTCAGGATCCCTGGGTTATGGGATGTACTTCAATGGGAAGTGGGCCTATGGTGGGTGGCCACCGGCATGGGCAGGCACAGGTCGCCTGCGGGATCTCACATACCTGGAATTTTTTCCCATTCTGGGGGCTTTGATGCTATGGGGCGAACAGTGGGCTAATTCGGTGGTGCATTTCTGGTGCGACAATGCTGCCGTGGTGCACATTGTCAATGCACAGACTTCTAAATCGCCCAGGGTCATGGACCTAGTGCGCCATTTTGTGCTGCGCTGCCTGCGCCTCAACGTCTTGTTCAGGGCCAGGCATGTCCCAGGGGTTAATAACGATATTGCTGACGCTTTGTCCCGCCTGCAGATCTCCCGGTTCCGCGCCTTGGCCCCGGATGCGGAGGAATTTCCCTCGCCACTCCCGGACGAGATGTGGACTATTGGCAAGGAGAGGTGAACCGGGCGATTGGCCTGTCACTGGCGCCACGCACGCGTAAGGCGTATCAACAAGCATTCAATTTGTATAGGGCTTTTGCTACTCGATTTCAATGGCCAGAGACCTGGCCCATCCCGGTGGACCATGTTCTGCGGTTCATGGTTCACCTGCATGCACAGGGCCTTGCACCTCGCACCATAGCATCCAAGCTCTCGGCGTTGGCTTTTATGGCCAAAGTAGGGGGTCATGTGGATACCACCTCTGACTTCCGTGTGAGACACGTTTTGGAGGGGTGGGTGCGCGAGCGCGGGCGTTGCCCGGATGACCGGCACCCTATTTCCCCAGGGGTTCTTACCCAGTTGGCCCGGGGCTGGCCAGGCCTCTGTTTTGATCATTATGAGGCAGCCCTTTTTCATGCAGCCACAACGGTGGCATTTTTTGGAGCGCTCCGCATCAGCGAACTCGTGATGCTGTCTAAGGCGGATGCAAGTGGTAGGGCACTGGAACTCGGAGATGTATATGTTGCCAAAGACTGGGCCCAGTTGAGGATTCGCTCCTCCAAAACAGATCAGCATGGCGTAGGCAGTGGAGTAAGACTGCTACGGTGTTCTTTGGCAGACATCTGTCCGGTTGGTGCCCTACAGGAATACCTGGCACTGCGTGGCTGGCACCATGGCCCGTTTTTCTGTCACCAAGATGGGTCTCCCCTTACTAAATTTCAGTTTTGGAAGGTGACAGCCAGAGCCCTCACCAGGGTGGGACTACCAGGTGCCCGTTATGGCACACATTCGTTCCGTATTGGCGCAGCCTCTACAGCAGCTGCTTTTGGGTACTCTGGGGCTGACATACGCAGCATGGGGAGGTGGGGCTCACAATGTTTTCAGTTTTATGTGCGCCCACTCCCGCCATGAGTACCAATCCAGTCACCTTACCTTCTTTTTCTCAATTTTCTTACAGACCCTGGGTGTCGTATTACACCGGTGACAGTATGGCTGGTGGGCCACAGCTATGTGCTCAGGGCAGCGCGTTACGCTGCGGCGACAGAGTGGGGACCCCGACTGGGACTGGGTGACCACGCCAGTCTCTCATGGCACGGTAAGCCTGGGATGTTATGGCGGGAGCTGCGGCCTTTCCTTTTTTCTGGCCTGGGGGCTGACCCGCCTGACATTCTAATCATCCACTTGGGGGGCAATGATTTGGGCCAGGTCACCGGCTTATCGCTCAAGCATGCGATTTGCGAGGACCTCGCCTACTTGCATTATGTCTGGCCCGCCACAGCCCTGGTTTGGTCGGACATTGTTCCGCGCCACTCTTACAGAGGGGGCGTTAACCTCCTGGCCCTTGACCGAGCTAGGCGCGCGGTCAATAAGGCAGTGGCGCGGTTTCTCACCACCAGGGCTTGGGGACGGGTTAGTCATCACCCCGATATTAGTCTACAAAATTGTGACTTGTATGCAGGGGATGGGGTCCATCTGTCGCGAGGAGGTATGGACCTCCTGTTGGGTGACTGGCGAGCAGGCCTGTTGACCGAGCTGACGGTCTGGGGGGGGGGCGTCAGGTCTTCTGTGAAGCCCCTCCGTGTGGCGGGTAGCACTGGTAAGGTAAACAGTATGACCCACAAGTATCCGGCAGGTTCGCAATTGACTGGACAACACTAGACAGGAATAAAATAGTTAAACGTTGTCCGGTCAACGACGAATCAGGCGATGGGGTGATGATGATTGCTAACCAGCATGCATCACCCCTGTGATTTCACGGATACGCGTCAGAGGGTGGGGTCATGAGTTAGTTATTGACTACGGTCAACAATTTGTTTGTTGTTAACAAACAAATTGATACAATTTGATACATTGTAACCAATTGCCGTTGGCAATTTTGGGGTGGTACCTTACCAGTGTTACTTCGGCCTGCTTGCCTTAGGAATTATGATTGGTCGTTTTACCAATACAAATTTATAATTCGGACTAGGGCATTGAATCAATAAATGTGGCCCTTTGCTGTTATCCACTTTCAATGTTGTCTGTGTCCGTTATTGGGGGGTGCGCCTGCAATGCAAGCGCGGCGCCAAAATGGCCGCCGCGCCCTTTGCGGGCCCCCCCCCCCACAGGACAGAGAATCCGGGTAGTTAGGGGCGTGGCCAGCTCCCTTATAAAAGGGGTGGCCACGAGGCAGCCGCGCTGCCATTTTGCCTCAGCGACGGAGCGGAGAAGTTTTTCCCTCCACCCCCTCCCTAGTTAACAGTGTGATTATGGTCGCTTCGGGGCCGGGTGGGAATTTTTGGTTGGGACCCACATTGGCTTCGGGTCCTGGCTTTTTTGCCCATCCCACACTGTTGCTATGGTTTGATATAGGGGTCTTTCTTCGTTCCTACTGTTGACTTTGGTCACATGGGCGGGTAGCACTGGTAAGGTAAACAGTATGACCCACAAGTATCCGGCAGGTTCGCAATTGACTGGACAACACTAGACAGGAATAAAATAGTTAAACGTTGTCCGGTCAACGACGAATCAGGCGATGGGGTGATGATGATTGCTAACCAGCATGCATCACCCCTGTGATTTCACGGATACGCGTCAGAGGGTGGGGTCATGAGTTAGTTATTGACTACAGTCAACAATTTGTTTGTTGTTAACAAACAAATTGATACAATTTGATACATTGTAACCAATTGCCGTTGGCAATTTTGGGGTGGTACCTTACCAGTGTTACTTCGGCCTGCTTGCCTTAGGAATTATGATTGGTCGTTTTACCAATACAAATTTATAATTCGGACTAGGGCATTGAATCAATAAATGTGGCCCTTTGCTGTTATCCACTTTCAATGTTGTCTGTGTCCGTTATTGGGGGGGTGCGCCTGCAATGAGCTTCAACACTAGTAAGTGCAGAGTGATGCATGTTGGGGCAAAAACACCAATTACATTTATAAACTGGTGGGGTCTGAACTCTCTGTGACAAACAAGGAAAGTGACCTTGGTGTCCTGGTGAACACCTCAATGAAGGTGTCAACCCAGTGTGCCTCAGCAGTGAAAAAAGCACACTCAATGCTAGGAATCATTAGGAAGGGTATAGAAAATAAGTCAGCAAGTGTCATTTTGCCTCTTTATAAATCTATTGTGAGGCCCCATCTGGAATACTGTGTACAGTTCTGGTTGCCATACCTCCAGAAGGTTACCTTAGAGACCGCATTGCCCTAAGGACGTCTGTCCGTCCAACCAGAGCAGACCGGAGGGGCTCTCTAGTAGTGCCATCGGCCAAGGGGGCTTGCCTCTCTGGCACAAGGAGGAGAGCCTTCTCTGTGTCCGCACCGGCCCTTTGAAATCTCCTGCCTGAGGAACTGCGTCTCCAGACGGAGTTGTTGCCCTTTAGAAAAGAACTAAAAACCTGGCTGGCGGGCCAAATTTGGGGTGCAGGTGGAGGGGTGGCTTCCGTTGGGTGGTTAATATAGGGGAGGATGCCTGCCCCATGGTTTCTTCAGTTCCTGCACCCCTCTCTTTTTAGGGGTGGGTTCTTATTGCTGGTTTTTATCTGTTTTATTTGTTTTTATCTGTTTTTACCACTGTTGTGAACCGCCCGGAGTCGGCTTTGGCTGAGTGGGCGGTATAAAAATTTAACAATAAATAAATAAATAAAACAATAAAAATAAATATTGTGGAGCTGGAAAAAGTGCAGAGGAGGTCAACCAGAATGATTAGGGGACTGGAACACCTTCCTTACTATCTGAGGCTGCAACAGTTGGGCCTCTTCACTCTTGATCGATGAGGTGACCTGATTGAAGTTTATAAAATCATGCATGGTGTGGACTAAGTTGATAAGGAAAAACTGTTTTCCTTATCACAAAACACTAGAACTAGGGGGCACTCCATGAAACGTTTGGGTTCTAATTCTCAAACAAATAAGAGAAAGTACTTTTTCACCCAGAGGATCACTGGTCTATGGAACTCCCTGCCAGAAGAAGTGGTGACAGCTGTCAGTCTTGACAGCTTTAAGAAAGGATTAGACAAGTTCATGGAGGACAAGGGTATCAATGGCTACAATTATGGATACCTTTCTCCGGGTTGGAGAGATAGGCAGGATATCTCTCAATGCCACTTCCAGGGAATCCTAAACAGGTGACGGCATCTGCTTGGGAATAATACCCTGAAGCAAATGGTGAGCCACTGTATAAGACAGAATGCTGGACTGGATGGGCTGTGGCCTGTTCCAGCAAGGCTGTTCTTATGTTCTTATCTTGACATTCTTGAGACCAGTGCTCAGTGGACAAATCAAACCTGTGTTTGATTGATTTTTTAGACTTGTCATAATCATCAGCATCTCTCCTTAGCTTAGAAAGCTAGACATGAACATTAAGCAGTGGCCCTTCTTCTTTACTTCTCCCACACAATCTAGATTCAGAATCATGAGCCTCGTTAATTTAAACTGTAGTTTATTGAGCGCGCACACACACACACACACACACACACAACCAGACATTGGTAACAATTAGTTACTTTATGTCACTTTATTAATCAGGTTCTTAATTAAAAATATTATATAATTATACACAAGAAAAGCACAACTAAGAATAATAAGAAAAAAGAGAAATAGAAGAATATCCCAATAGAACATATCTTCTCCCAGCTTTGAACTGCAACTATCATCCTAATAGATACAAACAGCCTCCTCAAAGATGGAGATATTTTTGAAACACAATCTGGTGTATCCTGGGCAATGGCAACCTTGTGCCAGCTAATATTTTTCACACTAGGTCAGGCAAAAGGAACTATGGAATTAATTAACCAAAAGGTGGCTTCATTTTGGCAGTTTCATGTCTGGCCTAAACATGGAAGAAGAAGATTTGGAATTATCTGTGTCCAAAAGGTGAAGGTCCTGATCACCACATATGATAATACATCCAACCACTGCTCTTGTGCCTCCAACAAAGATTGAAAGATTCTTCCGGTTTATATGCCAACTTAACTGGGGTCAAATACTGGTGATACATAATTTTAACAGTAGTTTTACTAATACTAGAAGAGATAAATGTAAAAATTGTTGAGTCCATGCACTATCCCATAGTTCATCTTGTATAGTGGATTTTAGTTCCTGTTCCCAGAAATATAAACAGGATCTGAAACTAGGATCAAACTCGGTTTAATATTCTGCTCAGTGAACTTGCAGTGAACCATGCTTATCTGCATGAACATAATGAGGAGCTGCAAAGACTAAATCACTATATAGCCTTTAACACTATTCACATGTAAAACTGAATAATATTATTAATAAGAGTATTAATATTAAATATAAGCATTAGCAATAAGAACATTAATATTTATACTATAAATGTTATTAGTAATATTAATTATTAATATAAGTGTTAATAGCAATAGGTAGAGTTAATATTAAATCTTAATATGCTAATAGCCACACACCCTCTTTCATTACTTCCATCAACCTGAATATGTAGATTTTCTAGGGTTTCCAGTCATACAAAGAGGCCATACTGAGATCAGAGGCTCTTGTATTCAGACCCTTCACCCACCATGTGTTCAGGCTGAAAAAACTGGAGACTGTGGAGGGCAGTGCTGGACCACTCCTCTCTGCCCATGTGGTGAGTAGAATGAGATAAGTGAAGCATGCAAGTGAGGCAAGCAAGCTGCTCCAGAGCCCCTGCCTGACTGCCCATCCCACCTTGCCCCCTATCGGCATTCATTCGCCCTCCTGAGGGGTGGCTCAGGCAGAAGGGAGGCTCCATGGGGGTGGCAGCTGCTCCCATGTGTTCCACAGAAGGCAGCGTCCCACCCCCACCCCGCTGTGGGTCCTCCTTGCTACCCGAAGCATCCCCCAGGAGGGCGGAGGAATCAGGCCGTGCCAGCCGCCAGCCAAAGTGAGGCAAGACAGGATGGGTGGTCAGGCAGGGGACAAGTACACAGTGCAGCCACCAGAGGCCAGAGCTGGGCCCACACTGCTGTCTTCCACAGGCCTGGTGGCTGCGTCCTCTGGCCAAAATAGCAGCCAACCAGTGGAGCCTCTTTAGTGTATGGGACCAAAGACAACAGAACAGCCGAAGGGTTGGCTTAACACAGGTTTATTGCATGATGATCCGGTGGAGCATGGGGGTAATGGAGGTGATACATCTCATTATATACTGAGGACTATACATTTGAATCTTGCAGCATGGTAGCTCATTGGCTACTGTCGGCGTGGCCTCGCCCAGGCACGCCTTACTCTCGCAGTTGTATCTTCTTCCTGCTGAATGCGAGTATCTTCATTCTGCTGAATGCGAGTATCTTCATTCTGCTGAATGCGGAGGCATTTCCCGCGGCTGTCCGTGATTGAGCAATGTGAACCATGTGAGGCTGAACGCTCGCAGCTGCCCCAAGGGGTTGCTTGCTCGCGTTCCTTTCAGCTGAGATACATTGTAATTGTGATGGATACATTTATATCTTGATAGCTTTACAGTACATTGATATGCATACATAACACCCCTCCCCCCTAGGATGGGACGAAGTCCCGCAACCATTGTGGCTTGCCGCACGTGCGCTTGGGGCGTGCTTGCGCCTGACCTAGTACCGGAGACCCTGTGATCCCTGACTTCGTGGGAGCTTGTCCTGCTACGGGAAACGGGGATTCGTTAGTGGCTCTGTGGGGCGTCCGTGCCTGCCTTGCGCCCGGGGATGGGAATGGAATGAATAGTTGGGAGGTGAACCCCTGCCTGTTGCTCTCGGACCCCGGGGACCCTCCTATTGTGAACCGCGGGACCGATGAGGATGCCCTTGTGGTTCTGCTGCCTTCTGTTCCCCGCCCGGGGGACCTTGAGACTGTGGTGGGCGGACTCGCCGTTACCTCCTGTCTTGGGGGTGTCGGTCTCCGGGAAATTGGTGCTATGTTGCATTCTAACTCACAGGGGCTACTGGGACTGGAAGTACCAGGGGCTGAACTGAAACCCCTCTTTTCGCTAGGACGGGTGGGGGACCACTCCGCTAACTCCCCCTGGTACTGTAAATCAACGTCTAAACTTCTAGGGGCACCTGTGTTTCGGGGAAACTTCCGAGGGGTATGTGTGAGGTCGGGGCTCTTCCTTTCTGCCGCGAAGTCCCGCAAAAGATCTCTGAGGATCGATTCCCTTTCCTCCCCCCTTGGTGGGGACCCATGTTCCCCTTTCCCTCCCCCTTGGGCTAAACGGGTGGGGGAGTACCCTAACGCTGATTCGTGACTTTTTCCGTCTTCGTCCTGTTCTCCGGGGACCCTGCGCCTGAGTTGGTCCACGTGTCACCTCCACAGGAGGCCTGTACTGGTCTCCACGCGGTATGAGACGGGGCCGGTTTGTTCTATTACGGTGCCCGGCACCCAGGCTGGCCCCGCGTCGGCGTAGTTCCTGCAATGCACCGGGGCGCCTACGCTGAAACTCTTTGCGGGTTCCACCCCTATATTCCGCCCCGTGTCCTCTACTCTCGTGGGGTCTAGCTTGGAGATTACCGTGGCCAGCTTCCTGCGCATTAACATGGGTCCCCACCAAGGGGGGAGGAAAGGGAATCGATCCTCAGAGATCTTTTGCGGGACTTCGCGGCAGAAAGGAAGAGCCCCGACCTCACACATACCCCTCGGAAGTTTCCCACTCCGCAGAATCAACAGGAACAAGAATCCCCTGGCCCACCAACTTGTCCAACTCCGCCTCTATTTTGTCCTTTAGTGCGAAGGGCACTCTGCGCGGTTTAAGTCTGATTGGACGTACTCCAGGGTCCAAGTCGAAAGTCACTGGGGGGCCCTTGAATTTTCCGAGCCCCTTTTTGAAAACCTCGGGGTGCGCGTCGCACACGCTCTGTATTGGATCAGTCCCGGCGGCGTGTACTCCCACGGCGTGCACCCCCCCAATGAACAACCCCAGGGGCTGGAACCATTGAGTCCCGAGGAGGCTGCATTTACCTCCCTTGAGGACGACTAGGGGAAGCGTTGCGGTATGCTTTTTAAACTGGACCTGGAACTTCCCAACCCCCAACACTGGGATGCGGTTCCCTTGCACGTCCTTCAGTGTGGCCCTCAACGCTTTGAGCTTGGGCCGCACGCGGGGGGCGATTTTCATGAACTCTCCCTGGGAAATGATAGAGTATGAGGAACCCGAGTCCACCTCCATCCTAACCGGGGCCCCTTGGATTACTACCTCAACGAAGTAACGGGGGTGCTCCGTGGAAACACTGCAAACCGGGGCGGCGTCCTCGCTGTCGTCGGAGATGCGCCCTACTCCGTCCCGGGTTCTCGTGGTCCGGGTGCCGTCCTTTGGCCTCGTGGTGCGGTCCTGCCTCGCCGAGCGGTCCGGGGAACTCCTCTTGGCCTCGCGCCGTTTCCGGCAGACCTTGGCGATGTGCCCGCGCCGGCCGCAGCTGTGGCACTCGGCCTTGCGGAATGGACATTTGGCGCGGGCATGGGCGGCGCCGCAGCCGTCGCAGCGCCGGCCCTCTCTGTGGACCCGCCGGACGTCCTCGTCGTCGCCGCTCTCCGTGGACGAGTTCGAGACTCGCCGGGCCGTGCGCACCGAGCTCTCTGCCTTGGCGGTTTTCGGACGCCAGTCCTGAAGCTCTTGCACCCCGGCAGTCGTGGCCTCCGCGGCCTGTGCCGTGTCGAGGACTTGTTGCCACGTGGGAGGCGGCTCCTTTTTCATCAGCGCGCGCTGAGTCTCGGTATCCCTCAGGCCGCAGAGCAGGCAGTCCCGGAGGGTGACTTCTGGGATCTCCCACTTGCATGGACCGGCGGCCAGCCGCAGGGCCGCGGCGAACTCAGCGACTGATTCCCCGGGCGCCTGGACTCGCCTCCAGAACGCGCTCCGAGCGGGGAACATGGCTATCGCGGGCCGGAGGTGGGTGCGCAGCGCCGCCAGGAGCTCTGTGGCCTTGAAGTCGCTCACCCTCCTCGGCGCGATCAGGTCCACCAAGGTCCTCTTGGTCTCGTGTCCGAGCATGCGGACGAAGATGGCCCTCTTCTTGGCCTCATCTGAGACTTGGAGCTCCACTAGCGCTCCATTGAAGTCTATCTCAAACAGCTCCAAGTCTCCCGGCTTCCTGATCTCGTAGCCGGCGCATGTCTTGGTCCCGTGGGCAGCCATATCCCACCTTCGTCGCCAATTTAGTGTATGGGACCAAAGACAACAGAACAGCCGAAGGGTTGGCTTAACACAGGTTTATTGCATGATGATCCGGTGGAGCATGGGGGTAATGGAGGTGATACATCTCATTATATACTGAGGACTATACATTTGAATCTTGCAGCACGGTAGCTCATTGGCTACTGTCGGCGTGGCCTCGCCCAGGCACGCCTTACTCTCGCAGTTGTATCTTCTTCCTGCTGAATGCGAGTATCTTCATTCTGCTGAATGCGAGTATCTTCATTCTGCTGAATGCGGAGGCATTTCCCGCGGCTGTCCGTGATTGAGCAATGTGAACCATGTGAGGCTGAACGCTCGCAGCTGCCCCAAGGGGTTGCTTGCTCGCGTTCCTTTCAGCTGAGATACATTGTAATTGTGATGGATACATTTATATCTTGATAGCTTTACAGTACATTGATATGCATACATAACACCCTCCTAACAGGGGAGGCAGTAATGCGCATGCAGGCACCAGAGGCTGGAGTTGGGACCATGCCGCCACCTTCCGCAGGCCATGAGGCAGCGTCCTCCAGCCAAAAAGGCAGCCTCCCAGTTGAGCCTCCCAATAGGGTAGGTGGCAATGCATATGCACCAGAGTTCATGCAGGCTCAAAAGCCTGTGCAAACTCTGAACATGTGCATTAATGCTTCCCCTGGCCTTTTCCGCTGGCCAGTGTGTGTGTGTTTGTGTGTGTGTGGGGGGGCTTTGTGGTCCTTTTCAGGGTCCCAAACCCCAAAACGGGCTGCTGGTTCCCTGCGCCAGAACCCCTGACTGTGCAAGGGAGGCGTGTGCACAGTTTCCGGTGCGATCGGTGCCGGGGTGTCAATTTCCATAAGGAACTCACACCATGACACTTTGATTTTAGATAGATGGATGGATGGATGGATGGATGGATGGATGGATGGATGGATGGATAGATAGATAGATAGATAGATAGATAGATAGATAGATAGATAGATAGATAGATAGATAGATAGATAGATGTTGTTGTAGTAAGTCAGGAACATTATGACCACCAAGCCCTCAAATTAGGGGTTTGTCTAGATCAGGGGTTTCCAACCTATGGCCCATGGGCCAGATATGGCCTATGGCACCAATTAATCCAGCCCACAGTGAGAACCCTGCCATCACTAGAAGTGCCAAAATGTGTTGGAAACACAATGAAAACATGCTGAAAATGCAAAAACACCCGGGTGGAACCCTTGCACCCGCCACCATGGGAAGTAGCATAAGTGACCAAAACATCAGAAAATGTGCTGTGAATCCAGCAGCCTCCACCACCGGAAGCGGCAGGAGGAACCACACCTCCAGCCAACACAATTGTTTGAAGGGGTGTGGTCCAGCCTGCACCATGAAAAGGTTGGCCACCCCTGGTTTAGATGGCTAAGTTGGATCAAGTTGAATTGGGATAAATATTATTGTTTAAAGTTACACACTGGTGTGATATGCCATTTGGTGAGAATCTTGTGTCTCCATGGAATGCACACCTCAAGTGACCCTTTTTGGCCCACCTCACTTTAAAAAGAAAGAAACAAAACAAAGAATCCCTCATTGCCCCCTCATGTCTCCTCATCTTTCTATGAAGAAGCTTTCATTGCCCCCCTCCCCTAAAAGGAACAAAGCATCAGCCCTGCTCTAACTAAGCTTCCAAAATAAAAATAACTATTGTAACCTCCTTCTGCAGGAGTAGAGAAAGCTTTCAGTTTTCCATACTCATTAACTGGCTAAATTGTCTGGTTTAAGCAAATGGCTTAAGCCAGGGGTGTCCAAATTACGGCCCAGAGGATGGATCTGGCCCCTGATGCCAATTCATCTGGCCTGTGAAGCCTTTGTCGCTCCTGGAAGTGGAAGTAAAACGCACCCATATGGGATGTGCACAAACATTTGCAACTTTAGTACATGAGATTTCCTGGAAGTAGCATATGGGCATATTTTGAAATAGCTAGTTACATTCAAATATGATGGGTATTAGATATGGGACATTTTCATTGTTGTGTTCCAGCACAACAGCTCTTTCTATATTCTTTATAGATCATGGAAGATGTACTAAATGGTAGACAATATCTGGAGGCTAGAGGGTTGCTCTGAATGAAGCAAACTTACAAGGAGGCTACATCTAGCCTTCCCATCACCTTTGAGGGAAAGACATATTTGCCACAATGACCCTGAGAATCAATGGCAATGTGCTGGCCAAACAGCTTCGATTTTAATTTTAAACAAGATGTGAGGTGAGCACAAACCTTCTTCATTTAAATCACAAATGAGAGTCCACTTCAAATAAGCAGCCATGTCAGTGAGTTTCAGTTTAAAATCCTGCCACACCACTGAAATTCATACATTAGTGAATTTGACAGCAGAGGAAACTGTTTTTGAGATTTAGAAGTATAGCATAGGTCTTAAAGGTTGCATGTTGCTAACCCCTAGAGTACTATGTTATATGTAGCCATCGTTGTTGTCATCATCATTGCCGCTGTCACCGATTATTTCTACTTTAGTCTGAAATTTGGCACTACTATAAGTCTTGGAGGCAGAGCAGGCTGTGTGTTTACTAAAATCAAAGCTACTGTTCTGAAATACGTCAAGCTTTTTGGACCTCTTTCTTATTTCCACTAAGTAAAATCCAAAATTCCCTGTGACTACTATTTGTATTTCTCTCCACCCCACCACCTCCTCTTGCAATATATGAGTTGCATTCACATGAGTTACTGAGGCAGGCAGCTAATCAGGGCCATTATACTTTATGAATCTTTGTAAATGGCATCATCATGCATTGATGGCAAAGAAACAGAAAAAAGCTTAGCTTTGCACTACAAGTCAATGAGCCATCTCTGTGGGAATCTGAAGTGAGAATCAGAATTCCAAGCAAACGTTGCAATAAACAGAAGCCTGGAGGCACTTTGGAAAATATATACTCAACTTTCTAACAACCTGAGGATACTTTGCACATTTTGTGATGCAGCAACAAACAGGTGTGTTTCAGCGTTTTGCAATTCCAAGTTAACGTACAAAGAAGAGATTCCAGTTTTTGTGTGTGTCCAGTAGATTACTCATTATTTGTTCATTTACTAATCTGTATTTTCAAAGCTTCATTTATATACCTTTTACTTGTATAAATGTATGTCTTAAAAATTGCAACAGTCTAACAGAGAGAGAATGAGAAAAAAAGTAACAATTAAAAACAGCAAGAAGATGGCAAATCAAGAAGAAGCTCTTGATGGTGTGATATTCAACATGGCCTAGGGTTGTCTCAAAAGTAGTGGCACATTCATAAATGAAGCACTTTTATGAAATCCTGGATCTCAGCTCTTTGGGGCTATAGCATTCCAAACCATCATAAATTAGTGATGTAGTCTCTGAAAGGAAGCTGCAGGCCAGTGCAGATGGTTCACAACCAGTTGTCTGGCAGACAAGTGCAAAGTGAACAAAAATATGGGCACTGCAATTTGAAATACCTGTAGCTGTCAAACACTTAGAAAGGCAATTTCACACTTAGTGCATTATCAAAGGACAATGAAGACATTAATTATTCCAGCAGAATAGTTCTCCCAAGGAAAAGACACAAAGTGTGCACCCACCAAAACTATGCAAAAATATTGCTGGGTGAATTAGTTACTTGGCCTGTTAGGATGGTGCTGAAAGAGTGCTATGAAGCTGTGAACCTGGTGTTTCAAAGGGACTGCATTCTCAGCTGGAATAGGCTACAATCTCAGCCTCAGGCTAGACTTTTGGCTGAGCAATACAATATTCATCTCATGAATGGATGGGATTTCATTGGAGTTGGATTTCAATCTCTTCATGTACACCTGCTCCCTATTAGCTCCATTGAAGAGTTCAAAACTTCAACAGCTCCAGTGGCATGACTTGCAAAGGTGAGATAGAATTGGGCACAATCAACATGACAATCACCCAACTCCAGATAAACTCATTCAGGGGCTTTATGTATATGTTAAAAACTAATATTGAAGTCAAATGAACTTTGTTAACAGGCATCCATGAGGCCAGCAAAAGCCCATGTCTTAACTAGGGATGTAATGAATACTGGCAATTTCTTGTCCCAACAATTATTGTGTGTCCTTGATGAGAAAATTCCTATTCTTGCCAAAATTCACGGCTAACAACTGAGAGCAGGATGACTCTCTCTCTCTCTCCTCTCTCTCGCTCTCTCTCTTGCACTTACACACATAATTTACTAACCAAGAAAGTCATGTCTTGCCATGTAAATTATAAAGCTCAAAATGTTTTGTATAAAAGAACAGGGATGTAAATAATTGCTTTGCAGGCGCACCCCCCCCCCCCAAAGAAAGACTCAGACACCGGTATATGGATAAAGGCATCGGGCCACTTTTATTGAATAATGCCCTAGTCTGAATTATAACTTTCAATTGGTGTAATCATCCAATTGTAATTCTTTAAGGCAAGCAGGCTGCAGTAACACTGGTAAGGTTCCTCCCAAAATGGCAATTGCAATTGGCTACATGTAACTATTTGTATCAATTTGTTTGTAGACACAAACAAATTGTTGACCGGAGTCAATAAACTATCTACTGACCCCACCCTATGACGTGTATCTGTTAAATATCAAGGTAATGCAGGCTGTGAAGCTCCTGCCATCACCTCTTGCCTGGTTCACCCTTGACTGGCAAAACCTATTTCCCCTGTACCTGTCTACGTGTTGGCCAGTCAATTGCAAACCTGCCGGATACCTATGGGTCATAAATCTTTACCTTACCAGTGCTACCCGCTACACGGGGAGGCGTCCATGATGACTCACCGCCCCCCCCCCCCCCCGACCGTCAGCTCGGTCACCAGGCCTGCTTGCATATCCTCAAGAAAGAGGTTCATACCTCTGGCTGACAGGTGCACCCCATCTCCTGCATAGAGATCATAATCCTGCAAGCCTATCCTAGGGTGCCGGATGGCTGTCCCCAAGCCCTTGTCTGCCAGGAACTGGGCAACAGCCCTGTTCACCGAGCGGCGAGCGCGGTCAAGGGCACGGAGGTCAACACCTCCTATGTAAGTATGTCGCGGCACCATGTCCGACCATAGCAGCCACGTGGACAGCCATACGTAATGCAAATAGGCTAGGTCCCTGCAAATTGTGAACTTTAAAGAGAGGCCAGTGACCTGGGCAAGGTCATTGCCACTGAGATGCAGGATGAGGACATCAGGTGGTCCAGCATCCCTGATGGAAAACAGGAATGGCAACAGTTCCCGCCATTTCATACCGCGCTTACCGTACCATCGCAAATGTGCGGTTGCACAAAGCCCGAGATGGGGTCCCCACTCTGTCACCGCAGCATACTGCGCTGCCCAGTGCACGTAACTGTGGCCCACCAGCCATACTGCCACTGGTGTGCGGGGACACAAAGGGTCTGTAAAAGAAGGAAAAAAAGGAATAATGACATAACTGGTACTCATGCATGGAGGGGGCGTACGTACAATGCAAAGCAGATGGATCCCCACATACCCATCCTGCGTATATCAGCCTCAGAGTACCCAAACGCAGCCGCAGTAGAAGCGGCGCCTATCCTAAATGAATGGGTGCCGTAATGTGCCCCAGGGAGGCCCACAATGGTAAGTGCCATGCCGGTCACCCTCCAAAACTGGAATTTAGTAAGGGGAGACCCATCCTGGTGGCAGAAAAATGGGCCAGGGTGCGTACCACGCACTGCCAAAAATTCATGTAGGGCACCAACCAGACAGATGTCTTCAATAGAACATCGTAGCAGTCTGACTCCACTGCCTACGCCTTGCTGATCAACCTTTGAGGACCGTATCCTCAACTGAGCTCACTCCTGAGTAACATAGACATCATCGAGTTCCAGTGCCCTACGAGACGAATCCGCCTTAGACAGTGGTACCAACTCACTGATGCGGAGCGCTCCAAAGAAGGCTACAGTGGTGGCTGCGTGAAAAAGAGCCACCTCATACCTATCATAGCATAAGTTATGCCAGCCTCGTGCAAGGTGGGTAAGAACATCTAGTGAAATCGGGTGACGTGTGTCCTGGTGGCAGCCACGTTCACGTGTCCACCCTTCCAAAACATGACGTATGCGGAAATCATTCACGCAGTCAGTGAAGCCCCGCACCTTGGCCATAAATGCCAGTGCCGAAAGCCTAGAGGCTATAGTACGGGGGGCCAGCCCATAACCGTGAAGATAAACCATGTATTCCAAAATCTGGCCTACAGGTATTGGCCACACTTCGGGTAACCGTAGTTGGCCACAAAAAGTTCTAAATTGTACGAAAGCATGTTGATACGCCTTACGCGTGCGAGGTGCCAAAGACATGCCGATTGCCCGGTTCACCTCTCCTCGTCAAATGTCCAAATCTCAGCTGGGAGTGGCGAGGGGAATTCCTCTGCTTCGGGAGCCAAGGCTCGGAACCGGGAGATCTGCAGGCGGGATAAAGCATCAGCAATATCATTATTAATGCCTGGTACATGTCTGGCCTTGCACAGCACATTAAGGTGTAGGCTTCTCAAGACAAATTGACGGACCAATGCCATGACCCTAGGGGATTTGGACATCTGAGCATTGACAATGTGCACCACTGCAGCATTGTCACACAAAAAATGGACCACTGAGTTGGCCCACTTATCGCCCCATAGCATTAGTGCCCCCAAAATGGGAAAAAAATTCCAGGAAAGTAAGATCACGGAGAGGATCCATGCACTGCCATGCGTGAGGCCATCAGCCATATGCCCACCTCCCTTCGAAATATATCCCATAACCAAGAGAGCCGGAGGCATCCGACTGTACTTGAAATTTAGGGCAGACCATAAGGTCCGATCTCCAAAAAGAAACCCCGTTAAATTCCTGTAGGAATGTGAGCCAAACCGAAAGGTCTGCCCGTATACCCCTGGTGAACTGGACCCTGTGGTAGCATTTTAATAGGCTAGCCATGGCATCACACAGACGCCTGGCAAAAGCTCTGCCCGGTGTCACCACCCGGCAGGCGAAATTGAGGTGGCCGTGCAGTACCTGTAGCTCACGAAGGGACACCTTACATTTAAAAATCAGTGCCCAAATCGCCGCAGAGATCCGGGCCACCTTGTCCACGGGTAACCTGGATGCCTGTGCGACAGTGTCAGTTTCGATGCCTAAAAAGGTGAGCTTGGTGGCTGGGCCCTCGGTCTTTTCAGGCGCTAAGGGGACACCCAGTTCCTACATAAGGGCCTGAAATGTAGTAAGGTAGAAATGTAGAAATGTGTCCGAGCCCCGTTCACCCCCAAACAAAAAGTCATTGAGGTAATGGGCTACAGACCGGGACCCTGACCTTCGAACAAAGGCCCATTGAAGGAAAGTGCTAAATCGTTCGAATGCCGAACATGAAATAGAGCAGCCAAAAGGCATGGCCTTATCTATATAGAATTTTCCCCTAAAACAGAAACCCAACAGCTCAAAGTCCTCGGGGTGCACTGGTAGTAATCGGAATGCCGATTTAATATCACACTTTGCCAGGAGGGCCCCGGGACCACAGGCGCGTACCATCTGTAGGGCCTGATCAAACGAAGTATACCTGACCGAACAAAGGTCATCAGGAATAGCATCATTGACCGAGGAACCAGCAGGGTAGGAAAGATGGTGTATTAGGCGAAATTCACCTGGGGTCTTTTTTGGCACTAGCCCCAGAGGGGAGACCTTCAATTTAGGGAATGGTGGTTCATCAAAGGGCCCTGCAACCCTCATAGCCTGCAGCTCCTTAGCTATGCTCTGTGCAGCGACCTCCTCATTGCCCTTTAGTAAAAGTAAGTTCGGGGCATCCTGCAGTCCCCGAACACCCCTAAATGGTATATGAAAGCCAAACTGGAAGCCTTCAAACAGGTACTTAGCATCATCCCGTCTAGGATAAGCGGAAAGCCATTGACCTAACATGGGAATATTAATTGGGGAGGGGGCCTTTTGCTTGGCCAGCACCATCAGAGGGAGCTCTGATCACCCCCTGCCCACCCCTACCTCTGCCTCGTGACCCACCAGCCCGTGGGCACGCAGAGGTGGTGTGAGGGCCAGAGCAAGAGGGACACTCGTGCCGGAAATGACACTGACGCTTGTTGCACACACCGCTAGCTGAGAAGCTCCAACACAGCAGGCGGGCTGGAACCCCCTGCCCCGCCGGCTGGCGGGGAACCTGCATCACAGCTGCCCGTTGCACAGCGTGGCCACAATGGTACCTATCACCAGGTGCCGGACGCGTGGGAGTCATATACAAGAGCCAAAATTGCTGGCAGGGCTCATCCCACCTCATCTCAGGATGTAGGGCCACCCTCATCCTAAATTCTTCATCGTAAGCCAACCACGATGGGCCAGGAAAGTAAACCATTGCCCTTTAAATATTGTCAATATATTGTACCATAGGAATGGCCAAATCAGGCCGGGCCCTGAGGTACACCGCCATATATATAAGATATGCTGGCAACCAATTGGCCCAGGTACGCGGTGGCTTACGACGAGGGGACAATTCTTTGTCCCGGTCATCCTGCCCCTCCCTCTCCTCCTTAGTGGGCTCACGATTCAGGAGGGAAAAAATATCAACGTACTCCACCCTCCAAATCTTATCCCTAGTAGCCTGTGAAAGATGATCACCCAGGGAGAGGGAATAACCAGCCGTCGGCAGAGCCGCCGTCGGCACCTGTTGAATGAAGGGTATGCGCAGCGGGCCCTGAATAGCCCCTGCGACGCTTGGCATACCCCCGGGGGCGGACACCCCTGTCCTAACCGTGGGGCGATTCGGTAACCAGGAATTAACAGGGCAGTGTGGAAGCAACTGCCCACCCATAGTAACCTGGTGTGGCCATGGCCACTGTACCCCCCAGTGTAACTGGACAGTGTTGGTGCACTAAATTGAACCGGATACTGGTCGCACCCCAATGAGCCGCCCCCACTGGGGGTTCCGGCCCACGGCGGGCGTCGGAGCTTGCGACAGGCATTGAGCTCTGGGGCCACACCTGACTGCTCCCCACCGGCTGATTCGAACACGCGGGGAGCTGCTAGGTGCCAGCTTGGGATGGCCTGATGGCCTCAAGCAGCTCGACCCTGTTGGTGGCCCACTGGAGAGTCACGGCCGACGTGTCAGAGACTGACGAAGGGGCCGTGATTGAAGCAGCAGACAAACCCCCTTCGGGAGGGGGTTGGGCAATGCCCAGTGAAGCCTCCAGCACCGAAATACGTGCAAGAAGGGCATCGACAGTCTCCGAGCCCCCAGTATAAAGTGGGCCGGGCGGGCCGGGCGGGCCGGGTGGGCTGGATGGCCCTGTGGCCAGTTGTTGAGTGGTAAACCCAAATGGGGATCCAGGGCCTGAGTAGGGCCATGCCCAAAACTGCGGCCCATGGGGGGGCCGGAGGAATTGTGGGGTGGAAACCGCCACCAAGTCCAAGTGGGCCACCCTGTCCTGAACCAAAGAAATCCTGCCCAGGGGCAGGGATGCCTGAGGAGCCAGCCTGAGCCGGCCCAGCCTGGAGGCCTGTGCCGGGCTGACCAGTGGAAGCCTGCTCGGCCCCACTGGCAGCGGCGGGCAAGGCCGTCCCGCTGCCCAGCTGGGGGGGGTGCAGCCCGAGTCCTCCGACCCGATGGCTGCTCCCGGTAGAGGGAGGGGGCGGAAAAGCCCTTCCACTCGGCCGCAGCTTGACCACCAGGCCTTTGCGCTTGGGAGCCATGGCTCCCAAAGAAGCGACGGATCCCTGGCCAGGGATCAGTTCCTGTGCCCTGAGTACCGCAGTAATGAAAAGGAGAGAACTCCATTCAAGGCAAAGGTACGAAAGGGCGAAGAAGCAGAAATGCGGCGGAGAAAACTTCTCCGCTCTGTCGCATTTCTAAAATGGCAGCTCGGCTGCCTCGTGGCCACCCCTTTTATAGAGGGGTGGCCACGCCCCCTAACTCACCCGGATGTCTGAGTCCGGGTGGAGTGGGGGCTGCAAAGAGCGCGACGGCCATTTTGGCACCGTGCTTTCATTTGTTCTCTAATGAACAATCCCCACAATTTCACCATCAGTCTCCCATAGGGCAGACATTTTCTAGTGTCATTAATCAACAATCTTAAAACAAATTATGAATCCTGCACATAATGGATACCTTGTGCAATTTGCACAAATTACCAAAAATTACATCAGTGCTGCCTTCTGTGGTTTTTTAAGACTCCGAAACATCAAATAGGTTGTTTTCCCTCTTCCTGAACAATCGGTCAGTCATTTTGTGTTTTATGTGCAGGTGTGCTTTGCTTCTCAAAGAGAAAAGATGAGCAATCACATACAGATTGCTATTCTTGTGCAATCTGTGCAGGTTTGTAAAGAAGCACACCATTTAATTCTGGAGACAGAACCTCAGTGAACATTCTTCACATCTCTACAAAGTATATCTGGTACTGGCCAGCTAGTGTCAGAGGCAAGAAATAAACCACTTACCTCACATTATTTGCTCTGAATCAGAGTGTTTCAGTTTAGACTGTGGGATTCATCTAAAGCAGATGGACAGACTGTGAAGTAATCAAATTCAACGATACGATAAAGCTTTATTGTCATTGTCCTGTACAGAACAACAAGATTGAAAATCTACTTATTGACTTTACAAAACCTAACAAAATACAACTGTACAAAATTAATGACATACTCCCACCCCACATATACACATTTTACCCCTGAAAAGCTCTAAAAACTAAAATACAGAAGCTCCCTCATAAACTGCATAAACAAACAAACAAACAAAAAGTATATAATCCTGAATAAATAAGCTTGCCAGGCAGAAAAGTAGTGTCAACAGAAAAGAAACAACTGCCAGCAAGAACAGAAGAAAACAACTGGACCATTCACAGAATAAACAAGGCCTCATTTAAAAGGGAAAACTTAATGGAACAACAACAAGATTTTAACTTGTCACTAAAAGGAAGCAAAAGAGGTGCTCAAAGATGTTGTACTGATATTACACATGATGGGTATCTCTCTTGGATAGACTTTGCTCCTCATCTTGATCTGAAAGACCAGATATATTGGTAAAAGGAAAGCAGAAAACATAGAGAAAGCTTATCACTAAGATATAGGACACATGAAGATTAATCCTTGAATCAGACACAGATGAAACAGTATTTCCTTCTTCATGTCACTATTTCATTAAATTAGTTACATTTCCATTCCACTTAAATGTGGCTAAAAGAAAAACCCATGGGCTAGGGCAATGTGGCAGAGACCACTGAATATTGGCAGTGATTGTATGTTTTGAAAAAGCTTATGTTTTTTAACTTCATGCAATTGTATAAGAATCATACAAATAAAATCCCTCCCCTGTCCCATGCATGTTAATGGAAATTCTAAGATTCACATCATTGAGTATTCTTTTGGGATCCAAAATAGGGTCAACAGGATCCACAAGCAAAACTGGGTATAGTTTACAGGCTAAATTGTACTTTACAGTAAGAATGTCATTAAAATCATGTCAGTATTCTGATGGGGTTTCATAGTTGACCAGCTACACTTGAAAAATTATACTGTGCTTAAGCCCTCAGCACCAGTTGTATAACAATGGATGCTAATTTGTGTGGTGCGGAAAACTCCTGCTGTAACATATTTTTCACAAACAGTACCTGTATGTCTACCTGCTCCCTGAGAAGCAAATGATCCAGAGACCATGATTTAAAGGATGAAAGAGATTCTCTTTTTCTTCACTTCCATAGGGGATTAAGTAGTTTATTGAGAGCTACCCCACACAAAACCTAATGAGAAAAGCAACTGAGTCTCAAAACTCCTTGCCTTCCCCATGCAATTTAGCAAGTCTTGTCCACTTTTTCCTTCTGCAATGGCTACAAAGAAGATGCTTGGCATCAGGGGTATGTGCTGAATCTCCTCTGAAGACTTGGTAATAATAATGACAACGGCAACAACAATGACAACGACAACAACAATGATAATGATAATGATAATGATAATGATAATGATAATGATAATGATAATGATAATGATAATGATAATGATAATGATAATGATAAATATGCATGCAGAGGCCATTTTGTTGTACAGTTTGCTTGGGCTTCCGGGAAATGAAGTCCAAAAGAAACAAAAAAGAAAACGGAAGCCACAACTTTATTCATAGTAAGTAGAATATATAAAATCCTAAATAAAGAAGGTAACTCTCAAGAAACTCTGAAATCGTGTTGGGAACAGGATTTGAACATAAAAATCCCAGAAAAAAATTGGAAAAAAATGGAGAAAAAAGATATATGAGAACTATGTCGGTTAGAATGAAGGAGCATAATTACAAAATGTTATGGAAATGGTATTTGACCCCAGAGAGATTATTTCAAATAGATAATACTAAAAGTAAAATGTGTTGGAGATGTAAAAACACTTTGGGGACATATGAACACATGTGGTGGAAATGTAATGTGGTAAAAGAGTTTTGGGGAAAAAATGAGAATGAAATATGTGACATTACGGGGTTAGAATATAAACTGAATTTAAATATCATGTTGTTAACAGATGTGGAAAATTTAAAGGTAAAAGAAGATAAAAAGGAGTTAATAGCTATTGTGCTGATAACACGTAGAATGTGCATAGCAAGGAATTGGAAACTTGATAGAGTTTTAAAAGTAAAGGAATGGTATAAAGAGATGTGGGATCTTGCTTTGAATGATAAATTGACATGGGAGATAAATAAATATAAGGGGAAAATTAAAGAAAACAGATTTTGGAAAATTTGGCAACCATTTATGGATCATTCACTGAAAGGAGACCAGGGTGGCAGCCATGTACCAGAATATATACATTTTTGGAAATGGTGAAAAATGTGACATCCCGCAGACTCCTGTAAGTTGTAAATACACAGGGTGATTATTATAATAGTATTTGTTTTGTTTAATGTAATTAGACAGATTTATATAAGCCCTGGTACAGCAAATTACAGAGGTGTTAAGATAAGATATAGAAAAGTATTGTTTGCTATACAGTTAAATAGGGGTTTTCTTTTTTTTTTCGTTAAGTGAAAGTAATTTGTTATTTGTCAGGCATTTTATTTGTATTTTAGATTATTGTACTGTCAAAATGAAATGTATTTTGCTTTGTCAACTATGTTCTTTTTCTTTTGTATTGTTTTTATAACTAATAATTTTTTTAAAAAAATTTAAAATAATAAAAAAACTAAACAAAAACAACTTTATGCAGCCCAGGGACGTCCGAGGAAGGTGGCAATTACCCCAAAAAGGTCCTCCAAACCTCACAGAGGCTGCACAAGGGTAGGAGAGAACTTCATCCTTTTTGAAATAGGTGAAAAAAACTCTGCCGTGATGGAGTGCGCCCCCCCCCCCCATTTTGGGCTCTCCGCTGCCTGTGCTGCCTCTGTGAGGCTCGGGGGGCATTACCCATGCTGTTGCCGATGCCTGCCGACCCGCCCAGGTGGTGGTGCAGGGCACAACGCTGGGGGGGGTCCTTCTTTGGTTGGACCTGGCCCCCCACACCCCAATGCATTGTACAATGTTGCAGTGTTATATGATGCAACTTTTTTCAAAGAATTTGGCGATGTTGTCTGAATTAGACGTTGCACAAAGCGGACGTTATTACTCGTGTGTGTGTGTGTGTGTGTGTGTGTGTGTGTGTGTGTGTGTGTGCGTGCGTGCGTGCGTGTGCGTGTGCGTGTGTGCGTGTGTGTGTGTGTGAGAGAGAGAATAGATAGATAGATATAGATATAAATATAGAGATAGATAGATAGATAAATAGATAGATAGATAGATAGTTTATGGAAACTCATCGTGAAGAAGACTTTTTCAGGAGACAAAAGTGTGACATGTCTGTCACCAGTTAAGGATGCAATATCAATAGAATGGAACCCATTGTTAATGAAAGATGGTAAAGCTTCTCCCCAAACATAACCACTCAAGTCATTCTGTGATTTACAGCTTCATTATATCAACACAGACTATTCTATTTCCTCTTAGTAATGTGGTGTGACTTCAATTAACAGTGCAGCCAAGGTTTTGTTTTCTTTTATTTCTTTGTTTTGAGAGATAGAATAGGATGACTAAGAATGGTAAACAAAGCAATTAACTTCAAAATTGGCAGAGAAATGGAGTAGAGTTCTTCTGTTATATGCCATCAAGTTGTCTACTATGAATGGGAGATCTTGCAAACTCAAACCTGTGGATCCTTTAGGGATCAATCCATCTCATATTTTGGTATTTTTCTTTTCTTGCTGCCTTCAAATTTTCCCAGCATTGTTATCTTTTTCAAAGAATCCTGCCTTCTCATGATTGTCCCAAAACAGGCAGGACAATCTCAGTTATATAGGTTTTGCCTCCAGAGATAGTACATGCTTGATTTGCTCTGGGACCCATTTGTTTATCCTTCTGACAGTCCACAGTATCTGCCAAAATCTCCTCCAGCACCAAATTTCAAATGAATCATTTTTCTGTCAGCTTTCTGTACTGTGCAGCTTTCACACCTGTACATACCGGTAGTTATCAGAAATACAAGAGTGTGAAATTTTTCTATCTTGGTCTTTTCATGGTCAGATTATTCTTGCTAAATTTAAAGTACTGACACCAAACACCCTCCTATTATGATGGTCCACCCACAAAGGGTGCTGGATCTAATTGGTTTTCAAATAAGGTTGCCATAATTCCCTCTCTCAAAAACGGGACAGAAGTAAAGGTTGCCCTTGCTCAAAAGCCAGTCATATCTGACTCTAGGGTTCAGTGCTCATCTCTGTTTCAAAGTCGAAGAGCCAGTGCTGTCTGCTTCTGCAAACATTTCCGTAGTTGTGTATCAGGCATGACTAGATACCAGAGTGCATGGAACGCTGTTTACCTTCCCACTGAAATGCCCCCTATTTATTTACTTGCCATTTCTTGCTTTCAAACTGCTAGGTTTGCAGGAGGTGTGACAGAGATGGGAGCAGACGTTTCTGTGGTCATGTGGCAGGCATGACTAGACACCAGAGCACAGGGAACATTGTCCCCCCCCCAAAAAAAGTGGTTCCTATTTATCTACTTGCCATTTCTTGCTTTCAAACTGCTAGGTTTGCAGGAGCTGGGACAAAGACAGGAGCTCATTCCGCCCTGCAGTATTCGGGTACTAAACTGCTGCTACACAGACAGACGCCACAGAAAAAAGGCGCCCCCTCCTTGTTCTCCAAGCTGCTGCTGCTGCCACCTACTGGTAGTTCCAATAGAAGTGCAAAAAATAATGTACGTGTTTTTTTTCTTCCAAATCAAGTGGTTTGAAAACCGTAATTTTTCTATGTTTTTTATGGAAATGTGCAGGATAGTTACAAAATGTGAAATTCACGGTTTTCTGTTACATATGGCAACTATATTTCCAAACAGCCTTGGGTTGGTTTCTGACTTACTTGGTGGGTTCTTCTTTCGAATCCCAGGTTGTCATATGGCAGTGATGGTGAACCTTTTAGAGACCGAATGCCCAAGGAGGAGGAGGCTTCATGTGGGCAGGGCCCGCGAGTGCCCACACATCCATGTGATATTACTGGTGCACCTCCAGTGAAGTCACATGGGTGTACGTACACACACACACACACACACACACACACACACACACTGCTTGAAGCACATTGGTGATGTCATGTGTGTGCCTCCCCCCCCCCCGTGGGTGCTCCCCATGTGGGTGCTTTCCCCATGTGGGTGCAACATTCCATGGGTGCACCACACTCCCCTGTGTGTGCTCCCCACCCCCCATGGTGCACCTGACTTCTAGGAGGTGCACCTGACTTCTTACCTTGCCCAGTCGCAGCCTCCCTGCCAGGATTTCAGCCTCCCCTCTTGTCAAGGGAGAGGGGTGGTGGGGAAGTGGTGCTGGCTGGACTACTGGGGCAGGGCAGGGCTTTCTCTCAATGGTGCATTTACCAGTAGAAACGTCTCTGTGTGCCACTTCTGGCACATGTGCCATAGATTCACCACCATTGGTATACTGTATGGTATACTGTACTGAGGTAGCCTGGACAGTTGACATGATCGCACCTAAATGCCCTCTTTGGTGCAGAGCTCAGCTGCCCCCATGGTTTATTTAGGAACTTTAAGAGATAGTTTGGTGTATGGGACCAAAGACAACAGAACAACCGAAGGGTTGGTTTAACACAGGTTTATTGCATGGTGTTCCGGTGAAGCATGAGGTAATGGCGGTGATACATCTCAATATATACAGTAGCCCTCTACATTTGAATCTTGTAGCACGGTAGCTCATTGGCTGCTACCGGCGTGGCCTCGCCCAGGCACGCCTCTTTTCCTGCTGCTGAATGCAGGTCTTTCTTCTGCTGCTGAATGCGGGGAAGGTTTTCCCGCGGCTGTCCGTGATTGAGCAATGTGAACCATGTGAGACTGAACGCTCGCAGCTGCCCTCTATGGGCTGCCTGCTCGCGTTCCTTTACAGCTGAGATCGTTTGTATTTGGAGTGGTTACATTCTTGCCTTTACAGTACAATGAACATGCACACATACATACATAACATCCCTCCCCCCTAGGATGGGACGAAGTCCCGCAACCATTGTGGCTTGCCGCACGTGTGCTTGGGGCGTGCCTGCGTCTGACCTAGTACTGGAGAGCCTGTGATCCCTGATTCCGCGGGTGCTTGTCCTGCAACGGGAAACGGGGATTCGTTAGTGGCTCTGTGGGGCGTCCGTGCCTGCCTTGCGCCCGGGGAGGGGAATGGAATGAATAGTTGGGAGGTGAACCCCTGCCTGTTGCTCTCGGACCCCGGGGACCCTCCTATTGTGAACCGCGGAACCGATGAGGTCGCCCTTGAGGTTCTGCTACCTTCTGATCCCCGCTCGGGGGACCTTGAGACTGTGGTGGGCGGACTCGCTGCTGCCTCCCGTCTTGGGGGTGTCGGTCTCCGGGAAATTGGCGCTATATTGCATTCTAACTCACAGGGGCTACTGGGACTGGAAGTACCAGGGGCTGAACTGAAACCCCTCTTTTCGCTAGGACGGGTGGGGGACCACTCCGCTAACTCCCCCTGGTACTGTAAATCAACGTCTAAACTTCTATGGGCGTCTGTGTCTCGGGGAAACTTCCAAGGGGTATGTGTGTGGTCGGGGCTCTTCCTTTCCGCCGCGGACTCCCGCAAAAGATCTCTGTGGATCGATTCCCTTTCCTCCCCCCTTGGTGGGGACCCATGTTCCCCTTTTCCTCCCCCTTGGGCTAAACGGGTGGGGGAGTACCCTAACGCTGATTCGACGCTATTTTCATCTCCGTCCTGCTCTCCGGGAACCCTGCGCCTGAGTTGGTCCACGTGTCGCCTCCACAGGAAACCTGTACTGGTCTCCACGCGGTATGAGATGGGGCCGGTTTGTGCTATTACGGTGCCCGGCACCCAGGCTGGCCCCGCGTTGGCGTAGTTCCTGCAGTGCACCGGGGCGCCTACGCTCAAACTCTTTGAGGGTTCCACCCCTATGTTCCACCCTTTGTCCTCTACTCTCGTGGGGTCTAGCTTGGAGATTCCCGTGGCCAGCTTCCTGCGCATCAACAGCTCTGCGGGGGAGTACCCTGACGCCAAAGGGGTGACCCTGTACCTTAGCAGGAATTGGCACAATTTCAGGTCGAGGTCTCCGGGGCCCATGCGCAGCAGCGCGTCTTTCGTGGTGCGCACAAGGCGCTCTACTTGGCCATTGGTGGCCGGGTGAAAGGGGGCGGAGGTGATGTGCCGAATGGCGTTGCACTCCATGAATGCCCCGAACTCGGCGGACGTGAAACAGCTAGCGTTATCGCTGACGAGGGTGTCGGGTAAACCGAACGTGGAAAAGACCCTCCGTAACTGTTTAATTGTTGTGGCCGAGGAGGTGCTCGAGACTGGGATGACCTCCAACCACTTGGAGAACGCGTCCACCACAAGGAGGAAAAGCGTTCCCCTGAACGGGCCAGCAAAGTCTACGTGTACCCGGGACCAGGGCCCCCTTGCTGCGTCCCACTCCCTATGTGGCGAGCGGGCCTCTTCTGGCCTGGAGCTTTGGCACGCTTCGCAAGTGCCGACCATGTGTTCGATGTCGGCGTCTAGCTGGGGCCACCAAAAGTAACTGCGGGCCAGTGCCTTAGAGCGGACGATCCCCGGGTGGCTGACGTGCAGCAGTTTAAGCACCCTCGGCCGGAGAGACGTGGGGATCACTACCCGCTGTCCCCACAAAAGGCAACCCCTCTCTAGGGACAACTCTAGTTTCTTTTTGAAAAATGTGTCGAATTCCGCTGCTGGGGAAGACACGGGCCACCCTTTCTGTACCCAGGAGCAAACTGTGGCCAGCGTTTTGTCCTTGCCGGTTGCTTTAGCGATGTCGGCCGGTACTACTGGAGGGGAGTCTAGGACCTCTATCATTAAGACCTGGTGGTCCCTCTCTACCTCGCCCACGTGGCAGCAATCCCGGGGAATGGGGGACCTCGACAGGGCATCCGCATGGCTGATCTCCTTCCCGGGCCGGTATACCAACGCGTGCTGATACGCGTTGAGAAAAATGGCCCACCTGAGCATTCTCGGGGACAGGATTTGGGGTGTGGGCTTATCTGCGGTGAAAATGCCTAGCAAGGGCTTATGGTCAGTCACTATGGTGAAGGGGCGGCCGTACACAAAATCATGAAATTTCTTAGTCCCCGCAATTATCGCTAGTGCTTCCCTGTCTGTCTGGGCATAGTTCCTCTCCGCTTGGGACAAGGACCTAGAGTAGAACGCTATCGGGGCCTCCCTCCCGTTCTCCAGTACGTGGCATAACACCGCCCCCACCCCCACCGGGGATGCATCGCATATCAGGACCACTGGGCGTTTGGGATTGAAATGGGTCAGTACCGCATCTGATGCCAGGAGTCGCTTCAGGTCATTGAAAGCCCTCTCCTGGTCGTCGCCCCACTTCCATGCCTCGTCCTTTTTTAACAATTTGTGTAGCGGTTCCGCTACTGCTGCCTTCCGCGGAAGGAAGGAGTGGTAAAAGTTGAGCAGTCCAAGGAACGACTGCAACTCGGGCTTGGAGGTGGGGTGAGGGGCCTTCTTGATGGCGGCCACCTTGGATTGGGATGGCCTGATTCCCTCGGGAGTAACACGGAACCCTAGGAACTCAACCTCAGTTGCGAAGAAAACGCATTTGTCCTTCCGCAACCGCAACCCCGCTTTCTCGAATATTGTCAGGACCCTTCCCAACCTGCTTGCTAATTCGGCCCGGCTCCCCCCTGTAATCAATACGTCATCAAAGTAGGGTAACACCCCCTCTAACCCCTTCAGGAGGCGTTCCACGAGTGACTGGAAAATCCCGGGCGCCGAATTCACGCCGAATTGGAGGCGCGATACCTGGAACGCCCCTTTGTGGGTGACTATGTTCTGTGCAGCAGCTGCGGCGGGGGTCACTGGGAGTTGCTGGTAGGCTTGGGCCAGGTCGAGTTTAGCGAAACACCTCCCCCTGTGTAACCTGGCCAACAAGTGGCTGACTACCGGCACCGGATAAGCATTAGGGCGGATCGCCTTATTGATGGTGCACTTGTAGTCAGCGCATATGCGGACCTCCCCGTTGGCCTTGAGCGCTGTTACAATTGGAGTTTCCCACTCCGCAGAATCAACAGGAACAAGAATCCCCTGGCCCACCAATTTGTCCAACTCCGCCTCTATTTTGTCCTTTAGTGCGAAAGGCACTCTGCGCGGTTTAAGTCTGATTGGACGTACTCCAGGGTCCAGGTCGAAAGTCACTGGGGGGCCCTTGAATTTTCTGAGCCCCTTTTTGAAAACCTCGGGGTGCGCGTCGCACACGCTCTGTATTGGATCAGTCCCGGTGGCGTGTGCTCCCACGGCGTGCACCCCCCCAATGAACAACCCCAGGGGCTGGAACCATTGAGTCCCGAGGAGGCTGCATTTTCCTCCCTTGAGGACGACTAGGGGAAGCGTTGCGGTGTGCTTTTTAAACTGGACCTGGAACTTCCCAACCCCCAACACTGGGATGCGGTTCCCTTGCACGTCCTTCAGCGTGGCCCTCAACGCTTTGAGCTTGGGCCGCACGCGGGGGGCGATTTTCATGAACTCTCCCTGGGAAATAATAGAGTATGACGAACCCGAGTCCACCTCCATTCTAACAGGGGCCCCTTGTATTACTACCTCAACGAAGTAACGGGGGTGCTCCATGGAAACGCTGCAAACCGGAGCATCGTCCTCGCTGTCGTCGGAGATGCGCCCTACGCCGTCCTGCGTCCTCGTGGTCCGGGTGCCGTCCTTTGGCCTCGTGGTGCGGTCCTGCCTCGCCGAGCGGTCTGGAGAACTCCTTGTGGCCTCGCGCCGTTTCCGGCAGACCTTGGCGATGTGCCCGCGCCGGCCGCAGTTGTGGCACTCGGCCTTGCGGAATGGGCATTTGGCGCGGGCGTGGGCGGCGCCGCAGCCGTCGCAGCGCCGGCCCTCTCTCTGGACCCTCCGGACGTCCTCGGCGTCGCTGCTCTCCGCAGACGAGTTCGAAACTCGCCGGGCCGCGCGCACCGAGCTCTCTGCCTTGGCGGGCTTCGGGCGCCAGTCCTGAAGCTCTTGCACCCCGGCAGTCGTGGCCTCCGCGGCCTGTGCCGTGTCGAGGACTTGTTGCCACGTGGGAGGCGGCTCCTTTTTCATCAGCGCGCGCTGAGTCTCGGTATCCCTCAGACCGCAGAGCAGGCAGTCCCGGAGGGTGACTTCTGGGGTCTCCCACTTGCATGGGCCGGCGGCCAGCCGCAGGGCCGCGGCGAACTCGGCGACCGATTCCCCGGGCGCCTGGACTCGCCTCCAGAACGCGCTCCGAGCGGGGAACATCGCTATCGCTGGCCGGAGATGGGTGCGCAGCGCCGCCAGGAGCTCTGTGGCTTTGAGGTCGCCCACCTTCCTCGGCGCGATCAGGTCCACCAAGGTCCTCTTGGTCTCGTGTCCGAGCATGCAGACAAAAATGGCCCTCTTCTTGGCCTCATCTGAGACTTCGAGCTCCACCAGCGCTGCGTTGAAGTCTATCTCAAACAGCTCCAAGTCTCCCGGCTTCCTGATCTCGTAGCCGGAGCATGTCTTGGTCCCGTGGGCAGCCATATCCCACCTTCGTCGCCAATTTGGTGTATGGGACCAAAGACAACAGAACAACCGAAGGGTTGGTTTAACACAGGTTTATTGCATGGTGTTCCGGTGAAGCATGAGGTAATGGTGGTGATACATCTCAATATATACAGTAGCCCTCTACATTTGAATCTTGTAGCATGGTAGCTCATTGGCTGCTACCGGCGTGGCCTCGCCCAGGCACGCCTCTTTTCCTGCTGCTGAATGCAGGTCTTTCTTCTGCTGCTGAATGCGGGGAAGGTTTTCCCGCGGCTGTCCGTGATTGAGCAATGTGAACCATGTGAGACTGAACGCTCGCAGCTGCCCTCTATGGGCTGCCTGCTCGCGTTCCTTTACAGCTGAGATCGTTTGTATTTGGAGTGGTTACATTCTTGCCTTTACAGTACAATGAACATGCACACATACATACATAACAGATAGAGAAGGAAAAGGCTAGAGAAAAGGTGACTAGCTCCCTCAGATGAGAACGTGGCTTTGGTAAAACATGCAGCCTCTGTTTATTTATGATAAGTTAAGTGAGCATGTAATAACTATAATAGTCAAAGAAGCCAAGAGGTAACAAACCACTAAGCAGAGCTAAAATAGTCTGCAGCCTCATGTTGCGAGGTCAGCCGGGGGTCAGGGTGGGGGTCTCACCAGGACCAGCTAGCTTGTGAACTTTTTGCCAAACATTTTAGAATGCTAGTTGAGGCCACCTGATGGTCAGGTTGGGATGTCAAGTGAGCTATCTTGTCAAATTTTATGGGATCAATTTCAATATGTGTCATCCAAGGAGTTGGACAAGACACTTGCACACTGTAAAGCTACTACTTTCTCTAAATTATTATTATTATTAAGTTTTATTTCTATCCCGCTTTCCTGATACAGGTGCCACTCAAAGCGGCTCACAACATATATAAATACAATAAACAGAGCAAGATGTACAATAGAATACAAAAGGCAATACACAATTAATACAATCAAAACATCAAATCTCTGGAATTATGGGGAAAACAAAGGCAAAGCTTGTCAGCACATAGTCAATACTCGGCAACCTGCCCACTACAGTATATATGAGAAAAATGTATATATAGAGAAAACATGACTCACCAAATTGATACATTATTAGTGGTATTAATTATATTTCTACCCTGTCTCTTCATTACAGAGCAGTACTCAAAACAGTATCATTAAGCAAAATAAAAACAGCAGACAGCATATATTAGTGTATCATGATATTTCAAGAAAAAACATAAATATATGGCAGTTTTAATGTGAAAAGGGGTGGGTTCAGTAACCCCATCTACTTGCCCATATCATGGTTTCATTTTTGGATAAATTAGGACACTTCCCCCCTGGTGGAACTTGCTGGATCAGAGTTCTGGCTTTTTTTATTAGTTTTGAGTAACATACGTTTGTCATTATACTGCCTGGTCTACAACCCTCCCAACTGTAAGATTTTAACTAGTCCTCACATCCAAGGGCCTGGTCCCCAAAAGTGTTTGTACACTACAGTATTTGAAAAATCTGCATTAAATTTTAAACATAATTTTCTCCCAAGGAAACATAATCCAGGAGCTCCAACAGCTTTTATTCCAAGAAAACATTAATTTTATTGTATAGGGTTTATTGTTTAGGGTTTTATGTAAGCCACCCTGAGTCGGGCTTGCCTTGAGTGGGCAGCAAACAAGTTGAAATATTAAATTAAATTAAATTAAATTAAATCATAGGCATAAAACAATAGTTATGGTCTGGATGTCTGCTTCAAGTGAGGGACACACATTTTTGCTGCCCTTTAGAAATGAATTAAAAACCTGGCTGGTGGGCCAAGTGTGGGGTGCAGGTGGAAGGGTGGCTTCCGTTGGGTGGTTGATATAGAGGATTATTCCTTCCCCCATGGTTCCTTCGGTACCTGCACCCTTTTTAGGGGGCGGGTTCTTAATTCTGTTTTATCTATTTTATCTATTATTGTGAACCACCCAGAGTCGTCCTTGGTCGAGTGGGTAGTATAGAAATCCAACAATTAAATTAAATTAAATTAAAATTAAAAATTAAATTAGCAGAAACTAGAATAGATAATCCAAAACACAAACACATGGCTTTACTTCCCCTAGTGGCCAGTTGTGACAAAGCTTGGAAATATATCTATATTTTTAATATACTGTATATTTATAAAAATATATTTAAAATATCCTTGGCTAGTAGTGAGAGGAAGGTTTCTAGATATAAGGCATGGACAAGTGTGTAACAAGGGGATTGTGGGATAACAGTTGTTCACAAAAACAACAACAAAAAACAACAATATGTAATCAAAACAGTAGTGTAGTCTGGGGAATCAAGGAAAAAGATTACCCAACTAGTTATGACTACATGTTACTGTTCTGCTTAATATGTTTAAAATGCCAGTTGGCTAGCTGGCATGCAAGTCACCATGAATCTTACATTGACACTATCTCTCCTGGCTTAAATAGTTTTGCTTTCCACTCTCATGGCTGACATCTGTGAGGCAATACCAATTCCAGGTTTCCTTGCATTCCCTTTAGATCTAAGTGCTGTAATGAATTTGAACACTTTTGTTTTAATTATTGCATTAAGTAAAGCTAAATGTCAATTTCTGGCAGCACCTCTAAATACTCTACTCCAGATGGGAAGTTAACAGAGCATGGATGATGGTGGGAACGCGCCATCAAAGATGTAGGTGTTAAACTAAATTATTTATTTTACACAGGAATGTCAGCAGTGACATTGAGATCTGATTTACAAAGAAATATCCCAATAGCAACTCATAAGAGAAATACATATAAACAATGACATGTTTACAAGCAGTTTTGTGATGATGAAAAACCATATCATTGATGGCTCTGTTGTTGATAATCACAAAGCTAGGGTTTAGACCTAAGTTAGCTGACCAATCAGTCTATCAATCAACTTGTGCATACTGATGCATCCTTCTCTTAACTTTATCCTTTAACTTCTACTTCGAATAATCATAATGGCTGCTCTACTCCCTATAGTGTATCATTAATACTGGGAAAAAGCTGCCAGGATCCACTACACATCGACAAATAGAAGATATGCAACACAGTGTCATAAATAGATACAGTACATACTCTTTATTACTCCAGCTCACTTGAACTGTAATTGGGTAAGTAGACTTCATTGCCACAAATCCTATTGCTTAGGATTCACACTAGTGTATGCACATTGAATCATGGAGATTTGGCGAGTAAGGGCTTTTGTAGATATCAATATGCCCCTGTAATTGCAGTGGTTTCACAAGGTGTAAATTGTTTAGGGATTTATTTTAAACAACTTGGCTGGGGTTGATTATTTTGAATCAATTCTGGTCACAGTTGTATTTTGAAAATTATTTTTGCATGTATAGTTGTCTGTGCCAGAGTAAATTTTGTCTCTGGGGTTTGGCAAGTTTTTGTTGCTATGGTGACATGTTTTGGATATATAACTTTATCCATCTATCAGTCTATCAATCAATCTATCTATCTATTGGCAGGGGGAGATAGATAGATAGATATATCTTTACCTATAAGGATGGGGTTGGGTCGTGCGTGTTTGGCATACACGGCCACACCCGGCCCAACCATCCCGAACTGAGCCACCTACACTTACCTTATCATCCTATGAGGGTACCTCAAGGGTCCGGTTGCCAAGAGTGGGGCAACCGCCCCACGAAGGCAAACTCCCCCAAAAACTACAAGACCCAGCATCCTCCGTGCCGTGCCACCCGTCAGCCAATCAGGCTGAAGGGCGTGAGTGTGGAGGAGGTGGGTAGCCGGTGCATGCGGTTAAAAAAACCACCAATGTACTTACAACTTTCCTCCTCTGGGAGACACTTCATCTCCCGGAGAGAAGCCATCCCCACCTCACCATGGCGGGCAGGCAGCCATATCGGTTGCCAACAGGGCCACCAGCTTTTGGTGCCCTCTGCCCAACCGGCAAAGACATCAACGCTGGCAGGGACGGAGGACAGGCTGCGCCACGGAGGCACAGAAGGTGAGCGGGCCAGCGCAGGCCCAGCCAACAACAGGTAAGTGGGGCGGGGGAGAGAAACTGACGGGGGAATGGGCCAAGAGACCATGCCACCCACCCAGGTCTGGGTGGAGAAAAAGGGGGAACATGAACCCACCCCACTCAGTTCCACTCCCCTGCCCCACTTACCTATTGCCAGCTGGGACTTTCATACCCTGTGTCTCCCTGGCGCAGCCTTCTGCACTGGCCCGCTTACCTTCCATGCCTCCATGGCATGGCCTGTCCTCCATCCCTGCCGGCGTCGAGGCCATTGCCGATCGGGCGGAGGAAACAAAAGCTGGCAGCCCAGCCACCAACTGATGCACCCACACTCCCGGCAAAGGCCTCCTGGTTGTCCTCGCCGATGGGAGGCAGGCATGGAGCCTGGCCTCAGAGGAGCTGAAGCAGTGCCACTGCCGCCTCCCTCCCACTTGCCTTCTTCCCCTTGTGTGCTGCAGGTAGGAAGATGGTGAACGTGGGGCTGGAGTTCAAGGCCAGTGCCGGCGAGGCTGATCAGCAGAGCCGCCAGGTGCTGGTGGTGGGGTGGCTGCAGTACCTGCACCACGTGCCATAGGCCCAGTTGTGGGGCAAGCTGCAGCTGAGGGTCATTGAAGAAGTAAGGCTAGTGCTTGTCTGAGTGGCTCCGGGGGAAGGAGGGTCCCTGTTGCCACCGCGACCGGGGAAGTAGAGATGGGTGGCGGATGCAACCCCAGTTCCCCCCTGAAATGCTGAAGATTGGGGGAGGAGGAAGAGCCCCTCCTCCCATCGCACAGCTTTGGCATGTGTGTATGTGTGTGTGTGTGTGTGTCCTCACCGAGGCTTCGGGTGGGGGAAGAGCCCCTCATCTCCCCATGGAGCTACAGTGTGTGTGTGTGTGTGTGTGTGTGTGTGTGTGTGTGGTTGTGTTGTGTGTGCTGTGTGTGTGTATTGTGTGTGCGTGTGGTTGTGTCTGTGGTTGTGTTGTATGTGTGTATTGAATGAGTGTATGGTTGTGGTGTGTGTGTGTGTGTGTGTGTGTGTGTGTGTGTGTGTGTGTGTGTGTGTAGTTGTGTGTGTGGATGTATGGTTGTGTATTGTGTGTGTGGTTGTGGTGTGTGTTTGGTTATGTTGTGTGTGTGTGTGTGTGTGCACCCCCCAAAATCCTCCCCAACACATTATACCTGTCTGGCAGGGCCGGGCAAAAATGCTGATAGATTAGATAGATTAGATAGATTAGATAGATTAGATAGATTAGATAGATTAGATAGATTAGATAGATTAGATAGATTAGATAGATTAGATAGATATCTTTTAGGTTAAGTTAAGCAATGAATTGGTAAGTCCTGAAAGCAACAGAGGGAACCTCACTCATTGATCACTTGTAAATGACAGTTTTTGTTGTGCTATGTTTATTAAAAATGTATAAAATGTTAAAAAAAAAGAAAGAAAGAATAGTCCCTTCTTTTTATAAATATTATTCACTAGGCAACAGCAGACCAAATGAGTGAGGGGGCTGTGCAGCATCATAGCTTCTACCATAATTTCTTAGTGTACCCAAGATGGTGGGAGGCAGGGATGTCTGTTTTGTGAATGTATAAAGAAGATTGGAATCTTAAGTGTGAATGGGAGACCTTTATTTTTATTCTAATCTATCAGAAGTGGCTATTGTGAAATATACATGAAAAACTTCAACTTGCCTCACTCTGAATGGGAATGAGGGTGCATCACTGAGGTGTCCTACAGCTTCAAGCAGCAAAACTGTATTGAATGAATAATTTAGCAAATGTTCTTCACATCCTTATTGTATACATTTTTTTTTATTTCTTACCTGCACACAGACACACATTTTCATTTCTTCAGGGCATTTTTGTTTCACTGGCACATTTCACCATTAACAAGAAAATTGTCTCTGTCCTTAGAGTGTATGTGGATGGTTAAGGGGAGAGAAAAATCCATGAAAGAAAAAATAATTAGGAAACTTTTTTTTCCAGAGATGCTGACTCTATTTTTCTCCATCTACCACTCATTCAGAGACTTAAAACACAGACTCTTCAGACTTGTGTCATGTTCTTTCTGGCTTAATCACATGGATGAGCCCATCTGGTCAGGGATCATGTAGAGCTTAGTGTGAAGTAGCATCAGGCATGTGAAGAAATCTTGCTACATTACTTATTTCCTACGAGATAGATTCAACATGTCTTAGTATTTCATGAGAGAGTTAGCCACCAGGAGATTTCTTGTCTCCAATGCAAGAATGAGACAATCAGCAGTGTGCACAGAAAAATTATGTTTCTTTTTGCTTTTGACTTACTTTTGGATTTGTTCCAAAAATATAGTCGCCCTTTCCTTTCTGAAGCATTGTGCCCACAGAACAATCATCAAACAACTCACCGGTTGAGCCAAAATACATAGAAGACCCACACAATGCTTCCAATACTACAGTTTGTATGTTTTGTGTAATTTGTGGGAACATTATTGTTGCAAATTTTTTATCTGTCAATGACTCCAAGAGGAAAGATCAGGTTATCTCACAAGGAAGGAGAGGGAGTCCACTTCTCTCTCTCTTTCTCTTTTCATATGGAGAATGAGACTAACAAAGAACTCAGTCTTTATGACAGACTGTTAAAGAGATTTCATTATAAGATTCTATCTGATTATTATGATGGTCACAGCTTCCCATCAGTAGTGGGACAAATTCAAATTGCAAACTCATTTAACTCGCACACCTTCCTGAAATCATTCCATAATTAAGAAATTAAACTTTATTGTGGGAACTACCAAGAGAAAAATCATAATCCTGAGGCGACAAGGGAACCCTTTTTCTTTTTACATGTTGAATGCTGCTCAGGTAACTACTACTACATTTTCCAGAGAAGCCTTAGTCTGAATCTACAGCCACCACATTATCCTTTGGGGTAATAATAATTTTGTGTCAGAGATTACTCTGGGTTGAAAGGATTTTAGGGGACACCCGAATGAGGCTCCTTTCATATCCCCAAGTGCAGTTCTCAGGTATCAAAACCTGACCTTCCATTCTCCAGCTCAGCATCTCAACCACTAATGAAATTAAAATGAAAGTGAGGTTGTCGCATCCCTTTAAGTCAGGGGTTCTCAACCTTTACAAGATGAGGCCAGGTCAGGTTCCCTGAGACAGCTTCGGGGGCCAGACAGCCATTTTGCTCTTCCTCCACCACATGCTACTTCTGGGTGTGGCGGAGGTGGTGCTGGCCCACATGAAATGGTGTCATGGGCCATATCTGGCCCCTGGGTCATAGGTTGAGAACCACTGCTTTAACTAATCTTATTTTATAGCTTACTAGCAAGGGTTGCCCGGCGTTGTCGGGCTTTTTTTGGGGTTATTTCTAAAAAATTTGAAAAATGGTTGTTGGATGATTTTTCTTGTATGTGTATTTAAATGAGTTTTTTCTTTTTTTAAATAATGGTTTTTTATACGTAGGTAGTGTTTTAAAGTGTTATAATAAAATCGGATTTTGAAAAGAGGAATGGTTGATATTTTTTTTTCAAATAATGGAATTTCTTTTAAAAATGTGTAAGAGTATGTTTTTTTTAATTTAATGTTTTTGAGTGCTATTTTTGCTGTAGCCACTGGGTGGTGCTGTTGCACTATTTTGAAATGGTAACTCAGTTGTGGGCTGTGTTTTCTTCCTGTTCTTTTTTCATTGCACATGTGCTCCTCGCTGAGGCTGGAGGTTGAAGGTGTGTGCTCGTTTATTTTATGTGTTGTGTTTTTGGGTTTTGTGGGGTGTGGGGGGATGTAGGTTGGGGGTATTTTCGCAGGGTGCTTTTGTTGTGATTTGTGGGGGGTGGAGGGTTGTGTTTGTCCTTGTTTTTTTTGGGATTGTTGTTGTTTGTGTTTTTGGTGTGTGTATTTCTGTGGGCCGGCCTCGGTGGCTGGGTGGCCCATTGAAATACCATGTGGTGGTAGTTTGGGGTTTTTTTCGCAGGCCGGGCTGGTTGGAATATCTACGCCGGCAGCCCGTGGTGAGGATGGGGGCATGGTCATTGGGGGTTAGGAAGGGTGGGCTAGGTGGTGGGCAGGGGAGCTGTAGTGTGTTATGGTGCTTTGTTTTTGTGGAGTCGTGCTTTGTTTTTGTGGAATCGTGAAGGTAGATCGTTTTTTCCCTTTAATATCAGTGGGTGGGGGCTGCGATCCCCCTCCCCGCTGCCTACCCTAGTGTTGGGAGGTTTTTTGGGGAGGTTTGTTGGGATTAAAGGTTATATTGGCCCTTCACTTCTGGACAGAGAGGAACAGGCAGAGAGGATCGATTCCCCCCCTCTCCTTAAAACAACTCCGTTTTTAAAGAGAAGAAAAGACGGAGTTTTTTTAAGGAGGGGTGGTTGGGGATCGATCCTCTCTGCCTCATCTTTTGTTTTCAGATGGGTTGGGGCAATATAGTCCTTTTATCCCCACAAACCTCCCATCACTAGGGTAGGCAGCGCAGAGGGGGATGGCCACCCCCTCCCACTGATTTTAAAGGGGAAACTCCATTCGGGAGATTCAGGCGCCGCGGGTGAGTAAAAGAAAGCCAGCTGGTCTTTGCTTGCCTGTGAGCTGTTTTTCTTTTTAATTTTCTGGGCGCCGTTTTCCTCAGCGTTCTGCGTTGGCGCGCAGGACGCTGGGGCTTGTAGTTATCGGTTGGTGCTTTGTGTTTCTGCTGGTTTTTTTTAAAATGCGTTTGTTTCAATTGGCTGCGGCGCGTGTCCGAATGCTGCGCTGTGCGAGAGCCTCTCAGCGTGATTGGCTCTGGTGCGGCGCAGTGCAAGGAATGTTGGGAAGTGAAGTTCTTTCCCTTTATTGCCATTTGTGGGGCTGAGGCCCCCGTGGCGGATTTTTAAATCCTTCGTTGACCTGCGTAGGCAATTCAGCCGTGCGCACGAAGGGTGGGTTCGGGTCAGTAGGGCGATGCATAGCAGCCTATAGCCAGTTCCAACAGTGAACACTTGGATTTATAGGTTAAGATATAGCTAGAGGCAAATGACAATCACTGTACTGAAAAAAGGAAACCCTGAGGTTTTCACAGATTACACAATAAATCACCCCAATCTGTGCAATAACAGTATTCAGGCCTCTACATGTGTGCAACTTCTAGGTCAATATAAACCATCAGAAAGATAGAAAGGAAGGAAGGAAAAGGCAGAATAACTTTATTTGAACACAAGACCACCACTAGCTTCTCAAAATAATGTGCTTATTGATGCTGTCAAGATTTTTAAATGCAATACAATGTTTTCTGACATTTTTTTTTCTTGAAAGAAAAAATATATTTGAACCAAACAGAATGCAACATATGAATAAGAATTATAAATGTCATTGTGGAATTATGCAAATACAAACTCACTGAGCATGTCATTCATTTGAATAAAAATGGAAATTAATGCATTGTTGTTTCTTCTTCATTTCTGTATAAATATTCAGTGGCTGTCACCTCAGTTTTCATTGAAATTGGTATGCAATGACGTATGTTGATATATTTTGACAGTCCACAATATTAGAAGTATTTTATGAAGGAAAACAATAATTCTGCTTCAAAAGCTATCTTTATGAAGAAAGCTTGTGTGTAAGCTGAAAGTTGTTATTTAAGGATTACAGTAATGTTGAAAATATACATTCCTTTATATTTCAATCAACATGATAAAAGCAAGCATTCTGGCTAGAACCCTAGAATCTGGAACAGAAGAGTGTGTAGTGCTAATGTTCTAAGCTCTTTTCTTCATTACATTAACCCCAATTGTTCTACTATTGTTGTAAAGCAGGTAGCTAAGAAGAAGAAGAGATAAAGAATAGCTTACTGTTTCATGCTTCTTGCTGAATGAGAAGCCAATTTATTGCTTACTCCAGGAGTTCTCAATCTTTTTAAGCCGGGAGATCTGTCACGCTCCTTCAGACAACTTTGGGGGCCAGATGGTCATTTTGCTCTTCCTCCACCACATAATACTTCCTGTTGTGGTGGAGGCAGCCCCCCCCCATGAAAAGGAACCATGGGCCACATCTGGCCCACAGGCCTCAGGTTGAGAATCCCTGGTTTACTCCCACCAACAACAACCAGAGATCAATGATGTTGAGTTTACAGCAGAAAGAAAGAATGAAAGCGCGGCGCCAAAATGGCCGCCACGCTCTTTGCGGCCCCACCCCACCCGGACTCGGACATCCGGGTAGTTAGGGGGCTTGGCCACTCCTCTATAAAAGGGGTGGCCACGAGGCAGCCGAGCTGCCATTTTAGAACGCGATGGAGCAGAGAAGTTTGCTCCGTCGCTCCTCTTTTCGCCTCTTTCCAAGAGGCTTGATTTCGCAAGCCTCTATTTGAGGCTTCGTTCTTATTCTCGCCTCTGTGCTAGAGGCTCGATTGGCTTTTAGAAGCGACGGGGCGGACAAATTTGCTCCGTCGCTTCCTCCCCTGTTAGCCTCTGTTCGAGGCTTCTTTTTACTTTGCTTGCTTCTTGGCAAGAGGCTTGATTTCACTCCGGACTGCAGTGGCTCAGGTGGCTAAGAGGCTGACTGAGAGGCTGAGGGTCAGCGGTTCGATTCCGAGCACTGCAGAACGGGATGCTTCAATGTGGTGGGCTCAGCCCACCCCTTTATTTTGCGGGGGTTCCACTGGGCCAGAGGGCTCGGATGGCAACCCTGCAGGTCCCACGAGCCCAGGCTGGGGGCTTGGGCAGGGGGTGGCACAGGCCTGCCCCACTGGGGTTCTTACCCCCACTGCTTATTGGCCCGGATTGGGCATAGCGACCCACTTCGACACGGTGTGGGTTTCCGCCCTCCCGTCATTCCGGCCCCTCATGGGCCGTATTGATAGGCATGCCCCTATTATGGCTGGGGATTACCATGGGTTACCCCGTATCAATTACCCAGTGGGGCCATCCGGCCCATCTCGTCTTGGTGGGTTAGATGTTGCGGATGCTCCCTTGCCTCCAGTTCGGCAATGGAGGCATCAATGGTCATTACTCTGCCACCTCGGATGGTGGGCGCGCCAACTTGGCTGTTCCGGCCCACATGTCGGCCATGGCTGTGCAGTGGGCTGCCAACAGGGTTGAGCTGCCAGAGGCCTTCAGGCCAGCATTGGCTGGCGCCTCACGTCTCCCCATCTGGCCCGGGACGCACGGGAACATGGAGCGAGAGGGACATCGCGAACTCCGATGCCCGCCACGAGCCGGAACCCCCAGTGGGGGCGGCTCATAGGGGTGCACTGAGTGAGTATCCTGGTCAAATTAGCACACCTCTGACACTAGCTTGTCATGCTGGGGGGGGGGGTGTAGTGGCCATAGTCGCAACAGGACAATTACACTCTGGTTCTTAATGGGGTTACCGCCCCTATGCTTTTATTTACTTCCCCTGGGCCTGTAGGGCCGGTTATGTGTTTATCCACTACAATCAGTGCCAACGGTGGTTCTGCTGTCGGCCGGTTGCTCTATGCCCCTGGGTGCCCGCTTGTACTGGGCTATTGGCTAGGCACTGTGGTTTGGGGAATATATTCACGTTTTCTCCCTCCTGCATTGTGAACACACTGATTAGGGAATTAGGGGTAGGACGATAGAGTCAAGGAGTTGCCCCGTCGCTGCACCCTGCCTCCCCCCTATGGGGCCGATTGGTTGCCGGCCTATTGGGCATCCATGGCAGGAAGTATGAGGGCCCGTCCTCATTTGGCCGTTCCAATGGTACAGTGCTGGGACAATGATGGCAGGGCCGTGGTTGTTTCCCTGGCCCGTCATGGTTAGCATACGTCAAGACCTTAGGCTTAGGGCGGCCCCTTCCCCTATGAGGCCAGCGATGACCCCCGTTAGTGAGTGTGGTTACTGTATGTGATTCTTACGCGGCAACGCTTATGCTGCGTGCGGAGAGTCCACTTTCGGGCAACCACCTGTACCTTGATCTGGAGCTCCCAGATCGAGTTAGCTGCTACTATCTTCAACGGGGGATATGTTTTGCAGGGCACTGGCACTAGATCATGGGTTGCGCGATCAGGAGTGGGCTCTGGTGAGGCTTCGCTCCATTGGACCCCTGTCCCACCTGGTTGGTGAAAGCCTCCAAGGCTGGTGGCTGGGTTGGGGCTACGATCAATGCATCATTGCGGGAGGGGGTGTTTCCTGCACCTTTAAAACATGCCTTGGTGCGCCCCCTCCTGAAGAAACCTTCCCTCGACCCAGCTGTCCTAACCAACTATAGGCCTGTCTCCAACCTCCCCTTTTTAGGGAAGGTGTTGGAGAAGGCAGTGGCGCGTCGGCTGCAGGGGGTACTGGATGAAGCGGATTACCTGGACCCCTTTCAGTCAGGATTCAGGCCTGGATATGGTACCGAGACGGCATTGGTCGCACTGATGGATGATCTCTGGCGGGAGCAGGACAGTGGTCACCCATCCGTCCTTGCACTTCTTGACTTCTCAGCGGCTTTCGATACCGTTGACCACGGTATCCTTCTGGAACGGCTCCGAGGATTGGGAATCCAGGGCACTGTGTGGTCCTGGTTTTCCTCATTTCTGAGGGGTCGGACCCAGTCGGTGTGGTTGGAGAGTGAGAGGTCGAGTCCTAGGCCCCTAAAATATGGAGTGCCTCAGGGCTCGGTGCTCTCTCCTCTCCTATTTAACATCTACATGAAGCCGCTGGGTGAGATCATTCATTCCCATGGGGTGCGGTACCATCAGTACGCGGATGACACTCAGTTGTACATCTCGGCCCATGGGGACCCCAGTGATGCCGTCAAAGTCCTTTCCAGGTGCCTGGAAGCTGTTGGGGTCTGGATGGGGGCTAACGGGCTACAACTGAATCCCAGCAAGACTGAGTGGCTATGGATAAGGGGTCCTACGTTAACCCGGGAGCTACCATCTTTGGTTCTGGATGGGGCTATTTTGCCCCAGACAGACCCGGTGCGCAACTTGGGGGTCCTCCTGGATTCGCGGCTACTGCTAGAAGAACAGGTGGCGGCGGTGACCAGGAGGGCTTTCACCCAACTTCGGGTGATTCGCCAGTTGCGCCCACTCCTGGACCGGGACTCCTTGCTCATGGTCACTCACGCTCTGGTCACCTCCAGACTAGATTATTGCAATGCACTCTACATGGGGCTGCCCTTGACAACCATTCGGAGGCTACAGCTGGTCCAGAATGCGGCAGCCAGGGTGGTGATGGGGTGTGGGCGTTATGCCCGTGTTTTGCCACTGCTCCGGGAGCTGCACTGGTTGCCAGTTTGTCTCCGGGTGCAATTCAAGGTGCTGGTTTTGACCTTTAAAGCCCTATATGGTAGTGGGCCGGGTTACCTAAGAGACCGCATCGCCCTGAGGACGTCTGTCCGTCCAACCAGAGCGGACCGGAGGGGCTCTCTAATTGTTCCATCAGTCAGAGGGGCTCACCTCTCTGGCACAAGGAGGAGAGCCTTCTCCGTGTCTGCACCGGCCCTCTGGAACCTTCTGCTAACAGAGCTACGTCTCCGGACGGAATTGCTGCCTTTCAGAAAAGAACTTAAAACCTGGCTGGCGGGTCAAGTGTGGGGTGCAGGTGGAAGGGTAACCTCCATTGGGTGGTTGGTGTAGAAGAACTCTTCCCCATGGTGCCTTTGGATCCTGCAGCCCTTGTTTTTAGGGGGTAGGTAGTTTTAACTGTTTTTAACATGTGTTTTTTAATTTTTATTGTGAACCGCCCTGAGTTGGCTTTGGCCGAGTGAGCGGTATATAAATGTGAAAATTAAATTAAAAATTAAATTAAATTAAAGGGCCGATCAGCCAGGAGAGGCTACTAGCCTGGCGCTGCCATATGTCTGGTCGCTCCCCGACAGGTGTTTGTGGCAGCCCTTGGTTCGCGTCCCGGCCTGTCGTATGCCACCAAGCCTGGTCTACCCTGACTGAACTGGAATTTTTACCCATTCCTCCTGGTTGGGCGCTGCATCAGCTGCGGCTCCGTTTGGGTGCCCAGAGCCCAACATATGTTGCAGGGGCAGGTGTGGATTTGCCCAATTTCCTCGGTCCATTCGTCCCTGCACTGAATGAGTGCCTTGTCTGCCATCTATTATCCCTCCTTATTTTACAGACACAGTATGTTCCCACACACTGGTGGTAGTGCGGCTGGTGGGCCACAACTCTGTGCACTGGGACGGTGCAGTATGCCGCTTCATTAGAATGGGGACCCCATCTCGGACGACGCGTAACCGCGCGTATGCAGTGGTATGGGTGCATGGCATAGAGGTGGCAGAAACTGTTGACATTCCTGATGTCCATTGGGGATGCTGGGCCGCCACATGTTTTAATGCTGCACTTCGGAGGCGGTGATCTTACCCGGATTGCTGGTCCGGACTTAAAGACTTCCGAGTGCAGTGACCTGGCGTTTCTTTGCCATTTATGGCCGTCTACACTATTGCTATGGTCATATATCATGCCGATGCAATATCATGGGTGACACTTTGTCCCAGCGTTTGGACCGTGCCCGACGGTCAGGGAACAGGGCTGCTGCCTGGTTCTTTATCTAGAATGGCCTGGGGACAGCCATTTGTAGTCTGGGGATAGTGTTACAGGAATTTGGCCTGTATTCTGGAGATGGGGTTCACCGGTCACCAAGTCAAGGCACCTTTCTTTTGAATGATGTGCAAGAGGGCCAGGTGACCAAATTGTCGGTCAGGGTGAGCGGCCCCTGCTACAAGGTGGCAATGTTGCCAAGTGGAAGGTGCCTCTACGAGAGTCACACGTGATGCAGGGCCACATCAACTTTGCCTGCAGAGTGGTAATACCAGGCAGTGCTTTCACCTAGTGTCTGGGTCACGCTATGGCGGGTCTCGTTAAACGAAGCCATGGGGTACAGCTGATTAGGGGTTTACGAGCGGACCTGTTGGTTTGGCTCACATTACCGCAGGACTTCCATGATGTTGCATCGGGAGGTCTGAGCTTCTGGTCAGCCCCAGTTACAAGTACAGTCGGATGCCTCCGGCTCCCCGAGTGGGGGGATTTAATTAAGGACAGGGGTCTATGTTCATTGGCCCCAGGGATGTCAAGGTACGGATCGCTTATGCGATCTTATGTTTCTCACAAATCTTCTCAATTCTGGGTATCCTTTATGCTCTGGGGGACAGGCGGCCTGATTCTGTGCTTCACTTTTGGTGTGGAAATGCTGTGGTGGTGCATATTGTCAATGCCCGAACGCCTAAATCACCTGAGTCATGGCCTCAGCTTGCATATTGTTCTGGGGTTCATTTTAATTTTTTTAATTTAATTTAATTTAATTTAATTGTCACATTTATATACCGCTCACTCGGCCAAAGCCAACTCAGGGCGGTTCACAATAAAAATTAAAAAACACATGTTAAAAACAGTTAAAACTACCCACCCCCTAAAAACAAGGGCTGCAGGATCCAAAGGCACCATGGGGAAGAGTTCTTCTACACCAACCACCCAATGGAGGTTACCCTTCCACCTGCACCCCACACTTGACCCGCCAGCCAGGTTTTAAGTTCTTTTCTGAAAGGCAGCAATTCCGTCCGGAGACGTAGCTCTGTTGGCAGGAGGTTCCAGAGGGCCGGCGCAGACACGGAGAAGGCTCTCCTCCTTGTGCCAGAGAGGCGAGCCCCTCTGGCTGATGGAACAATTAGAGAGCCCCTCCGGTCCGCTCTGGTTGGACGGACAGACGTCCTCAGGGCGATGCGGTCTCTTAGGTAACCCGGCCCACTACCATATAGGGCTTTAAAGGTCAAAACCAGCACCTTGAATTGCACCCGGAGACAAACTGGCAACCAGTGCAGCTCCCGGAGCAGTGGCAAAGCATGGGCATAACGCCCACACCCCATCACCACCCTGGCTGCTGCATTCTGGACCAGCTGTAGCCTCCGAATGGTCGTCAAGGGCAGCCCCATGTAGAGCGCATTGCAATAATCTAGTCTGGAGGTGACCAGAGCGTGAGTGACCATGAGCAAGGAGTCCCGGTCCAGGAGTGGGCGCAACTGGCGAATCACCCGAAGTTGGGCGAAAGCCCTCCTGGTCACAGCCGCCACCTGTTCTTCTAGCAGTAGCCGCGAATCCAGGAGGACCCCCAAGTTGCGCACCGGGTCTGTCTGGGGCAAAATAGCCCCATCCAGAACCAAAGATGGTAGCTCCCGGGTTAACGCAGGACCCCTTATCCATAGCCACTCAGTCTTGCTGGGATTCAGTTGTAGCCCGTTAGCCCCCATCCAGACCCCAACAGCTTCCAGGCACCTGGAAAGGACTTTGACGGCATCACTGGGGTCCCCATGGGCCGAGATGTACAACTGAGTGTCATCCGCGTACTGATGGTACCGCACCCCATGGGAACGAATGATCTCACCCAGCGGCTTCATGTAGATGTTAAATAGGAGAGGAGAGAGCACCGAGCCCTGAGGCACCCCCCATTTGAGGGGCCTAGGACTCGACCTCTCACTCTCCAACCACACCGACTGGGTCCGACCCCTCAGAAATGAGGAAAACCAGGACCACACAGTGCCCTGGATTCCCAATCCTTGGAGCCGTTCCAGAAGGATACCGTGGTCAACGGTATCGAAAGCCGCTGAGAGGTCAAGAAGAGCAAGGACGGATGGATGACCACCGTCCCGCTCCCGCCAGAGATCATCCATCAGTGCGACCAATGCCGTCTCGGTACCATATCCAGGCCTGAATCCTGACTGAAAGGGGTCCAGATAATCCGCTTCATCCAGTACCCCCTGCAGCCGACGCGCCACTGCCTTCTCCAACACCTTCCCTAAAAAGGGGAGGTTGGAGACAGGCCTATAGTTGGTTAGGACAGCTGGGTCGAGGGAAGGTTTCTTCAGGAGGGGGTGCACCAAGGCATGTTTTAAAGGTGCAGGAAACACCCCCTCCCGCAATGATGCATTGATCATAGCCCCAACCCAGCCACCTGTCACCGCCTTGGAGGCTTTCACCAACCAGGTGGGACAGGGGTCCAATGGGCAGGTAGTGGCGCGCACAGCTGCAAGGAGCCTGTCCACTTCATCAGGGGCAACTGGATCAAACCGGTCCCAGATGGTATGGCAAGACTGTGCTCCAGCTCCCTCCGGACTCTCCCCATCCACGCCAGGATTAAACCCCGAGCGAATCCGATCGATTTTCTCCACTAGATGGTCAGCAAAGTCCTCAGCCGACCCCTGCCAACCAGGCACCGGGGTCCCCCTACCAAGGAGAGACCTGGTAACCCGGAACAGGGTGGCTGGGCGATTATCAGCAGAGGCAATAAGGGTGGTGAAGTATTGCCGCCTCACCACCTCCATCGCCACTAGATAGGCCCTAATAGCGGCTCTAGCTAGTGTCCAATCGGAGTCTCTCTGGGTCTTCACCCAGCGGCGCTCTAGGCGTCTCTTTGCCCGTTTGAGCTCCCGCAGTTCATCTGTGAACCACGGAGATGACCTAGCTCCATGAGCTCTGAGAGGCCGTAGTGGTGCGATTTCATCCAAGGCCGCTGTTGTCATCCTGTTCCACAGGTCAACCAGCGCCTCGGGCGAATCGTGTTGCCGATCCAGAGGGAAATCCCCCAGTTCCCTCTGGAATCCATCAGGATCCATCAGTTGCCGGGGGCGGGCCATTCTAATAGGCCCTGCCTCCCTACGATGAAGCGTCGCACCCAGGAAGTCTAGAGCTACCAAATAATGATCTGACCATGGCACAGGTGTTATGTCTAGTTTCCGTAGTCTCAGATCACTCTGCCACTGCTCCGACAAAAAGATTAAATCTGGTGTGTGGCCACTGCCCCTGGTCGGGCCCTGAATTACCTGAATCAGGTCCATAGCTGCCATGGAAGCCATGAACTCCTGTGCCACCTCGGAGCCAGTCCCCAGCGAAGGCAAATTGAAGTCCCCCAGAACCATCAGTCTAGGGAACTCCAACGCCAACGCTGAGATGGCCTCGAGGAGCTCAGGCAGGGAGTCCCTTACCCTGCAAGGGGGCAGGTACAGGAGTAAGACTCCCAACTGACCCTTAGAGCCCAGACGCAGAAGCAGGGCCTCACAACCCAGAATTTGTGGAGCGGTAGCCCTGGTGACTCCCAGTGACTCCCTGGCTATGATGGCCACGCCACCGCCCTTACCCTCATCCCTAGGCTGGTGCCAAATACTGAACCCAGCTGGACACATTTCTGGCAGAGGAACCCCATCCTCTGGTCTCAGCCAGGTCTCAGTGATACATGCCAGGTCGGCCCGCTCCCCCATAATGGAATCTTGTATCAGGGGGGCCTTATTACATACCGACCTGGCATTCATCAACAGCAGCCTAAGGGCAGGGTCACCCTGGGTCAGCTGCTCAGGACCTAGAGGTGTAACCGGGGGGCTGGAACGAGGGACAGATACTAAGCATCTGCCCCGCATTCCCCGAGTGCGGCCCGCCCCTCGGTACCCGCTATATCGCCCCATGCCCATCACAACCTCTATATTGGCCTCGGGAGCCTCCCTGCTTGCCCTGGACAGAATGCTGCCTCTCCTTCCCGGCTGGCCGGGCAGTCTCTCCCTCCCTCCCTCCCACCCCCATATAAAACCGCCCCACCCACTCCCCCCACCACCCTCCGCAAGGCTCCAGCGGTGATGGAAGTGGTGGGGCATTCTTCCAAATCTACCTTGAGCCCTCAACTGGGGTGAGACATTCCACCCACAGTAGCGACGGCAGTGGGCCGGCTTTTCAAGGCCATCTTGAATCGTCACCTTAATTTTATCCCCATGGACCTCCAAGCCAGCCCCAGACAGACTGCTGCTGCTATTCCCTGGCAGGCAAGTTAGTCCCTCAATCCTTCTAACTCTCCCTCCCTCCCTCCACCATCTCCTCCCCCCTTTTGGCCCATATCTCCCCCCATCGCCCCCAGTGGGCCGTAGAACTTTCAACTCCCCACCTCCTCCACTCAAGGCATAGGGAGGAGGAGGGAGGGAGGGCTCAGGACGCCGGTGTTGGAGGCTGCCCTGATGTCTGCAGTTGTTCCAGCTGGCCTCCAGAGTCCCAGGCAATGGAGAAGCCCCTCCAGCATAGCCTCTCTTTAAACCCCTGCTCAAGGCCAAGGCACAGGGAGGAGGAGGGAGGGAGGGCTCAGGACGCCGGTGTTGGAGGCTGCCCTGATGTCTGCAGTTGTTGTTCCAGCTGGCCTCCAGAGTCCCAGGCAATGGAGAAGCCCCTCCAGCATAGCCTCTCTTTAAACCCCTGCTCAAGGCCAAGGCACAGGGAGGAGGAGGGAGGGAGGGCTCAGGACGCCGGTGTTGGAGGCTGCCCTGATGTCTGCAGTTGTTCCAGCTGGCCTCCAGAGTCCCAGGCAATGGAGAAGCCCCTCCAGCATAGCCTCTCTTTAAACCCCTGCTCAAGGCCAAGGCACAGGGAGGAGGAGGGAGGGAGGGCTCAGGACGCCGGTGTTGGAGGCTGCCCTGATGTCTGCAGTTGTTGTTCCAGCTGGCCTCCAGAGTCCCATGCGCTTTAAGGCGCTTCTTTGGGCTAAACATGTGCCAGTCATTTATAACGATATTGCTTATGCTTTCTCCCGCCTGCAGATCGCCCGGTTCTGCGGCTGGGCTCCGGACGCTTGTGAGCTACCCTCTCCACTCCTGGCTGTGATATGGTCATTTGGCAAGGAGACGTGAACCGGGCAAATTGCATGTATTGGTAACTCGCACGTGCACTGTGCATCGGCATCCAATCCTTCACTTTAGAGCCTTTTTGTTGGTAAAGGCAATTGCCCAAAAGGCGGCCGACATTGGTCGACTGAGTTTTAGATTGTATAGTCTGCCCTATGATCTGGGGTTGGCTCCACGCACCATAGCCACCAGACTTTGAGCATTGATACTCATGGCCAAAGCATGGGGCTTTCCTGACTATGTGAGGGTCTTCTGAATAAGCCATGTATTAGGGGGGTGGACACATGTACGTGGCTGCCACCTGACACACGTCACCCTATTCTCACAGATATTCTGATCCACCTTGCACAACGTTGGCATAGACTATATTGCAGTAGGTAGGAGGAGTCTCTTTTCATGCAGCTACCGATGTAGCCTTTTTCTGGAGCTCGACGACTCAGCGAGCTGGTCCTATGGTCAAAGGGGGGACGTGTTTTGTAGGGCACTGGAACTCGAAGATGTCTATATCAAACAAGAGTGGGCTCAGTTGGGGATTCGTCTCTCGAAGGGCGATCAGCATGGAGTGGGCAGTGGTGTATACTGCCATGACGTACATTTGCTGTCATCGTTCCGGTTGGTGCCCTACATGCGATTGGCAGTGCCTGCTGCACGCCCTAGCCTGTTTTTTTGCCACCAGGATGGGTCTACCCTTACCAAATTTAAGTTCCGAAGGGTGACTGGTAATGCGCTTCACAGTGTGGGGCCAGTTATGGCACCCATTTATTTAGGATAGCCGTCGCATTGACCGCGGCTGCGTTTGGGGTACTCGGAGGCGGATATATGTGGGCACGTGGGGGTGTGCATGTATTTTTTCCTATATGTACGTCCCCTCACTGTATGATTACCTAGTTATGTCCTCAACCCCTTCTCCTCTTTTACAGATCCTGTGTGTCTCCGCACACCGGTGGCAGTGGGGCTGGTGGGCCGCAGCTATGTACACTTGGCAGCAGTATATGCTGTGGCGATAGAGTGTGGACCCCAGCTCGGGCTGCGTGCATCCGCACGTATGCGGTGGTATGTATGCATGGCATGAAAGGGCGGAAACTGTTGCCATTCCTGATGTCCATCAGGGATGCTGGAACGCCTGATGTTCTTATTATGCACCTCGGCGGCAATGATCTCACACGGATCACTGACCTTTCCTTAAACTGTCGAGGTACAGTGACCTGGCGTTTTATATCATTTATGGCTTACACATGGTCGCTATGGTCTAACATCGTGCCGAGACACCAATTTAGAGGAGACATGGATCTCCGCGGTTCGGACCATCCCGGCAGTCAGTGGACAGGGCTGTTGCCCGGCTCCTTGCTGAGAATGGCTTGGGGACAGCCATTAGATATCTGAGGGTAGGCTTACAGAAATTTTGACCTGTAGGCAGGATATGGGCTCCACCTGTTGGCTAGAGGTATGTACCTCTTTCTGGATGAGGTGCAAGCAGGCCTGGTTACCGAGCTGACGGTCTGGGGGGGGGGCGGTGAGTCATCATGGACACCTCCCCGTGTGGCGGGTAGCACTGGTAAGGTAAAAATTTATGACACATAGGTATCCAGTAGGTCTGCAATTGACTGGCCAACACCTAGACAGGTACAGGGGAAAGAGGTTTGGCCCGTCAAGGGCGAACCAGGCAAGGGGTGATGTCAGGAGCTTCACAGCCTGCATCACCTTGATATTTAACGGATACACGTCATAGGGTGGGGTCAGTAGATAGTTTATTGACTCCGGTCAACAATTTGTTTGTGTCTACAAACAAATTGATACAAATAGTTACATGTAGCCAATTGTCATTGGCATTTTGGGAGGAACCTTAGCAGTGTTACTGCAGCCTGCTTGCCTTAAAGAATTACAATTGGATGATTACACCAATTGAAAGTTATAATTCGGACTAGGGCATTATTCAATAAAAGTGGCCCGATGCCTTTATCCATATACCGGTGTCTGAGTCTTTCTTTGGGGGGTGCGCCTGCAAAGAAAGAAAGAAAGAAAGAAAATAAACAATGACATTAATAGTTCCAAGTCAAATTTCTGCATCTGTATAGAAGGGAGAAATGTCATTACATTCTCTGGGGAAACAAAAACCTAAGAAACCATTCATTTAAATACATATAAAACATTTCACGTGAGAGTTGGAAAATGAAATTCGTTCTGCTCCTAAAGCTATACTTTACTTTTTTTCATGGGGAAAGAATTTTGTATGCTGAGTTCTGTTAGGAATAGATGAGTTCTGTTGGAAATAAATGAAAACTGTATTTGAAATGACCAGGTATGAAGGCCAGGATAGTAGTGTGCCATAATAACAGCAGCACATTGAAGAATTGGCACTTTATAGTATGTGTGGTTAACATTGAACATAGGGGGCAATATTTTATTGCTTTCTCATATTACCAGCAGAACCTAGATAAATAGAAATAAATTTTATGTCAGTGCTGGAAGTCACAATTTAGAAGGCTTTGGGTGATGTAATAAATGACAATCCTAAAAAAGTTTTGATATACTTTAGAAAAACTGCTCCAAGCTGTTTTATTAATTCCTGACCTTGGTTTAACTATCTGCTTGGTTGGAGATGGGTTTGACTCTGGTCAGACCCCCCTCTTTCTTTCTTTCTTTCTTTGCTGATATAGGTGATCTAATTCAAAAAGATGGTTCTGTTTAAAATATGCAAGCTGTTCTTGTTCATTTATTTATTTATTTATTTATTTATTTATTTATTTATTTATTTATTTATTTATTTATTTATTTATTTATTTATTTATTACAATTATATGTATCCCACTCTGGGCCATTTACAAGCAGATATCAAATAACATGACAGAACACACAACAAAACAGACAACTGATAAATACGTCTCAAAATAAAATAAAATAACTGGTGTCTGAGGGCAAAGGGGATCAACCTAACTGACTAATGTATAGCTAAAGAGACAACACCCTGAAAGGCCTCCTTGAACAGAGAGTTTTTAATTGCTTTTTAAAGATAGCCAGTGATGGGGCCTGGTGCAGCTCCACTGGTAGAGTGTTCCACAGTGTTGGTGCCACCAATGAGAAGGCTCTATTTCTAGTTAAAGACTTGTGAGCCATCCTCAGGATCGGCACCCAGAGCTGCACAGACTGTGATGAACAGGGGATGCAGGGAGTTGTTCAGAGGGAGAGATGCTCTGACAGATAACAAGGTCCAAAACTGTACAGGGCCTTATATGATAGCACTAACATCTTGTATGTGATATGGTAGGCAACAGGTAACCAGTGCAGGTCTGCCAAGGCTGGGAAAATATGATTGAATTTCTTTATGGCTGTCACTTATCTTTCCTAAAGAATCTTTCAAAAACGCCAAACTGATTTTCTATTGGCTGCTATTGTGAATATGACATTGTAGAATGATGAAGACAGAAATGAAGCATTGCAGGCGCACCCCCCAAAAAAGGACTCAGACACCGGTATATGTGGATAACAGCATTGGGCCACATTTATTGATTCATGCCCTAGTCCGAATTATAAATTTCAATTGGTACTCAGCCAATTATAATTCTTAAGGCAAGCAGGCCGCAGTAACACTGGTAAGGTTCCTCCCAAAATTGCCAAAGGCAATTGGCTACAATGTATCCATTTGTATCAATTTGTTTGTTTACAACAAACAAATTGTTTACCGTAGTCAATAAACTATCTACTGACCCCACCCTCTGACGTGTATCCGTAAAATCACAGGGTGATGCATGCTGAAGAGCTCCTGCCATCACCCCATTGCCTGGTTCGTCGTTGACCGGTCAACGTTAACAAACTTGTGCCTATCTAGTGTTGGCCAGTCAATTGCGAACCTGCCGGATACCTGTTGGTCATAAATATTTACCTTACCAGTGCTACCCGCCCATGTGACCAAAGTCAATAGCAAAGCCCCTGTATCAAACCAGAGCAACAGTGTGGGATGGGCAAAAAAGCCAGAACCAGGAAGCCAATTGTAGGTTCCAGCCAAAAATTCCCACCCGGCCCCGAAGCAACCAAAATATCACACTGTTCACTAGGGAGGGGGTGGAGGAAAAAAACTTCTCCTCTCCGTCGCTTTTCCAAAATGGCAGCTCGGCTGCCTCGTGGCCACCCCTTTTATAGAGGGGTGGCCACACCCCCTAACTCACCCGGATGTCTGAGTCCGGGTGGGGTGGGGCCGCAAAGAGCGCGGCGGCCATTTTGGCGCCGCGCTTTCATTGCATAACAAGCAGTAACGGGTCCTTAATGTAAGTGATATATTAAGTGATATATTAAGGAAAATGACATATTGTCATGATATATGCAACTTAATGGTTCCTCTGGGCTCACTGGATAATTTATCTACATCTAGGCCAATTCAAGGGGTTGATTCTTACCAATAAAGTCAACAACAAAAAAATCAGGACCAGGCTATTTAAAGGACTGCCTTCTTTTACAAGAACCAACCAATCATGTATACAAAATTTCAAGTGGTCCAAAACTGAGTATCCAAACTAATAGCTGTGACTGACTGTGGTAATTCCATTGTGCCAATAATTTATATCAGCTTCTGCATAAAACATTTCCAGGCACAATTAAAAGTGTTAGTATTGATCTTCTAATCTCTTAATGGCTTGGAATCCCATTATTTGAAGGAACATCTTCTCCCATACTGTATATACCTCATTGGCTTAGATAAATAGCACCTGCTGGCTTGCTACATTTGTTTCTCTTTCAAACTTTGATTTCTTGGCCCCTGTGATATACAGGAAATCATCCCTATAATATCATAAAAGGTCATCCATGTGACATCACAAGAGCCTACCTCCAAAGTCTCAAGTGTTCATCTTGAAATTTCAGGATATATGATGTGAACAACTTGGTAATTCTAGCTATTAAAAATTATTACAGTAATACCTCACACAAAGTCCACTTTGTACAACATCGAATTCATACAACATTGCCTAATTCCTTGAAAAAAGTTCCCTCATACAAAGTATGAGGCATTGGGGTTTTTCCCAGGTTGCTTTGTGCCTGGGAAGTATAAAAGGCAGGACACATGCGTGCATTGCTCTTGTGGGTTTTGCACGAGACAAAGAGTGTTTAGGAGTGGTTTTGAGCGCGATTTTGGATTTTTTTTAAAAAAAAAGTCATCAGAATTTTTGGAAGCATTCTTGGAATTTTTGCAGCATCCTTGAGGTTCTTGGACCATTATTTGGTACAGTGGAAAGGTTAAGTAAATGAGGTTTTCTGTTTCCGATTGGCTTGGGGTGGGGAGGTGGATGGGGGAGGGCAAATTTTTGGTGGGGTGAGCAATTGTTTGGTGTTTGCTGCTGTTTGGATGATTAACACTGTGCTGCATGATGGGACATGTTGGCATCCATTTTGTCCTTGCTTCCATCCAGTAATTGTTTACGGTAGCTTGTACAAAATGGATGATTGGCCGCATGGTTGCAGATTAACACTGTGCTGCATGATGGGACATGTTAACTTTTAAACCTGCACTTTGTAAAGTTTTCAAAAGTTAAAAACTTGTTATATGGTTTGTCCCCTAAAATCAGAGTTGTTTGACATGTTTTTATAATGTATTTAGCCTCTAGACAATGATTTCTTAAAGTTCTGTCAGTTTCCTGTCTGTTTCCTTGACTTTGCCCTGAAGTCTGTGCTGTTACAGTCCAATGTATCTCTATGGAAACTATGTTGTGCAAGGCATCGCGGCAAGGATTTAGACGTTGTATGAGGCATCGCGGCAAGGATTTAGATGTTGTATGATGCATCACGGCTAGGATTTTGCATGCCTCATACAAAGTCCAAATCCGTATAAAGTCCAAACTTGCGGAACCAATTTGGGAAGTTGTATGAGGTATCACTGTATCCCCTTCTTATCCCCTCCTAGCCACAGATGCAGTTTGCATGATGAATGACCTCAATAAGGTCAGGATTTGTAATGGGCTCAAAGGCAGTTGAGGGGGTAGAATGGCAGTGTGCAGATTGATTGAAAGATAGTATGGATAAACTGAAGTTAGCTAGCACAGTCTTTCCAACCAAGTATCTTCCCAGTATGGAGGAATGTCATCTCACAGCTTGTGGCTATGTGGAGTTAGCAACATACCTGTCAAGTATCCTGTTTTTCCTGGGAAAACCCCTTATCTTTACCCCTCTTCCCGCCCTCTCCCATTTTATTAATTTCCCTGTAATATCCTGTATATATATATTTTTAAATCCTGACCGGAGCCCTCACAGGCGAAGCTGCAGTATGTTTTCCTGGCCACCAGAGGTCGCAGTGTGGCTTTTTGCTTGTGGAAGGGGAGAGAGAGAAGGTGGTATGGACGTTCTGTAGTTTCTCTTTCATTTCCCTTCCCTGCCACATGGTCATGGAGGCTTCGTTTTTGCTGCTGCTGTTCAGAGCCACCATGGGAGGGGAGTCTACTCTAGAGGTGAGCGATATTTCATATATGCAGGGGCAAATCAGTGAGAGACCTCTATCACTCTCATGGTTTATTGAGCTGTTTCTGCCCTGCCTCCTGGCTGGAGGCTTCCGTTTCTGTTCTAGAGTTAACTTGGCAGGGGGGCTTGGGGGATGTTGCTTGATCACTCTATGAGAGAGAGAGAGAGAGCACCCCACGTTCTAACAAACCATCTGGAGGGAGATTAACTCCTCAACTGCTGGGAGGCTTGGAAATTACAGAGGTTGCTTGTTACTTTACTAATTCCCTTCCTTAAACTGGATCCGATATTCTCAGGTGTTGGTGCTTCAATTGGTTGCAGTGAGGAACAACTAGATTGGTTAATTTAGGGGAATTAATCCCATGCTCATCGACCCTAATGGGGGGGGGGGAGTTTCTAGCCATGTGCAGGGCTAGTTCATTAAAGCCAAGCTGCTTACAAGCAGTTAGTAACCCTAGGGGGCTTGTTTACTATTCTGCACTTTCTTTGCTTCCCAGGAAAAAATAATAATTAAAAATGAGTAAGGTAAAGATTTCCCTTGCTCGAAAGCTAGTCGTATCTGACTCTAGGGTTCAATGCTCATCTCTGTTTCAAAGCCGAAGAGCCAGCATTGTCTGCGTCTGCAGTCATTTCCGTGGTCATGTGGCAGGCATTACTAGACACCAGAGTGCATGGTACGCTGTTACCTTCCCACCAAAGTGGTCCCTATTTATCTACTTGCAATTGCTTGCTTTTGAACTGCTAGGATGGCAGGAGTTGGGACAAAGACGGGAGCTCATTCCGTCCTGCAGTACTCGGGAATCGAACTGCTGACCTTCTGCCTCCCAGTTAGCATCTTAGTCACTTAAGCCAGTGAGTAAACAAGAAAGAAAACAAAACAAAAGTCCCCCAAGAAGATGGGGAAAGGGTTCTTTGGCTCACACAGCTTTGTGCCCATTGCATCTACAATACCATCTAACCATCTTATTTTTGGCTACCCTCTTCTTTTGTCCACCACCTTTCCCAGCATCAAGGCTTTCTCAAGTGAATCTTCTCTTCTCATTTGATGTCCAAAGTACTTTAGCGTCATCTTTACTATTTGACCTTTAATGAGCAGTCATGGTTGATTTCTTCTAGGATCGACCTATTTCTAATACCACATTTGAAAGGCATCTATTTTTCTGCACTCATCTTTCCTAATGGTCCAGCTCTCACACCCATACATTACCACCAGGAATACCATTGCTTTGACTATGCAATTTTTTGTTTGCAAGGTGATGCCTCTACTTTTAACTCATAGTTTCTTTCCCAAGCATCAGTCGCCTTTTTATTTCATGGCTGCAATCACCATCTGCAGAGGAGGAGATGGAGGGGCAGGACAACAGGGACAAGGAGTTGTTCCGTCGTCGTAAGCCACCTCGCACTTGGGTTAATTGGTTACCGACCTATCTGATTTATATGGCAGTATACCTGAGGGCCCGTCCTGATCTGGCAATTCCAATGGTCCAGTACCTGGACAATATTTATCAGGCTGTGGTTGATTTCCCTGGCCCATCATGGTTGGCCTATTACGAAGAATTTAGGATGAGGGTGGCCCTTCATCCTGAGATGAGGTGGGATGAGCCCTGCCAGCAGTTGTGGCTGCTGTATATGACCCCCACGCAGCTGGCGCCTGGTGACCGGTACCACTGTGGCCATGCCGTACAGCGGGCTGCTGTGACACAGACTCCCTGCCAGCCGGCGGGGCAGGGGGTCCCAGCCCACCTGCTGTGTTGGAGTTTCTCTGCCAACTGAGTGTGCAACAAGCACCAGTGTCGATAAAGCCAAGAGTGCCCTTCTTGTTCCGGCCCTCATGCCGCCTCCGTGTGCCCGCGGGCTGGTGGCTCACGAGGCAGAGGAAGGGGTGGGCAGGGGGCGGCCAGAGCTCCCTCTGACGTTGCTACCCATTCAAAAGGCCCCCTCCCCAATTAATGTCCTGGTGCTTGAACGATGGCTGCGCGCTTATCCTAGACAGGATGATGCGAGATACCTACTTGAGGGATTTCAGTTTGGCTTCCGCATACCCTTTAAAGGTGTTCGTGTACCTCAGGACGCCCCAAACCTACTGTCTCTCAGGGATAATGAGGAAATTGCTGCAGAGCAGATAGCCAAGGAGGTCAACGCACAGAGGGTGGCGGGGCCATTCGTTGACCCTCCATATCCTAACTTGAAGGTATCCCCTCTAGGTTTAGTCCCTACGAAGTCCCTGGGTGAATTCCGTCTAATTCACCACCTTTCTGACCCTGCAGGTTCCTCGGTCAATGACGCTATACCAGATGACCTTTGCTCTGTCAGGTATACGTCCTTTGACCAGGCCTTACAGATGGTACGCTCGTGTGGTCCCGGGGCACAATTGGCAAAGTGTGATATCAAATCGGCATTCCGATTGTTGCCAGTGCACCCGGATGACTTTGAGCTGTTAGGTTTTTGTTTTCGGGACAAGTTTTATGTGGACAAGGCCGTGCCTTTCGGCTGTTCAAACTCATGTTCGGCCTTTGAACGATTTAGCACCTTCATCCACTGGGCTTTTGTTTGTAGGTCAGGGTCCCGGTCGGTAGCCCAGTACCTCGACGATTTTTTGTTCGGGGGTGGTCATGGCACGGGCACCTGTGCCCATCTGTTCACCACATTTCAGGTCCTTATGCGAAAACTGGGTGTCCCCCTAGCACCTGAAAAGACTGAGGTCCCAGCCACCACCCTTACCTTCTTAGGTATTGAAATCGACACCGTCGCCCAGACATCCAGGTTGCCTATGGAAAAGGTGACTCGGATCTCTGCTGAGATTTTGGCAATGCTTGTCAAGCGTAAGGTGTCTCTTCGAGAGTTACAGGTGCTTCACGGCCACCTCAACTTCGCCTGTAGGGTAGTGACACCAGGCAGAGCCTTTGCCAGGCGTTTGTGTGACGCCATGGCGGGCCTTTCAAAACGACACCACAGGGTATGGCTGACCAGGGGTTTACGAGCAGACCTGGCGATTTGGCTCACATTCCTACAGGACTTTAATGGCATCTCCTTTTGGAGATCTGAGCTTATGGTCAGCCCTCATTTTCAAGTACAGTCAGATGCCTCCGGCTCCCTGGGTTATGGGATTTACTTTGAGGGACGGTGGACATATAGTCAATGGCCTCAGACATGGCAAGGCACGGATCGCTTACACGATCTTACGTTCCTGGAGTTCTTTCCCATTTTAGGGGCCCTAATGCTCTGGGGGGACAGATGGGCTAATTTGGTGGTTCACTTTTGGTGTGACAATGCTGCAGTGGTGCACATTGTCAACGCGCAAACATCTAAATCTCCCAGAGTCATGGCCTTAGTTCGCCAATTTGTTTTGAGGTTCTTGCCCTTAATGTGCTATTCAGGGCCAGACATGTGCCAGGCATTAATAACGATATTGCTGACGCTTTATCCCGCCTGCAGATCTCCCGTTTCCATGCCTTGGCTCCAGATGCAGAGGAATTTCCCTCTCCACTCCCGGCCGAGATTTTGACATTTGGCGAGGAGAGGTAAACCGGGCGATCAGCATGTCTTTGGCACCTCGTACGCGTAAGGTGTATCTACATACACTCCTCCAAATTAGGACCTTTTGTGGGCAAAGGCAATTGCCCAAAATGTGGCCGATACCGGTCGACCAGATTTTACAGTATATGGTGCACCTTCATGATCAGGGGTTAGCCCCACGCACCATCGCCACCAGGCTTTCCGCCTTGGCATTTATGGCCAAGGCACGGGGCTTCACAAGTGCGTGAATGACTTCCGCATACGCCACGTATTGGAAGGGTGGACACGTGAGCGTGGCCGCCGCCCGGACACACGTCACCCTGTTTCACCAGGTGTTCTGACCCACCTTGCATGAGGTTGGCATAGACTGTGCTACGATAGGTATGAGGAGGCTCTTTTTCATGCAGCTACCACCATAGCTTTCTTTGGAGCTCTCTGAATTAGTGAGCTGGTCCCATTGTCAAAGGGGGACGTGTCTCATAGGGCACTGGAACTCGACGATGTCTTTATCAACCAGGAGTAGGCAGTGGTGTTAGACTGCTACAATGTACATTTGCTGACATCTGTACCCTACATGCATTTTTGGCAGTGTGTGGCACGCACCCTGGCCCATTTTTCTGCCACCAGGATGGGTCTCCCCTTACCAAATGTCAGTTCTGGAGGGTGACCGGTATGGCACTTCACAGTGTCAGCCTCCCTGGGGCTCGTTATGGCACCCATTCATTAAGGATAGGCACCGCTTCAACTGCGGCTGCGTTTGGGTACTCTGAGGCTGATATATGTCAGATGGGTAGGTGGGGGTCAGTGCGTTTTTCCTTATATGTACGTCCCCTCATTGCATGAGTACCATTTATGTCCTTACTTACTTCTCCTTCTTTTACAGACCCTGTGTGTCTCTGCACACCGGTGGCAGTATGGCTGGTGGGCCACAGCTACGTGCACTGGGTGGCACAATATGCTGCAGCGACAGAGTGGGGACCCCATCTCGGGCTGCGTGCATCTGCACGTATGCGGTGGTATGGTATGCGCGGCATGAGATGTCGGGAACTGTTGCCATTCCTGATGTCCATCAGGGATGCTGGACCGCCTGATGTCCTGATTCTGCAACTCGGCAGCAATGATCTCACACAGATCACTGGCCTTTCCTTAAAAATGTCGGTGTGCAGCGACCTGGTGGTTTTACATCATTTATGGCCATACACATGGTTGCTATGGTCTGACATCGTGCCGAGACAGTGTTATAGAGTAGGCATGGACCTCCGGGGTTTGGACCGTGTCCGGCGGTCAGTGAACAGGGCTGTTGCCCGGTTTTCTCATTCAGAATGGCTTCGGAACAGCCATTCGACATCCGGCGATAGGCTTGCAGGATTTTGATCTATATGCAGGAGATGGGGTCCACCTGTCGGCTAGAGGTATGAACCTCTTTCTAGAGGATGTGCAAGTAGGCCTGGTGACCGAGCTGACGGTCTGGGGGGTGGGGGCAGTGAGTCATCATGGACGCCTCCCCGTGTGGCAGGTAGCACTGGGTAAGGTAAAGATTTATGACCCATAGGTATCCGGCAGGTTTGCAATTGACTGGCCAACACGTAGATAGGTACAGGGGAAACAGGATTGGCCGGCCAAGGGCAAACCATGAAAGGGGTGATGTCAGGAGCTTCACAGCCTGCATCACCTTGATATTTGAATGGATACACGTCATAGGGTGGGGTCAGTAGATAGTATATTGACTCCGGTCAACAATTTGTTTGTATCAACAAACATATTTATACAAATTGATACATGTAGCCAATTTCCATTGGCATTTAGGGTGGAACCTTACCAGTGTTACTGCGGCCTGCTTGCCTTAAAGAATTACAATTGGATGATACACCAATTGAAAGTGAGAATTCGGACGAGGGCATTATTCAATAAAAGTGGTCCGATGCCTTTAATCCAATACCGGTATCTGAGTCTTTATTTGGGTGGGTGCGCCTGCAATGCAGATGTTGTTCCAAGGGGACTTACTGCAGTTTGGTTATTTTACTCAGAAGCAGATTCCACTAGATTCAAGGGGACTTATTCTTTAGCACATATGCACTGAATTGTAGCTGCCAAATCCTTCATTTCAGAATAATGGCTACTCAAAGGCACGAAAAACATGGAGACTTCATACAGTTAATTTAATATGTATAATCTATATTTTATAGGAAGGTGGGAAGTATTCATTGCATTTTGGAACATGTTGAAAACAGTGTACAGTATCCTGTATTTATGACTGGGTTACTTGTTATGTCTTGTGCCTTGTTCTTTCTTTTTATGGAAACAAGGATTCATGCCGAAAATAATAAAAATAAAATAAAATGGAGGGGAACTGCATAGTGAATCTCTTTTCATCTATCACGGCTTAATGACAACATTTAAATGACAGATCTAGGTGAGTGGCATTGATATAACAAGTTTCCAGCATCCCAGTTGAGCTGAGACTGCAACATTAGGTCATTTCTGAAGCAGTGTTCTGACAAAGAAACATTTCTGAACTCAATTTATTTCTCACCTAGAAGAGACTTTAAAAAGCTGAAACAGAAAGATGCCAATTTAATATGACTTTCTGCTATCTACTGGGATCTGAAGCCGTGTTCATCAAGACACTTAACTGCTTACATAACTTGAAAGACTTGGCAACCCTTAAATTGCCTGAGCCAAATGAACAGGTATCTCATGGCTTAATTATGATTTGCCTTTAGGCAAATATTTTTCAAATGTCATCACAGGGAAGACAGCATCTTAATGGAAAGCATGGCTTCTAGGCCACCTCCGGTACCCTTGTCAGAAGAATAAGATAGCATCCATTTCAGCATTTGGATTCCTTGCTGACATGGAGAAAACAACATTAATAAAATATGTTAGTAACCATTAAGTAGATTTTAAAAGAGTTTCAAAGCTGAATCAGGAGATGATGTCTATCTGATTCAGTTGGGATGACTTTGGTAGGCTGATTAGTAACATTTACAGGCTTAATTTTCAGAACAGAGTGGAAAGTAAAGTACGCTAACTTTCTTAAATATTGGTGTCAACTCTGTTTTCTTTTGCTAGTTTTTAGGCCTGGAATTCCCATCTGAAATATATGCATAGCTTCACTTTTCATCATCCATGAAAATCCTCTCTAGCACCCCTCTTTTATATCATGTTTCAGACTGAAACCTTTAGGCATCACTCCAAAAAGATAGAAAGATGCAATCACATTTTCTCATATGCATTTAACACCCCACACACACATTTTTTTCTTCTCTTTCCAGTTTTTAGCACAATAGCAAAACACAGAGTCCAATGTGGAAATGTAAGCATGTGTGAATGGATGGGTTTCTTTTTGCTATTGTTATTGCTAATCCACCAATGTCACTAATATAGTGATATTTCTCATACCTTTAATTAAGATCTGAGCATATCGTCCATCTAAACTCTGGCTATCATGCTTTACCATATTGTTCAAAGAACACACTAGCCTCAAAATCTGGGTTCTGGGTTATCCTTTGGGTTTTGTAGGGTGGCAAGCATGAGCAGTGTTGTAGTTGTTGCCCTTTAGGAAGGAACTAAAGACCTGGCTGGCGGGCCAAGTTTGGGGTGTGGGTGGGGATGGGGGTACCATTGGGTGGTTGGTATAGAGGTGTGCCTTCCCCCAGGGTCCCTTTGGTTCTTGCGCACCTTTTAGGGGTGGTTTTTTTTTTAAAAAACTTTTAACTTTTTTATCATGTGTCTTTTATGTATTTACTGTCCACTATGTAAACCGCCCTGAGTTGGGTTGTACCTGAGTGGGCGGTATATAAGCGTGAAAAATAAATAAATAAATAAATAAAACAACATTGAAGACATTCAGAGAGGAATAACTACAATTTCCCCAAGCATGTCATACAACAAGCAAAGTAGTATCGCGGTGAGACAAAAGAACATTGTGCAATTGATCTAGTGAATTCTTGAAGTTATTCTGAAGCACACAGTCATGAAGAATCTCACTATTGTACAGATCAAAAGAACACAGATAGTGTGTGTGAAATTACATCATAATTGCAGCTAATTGCATATGAATAACATGAAAGAGTCTGAGTATTTCACTGGTTTTTAAAAGTGCACAATGTAATTTACATATTAAGTGCTCATTAAAGTGAAAAATGTCATTACTGAAAAAGTGCACATAAATTATGTACACTTCTATTTTTCTCTTATTATTATTAATCTTTAGGTTTAAAAAAGTTACTGACTTAAGAGTCTAAAGAAGTTTTAATACATTGGCTGAAATGCAATAATAAGTTGTGACTTGAGTAGGGCCATTGGATCAGTCAACATCTGTGTAAGTTCTTTTGATTCAGTGGGCCAACTCAAGTTACAACTTGTTGCTAGATTTCAGCTGTCAGCTCACATATTGGATGAAAAAAGAAAACATATGGTCAATTTTTGCCAGACTTTTCTCATGCATTAAATTACATTGAGATTATTTATTTATTTATTAGTTAGATTTCTTCACCACCCACTCGGCCGAGGCCAACTCAGGGTTTACAATCATATATAATAATGACATAGTTAAAAACTAATTAAAACCACCCACCCCCTAAAAAAGGGTGCAGGGACAGAAGGGGGAGGTTTTCCACTAAACCAACCACCCCATGGAGGCAACCCTTCCACCTGCACCCCATACTTGGCATGCCAGCCAGGTTTTGAATTCTTTCCTGAAGGGCAACAGTTCCATCTGGAGACATAGCTCTGTTGGCAGGAGGTTCCAGAGGGCCGGTGTGGAAATGGAGAAGAAAGGCTCGCCTCCTTAGCACGAGAAGGAGAGCCTTCTCTGTGTCTGCTCTGGCCTCGTGAAACTTCCTGCCAACTGAGCTTTGTCTCCAGGTGGAGCTTTTATCCTTTTGTAAAAACCTCAATACCTGACTGGCACAACGGGTGTGGGGGGTGGCTGGGGTGATACTCATTCTGGGCTGGCTTATATAAATGTCACCCATGCTTCCAGCTTTTAGTTTTTAGTGTTTAGTGTTGTTTTAATGTTGGTTTTAAAAATCTGATGATGTGGGGAGGTTTGGTGTATGCAAACCAAGACACAGGACACAGCCTCGGGCTGGGTTAACTCAGGTTTATTGCATCGTGGACAGAGGGAACATGAGGTAATGGCGGATCGATAGCTCTTTATATACAGTAGTAGTACATTTGAACGTGGTGCCATGGTAGCCCATTGGCTACTGTCTGCGTGACGTCATTGCGGGTCACGCCCTTCTTGTCCAGGTGTAGGTGGTGGCGGGAAAACTTCCCGCGCTGTTGCCTTTGATGAGTTCGGACCAAGAGAGCTTGGACGCTCGCTGCTGCCAGCTGGTGGTCATTAGCTCGCGTCCTATTACAGGGTTTATATGATACAGCTGAAGGTTACATAGTTGCTATAGGCAAGGTTACATTGGCTCAGATACATTGTAATCCATGTGGAAGGTAAAACCATCAGAACACAACACCCCTCCCCCCTAGGACGAGACAAAGTCTCGAGCCCACACTTAAACACACTCCCCCCCCCTCAGGAGACAAAGTCTCTCAGCCAAGATGGCTTATTTCGAACACGCTGGGGTCTCGATGCGGGCTGCCTCTCCCCGGGTTTGCTACCTTCTCTTTGTCCCCTGGTTTCCTGTCCTGTAATTGGAGAGGGAGACTCGTTAGTGGCTTGCCGCGGCTCCGCGGCGTTGTTGGGAGGTGTGCTCTTTCTTAGGGAGGAACCGGGGGCACTGGGGGCTAACGAAAAACCCCTCTTCTCGCTTGGATGGGTGGGGGAACACTCCTGAAAACCCCCCCGGCTCGCAAAATCAAAATCAAAATTACAATCGGGGGCAGCGGTCGCGAACTCCTCTCCCCCTTCCCCGGCCCCTGATAGGACTGGCGTATCAAAAGGGTATGAGTCGGGGCCGCTGCTTCTGCCTTCCCCCCTTGCTTGGGACTGTTGTCCACTGCTGCCTCCCCCTTGGGTTAAGCGGGTGGGGGAGAACCCTAACGCTGAATCCTGTTGCTGAGCCCCACAGACTGGCCCACTCACTCGGTGCCTCAGTTGGTCTGCGTGCCTCCTCCAGAGGAGGCCGGTGTTAGTCTCGACCCGGTACGACACTGGCCCCGTCTGTTCTACAACCGTCCCTGGTACCCAGGCTGGCCCTGCGCTGGAATAGTTCCTGCAGTGAACAGGGTCACCGGCGGCGAAACCTTTCGAGACTGCCAACCCTATGTTTTTTCCTTTATCCTCGACTCTCGTCGGGTCTAGCCTGGACAGGATCGTGGTCAGTTTTCGCCGCATCAAGAGCTCCGCCGGCGAGTAGCCTGACGCTAAGGGGGTTACCCTATACGCTAAGAGGAACTGGCATACTTGGTGATTCAGGTCCCCCGGGCCCATGCGCCGCAGCGCCTCCTTGGTTGTACGCACCAGCCGTTCCACTTGGCCATTCGTGGCCGGGTGAAACGGTGCGGATGTGACATGCCGAATGGCGTTTGCCTCCATGAATGCTCCGAACTCAGCGGAGGTGAAGCAACTAGCGTTATCGCTGACTAAAGTGTCGGGTAAACCGAATGTGGAAAAGACTCTCCTTAGCTGGCTAATTGTCGTGGCGGAGGACGTGCTCTTTACTGGGATAACCTCCAGCCACTTGGAGAACGCATCCACCACCAGGAGAAACATGGTTCCTCGGAATGGGCCAGCGAAATCTACGTGCACTCTGGACCATGGCCCCCTTGCTGTGTCCCATTCCCTATGCGGAAGACGGGCCGCCTCTGGTCGGGATCCCTGGCATGCCTCGCAAGTGCCGACCATGTGCTCAATGTCCGCGTCCAGCTGTGGCCACCAGAAGTAACTCCGGGCCAGCGCCTTTGAACGAACTATGCCCGGGTGGCTGACGTGCAGCAGTTCGAGCACCCTCGGCCGCAGGGGCGTAGGGACCACCACCCGTTGGCCCCACAAAAGGCACCCCCTCTCTAGGGACAACTCTAGCTTCTTCCGAAAGAATGGGTCGAACTCTGTACTCGGGGACGATGCCGGCCACCCCTTCTGTACCCATGAACTAACTTTCTCCAGCGTTCTGTCCTTGCCTGTCGCCCTAGCAATGTCGGCTGGTACTATTGGGGGTGCGTCTAAAACCTCAATTAGCAACACCTGGCGGTCTCTTTCTTAAAAACGGCGGGATGCGCATCGCAAACCGCTTGTATTGGGTCCCCCCCCCACGGTATGCACTCCCCCTATGAACAAACCTAAGGGCTGAAACCACTGTGTCCCTAGGAGGCTACAGCTCCCCCCCTTGAGGACAACTAGGGGCAGTTCCGCAGAATGTCTCTTAAAATTGACCCGAAATTTCCCGACCCCCAACACCGGAATGCTGTTTCCCTGTACGTCTCGTAGCGTGGACCTCAACGCTTTAAGTTTGGGCCGCACGTGGGGGTCGATTTTCAAGAACTCTTTCTGGGGAATTATAGAATAGGAGGACCCCGAGTCAATTTCCATCTTAATAGGGGCCCCTTGTACTAATACCTCAACGAAGTAATGGGACTGTCCCGCGGACACGCTGAACACTGGGGCGTCGTCCTCGCTGTCGTCCGAGACGCGGCCCACGCCATCCTGCTTCCTCGTGGTCTGGGCGCCATCTTTGGGCCTCGCTGGACGGTCCGGTCTGGCCGCACGGTCTTGTGACTGCCTCCGGCCCTCCTTCCGTTTTCTGCATGCCTTGGCGATGTGCCCCCGACGGCCGCAGGTGTAACACTCGGCCTTCCTGAACGGGCATCTCGCGCGCTCATGGGCCGCTCCGCAACCCTCGCAGCGTCGACCACCCTTTCGGACCTTCTGGACCTCCTCGCCGTCGCTGCCTTCCGTAGACGACTTTGAGGCCCGTCGAGTTGCGTGCACCGACTGTCCGGACTTCCCGTGCACCGAATTTTCCGCCTTGCCGGCTCTAGGACGCCACTCACGCCACTGGTGCATCTCGTCCACTCCAGCATTCGTGGACTCTGCGGCTTCCGCGGCCTCTACGACCTCTGCCAGCGTGGGTGGCGGCTCCTTGTTCATCAAACTGCGCTGTACCTCCTTGTCTTTCAGGCCACACAACACGCCGTCCCTGAGGGCCATCTCTAGGATGTCGCCCCATTTACAGGGGGCGGCGGCTATCCTCATGGCGGCCACGAATGCCTCAACCGACTCATCCGGCGCTTGGACTCGCCTCCAAAACGCGCTCCGAGCGGGAAACATTGCCCTCGAGGGACAGAAGCGCTCTCGCAGCAGCTTCATGATGTCGTCCGCCTTAAATTCGCTCACCTTCTTCGGAGCGATGATGCCCACCAGCGTCCGCTTGGTTTCCATCCCGAGCATTCTGGTGAGGATGGCCCTCTTCCTCTCCTCGTCGTCTCCTTTGACTTTGAGTTCCACCAGTGCCGCCTGGAAGTCCATCTCAAGCAGCTCCCAGTCTTGCGGTTTGGTGATGTTGAACCCGCTCTGTGCCCTGGCTGTTCCGTGGGGATCCATCATCCCATCCTCGTCGCCAATTTGGTGTATGCAAACCAAGACACAGGACACAGCCTCGGGCTGGGTTAACTCAGGTTTATTGCATCGTGGACAGAGGGAACATGAGGTAATGGCGGATCGATAGCTCTTTATATACAGTAGTAGTACATTTGAACGTGGTGCCATGGTAGCCCATTGGCTACTGTCTGCGTGACGTCATTGCGGGTCACGCCCTTCTTGTCCAGGTGTAGGTGGTGGCGGGAAAACTTCCCGCGCTGTTGCCTTTGATGAGTTCGGACCAAGAGAGCTTGGACGCTCGCTGCTGCCAGCTGGTGGTCATTAGCTCGCGTCCTATTACAGGGTTTATATGATACAGCTGAAGGTTACATAGTTGCTATAGGCAAGGTTACATTGGCTCAGATACATTGTAATCCATGTGGAAGGTAAAACCATCAGAACACAACAGGAGGGCTTTTTAATTTTTGTAAAAAAACTTTAACAATTTAATATTCTAATGTTTTTTTTTTTTAGTTTAATGTTTTTGTAGAATTTTATCTGTTCTATTTAGATATGTAAGCCACCCGGTGTCGTCTAGGTGAGGGGGCGGCTGTAGAAATGTGATTAAATGAATAAATGAATAAATAAATAAATATGAGTTTTGAATGTACAGGAGGGACCTCAAAATGCCATTGATGTCAAAGAAGCACATGCAGCAAAGATTTAAATACACAGGAATAAAATCTTCATAATAGATTTAGGAACATAAGATGCTCTGTTATATGTAACCATCCATCCATTGACAATACTGTTTCATCTAGTCCCGTATTATCAATTTTGATTGGTTGTGGTGCCCTATGCTTCAGTCATAAGGCTTTCTTTACCCTGTTAGAAGATCTTTAGTATTCTCTGGTGAGTTCCAATTGGAGCACCAACCAGGCTGAACTTTCTTTAACTTTCAAAGTCAGGCAATCTCCCACAAGGTCGACTGCATCCAACAATTTCTTTGTAATGCACATCAGTGATGTACATCAGCATTGAGGGAAACCGCTTATTTTTCAAGTCAGTAGATTTGAGCAAACCACTTGTCTTTCAAGTCAGTGGATTTGTGTTTTCCCTTTTTGGTAAAGAGAATCTCACATTATACTTAGTTAAAGAAAGTGGCTAAGGTTTTCCAGGGTGAATGGAAGAAGTCTGTTATACCTTGAGATCATCTATTGTAACATACTGTTGAGTGAACAGTATTTATAGGGATGGACCATACAGTCTGGCAGAATGCAAGAAAAAACAATCCTAAAGTCTCTCACTCAGGACTAGCTTTCATTGAGACAGTAAACATGTGTCTAGTAAAGCATAAAATTCACTCTCCAAAGGTAACCATGATTGATCCATTCAGATACTAATAATAGTTTTTTCAAGATAGCTAGAGGACCACTGGATGGTCACAAACCATGGGGTAAGTTTTTTGAAGGAGTTTTGAAGGAGTTTCGAAGGAGTTTTGTGAAACAATAGGCCCTTCATCCATCCTCTGAGTGTTTCATTCAAACACTACAAAATACTATAGGAAAAGATGGCTGCATGTCTACTTTTGAAACAGTTGAGAGAAAACCTGGGACAAAGGAGGCTTCTTTTACCTCTGGTGTTTGGTGGTTCTCCCAGGACACAAGGTCATTGCCCTTTGGAGGGTGGGCAGGAACTCAGGTGAATGCCTGCTCAAAAAGAGCTTTCCTGGGTTCATATCCACTCTTCTAAATCCAAGCAGAGGCACTTGTTTGCAAGCATTTTTTCCCTGCACATACCTGCCTCATAGGACTGCAGTGGGTTAAGTGGCTAAGACACTGACTAGGAGGTGGAAGGTCAGCAGTTCAATTCCCGAGTACTGCAGGATGGAATGAGCTCCCATCTTTGTCCCAGCTCCTGCCAACCTTGCAGTTCTAAAGCAAGAAACTGCAAGTAGATAAATAGGGACCACAGCATTCCATGTGCTCCGGTGTCTAGTAATGCCTGCCACACGACAATGGAAATATCTGCAGAAGCAGACAGTGCTAGCTCTTTGGCTTTGAAACAGAGATGAGCACTGAACCCTAGAGTCAGATATGACTGGCTTTTGAGCAAGGGGAACCTTTACCTCATCCCTATTATTCATGCTGCACTATTTCAAGCTGCAGAACAGAGCTCATAATAGACATTGTCCTTCCTCACTGTTTGACTGATATTGTTCAGGGAGGACCAGATATTTGAACTATTATTTTTTTAAAGATTTTTTTCCTGCTGTCACCAGAAACTGATGGTCACTGCCGGAATTTAATTTATCACAGACAGCCTTTTTTTGTCCATTAGGTCTATTGTTTCTACTGGGCTAATCAAACTACGGTCAAAAGGCAGCACAGAACCCTACAGCTATGTCAGTTCAATGAGACATGCAACCATCTAATTAAAATAAGAAGTCATCCATCTTAGTCTGGACTACTGACAGTGAAAACCTGAAAGCAATAAGGTTAAATACTTGGTTTCCCATTTTATTCTTATAAAGCTCAAGTGTCTGTACTTTTGGATAACCCCATTTGGGAACATCATATTTGAACATGACTTCCCCATTTTAACATAAGACCTGATTTAGCATGTTGAGAAGAAGGTTTTTTTTCCTTGTTTTATTCTGGGTATGTTAGAACTGAGTTAATCAAAATGAATGTGCAGCCTTGCCCAGTTTATTATAATCTGTACAAATGATTCTGTCTTTTCTTTCTTTTTTTGGCAATAAAGGGACATTTTAACAGGAATTTATGGATAATTATTTTAGAGGGTTTATGGAGAGGAAACTTATTAAGAATTAATTTTCTTTAACCTTACATCTTAGCATAGTTCCCCTCCATTCTTCCCCTTCCTGATTTCCTGTTTCACAGTCAGTATAATATAAAAAATACAGCGGTCACCAAAGAAGGTTGCTATACCCCTTACATAGGAACCTGTCTGAGCAATTCCCATCTTACTATTGTCACTCTTTCTGGACTCACTCACCAGGTGAATAATAACACAACTGTAGCCAAAATATAGATTAACTGAACAGCCTTCTCCATTTGGCTGAGCCCTTTACTGTGCTGGCTTGATAGCTCAGTGGTTTATGTGTATCAGTTAAGATATTTATTCCTCACTATACCTGCAGGGAGGAGAGTCAGCCATTGTTGCCTTTGTCAAGCTGCACCCCATGTGAAGGGAAGGAAAAATAACTTCTGTGTATTTTCTTTCTAAAAAACCCTAGAAAGGGCCACCATAAGTTAGAAACAACCTGATATCATCATCATCATCATCATCATCATCATCATCATCATCATCATCATCATCATCATCATCATCATCATCATCATCTAAAAATCTACATTAGCTTTGTAGTCAAAAAGTGGTATAAAATTAACAGTTCAAGACCTAACCAATAACCTAAGGTAATGTCTATGCTTGCCTTGTTCCAGGAAGGCTGGCAAGTTGGCAGTTCGAAACCCGGGTACTGCATAATGGATTGAGTGCCGTCTCTGTCCCAGATCTTGGGGACATGAAAGAAGCCTCATTTGGGTGTTCCCTGAGCAGAGTTTCTCCTGCAAATATCCTTTCAACCCAGAATAATTTCTGACATGAAATTATTATAGTTCCTAGTAGAGTTGGTTTGTGTAGAGTTAGGATGTTCATGTCCAAAAAAACACAAAATTTTTAAATAAGTATTGCTCCAAGGGCTCCGGTCACTATGGGCACAACAACAGATTTCTTCCTCCACAAATGCTCAACTTCAAATTGCAAATCATGATAGTTTGTTATTTTCTCCAGTTGTTTGTCCTCGATTTGTGTATCTCCTGGCTGCCTATATGTCTCTGGGTGCAATTCAAGGTGCTGGTTGTCACCTTTAAAGCCCTTCATGGTAGTGAACCAGGATACCCCAGGGACGGCATCACCCCTAGGACATTGTCTCATCCCACAAAAGCAAACCTAGAGGGCACCTTTCAGGTACCATCTGTTGGGGAGGCTTGCCTCTCCAGCACAAGTAAAAGAGCCTTCTCGGTCATAGCCCCCACACTATGGAACCTCCTCCCAGTAGAAATACGCCTTCCAGGCCCAGTTGCTACCATTTAGGAAAGAATTGAAGACGTGGATGGCAAAATTGGTCTGGGGGCTGGAATTGTCAACAAGCTCCTCTTTTTGGCTCATCTGAGGCTCACCCTCCTATAGTTAATTTTTTAATGTTAAGGTTTTGTAGATTTTATATTTGTTTTCAGATAGTAAATGCCACAGTGAGGTGGGTGGGTGGATAATATTGTTATGTTTTTAAGGGTTTTAAATTGTTTTATATTGGTTTTAACTTGTGTACACTGCCCAGAGTCCATTGGATAGGTGGTATAAAAAGCTATTAAATTAAATTAAATTAAATTAATAACAATGTCAATAAACCAGGTCTTCTTTTCCACAAGAGTCATATCCAGGTGTGCTGTGAATCAGATGTTTTTCTGTTTTAATTTTAAAGTTCCACAGGATCTTTACACTCTCATTTTCCACCACTGCTTTCAACCCTTTCCTTTCTGTATCCAGCTTTCTTTTCCACTATTTTCAAAAGCCCTACTTTATTAACTTCCTGAAGCGTAGGCTCTTTACTTTTCTTACTGTGGTCATTCAAGCTATGGTTTTCTTCCTCTACTTTCTGTAGGAATCCTCTGCCACCCTCAGCTCTTAGTAGAAATGATTATTATTGCATTCCAATCCAAACTTCTAACAAACTTTCCAATGAATATTTTTCACCTCTGTCATGTGTTGCAAATAATCAATCTGTTGAATTTTGTTTCATCCGCTGATCAGCCCTATTCCTTGCCCTGGTTTTCATTGCTTTTCCAGGGGTAGGAACTCTCAAAACACGGGTTAAAGAAGATTGAGTTGAGTGGGCAGATGCATTTGGAAAAAGACAGTATGAGATCATGGTAATGGACATATAACTAGTGCAGGTTGACCAGGATTAAGGAAATGTGGGAATACCTTCCCATACCCATGATCAATTTGGCTGCTGCATTCTGGACCTCCTGAATTTTCAAAGCTAGGTTCAAAGAAAGCCTCACATACAGAGTATTGCAGTAGCCAATCTTCAATATTACCAGTGTGTGGATCATTGTCATTAGGGACCTGCTATAGGACCAGGATAGGGGTGCTTGGCGTGCAATAGTCTATGGGGTCACAAAGGGTCGGACTCGACTATGCGACTGAACAACAAAATAGGATCAAAGTGGCTTAGTAGCTAATTCACTGCATTTGATGATCAGCAGTTTGGCAAGTCAGCATTTCAAGACCCGAGCACTGTGTGCCTGTCATCTGTCACAGTTCTTGCCAGCCTAGCAGTTTGAAAGCAAGAGATTGCAGGTTCTTCTTCAGCAGTAAAGGTAACAGCATTCCATGCACTCTGGCATTTAGTCATGCCTGCCACATTACCATGGAAGATGCAGACAGCACTGGTTCTTTGACTGTAAATGGAGGTGAGCATCACCCCCTAGAGTTGGACACAACTGGCTTTCAAGCAAGAGAGATATTTATCTTTATCAAGGTAAGACCAAAACTGAGTGATACGCTGAAGATGAAAATGGCTGAGCAAACTGCAACAGTTATCTAAGAATCCATAGATAATGCCAAGCACAGAATAATGCCTGAATTATTGACACAATCCTTGATGGGAATATAAACCCTTCTGAGTTTTAAAGGCCTTCCCAATAAGCAGGTAGATGAATCATCTAATAACAAGTCCTCCATCTTGTCTGGATTCAGCTTCAGGCTATTCAGCCTCCTCCAGTCCATAATCATAGTCAAGCAATGTTCAAGGTCATGTTTAGCCTCCATTGCAGAAGGTGGAAAGGAGAATCAGAGTTGGGTATCATTAGAGTGCAGATGATACATAGCACATTAACATAAAGAAACATTCAAGCCAGACCTGTAAATCTGGCTGAGCCCATGATGGAGAAAAGCTGGAACATCGGATCTAACTCCTTGGGTTAGCAATGATCTTTGCGTGTGCTGTTACAGGACTTCAGTGTCCAAAATATTCTTTTCAATTGCTCATTTCCCTTTTCTTATTCATCTGAAATTTGCCTGTCCCCATTCAATGCTAATGTTAAAAAATGTTATATTGATTTGACTGAAAACATCAAACTTACAGGTAGGAGAATATGTGGGTCTCTCATTAAAAATCTGTGAGACAACAGAGAAACAAGAGAAAAAGTAGAAACTCTTAAGAAAAAATGTTCTAACTCATAAATCTGAAATAAAGTATTAAACCCTTTCTCTCCCACTCACTCCTCTAAAAGTCACTACTTTAGAGTATAAGAACTACGTCCCTTACAGTTTATGTACAAAGGAATCATTCCTTTTTCTAGGATTCAGCAGAATTGGAATGTAAAAATAATATCGAGCCATTCTTCTACCGGACAAGGAATAATAAACATAGCCGCAGCTGGTGTTGCACTTTTCTAATGCTACAATTAAGTCCCATTTGTGGGGATATGGATTCCAAGAAAATGTAGACATGTTTGTTTTTTCAAAAACAAAACAGTTTTGTGGTAAGTCAGGAAAAAAATACTTCATCCAACAGAAGCAAGAAAAGAACATTTCAGTGGAAAGTTAATCACATCTATCAGAAATAAGGAGGACTTGGAAAGGGAAATTGGGACTTATTTACTAGAAAGTTAATTTAGCATATAGTTGGCAAAATGCCAGATAGCAAACTTACCATATCTGTCAGGGGTGCCACAAGATGGTTTGGGAACTTGATATCTTCTGGAGTGCTTTTCCTTGAGAAATCATCCTCAGACAGACTGCTTCCTTCAGATGGGTGGGCTTAGGGAAGTGCAAAAGACCTGTACAAGAAATCAATCTTTTTCTGTGGTCACTGAATGTTTTACTATATCACATTTGTCAGCCCACATCCTTGCAAACATTCTGCAAGCTAGCAGAACCTGAAATATATAAGGAGGGATTTAAGAACTTGCTACGTGTGGACTGATCTTGCCCTCTGAGGAAATTATTTCTTTTATTGCTGCCATTACTATGTTTGATTCACTTTTAGTTGTCCAACATTCATTTATTATTTGTGCAATCTTATGTTATATAGTTGGGTGGTATTGGGTGACAACCACAGATGGTTCTCTATAAGCTACTGCAATCATGTTCCCAATCATGTGTGATGAAGTAAGTGTATAAGGTCATTGGCTGGCAATGCAAGGAAGGTTCCCCAATTGGATGTTCTGCTGGATTTCTGTATGCATCCAGCCTTGTAGACTGCATGGGTATGTCAATAATTCTATACATTGTGTAAATTTATGGATAATAAAATAAACAGATAATTGCTTCCATCAGAAAAAAAGCTTACATTCCTTAATAGAGAGAAAAGAACAAGGGAATCTGTATTTAAAATCACTATCTGAAATGATGTAAGAGTTTTTGTTTTTTGTTTTTAAATTGAAACTTTATATTGGATTGTATGGTTATTTTATGTAAATCTTCTTCATGAGAGCTTTGCTCCAATAGCGACCAAAAGATAATTATATAAACAACAATTCGTATGCTGTACAGATGTGTGTTTTACTCACTTTAGAGCAGCCAGAAGAAGAGCTAGCTTTGCAATGAAGTAGTTTTGGTACTTGGTTTTGGATTATGGTTACCATAATGTAAAACATTATTTCTTGCTCTGAATACCTGAGGTGTCAGCCTGTTGAAACTCTTACTTTAACCTTAGCATTTTAGCAATGTTATATGTAACTTTGATTCATTGGTCTCTCCGTCTCTTAATCATTGCATATTTTTCATCTTCTAATTACTGTAGATTTCCTGAAGAAAGATTATTCTGAAAAGTTTGATTAACCGGGTCAACTTTGATCAACTTTATTGGATTATTGTTTTATTATGAATTGATTGTGAAGAAACAGACCTTATTTCAACCTTTTGGTATATACTTTATTCAACTTTATTGTGAAGAAACAATCCTTGTTTAATTCCAAGGACTTACAAGACATAGCATTTATTAAATATCAACAAACAGATTTAGAAGACTTTGTTTTTCACTCATTTTTCTCACCTCAAACGGTCTCCCTTACTTGCCTTATGCTGGATTCCAGAGCATCAATCCTATCCCTGTCCCATTATGGATGGCTTCAACATACCATCATTTCTTACAGTCTGGTCACAGCTCAGATAAATAAATGAAGCAGTTGAAAATTTTATAAATTCTACTTAATGGCATCTGAGGCTGGTGTAAATATTTCTTTGCTGAACCTAATGTTTTAAAGCATGGCTTCACACTAGGACAATAAGAACACACTGACATTGTCTGAATTAATAACCCTTTGCTTTACTACCAGTATGTAGGAAAGGTGTGGCAATATACTCATATTTAGTAAGACAGTCAACAATTCAAATTCTGAAGTCTATATTTTTGCCAAGTGTCCTTGTTTCAGCCAAGTTCTAAGGCTAACAGCCAGTTTCTGTAAAATATATATTCTAATATATAAATATATATATGCAGCTGTCAGGGTGGAGTTTCACAGTCACACCTTTCTATGTTCATTTCCTACTTTGGGGGGAAAGAGGGGGAATTAGATATTTAGAAGATGTTTTTCCAAAAGAAGGAAAGTGTGATTGCTCAGTACTAAACATCTTCAGTCATTTAGAAAAATGTTAACCTCTAAAACTTTCTTTTTTGTTTTTTTATTTTTTTTAATAACAATACATAATACAATACCATACATAAAAATATACAGAAATATACAGAAATGAATATAATAACAAGGACAGAAAAATAAAAAAAGAGATAATAAAATGAGATAGCTAATAATTTCCTTAATATCTATCTCTATTACCATACTAATGTGCACCCATCACCCTTGGAACCATACTTTATTTAAATTTTTTCTCCTAACAATATATCGATATATCTTCCTATTTCCAAAAACTCATATTTTATATTTTAGGCCTAATTCCTTTTGAATCTTTCAAAACATAATGGACAAAATTTTCCCATATATTATTAAAATTATTTCTTTCAGTTATTCCTTTTTTAACTCTCGAATCACAGGTTAATTTATCATTCAGGGCTATTTCCCACATTTCTTTATACCAATCTTTTATGTCTATGGAGATGATTATTTTCCAATTCTTTGCAATCAATAATCTCATAGCTGTTACCATTATTATTACTGTTTTTTATTTCTATCAATTTAAATCCATCATTAACGCTATCCTAGGTGTCATGTATAATCTTAATGATAATATCTTATTGATTTCATCAAAAACTTTTCCTCAATTAGTGTTTATCTCTTTGGAATGCCACCATAAATGTAAATAAATCCCATCTTCAACTTTGCATGTTCAACATTTTTTTTTGAATAAGTATTATCAATTTGGTGCATCTGAATTGGCATTCTATACCATCTCCATAGTAATTTGTAACAATGTTCCATAATTCTCACAGAAAGGTTTTTCATAATTCTCCCTGCCCATATATTTTTCCACATTGATTCATCTATTTTGACCCCAATATCTTATTCCCATATCTCTCTTAATGTATTTTGGGTTGCTCCTTCTTTTTTATATAAGGCATATAATCTGCTTACTAAGCCTTTCCGTAGTGTATTTTTCTGTTTTATTTCTTTTACTTTTTCTTCAAATCTTGTTAATACTTCCCCTGAATATAATTTTTTCTCCAATCCCTATCCCTAAACTTTCTCTTATTAAAAATGCAGCTTGGATTCTCGCACTCTCAATATTTTGTTACTTGTTAAAAGCTGCCCCATTCAAGAAGCATAGTGAAAGTGCTGTGAATTTATGTTGCTTGAAAGCCAATGTAAGATAGTTGACAGTATTCAAAGCCTGAATCAAGCTTTGGATCCAGCTTTGCTTTGCTCTTGGGACAAGTTTGTTTCTTTTCAGGAAGCAATTTAACTGGTCAGAAAGGGACTGTTCATATTTGGATGTCAATTACCAAACAAACTCTACAGTCATTGTGAACACCCATTTCATTTACAAGACAAGTGTACTGAAATATTGGACCTTGCTCTTTTTACGTCTTACAGTACAGGTTTGCAACTTACGTCCCATGGTGTGTGTGTGTGTGTGTGTGTGTGTGTGTGTGTGTGTGTGTGTGTGTGTGTGTGTGTGTGTGTGTGTGTGTGTGTGACCCTGTTCCTTCTGGACCATGGCAAGTGGAAGCGGGCACATTTACAATAGCCATAAATACACCCACACATGAGCAAATGTGCCCACATATGTGCAAATGCACATATGCTCAGCTGTCTGAGGGTGAGTGGTTCAGCCCATGGCATGAAAACCTTGAGAACCCTTGTCCTACAGTAATTTATGCCTTCAGTCATTACACAGGCTATGTAAAGGTTTTATGAAACCAGCATACTTTGAAGGTATTTTCTCTGTCTTTATTTCCTTCGCATTGTGACCCATGTGTCTTTCTGAAATGGTGTGCCTGGCTAAATAAATGGCATGTACTTGCACATTTTTATTGTCTTTGATTAAATGATATAATAGATAACTTTTCTTCAAAACTGAATGTGAGTTATTTCCTAATTTATGATGCTTTATTTGTATTTTTGGTATTATTTTTTCCTTTATATCCTGTTAATAATAAAAAGAATGAAGAAAAATCAATTATTCTGTTGTTGTTGTTGTTGTTGTTGTTGTTGTTTTTGGGCTCAAAGAAAGGGCCAACAACCTCCACAGGTCATAGCCACTTTTGCCCTCTCCAGAATCTTTGAGACCTAGACACCATTCCAACACCCAGATTCAAATCGTCACAGGAAATGAGCTTCAAAGTGAAATTTATACTTTCAGTGATATCTATCCGTGAAAATATAGTCTTTGTGTCCAATTTTGTCTCCTGTTGGTCTTAAGTTAGTTCATAAAAATACTTTTTTCTAGAAGCAAAAAAAAAACAAAAACAAAAACCCACCCTCAAGATGGTTTTATAGACTAAAATAGGTCCTCTGTGCATATATGTATATGTGCACACTCAGGGCTGCATCTGTGCCAAAGAATGTAAAGCAATCAAAACATGGTCCAGGACTCCAATCAGATAGGCAATCTTACAGATGCCTCTTGTAAACTACTTCTTCTTCCATGTCTAGGCCATATGTGAAACTGCCAAAATGAAGGCACCTTTTGGTGTGTTCATTCTGCAGTTCCTTTCACCTTACCCAGTGTGAGAATGATTAGCCGGCAACACAAGATTGCTGTTAACAGGATATGCCCGATTTGGTTAAAAAGTACCACAATTTTTGAGGAGGCTCTTTTTGTGTACCCCTGTTGTCAAATTGAAAATATATTAAAGCTTCTAGAAAAACAGATTCCTTACATGTATGGTTATTCCACATCACAGCACTGAAATGATACATTACCTTTAATCTTATTTTGCCTTTTTTGTTGTTTTGTTTACTCTCTGGTTGCAGGACTAGCATGACTACCAGTTCAAAAATTTAAACTTGAATCTGTAGCTTTTCTATTTTTTAAAGTAAGGAAATAAAAAAATGAAAGATAAAGAACCATTTGCCAAACTTTCCTAAAGTAAAGAGAGAGGAGAGTAGTCTGTCCAAACAAAGGATTTAATAACTACTGTAAAACTGATATAACATGTGTGTGGTTTCCCCCCTCATTTTGTAAACAATTATGCAAAGAGAAAAAGAAAAAAGATAGCATAAGCATGGTACATATTTGATAATAATCAAGAGAGGTGAAGAAAATTGCACTGAATGAGCCCCACAGTGTGCTCAAATCCCGCTGGAATTTATTTGTACTGTTGACTGGGAGACATATTAGCAGGCTGGTTGTGGCTACAGTAGGGTTTCATTTACACACTTTGTTTATCACTATTATTGGTGATTATGTCAGAAATTAAAGAGCTCAAAATAAAAATCTGTAACTAACTTCCATTAGGTTACAGTGTGCTATGGTAGCTACAGACTGAACTCACTGATTTCTTTGTCTATTGGGAAAAACAACAACCAACCAATCTGTAAATTGCAAATTTTGGCAGTCTTCATGAGATTATTTATTTATTTGTATTTATATATTTATTTATTTATAATTCAAATTTCTATGCCACCCAATCAGGCGAACCCGACTCAGGGAGGCTCACAACAGGATTAAAACATGCATATTAAAAACAATTTAAACCCCATCATACCACCCACCTATTAAAAACTAACCACATTAAAACTGTCTGCATTAAAAAGATGGGGAGGCTTCATTTTATAAGCCAACAGGCGGGGGCCACTCTTCCATCCGGACCCCACAGCTGCCCCGCGTTCCAGGTTTTTAATTCTTTTTTGAAAGGCAGCAGCTCCGTCTGCTCCTTCAACTCTATTGGCAGGAGGTTCCACAAGGCAGGCGCGGACACGGAAAAGGCCCTCCTTCATGTGCCAGAGAGGCGAGCCCCTCTGGCAGATGGAACAATTAGAGAGCCCCTCCAGTACGCTCTGGTTGGACGGACAGACACTCTTGGGATGATGCGGTCTCTTAGGCATCCTGGCCCACTACCATGTAGGGGTTTAAAGGTCAAAACCAGCACCTTGAATTGCACCCGGAGACAACCTGGTAACCAGTGCAGTTCCCGAAGCAATGGTGAGGTCCGAGCATAATGCCCGCACCCCATCACCACCTGGGCTGCCACATTCTGCACCAGCTGTAGCCTCCGAATGGTTGTCAAGGGCAGCCTCATGTAGAGTGCATTGCAATAATCAAGCCTGGAGGTCACCAGAGCATGTGTGACCATGAGCAGGGAATCCCGGTCCAGGAGCGAACGCAACTGACGAATGACCCAAAGCTGTGCGAAAGCCCTCCTGGCCACGGCTGTCACCTGATCTACAAGTAGCAGTCCCGAATCCAGAAGGACCCCTAGTTTGCATACCGGGTCTGTCTGGGGCAAAGCAGCCCCATCCAAGACCAAAGTTGGCAGCTCCCTGGATAACGCGGGGGGCCCTATCCATAGCCACTCAGTCTTGGAGGGATTCAATTGTAGCCCATTGTCCCCCATCCAGACCCCAACAGCATCCAGACATCTGGATAGGACATTGACTGCATCACTGGGGTCCCCACGGGCCAGGATGTACAGGTGGGTATCATCAGCATACTCATGATACCTCACCAAATAGGAACGGATAATTTCGCCCAGCGGCTTCATGTAGATGTTGAATAGCAGAGGAGAGAGCACCGAGCACTGAGGCACCCCATAAAGTAGGGGCCTAGGGCTGAACCTCTCACTCTCCAACCACACCGACTGGGTACGGCCCTCCAGAAATGAGGAAAACCAGGATAACACAGTACCCTGGATCCCCAATCCTTTGAGTCGTTCCAGAAGGATACTGTGGTTGACAGTATCGAAGGCTGCTGAGAGGTCAAGAAGGGCAAGGACAGATGGATGGCCACCATCCTGCTCCCACCAGATATCATCTACCAGTGCAACCAATGCTGCCTCTGTACCATATTCAGGCCTGAAACCTGATTGGAAGGGATCCAGATAATCCACTTCATCCAGGTCCCCCTGCAGCTGTCATGCCACCACCTTCTCCAATACCTTCCCCAAAAAGGGGAGGTTGGAGACCAGCCTATAGTTAGCTGGAACTGATGGGTCGAGAGATTGTTTCTTCTTAATTTAATTTGTATCTTAACCATATTGGGTGAGTATTGTTGATTGAGGAAAGCATTTTGTAGGTTCTTGATTTGTTTTTTTAGCACTCTGAAGTCAATACACAAGCCAATCTGTGTTTGGATCACTAATTGAATTGAATGGGACAAAAGGAGCTTCAGTCTTAATTTTTAACAAATATTAAAGGTTTGTAGTACACATGTGTCTGAAACTAGCTGCCTGAAATCTAGCCAGTTTATTCCTCTCTAGCACGTCTTCTAGGACAGTACATCTCAGCATAAAACCTTTTTTTTCTCAATTAAAGCCAAAGAGTGACTTACAAATTAATTTGGATATATGGCACAAAATAAATAGAATGAGGGACAAATAACTCCCAACCAGAATCATGGACTTTCCAAAGCTTAAAAACAAATTGGAGAATTTGTTCAAAACAAATTGGAGAACAGGCTTGGTCCTTAGAACTTTGTTTGAAATACCTCTGTTGAATTTTGACTTGGGTGATAATTAATTTCAGGACAGTTTTAAAGAATTTAATAAACTTCAAAACTCACAAATTAAGGCCAGAAAGAGCCTGAGGTTTTAAAAAGTGTATACTGGAAAAAGTAAAACTTAAAATTTTCTCATTTCTGCTAGGAAAGCAGAATTCATCATGACAAAGACTGAAGCAATGTACTCTTTTTAAATATTCTCCTAACACTTGAATGACTAAGAAATCCTTGAAATAGCTACTACTGTAGATTCAATTAAGCACTACATGATCCACAGACGAGCAGTAGCTTACTGCCCTGCATGAAATATAATTGTTAATGTAAAGGTCAATGAGCTAATTAGACCCATTTAAATGTTTCATTCATAGAAATGTCTAAGCATTGACTACCTGCCTCCTTTATTTATACACTGTAGTCCTTCCTTTCATCAAGATTCTTCTTTAGAAGTGATGGACAATAGAAGGTCAGTGATCACTCTTTTGATAAACCTTTAAAATTATTTAAATAATTTATTTGGTAAATTTATGACTCTTTCTGTATAGCTGTTCTGTTCTCCACTTTCATATTCTTCTAGAACAAATTATTTCTTCACCCTTGTTTAGCTTCATCTTTGTGAAACAACTTTTTCTGTTTTGAAACACTCTACCTTACCAAAGTGCTACCAGGCTATGCAACCTTATTTTACTGGCATATAGGAACCTTTATACTATCTTTAAAATAAGAGCTATCTATATTGTAGGAAGAGCTAGCAATATTCCCTTCTTGGATGCACAAAACATGATGAATGGTTTTGAGTATGTCATTAAAATTGACAGCAATTTTGTTAGTACACCATTATGAGCCTGGATTCCTAACAGGGTCACCTCAAGGTGGATTGGCCAAAGCTGACAAGCTGGATGAAGATGCACCTCCTGTCTTCAAGGTAATAGCCACATCTGCAGAACAGAATGGGTACTTCCAATGGTGACAAAGGCAGCAGATACTGGGTAGCAGTTGTAGCTGAAAGTAGCACTGGTGGAAGAGGCAATTGCAATGACAACAAGCTCACTTTTGTTAGTAATGTGCAGAAGGTGGCCACTGCTCAACTCTTTTAACCTTAAAAACCCAGTGGCAAGACAGTCCAAAATGAAGCAAGAATTAGTGCTCAGAGATGAGACTCCCAGTTCAGAAGGCACTCAATCAGCTACTGAGGAAGAGCAAAGAACAAGTATGAATAACATACCAATGACACAACTCATACCTGTCAACCATCCCGATTTGGCCGGGATTACCCCGTAATTTGACATGGATTCACGTCATAACCCGTCCCACGCTGCCAAAACCCCGTAATTTGGCAGCGGGGGAAAACGCTTTCTACGCATGCGTGGAAGTGCTACGTTGCTTGTGCAGCCCCTACGCAAGTGGCGTAGCGCTTCTGCGCATGCGGGGAAGAGGTAAAACCCTTTCGTGCATGTGTGTAAGCGCTACGCCGCTTGTGTAGGGGCTGCGCAAGCGGCATAACACTTCCACGCATGCGTGGAAAGCAAACTGCGCATAAGCAATCTGCGCAGGTCCTGTTTTTCCGGAGCCACGGGTTGACAGGTATGCACAACTACATTAAATCTGAATGAATTTCTAGTGGATGATTCTGCATAACACATACAATTGCAACATGGAACATAATAAGTATGAATCGAGGTGAACTGTAAAACAAGATGTAGAATATAGAAACATTACACTGCTTGTTCTCCATGAACTAAAATGAACTAGAATTGAATATTACTTACCGGGGCCATGCCTCCCCCCCACTCCCTAACCCCTCCCCCCCAGTTCCAGAGTGCATGCAGTCTCTGATAGGTTCGTCACAGATGTCTGCCTGCAGGGTTGTCCATTCCAAATAGAAATTGACTCAGGATCATTCTTCTCGATCATCACACAGAGGGAATTTCTCCAGATCTCTCTATCTGACATGCCCAAGTTGCGGGCTCTCAAGGTCAAGTTGAGCGACGTGCAGGGTTGCCACATTCCTGTATTTGGCGTTGGTACTTTTCATGTCCGGTTCAAGTCGCTGATGGCCAGTTTGCTTCTTGTCATGGTCAAGACAGATAAGAACAATCTTTTGGGTACACAATAGTTTGGGGCCCTGGGTATTGCATTTTCAGGTATCAATAAAGTAGAGGGTGATCCCATTCAGTCTATGTGTGACCACTACCGAGGCGTGTTTTGCCTGGGACTGGGTACATTCAAGGGGGACTCTGTCCATTTCAAACTTGACCCAGCTGTTAGGACCATTAGGCTGAAGCTCTGCCAGGTGACTTTTGCGCTTAAGGATCAAATCTATGCCTAACTTGACAAACTGATTGCACAAGGCATCTTGGAGCCGATGGACTCAGTACCATGGGAGACTCCAATCATATGGCTATCAAGTCCAGTGGAGACATCTGCATTTGCGCGAATTACAAGTGTACAATTAATAAAGCCATACACCCAAACTCTTACCCGGTGCCAGCCGTCAGCCACTTAATGGCTACACTTCACGGAGGGCAATGTTTTGCCAAACGACTTGATGCAGGCATACCAGCAGTTGTCTGTCACTCCCAAATCTGCTTTGTGTCAGACTATTACCACACACAAGGGTGTGTTTAAGGTTAAAAGATTACAATTCGGTGTCAATGTGGCACCAGGTATTTTCCAGGGGTTAGTGGAAAAATTACTTAATGGTCTCCCAGGTGTTCTGCCATACTTTGATAATGTGTTGCTGGGAATGACAGGGGGACCTTGCCGAGAAGTTGGGCAGAGTACTTGAATGTTACCAGAATGCTGGGCTTAGGGTTAAGAAAGATAAATGTTGTTGTTTTTTGCTACTGAAGTTGATTTCCTGGGTTTCAAGGTTACCCCAGAAGGTGTTAGGCCCTCTGACTCTAAGGTAAAAGCAGTATGGGATGCTCTGCATCTGAATTCAAAAAGTGAATTGCAAGCGTTTTGGGGGCTTCTAAACTTTTACCATGCATTTCTACTTCAAAAGGCCACAGTGGCCACCCCTTCACCAATTGCTTCAGAAACAAGTAGTGTGGCTTTGGGGTTCCCTTCAAGACAAGGCATTCCGTGAAGTTAAGAGGCTTCTTAACTTTATAATTATTGCCTTGTGTAGTAATGCGAAGCCCTGCTGCGCTAGAATAAAGACACACCGAGGCCGTGATGTAGTGGTCCAGCCTCAAAATGAGGTGGGCAAAAAGCTTTTATTACCCTGCCTGTGGGCATAATGACCCTGAGGTGGTCGCCACCCCTGATTACAGAGGGAAGGTGCTTGCTAAGTATTTCTAAGTCACCCCTATACTATAGGCAAGGATTTCTAATGTTCTACTCTAATCTAAAGGAACATCTGTTTCCCTAGGCCTATCTCATTTGTGTCTATTAATCTCTATTGTTTACCTTAACTCAGGGAAACATCTGTGGCCATTGTTATGTTAAATCAGGATGTTGCCTGTCTATCGGGAAGCAGTTCAGGAATGTATGCCCAATCTTTATCTATCTCCTCCAGCAAAGCCTGTGCTTCCAAGATAGGAAGTCTTTATTCTGAATTATGGCGCGGCTGTGGCTGGCAAACTGACTTATAGGGAGAAGTATATTAATACATTCATATTCATAAGACTCCCCGCTACGCAAGCAGTCCACAGCCTTGTAACTTTTTATTATTTTATTATTGTATTTCTTTCTATTATTGTATTTTTTGTATATTTTTGAATGCTGTGAACCGCTTTGGGTCATTGCAAAATGAGGAAAGCGGTATATAAAAATAAATTCAAATTCAAATTCTTACTTCAGATGCCATCCTCATACATTTTGACCCTAGTAAGCCGGTCATTCTCGTTTGTGATGCTTCCCCTGTGGGGGTTGGAGCTGTGCTCTGCCACGACCTGGAGGGAGGGAGAAAGGCACCGATTGCCTACTATTCAAGGTCTCCTTCAGACATGGGAAAACGGTATGCCCAAATTGAAAGAGAGGCTTTGGCTATCATTGCGGGCACCAAAAAGTTTCATGACTTCATATACAGGCGACCTTTTACAATCGTCACAGATCACAAGCCGCTACTGGGTATCTTTGTGCCCGACAAGCCCACTCCCCAGATATTGTCTCCTAGAATGTTTCATTGGGCAACGTTCCTTCAAGCTTATCAGTACAGTCTACAGCACCGGCCAGGTGCCAGTATCTCCAATTTGGATGCCCTATCTAGATCCCTTTGGAAACAGTGGGTAAAATAGAGTCAGACCATCAGGTCCTGATGTTAGACATTTTGGCGTCCCCACCTGTGTCCTCCAAGGACATTGCAAATGCTACTAGAAAGGATCCCCTGTTAATGGATCCATCGCCACCTGTTTTTTTTCTTTTTAAAATATTTTTTATTATTTTTTTTCAAACTTTTTTGAAACTCATTAATTTCCTTGTCCTTCAATTGATTTGCCAATGCATCAAATAAAAAAAATAATTCTAGGTAACAACATCATTTTGCTAAGTGCAATTCTCCCAACCATGACAATTTCAACTTTTGAAAACTTTGTATTCTGGTCTTGATTTCCATTTTCAAACTATCATAATTCAATCTTTTAAGCTCTTCCAATCTATTTGATATAATTATCCCCAAATATTTCATCTTATCTTTAATTTGAATATTACTCAATCCCTTTATCTTCCTCCTCTCCCCTTCTCCCATATTACACAGCATCATTTCCGATTTGTCCCAATTTATCTTCAAACCCGTAATAGCCTCAAAATCCTTAAATTGTATTCTAATCCTGTCCATAACCCTCTCAGGGTGTTTAACAATTATCAATGTATCGTCTGCATACATACTTATTTTATTCCCCATTATCCCTTCTATTTTTGCATCCTCTCTTATACTTTTTGCCAATATTTCCATTGCCATGATAAACAATATAGGGGACAAAGGACAACCCTGTCTAGTACCCGCCTCTAGCTTTACCTCATCTGTGACCTCATCATTTACTCTAACACTGGCAATCCCTTTCTGATATAATAAATCAATTACTCTTCTAAATTTATCCCCAAATCCATAGCTTTTAATTATTTCCTTAATCGAGGTCCATTGTAGAGAATCAAATGCCTTAAAAATATCCAAAGATATTAATCCCACGTTTCTTTTGTTTGATTCACATTATCTATTAAATCTAACACTCTTCTAGTCAAATCTGCCATGTGCCTCCCTTTTAAAAATCCCACTTGATCTAAATTTATATAATCACCCATAAACCTATTTAAGCGATTGGCCAATATTGCTGTGAAGATCTTAGCATCTTGATTTATAAGAGAGATTGGTCTATACGATTCCACTTTCTCCAAATTCTTTCCCAATTTTGGCAACAGAACAATCATAGTCCTATACCATGAAGTCAGAATTTGTCCACCATCTAATATGTAATTGTATAATTTTACTAACTTTGGTACCACAATATCTTTAAATTCCTTATAGAAATCAGCTGGCAATCCATCCTCTCCCGGGGCTTTCCCCAACTTCAAATCAGTAATTACCTCCTTTACCTCCTTTTCTGAAACTTGTTCTTCCATTTTGTCCCAATGTTCCTGTTTTATTCCAATCGTTATTTGCCTCTCTAAAAGCCTTTTAAGCTTCTCCACATATATCTCTTTTTTTGCATACCGGGCTTGATAAAATTCCTTCACAATTTTACATTTGTCTCTGATCTTATTACACCTTACCCCTTGATTGTTGACCAAAACTCCAATTTCTCTTTTTTCCCTTTTAGCTTTTGCCGCTTTTGCCAATAGTCTTGAGTTTTTATTACTAAATTCAAAATACTCTCTATTTAAATAAATCAAATATCTTTTTAACTTTTCTATATCTTTATCCACCAATTCAGCCTTCAATCTTTGTAATTTAGTGAAAATTTTCTTATCTTTCTGTTTTTTAATGTTCTTCCTGTAACTGTTTTATTTCCATTTCACTTTCATCCTGCACTAGCTTATGCTTTTTATATCTATTGCTTGCCAACATTATACTTTCCCCTCTAAAAACCAACTTCATGGCATCCCAAACCACATTAAAGTTTACCTCATCATAATCATTCTATTGCCAGCTTTCCATCCAACTTTCTATAATTTGTTCTTTACACTTTTGATCTTTAAATAAATTAGAATCGTATCTCCAATTCCTCCTTCTTTTACTATCGTTCTGTAGCCTCAATTCCAAAACCACTTTGGCGTGATCTGATTCCTTAAAAATTCCAATTTCAATCTGTTAGAGAGTTTCAGATGGCTCGGCCCAATAACTCCAGAAATCAATCAGTTATAATCAAAGTCTTTTATTCCCACTGCCCGCATAGAAGTGGGTCAGGGATGGAAGGAATGGCAGGGGGTATGCGAGGGTCCTTTAATAGGGTTAGGTGAGGTCAGAAGTGCAGGGTTCGGAGGGGTAAGATTACACCGGCAAGGCATTGTGGTACATGTAGTTCAGGTCAGTTTGATATTACATCTGACAAAACCTCTTCAAATATCATACAAACTTACTTCATTGAGTATAGGGTTGGTTGTGCTTCATTCACTAAGGCATAAACTATCAAAAAGGTATTCATGCTGGGCTAAGGGAAGTGGTTTGGTCAGAATGTCCGCCACTTGTTCCTTTGTCTCACAATGAGTTAGTTCCATAAAGCCTTTTCTTATCATCTGTCTCACATTCCTGCACTTGATATCTATGTGTCAGGATTTACGTTTTACAGTCTCTCCCTTTGCTATCTCTATGGTCGCCTGGCTGTCTTCATGATGGGAAGTTTGGGTTTCTCCCAGATGAGGGAAATCAGTTCATTTACCCAGATTAGGTCACAAGCGGGATTGGACAAACAGACATATTCCGCTTCGGCAGTGGAAGTGGAGACCAATTTCTGCTTCTCGGTGCACCAGTATATAGGGCTGCCATTTAGCATCACTATGTAGCCGGATGTGCTCTTTCTGGTTCCTGAACACCTGCCCCAATCTGCGTCTGCGTAACATGATAAGTTGATCACTTCATCCACTCGAGGGGTGAACTTCGTATCCATGGTGCCCTTCAGGTATCTCAGCAGTCTCTTGACAGCTGCCCAATGGTGGGCCTTTGGGTTACCAGAGTGACATGAGAGAAGGTTCACCGCCAGCGTAATATCGGGCCTGGTCCAGTTGGCTATGTGTAATAATGATCCAATAATGGATCTGTAGAGGCTGATGTCCTCAAATGGTTCTCCTTCCTAATAGGCATTTTTCATGAAGTCTGTTTGCATAGGTGTCCCACAAGGTTGAGCGTCCGTCATGTTGCATCTGTCCAGGAGCTCAGCTATCTTCTCTTTCTGGGAGATCCCAAAACCGTTAGGGATCTTGAGACTTGTACCACTAAATATTTGTTCACTTTTCCTAAGCTCTTCAGGGAGAATTCATTTTGTAGTCCTCGGGCGAACTCACCACATTTGGATTTGCTTTTCCCAAAGTATAACAAATCATCAACATAAACTAGTTCCTTCTCAATTTCCTCTGGTGATTTCCTCAGAAAAACACACTTGTCATCCTCGACTGGGAAAAAGTTCAATTGTCTCATTGCCTCAGCCAGGCATTCGTACCATCTCCTACCGGACTGTTTTAGGCTGTAGAGGCTCTTGCTGAGTAGCCATGTTTCCCCTTCGTTGTGCCCAAAACCAGGCGGTGCCTTGACGTATATCTCCTTGTCTAGGTCTGCATGGAGGTATGCTATCTGCACATCAAACTGGTACACTTGTTCTCCTAGTATGGTTGCCATCACTAGAGCGGCCTTCACGCTTTCTGGTTTCACCGTGGGAGAGTACGTGTCTTCATAATCATCTGGTTGTCATTGGGTGAACCCCTGGGTAACTAGGTGTGCCTTGTACATTACCCCTTCTGGCTCTCTCTCGCACTGAATCGCTTGTCAGTATCTCATTCGCGTGTATCTTGCTCCAGTTTGCATGTTCATAGAATGTGGCCGACTTGGAAATCACCACCCTCAGGTTGTGGTCTAGGAAACGGTATGCCTTTGAACCTGGTTTGTACCCCATGAACCTTAGCCTTCTCGTTATCTTGTCCCCCTTCTTCCTCAGTTGTCTTGGTATGTGTACATCTGCAAGCACACCAAAGACATGAAGGTGAGCCAGCCTGGGCTTCCGCCTGTACATAGCTTCATAGGGCGTCTTTCCAACAACACCAGACCATAGTCTTTTCAGTGTGTAGTTGGAGTATAGTAGTGCTTCCCCCCAGTATGAGAAGCTTAGGCCTGCATCTTCTATCGCGCATCTGATCATGGTTTAGATTACTCCATTCCTTCATTCGGTGACTCCATTCTGGAAGGCTGAGAATGGTGCAGTTTTGTAATGCAGCATCCCCTTCTCGATTATCCAGTCTTCAAACTCTTTGGACAAGAATTCTGATCCTCTGTCTGTCATCAGTTTCTTTATGTTGGTGTTGTTCTGAGTTTGAACCCTCTGGTAGAACTCCTTGAACTTGCTGAAGGTTTCGTCCTTGCTCTTGAGGATGTATACGAAGCCGTATCGGCTGTAGTCATCAACTATCGTCAAGAAGAATCTCTTCTGGCCTAGGGACTTCTTGAGTGGCCCCACCCAGGTCAAGGTGGACCAATTCGAATGGGTGGTCTGACTTTCTGGTGGCTGTCTTTGGTCGTGCTTCGGCTTTTGCCTTAGAGCTATTGCATGCGGAGCACTCCAGGTAGTTTTCACAATTCTTGACCTTTAGCCCTTCCGAGCATCCTAGCATCTTCTTGACTGTTGAGAAACCTATGTGTCCCAACTTCCTGTGCAACAGGTGCGCACACTCGTCGTGTGCTTGCTTTCCTATGGATATCCTTGGCGTTCTTTGCTCCGCATTGCTGACCCCTTCATTTCTTGTGGGACTGTCATGGTCATCATCTTCCCCTTCTGGGCCTTCAGGTCCATGTTCTCTGCAGTCTTCCATGGTGCGTTCTTGCGTTGCTTCGTCGTCATTGCCGTCAAGTAACCCTATCATGGCTTGTCCGTCATCGGCTTCCTCAGCAATGAAGTATGGTAGGCCGCCCATGAGCTCCACTCTTCCTATCTCTTCTCCCCTTCTTTCGATGGATACCTTCTTGTTTTTGAAGACTATCCTCAGGCTAGGGTCGTCCATGAGTTTGGTGGTGGCCAGGACATTGTAAGGAATTTCTGGGGAGTGTAGGACATCCTTTGCCAGTCCAATCCCAGGGATAAGTACGTTGCCTCTGCCGGTTACTTTCGCTTGTTTCTGGTTGGCAACTTTGATTCTGAAGGATCCTTCTTTGAATGAACTGAATCTCCCTGTGGCATGAGGTGTTGGTTGTCGCCCCAGTGTCGATCAGCCATCACTGCAGGTGAGCGTTTGTGGACCTGTCTGCCCTGTGGCCGCTGGCCCCTTTGCTGTGTTTGACCACGTTCACTGAATCTGATTTATGCTTGTCTTGCTCCTTCTGCGGTTTAAGCTGTCTCCCTGGGCTAGGTGATCTCCATTGCCTGTCTCCCTTGTTAGTGTCGCCCTTGTGCCTGCATGGGTACTCGTCCTGTGACTCATGACTAGGCCTTGGGTGCCCTCGTGGCATGTTCAGTCGCATGGGAAGTTGTGCCCAGTGGCCCTCTTGTCTTTATAGTATCTTGGGCAGTCCCTCCTGGTGTGCTTTCTTGATCCACACGCGTGACACTCAGGGGCAGGGTTCGCTTGTTCGGTGAAACTGACCCTTTTGTGTGGCCTGTCCTCTCTGTGTATGGTGGCCCTGTCTCTTCTAAGATTATCCTCAGCTATGAGTTTCCTAGTGATGTACCTCAATGTGGCACTGTCATTTCCCAAATTGTCCAGTTGAGTCAGGAAATAGTCCCAGCTTGAATTGAGAGAGTTGTAAATAACACTAATCAGGTGCTGTTCTGTCATGATTTCCCCCTTCTTATGAGGTCAGACCTCATGTTGTTTAGTTTCATCAAGTGTTCACTCATCGTTGTTCCCTCTCTCATTTTATACGCAAACAACACTCTCAATAGCAAGCAGGTCGTAGTCCTGTCACTGCAATAAAACATTTCATACAATATCCCCCAAACATTATGCACTGTTAATCCGTCTGGAATACTCCCATACATTGAAATGTCAATGGAACTTAGAAGTAAACAGAATACTCTGTGGTGTAATCTGTCCACCTTTAGGGTCCATGGCTTCCTTGGTGGGTCTTGGATCAGGTACATAGCCCCCTCCCTCATCAAGATTACCTGAAATTGTTGTGCCCAGTCCATGAGATTCTCCCCAGTCATGCAAAGGATTGGGAAGTTGTATGGTTGTTGGCTGTGCTGGCCGGCATTGCTTCCTTTGCTGGAGCTGGTCTGGTGTCCTGGGCTGCCCTTAAACTGGCAGTAAGGGATGGGGACACAGATGTTTGCCATTGAATGTCTTGCTTGTAGTTTTTCTGCTCGCCTGTAGGGGGAGCTCGCTGACCTTCTATCCATTGAGCGACCTGGTGTGACCTGCATTTCTTCCTCTTCGCCGGAGGAGGGGCTCCCCTGCTCCTCTTGCACCTGCATGAGTCTCATTCTTTGCTGGCTGCTGAGGTGAGCGGACCTCTGCTCCAGAGGTCCTGCTGCTTCAGGCTGGAGCATTGCCGGGAGGTCATCCTCATCACTGGATCTGCCTTCCTCGTTGGAGGACCCTGTGGAGCTGTCATGAGGAGGCCGCCATCTCTGCTAGATCGATGAGGGTTCGCGTTGCTGGAGTTCTGGTTCCTCGGATCGTGGCCCTGTGTGGAGGTCAGCTTTCTCATCTTGGACTGGGCAGGCGGCGAGTCACGGTAGGTCCCCCTTTCTTTGTTTTGCTTGGCACGTGCCTCTGCTCTTCCCGTATGGACGTGTGCCTTGAGGGTTTCGCGTTCTTCATGTTCGTGGCAGCGCGTTTCTGGAGGGGGGCTGTGCCCCCTTCAGCTTTTGGCTGAGCAGGGTTTGCGGTGGCTTTCTTCCAGGGAGTGGTCATGTCCACTTTGGCTTCTGGTTACGAGGGGGGCCTCTGCCCATGGGGAAAGTCTGGCCTGATCATCGGCAGCACTTCCCTCGGGTGCTTGGTGTCCGCTTGGGGGTCTTCACCCCCCTTCTGGCTCCTGGGGGCTGAGGGCCTGCATGTCCCGCATTTCTAGGGCCTGTGTGTCTATCCTCTGGGGTCCCAGGGCCTTTTCTTTCCTTCGCGTGGCTGGGGCACATGTGTTATCTTTGGGCATTGTTGGCCTGGTGAGGTTTCCCACCATTGTGTTTGAATCTAGGGCTGCCGCTTGTAATTGGTCGGTCATCTTGGCTAGATCCAAACCCGGCGTGGCGCTTGGGGTTCCCGCCATGGAGGGTCTCGGGGTAGAGCTTACCGTGCCATTGGTGTGAGGTTCATCTCTGCCGCTCATCAGGGTCAATAGCTCTGCCGTGGGGATCGTCCCTCTCCCGGCTATCGCTTTGTAGATTTTGGTTGCCAGGCTTTTGTCTTGGTCATCCCTTTTGATGGGTGCCCCTCCAGTCTCGGCCTCGGTTTGGCCATCTGGGTCCATCTCCGTGATGGTCCGGTCAGGGTTGGCCTCTTCCATTACCGTTTGTGGTCGTGTGTTTGCCTGTTCTGGAGTTTCAGGTTCTCCTTTGGGTCCAGTTGGTTTGGCTCGTGTTCTGGACCCTCCTTTGTTCAGCCGGGTCTTTCTTTTGGTCATTTGTATTTGTTTTGGAGTTGTTTGTGGGCAAACCATCCTCTGCTACCATTTTGTTAGAGAGTTTCAGATGGCTTGGCCCAATAACTCCAGAAATCTATCAGTTATAATCAAAATCTTTTATTCCCACTGCCCGCATAGCGGTCAGTGGCTGTATCAAGGGTCAGGGATGGAAGGAAGGGCAGGAGGTATGCGAGGGTCCTTTAATAGGGTTAGGTGAGGTCAGAGGTGCAGGGTTCGGAGGGGTAAGATTACACCGGCAAGGCATTGTGGTACATGTAGTTCAGGTCAGTTTGATATTACATCTGACACAATCTCCTCAATATTTTAAACCATATTTTCGGTTACAAATACATAATCTATTCTAGAGTAGGAGTTATGAACATGTGAAAAATAAGAATATGCCCTTTCCAGTCCCTTACTCTCTCTCCAAGAGTCTTTCAAACCTAATGCAACCATCCAATTATCCAAAATCTTTCCTTTAATACCTGCTCCACACCTTGTTATATTTGTGCAATCCAAATTTGACCTTACCAGGTTAAAATCACCCGCCACTATCATCTTTGCTGATTTTTCTATTACCACAATTTTGCAATTTTTTCTAAAAATTCAGCTTGATGTTCATTTGGAGCATAAATATTCACCAAAGTTATTTCCTCATCATCTATTTTCCCTTTCACTATCAAATATCTGCCTTCTGGATCTGAGATACTTTTTATTATTTCGAATCCTAGTCTAGTAGAAATCAGGACTGCAACTCCTCTTGCTTTTGATGTGCCAAATGCCTTTTCATAATGTTGCATCCAACCTAAGAAAATTTTGTTTGTATCTTGTGATTTTTTTATGAGTTTCCTGTAGAAAGACTATGTCTGGTTTATCCTTCCTCAAAACCGATTCTAACCTCCTCCTCTTAAGCACAGAACATGTACCTTTTACATTCCACATTAAAACTTTAATACTTCTCAATCAGTATTGAGTCACTGGCATTATGGTCTACTCTATTACATAGGAGGTAGGATAGCCTGGCCAGACTCTGTATTTTTCAATCTGTATTTTTTCTCCCCATAATGATCTTGTGTCTGCACCCTGTTGCTCTTTGGTGGGGAAGTAGAAAAAAATAAAATTAGGTTGAAGAAGAAGAAAAGAGCAAATAGAAGTGGTAGTAGAAGAAGAAAAGATAGTGTTACACTCAAATGGTAAGAGTCCCTGTGTGCAAAATTGCTGCAAAATTCCTCCTTCCCCTTCTCTCTCTTTTTTTTTTTGTCTATAAGGGAAAGAATTGGAATAGAACCAATCTTAAGCAACATACAGAGACAACAAATAAAATGATTTGCCCATTTGGAGAGAATGCTTTGGAATTACATGCCATGTAAGGCATATGTGAAAAGAGCAGAAGAACAAAGACAGCAAGGCCGATCTAGAGGCAGGTGGAGAGATAAAACCAAAGAAATATTACAATAACATCAAAATGTGCTGGTGGAAGCTGCTAGAAGTGCCAGAGTAAGAACTGAATATCTCCCTCAACACCTAAAGGGCTAAAAGAGGAAGTAAACAAGAACAAGAGAAGAAAAAGACAGTGGGCTGTGCTATTGGGGTAATTTTAGCAGATGTTAAGACTTGAATCCCACAAAAGAAAATCCTATCTGGCCCTGAAGGCAACCCTTCAACCTGTATAATTCTTTCCTATTTTTTCTGTTTGTTTCTGCACTAACGACACCTTCTGGTTGATGAATGAGCTCATTTCATAATGAATAGGGTTGGATTTTAAACATTAACTGTGGAGCAGGAGAAGAGGATAATTATACAAATACAATTCATTGGTTCAGTGGGTTATTTTTAGATTGCTAATATGTTAATTAAGTTGCATTGGAGATTATAACAAAGTTAAGGATTTTCTAATGTTTCCACTTCAATCTTAAGCAACATTATTCTTATGTGTTTTTTTTCCTTGCCATTTATTAGATTAACACACAGTTCTAGTTGGGTTTTTTAAAAGCCCATGATGTGCACATGAAATCTTAACTTTCTTCGTACTGTGAGACAGGTTTTAAAACATCAAGTTGTGACCATCTACAGGTTGCTGCCTCATAAAACTAAAGATACTCAATTTCTAGCCATTTCCATTAATTATGGCTCACACATTATTCTTTATGCCAAATTCATAATTGAGGCACTCTGTTTTCCTCATGTGCAGCTTTGGGCTATAATACAGAAAACTTATCTTTGCATTTTTCATTGTTCTTTGCTAATTGCCCAATCTTCCCCTCATTATTTTTCTCATTAAAAACAAAAAATAATCACTACAGCTATAGAAACAACCCTAAGCTTTTCATTTCCAATGCTGATGACCAATCTATGCTAAATGTGTTTTAGAATGTGCTTTTCTCCTCAATTTGTATGATTACAGTTGTGTATAAATTTTACTTTTTAGTTGTCAGTAAAGCATCAGAGGGGAGAAGGACATGATAAAGGGCAATCAAAGGAGTTTCTTCTGGTTTGGATTTTCAGCTACTTCTTTAGGTCAGGGTGCAAGGGACAATTCATTCCAAACAGCTACTAGAGTCAGTGGTGGAGGTTTTTAAGAATAGATTTTTCATGTGATATAGAGGTGAGAAATTCAAAACGATTTCATTCAGTCAGCATTCTGATGAGAACCATCTTTTTCTGAACCCCCTCGGCTAGTTTACAGATTAGAAAACAATTATCATTTAAATTTCATACTTCTCCAATGCTACGATTCAGTCCTTAGTTTGAAAATACTCTAGAATATGTGTTAAAATGCTTGTTTGGAGCTAAAATAAGGCAAACATTCATATTATGTGAATATATACTCAATTAAAAATTAAAAAAATAATATTCAGGTGCACTATATTTGCTTTTTAAAATGTTTGTCCAAAACAGGACCCTCCCTGCACAATTTTGTCTGGAATTTCACTTTGTCGTTCCAATCTATGGTCTAAATAAAACTAATACAAGTAACAAAAATTAACTCAGTATGAACTCAATGTTGCAGTTACCCCAGACTAGAAATTTGAGGAATAATAACTAACTTCTTTGGTTTTCATTTAGGATATCTTGAAATGAGAAGACACCTCAGTGAAGAATTTCTAAATTCTGGCTGATTCCACATCAGAAGCACAAATGCAAGGCAAGCATAGTTTTTCTTCCTATCAAGGTTCCTGCAATTTCTGCAGCAATCTATATAAAATTAGTTTTTCTTCCCTTTAAGAAGCAAAGTATCCTCATACAACAAAATAGAATGACTTGTTGACTGTTTCAAAATGCAATCAACCAATCGAATGCTTCTGATATTTGTATGTCCATGAAACAAGGCAGCTGCTATTGCAGTTTAATGCAATTTACCAGTTTGTGACAGTTGAAATAATGCACAAGAAAATATTTTGCTCTCTGGCAGAAAAAAGACGGGAAAAAAACCAATTCCTTGTTCTTACATGTCTTCTTCTTCCATGTCTAGTTCCAATGCAAAACTGCCACAATGAAGGGAACTTTTGGTGAGTTCAATCTGCCGTTCCTTTCACCTGACATAGTGTGAGAAAGAGTAGCTGGCAACACAAGGTTGACATTACCAGGGTATGCCCAATAGTGGCTCAAAAATGCCACAGTCTTTGTGGAGGTTCTTTCTGTGTACCCCATTCTTACATGTGAAAACAATGTAAGCAAGGATTTGTATACATTTTTTTTAAAAAAAAAATCTTGGAATTTTTTCTTGAAAATGCTGGTGTGTCTATGCTAAATTATCTTTATAATGCATATTTCTCCTCAAGTGACTATCAGCTGAATTTGTTACCAACTACTCTGCAAGAAAAATCATTTTGATGAAACAAAATAAATACTGAGGATTCTATACATTCTCTAGATTTTTGTTAGATTTGGCATAGAGTGGAATGAGAACAAAATGTTAGACCTCTTTCTTCAAGAAAAACCATGAGACTTTTTTTTAAAAAGGTATGAGCAATTTTTTGAAAGAGATGAAATTTTGAGGGGCTCTTCCCAACCTTAATTGTTAGAGGGGAAAAACACGGCACTAAAATTTGAGTACATTCTGAACAACAAGCAAAGTTTATAAGGTGAAGTTATATTGCTAGAACAGTATCAGGGAAGGAAAAAAACTTTTTTATTGCTCTCCCTATTTTCCTCAATATGCCTCTCTTGAAGCATACATATTTTATAGACAGTGCAAGCACAGCAGAAAAATCCAATATTCACCCTATAAATTGGGGCTAATATATCTCTGCAAATGAATAAGTAAATAGAATAAAAATGAAAATTACCACATTGGAAAATATTATTCAGTTTACTTTACTGATGGCTCCATAGTTATTAGTGAACAAAAGAAACATTTGAAATACATAACATTCATTATTATTGTTACTACAGTTGTAGTGATAAATCAAACTGTCAACTTCTTTTCAATATTATTATTGTTCTCACAAAGTCATGTCTGATGATACATACTGTACTTTTCTTTTCTGCATGAATTTAAACCAGCACTTAAATTAACATAGCACTTTAGTCTATTATATCTATAGATGAAAATATGTGTTGTATCAATTAGTGTCCCTTCCTAAACGTTGTGTATGTACTGTGCCAGCAAACATGTTCTGTATGCAATCGCAGGCCTGCTAATTAGGAAAAGCTGCCCTTTCACCTCTGATGTGATGCTGCCTCCATCTGCATTTTTAATAAATCCTGTGTTCTAGGTATATGAGGCTTCAAACACTTAAAAAGATAGATTCATTTTCAAAGCTTTTTTTATGCTCTTTGTCAGGTTAGTGTGTTTTGACAAGAAGATTAATGTCTGTGTAGAGCCAACAATGGGACAGGGCAAGAAAAACAAATCCACTCCAGTTTTCAATTTAGTACATTTATTAAAGAACCAAGCAAAGATAAGCTCAGAAATTACTACTTTTAAAATGAAAATGAGTATGAACATTACTTAGTTAAATTTATCAGGGCCCTAAGAATAATTTACCAACTAGCCAATAGAGAGGTAGTATATTACACTTCCATTTGTTGGTTCTCACATCTGACCTACCATGCCTGCTCTGTGGGTTATGAACTTGCTCCATTACATTTCTGTAGAGAATTCAAAATTTATATCATATGCACCTTCTTTACATCAGTACCTCAGTCAGCTCAGACCAGAACTGTCATAAGTGCAAAATAATGCTTGGCAAAAAGTTGATTTAGAGCAGGGGTTCACAACCTTTTTTCTGCTGTGGGCAGGTCATGCCCACCTCACACAGGTGAGCGGGCCAGAGGCATCGTTCCTCCCATCACTTTCAGTGCTTCTGGCAGTGATGGTAGCAGTGGCAGTGGCAATCACAGCATGCTCTCAGTGGTTTTCGCTGCTTCCACCACTTCCTGTGGTGGCGGGAGCTAGGATGATGCATTTTTGCCACATTCCTGGAATTTTTCAACACATTTTCACTGCAGTCACCACTTCCAATGGCGGAGGCAGCCCGGCCCCCAGGATCCTCACTGTGGACTGGATTAATTGGCGCTGCAAGTCAGATTAGGCCCATGGGCCGTAGGTTGCAAATCCCTGTGTTTGTTTTCTTGTGACTGTTCAGGATAAATCATTAGGCCAGGAATGACATCTCCAGAAGTACATGGACCACACACACACCATCTGTGGACTTGGATGGTAGCCACCCACTCCTGTAACCTCCTTCCCATTTGTTTCCCTTACAAAATTTCCCTTTTTCCTGGAAAATCCTCCTTAAATCCTCTAGTTGTCAAAATATTTTTTAATTAAACAAAATTCAGCACAGAGTTCCAAGGCATCTCAAAACATGGAACATTGTCTCCAATTCCTCCCAAATGGTAAAGAAATACTATGGATATTTTAAAACTTTTAAAAAGCTTGATTGGGGAGTGGGGGGTCAGATGGGTTCAAGATGACATTTGGGCCCCAGAATCTATTAGTCCCAGAATCTACTAGAATCTACTTGCCCACTAGTCTTATAATGGAAAAGACAATGTAAGCACCAGCCTATTCTTATGAAGAGTGGTCTTTTTGGGGATATCTCAAAAGTTGATTGTTTCTGGTGCTACTTGATGTTTCTACAGTGTAGCAATGTGGTTCATTCTGTTTTCCTGGGAAAACTGCTAGAATCTATCCTATATTTGCTTCCAGTCCACCGAATTAGTCCAGGTCTCCCCCCACAGCAGGAGCGCACCCAGTGTAGGGGAAAACTCTAGAAAGGTAAGGTCATGGAGCACAGCCTTGCCCTGCCAAGACACCAGCCACTTGCCATATGACCAGTAACCATCAAAGTACATCCCATAGCCAAACGCTCCGGATGCATCCGACTGGACCTGGAACCCAGGCACCGCTACGCACTCGGTGCACCAGAATGAAACCCCATTGAAGTCTGACAGGAACCCCAACCACACCTGGAGGTCATCCCTGTTACCCCTGGTCAATTGAACCCTGTGGTGCTTCCTGGATAAACCAACCATGGTGTCACATAGATGCCTGGCAAAAGCCCGGCCAGGCTCAATTACTTTGCACGCAAAGTTAAGCTACCCATGAAGCGCCTGCAGGTCATGAAGTGATGCCCTACACTTGGCCAGTAGGGCCCGAACAGCCTCCAAAATGCGGGCTATTTAGTCCATGGGCAACTGGGAAGTCTGAGCCATGGTGTCAATTTCAATCCCCAGAAAAACCAAATTAGTGGTGGGTTCTTCAGTCTTTTCAGGAGCCAACGGCAGCCCTAATTTGGCCATCAGCCCCTGAAAAGTGGATAGCAGGTGAGCACACTCACCAGAGCTGGCAGCGGCCCCAAACAAAAAATTCAGGTAGTGTGCCACCAACCGAACCCCAGAGCGGCAGACGAAGGCCCAATGTAATAATGAACTGAAATGCTCAAATGCCGAGCAAGACACGGAGCACCCAAAAGGCATGGCCTTGTCTACGAAATATTGCCCCTGGAAACGAAAACCAAGCAGCTCAAATTGTCCGGGTGGACGGGCAGGAGGCGAAAGGCCGACTTTATCTTACATTTGGCCATAAGTGTCCCCCGTCCACAGGCCCGAATCATGCCGAGTGCCTGGTCAAATGAAGTGTACTGGACGGAACAAAGTTTTTTCCGGTATAGCATCGTTCACAGATTTGCCAGCAGGGTAAGACAAATGGTGAATTAAACGGAATTCACCTTGAAATTTCTTAGGGACCAAACCCAGTGGCGATACTTTCAAGTTGGGAAAAGGAGGTTCATCAAAGGGGCCTGCTACCCAACCCTCCCGAACCTCCTTAAATATCTTACTCCTAGCCACATTTTCCATGCCCCTCAACGAAACCAAATTCGGGGCATCCTACGGTGAATGCACCCCCGTAAAAGGGATGCGAAACCCATCAGAAAATCCAGCCCAGATGTACTCAGCATCCACCCTTTTGGGGTAGATGCGTAGCCATCGCTCCAACACGCTGAGCTTAATTGGAGAGGGGGCCTTTCTAAGCCGGTGCAGTGTCAGTGTTTGCCTGGCCGGTCCCCTGCTGTCCCCTACCTCTCCCCCGGGATCCCCCGGGCCTAGTGCACGTAGTGGCCGGGTGAGGGCCAGAACAGATCATGCACTCATGCCTATACCTGCACTGCCTGCGGGCACATCTGGCCACAGACGAGTAGTTCCAGCACAACAGGCGGGCTGGAACCCCCTGCCCCATCGCCTGGCGGGGTAATTGTGCAGAGCCAGGCTGCTGCATGGCTTGACCAGAATGGTACCGGTCGCCCGTGGCCAGGCGGGGCGGGGTCATGTCGTACAACCACAAGAGTTGGTTGGGCTCATCCCAATGCATCTCCGGGTGAAGCGCGGCTCACATACGAAACTCCTCATCATATGCCAACCACAATTGGCCCGGGAAGTCTACATAGGCGCAATAAATGATGTCAAGGTATTGAAAGAGGGGGATAGCCAAATCCGGGTGGGCCCTTAATGACACCACCACGTAGATAAGGTAGGCGGGCAACCAGTTGGCCCAGGTGCGCAGTGGCTTGCGGCGATGGGACAACTCCTTGTCCCTGTCATCCTCCTTCTCCTTCTCCTCACGAGTGGGCTCTCTGTTCAACAAACTGAACAGGTCCACATACTCCCTGTGCCAGATCTTGTCCCTGGTGGCCGGGAGCAGGTGGTCACCCAACAGCAGGACTAACCCACCGGGGTTTCTGACTGAGCAGGGGCGCCGGAGCTCAGGATCGCATTAGAGCTCACCCCAACCAGTACAGTAGAAGCGTGGTGGCCTGGATCAGCCCCGGCTGCCTGAACAGGCGCACCGGCAGCACCAGGCAGTGGGCTGCCCACAGGCACATGCAACAGGGCCGCCTTGAGCCACGCCAGCCGTGAGTCAGTGGAGGCTGGGGGCGGGGGGCCCTGTGATGTGGCTGAATGGGCAGCAGGCCAGATGGCCCCTGCCCACAGCAGGAGGCCAGTGGCCAGTTCAAGGGCTGCAAAGCGAGCCTCAAAAGATGTTGGGGCCAGGGTACCTGCCACCGGTGCTGGGGAGAGGCACTGAGGCCCCCCAAGCACAGTCCGCCCATGCACAGGCACCAGCACGGCAGGCGGGTCCCCACCCTGGGGACCCTCCAAGGGTGATGGGCCCACACTTGGGTGCAAGTTGCTCGCCCCCCCCCTGCGGGCCCTCTGGCTCGGAGGAGGAGCAAGCTGCGGTGCCAGAGCAGGCTCAACGCGGGGCCTAGCCGGCACAGGTGCATGCAAGTGGCGCACTGCAGGGGCGCTGCTGCACGCTGCTGTGCATGGCCTTCTTCTTGGGCACCATATGCGCTGGCACTCCTGCACTGAGGCGAGGCACACAGTTTAAAGAGCCGGAGCCTTATAAAGGGGTAGCTGGCCACGCTCCGCGCTCCATTTTGCTGTGCCTGTGCCTCAGGGGCGTGGTCAGCAAAGTGCACTGCGGCCATTTTGTCACCGTGCGTCCCTTCTCCCTCTTACTGAGGTTGGAAGACACACTACCTTGTAATCACATCCCTCTTTTTTAGACTTTGAATGCTCCTCACTTTCTGATGAATAAATCAGAAGGCAGTTGTGGTGTTGGCATCAACTTGCTCTATAGGAGTCTTCCCATCCGCTTCTGAACAGGGGTGCAGCTAACTCCTGTGAAAAGAATGTTTCTCAGATTAAGGAAAGTCAAATTCAATTCTGAGCTATCCAACAAAACCTTTGTAAACATTTGCTTAAATGTCTAGGTCAGGGTTCCTCAAACCTGGCTCTCCAGATATTCTTGGACTTCAATTACCAAAAGCCCAAGTCAGCACACCTGCTGATCAGGGCTTCTGGGAATTGAAATCCAAGAACATCTGGAAAGCCATGTTCAAGGAACCCTGGTCTAGACCATACATTCTGCTTAACCATTGGACTGCACATAACCAAAATTAGATTGTGTTAACAATATCCTATGACATTTCTAATGTCATAGTCAACAAACAAACTTTTTATCACAGCCACAACCATGCTAGATGTCTTATCTGGCAGAAGTAGAATTCTACTTTGAAAAGAAATCAACAGTTATGAGACAGGAGAGACTAAATATCAAAGGCTAGTTTCAACCATGGTAGAATTGGGACTGCATGGGGAATCCTAGACTATTTGCATTTCTGGGCTTAAGCTTCTGATATGGTATACCATTCTCAATTTATTGCTATTTGTGGACATTCATATTAGGTCATAACATGTCCATCTGTGCTTCACTCTTGATCTCTCAATGTTTTGACCAGAGAAGTGAAAAACGATTGTGGGTTTCCCGAGGGAATAATTGGCCAAACCTTTCCCCAGGGGTTTGCTTGGCTTTCGACAGATCCGGGGACCAACTGGGCCTGGCAGAAAAGGAAATTGGGGTGCAGGCTAATTAACTAGTTAGGGGTGAATCATAAGGCTTTGGCTGATGGCTACAGTAGAGCAGGGCAAAACTAAGATGATGGCTCTAGTGGAGCAACACGATCCTCAGCTGCTGGCTGCAGCAAAGTTAGGCAAACAAGCCAGGCCAGACAGAAGACAAAGATAGATGCCCGGAGTCAATACACAAAGACCCCGAGATAGGGCAGGAACAATGGGTTTTGCCAGCCCAACTTTAATTAACTGTGAGCTGTCCATTAACCACAGGGCAATGTCCAAGAGCAGGTATATTCTCTGACCACCAGAAAATGTCACATATTGCAAGCCTTCTGTATTAAGGGCTCACGCGCATCATGGGCACGTATCACCCCAAGGCAGGGTAATAAATACGTACCCCCGACTCTAATCGGGGCTGGACTTCACCGCACGATTGTCTCTGCGTGTCTTCCTTGCAGCCAGCCATTCCTACACACGATCAATATGAGATTGAAAAGAGATCTTGATGACATTTTCAGTTAGATGTCCCTATCTGCACATTTCATTTCACTTCCAAGTTAGGGCTTTGTGGCATTAACTTCTGAAATGGTTCAGCACATATTGCTCAGGCTTTGCTTCTAACTGTTGTAACAGGCAGATCTGTGCAGATGCCTATGCAAAGTCAATAGCTTCCTTCCATTTTCCCCAGCAACTGATATCTCCTCACTGGGTAATTATTATAGATCTTCAATTATTTGGGAGCCAAGAGTCTTGTTCTGAGTTGTGTGTAGAAAAAATTCAAGGGTAACAGTAATTCTTTTATTGTTCCTCCTAGGCATCTCTCATACAATAAACTAATCTCAATACAATGATCATATAAGAATCTCTACTAGAATCATAACTTCATGTTTGAGAGGAGGGATTCTTCTGTCTCATAGGGAAACTGCAAAAGTACAGACATTTAGAGTTATTCCTGCTTATATATTTTATATTGTGGATAAATACTGCAACTTGAAATGAGAAGATAAATTAAAATATATACTACTAGACCTCAAACATTTGCATGGGTTAAAAATATAAGAGCGTATTGTCTAAAAAGCCATAATTAAAGAGCAGAGAATACATCTGTAAAATATAGTATTTGTATGTTAAAAGCATAGGTTTAGCTTAACTTTAGCCTTTAATAATAATTGTGTGCCTTCATATAATTTCTTTTTACTTATTGCGACCCTTTTCAGGGGTTTCTGAGTAGAGAATGCAAGCGCGGCGCCAAAATGGCCACCGCGCTCTTTGCGGGGGCCCCCCCACCGGACGAAGGCATCCGGGTAGTTAGGGGCGTGGCCAGCTCCCTTATAAAAGGGGTGGCCACGAGGCAGCCGAGCTGCCATTTTGCGAAGCGACGGAACGGAGAAGATTTTCCCTCTTACCTCCGTCGCTTTTGCCTTGACTGGGAAGCCTTTTGGCTGCTGATTTTCTTCTTTCGGCTTCCCATAGGTTGGACTGAGATGCCTTCGAAGAAGAAGGCGGCCGCAAGCGCGGCTCGCGCAGTTTGGAGGCGCAATCCGGGTCGGAGGACCGCGGCTGCGCCTCCCCAGCAGCCGCCTTTGCCTGCACCCACCGGGACCGGTGGGATGGGGTCTATTCCCCCTTGGCCGGAGGCTGGGGACCCAAGCATGGGTCCAGCAAGGGCTGCGGCCCGCGGCCCGCAAGCGGTGGACACCGCTCCTGGTGCTTCCCATTTTACTGGGCCTTCCTCTATAGGGGCGCAGCTCACTCTGGGGCCTTCCAGCCTTGGGGGGTGGTGTGGTCCCCTTCCCTGGCAGGTGCCTACATCGGCCCTACCGGGCCTGGGTGTGGGGTCATGGCCCTATTCGGGCCCCGGGGTACAAGGACCTGTACCCACGCCTGTAGCAGGCGGGCCAGCTGGCCCTTGGCCCCACGTCAGTGTGGAGGCCTTACTGGCCTGCGTTGCGGCCCTCGAGGCTTCCCTGGCTCGGGCCAGCCACGCTGGGGCTCCCTTTGGGGTTCATTTTGACGCGTCGTCTGCTGGGCAGCGGCAGGCGACGGGACGGGTTGAGCAGCTTGAGGCGCGTGGCGCGACTTCGGCCACTGCCTCGCAGCTCCCCAACCAACAGGCCAGTGCGGGTCAGGCCCCAGCGACGAGCTCTACGGCGGTCGTGAGCTCCGAATCCCCCAGTGGGCCGGAACCCCCGGTGGGGGAGGCCCGCGGGGGTGCAGCATGTGAGTATGTGGTCCAAACTAGTGCACCTACACACGTGGCCACGTTGGGGGGGGGCTTTCCAATGGCCTTGGCCTCACGTGGGTGGTGCGGCGGTACAGCCGCTGACGCCCCACCCGGCGACGACAACTACCACCCAGGGGCCCGGGGTGGGGGGTGTTTCCTACCCTGTGGGGAATGTTTTGGGGGTGGCTGGGCTAGTCCAAGCCCCTTTCCAGATGCCCGCAGTTTCTGCGGTGCCTGTCTCGGCCTTGCCAACAGCGGGGTATTCCTTACCACTGGGTGACCACTTGGCACAGGCCACCAAAGAGAAAATATGGCGGGGGGAGTATGTAGATATCTTCTCACTCCTAAACATGGAGCCCACCAAGGAAGAGAGGGAGGGGCAGGATGAGAAGGATAAGGAGCAGGCATGTCGTCGCAAGCCACCACGTACGTGGGCCAACTGGCTGCCGGCCTACCTCATCTACATGGCGGGCCCGTCGTGGTTGGCTTATGACGAGGAATTCCGTATGCGGATTCCCCTGCACCCTGAGATGAGGTGGGATGAGCCATGCCAGAGGCTTTGGCTTCTGTACATGACGCTCACGCGCCCCGCGCCAGGGGAAAGATACCATTGTGGACATGCGGTCCAGCGAGCGGCTCCAGCACAGGTTCCCCGCCAAGTGGCGGGGCAGGGGGTTCCAGCCCGCCTGCTGTGCTGGACTTTCTCGTCCTATGGTACCTGCAATAGGAAGAATTGCAAGTACAGACATGAGTGTCCCACCTGTGCGGGCCCCCACACAGCCTCTGCCTGTCCCAGGCCTGGAGGGACGCGGGGCAGAGGGAGGGGCGGACAGTGGGCTGGCAAGACTGCCGCAGATGGAGCTGGTTCACCGAAAGGCTCCCTCCCCAATTAATGTGGACATGTTGGAGCGTTGGCTCACATTGTACCCGAAAGGGGAGGATGTGGATTATCTCCTTCAGGGCTTTAGGCAGGGGTTCCGTATCCCTATCATGGGTGATAGGTCCCCTCAGGATGCCCCCAACCTTTTGTCCCTCAGGGGGAGGGAGGAGGTGGCTGCTGCCAGCATTAATAAGGAGGTCGATGCGGGCAGGGTCGCTGGCCCTTTCCCTGCACCCCCGTTCCCCAACCTTAAGGTATCGCCCCTGGGCTTGATTCCCAAAAAGTCTCCAGGCGAGTTTCGCCTTATCCATCACTTGTCCTACCCAGCCGGCCGATCGGTCAATGATGCTATCCCTGATGACCTTTGCTCAGTCAGGTATACATCTTTTGACCAGGCGCTGCGCATGGTGCGCTCATGTGGCCCGGGTGCGCTGCTGGCTAAGTGCGACATTAAGTCGGCTTTTCGCCTCTTGCCGGTGCACCCGGCCGACTTTGAATTGCTGGGTTTCAAATTTCGGGGCGAATATTACTTTGATAAGGCCATGCCTTTTGGCTGTTCCATATCATGCTCGGCTTTCGAGCGTTTCAGTACCTTCCTAGAGTGGGCTTTCGTCCGCAGGTCAGGGTCCCGGTCTGTAGCCCATTACCTGGATGACTTTTTATTCGGGGGTGAACGGGGCTTTGACACGTGTACACGTCTCCTCAACACATTTCAGACGCTAATGGAGGAACTCGGTGTCCCTTTAGCGCCCGAAAAGACCGAGGGCCCATCTACCCAGCTAGTATTCCTGGGGGTGGAGATTGACACGATAGCGCAGGCGTCTAGGTTACCGTGGGATAAGGTGTCAAGGATAGTGGCCCTTATCTCGGACTTGCTGGCCAAGCGCAAGGCATCACTGAGAGAACTGCAGGTGCTACATGGTCACCTTAATTTCGCTTGCAGGGTGGTCGCACCGGGCAGGGCTTTTGCCCGGCGCCTGTGCGACGCCATGGCAGGATTATCCAGGCCTCACCATAGGGTTCGGCTTACCCGGGGTATCAGGGCAGACATGCTTGTCTGGTTACACTTCCTGAGGGAGTTCAATGGGGTCTCATTTTGGAGGTATGACCTCCTGGCTTCCCCTCGTTTTCAGATTCAGTCTGATGCCTCGGGATCCCTGGGTTATGGGATGTACTTCAATGGGAAGTGGGCCTATGGTGGGTGGCCACCGGCCTGGGCAGGCACGGGTCGCCTGCGTGATCTCACATATCTGGAGTTTTTCCCTATCCTGGGTGCTTTGATGCTATGGGGCGAGGAGTGGGCCGACTCGGTCGTGCATTTCTGGTGTGACAACGCGGCTGTGGTCCACATTGTCAATGCACAGACTTCTAAATCGCCCAGGGTTATGGACCTAGTGCGCCAGTTTGTGTTGCGCAGCCTGCGCCTCAACGTCCTGTTCAGGACCAGGCATGTCCCAGGGGTTAATAATGATATTGCTGACACTTTGTCCCGCCTACAGATCCCCCGGTTCTGTGCCTTGGCCCCGGATGCGGAGGAATTTCCCTCGCCACTCCCGGAGGAGATATGGACCATTGGCAAGGAGAGGTGAACTGGGCGATTGGCCTGTCGATAGCGCCACGCACGCGTAAGGCGTATCACCATGCAATTAATTCTTTCAGGGCATTCTGTACCCAATTTCAACTGCCAGGAACCTGGCCGATCCCGGTAACCCATGTTCTGCGGTTCATGGTTTACCTGCATGCTCAGGCCTTGCACCTCGCACCATAGCATCTAAGCTTTCAGCGTTGGCTTTTATGGCCAAAGTGGGAGGTCATGTGGACAGCACCTCTGACTTCTGTGTGAGACATGTTTTGGAGGGGTGGGTGCGCGAGCGCGGGCGTTGCCCGGACGACCGCCACCCGATTTCCCCAGGGGTTCTTACCCAGTTGGCCCGGGGCTGGCCTTGCCTCTGTTTTGATACATATGAGGCAGCCCTATTTCATGCAGCCACAACGGTGGCATTTTTTGGAGCGCTCCACATCAGCGAGCTTGTGATGCTGTCTAAGGCGGATGCAAGTCGTAGGGCACTGGAACTCGAGGATGTCTGTGTTGCCAAAGACTGGGCTCAGTTGAGGATACGCTCCTCGAAGACGGATCAGCATGGCGTAGGCAGTGGTGTGCAACTGCTACGGTGTTCTTTGGCAGACATCTGTCCGGTTGGTGCCCTACAGGAGTTCCTGGCACTGCGTGGCACGCACCCTGGCCCGTTTTTCTGTCACCAAGATGGGTCCCCCCTTACTAAATTTCAATTTTGGAAGGTGACGGGCAAAGCGCTGGCCAGTGTGGGCCTCCCAGGTGCCCGCTATGGCACCCATTCATTCCGTATAGGGGCGGCCTCAACCGCAGCTGCTTTTGGGTACTCCGGGGCTGACATACGCAGCATGGGAAGGTGGGGTTCGCAATGTTTTCAGTTTTATGTGCGCCCACTTCCGCCGTGAGTACCAATTCAGTCACCTTACCTTCTTTTCCTCAACTTTCTTTACAGACCCTGGGTGTCGTATTACACCGGTGACAGTATGGCTGGTGGGCCATAGCTACGTGCACAGGGCAGCGCGTTACGCTGCGGCGACAGAGTGGGGACCCCGACTGGGACTGGGTGCATACGCACGTCTCACATGGCATGGTAAGCCCGGGATGTTATGGCGGGAGCTGCTGCCTTTCCATTTTTCAGGCCAGAATGCTGACCCGCCTGACATTCTGATCATACACCTGGGGGGCAATATTTGGGCCAGGTCACCGGCTTATCGCTGAAGCATGCGATTTGCGAGGACCTTGCCTACCTGCATTACGTCTGGCCCGCCACAACCTTTGTTTGGTCGGACATGGTCCCGCGCCATTCCTACGGAGGGGGTGTTGACCTCCTGGCCCTTGACCGCGCTAGACGCATGGTGAATAGGGCAGTGGCGCGGTTCCTTGTCGACAGGGCTTGGGGGAGGGTCAGTCATCACCCCACTATTAGCCTACAAAATTATGACTTGTATGCAGGGGATGGGGCCCATCTGTCGCGAGGAGGTATGGACCTCCTGTTGGGTGATTGGTGAGCAGGCCTGTCGACTGAGCTGACGGTCTGGGGGGGGTGTCAAGCCTTCTTTGAAGCCCCTCCGTGTGGCGGGTAGCACTGGTAAGGTAAACATTATGACCCACAGGTATCCGGCAAGTTCGCAATTGACTGGACAACACTAGACAGGCATAAGTTGGTTAAACGTTGTCCGGTCAACGACGAACTAGGCGACGGGGTGATGGCTATAGCTAGACAGCATGCATCCCCCCGTGATTTTACGGATACGCGTCAGAGGGTGGGGTCATTAGTTAGATATTGACTACGGTCAACAATTTGTTTGTTGTCAACAAACAAATTGATACAAATAGATACATTGTAGCAATTGCCGTTGGCAATTTTGGGTGGTACCTTACCAGTGTTACTTCGGCCTGCTTGCCTTAAGAATTATGATTGGTCAATTACCAATAGAAATTTATAATTCGGACTAGGGCATGAATCAATAAATGTGGCCCAATGCCGTTATCCACTTTTATCAGTGTCTGAGTCCTTTATTGGGGGGTGCGCCTGCAATACACAGACCTGGTTTACCATTCCCTTCTTCTGGGGCACCTTTGGACTGTGAAGCTTGCACAAGACTATATAGGCTGGCTCTTCTGAGATGCACATCAAGGAATCAAACTCTCACTCTCTGTCCCTGAATCCAGGTATCAAACCACTGAGCTATCGAGCTAGCTCTCTACCCCTGAAGCATATTGAAATGAAAACAGAGATAAAAATATTCTAAGTGCTCACTCACTCAGGAAAGCCCTCCTGAATCTATAGAGGAAAATCCATATTCTTCTCTGCTACTGTTGCTGCTACTACTATATGACCCCAGCATGTGTGGCATGACTTTGTTTTGAAGTTGTGTTGGGTTGCATGTATGTGTTTCCTAACTCCCTATATTTCTATTTCTCTCAAAATTTTACATGGTCTCTCAAACTTTTTCATTGTCATATATATACACAACTGAACATAGATATACAGCATTGTCTTACCTCACCAGGCACTTGAGATACAGTTGCACCTTTTTCATCAGTTCTGAATACTTGGGGAGATATCAAAAGCAGCAAAAAGCACCTACCAAAGAGATTAGCTTTCTTCTCCCAGGCTTGATATGAACATAAGTATGAGAAGATCAGGGCTGATCATGCTTCATCAAGGTATACAACACCAAGTGTGACCCCTCCAGTCTCCCACAAAAATTGATTTAAGTATCCTGGTGCAGAAGAACACATATATTTCCTCCAACAGAATGTGCATGTTTGCGTATGTACACATGCACACAAGCATTTTAATCTTGAAATTAGAGAGGGGCAGCTTTGCAGGCACCCCCCCCCCCCAATAAAGGACTCAGACACCAATGAAAGTGGATAACGGCATTGGGCCACATTTATTGATTCATGCCCTAGTCCGAATTATAAATTTCTATTGGTAATTGACCAATCATAATTCTTAAGGCAAGCAGGCCGAAGTAACACTGGTAAGGTACCACCCAAAATTGCCAACGGCAATTGCTACAATGTATCCATTTGTATCAATTTGTTTGTTGACCACAAACAAATTGTTGACTGTAGTCAATATCTAACTAATGACCCTACCCTCTGACGCGTATCCGTAAAATCACGGGGTGATGCATGCTGTCTAGCTATAGCCATCACCCCGTCGCCTAGTTCGTCGTTGACCGGACAACGTTTAACCAACTTATGCCTGTCTAGTGTTGTCCAGTCAATTGCGAACTTGCCGGATACCTGTGGGTCATAATGTTTACCTTACCAGTGCTACCCGCCCATGTGACCAAAGTCAACAACAGCAGCAGAAAAACCCCTATGTCAAACCATAGCAACAGTGTGGGATGGGCGAAAAAACCAGGACCCGGGAGCCAATATGGGTCCCAGCCAAAAATTCCCACCCGGCCCCGAAGCGACCAAAATATCACACTGTTAACTAGGGAGGGGGTGGAGGGGAAAAACTTCTCCGCTCCGTCGCTTCGCAAAATGGCAGCTCGGCTGCCTCGTGGCCACCCCTTTTATAAGGGAGCTGGCCACGCCCCTAACTACCCGGATGCCTTCATCCTGTGGGGGGGCCCCCGCAAAGAGCGCGGCGGCCATTTTGGCGCTGCGCTTGCATTGCAGGCGCACCCCCCCAATAAAGGACTCAGACACCAATGAAAGTGGATAACGGCATTGGGCCACATTTATTGATTCATGCCCTAGTCCGAATTATAAATTTCTATTGGTAATTGACCAATCATAATTCTTAAGGCAAGCAGGCCGAAGTAACACTGGTAAGGTACCACCCAAAATTGCCAACGGCAATTGCTACAATGTATCCATTTGTATCAATTTGTTTGTTGACCACAAACAAATTGTTGACCGTAGTCAATATCTAACTAATGACCCCACCCTCTGACGCGTATCCGTAAAATCACGGGGTGATGCATGCTGTCTAGCTATAGCCATCACCCCGTCGCCTAGTTCGTCGTTGACCGGACAACGTTTAACCAACTTATGCCTGTCTAGTGTTGTCCAGTCAATTGCGAACTTGCCGGATACCTGTGGGTCATAATGTTTACCTTACCAGTGCTACCCGCCACACGGAGGGGCTTCAAAGAAGGCTCGACGCCCCCCCCAGACCGTCAGCTCGGTCGACAGGCCTGCTCGCCAATCACCCAACAGGAGGTCCACACCTCCTCGCGACAGATGGGCCCCATCCCCTGCATACAAGTCATAACTTTGGAGGCTAATAGCGGGGTGACGACTGACCCTCCCCCAAGCCCTGTAGACAAGGAAACGCGCCACTGCCCTATTCACCATGCGTCTAGCACGGTCAAGGGCCAGGAGGTCAACACCCCCTCTGTAGGAATGGCGCGGGACCATGTCCGACCAAACAAGGGTTGTGGCGGGCCAGACGTAATGCAGGTAGGCGAGGTCCTCGCAAATCGCATGTTTCAGCGACAAGCCGGTGACCTGGCCCAAATCATTGCCCCCCAGGTTTATGATCAGAATGTCAGGCGGGTCAGCATTCTGGCCCGAAAAAAGGAAAGGCAGCAGCTCCCGCCATAACATCCCGGGCTTACCATGCCATGTGAGACGTGCGTATGCACCAAGTCCCAGTCGGGGTCCCCACTCTGTCGCCGCAGCATAACGCGCTGCCCTGTGGACGTAGCTATGGCCCACCAGCCATACTGTCACCGGTGTAATACGACACCCAGGGTCTGTAAGGAAAAATGAGGGAAAGTAGGTAAGGTGACTGGGTTGGTACTCACGGCGGGAGTGGGCGCACATAAAACTGAAAACATTGCGAACCCCACTGTCCCATGCTACGTATGTCAGCCCCTGAGTACCCAAAAGCAGCTGCGGTTGAGGCCGCCCCTATACGGAATGAATGAGTGCCATAGCGGGCGCCTGGGAGGCCCACACTGGCCAGCGCTTTGCCCGTCACCTTCCAAAATTGAAATTTAGTAAGGGGAGACCCATCTTGGTGACAGAAAAACGGGCCATGGTGCGTGCCATACAGTGCAAGGAAATCCTGTAGGGCACCAACCGGACAGATGTCTGCCGAGGAACATCGTAGCAGTCTACTCCACTGCCTACGCCGTGCTGATCCGTTTTAGAGGAGTGTATCCCCAACTGAGCCGAATATTGTTCACTCAGACATCTTCGAGTTCCAGTGCCCTACGACTTGCATCCGCCTTATACAGCATCTCAAGCTCGCCGATGCGGAGCACTCCAAAAAAGGCCACCGTTGTAGCCGCATGAAATGGGCTGCCTCATCTTATCAAAACAGAGGCAAGGCCAGCCCCAGGCCAATTGGGTAAAAACCCCTGGGGAAATCGGGTGGCGGTCGTCCAGGCAACGCCCACGCGCGCGCACCCACCCCTCCAAAACATGTCTCACACGGAAGTGAGTGGTGCTGTCCACGACTTGCATCCGCCTTATACAGCATCTCAAGCTCGCCGATGCGGAGCGCTCCAAAAAAGGCGACCGTTGTAGCCGCATAAAATGGGCTGCCTCATCTTATCAAAACAGAGGCCAGGCCAGCCCCGGGCCAATTGGGTAAAAACCCCTGGGGAAATCGGGTGGCGGTCGTCCGGGCAACGCCCACGCGCGCGCACCAATCCCTCCAAAACATGTCTCACACGGAAGTCAGTGGTGCTGTCCACATGACCTCCCACTTTGGCCATAAAAGCCAATGCTGACAGCTTAGATGCTATGGTAAGAGGTGCAAAGCCCTGGGCATGCAGGTAAACCATGAACCGCAGAACATGGGTTACCGGGATCGGCCAGGTTCCTGGCATTTGGAATTGGGTATGCTCTGAAAGAATTAAATGCGTGGTGATACACCTTACGCGTGCATGGCGCTAGTGACAGGCCAATCGCCCGGTTCACCTCTCCTTGCCGATGTTCCATATCCCGTCCGGGAGTGGCGAGGGAAATTCCTCCGCATCCGGGGCCAAGGCACGGAACCGGGAGATCTGCAGGCGGGACAAAGCATCAGCAATATCATTAGTAACCCCTGGGACATGCCTGGCCCTGAAAAGAACGTTGAGGCACAGGCTGCGCAACGCAAACTGGCGCACTGGGTCCATAACGCTGGGCGATTTAGAGCTCTGTGCATTGACAAAGTGGACAACAGCCGCGTTGTCACACCAAAGTGGACAACCGAGTTGGCCTCCTCCTCGCCCCATAGCATCAAAGCACCCAGTATAGGGAAAATTCCAGATACGTGAGACCACGCAGGTGACTCGTGCCTGCCCAGGATGGTGGCCACCCACCATAGGCCCACTTCCAATTGAAGTACATCCCATAACTCAGGGATCCCGGGCATCGGGCTGTATCTTAAAGCAAGGGGAAGCCAGGAGCTCAGACCTCCAAAATGACACCCCATTGAAATCCCTCAGGATCTGTAGCCAGACAAGCACGTCTGCCCTGATACCCCGGGTAAGTCTAACCCTATGGTGGGTCCTGGATAGTCCTGCCATGGCGTCGCACAAGCGCCGCGCAAATGCCCTGCCCGGTGCGACAACCCTGCCAGCAAAATTGAGGTGACCATGTAGCACCAGCAGGTCCCTCGGTAATGCCATGCGCTTGGCCAGCAAGTCCGAGATAAGGGCCACTAGCTTTGACACCTTATCCCGCTGCGACCTAGAAGCCTGTGCTACCGTTTCAATCTCCACCCCCAGGAATACTAGCTGTGTAGGCGGGCCCTCGGTCTTTTCGGGCGCTAAAGGGACACCAAGTTCCTCCATTAGCATCTGAAATGTGTTGAGGAGACGTGTGGACGTGTCCCAGCCCCGTTCAGCCCCGAATAAAATCATCCAGGGAATGGGCTACAGACCGGGACCCTGATCTGCGAACAAAAGCCCACTCTAGGAAGATGGAGGAACGCTCGAATGCCGAGCCCGAATTGGAACAGCCAAAAGGCATGGCATCAGTGCAATAATATGCTCCCCGGAACTGGGGCGCAGGGACAGGGCCAACGACCCTGCCCGCATAGACCTCCTTATCATTGCTGGCAGGAGCCACCTCCTCCCTCCCCCTAAGGGATAAAGATTGGGGGCATCCTGAGGGGACCTATCACCCATGAAAGGGATACGTAACCCCTGCCTAAAACCCTGAAGGAGATCTCCGCATCCTCTCCCTTCGGGAACAATGTGAGCCAGCGCTCCAACATGTCCACATTAATTGGGGAGGGAGCCCTTTGGTGAACTAGATCCATCTGCGGCAGTCTTGCCAGCCCCCTGTCCACCCCTCCCTCTGCCCCGCATCCCTCCAGGCCTGGGACAGCCAGAGGCCGCATGGGGGCCAGCACAGGGGGGACACTAATGTCTGTATTTGCCATTCTTCCTATTGCAGGAACCAATGGACGAGAAAGTCCAGCACAGCAGGCGGGCTGAACCCCCCCGCCCCGCCCCCTGGCAGTGGACCTGTGCTGGGGCCGCCCGCTGGACCGCATGTCCACAATGGTATCTCTCCCCGGGCGCGAGGCGCGTGGGCGTCATGTACAAAAGCCACAGCCTCTGGCATGGCTCAACCCACCTAATGTCGGGGTGCCGGGGAATCCGCATATGGAATTACACGTCATAAGCCAACCACGATGGGCCCGGAAAGTCAACCATCGCCCGGTAGATGTTGTCCAAATACTGGACCATCGAAATTGCCAAATCCGGTCGGGCCCTAAGGTACACCGCCATGTATATGAGGTAGGCCGGCAACCAGTCGGCCCACGTACATGGTGGCTTGCTACGACGTGCCTGCTCCTTATCCTTCTCATCCTGCCCCCCCTACTCCTTGGTGGGCCCTCTGTTGAGGAGTGAGAAGGTATCCACGTAATCCCCCCGCCAGATCTTCTCTTTGGTGGTCTGTGCTAAATGGACACCCAGCGGTAAGGAATACCCCGCCGTCAGCAAGGCCGACACGGGCACAACAGGAACTGCTGGCATCTGAAAGGGGGCCTGTACTAACCCAGCCACCCCCAAAACATTCCCCACAGGGTAGAAAACACCCCCCACCACGGGGCCCTGAGTGGTAGTTGTCGTCGCCAGGTGGGGCGTCAGCGGCTGGACCGCCGCCCCACCCGCGCGAGGCCAGGCCATTGGAAACCCCCCCAACGTGGCCACGTGTGTAGGTGCACTAGCTTGGACCACATACTCACGTGCTGCACCCCCGTAGGCCGCCCCCACCGGGGGTTCCGGCCCACTGGGGGCGTCGGAGCTCACAACCGCCGTCGAGCTTGTCGATGGGGCCTGACCCGCACCGGTCTGTTGAATGGGGAGCTGCGAGGCAGTGGCCCAGGTTGTGCCACGCGCCTCAAGCAGCTCGACCCGTCCCGTCGCCTGCCGCTGCCCAGCAGACGACGCGTCGAAACGAACCCCAAATGGAGACCAAGAGTGGCTAGCCCGGGCCAGGGATGTCTCGAGGGCCGCAACGCGGGCCAATAAGGCTTCCACGCTGACATGGGGCAAAGGACCAGCCGGCCCGCCTACTACAGGCATGGGTACAGGTCCCTGCACCCCGGGGCCCAAATAGTGCAACAACCCCACACCCGGGCCCGTTAGGGCCGATGTAGCAACCTGCCAGGGAAGGGGACCGGACCACCCCCAAGGCTGGAAGGCCTCGGAGTGAGCTACGCTCCTATAAAGGGAGGCCCAGCGGAATGGGCAACACCATGAGAGGTGTCCACCGCTTGTGGGCCGAGGGCCGCAGCCCCTACTGGCCCCGTGCGTGGGCCACCATCCTCCAGCCAGGGGGAATAGACCCCATTCCACTGGTCCCAGTGGGTGCAAGCAAATGCGGCTGCTGGGGAGGCGCAGCCGCGGTCTTCCGACCCAGATTGCACCTCCGAACCGCACGAGCCGCGCTCGCAGCCGCCTTCTTTTTCGCGGGCCTCTCAGCCAATCGATGGGAAGCCGAAACGAGAGAATTCAGCAGCCAAAAGGCTTCCCGGTAAAAGCCAAAAGCGACGGAGGTAAGAGGGAAAAACTTCTCCGCTCCGTCGCTTCGCAAAATGGCAGCTCGGCTGCCTCGTGGCCACCCCTTTTATAAGGGAGCTGGCCACGCCCCTAACTACCCGGATGCCTTCGTCCTGTGGGGGGGGGCCCCCGCAAAGAGCGCGGCGGCCATTTTGGCGCCGCGCTTGCATTAGCTCTCTAGAAGTTGTGGAACACAATTATTATAATTCCTTAGCAATGAATTAGGGCCAAATGTTCTGAATCCCTGCTCTAAATCAACAATCTCCCTTACCCTTTTGCTTCACAAGTTGTGAAGCACACACCAAACGAGCCAAATGGAAATAAATGATACATCCCATTCTATTCAAACAGCCAGATTCTCCAAGTATTCCCCCAGGAGCACATAGGTAGTTAACAAACTCTTGTGTTGCACTGATGAGGCTATTACAATGTTCTTTTAAATGCCACTGCATGTGTTTCTTGTTACCCATCAGGAAGAACCGATAGTAAGTCCAATTAGTCATACTACATAATGAGAGTCCTTACATTATATATACTGTGATAAGAGTATGTAGCCATTAAATCCAGCTTGTTCACCAATATTATGCTTTCTTCTTCTTCAGAGAAATGAAATTTAATCCCTTGCTCTTATATATGTCTGCATTCATTCTTCTACAAGAAAGCTGTATAGAGGATGTGATTCTGAAGCAAACTAGTCTTCTTGGTTCAAGAAAACTGGAACACTCAATGCTCTATGTCTTGTACTGCTTCTTTCTCTTTCTAAGACATGATAGTCATTACTGACATGGATAATGCACTTGAAAGAAAAAAGTATCTTGCTTTAAATGAAGGCAAGCCTTGCCCAAACATTTAGCAAGCACCTGTGGAGCACTGGAGGTGCATGAGTGTTGAGAGTTCATTTTGAGCAATTTGTTTTTGACAAAGTTTGAAGTCCTTTTGTTCAGTGGTGTTCAAAGAAGAATCCCCAAATTTGGTATTTCTTCAATGTCTATGCCAACACATACCTGTCAAGCTTCGGGAAATTTCTGTCAAACCCACGTATTTTACACTCTTTCCTGCCATCATCCCATATCAGTTAGTCTGCAATTAGACTGGAGTTAGACTGGAGGCCAGCACAGGATAAGCATAGCTGTCCAGTTTCCCGTTTTGGCTGAGAAATTCCCCTTATTTGACAGAAATTTCCCGAAACTTGACAGGTATGTGCCAACATTTGTAGTACTCTATTTGTCCTTTGCGGGACTGCGGTGGCTCAAGTGGCTAAAATGCTGAACTTGATGATTGGAAAGTCAGGTTCAATACCCAAGTACTGCACAAAGGAATGAGCTCCTGTCTCTGTCCCAGTTCCTGTCAACCTAGCAATTCGAAAGCAAGAAATTGCAGGTAGATAATTAGGTATCACTTTGGTAGAAAGATAAACAGCATTCTGAGGGAAGAAGGTGGCGGTGGCAGCAAATAGCCTTCACTGCCCGCTTCTCCCATCCTGTCATTGGCACATCTCAATCGGACACAGAGAAAACTGGTGTCTCCCAAGTCGCAACAGGAAATAAGTTTTCTCTGTGCCCAATTGAGACACACCAATGACAGAATGGGAGAAGTGGGCAGCAAATGCTATTAGCAGCTATCACTGCCTTCTTCCCTCACCACTGTCTGAATTGGGCATGGAAAAAACTGGTATCTCCTAAGATGCAGAAGGAAAAGAGTTTTCTCTGTGCCTAATTGAGATGCGCTGATGACAGGATGGGAATAGTGGGTGGCAAAGGCTGTTTGTCATTGCTGCCTTCTTCACTCGCTGCCATCTCAATTGGGCACGGAGAAAACCGGTGTCTCCCAAGATGAAGCAGAATGGTGTTTTCTCTATGCCCAATTGAGATGGTGGTGAGGGAAGAAGGTGGTGGATAATAGCCTTTGCCACCCACTTCTCCCATCCTGTTGTTGGCACATCTCAATCAGGTGTGGAGAATACCAGCATCTCCCAAGATGCAGCAGAAAAAGGAGTTTTTGCTGTGCTGATTGAGAAACACCGATGACAGAATGAGAGAAATGGGTGGTGAAGGCTATTAGCCACCGCCTTCTTCCTTTGCATTCAGTGACCCGAGTATAAGCCTAGTCCACTTTTTAAGGATGATATACTTGAGTCTATATGGTAGGTGTCATATCTTTCCTCAGCGCTATATACTATGCCTGAATCTAGGTTTTCTATGGCCTTCTACGCAGTTATATATGATGTGGTCAATTCCTTCATATATAAGACAGTTACTTCCATATGTGGTGGTCTGAGCATAGTACAAACCAGAAGTGTCATTCACAATAATTTATTCAAATACATGTTGGGGTGGTTACAAACAACTGAACTCAGAATCATTGGATTTTACAATGACATATGGACTATCTATGGACAAATGTGCAGTGGTGGGCATCAGCAGGTTTGCATCAGTTTGTCAGAACCGGTAGCAGAAATTCTGGCTGGCTCCGCCCATCCAAGATTTGAAATAAAGTAGTCCTAATTTGGGTGCAATGCAGGGCTTTCTTCCTGGCCAACACCCACCATACCACAGTGTGGTAGTAAAAAAATTGAAGCCCACCACTGCAAATGTGTAACATTGAACTGAACTAGACTGTTTTCACCATTACGATCGAGTTAAGCAGAGATATCTGAGATAATAATGAGACAGATCAATGCATGCATATATGCCATGTGTTGAATCTGGCTAATAAAAGCACCTAGGAGGATATTTTGTGTTCCCCATTCTCACCAGCCTCACTCTTATGCCTGTAACAGTATCCATTATATAATTCTTGAATAAGAGGATGTAATGAAATAGCATTTGGGAAAATACTAGAATACAATAGATTGCTGTGATCCTAGTCTGAGTCAGAGAATGTAACCAAAAGTATGCCCCCAGATGCTTTTATCGGCCAACATAGTATGATCCCCCCTCCCCACAAAAAAATGGTAAGGGAAGTGGCGGAAGTTAGTATGTTGAATATGTCAAATATAAACATTAAAAATATAGCTGAAGAAAATATTCACTCTCTTTCTCTCTCAATCTCTCTCTCTCTCTCTCTCTCACACACACACACACACACACACATGTTGCAATTGATCTCTGCTATCAAGTTGCATTCATCTTATGGTGACCCTAACAGACTTTTCAATGTACAGTGGAACCTCTGTTTACTAATGGATCGGTTGACGTAAAAACCACATATTAAATGAAATCCAGAGCAAATAGTGGCTCAGTTTAAGGTTTTTTGTGTGTTGTTGTTGTTTTTGTAATATGACCGTTTTTCTGGGTTTTCAGACAGCAGCCTCTATAGGGCGAGCTCTGGTAATGTTCCGGACTTGCACCCGATGTCCAGCTGTTTGGTTCCTCCCAGTGCTTCATTTTTGGTGGGGGCAGCGGCAAGCACATTTGCACCATTTTTTGGCTACATTTGTAGCCTCCACCACTTCCCATGACAGCAGGGGCAGGGCAGGTGGGGACCTTTTTGCTGAGTTTCCACTGCATTTTGTCAGCTAAACCCGTTTTTCCCCCACTTCCAGGTGACGGGTGGAGCTTCAGGGGTTGTGTAGAACCCACAAGTGAAAAAAAAACCTCCACATTTTAGCTGACAAAAAGCAATGGAAATGTGGCCAAAATATCCCCTCCCCCAATTGCCATGGGAAGTGACAGAGGCTGCAAATCAAGCCCAGAAAAACTAGTGCAATTGTGCCCGTCACTGCCTTGTTTGGGCACTCCATATTTTGAAACTTCAATTTCTCAAGTGGTAGAAAGGTAGGTAGCTGTTCTTCACCTTTTGCATGCTTTTTAATGTGTGTGTTGGGGACTTTTCTGTTTTGACCTCCTATGGATTCATATGGGAAACTACATTTCACATTACATATTTTTCATAGTACACAAGGTCCCATGGAACACATTAATTCCATTAACTGAGGTTCTACTGTATGTGAAATCAATTCACTTCTGAGTGAATTGGATTATGTCAAGGGATGCTGACTCATATGAATGATTTTCTATGTCAAGGGATGCTCACTTGGTTCATGAGATGCTATGGTATGAAATCTACAAATTCAGAAGTTATCTCCCTTTTTCTAAAGGATTTGGATTTGATGACATTTCTATAGCAATCACCCATGTGTCAAGCACACCATGATGTCCAGAATTAAGAGGCCTAGTCATTGGTTGTTCCAGTTTCTTAGTCAAAATTACAGACTTATGATCACTAAAGCACATATGGAAGTTGATGCTTTGACAACATACTACAGATGGTATTCTGATTGACTGTGCTCAATGGTGCGGCTTCTGTTGCAGAAATCTACAGCTGATGTTCTGTTTAATATAATTGGTCCTGCCAGTCACAGTGCTCTTAAAGGTGACTGTCTTCTTAAGAAATATACAGGTATTGCAGCTTTTGGAATCACAAGGGGATGAAGCAATGTTACTGATTGATAGTTTGATGTTAACTGTTATGGGTAAACTTTGTAGACTGGAAGACTAGCAAAAGTCTTGCTAATGTCTTTTGTAAGATATCCTAAGATTGCTAGTGATTGATATCTTTCCCAGCTACCCTCCTGTCACTCAGAAATGCTAGAGAGAAATCCATCACAAATAGAAGACATTGTTTTGTTGTTAGAGTTATAGCTTTAACAGAGGAAATGTTCCATTGAAGGAGTATTATCGTCTTGATCTTCAAACCAATTTCATGTTGAGAATATCCTGGGTGAAAAAGGTGTTGCTTGATGCTGCCGCTGACCTCCAGGCTTCACCAATGCCCGGAGGGAAATAAAAGGAGCTGCTGTGGCCACAGCTGGTGGAGGATGCTGCTGCCAACCTCCATGCTCCACCAACGCCTGGAAAGGGAGAAAGGAGCCGCTGTGGCTGCAGCTGGCAGAGGATGATGCTGCCAACTTTCGGGCACCAACAATGCCTGGAGGGTGATAAAAGAAGCTGCTGTGGCCACAGCTGGCGGAGGATGCTGCTGCTGACCTCTGGGCTCCACCAACGCTCAGAGGCAGAGAAAGAAGCTGCTGTGGCCACAGCCAGTGGAGGATGCTACCACTGACCTCCAGGCCCCACCAAAGGTTTTGGTTGTGGTGCTGGGGTCTGACTTGTCCCATGACTATTATTTGGCTGTTAGGGTACTTTTTCATATGAATGATTTTCTCTTTTTCTGCCATGTTCTATGATGTTTTATGATGGTTGTAGTTTATTATGCTGTGATTTATGATTTATATGTGTAGTGACCTACTACATGAGATTCTGACCAGCAGAATGAAGAGATGAGATTTATGGGGGACTAGCTGGGTACTTTGGAGTCTTCTCTCCCATCCTCTCCATCTTCTTGATCTCTTTCTCACAGCAGCTCTCTTTATTAACAGTTTCATACAAGCATACAGCATATGGCACACAATGACATGATCCATCATCCTTCACCACACTGTCACGTTATGCTGCACTAGCCCTATTCAAATAGACATTTACACAATTGATAATAGATGAACACAACCTATTTCTGTATCCATACAATAGCAAGAAGGAAATGTTCCTAGATCATTGTTTTAGGATGGTCCAGGATGGTCCAAGAACAGAACATTTTCACCATCATAGGGAATGAACAACCTGTGTTATTGATCAACATATCGGAGAATTTGTTCTCACAATTAAACTGGTCAATTTCACAAGGATGCAACATATATGTTACCGTGATTTATTTGCTATTATTTCATTGTATTTTATTGTGTTGTAATATGTAATTTGTACTATGTATATGTTTGAGATGCTTTGCTGTTTCTGTGAGCCTCCCAGAGTCGTGTTGTCGAGTGGCATACAACAACAATAGAAGCAGCAGAAGCAACAGTAGTAGCAGCAGCAGCAGCAGCAGCAACAGCAACAGAAGCAGCAGCAACAACAACAATTTACTTCTTCTTTTTCTCCAATGTTGATAATGCATCTAATTCTGAGAGCCAATGTTACAAACAGAAGCCCTCTTCATAATTCAAATGAAAAGAGTCCCACTTAAGATCTTTGTGGGCATCAGTGTTTGTTGTACATCAGTGACAATTTTTGTTGTTTTTAATATTAGGTTGTGGATACATTATACAGATGCTATTAGTTCTAAAATTTACAACAGAGTGTACAATGTAACATTTAAAATTGTCTAGATTTTCCTTGTCTTTAATTCAAATGATAAAGATACATTGCAGGCGCACCCCCCAATAACGGACTCAGACACTGGTAAAAGTGGATAACGGCATTGGGCCACATTTATTGATTCATGCCCTAGTCCGAATTATAAATTTCTATTGGTAAAACGACCAATCATAATTCTTAAGGCAAGCAGGCCGAAGTAACACTGGTAAGGTACCACCCCAAAATTGCCAACGGCAATTGGTTACAATGTATCAATTTGTATCAATTTGTTTGTTGACAACAAACAAATTGTTGACCGTAGTCAATATCTAACTAATGACCCCACCCTCTGACGTGTATCCGTGTAATCACGGGGTGATGCATGCTGGCTAGCTATCGCCATCACCCTGTCGCCTAGTTCGTCGTTGACCAGACAACGTTTAACCAACTTATGCCTGTCTATTGCTGTCCAGTCAATTGCGAACCTGCCGGATACCTGTGGGTCATAATGTTTACCTTACCAGTGATACCCGCCCATGTGACCAAAGTCAACAGCATCACAGAAACCCCTATATCAAACCATAGCAACAGTGTGGGATGGGCGAAAAAACCAGGACCCGAGAGCCAATTGTGGGTCCCAGCCAAAAATTCCCACCCGGCCCCGAAGCGACCAAAATATCACACTGTTAACTAGGGAGGGGGTGGAGGGGAAAAACTTCTCCGCTCCGTCGCTTCGGAAAATGGCAGCTCGGCTGCCTCATGGCCACCCCTTTTATAAGGGAGCTGGCCACGCCCCTAACTACCCGGATGCCTTCGTCCTATGGGGGGGGCGCAAAGGGCGCGGCGTCCATTTTGGCGCCGCGCTTGCATTGTAGGCGCACCCCCCAATAACGGACTCAGACACTGGTAAAAGTGGATAACGGCATTGGGCCACATTTATTGATTCATGCCCTAGTCCGAATTATAAATTTCTATTGGTAAAACGACCAATCATAATTCTTAAGGCAAGCAGGCCGAAGTAACACTGGTAAGGTACCACCCCAAAATTGCCAACGGCAATTGGTTACAATGTATCAATTTGTATCAATTTGTTTGTTGACAACAAACAAATTGTTGACCGTAGTCAATATCTAACTAATGACCCCACCCTCTGACGCGTATCCGTGTAATCACGGGGTGATGCATGCTGGCTAGCTATCGCCATCACCCCGTCGCCTAGTTCGTCGTTGACCGGACAACGTTTAACCAACTTATGCCTGTCTATTGTTGTCCAGTCAATTGCGAACCTGCCGGATACCTGTGGGTCATAATGTTTACCTTACCAGTGATACCCGCCACACGGGGAGGCTTCCAAAAAGGCTCACCGCCCCCCCCAAGACCGTCAGCTCGGTCGACAGGCCTGCTCGCCAGTCCACTAATCCAGAGGTCCATACCTCCCTGCGACAGATGGGCCCCATCCCCTGAGTAAAGCTCGTAATTTTGCAGACTGATGGCGGGGAGGCTAATGACGCATCCCCCGCCCTTGTCAAAAGGAACCGGGCAATAGCCCCGTTCACGGAGCATCGGCTCAGTCGAGAGCCCCGAGGCCGAACGCCCCCCTGTAAGCGTACCGCGGCATCGTGTCCGACCCATGAGGGATGTGGCAGGGCACACATAATGTGAGTAGGGCAGGTCACTGCGAACCGCAAGTTTCCGCGATAGGCCAGTGACCCGCCCCAACCATCGCCCCCAAGGTACGTAACCAGGACATCGGGCGAGGCAGCATCCCTGATGTAGAAAAGGGATGGCAACAGTTCCCGCCATAACATGCCGCGCTTACCATAGCACCTGGGACGTGCGGATGCACCCTGTCTCAGTCGGGTCCCACTCTGTCGCCGCAGCGTAACGCGCTGCCCCATGCAGCGTAACGCGCTGCCCTGTGCACGTGGCTACGGCCCACCAGGCTTACTGTCACCGGTGTAAAACGACACCCAGGGTCTGTCAAGTAAAAAGGGGAGGGGGGGAGAAACAGTGCAGTGACTAAAACTGGTACTCACAGTTGATAAGGGCGAAGACAAAACTGAAAACATTGTGATCCCCACCTCCCCCTGCGGCGTAATCAAGCCCTGGAGTACCCAAAAACAACTGCAGCAGAAGCCGCCCCTATCCTGAACAAATGGGTGCCGCAACGAGCCCCTGAGAGGCCAACACTGTCTAGTGCCTTCCCAGCACCCCCAAATTGAAATTTAGTAATAGAAGACCCACCTCGGTGACAGAAAAACGCGCCATGGTGCGTGCCACACAGTGCACGGAAATCCTGTAGGGCACCAACCGGACAGATGCCTGTCGATGGACATCGTAGCAGTCTACTCCACTGCCTACGCCGTGCTGATTCGTTTTAGGGGAGCGTATCCCCAACTGAGAACAATATTGTCCTGACAGACATCTTCGAGTTCCAGTGCCCTACGACTTGCATCCGCCTTATACAGCATCTCAAGCTCGCTGTTGTGGAGCGCCCCAAAAAAGGCCACCGTAGTAGCCGAATGAAGTGGGCTGCCTCATTTATCAAAACAGAGGCCAGGCCAGCCCCGGGCCAATTGGGTAAAAACCCCTGGGAAAATTGTGCATCCGCCTTATTCAGCATCTCAAGCTCGCTGATGCGGAGCGCTCCAAAAAGGCCACCGTTGTAGCCGCATGAAGTGGGCTGCCTCATTTATCAAAACAGAGGCCAGGCCAGCCCCGGGCCAATTGGGTAAAAACCCCTGGGAAAATCGTGCATCCGCCTTATTCAGCATCTCAAGCTCGCTGATCCGGAGCGCTCCAAAAAGGCCACTGTAGTAGCCGCATGAAATGGGCTGCCTCATCTATCAAAACAGAGGCCAGGCCAGCCCCGGGCCAATTGGGAAAACAACCCCTGGGGAAATCGGGTGGCGGTCGCCCGGGAAACGCCCGCTCACGCGCACCCACCCCTCCAAAACATGTCTCACACGGAAGTCATTGGTGCTGTCAACACGACCTCCCACTTTGGCCACAAAAGCCAACCCTGACAGCTGAGATGCTATGGTGCGTGGTGCAAGGCCCGGGCATACAGGTAAACCATGAACCGCAGAACATGGGCTACTGGGATCGGCCAGGTTCCTGGCAGTCGAATTGGGTACAGAATGGTCTGAAAGAACTAAATGCGTGGTGATACACCTTACTCATGCATGGCGCCAGTGACAGGCCAATCGCCCGGGTCACCTCTCCTTGCCAACGTTCCATCTCTCGTCCAGGAGTGGCGAGGGAAATTCCTCCGCATCCGGGGCCGAGGCACGGAACCGGGAGATCTGCAGGCGGGACAAAGCAGCAGCAATATTATTATCAACCCTTGGGACATGCCTGACCCTGAAGAGAACATTGAGGCCCTGGCTGCACAACCCAACTAGCACGTTAGGTCAATAACCCCGGCCGATTTGGAAGTCTGCGCATTGACGATGTGGACAACAGCCACATTGTCACGCCAAAAATGCCCAACCGGGTTGATCCACTCCTTGCCCCATAGCATCAGAGCACCCAGGATAGGGAAACATTCCAGATACGTGAGACCACGCAGGCGACCCGTGCCTGCCCAGGATGGTGGCCACCCACCATAGGCCCACTTCCAAGTGAAGTACATCCCATAACCCAGGGATCCCGGGGCATCGGACTGTATCTGAAAGCAAGGGGGAGCCAGGAGACCAGACCTCAAAATGACACCCCGTTGAACTCCCTCTGGATCTGTGGCCAGACAAGCACGTCCGCCCTGGTACCCCGGGTACGTCTAACCCTATGGTGGGGCCTGGATAATCCTGCCATGTCGTCGCACAAGCGCCGAGCAAATGCCCCGGCCGTTGCGACGACCCTGCCAGCGAAATTGGGGTGACCATGTAGCACCAGCAGTTCCCTCAGTGATGCCATGCGCTCGGCCAGCAAGTCCGAGATAAGGGCCACTAGCCTTGACACCTTATCCCGCTGCAACCTAGAAGCCTGTGCTACCGTGTCACCCTCCACCCCAGGAATACTAGCTGTGGAGATGGGCCCTCGGTCTATTCGGGCGCTAAAGGGACACCAAGTTCCTCCATTAGCGTCTGAAATGCGTTGAGGAGACGTGTGCACGTGTCCCAGCCCCGTTCAGCCCCGAATAAAACCATCCAGGGAATGGGCTACAGACCGGGACCCTGACCTGCGGACGGAAGCCCACTCTAGGAAAGTGGTGAAACGCTCGAATACCGAGCCCAAATGGAACAGCCAAAAGGCACGGCACCATTGAAATAATATGCTCCCCGGGACGGGGTGCAGGGACAGGGCCAGCGACCCTGCCCGCATAGACCCTTTTGTCAAAGCTGGCAGCAGCCACCCCTTCCCTCCCCCTAAGGGATAAAAGATTGGGGGCATCCTGAGGGGACTTATCACCCAGAAAGGGATCAGGAACCCCTGCTTAGAACACTGAAGGAGATAACCCGCGTCCCCTCCCTTCATGTGCGCTGTGAGCCAACGCTCCAACATGCCGACCTTAATCGGGGAGGGAGCCCTTCGGGGGACTAGATCCATCTGCGGCAGTCTTGCCAGCCCCCTGTCCGCCCCTCCCTCTGCCCCTCATCCCTCCAGGCCTGGGACAGGCAGGGGCCGCATGGGAGCCAACACATGTGGAACACATCTGTCTGTAATTGCAATTCTCCCCATTGTAGGAACCATTGGGCAAGGAAGTCCAGGACAGCCGGCGGGCTGGAACCCCCTGAACAGGGTGCGTGGGCGTCACGTACGAAAGCCACCGCCTCTGGCATGGCCCATTCCAACTAATCTCGGGGTGCGGGGAAATCCGCCTACGGCGTTCCTCGTCACAAGCCAACCACGATGGGCCCGGAAAATCGACCATCGCCCGGTAGACAGTGTCCAAATACTGGACCATTGGAAATGCCAGATCCGGCCGGGCCCTAGGGTACACCGCCATGCCTATGAGGTAGGCCGGCAACCAGTTGGCCCACGTAGTTGGTGGCTTGCGACGACGTGCCTGCTACTATCCTTCCCCTTCCGCTCCCCCCTTTCCTCCTTGGTGGGCTCTCTGTTTAGGAGTGAGAATAAATCCGCGTACTCCCCCCGCCAAATTTACTCTCTGGTGGCCTGTGCCAAATGGTCACCCAGCGGTAAGGAATACCCAGCTGTCGGCAAGGCCGATACAAGCACCGCAGAGACTGCGGGCATCTGCAAAGGGGCTTGGACCAACCCAGCCACCCAAAACGATCCCCTCGGGTAGGAAACACCCCCCCACCACGGGGCCCTGGGTGGTAGTTGTCATCGCCGGGTGGGGCGTCAGCGGCTATACCGCCGCACCACCCACGCGAGGCCAAGGCCCTTGAAAGCCCTCCCCAACATGACCATGTGTGTAGGTGCACTAGTTTGGACCGCATACTCACACGCTGCACCCCCGCGGGCCGCCCCCACCGGGGGTTACGGCCCACTGGGGGCGTCGGAGCTCACGACCGAGTAGAGCTCGTCACTGGGTAGGTTGGGGAGCTGCGAGGCAGGGGCCTAGGTCGTGCCATGCGCCTCGAGCAGCTCGACCCGTCCCGTCACCTGCCGCTGCCCAGCAGACGACGCGTCGAAATGATAAAGGGCCGGCCGGCCCGCCTACTGCAGGCATGGGTACAGGTCCCTGTACCCCGGGGCCCGAATAGGGCCATAACCCCACACCCGGGCCCGTTAAGGCCGATGTAGCAACCTGCCAGGGGAAGGGGGCCGGACCACCCCCCAAGGTTGGAAGGCCCCGGAGCGAGCTGCGCCCCTATAGAGGAAGGGCCAGCGGAATGGGCAACACCAGGAATGGTGTCCACCGCTTGCGGGCCGAGGGCCGCAGCCCCTACTGGACCCATGCGTGGGCCAGCAGTCTCCGGCCAGGGAAAAAAGACCCCCATTCCACCGGTCCCGGTGGGTGCCGGTGAAGGCGGCCGCTTGGGAGGCGCGGCCGCGGCCCTCCGGGAACCTCACGACCGGCACTCGCAGCCGCCTTCCTCTTCAAGGGCATCTCTGCCAATCGATGGGAAGCCGAAACGAGAGAGTTCAGCAAGCAAAAGGCTTCCCGGGAAAGGTAAAAGCGACGGAGGTAAGAGGGAAAAACTTCTCCGCTCCGTCGCTTTGGAAAATGGCAGCTCGGCTGCCTCATGGCCACCCCTTTTATAAGGGAGCTGGCCACGCCCCTAACTACCCGGATGCCTTCGTCCTATGGGGGGGGCGCAAAGGGCGCGGCGGCCATTTTGGCGCCGCGCTTGCATTGTCAATATATCAGTATCATATAAAAGGTTGGCATTCTGCTCTTTCTGAATTTTTTGTCTAGCTTACCTAGGAATGATTTGTTTAAGAAAAGGCTATGTGAGGGCTCCATTGCTATATCCTGTAGTTTTAAGTTGCACTGTCTATTACTTGTGACATTACTAAAAAAGAGGATTAATGTTGCCAAACTAGTAATAGTTTTTTTTGAATGGATCTTTAGAACTCACAATGTTAAGGAATTCATTTAAAGCTTGAGTCCCATCATTACGTGTAAAGAAATATAGCATTTCAGTGTACTAAGTGTGGTATCTTTATAAAATGGATGGTATATCAATATTTCATTATTTGTTAAAAAAAACCAGCTATTTCAGGTTCAACATGAAGAAGTGAATATGTAAGGTTTAGCACTAGTAGCACAGTGATGGACACACTGATGACTAACTAGACTAGACCAATAAAAAATCAGAAGATACTGAAAATGTGTTCTGGGTTCCTTGTAATTCAAATTCTTTAGTCCCTTCTTTAATGATAATTCACCATAAGTATCAAAAGGATGCTGTTCATCTCAAACCTGAACATTAAGTCAAAGTCATTGTTGGTTTTGTTATATGATGAGAACAACTTAAGAAAATTCAGTAAGTTTCAGTCAATATATATTGAGTACCTCTCAATTATTGTGTGATAATTATTTCAATAATCTGAAAAAAATGTTCAATTATTTCATATGTTTTAGGCAATGTGTAGAAGCAGTGGAATTTAGATTTATAAGATCAGCCATCTCACTGTAAGGAAGCTCCCTGTTTCTTAGATTATGTATGGTTTTAATTTTCTGATCACTGAATTATATGGTGAGGATGCCTTTGTATACAAGTTTCTGAGTTTCTTTGCCCTTCAGTTCTCTATGGCTTTCTGATACATAATCTAATGTGTTAAGTACCACGACAACATTCTCTTTGCTAACAGGTATATTAGAGAGTAAACAAAACAAAACAAAACAAAACAAAACAAACAATATATAGAAAAATGTTGTGGCACCTTAGAGACTAACTCCTGAATTTTAAGGTTAGCTTTTGTGGATCATATTTGCTTTCACAATAAAGGTAAAGGTTTCCCTTGCTCGAAAGCCAGTCGTATCCGACTCTAGGGTGCAGTGCTCATCTCTGTTTCTAAGCCGAAGAGCCAGCGTTGTCTGCTTCTGCAGACGTTTCCGTGGTCATGTGGCAGGCATGACTACACACCGGAGCGCACGGAACGCTGTTACCTTCCCACCAAAGTGGTCCCTATTTATCTACTTGCAATTTCTTGCTTTCGAACTGCTAGGTTGGCAGGAGCTGGAACGAAGACGGGAGCTCATTTCCGTCCTGCAGTACTCGGGAATCGAACTGCTGACCTTCCACTTCCCAGTCAGCATCTTAGCAAATATCTGTTGTCATAAGAATATTTTTTTAGTCATTCTCTCTTTTCTGAAAAGATGTCATGTGTAAATAATGGTGTGCAATAACAGATATACTTAGTAATTTTCTTTATTAAAAGATTTACATTTCTGTTTTCCTTTTTGCCCAAAGCCATCTCAAAGTGGCCAATGTTATTTGCACTTGAGCAGTGAGGTTTCTTTTGTTGCCAACCTGAGCTGATGTAGTACCCTATTCAGGATACACATGGCCACAGGAGCAGTCAGAAGGTCAAAACCCATAGGTTTGTGTTAAGAGCCAGGTAACAAGGAGAAACACAGACCCTCTATCTGAGAGCTGGTGCATAGACACTGTTTTAGCAGTCTGTTATCAAAACTGAAGGCTTTTAAGACCGACCCTTCATAGTCCAGTCTGTGGCACATGTAAATTGTACTTGTGGAATAATCTACTACCTACAAATGCATTCAATATCCTTTCACTTTTAAAGACTACTAGCATATTTTGCCTGGCGGTGCCCGTCTCTTTATAATGGTTTTGGAAGGTTTTTGTTTTATGTTTATGCAAATGAGGTTAGTTTTTAATTGTGGTTTTTTAAATTTTTATTTTTACACATGGGCTGTTATAAACTGTGATTTTTTTATTTTTATTTTTATTTTTTAAAAAAGAGGAAAGGATGATATAATTTTTTATAATTATTGTATTTAACCAATTAATTTGTTACTATGTGAATTTTTTTTAAATAGTTGTACCTTGGATAATAATTTTTAATATGTGTAAGAATATGTTTTTTAAAATCAATTTTTCTAAACTGTGTTTAATTTTTTTTTAGTGAAAACTTATTTCTTTTTTTTTTGAATTATTTGTGATTAGTGTGAATATTTTTGAATGTTTTAATAACTTATTTCAGTAATTTGGGAATTATTTGTAATTATTTTGAATATTTTTGAATGTTTTTTCTCTTGTGGCCTTTGGGTGGGGCTGGTGAGCTTTTCTTGTGTTTTACTATTTTTCTCTACTGTCCTCTGTGTGTCACTTCTTCTTCCGGTAAGTAGTCTTTTTCTTTCCTCAGTTTAGTTCCGGTCGTCATGGAGTGAGGACGTCTCCTGGAAAGGTCTCTGGTGTTGTTGGTTTATGGGGGGGGGGGGGTCTGTGTGTTTTTTCTTGTTTGTTTTTGGATGTTTTGTGTTTCCTTTTTCTGTTTTTTATTTTTGGTTTTGATTATTTTTGACTGGTTTTGGATTGTGTTTTTGGATGTTTCTGTGTTTACTTTTTCTGGTTTTTATTTTGGTTTTTATTACTTTTGACTGTTTTTGGATTGTGTTGTTTTGTGTTGGGGTGGGGGTATTTCCGTGGGCCAGTCTCGGGGGCTGGACCGCGGAAATACCATCGCCGCTTGATGCGGTGTTGGGGTGGTGGTATTTCTGTAGTCTGGCCTGGGTGGCCGGACCACAGAAATTGCCTCACCGTTTCATGCGGCGTTGGGGTGGTTTTTTTTTCGTGGGCTGGCCTTGGTGGCCAGACCACGGGAATCCCATCACCGCTTGATGCAGCGCGGGGGGAGGTATTTCCATGGGCCAGCCTGGGTGGCCAGAACATGGAAATTGTATCACCACTTACATGCAGCATTGGGGTGGGGGTATTTCCATTGGCCAGCCTGGGTGGCCGGACCGTGGGAATTCCCATTGCCGCTTGATGCGGTGTTGGGGTGGGGGTATTTCTGTGGGCTGGCATGGGTGGCCAGACCATGGGAATCCCATCGCCGCTGTATGCGGCGGTGGGGTGGGGGGTGGGGGTTTTGCGGCCTTCCTTTTTTTATTTTTATTTTTCACGCGCCGGCTGCCTCAGCGTTCTGCGCGCTCATGGCATGCAGGACGCTGGGGCTTGTAGTTTGGCGTTTGTGTTTTTGGCTTGTGTGTCATTTTTTCCTGTGGGTTTTTAATTTTGATTGGCTGCGGTGCGTTTCCGAATGTTCCTTTTGCTCACACCGCTCAGCCTGATTGGCTCTGGTGCGGCACAGTGCAAGGAACATTGGGAATTGAAGTTCCCTTTTTTTTGTTTGCATCCGGGGGGCTCCTGCCCCACTGGCGCAATATTCAACCCGGCAGTTACCTGCGAACCTCGGTTGGGCGAATGCACGGAGGTTCGGACAGGGCTAGTGGGGCCTGGCTAAACATCCTTTGTCACATTCCAATGGTTAACGCACCATTTTATAGGTATAGATTATTTCCTATTCAAGTCTCTGTACTTTCCATTTCCAGACTGTTCCTCTTATTCAGAGATACAGCCATATTGTGATAGGAGCATTCAACTGCCCTATCTCCTGGAACAGGGATTCTCAACCTGCAGCCTGTGGGCCGGATGCGGCTTGCATCACCATTTCATCTGGCCCCACCACCACCTCCACCAAACCAGGAAGCCAGCTTGGAGGGAATGAACTGCAGCTGGGCAGGTCGGGCAGCTACAAAACCACCACCACTTCCGAACATCCCCTCGGCCAGCTGACCTGGAGAGAACAAACTGCAGCTGGGCAGTTAAGGTGGCCACAAAACTGCTGCTGCCATTACTACCTCTGGATGTCCCCTCAGCCAGCCCAGCTGGAGGGAACGAACTGCAGCTAGGTGGCTATGGGGGCTACAAAATTGTATGTATATGTATATGTATAGTCTGAAATGTTTGTGATACCATGTACAGTAATTGTGATTTTGTTTCTTTGTTAGCTACCCAGAGTCGCTCTGTAAGTGGGGCAGCATACAAGTTCAACAATTAAATTAAATTACATTAAATTAAATTTAGTGCCATGTGGCGTAGGAAGGGCAAAATGGCCATCTGGCTCCCAAAGCTGTCTGAGGAAGTGTGACCCGGCTCCTGGTTTAAAAAGGTTGAGAACTCCTGTAATTTTAAAAATTGATGAATGGTATAAAGAGATGTGGGATCTTGCATTGAATGATAAATTAACATGGGAGATAAAAAAATATAAGGGTAAAATTAAAGAAAATAAATTTTGGAATATTTGGCATCCATTTGCGGATTACTCTCTGAAGGGAGAAAGGGGGAACAGTTGGGTACCTGATCAAATAAGTTTTTGGAAACGGTAAAAATAAATGTGATATCCCACAGACTCCATGATATTGTAAATACACTCGGTGATTATGGTATTACTGTTGAATATTATTAAGTTATTGGTTGCATGGTATAATTTAATGGGATCTAATAAAATGTGGATGCAATAATTAATATGGATTAAGGATTAATTTGGAAATAATAAATTCCATAAAATTAAAAATGGTAATGGAAGGGTGGGGGTAAGATGGAATTTTATTATTATAATAAGTAGGAGGGTTTTTTTGTACTTTACTTTTTTCAATATTGTACATGTAAATTTGCATACCAATAGAGATTATAAGGTAATATGTTTGTATGTATTTTAATTGAATTTTTTTATTGTGTGTATAAAAGTTAAAACTTAATACAATTTAAAAAAGAAAAAGAAAAAGAACTCCTGCCCTGGAAAGAGGGAGTTGGTGTGGCATTTGACTCAGAGAGTTCCCCTATATCATCCAATGAAGTCTCATCTGGCAAAGACATGGCATTCAACATTGGTTTTCTGATGCATTTCCTTCCATGGAGTGATTACACTGCATGCAACCGGCTGTGTATTAGAAACATGAAGTTGACTCTACCTAGGAAAGATATATCTTGGAGAGAAAAGCTTAGAAACTTCTAGAAAATAATTAGTTACAGTTATAGTTCCAAATCTCTCAGTAGTTAAACCACAATTACAACTACAAATCATTTTTAAAGACGACTCTTTATTTTCCCTTTCCGAGTTAGACTTAACTGTTACTTTTAGTTGCTTTAGAGAAATAGCCATGAGGTTGTTGTATAAAGCATACTTGTCACTCTGTTGTGTACTTGACAGCTAGAGCAAAGCAGGAGGCAGTAACAAGGGTCTCAGCACAAGCCAGCAGTTAATGCTGTAGTACTTCAACATTTTTTTTTTTGGATCTTGTTACTTCCAAGCTTTGCAAATACCATAGACAGAAAAAGAAATTCTGTGCTGTAAGAGGTAAACAGAGAAAGGATGAACAGAAGAATACACCAGAATCTTGTCCACCAGAGTAATTCTATCAGTCACAACTCCTGTTTCTGACCTGACAGCTCAGGGAAGCAATGGATATCAATGGGGGACTGTATTTTCCATGTTGATTTGAACCCATCAGCCAACTTTTGGACTACATGTAGATATTCAGCATATTAATATATTGTCCTTCCTCTTTTTCTTGCTCAGTTGCTTACATCCAAAGGAACACCAGTCTATTATCTTCCAAATGACTCTTTGATTAAAAACTTTCCCCAAGGAGAAAAATGGTAAATCTTTCAAATTTTATTAAGGAAAGAAGTAGAACAAAAGCCAGTATGTCTAATATGGATGCAGCCATTTAATGATGCTGACTGAAATATAAATCTGGAAGCAAAAATTAGATTTACACTTAACTTTTTAAGTCCCATTCTATAAGTAATTAATTTTATAGATTTCCTTTGTCTGGAAGCCCATTAACTTTCATCCTTGCTTTTTGCACCGAGGACAATATTGAGTTAGATGTTAAATTGCAAGAAGATTTTAAAAGCCAGGAAAAAAAACACAGGTAGTTTAACTGAGTGTGTTTTCAACCATTCATCAAATGTCAGGTTACAGCAATCTGGTACTAAAATCAATACAAATGCCACTAGAAACATGGCAGGGCTCTGTCTGGAATCACTAACAATATGCCACTATCTAGATGTTTGACAATAAGCTGAAAAGCAGAAAGTTTTAATATTACTCTAGATCAAGAGTTCTCAACCTTTTTAAGCCAGGGGCCGGGTCACACTCTCTCAGAGAGCTTTGGGGGCTGGATGGCCATTTTGTCCTTCCTCCACCACATGGCACTTCCTGGTGTGGTGGAGGCAGTGGGAGCCCACATGAAATAGTGTCACAGGCTGCATCTGGCCTGTGGACCACAGCTTGAGAATCTCTGCTCTAGATTCATGAGACAAAACAGCTGGTGTTCTTATAGTAAGTTATTTGAACTTTTTAAGGTCTTTCAAGATTTTCTCAACCAGGCGACTTACACAGGTGTGCTGGCTCTTAGGGGCTATCTTCTTCTATTTAAGGAGAGCTGAGGCGCATTGGAGATCTGTATCTAGTTGACATTATTTGCAGTGTTAGAATGTTGAGGATACAGGCCAAAGTCTTTTCCATGCTGCACTCATTCTTGAAAGTCCTGTATAAATCAACCCTTCTGAATACTTATTTGCAGGTTTGTAATGAGATAAGTGAAAAGAAAATTCAAATTAGGTCAACATTTGCTCTATGAATTGAGTAGGTAGGGATTATGGATGTCCATGGGCAGGGAAAAGCAATGTGTTATTAAATAATAGATGTATCTACTTATGTTGACCCCTCCTTAGGAGAAGAGAGTGTGTATAGATACAATGAGCATGACTGCTCCTATTTTCTGAAGACCATTTTGCATGTGTCCACTACTCACCTAGACTCCCAGGATGCAGACCAATAAGCAAGAACACCCCCCATATGTCAAGGTTAATAAGGAACTGTGTCATTCATTTGTCTATGGCCAGGATGGTGAGCAATATCAAGCAGTGCATCAGCAGGTTTACATCTTCAGAGTAAGACTTGTGCCCTTAATCTTTTGTTTCATAATATTGTAATTTAAAAGCATTCTGTGCACTCCAGTGTTGAGCCATGTCCATGGAAGTGTCTGCAGATGCAGTCAGCGATGGCTCTTTGGCTATTAACAGAGATGAGCACTGAACCCTAGAGTCAGATACAACTGGCTTTTGAGCAAGGGCAGCCTTTGCCTATTTTAACTGTTTTTTGATCTTTTTTATTTTGCAAATGATTTTGTTGCTTCAGCTGCTGCCATTGTTAGTTGCTACAACTATTTTTTATTTCTTTACTAATTACACAACACCCTGTGAATATTTACAATGCCCGGAGAGTTTAGTATCTATATCATCTCCAAAAACCACTTTGAGATGGTACAGGTCCAAAACTGTCCCTTGCCATAAGAGAGTGATCTACAAACGGCTTCCAAATACTCCAAAACCTATTTTCTTTTAATTTATCCCTTTTTACTTTAATCTCCCATGTCAGTTTGTCATTCAATGCTAAGCTCCACATTTCCTTATACCACTCTCCAGTCTGTATAGCTACATCATTTTTCCAATTTCTGGCTATGCATTGTCTACCTGTAGTTAACATAATTTCCAATAATTCTTTTTCCTCCTTATTCAAACCCATACCTTCCACATTTGTTAATAGGATGGTACCTGACACCAGCTTAATTCTTTTACCCATTATTTCCCCAATCTCTCCTTCTATTCTTCTCCAAAATTCATTTATTTTTTCACAACTCCACCACATATGTTCATAAGTTCCAACCGTTTCTTTGCATCTCCAGCATAAATTATCCCTTTTATTATCCATCTGATGGAGCCTCAGTGGTGTCAAGTACCATTGCCACAACATTTTAAAATTATGTTCCTTAATTCTTACTGACATTGTTCTCATTATCCTCTTTTTCCATTTGTTTCTCCATTCAACCTTTCCTATTTTTATATTCAAATTTTGTTCCCACTTCCGTTTCAAATCATCTTGTGGATCTTTACCCATATTCAGTATGATGTAAACTTTGCTTACTAGACCCTTAATGTTTTTTCCCCTTTTCTAATCTTTAATACCAATTCTTCAAATTCAGTCTTTGTTCTATCCATCCCTACTTCTCTTCTATATTTTTTATTCCAGTTATCAACCTTCAATTTCTGAAACCAGTCCAATTTTAACTTTTCAAATATTTTTTTCCTCTTGGTTTCATCATCACAAACTTTTAACCAGTCCTTCAATAAAAACATTTCATTTTTATCCAATATTTCCTTTTTTTCCTTATCTATTTTTATCGGAAAACACACCATATCAGTCAATTCCAGGATTGGAGAGAGATTTGGGACCATATCTTTCTTTACTCTTTTCCACACCTCCATGAGGCCTCTCATCATAGTATTGCTTGTCTTTATCAGTTTATCCTTTATTCCCAAAATGATCATTTTGCCAATATTCCTGTATTCTTTCATCTCCAATTCCTCCCAAATTACCTTTTCTCTTGCCAAGATCTTCACAACATTCTTAATTTGGAATGCTCGATAGTATGCTAACAAATTTGGCATACCCAAACCCCCTTCTTTCTGAGATAAGTACCAAAGCTTCTTTGGAAGTCTAGATTTTTTACCTCCATTACAAAAATTATTAAACATCTTTTGAAACTCATTGATTTCCTTCTCCTTCAAATGGATCGCAAGTGCGTCAAATAAAAAAATTATCTTTGGCAGCAATATCATTTTGCAAATTGCAATCCTCCCGAACCATGACAAATTCAACTTTTGAAACTCTTGTAATTTGCTCTTAAATTCTACTTTCAAACTGTCATAATTCAATCTTTTAAGTTCTTCCAATTTGTTTGAAATAGTTATCCCCAAATATTTCAACTTTTCTTTAATTTGTATGTTAAGTGTCCCCACAATCTTTCCCATCTCCTTTACCCCCATATTGTACAGCATCAGTTCTGATTTATCCCAATTTATCATCAATCCGGTTATAGCCTCAAATTCCTGTAGTTGGTCTTTAATCCTATCCATTACCACCTCTGGATGTTTCACCATTAACAGTGTATCATCTGCATACATACTCACTTTATTACCCAATATCCCTTCTATGTTTGGATCATCCCTTATATTTTTAGCTAATATTTGCATTGCCATAATAAACAGGATAGGAGATAGTGGACAACCCTGCCTGGTACCTGCCTCAAGCTTTACCACATCTGTAATCTCTTCGTTTACTCTAATCCTAGCACTCCCTTTTTGGTATAGTAAATCAATTACCCTTCTAAATCTATCCCCAAATCCATAATTTCTAACTATTTCCTTGATTGAAGACCATTGTAATGAATCGAATGCCTTAAAAATGTCTAATGATAATAAACCCACCTTTTCCTTCGTTTGATTAACATTATCAATTAGATCTAATACCCTTCTAGTCAAGTCAGCCATGTGCCTACCTTTTAAGAAACCAACTTGGTCAACATTTATATATTCCCCCATAAAACTGTTTAAACGATTAGCCAGTATTGCTGTGAAGATCTTGGCATCCTGGTTTATAAGAGAAATTGGTCTGTATGATTCCACCTTTTCCAGATTATTTCCCGGTTTTGGCAGCAGAACGATTATGGTATTATACCATGAAGTCGGGATTTGTCCTCCATCTAAGATATTATATAACTTCACTAACTTTGGAACCACAACATCTTTAAATTCTTTATAAAATTCTGTCGATAATCCATCGTCTCCCGGGGCTTTCCCCATCTTCAACCCACTAATTACCTCCTTTACCTCTTTATCGGTGACCCTTTCCTCCATTTTTTCTCGATGTTCCTGTTTTATTCCATTCCCTAGCTGTCTCTCCAAGATCCCTTTAAGCCTCTCCACATCTACCTCCTTTTTTGCATATAATGCTTGATAAAATTCCTTCACAATTTTACATTTATCCCTATTCTTGTTACACCTTAACCCTTGTTTATTAACCAACACCCCAATTTCTCTTTTTTCCCTTTTAGCCTTAGCTGCTCTTGCTAAAAATCTTGAGTTTCTATTACTAAATTCAAAATACTCTCTATTTAGATAAATCAAATCTCTTTTAACTTTATCAATATCCTTACCCAATAACTCTGCCTTGAGTCTTTGCAATTTAGCAAAAGTTTTTTTATCTTTACTTTTTGAATGGTCATCCTGTAACTGCTTTATTTCTTTTTCTATCTGTTCTACCTTATGTCTTTTATAATTAATACTCGCCAGCTTTATACTTTCCCCTCTGAAAACCGACTTCATGGTATCCCATACAATGTTAAAATTAACTTCATTATTGTCGTTCCACTGCCAACTTTCTTTCCACCTTTCCATGATTTGCTATTTACATTTTTGGTCTTTAAATAGGTTAGGATCATACCTCCAACTTCTTCCTCTTCGAGTATCTTTTTGTAATTTCAATTCCAAAAGTACTTTGGCATGATCTGATTCCTTAAAGATCCCAATTTCCATTCCCTCAATATTTTAGATCAGATTTTCCGTAAGAAAGACATAATCTATTCTCGAGTAGGTCCCATGGACCTTGATCTCTCTCCAAGAGTCCTTCAAACCCTTGATCTCTCTCCAAGAGTCCTTCAAACCCATCGCAACCATCCATTTATCGAAAACCTTTCCTTTCAGGCCAATTCCACATCTTGCTAAGTTCGTACAGTCTAAACCTGACCTTATCAGATTAAAATCTCCAGCCACAATAGTTTTTGCGACATTTTCTAGCTCCACTACTTTCCGAACTTTTTCTAAGAAATCCGCTTGATGGTCATTTGGAAACAAGAAAGGGAGAAAGAAACACCCCAAAAATAGAAACAAAAACTAAGAAAATGAATAGATTTAATGTATGGTAAATAAGGATAATAATAATAAAGCACGAACAAACCAACCAGACAAAAGCTAGTAAAACGCAGACACTATAGAAACTAGGCATACACCAAGAGAAAGTCCGAAAGGTACATAGACAACTGTCAAGAAAATAGTATATCAAAATAGTGAAGCCTAGTTATGGAGTCCATGAACAAGTCATAACAAAGTTGAGAATGTCTGAAGGGCAAGTTCCGAAGTAACATGTACAAAGTTCGTATCATAAATCCATTAGAAGTCCGTGTAGACAATCATGTAAAATTCGCAAAAAGGTACAATATGTAATAAGGACAGCCAGGAGGGCTATGTGAACGTCTAAAGAAGGAACGTGGTAACAACGGGAACAGGTTTAAAGTCAGTATCAAAAGTCCATAAGGAATCCGTGTGCACAATCATGTAACGTACAAGAAGAAGTACAAAATGCAATACAAGCAGCCAGGAGGGCTATGCGAACGTCACCAAAGAGGAATGTGGTAGAGGCAGAAACAGGTCGATATTCTTCCGGTACAGAATATTTCGTACTCTTTGTCAAAATCTGCAAAGGAAACCGAGACCTCAGGTGACAACAGTTATAAACAGGCAACAATAATATACGATAAAATAGTTGCATACAAAAGACATATACATACAGAAACAGAAACAAGCCAAAAAGCAGTAACAAGTCAAACAGCACCAAATCTGACAAATTCAAAGCATAACAATAGTACCTGTAACAACACGCTGGGAATCACCTCAGAAAGAATACTCATAAAGTGTGGGAGCGTTAAAGAAGCTGAGAAAATAACAGCTACATATAGTTCCCAGGTAGAGTCATGTGAGATTGATGACTGTAATAAGCAATGAAATCATAAGTAAGGAGGAAAAATCTGTTAAAGGGGCAGAAGAAACTGACATACAAACTTAAAGGAAAGCAGAATAATCTTGTTCTGTGTTCAAACCTGTGGGATGAAGAGTGGAAAAACGGTGGATGTAAAATGCTTCATGTTGTAACAAAAAACGTTCCTTATTGATAGAATGAAATTGACGAGGGGAAAAGGATTCTAGTACAGCAACTTTAAGATCAGTGGGAGTGTGCTTCTTGTCAACATAATGAGAAACGAGAGGTGCTGTAACAACGTTATTTCGAATACGCGAAATGTGTTCCCCAAGTCTGGTTTTAAGGGGTCTAGAAGATTGTCCCACATAAGGCAACCAACAAGGACAGATTATAATATACACGATATCACGTGAATTGCAGTTAGAAAACCGGGAAAGTTGGAGTCTAAAAGTACTACTAGGAATAAGAATCACATCCGTTTTCCCCATGTAACGACAAAACTTACAGTGTCCGCAAGGATAGTGCCCAACAGGGAAAACAGAAGGGGTTGTTGAAGAGAGTAGGCAATCGGTTTTGGATAGAATACCGGCAATGGTTCTAGTTTTGCGAAACCCGATCATGGGTTTTTCTTTGCACCCAGAGACAGAATCTAATATGTGCCAGTGCCAATGTATGGTCTTCTTAATTTGTTGCGCAAGGGGAGTGAAGTCTATAGACCAAAAAATATTATTGTTCTGTGTATTCTTAGCCTTGCGCTGAAACATGGAACACCTAGATCTATTGGTCACCTTCTTGTAAGCATTGTTGATCACATGGATGGGGTACCCTGTAATTAGTAGTGATTGTCGGATATTAGTAGCAGATGATTGAAAATCGGAGTCAAATGTAGAATTCCTTTTAGCCCGAAGAAATAAACTGTAGGGTATGTTGTTTTTCAAAGATGAAGGATGGTATGAATGAAACTGTAAATAGGCATGCCTATCAGTGGGTTTGTTAAAGAGGCGCATTCTGAGTTGATTGGCAACAACAAAAATTTCTAAATCCAGAAAAGATACAGAGACGGAGCTAGAAGTGTGAGTAAAAGATAAATGAGCATGTAAAGAATTCATCCAGGTAAGAAAACCAGAAAGAGAAGCCGGATTAGAAAGAACAAAAAACAAATCATCAATGTAACGTTTATAAATTAAAATATCCGCAAAAAAAGGATTGACAGAGGGGTTGAGAATGAAAGTTTGATCAAAATTATTCATAAAAATATTAGCAACTGAGGGGGCAAAATTTGAACCCATAGCCACACCTTGTATCTGCAAATAAAATGTGTCCATGAACCGGAAAAAATTGTGCTCAAATGCTATATCAAGAAGGTCTAAAAGAAAATGTGTAGGAGGATCGGGATTAGTACGAGATAATAAAAGATGTTCGACGAGAATCCGAGCTTCTTGGAGAGGTATATTGGTGTAGAGGGAAGCCACGTCCATGGTAACAAGAATACAATCATCAGGAATGGAAGTGTGTTCTAAAAGTTGAATAAAATGGGAGGAATCCTTAACGTAAGAAGGAGTGTCAGAAACAAAAGGGCATATAAAGTGATCAATAAAGATGGCAATAGGTTGTTTAAAAACAAAAAGCTCAATCGTGACCGCAATGATTATAAGAATTCTCAGATTTACAAATGGCAGTTTGCTCGCCCGACCACATACAAGCAGGTTACTTGGCGTCGACCCTTGGAAGATACCGATTTCGAAACTACAGATTCGGACATTGCAGATTCATCAGCAGATGAAAGGACTCGCGATCCATACAATACTAGATTCCATCGCAACAAACAGCTCACCAATAAGCACAACTCTAGTAATGATTTTTTAGGACAGCGCAATGTTCACAAGAACAAAAAGAAGTAAGATCTTCTTTAGTGTTCAATCTATCCCGAAGGGTCCTTACGGTAAGGGAAAACCAACTTTTAGACCTTGGTTTAGGTTTTGTCCCCACTCCTAAGTATTCCTCTTTTAAGACATGTATTGACATCTTTAAGTTAATCCGCTTACTCAAATTACGAACCTTCTTTAAAGATTCCCCTATTGGTTCCAACCCTTTTTCTCCCCGCTCCACCTTCACCCCAGCTGTTGACAACCCTGCCATTGAAGTGTTTCGTAGAGTTGTTCTACGGGACATCTCCATCTTAGATGATTGCTATCACTCTTCTCATAATCTATCTCGAGATGACATGCACCTCCTTGAAGACTTAGGTAGCGATCCAGATATCATCATTAAGGCGGCTGACAAATGGGGTGGGGTAGTTGTTATGGATAGGATTAACTATATTGAGGAAGCTCACAAACAACTTTCCAACCCTCATTTCTACAGCACACTTGACAGGGACCCCACACCACATGTGTCTAATATCATTAAAATAGTATTACAGGAAGGACTTGCTTTGGGATTCATTTCAGAATCCACTTTTCGTTTTCTCTTCAATACACACCTGCGAGTACCCATCTTTCATCTATTGCTGAAAATTCACAAACTTCAGTCTGGTTCTATCCATGTACCCTGTAGACCCATCATAGCTGCTAATGATGCCCTTTTGGAACCTATTGCCATCTTTATTGATCACTTTATATGCCCTTTTGTTTCTGACACTCCTTACATTAAGGATTCCTCCCATTTTATTCAACTTTTAGAACACACTTCCGTTCCTGATGATTGTATTCTTGTTACCATGGAAGTGGCTTCCCTCTACACCAATATACCTCTCCAAGAAGCTCGGATTCTCGTCGAACATCTTTTATTATCTCGTACTAATCCCGATCCTCTTACACATTTTCTTTTAGACCTTCTTGATATAGCATTTGAGCACAATTTTTCTCCGGTTCATGGACACATTTTATTTGCAGATACAAGGTGTGGCTATGGGTTCAAATTTTGCCCCCTCAGTTGCTAATATTTTTATGAATAATTTTGATCAAACTTTCATTCCAAAGCACAATCACTGTCGTTTTCCAGGACCGCCGCCATTAACGGGTCGACCGCCCGATTTTATCCACTTCCACACCCACTTCCAAGTCCGGGCTCTTCTAAGCAAAATCCCCAGTTAGCTTTAACTTTTCCACATAGACTTTCGTGCACTTACGTAAAGTTGTTTTCAGAGATGAGCACTGAACCCTAGAGTCAGATACAACTGGCTTTTGAGCAAGGGCAGCCTTTGCCTATTTTAACTGTTTTTTGATCTTTTTTATTTTGCAAATGATTTTGTTGCTTCAGCTGTTGCCATTGTTAGTTGTCACCCCTATTTTTGTTTTTTTTAAAAAAATCCAGATCCAAAAAGCATGAGTTCCTTCAGTATGTCATTTCCTCTGGCAGAATGAATACTCTGTATGTGAGATGGCAAATAGATAATATGCATACATGCTGAAAGCTAATCTTTCTTCTTGATTATCCTCTATTAGAGATTATGAGGCTCAGGTTTACAGCTAACAATGTTTTTAAACCATCTGTCTTTTAAATGGGACTTTGTGCTCACAGTCTACTCTCACTGGAATCATTCAGCCACACAGAAGCCAAACGAGGTTTGCAAAGGAAACCACGGATTTAAGCTGGAACCAAGCCAGCAGGTGACAGCTTATTTAAATATAAGCAAAATTTTGTCTGCTTGTTGGCTATCATTGCAATGGAAATTTCTAATTCAACCTTCCAGATGCTATTCCAAGGAAATATAATGTGGAGGTTTATTGGACAGACTGGTTTTGTCATTTTCAAAACCAAGGACTGTTATTTTTATAGTTAGAATATTTGAATTCAAAACATATAGGTAGCTGACTGTTAGTGTTGCTTCTCTTTACCTAATAATTAAGGAGAGTTCATTGTAAAATTAGTCTGTACTGTTCCTAGCTAGTTCTTTCTTCCTGTTCATGGTAAACAGCTAAATGACAGTTAGCAAAAATAAGCCCTGTGACACACATACCCAGCCCAAAAATAAAGCTCTCAGCTTCAAAGAGGCCCATTTGGGGAAGGTAACATGCAAATCCCTGGCTACCTGCCTTTGGACTGTAAAAAAGATATAGCCTGCTGTTTATTTTCCCATGTAACATCTAAGCAAACCAACCTGGCTTGAACACGATGTCATGAGAATCTTCCTGAAGTGACCTTTGAGTTACAAAAGCTTGCAATGTTTTTTTTTTAATTGCCCCTATGAAAGGTATCACCTCTGTTCAGGTAAATGACAGACAACAATAACTAATTAAATAAGAATATTTTTCTGCCTTTCACGACACCTAAAATCTACTTTGGGGAAGGAATGATCACATTCTCTGGCAACTACCAGCAAAATATTGATACAGATGGCTTTTTTACATGCTTATACCAAAGTCACATAAGGAATAGTAACCAGAAATGTGGTAGCTCTTTGCAGGTGCACCCCCCAAAGAAAGACTCAGACACCGGTATATGGATAAAGGCATCGGGCCACTTTTATTGAATAATGCCCTAGTCCGAATTATAACTTTTAATTGGTGTAATCATCCAATTGTAATTCTTTAAGGCAAGCAGGCCGCAGTAACACTGGTAAGGTTCCTCCCAAAATGCCAATGGCAATTGGCTAAATGTAACTATTTGTATCAATTTGTTTGTTGACACAAACAAATTGTTGACTGGAATCAATAAACTATCTACTGACCCCACCCTATGACGTGTATCCATTAAATATCAAGGTGATGCACGCTGTGAAGCTTCTGATATCACCCCTTGCCTGGTTCGCCCTTCACCAGCCAAACCTCTTTCCCCTGTACCTGTCTACGTGTTGGCCAGTCAATTGTGAACCTACCGGATACCTATGGGTCATAAATCTTTACCTTACCAGTTCTACCCACCACACGGGGAGGCATCCATGATGACTCACCCCCCCCCCCAGACTGTCAGCTCGGTCACCAGGCCTGCTTGCACCTCATCCAAAAAGAGGTACATACCTCTAGCCGACAGGTGGACCCCATATCCTGCCTACAGGTCAAAATTTCTGTAAGCCTATCCTCAGATATCTAATGGCTGTCCCCAAGCCATTCTCAGCAAGGAGCAGGGCAACAGCCCTGTCCACTGACCGTCGGGACGGTCTGAACTGCGGAGATCCATGTCTCCTCTATATTGGTGTCTCGGCACGATGTTAGACCATAGCGACCATGTGTAAGCCATAAATGATATAAAACGCCAGGTCCCTGCACCTCGACAGTTTAAGGAAAGGTCAGTGATCTGTGTGAGATCATTGCCACCGAGGTGCAGAATAAGAACATCAGGTGGTTCAGCATCCCTGATGGACATCAGGAATGGCAACAGTTCCCGCCCGTTCATGCCGCACATACATACCACCGCATACGTGCAGATGCACACAGCCTGAGCTGGGGTCCACACTCTGTCGCCGCAGCATATACTGCTGCCCAGTATACATAGCCCAGTATACATACAGAGAAACCAGAGTTTCTCTGGTGCGGCGGGCGGATGGCGAGATTGGTCACAGCTGCCGGCCCGGGACACCTATAAAAGCCGCCCCGCTTTGACCGCCACCAGAGTGAGTTTCTCTGGTGTGGCGGGCGGATGGCGAGATTGGTCACAGCTGCCGGCCCGGGACACCTACAAAAGCCGCCCCGCTTTGACCGCCGCCAGAGTGAGTTTCTCCGGTGCGGCGGGCGGATGGCGAGATTGGTCACAGCTGGCGGCCCGGGACACCTACAAAAGCCGCCCCGCTTTGACCGCCGCCAGAGTGAGTTTCTCCGGTGCGGCGGGCGGATGGCGAGATTGGTCACAGCTGGCGGCCCGGGACACCTACAAAAGCCGCCCCGCTTTGACCGCCGCCAGAGTGAGTTTCTCCGGTGCGGCGGGCGGATGGCGAGATTGGTCACAGCTGGCGGCCCGGAACACCTACAAAAGCTGCCCTGCTTTGACCGTCGCCAGAGTGAGTTTCTCCGGTGCGGCGGGCGGATGGCGAGATTGGTCACAGCTGGCGGCCCGGGACACCTACAAAAGCCGCCCCGCTTTGACCGCCGCCAGAGTGAGTTTCTCCGGTGCGGCGGGCGGATGGCGAGATTGGTCACAGCTGGCGGCCCGGGACACCTACAAAAGCCGCCCCGCTTTGACCGCCGCCAGAGTGAGTTTCTCCGGTGCGGCGGGCGGATGGCGAGATTGGTCACAGCTGGCGGCCCGGAACACCTACAAAAGCTGCCCTGCTTTGACCGTCGCCAGAGTGAGTTTCTCCGGTGCGGCGGGCGGATGGCGAGATTGGTCACAGCTGCCGGCCCGGGACACCTACAAAAGCCGCCCCGCTTTGACCGCCACCAGAGTGAGTTTCTCTGGTGCGGCGGGCGGATGGCGAGATTGGTCACAGCTGCCGGCCCGGGACACCTACAAAAGCCGCCCCGCTTTGACCGCCACCAGAGTGAGTTTCTCCGGTGCGGCGGGCGGATGGCGAGATTGGTCGCAGCTGGCGGCCCGGGACACCTACAAAAGCCGCCCCGCTTTGACCGTCCGGGACATCTTCAAAAACTGTTGAAGTCTCGGAGTACCCCTCATTCCTCCTGGCTGGGCTGGTGGGAGGAGGTGCAGTGGGAATGGAGGGAGGTTTGGCATCAGAAGACAACAACGACGCTTATTCAGCTGTCGCCGTTTTGCCTCTCTTTGTGGACCGGTCGTCCGTGGGAGGTAGTGGCGGTTGCTATGGAGGGTTAATCTGCTATAGTTAGTGTAGTTTAATTTAATTATTTTATATATTGTTATTCATTCGAGGTTATTGATTTTGTATTGAATTTATTTTTGTGCTCCTCTGTCTGTATTGGGGGATATTGTATTTGATACTTTATTGTATAGTTTATGTTATATTTTTGCATTGTTTATTGTATCTCTGTACTCTGTTGTAAACCGCTTTGAGTTGTCAAATGATAAGGTAAGCGGTATATAAATTTAAAGTAATAATAAAAAATAATAATAATAATAGCTGTGGCCCACCAGCCCCACTGCCACCAGTGTGCAGAGACACACAGGATCTGTAAAAGAGGAGAAGGGGTTAAGGACATAACTAGGTACTCATACAGTGAGGGGACGTACATATAGAAAAAACACGCACACACCCCCACGTGCCCACATATATCCGCCTCCGAGTACCCCAAACGCAGCCGCGGTCAATGCGACACCTATCCTAAATAAATGGGTGCCATAACGGGCCCCACACTGTGAAGCGCGGTACCGGTCACCCTTCGGAACTTAAATTTGATAAGGGTAGACCCATCCTGGTGGCAGAAAAACAGGCTAGGGCGTGCAGCAGGCACTGCCAATCGCATGTAGGGCACCAACTGGAACAATGTCAGCAAATGTACGTCATGGCAGTATACACCACTGCCCACTCAATGCTGATCGGCCTTCGAGGGACAAATCCCCAACTGAGCCCACTCTTGTTTGATATAGACATCTTCGAGTTCCAGTGCCCTACAAAACACGTCCCCCTTTGATCATGGGACCAGCTCGCTGAGTCGTCGAGCTCCAGAAAAAGGCTACATCAGTAGCTGCATGAAAAGAGACTACTCCTACCTACTGCGATATAGTCTATGCCAACCTCGTGCAAGGTGGGTCAGAATATCTGTGAGAATAGGGCGACGTGTGTCAGGCGGCAGCCACATACACGTGTCCACCCCCCTAATACATGGCTTATTCAGAAGACCCTCACATAGTCAGGAAAGCCCCGTGCTTTGGCCATGAGTATCAATGCTCAAAGCATGAGGGCTATGGTGCGTGGAGCCAACCCCAGATCATAGGGCAGACTATACAATCTACAACCCAATCGACCAATGTCGGCCGCATTTTGGGCAATTGCCTTTACCAACAAAAAGGCTCTAAAGTGAAGGATTGGATGCCGATGCGCAGTGTGCGTGCGAGTTACCAATACATGCAATTCACCCGGTTCACGTCTCCTTTCCAAATGACCATATCACAGCCAGGAGTGGAGAGGGTAGCTCACAAGCGTCCGGAGCCCAGCCGCGGAACCGGGCAATCTGCAGGCAGGGGAAAGCATAAGCAATATCGTTATAAATCACTGGCACATGCTTAGCCCAAAGAAGCGCCTTAAAGCGCATGAACCCCAGAACAATATGCAAGCTGAGGCCATGACTCAGGTGATTTAGACATTCGGGCATTGACAATGTGCACCACCACAGCATTACCACACCAAAAGTGAAGCACAGAATCAGGCCGCCTGTCCCCCAGAGCATAAAGGGTACCCAGAATTGAGAAGATATGTTAGAAACATAAGATCACGTAAGCGATCCGTGCCCTGACATCCCTGGGGCCAATGACTATAGACCCCTGTCCTGAATTAAATCCCCCCACCCAGGGAGCCGGAGGCATCCGACTGTACTTGTAACTGGGGCTAACCAGAAGCTCAGACCTCCCGATGCAACATCATGGAAGTCCTGCGGTAATGTGAGCCAAACCAACAGGTCCGCTCATAAACCCCTAATCAGCTGTACCCCGCACCTTCGTTTAACGAGACCCGCCATAGCGTGACCCAGACACTAGGTGAAAGCACTGCCTGGTATTACCACTCTGCAGGCGAAGTTGATGTGGCCCTGCATCACGTGTGACTCTCGAAGAGACACCTTCCACTTGGCAACATTGCCACCTTACAGCAGGGGCCGCTCACCCTGACCGACAATTCGGTCACCTGGCCCTCTTGCACGTCATTCAAAAGAGAGGTGCCTCGACTTGTTGACTGGTGAACCCCATCTCCAGAATACAGGCCAAATTCCTGTATCCCTATCCCCAGACTACAAATGGCTGTCCCCGGGCCATTCTAGATAAAGAACCAGGCAGCAGCCCTGTTCACTGACCGTTGGGCACGGTCCAAATGCTGGGACAAAGTGTCACCCATGATATTGCATCGACATGATATATGACCATAGCAATCATGTAGATGGCCATAAATGGCAAAGAAACGCCAGGTCACTGCACTCGGAAGTCTTTAAGTCCGGGCCAGCAATCCAGGTAAGATCACCACCTCCGAAGTGCAGCATTAAAACATGTGGCGGCCCAGCATCCCCAATGGACATCAGGAATGTCAACAGTTTCCGCCACCTCTATGCCATGCACCCATACCACTGCATACACGCATCCGAGATGGGGTCCCCATTCTAATGAAGCGGCATAATGCACCGCCCCAGTGCACAGAGTTGTGGCCCACCAGCCGCACTACCACCAGTGTGTGGGAACACACTGTGTCTGTAAAATAAGGAGGGAGAATATAGGGCAGACAAGGCACTCATTCAGTGCAGGGACGAATGGACAGAGGAAATTGGGCAAATCCACACCTGCTCCTGCAACATGTCGGGCTCTGGGCACCCAAACGGAGCCACAGCTGATGTGGCGCCCAACCAGGAGGAATGGGTACCAATTCCAGTTCAGTCAGGGTAGACCGGGCTTGGTGGCAGACGACAGGCCGGGACGCGAGCCAAGGGCTGCCACAAACACCTGTGGGGGAGCGACCAGACATATGGCAGCGCCAGGCTAGTAGCCTCTCCCGGCTGATCGGCCCTTGAGGAGCGAAGCCTCACCAGAGCCCACTCCTGATCGCACAACCCATGATCTAGCGCCAGTGCCCTGCAAAACACGTCCCCCGTTGAAAGTAGTAGCAGCTAACTCAATCTGGGAGCTCCAGATCAAGGTACAGGTGGTTGCCCGAAGGTGAACTCTCCACACGCAGCATAATCGTTGCCGCGTAAGAGTCACATACAGTAACCACACTCGCTAACAGGGGTCATCGCTGGCCTCATACGGGAAGGGGCCGCCCTAAGCCTAAGGTCTTGACATATGCTAACCATGACGGGCCAGGGAAAACAACCACGGCCCTGCCATCATTGTCCCAGCACTGCACCATTGAACAGCCAAATGAGGACGGGCCCTCATACATCCTGCCATGGATGCCCAATAGGCCGGCAACCAATCGGCCCCATGGGGGCGGGCAGGGTGCTGCAACGGGGCAACTCCTTGATCCTGTCGTCCTACCCCTAATTCCCTAATCAGTGTGTTCACAATGCAGGAGGGAGAAAACGTGAATATATTCCCCAAACCACAGTGCCTAGCTAATAGTCCAGTACAAGTGGGCACCCAGGGGCATAGAGCAACCGGCCTACAGCAGAACCACTGTTGGCACTGATTGTAGTGGATAAACACATAACCGGCCCTACGGGCCCAGGGCAAGTAAATAAAAGCATAGGGGCGGTAACCCCATTAAGAACCAGAGTGTAATGGTCCTGCTGCGACTATGGCCACTACACACACACCCTAGCGTGACAAGCTAGTGTCAGAGGTGTGCTAACTTGACCAGGATACTTACTCGGTGCACCCCTATGAGCCACCCCCACGGGGGTGTCGGAGTTCGCGATGTCCCTCTTGTTCCGTGTTCCCGTGCGTCCTGGGCCGGATGGGGAGCCGTGAGGCGTCAGCCTATGCTGGCCTGAAGGCCTCTGGCAGCTCAACACTGTTGGTGGCCCACTGCGCAGCCATGGCCGGCAAGTGGGCCGGAAACACCAAGTTGGCGCGCCCACCATCCGAGGTGGCAGAGTAATGACCATTGATGCCTCCATTGCCGAATTGGAGGCAAGGGAGCATCCGCAACATCTAACCCACCAAGACGAGGTGGGCCGGATGGGCCGGATGGCCCCACCGGGTAATTGATATGGGGTAACCCATGGTAATCCCCGGCCATAATAGGGGCATGCCTATCAATACGGCCCGTGAGGGGCCGGAATGATGGCGTGGCGGAAACCCACACCATGCCGAAGTGGGTCGCTACGCCCAATCCGGGCCAATAAGCAGTGGGGGTAAGAACCCCAGCAGGGCAGGCCTCTGCTACCCCCCACCCAAGCCCCCAGCCTGGGCTCGTGGGACCTGCGGGGTTACCATCCGAGCCCTCCGGCCCAGTGGAACTCCTGCAAAATAAAGGGGAGGGCTGAGCCCACCACATTGAAGCATCCTGTTCTGCAGTGCTCGGAATCGAACCGCTGACTTTCAGCCTCTCAGTCAGCCTCTTAGCCACCTGATCCACTGCAGTCTGGAGCGAAATCAAGCCTCTTGCAAAGAGGCAAGCAAAGTAAAAAGAAGCCTCAAACAGAGGCTAACAGGGGAGGAAGCGACAGAGCAAATTTCTCCGCCCCATCGCTTCTAAAAACCAATCGAGCCTCTAGCACAGAGGCGAGAATAAAGCGAAGCCTCGAATAGAGGCTAGCGAAATCAAGCCTCTTGAAAAGAGGCGAAAAGAGGAGGGAGCGACGGAGCAAACTTCTCCGCTCCGTCGGATTCTAAAATGGCAGCTCGGCTGCCTCCTGGCCACCCCTTTTATAGAGGAGTGGCCATGCCCCCTAACTACCCGGAGGTCTGAGTCCGGGTGGGGGGGGCCGCAAAGAGCGCAGCGGCCATTTTGGCACCGCGCTTTCATATGTTTTATGCTGTACAGAAATGAAAGGTCATTGCTGATGTATACATTATCTTACTTATCCCTTTACTCTTTACAGTGCTTGAAAAGTAATCCATTGCCAATAAATTCCATAAAAGACTCAGACACCAGTGTTGGTTGAAAACTAGGGTCACCTTTATTAAACAATCAACTCATCAATAAATGTAATTGGGACTTCGGAAGGTGTCTTCGCAGTGTGGTCTGGGTCCATCTCATGAACCATACACCTCCCCTGGCCTTGAGGGCCACATCTATCTTTGAACTCTCTTTGAAGCTGAGGACAATGCCATCCAGAGGCCAGATACCATTTTGATCCTGGACCCCTAAACAGGGTCACTTATGGTGGAATGTTCACAGCTGAGATTCCAGACTAAGCTTCACCCATCACTTCAAGGTAATTGTCACATCAGCAGAAAATAATGGATAATTCAAATGGCAATGTGGTTGGTGGGTACTGGGCAACAGTGGCAACTAAAGGTGACACTGGTGGAAGTGGAGGCAGAGGAGGAGACAAAGACAATGACACTCAAACCACCTTTTGTTAGCACTGCACAGAAGGTGGCAACTGTAAAGCAGTGCTGAATTTTTTAAAGCCCTGAATGGTTTTGTACCTCACTGTCTGATGGAGTCTCTCTCTCTGATACATATGGGCCAGACAAATGAGTTTTCTAGTTTTTAGCTAGAAATAGGCCCTTTTCAGTGGTGGTACCATATTTTTGGAAACTTCTTCCACCACATGTCTGTCAGACCCTCTCCCTCATTGCACTCTGCAAATTGGCTCAGGTAAAATTGTTCAAAGCAGCCTTTGTTGCCATTCTGTCCCCTAGCAGATTGTAATTTTATTTAATTCTTTGGTCTTAGTGTATTTTTGGTGCTGCATAGTTATATTGATTTCCTGGCACTATGTTTCATTTATAAATTATAGTTTATGTGAATTGGGATGTAAAAAATGTTTTTTAACTTATTATATATGGTATTTATATTGTATGTACACCCTCTTGAATTACATTTGGTGAGGAGGACAGTATAACTGACCGACCAACCGAACAATTATTTATGTGCTGTCAAGTCAATTCTGACATGGTCTCCCTTTTCAGGGTTTTCTGTGTAGAAAGTATTCAGAAGTTATGTATTATTCCCTTCTTCTGGGGCTACCTGGGATGGTAGAGCTTCCATAAGCGACAGAAAATAGTTATTCTGGAATGTATATTGGGAAATCAAACTCCTAACCTTTACCTCTTTTGGCAGAAACCTAACTCACTAAGCCAGGGATGGCCAACTAATGGCTCATGGGCCAGACCTGGCCCACAACACCATTTCATGTGACCCACCGCCCTTGCTGCTACCGGAAGCAGATGCATTTACGACAGCTGTAAAACACACCCACACATGCATAAATGTGCCCGTGTCTGCCATAAACGCTACCATAAATGTACCCGTGGCTGTTGTAAATACATTTACATCAGCTACAGACATGTTTTATGACAGCGTTTATGGCGGGAGGAACCACGTGACAGACCTGCTCAGCTGTCCGCAGCATGGAAAGGTTGGGAATCTCTGTGCTAAGCCATCGAGCCAGCTTCAAATCTTTAAAGAATATCCTTTCCTTTAACATGACCCAGATGTATTTATTCGATTTATATCCCGCCCTGGCCAAGTAGGGCAGGATATAAATCGAATAAATGAAATGAAATGAAATGAAAATGTATTAATTTTCAAGGTGCAACTATAGATGATGATGATTGACAGTGTCCATGGGTGAATGGTGGACAGTAGTGCAGTGCACAGCGGGTGACCAAAAGGGAGGCACCTGGGGAAGAGTGACTATTTCTGACAACAATGGAGTGGACACAGTTCTTGAGTCTGGTGCACAACTCAGAAGGGTTTACCTGAGAGCAGGTAGTGCAAATATATACAGTTCAACAAACAGAACCAAACAGTACAGTGCTCTGTGTTTCCCTGTTTGCATCAATATCAGTGCCAAGGTGTATCAGTCTCTATTCAGTCCTTACACAGCTTGAGAATAATTCATAAGCAGATGTGTCCAAGGCAACTGCAAACAGCTTGGTGGCTTATCCCCAGGTAGTCTTTCTGTGAGACAGTCAGAAGAGCCACATAGATGCTTTTCCTCAGGGCTGGCAGATGACTCAGTCTTTGTAGAATGCTCTCGAGTTGGCAGGGCTCTTACCCCAGGTTGAGGACAGAAGAGAGCAGCAGTGAAGTGGATGCTAAACAGCCTAGAAGTCCGGCATTGAAGCCAAAGCCAGTATTCCGGTAAGCGCTGGGGCTCTGGTCGAGCATTGAAGTTGGTGTCTGTGGCTTCTGCACAGTCATAAATACACAGGCTACAGAATTCTCTGGAGGAGTCATGACACCTGTGTGCCTCTGTGTTTGTCACTGCGTTCAATCCTTAAAACAGCAGAGTCACTATATGCCAACCCATTTGGGGAACGGAGTCAAAACTTACACCCCCTACAATGATGATGATGATGATTGACATAACTTTTCCTAACTTGCAGTTCTTGTTATCAGTGATTCTGTAGGATTTTCAATTCCTTTTTATTTCAAATGCCCCTTTCATTTTTTGATTGATTTTGTTCCTGGTCATAAGGTCCAAGAATAGACAAGCAGGTTATCAATTTTTTTTTTAAAAAAATGAATAAATTAACAAGTAAATATTTAACTGAAAAGAGGGGAAACAGAGCCAGGGACATTCTTAAACTCAATCAGAGAAGGAAATCTGAGAATGTTTAACTTGTTTTGTCTTAATGTTATCATTTTGAAATCTAAAAAAGAAACAGGGAATGATGGGCAGACTCTTTTGAGAAATTGTTTATCACATTTCAGTCACTGTCCTTTAACCTAAGAGCTATATGCTATTTTACACTCTGAAACTTTTACAGCCCCTATTACATTTTGCAATTACCATGAAGTGAGGCAGAAAATAGCCAATCCACAAACGTTTTTGAGTAATGAAGTTTCAATCATTACTTGAAAGGCTGTTGTTATTTTAGTAAATATTTAATCATCCTACCAGCATGAATTCTTAATTGAACTTTAAGTATGATTGTTCTTGTATATTTGTGAATGTTACTTTAAGAGCACTGATGAACGAGATAGTAACATGCAATAAATGGCTGTGGTGGTCCCCTGAACTACCACTTCATGGTCAAATGCAATTCACACAGTAACACTATCTAGGGTGCTCATTTTTGCAATAGTCTACTCCCCATGAAATCTGAGTTTAACTTCCAAGTGTCTTAAAATTCCTAGTGTATAGGACAAAAAACTGCCATAACAAAAATGGCTTCTTTTGTGTGAAGGTTGTGAATCTTAGTTATACAGCTGGACATTAGCCCTTCAAATTTGATCCATGTCCCAATAAGACCACACAAGTGGAAACTTGACACTCTCTTTGACCTTTGGAGTTTCTCCTAGCAAATCTGTGTCTGTGTCTATGCTGGTACTATTGTGCAGTACCAAGTCTCAGGGGACAGGGGGACTGTTCACATGGGTAGTGAAATGCAGCCAGATATAGTGTATTATGTTGTCATATCAAGCCATCAGAATTTCTGGAAGGATTAATTGCCCATCTCTAACCCACAAAAGAAAAGGAGAAATCATTGTTAGAGTTGGATAAAAGAAAGAAAATCTATGAATGCCAAGCCAAGGCTATATGTGCTATATTGATGCTACTTCATCTCTTCGCACTGTAGTAAACAACATACAACAGAGTGACCAGGGGGTGGAATATAAGTAGCCTAGTGACTGCACTGGCCCCTTCCAAGAACCCCAGTATTTTGAATGTGTGGGTGACATCCCTAGGCTTCACTGGGGAGTCTTTCCCATAAGGTCTGTTTACCCCCCCCCCCATTTTTAGTAACACTTTATCTTCACCCTACAAGTTCCAGTTGTAACATGAAGGATCACTAGGAGAGGCAGTGTCTTTGCAGGCGCACCCCCCAATAAAGGACTCAGACACCAATGAAAGTGGATAACGGCATTGGGCCACATTTATTGATTCATGCCCTAGTCCGAATTATAAATTTCTATTGGTAATTGACCAATTATAATTCTTAAGGCAAGCAGGCCGAAGTAACACTGGTAAGGTACCACCCAAAATTGCCAACGGCAATTGTTACAATGTATCTATTTGTATCTATTTGTTTGTTGACAACAAACAAATTGTTGACCGTAGTCAATATCTAACTAATGACCCCACCCTCTGACGCGTATCCGTAAAATCACGGAGTGATGCATGCTGTCTAGCTGTAGCCATCACCCCGTCGCCTGGTTCGTCGTTGACCAGACAACGTTTAACCAACTTATACCTGTCTAGTGTTGTCCAGTCAATTGCGAACCTGCCGGATACCTGTGGGTCATAAATGTTTACCTTACCAGTGCTACCCGCCACACGGGGAGGCTTCCCAGAAGGCTCACCGCCCCCCCCCAAGACCGTCAGCTCGGTCAACAGGCCTGCTCGCCAGTCCACTAACAAGAGGTCCATACCTCCCTGCGACAGATGGGCCCCATCCCCTGAGTAAAAGCTCGTAATTTTGCAGACTGATGTCGGGGAGGCGAATGACCCGTCCCCCACCTTTGTCGAAAAGGAACCGGGCAATAGCCCCGTTCACGGAGCATCGGCTCGGCCAAGAGCCTCAAGGCTGCACGCCCCCCTGTAAGCATACCGTGGTATCGTGTCCGACCAATTGAGGGTTGTGGCAGGCCACACATAACGTGAGTGGGGCAGGTCACTGCAAATCGCAAGCTTCCGCGATAGGCCAGTGACCCGCCCTAAGCCATCGCCCCCAAGGTACATAACCAGGACATCCGGCGAGTCAGCATCCCTGATGTAGAAAAGAAATGGCAACAGTTCCCGCCATAACATGCCGCGCTTACCATACCACCTGAGACGTGCGGATGCACCCAGTCCCAGTCGGGGTCACCACTCTGTCACCGCAGCGTAACGCGCTGCCCTATGCCGCGTAACGCGCTGTCCTTTGCAGCGTAACGCGCTGCCCTGTGCAGCGTAACGCGCTGCCCTGTGCAGCGTAACGCGCTGCCCTGTGCACATGGCTATGGCCCACCAGGCACACTGTCACCGGTGTAATATGACACCCAGGGTCTGTCAAGGAAAAAAAGGGGGGGAGAACCAGTGCAGTGACTAAACTGGTACTCACGGTTGAAGAGGGCGAACACAAACTGAAAACATTGTGATCCCCACCCTCCCATGCGGCGTATGTCAGCCCCGGAGTACCCAAAAACAGCTGCAGTAGAAGCCGCCCCTATCCTGAATGAATGGGTGCCGCAACGAGGCCCAGGGAGGCCAACACTGGCTAGTGCCTACCGGCACCCTCCAAAATTGAAATTTAGTAAGGGGAGACCCATCTTGGTGACAGAAAAAACGGGCCATGGTGCGTGCCACGCAGTGCAAGGAACTCCTGTAGGGCACCAACCGGACAGATGTCTGCCAAAGAACACCGTAGCATTCTTATTCCACTGCCTACGCCATGCTGATCCGTCTTAGAGGAGCGTATCCTCAACTGAGCCCAGTCTTTGGCCACATAGACATCTTCGAGTTCCAGTGCCCTACGACTAGCATCCGCCTTAGACAGCATCACAAACTCGCTGATGCGGAGCGCTCCAAAAAAGGCCACCGTTGTAGCCGCATGAAACAAGGCTGCCTCATACCTATCAAAACATAGGTCCTGCCAGCCCTGTGCCAGTTGGGTAAGAACCCCTGGGGAAATTGGGTGGCGGTCGTCCGGGCTACGCCCACGCTCCCGCACCCACCCCTCCAAAACGTGTCTCACACGGAAGTCAGTGGTACTGTCCGCATGTCCGCCTACTTTGGCCATAAAAGCCAGCGCTGACAGCCTGGATGCTATGGCTCGAGGTGCAAGGCCCTGGGAATGCAGGTCAACCATGAATTGAAGTATATGGGCCACCGGGATAGGCCAAGTATCTGGCAGCCGGAATTGGGCACAGAACGCCCTGAAAGAATTGAATGCGTGTTGATACGCCTTACGCGTGCGTGGCGCTAGCGACATGCCGATCGCCCGGTTCACCTCTCCTTGCCAAAGGTCCATATCTCGTCCGGGAGTGGCGAGGGAAATTCCTCAGCATCCGGGGCCAAGGCGCGGAACCGGGAGATCTGCAGGCGGGACAAAGCGTCAGCGATATCATTATTGACCCCCGGGACATGCCTGGCCCGGAACAGTACATTAAGGCGCAGGCTGCGCAATACAAACTGGCGCACCAAGTCCATCACCCTGGGTGATTTGGCAGTCTGTGAGTTGACAATGTGGACAACGGCCGCATTGTCACACCAGAAATGAATGACCGAGTTGGCCCACTCATCACCCCATAGCATCAAGGCCCCCAGAATGGGAAAAAATTCCAGGTATGTGAGGTCCCGCAGGCGCCCCGTACCTGACCAGGCTGGTGGCCACCCACCATAGGCCCACTTCCCATTGAAGTACATCCCATAACCCAGGGACCCAGAGGCATCGGACTGTATCTGGAAACGAGGGGAAGCCAGAAGGTCAGACCTCCAAAATGACACCCCATTGAACTCCTTCAGGAACTGGAGCCAGATATGCATATCTGCCTTAATGCCCTGGGTTAGTCTGACCCTATGGTGGGGCCTGGACAAGCCTGTCATGGCGTCGCATAAGCGCCGGGCAAATGCCCTGCCCGGTGCGACCACCCTGCAAGCAAAATTGAGATGACCATGCAACACCTGCAGATCCCGCAGTGATGCCTTGCGTTTAGCAAGCAAGTCCGAGATAAGGGCCACTATCCTTGACACCTTATCCCCCGGTAACCTAGAAGCCTGCGCTACCGTGTCAATCTCCACCCCCAAGAAGACTAGCTATGTAGATGGGCCCTCGGTCTTTTTGGGCGCTAAAGGGACACCCAGTTCCTCCATTAGCATCTGAAATGTGTTGAGGAGACGTGTGCACGTGTCCCAGCCCCGTTCACCCCCGAATAAAAAATCATCCAGATAATGGGCTACAGACCGGGACCCTGACCTGCGGACAAAAGCCCACTGTCGGAAGGTGCTAAAACGCTCGAAGGCCGAGCACGATATGGAACAGCCAAAAGGCATGGCCTTATCGAAATAATATTCACCCCTGAACTTAAAACCCAGCAACTCAAAGTCACCCGGGTGAACCGGCAGGAGGCGAAAGGCAGACTTAATGTCGCACTTAGCCAACAGCGCACCTGGGCCACATGAGCGCACCATGCGCAGCGCCTGGTCAAAAGATGTATACCTGACCGAGCAAAGGTCATCAGGGATAGCATCATTGACCGATCGGCTGGCTGGGTAGGACAAGTAATGGATCAGGCGGAACTCGCCCGGTGACTTCTTGGGCACCAAGCCCAAGGGTGACACTTTAAGGTTGGGGAACGGGGGTGCAGGGAAAGGGCCAGCGACCCTGCCCGCATCAACCTCCTTAGAAATACTGATGGCAGCCACCTCCTCCCTCCCCTTAAGGTACAAAAGGTTGGGGGCATCTTGGGGGGACCTATCACCCTGGAAAGGAATACGGAACCCCAGTCGAAAACCTTGAAGCAGGTAAACCACATCTGCCCCCCTCGGGTACGATGCGAGCCAACGCTCCAGCATGTCCACATTAATTGGGGAGGGGGCCTTTCGGTGGACCAGCTCCCTCTGCGGCAGTCTTGCCAGCCCCTTGTCCGCCCCTACCTTTGCCCCGCACCCCTCCAGGCCTGGGGCAAGCGGAGGCCGCATGGGGGCCAGCGCAAGAGGGACACTCATGCCTGTACTGGCAATTCTTCCTACTGCAGGAACCATTGGACGAGAAAGTCCAGCACAGCAGGCGGGCTGGAACCCCCTGCCCCGCCACCTGGTGGGGTGTCTGTGCTGGGGCCGCTCGCTGGACCGCATGTCCACAATGGTATCTGTCCCCAGGCGCAGGGCGCGTGGGAGTCATATACAGAAGCCACAGCTTCTGGCAGGGCTCGTCCCACCTCATCTCAGGGTGCAGGGGAATCCGCATATGGAATTCCTCGTCGTAAGCCAACCATGACGGGCCCGTGAAGTCGACCATCGCCCGGGAAATGTTGTCCAAATACTGGACCATCGGAATTGCCAAATCCGGCTGGGCCCTGAGGTAGACCGCCATGTATATAAGTTACGCCGGCAACCAATTGGCCCACGTACGTGGCGGCTTACGACGATGTGCCTGTTCCTTATCCTTCTCATCCTGCCCCTCCCTCTCCTCTTTGGTGGGCTCTCTGTTAAGAAGGGAGAAGATGTCGACATACTCCCCACGCCAGATCTTCTCTTTGGTGGCCTGGGCCAAATGGTCCCCCAGGGGCAAGGAATACCCCGCTGTCGGCAATGCTGACACCGGCAGAGTGGGAACCACGGGGATCTGAAAAGGAGCCTGAACCAACCCAGCCACCCCTAACACATTCCCAACTGAATAAGAGGTACCACCCAAAACTGGGCCCTGGGTGAGCGGTGAAGTCGCCGGGTGGGACGTCGGCGACTGAACCGTCGCACCACCCATGCGAGGCCACGGCCACTGGAATGCCCCCCCCAACGTGGGTAGGTGTGTGGGTGCACTAGATTGAACCGCATACTCACATGCAGCACCCCCGCGGGCCGCCCCCACCGGAGGTTCCGGCCCGCTGGGGGCGTCGGAGCTCACGACCGCAATTGAGCTCGTCGACGGGGCCTGACTAGCATCAGCCTGTTGAGTGGGGAGTTGCGAGGCAGTGGCCGAAGCCGGCCCACGCGCCTCGGGCAGCTCGACCCGTCCTGCCGCCTGCCGCTGACCAGCAGACAATGGATCAACCTGCACCCCAAAAGGCACCCCCGGGTGGCTAACCCTCACGAGGATGCCTCGAGGGCCGCAACGCGGGCCAGAAGGGCCTCAACACTAACGTAGCCCCCTAAGCCAAGTGGGGGCAAAGGGCCAGCCGGCCCACTGGGTGCAGGCGCCGGTCCAGGTCCCTGGACCCCGGGGCCCATATACGGCCACGACCCCAGGCCCGGCCCTTGCAGGGCCGGGGGGTACCCTGCCAGGGGAGGGAACCCAGCCACCCCCCATGGCTGAAACCCCCCGCAGGAAGCTGCGGACCCATGGAAGAAGGCCCCGCAGAATGGGCCGTGCCAGAGGCAGTGGCCACTGCTTGCGGGCCAGGGGCCGCGGCCCCAGCTGGGCTGGTACGCAGACCCCCGGCCTCAGGCCAAGGGGTAATTAACCCCATCCCACCGGTCCCGGTGGGCTCAGGCAAAGGAGGGTGCTGGGGAGGCGCAGCCGCGGTCCTCCGACCCGGCTGGCGCCTCCGCGCAGAACGAGCCGCGTTCGCAGTCGCCTTCTTCTTCGAGGGCATAGCAGCTAACGATGGGAAGCCTAAAAGTCAAGAAAATCAGCAGCCAGAGGCTTCCCCGAGCAAGGCAAGAGCGACGGAGGTAAGAGAGAAAAACTTCTCCGATCCGTCGCTTCGCAAAATGGCAGCTCGGCTGCCTCGTGGCCGCCCCTTATATAACGGTGCTGGCCACGCCCCCTAACTACCCGGATGTCTTCGTCCGGTGGGGGGGGCGGAAAGGGCGCGGCGGCCATTTTGGCACCGCGCTTGCATTCTATGCTATGAGTACTCCTGGGCTATTTGTTATGTTCCAAGGTCACAACATAAATGCATAAAGAGCCCTTTAGTCAAACATGATACATACCCCTACTTACATTTGTTCATAAACTTCTAATCTAGGTCATTTCACACTGCAACCTCTAAATATACAGTGTACCTCTAAAATCATAATATCAAAAGAAGTGGCACAATGATGTGTACTTGGTTTGTTTTGTTCATATTAAAACTGAGGAAAATAGATGCTTGACTAGCTCAGATCTATTTTGAAGTATTTTTGACTTTTTTTGCTTGTGATCTAGAATCATAAGAATAAAGATCATGGACTCTGAAGTTCTAATCATACTTATCATCTGGACAGCAGACTCATTTGGCAGATGGGTCTGCTTGCCATGTCTGCCACCACTCATATGAAGTGGATTTGAATTCAGAGAAAATTACATGCATCTTCCATATATTTGCATCTGTACTTGCCCCTCCCTCCCCATCCAAAGACCTGGGCCTGGAGAGGAAGAAAAGGAATCAGGAAGGCCCAGCTCTACTGCCCATTCCATCCAGAGAGGCCCACGGGGGAGGTGAGTAAAGGATCTTGCCCCTCCCTCCCCATCCAAAGACCTGGGCCTGGAGAGAAAGGAAAGGTTTCAGGAAGGCCCAGCTCTACTGCCCATTTTCCATCCAGAGAGGCCCATGGGGGAGGTGAGTAAAGGATCTTGCCCCTCCCTCCACATCCAAAGACATGGGGCCAGAGAGAAGGACACCTCAGGAAACCCTCGACCACCCCCAGGAGAGACCATGCACAACCACCATCACAGCGAGGCCCTAGCCGGCGCCTATGACCAACTCCATGCGGCCGAAGGGAGGCAAAGGATAAGTAATCAAACTGAAATAATATAGTTGACTAAACGTAGATGGCTTATGGCAACTGACATAGTGACTGTAGAAGATACTGACTTACATAGAGACTTGATATAGTGGAATTTTTCTTTCTTTCTTTCCCTTTCATTAATTAGTTCAACTTTTACTTTGATACTATGTGATAAACTGTGATATTGTGCATGATAATACTTTGTTTTAAAACTGTTTAAACTGTGATAACATGTGTGATGGGAAAAGACTGGAGTAGAGACCGGCAAGGCATGCCACAAAGTTTGGAACTCCCTGCCAGAAGAAGTGGTGACAGCTGTCAGTCTTGATAGCTTTAAGAAAGGATTAGACAAGTTCATGGAGGACAAGGGTATCAATGGCTATAATTATGGATACTTAAGGACAACCTCCGGGTTGGAGAGATAGGCAGGATATCTCTCAATGCCATTTCCAGGGAATCCTAAGCAGGTGAAGGCATCTCCTTGGGAATACCCTGAAGGAAATGGTGAGCCACTGTGTGAGACAGAATGCTGGACTGGATGGGCTGTGGCCTGTTCCAGCAAGGCTGTTCTTATGTTCTTAACCCTATGGACCAAAACAAAAGGTAAAACAAGGGGATGTTCAGCACAGCAGATCTGAAAGGGGGGAAGGATACGAAAGGGGGAGGAGAAATTCAGTGTTGCAGGGAACAATATTGCATAGGGCCATGGAATGTGAGGTCTATGAATCAAAGAAAACTGGAAGTGGTTAAAAACGAGATGGAAAGAATAAGCATTGACATCCTGGGCATCAGTGAATTAAAATGGACAGGGATGGGTGAATTCAGCTCTGGAAACCATCATATCTACTACTGTGGGCAAGAAAACCTCAGAAAAAACGGAGTAGCCATAATTGTCAACAAAAGAGTGAGGAAAGCAGTAATGGGATACAACATCAAAAATGATAGAATGATGTCAGTCAGAATCCAAGGCAAACCATTTTATATCACTGTTGTTGTGTTCTGTAAAGCTGTGCCTTTAACAATGTACCTTTGCCATGTGTTAACAATGTAACCTTTCTGGGTGCAACATTATAACCATCAGCTGTATCAATGTAAACCTGATAAGGGGACGCGAGCTAGTGACCACCAGAGGGCAGTAGCGAGCGTCCAGCTCTCATGGCTCAGATTCACCTGGTTCAGCAGCGCGGGAAGATTCCCCGCGACCCCTTCACCTGGTCAAGAAGGGCATGACCTTCTACGACGTCACACAGGCAGCAACCAATAGTCTGCCGACGAGCCACATTCAAATGTATAGCCAGCTGTATATATTGAGCTACTCATCCGCCATTACCACATGTTCCCCCGGATCATCATGCAATAAACCTGTGTTAAGCCAACCCTTCGGCTGTTTCATTGTCTTTGGTCCCTTACACCAAATTGGCGACGAGGATGGGATATGGCAGCCCACGGGACCAAGACATGCGCTGGTTTCGAAATCAGGAAACCGGGCAACTGGGAGATCTTCGAGATGGACTTCCAGGCCGCGCTGATCGAGTCCGAAGTCACGGAAGAGGCGAAGAAAAGGGCCATCTTCACCAGGATGCTCAGACAAGAAACCAAAAGGACCTTGGTGGACCTGATTGCACCGAGGAGGGTGAGCGAATTCAAGGCCAAGGAACTCATGTAGATGCTGCGTGAGCACGTCCGGCCCGCCACGGCGATGTTTCCCGCTCGGAGTGCGTTCTGGAGGCGAGTCCAAGCGCCCGGGGAGACGGTCGGCGCATTCGTGGCGGCCCTGCGGCTGGCGGCCGGCCCGTGCAAATGGGAGAATGCCGAAATCACCCTCCGGGACTGTGTGCTGTGCGGCCTGAACGACGCCGAAACCCAGCGCACATTAATGAACCAAGAGCCGCCTCCCACGTTGCAGGAGGTCGTCAGAGCGGCCCAGGCCGCAGAAGCTACGAAGGCCGGGGTCCAAGAACTCCAGGACTGGCGGCCAAAGTCGAGCAAGGCAGAGGCTCCGGTACAGGCGGCCCGGCGAACTTCGAGGTCGTCCACAGAGAGCAGCGATGACAAGGATGTCCGGAGGGTCCGGAAGGAGAGCCGGCGATGCGACAGCTGTGGAGCGGCCCACGACCGCGTGACGTGCCCGTTCCGGAAGGCCGAGTGCCACAACTGCGGCCGCCGCGGGCACATCGCCAAGGTGTGCAGGAAGAAGCGCGAGACCCGGAGGAGCTCCGCAGACCGCTCCGCGGGACAAGACCGCCCAACGAGACCCAAGGACGGCGCCCAGGCCACGCGGAAGTAGGACGGCGTGGGCCACATCTCCGACGGCAGCAAGGACGACGCCCCAGTGTTCAGCGTGTCTACAGGACACCCCCGCTACTTTGTTGAGGTATTAGTCCAAGGGGTTCCCATTAGGATGGAAATTGACTCGGGGTCCTCATATTCTATCATTTCCCAGAGGGAGTTTTTGGGAATTGCCCCCCACAAGCGACCCAAGCTCAAAGCGTTGAGGTCCACACTACGGGACGTACAAGGGAACAGCATTCCAGTGTTGGGGGTTGGAGAATTTCAGGTCCAATTCAAGAAACACGCCACGTCCCTCCCCCTAGTCGTGCTCAAAGGGGGAGATTGCAGCCTCCTCGGGACTCAATGGTTCCAGCCCCTGGGTTTGTTTAATGGGGGGGTGCACACCGTTGGGATGCACGCCGTTGGGTCTGACCCGATCCAGGAGGTGTGCGAGGCGCACCCCGAAGTTTTCAAAAAGGGACTGGGGAAATTCAAGGGGCCCCCAGTGACTTTCGACCTGGACCCGGAGGTCCGCCCAATTCGCCTAAAACCACGCCGGGTGCCATTCGCACTCAAGGACAAGATAGAGGCGGAACTGGACAAATTGGTGGGTCAGGGAATCCTTGTGACTGTTGATTCTGCGGAGTGGGAAACTCCAATTGTAACCGCACTAAAGTCCAATGGGGAGGTCCGCATATGCGCCGACTACAAGTGCACCATCAACAAGGCGATCCGCCCGAATGCATATCCGGTGCCGGTAGTCAGCCATCTGCTGGCCAGGTTACACGGGGGGAAGTGTTTCGCTAAGCTCGACTTAGCACAGGCCTACCAGCAGCTTACGGTGTCCCCTGCCGCGGCTGCTGCGCAGACCATAGTCACCCATAAGGGGGCGTTCCAGGTGACGCACCTCCAATTCGGCGTGAATTCGGCGCCAGGAATTTTCCAGTCACTCATGGAACGCCTCCTGAGGGGACTGGAGGGGGTGTTGCCTTATTTTGATGACGTGTTAATAACGGGGGGGAGTCGGGCTGAATTGGCCAAGAGGTTGGGGAAGGTCCTGACAATATTCGAAAAGGCGGGGCTGAGGTTGCGAAAGGACAAATGCGTCTTCTTCGCAACCGAGGTTGAGTTCCTAGGGTTTTGTGTGACTCCTGAGGGAATAAAACCATCCAAGTCCAAGGTGGCAGCCATTAAGAAAGCCCCCCGCCCCACCTCCAAGCCCGAGTTGCAGTCGTTCCTAGGGCTGCTCAACTTTTACCACTCCTTCCTCCCCCGAAAGGCAGCGGTGGCTGAGCCGCTACACAAACTGCTAAAGAAAGACCAGGCATGGAAGTGGGGCGATGACCAAGAAAGGGCATTTAGCGAGCTAAAAAGCCTCCTGGTGTCCAACGCCATACTGACCCACTTCAACCCCAAACGCCCAGTAGTTCTGACCTGTGATGCATCTCCAGTGGGGGTGGGGGCGGTGCTGTGCCACGTGTTGGAAAACGGAAGGGAGGCCCCGATAGCATTTTACTCCAGGTCCCTGTCCCAAGCGGAGAGAAACTACGCAAAGACAGACAGGGAGGCACTAGCAATAGTCGCGGGGACGAAAAAATTTCACGATTTTCTGTATGGCCGCCCCTTCACCATTGTGACGGACCACAAACCCCTGCTAGGCATCTTTACCGCAGATAAGCCCACCCCTCAGATCCTGTCCCCGAGGATGCTCAGGTGGGCCATTTTTCACAACCCGTATCAGCACGCGTTGGTCTACCGGCCCGGGAAAGAGATCAGCCATGCGGACGCTCTATCTAGGTCTCCCCTTCCCCTAACGCCCAGCCAGGTGAGCAAGGGGGAGCGGGACCATCAGGTTCTCATGATAGAGGTGCTGGATTCGCCCCCCGTAGTGCCCACCAACATTGCCAAAGCGACAGAGAAGGACAAGACGTTAGCGGCAGTTAGCTCCTGGGTGCAGAAAGGGTGGCCGGCGTCCTCCCCAGCGGAGGAGTTCGCTTCATTTTTCAGAAAAAAGCTAGAACTGTCCCTAGAGAGGGGGTGCCTCTTGTGGGGGCAGCGAGTGGTGATTCCCACTTCCCTTCGGCCGCGGGTGCTCAAACTGCTGCATGTCAGCCACCCCTGCATCGTGCGCTCCAATGCGCTGGCCCGGAGTTACTTCTGGTGGCCCCAGCTGGACGCCGACATCGAGCACATGGTCGGCACTTGTGAAAGTTGCCAATGCTCCAGACCAGAGGAGGCCCGCCTTCCCCACAGGGAATGGGACGCGGCTAAGGGGCCGTGGTCCCGGGTGCACGTTGATTTCGCGGGCCCGTTCAGGGGCACCCTGTTCCTTCTTGTAGTGGACGCTTTCTCCAAATGGTTGGAGGTTATCCCAGTCACGAGCACCTCCACGGCCCAGACCATTAGGCATTTGCGGAGGCTCTTTCCACGTTCGGCATACCCGACACGTTAATTAGCGACAACGCTAGTTGTTTCACGTCCTCCGAGTTTAGGGCATTCATGGAGATCAACGCCGTTCGGCATATCACCTCCGCCCCGTTTCACCCGGCCACCAACGGCCAAGTAGAGCGCCTCGTCCGCACCACGAAGGACGCGTTGCGGCGCATGGGCCCAGGGGATCTGAACCTACAAGTGTGTCAGTTTCTGCTAGGGTACAGGGTGACCCCATTGGCGTCAGGATACTCCCCCGCAGAGCTCTTAATGCGCAGGAAGCTGACCACCATCCTTACTAGGCTAGACCCCACGAGGGTAGAGGACAAGGGAAGGAACATCGGGCTAGAGGCTACAAAGAGTTTCAGTGTAGGCGCCCCCGTGCATTGCAGGAATTACGCCAGCATGGGCCCAGCCTGGGTACCGGGCGTAGTTGTGGAGCAAACCGGCCCCGTGTCGTACCGCGTGGAAACCAGCACAGGGCTCCTGTGGAGGCGGCACGTGGACCAGCTCCGACGCAGGGTCTCCGATGAGCAGGGCACAGACCAAGCAGGGAATAAGTCAGCGTTAGGGTTCTCCCCCACCCGTTCAGCCCAAGGGGGAGGAAAGGGGGACCGCGGGCCCCCACCGAGGGGGGAGGAGGATATCCTCGTAGATACCCTGGGGGATCTTTCCGAGGAGGAAGGACCCGACCCCATACATATCTCGCGGAAGGTCCCCACAAATGCGGACACCCCTACTAAGTTAGATTTTGATTTTCAGAACCGGGGGGGTTTTTCGGAGTGGTCCCCCACCCGTCCAAGCGAGAAGAGGGGTTTTTCGTTAGCCCCGACTGCCCCCGGTCTGCCCACAATGGAGTTTTTCCCTTCCCCTAAGGCCGCCAGACAGCGGCAAGCCACTAACAATTCTCCCTCTCCCATTTCAGGACAAGGGACCAGGGAACAAAGAAGCAATAACGCCCCCGGGGGGCAGCCCTCTTCACGGCCCAAACGCACATGCAACAAGCCATCTTGGCTGAGAGACTTCGTCTCATCCTAGGGGGGAGGGAGGTTGTGTTCTGTAAAGCTGTGCCTTTAACAATGTACCTTTGCCATGTGTTAACAATGTAACCTTTCTGGGTGCAACATTATAACCATCAGCTGTATCAATGTAAACCTGATAAGGGGACGCGAGCTAGTGACCACCAGAGGGCAGTAGCGAGCGTCCAGCTCTCATGGCTCAGATTCACCTGGTTCAGCAGCGTGGGAAGATTCCCCGCGACCCCTTCACCTGGTCAAGAAGGGTATGACCTTCTACGAAGTCACGCAGGCAGCAACCAATAGTCTGCCGACGAGCCACATTCAAATGTATAGCCAGCTGTATATATTGAGCTACTCATCCGCCATTACCACATGTTCCCCCGGATCATCATGCAATAAACCTGTGTTAAGCCAACCCTTCGGCTGTTTCATTGTCTTTGGTCCCTTACACCAAAACTGTAATCCAAATATATGCACCAACTACTAGTGCAGAGGAAGCCACAGTTGACCAGATATATGAGGACCTACAACACCTCATAGAACAGACACCAAGAACTGATGTCCACATGATCGTAGGAGATTGGAATGCCAAAGTAGGAAATCAAAAAGTAAATGGAATAACAGGCAAGTTCGGTCTTGGAACACAGAATGAAGCAGGGCAAAGATTGATAGAGTTCTGCCAAGAGAATGCACTAGTCATAGCAAACACCCTCTTCCAGCAACACAAGAGGCGACTTTACACATGGACATCACCAGATGGCCAGCATCGAAATCAGATTGATTACACACTCTGCAGTCAAAAATGGAGAATCTCCATTCAGTCAGCAAAAACAAGACCTGGAGCAGATTGTGGCTCAGATCACAACCTACTGATCGCAAAATTCAGGCTTAGACTAAAGAAAATGGGGATAAGAATTAGACCAGACAGATATGATCTACACAACATCCCTAAAGAATACACGGTGGAGGTGATGAACAGATTTAATGTCCTGTACCTGATAGACAGAGTACCAGAAGAATTATGGACAGAGACACGGGACATCATGCAGGAGGCAGCAAGAGAAACCATACCAAAAGAAAAGAAGAGTAAGAAAGCAAAGTGGTTGTCTGATGAGGCTCTTAAAATAGCAGAGGAAAGAAGGAATGCAAACGTCCAAGGAGAAAGGAAAAAATACAACCACCTGAATACAGAATTTCAAAGAAAAGCAAGGAGAGATAAGGAAAAATACCTGAACTAACAGTGCAAACAAATGGAAGAAAACAACAAAAGAGGCAGGACTAGAGATCTTTTTAAAAAAAATTGGGGAAATCAAGGAAGCATTTAAAGCAAAAATGAACATGATAAGGGACAAAGATGGAAAAGAGTTAGCTGAAGCAGAAGAGATCAAAAAAAGATGGCAAGAGTACACAGAGGAACTCTACAAAAAGGACCTCAACACTCCTGATAATAACAATAATGAGAAATTTGAACTTGAACCAGACATTCTGGAGAGTGAAGTCAGAAAGGCCCTAAAAAGCACTGCAAACAATAAAGCTAGAGGAAATTATGGCATCCCAGTTGAATTTTTCAAAGCCCTAAAAGATGATGGAATCAAACTATTGCATTCAATATGCCAGCAAATTTGGAAAACAAAACAGTGGCCACAGGATTGGAAAAGATCAGTGTATGTTCCAATCCCCAAAAAAGGCAATGCCAAAGAATGCTCAAATTACCGAACAATTATGCTCATCCCACATGCCAGCAAGGTGATGCTCAAGATAATACAGGATAGAATTCAACAACACGTGGAGAGAGAACTACCAGAGGTGCAGGCCAGTTTCAGAAGAGGCAGGGGGACTAGAGACCACATTGCCAACATACGTTGGATCATGGAGAAAACAAAAGAATACCAGAAACAAGTCTACTTTTGTTTTATTGACTACACCAAGGCTTTTGACTGTGTGGACCACAACAAAATGTGGCAAGTAATTAAAGAGATGGGAATATCAGAACACCTCATATGCCTCATGAGAAATCTGTACACGAACCAAGAAGCAACAGTTAGGACAGAACACGGAATGACAGAGTAGTTTGGAATAGGAAAAGGAGTAAGACAAGGCTGCATTTTATCACCCTGCTTATTCAATCTATACACAGAGCACATAATGTGCAATGCAGGGATGGAGGAATCACAATATGGGATCAAAATTGCTGGGAGAAACATCAACAATTTGAGATATGCAGACGATACCACCCTAATGGCAGAAAGTGAGGAAGACCTAAAGAACCTCTTGATTGGATTGAAGGAGGAGAGTGCAAAAGCTGGCTTGAGACTCAATATCAAGAAAACCAAGATAATGGCAACAGGTCCGATCAGTCCCTGGAAAATAGATGGGGAAGAAGTAGAAGCAGTGACAGATTTTACTTTCCTGGGATCTAAGATCACTTTAGATGGCGACTGTAGCCATGAAATAAAAAGATGACTGATTATGGGGAGACAAGCAATGAGAAACCTGGGGAATATAGTGAAAAGCAGAGACATCACCTTGAAAACAAAAATTCACATAGTCAAAGCAATGGTATTCCCAGTGGTAATGTATGGGTGTGAGAGCTGGACCATTAGGAAGGCTGAGCGCAGAAGAATAGATGCCTTTGAGATGTGGTGTTCGAGGAGAGTCCTGAGAGTCCCTTGGACAGCAAAGAGAACAAATAGGTCAGTACTGGAAAAAAATCAATCCTGACTGTTCATTGGAGGAACAAATAGTGAAGATGAAGCTAAAGTATTTTCGAGATCAAATGAGAAGGGAGGACTCACTTGTGAAGGCCTTGATGCTGGGAAAGGTGGAGGGAAAGAGAAGAAGGGGGCATCCAAAGATGAGATGGATAGATGGTATTGTGGACACAATGGGCACAGAGCTTGGTGGGCTGAGGAGAATGGTGGAGTATAGAGGTGCCTGGAGGAAAATGGTCCATGGGGTCGCAAAGGGTCGGAATCGACTATGCGACTGAACAACTATTTTTATATAAATCACTGTCATCCACATTGTGGTTGCAGACACTTCAGGCTTACTTGGTGGCAGGATCCAGGATCACCCTGAATTACTACTGACATGTCCTACAATGTCTTGGAGTTCATCAGGACAATTCTTGGGATTAGGGCAGGCATCTGCAGTATCTTGAGGAGCAGCTTCCTAAGAATGCCAAATGATGACCAGTCACCATTCTAACCTGAAGCCTGATCTCTAATCAACCAGATGCTGTTTGTTGAGCTGTCTTTCTTGTCATGAACCACAAGTAATTCATTTCCTATAGGTTACTGTTATTTCCAGTTTGTTCAGACCTGGGAGGACTGAAGTATTTCTTTTTACCTTGCAATGGAAGTGTTAAATTGTCACTGGGATACAAAGAAAGAGACAAGGCAATATCTACAAAATATCTAATAGAATATTATATGTGGTTGAAGTGGAAACATCTTTGCCTCAACTTGCAGGAAGATCTTGTTATTGAAAAAGAAATTGTGTACAATATTGAAGTGTTCTTTTCATTTGAAAGAAAATGCCAAGGTCTCTTTCCATTTACAGTAATAGTGGGCCTCTGGAATCAAGGACCTTCATGAACAGTCAAGGATTCTCACTAAAATATAACTCGAAAAGATTGCTTCCTGTTTTCAATTGTAGAGTTTTCTGATAGCTATTAGTGTCATGGGGTGATTATGAATGACAGAACCTGGAGGAAACATTTAGATGTTTATCCTGTTTTGTTGCATTATTTGAGAGAATAATACCTTAATGTGCATTGCAGCAGCAAAGGAAAATATAAGATGATGTTATCTTGTTACGAGGCACAATGGGTTGCATGGATGTGAGTGGCTACAGCAACATACAGAGATACCTTATATGATGTAGTATTATCTACATTGACAAGGGATGCTCTTCTTTGCCATCAGATAGTCCCCTCCAGAGGAAATAGTTTTGTCTTTGAGTGGATAGATTTTGGCATTTAAAATTATTAAAATGTCACCTTGGTATCTTAGTTTAAATAATTCATAATCTTTGCCCACCCAAACCATAAAAAATGAAACAGACACGAGTGCTGGAATCTCAACTAGGGCCACACTTTATTAACTATTTAATGTGATAAACCACCCCATTCTGTAGTGGTGTCTAAAGTAGGACAGGTGCCTGAGCCCGGAGCCAGGCCATTCTGTCTACCCCTGTCCTGCCTGTTATGGGTGAGTCCCACAACCCCTTCAGCATGATGTCAAGTGACAGCATGCTTCTGAATGACACAGATTTTGGAGTGATGCTATATGGTAAACAGCCAGCAAACCTCATGACCTAAGCTGTGGAACAATCATTGCTTGCCACCCCTGTACCCACCCATCCCAGCCACTGAATCTCAGGATCTGGGTAACAGGGCTGTTGGGCACATCTTAACCACCTATTTCCATGAGAACTCATCAATAGTAAAACTCCTTCTGCACTATCTGCCAGTTTGAAATATTTAATCCAGACCACATCTTATATTTATCCAGAGATTCCCCCAGCAAGCAGTATAGGATAGGCGAAAAAAGTCCCACTAATCTCCATGACAATTTGCCAGTGGGCCAAAATATTCCTATCTGGCCCCCAAGTGACCAGCTGGTCTAACACTACAAATGAGAGTGAATGGGTGGGACATTCACACTTCACAAAGAGGCAGTTGAGAGGGAGGAGCCTGCTTCATCAAAGGCAATTACAAATATACAGTAAAACCCCGGGTTACAACAGAGATCTATTCCAACAGCCTCCATTGTAACCTGAAAAATTGTAAACTGAAACATCCATAGGGATGCATTGAAAAATAAAAAATGGTCCTGAATTGATCATTGTAAACTGAAAAAAATACATTAAAAATTGTAAACTGGGACAGCATTTCCATAAGATTTGCCATTGTTAACCGTAGCAAAGTTAAACCGTGGTGGTTGTAACCTGGGGTTTTACTGTATATTAATAATTTGAAATTGGTTGCTACTTGAAAAACAAATAACTGAATGGAAACAAAAGGTACTCACACATACCTAGCAGTATGACTCCTGATCATTATAGATATTCTCAGTGAATAACATGGCTAAACAACAGAAGTGAACGGGGGACTGGAGTCACCCAACTATCTCTATTTGGAGGTTCAACAAAACCATGTTATTCTCCCTCTGTGTGTGTTTAACAATTGTGACACTGAGGAACATATTGTTCATGTTTAGATTTAAAACAAACATGAAATAAATGAAACAGTGCAAGAAATCATTTAACATACAGATCAGCTACAGTTTTCTCAATTTGAAGGCTGAGGAGTTGCTTCCTACCCTTCAGAGTGTTTTCAAATTAGTAATCCATCCTTTTAGACCAAACATGGTTTTTAGATCTTAATCTTTCCTCCAGCAAAAATCCTTTCAACCCAGAAAACACCTTTGTGTGCTTCTGACACAATCTTGGGATTCCACTGTCATTTTCAACACATCCCTCTATTGTTCTGGTTTTAACTGAGGTAAATGGCTGACATAAATGTCAAATGACAAGCCTTTGCTCCACCATTGTCAAGTTAAATCTAGACTGCTTTGAAATTGTTTATTAAGCCTGGTCAATTTCTATAACTTAATTTCTTCTACTATTGTGGCTGTGATTATAATGCTAGTTGCAGAATGGGTTAATGAGAAAAAACATGCTGAATAACTGGCTAATTAAAATCACTAGACTTTCTAATTCTTTTTTTTCGTAATTGATCCTGGGGGAATGAAAAAATATGTCCCAATTACAGTGCTTCCAATAAATATAGTGCCTGCTGATGTTGGTTGGAAATTGGGAAGTATCCAGTGTTCTTATCTTTGAAGCAGCATGCAGTTCAGCAGCAATTAATCTGCTGGGTGATCATATATTAATGAGACATAAAGCTTCCTTCTTTCCTGTTTGATGGTTTGTGGTTTGCTCTTTTACATTTTAGTGGCTATAGTCACTACATGCCAGTTATGCCCATGGGCAACTAGGAACACATATCACCTAGAAAAAAATCAAGATCATTACTCTTCTTCCTCCTGATTTGTCATTTTTTCAGTGGATTGGTTAGCTTTTCAAAGGACATCTTTAAAAATATTTGTTGGAGTGGTAGCCATGTTAGTCTGTGCAGACATATCAAACAAGAAACAAAACAAATGTAAAAACAAAAAGGGGATAAAAGATAAAACATTATGGCTCCTTAAAAGACTAGCTGCTGTATTTAATGCGAGCTGTCAAGAATCAAGCCCACTTCCTCAAACATAAAAGTAGAATCACATGGTGATTATTTATACATGGTATCAAGATGAAGAGACAGTAATTGGTTGAGTCAATGGGGAGTTACCCACCCTGTGATGACACAAGACCCCTGTTAGTTATTCAGTACTTTCCAATTTAGATTCACAATAATTGGATGCAGGAACTCAGGCTATAGATAACAAAATAGATGCAAATTGTGTGAGTCACTGTGGCAATTCCCACCTTGTGGTGTCTCAAGATCCTAGTGTGATACCCACTTCCTAATCAATGAGGCATAGTACTTGGAAACCTGTTCAGAAAAAGAGGCAGTGGAAAGATGAGGTAGAATTTGGGTTGAGAAAATTAACAACAGATAACACAAATCTGTGACATTTTATATTTGTTGATGGTTGAAGAACCCTTGACTAATATTTAGTCCATGGAGATGGGTTTCAAGTTTATGCGTATATTTTATTTTAGTTGTCTTCCTTTGGATTCTTGTTCTATAATGTTTCTTTTCCAGGACTGCAACTTTCAAATCATCTGAAGGGTGTCTGGATGTATTGAAATGATTTGAGGGGAAAGGAGAAACCACCCTAGGGAAGAGGAGTCAATGGGATAAAATCGAAAGTGGTTTAATGTCTCAAGTAAAGCAACCCAGTCAAACTGTAAGAAGAAAATATGGAAGACAGGGATAAAACTCAAAATGTCATGCTGAACAAGCTGAATGTAAAATAAAGCAATGATAACAAAGATGTAAAATCGCATTCATCCAAAAATCAATGAGTATCCCATATGTAGACAAGAACATCAAAGGAACATATCGGGCAGCAACTGGACCAAACAACAAGATAACTAACTCTATGAATAACACGGTGTAACAGCAAAATGTAGAATTGTAACAAGTTCATATGTGGGGTCCGAAAAGTCCTAGAAAATCGTAAACAGTCGAAAATCCGGGTGTTACAACGAAAGTAGAACTAATTTAGTTACTATCCCTAGTAGTAACTATAAACTTTCTATCCTCCTTCTCTAACTGTAACACCAGCAATTCCATGTATATGATCCTCTGTCCTTGTCAACTTGCTTATATCGGACAATCGTGTAGACCATTGAAAACCCGCCTAGGAGAACATCAGTCCCGCATCAGACATAACGTTGTTACAGCTCCTCTTGTTGCCCACTTTTATGATAAAAAACATTCTTTCATGGACATACGAGTGGTGATACTTGAAACGTTTCCCCCACACAAATTTCACAGTGTGGATAAACAACGTTTTTTATTACAACGGGAAGCCTTCTATATTCATCGATTTTCTACTCTAGCCCCTAAGGGTCTCAATACTGATTATGATCTTTCAGCCTTTCTTTAGAACTACTCTCATCTCCACTTTCACATAGGTTATGGTCTCACTGTATATGTGTCTTTAATGATTGTAGAGAGCATATTGGTTCCTTCATGACCCACATGTGTGGATAGTATGCATGTGTGTACTATTAGCTATATTTAGAGTCTCGTACTACTACCTCTTAACGCTCTGACCTAATATGAATACACAGAGAAGGTCGTTTTGAGCGCGTCTGTTGATAATTCAGGTACCTCCTTTTTGTATGTTGTGAACATATTGCTGTTTGAGAACACCAGATTTTATATATATTATCCATTGATAGTGTATTAGTATTTGTATTTTGCTTGACTGTTGCAGAGTCTTGATAAAGGACTACGAAATATTCATTTTACCGGAAGGATATGGACGACTGATTATTTACCTTTCTGCAACAACTTACCTCCTTGCTACTCTTGAAGTTCTACTTTCACTGTAGCACCCGGATTTTCAACTGTTTACGATTTTCTAGGACTTTTCGGCTTGGACCCTCCGACTTGGTATTCCCGTTTCGGACCCCATATATGAACTTGTTACAATTCTACATTTTGCTGTTACACTGTGTTATTCATAGAGTTAGTTATCTTGTTGTTTGGTCCAGTTACTGCCCGATATGTTCCTTTGATGTTCTTGTCTACACATGGGATACTCATTGATTTTTGAATGAATGCGATTTAACATCTTTGTTATCATTGCTTTATTTTACATTCAGCTTGTTCAGCATGACATTTTGAGTTTTATCCCTGTCTTCCATATTTTCTCCTTACAGTTCGACCGGGTTGCTTTACTTGAGACATTAAACCACTTTTGATTTTATCCCATTGACTCCTCTTCCTTAGGGTGGTTTCTCCTTTCCCTTCCTTGTGGTTACACCCTTGCCGTCTTTCCTGTTTCTTTTTGAAATGATTTGAAGCAGGTTTCCGCATATTGCCATTCCTGACCTGATTTCTGCCTATTAATTCTATTGTGCAGAGATTGTCCACAAATTTCCAGGGCAGAGTGCAGATTGGCATTATTGGCAAAAAGATGGCATATAGCACATTAGAAGATGGACAAATAAAAAGTATCGATGATAACTTCATTGTTGGGTAGTGTAATTTTGTTGCCAGGGTAAATATGGAGGCAGAGGTAGCATCAAAAAAGGTTTTGTACTCTGGCATGTCTTCAAATAGAGGATTATCCTTTGTGAAAGAGGACATGTGGCCACCTTATGAGTCCTTGACCCAGTTACCATCTCTCAGCTGGATAATCAGTACAATTTGCTGTGAGAATAAATAGAGGGAATCTCCCAGGAGGACATTTTAGGTAATATGTAAGAATAATTGATACAGGTAACTGTGACACTGGTCTAGGTCCAAATTTTACACCCCATAAACACTAATATAACAAGATTTCTTTTTTCTCCCCTCACTCCAGCAGTTCTTCACAATACTTTAAAATCTGCTCCAAAATCTCCTTTAAAGCTGTGTGAAGCAGGTTTTAAGGGCACACAAGGAGCTTTGGGGAAAGGCAGATTTCCACCCAAAAAGCAATTGAATTGGATTGTGTGTACTGTATTCTTTTTGCTTTGTGAAATAATGGCCATTAAATTTAGCCTGAAATAGTTTCATGGATTGTTTTCCTATGCAAAAGACAAAACATCAAAAACTCCCTAAATGATTGATTAGCTTTTCAAGAGGTTAGAACTTTAGCAAGTAGCATGTTAGCTGACAATTGCTTTGATTAGCAACATTCTTCATGTAGAAAATATAATATTAACAAAGGCAAAGCAAAACCCAGTGGTCTTCTGAGCCCCTGGTACATTGATCTCTTTTAAAAGAGTGTAAATGAGTATTTTTCAAAGAGGCAATGAAAATGGGGAAAGGGGAAAATCTGATTTCCCCCCTTATAATCTCTAAACAGGAACTTCTCTCAGATGTATAGAGACCATTTGATCTTGATTAGACATGGTGTTGGCTGAATTGCCTTTAAGTGAGGTTATTAAAGATTGCAGCTTAGGTTTTGCAGCTGAATTTTGAACAAAGAACATTGCAATCATGCCTATGCTTGCTGAGAGCCAAGAGCCCCATGAGAAGCATGAGCCCCATGAGAAGCAAGAGCCCCAACTCTTTAAAGAACTGTCCCCTTGCAGAGCCAAAGGAGCTGGCGAGGCAGGGAATGCTTGCCCCAGGTGGAGGTGAGACCGGCCAGGTGGGCCTGTTGTTAATTTTTCTATTATGTACTTGATATGATTGATATTTTTGAATTTACTAGTGTTTCCTATTATTACTGTACTGCTATTTCTTTTGTTTATAGTTATGATTGTTGTATTTTTGCTATTGTATTTTGGATATTTATTGCTTGCCTGCAGTTTTATGTATCCTGTTGTAAACTGCTTTGTGTTATCATAAGATAAGGAAAGCAGTATATAAATGCAAAAGTAAAGTAAAAGTAAAGTATCTCTTGAACTACTCTGTACCCAAATATCTGTTGCTCATATTAGGACTGGGCCATTCCTTGATGTATGAGAGGTGGTCTGAAACATTTGTTCTTGAGTTTGTGTGGGTATCTGTGAATTTTAGGGTCAGGATTAAACAAAAGCAACAAAACAAAACAACTTTTTTTCCACATGTGTGGAAGAGCTGTTCCCAAAAAAACTGTTCTGCTCCAGGAAAGGAATAACCAGCAGTCTAGTTTAAGTAGCAAAGTGGTAGCAGTACTTGATGGAGAATCCAGAGATGGGTATGCTATGTAGAGGATTCTCCTAATAGGTAAATATGCCCAGTCAAGACTTTGAAAGGATTTTGTCAATATGCATCAAAGTTCTGACATGAACACAATGGGTGGTGTGAACTTAGAAATACTGGGTACTTCTTAATTATGTTAACAAACTACAAGAGCAGCAGGCACTAGCATTTCCTTGTGGTGAAAAGAAGGGGGAGGAAAATCAAAAAGGAGGGGAAATCTTGATATCGTAATGCAAAACTATAAGCTGAAAAATATTAGAGAGAGAAAGAAAGTTCCTAGGACAGAACAGCCATTCTAAAAGAAATGCAGTGCCCACCTGTCAACCCTGCATAAATGCAAAATGGCCAGACAGGCAGATGTATGAGGACATACAGACTTTGACAACCTCACTTTGAACACTCTCCAGGGTCTCAGTGTTTGAACTGCACAAGAGAGCTCTGACATTTGATCGGTGTTTCGACTATCAATCTCTGTCTGCTATGTGCTTCCTTGAGCTACTGTTTTAAACTACTGTTCTGTTAAAATGAGCTACTGTCATCTGTTTAGGTTGGCTCTCCAGCTCCAGAAACAACATGGGGTATCTTACTATGCTTTAACATTGGCCAAAAACAATATATGAAAAGGTACGTGTACTTCTGATTCAGTCTGTTTTTCACTTTTCTTCAGGGAGATGTCAGAAAACTTCTATACTCAGAAGGAAGTTTTTTTGAGCCTGATGAAACTAACTTTCAGGTAGAAAATATTTATGCTTAGGTTAATTAATAGGTTAGATTTAAACTAGGAGAACAATTTTAAGTGAGCTGCAGGAATGAAAGAATGGGTTGCTCGCTACATTAAAAGCCCTAATATGTGCTAGCCAAGGCACTTGAGTGAAAGCTGCCCTCTATATTTGTTGGGAATAACCTTATATTAGTTTAATGGTAACTGCTTTAAGTTTTTATACTCTTCCAAAAGGGAGCCTCTGGGCTAACAGGGTCCAGTATATGGTTGCCTGGTGGAAGATGGTACATGTAATCCTTTGTCTCTTCAAAGCTCTCTAATCTCTGGCCTCCTGAAAGTGCCTGTTTGTGTAAACCAGATGCCAAGATTGGGTGAAATGTTCTATGTGAAAAGTTAGGTCAAGCCACTGTGTCGCCAGATAACAACGTGTATGCCTTCCTATGGCTTCTTATGCCTTTGCCTTTACCCCGAAAAAAATGCTTGTTATGACTTTTGCTATAACAGGCTCTGTAGTTTTGTACAAACCATGTGATTTCCTTATATACATGTGGTTTTAGGGTTTTAGGAATAAATATGAGCAGTAGGTCCTTTGTTGGGCCAGTCTGCCTTTTGCACCCACATCTTTATGTGTGAGTGAGCCTCACTACATATATTAGCTGATTTGCCCCTACCTCACTCATGCCAGCAGGAAATACAATGTACCAGGAGACTACAGTTACCTAATCCTTGTGCAGCATGGGATGGATTTGGATCCACTTCTGTCTCAAGTTTTCCAAGAACAAGTACAAATCTTGTATCAGTCTTATTCATTTTAAAATTTGGGTTAGAAACTGTAGCATTTCTTCTTGTGGTTGGCAAGAAAGTTATCATATTGGTAAAAAAAATGGTTAGAGCCAAACCTGATTTTTTTACAAACTTGTCCAGTTTTGCACAACATGACAATTTGGGGACAAAATTTTTGATTTGCACCATTACAAAATTGCCATTTCGAGTCGCTTTGGAGAGAAAAGGGATACATAAATGAAAATAATATAGAACCAAACAAAAACTATACAAAATTGTATGAAATACTCTAATTTAGGATGACTGCAATTCCATCTAAAAAGTTGAAGCACTGGATAGATTGCTTATGCCTCTTTAACTATTAGCCAGACATTTGATTCCTGCTGCATATATAATTTTCTTCTTCTCAAAGGAAGAGTCCCTCTGAGCTTGGGCCAAGTGGCTTTGGGAGAAGGGGAGATCCCCCCCACCCATAGTGAATGAAGGGTTTCAGGCAGTAGACAATGGTGTCACTTCTTGCTATTGGAGAGAGCTTTTAAGCCTGGTCCTGTCTCAACATTGGCCTCTTTGAATTGACATTTAATCAGCCACCCTGCAGTTTAGAGTGCTATTGTGTTGCCTTCAAGGGCTGGATAGGAATTTTTAGGCTTAACTTCATGATTGGCAGTTTGGAGATGGGCTATATTTTTGCTTATTCCACTCTGTATTTTGGGGCATCATGGCATTAGTTGAGTGAGGCTAGTAAAAAAAGTCACATTAGTTTAGGCAGGTAGTATTGGGTTAGGGTGGAAGCAATGATTCTTAAAGGCATCTTTGGACAAGGTGGTCTCTATGTGACTGCCATGATTCATGCAAATGAGTTAGGAATGCAAGAAACATGAGACAGGTATGTGATAATACCAATATCCATTCATGTGAATATAATTGGAAACACTTGCATGAATGTCACTCAGATAAAGTTGGCCTACCAATAGCTGACAAGGATCAGCACTGGATAATGACATTCAACCAGGGATGCGGGGTGAGGGTAACCTCCCCTGCTGTGGTACAAGGTTTAGCACTACTAGCTCCACCATAGGTCTAGGGTTTGAAATTTTAGTAAATGTGGCCCAAGTTTTATACCAAAACAATTTGAGTTGTTACTCTTTATTTCACAGTCAGGTGAAGGAAGACTTTGGAAATGTTTTGTGAAATCTACAGAGGTCATAAGGATGAAGACAAAACCAGCTCCTTTATTTCATTCTCTGCTGAAAGTGAGGACTCTTCAAGGTAAAGGTCGCCTTTGCGCGAAAGCCAGTCATATCCAACCCTATGGTTCAGTGCTCATCTCTGTTTATAGCCAAAGAGCCAGCACTGTCTGCATTTGCAAACATTTCCATGGACATGTGGCAGGCATGACTTGACACCAGAATGCATGGAATGTTCTTTGCCTTCCCACCGAAGTCATACCTATTTATCTACTTGCAATTTCTTGCTTTCGAACTGCTAGGTTGGCAGGAGCTGGGACAGAGATGGGAGCTGACTTTGTCATGCAATATTCGGGTCTTGAACTACTGATCTGCCAAAACTTTCAGTTGTCAAGTTCAACGTCTCATCCGCTAAACCACTGCAGTCCCCTTAAGGGACTCTTACAGGATTTTAAATGTTCACAAATTCCTCTTCAAAGCATTTCTCTTTTGGAAAGGCTTCTAGGGAGAACAGAAGACAGAAGGAGATAAATGAATGTCCTCAATGGCAGCATGCAGTCCCACCTGTGCTCAAGCTGTGGATTTCAGCAATAAGAAAGTTAAAAAACTTTTTAAATCTGACTCATTGGCTGAAACCAAATAGTAAGCCACAACTAGAGAAAAGGCCCATTGAATCAATGAAACATACCTTGGTGTTGACTCATCAAATCCCCAGTGAGTCAATCGGATTACACTAGTTGTGGCTCAGTACTGGAACAGAGCAACTATCTTTTATTATTGATCCAAATAATCTCATTCTCTCCTCTGCATTCCCTACAACAAAGCATATTAAAAAGTTTATTTGCTATTCTTGCTTGTTGATTTTTTTAATATAAATATGTGTCCACTAGATCAAACATCCTTTACATTTTGGTTTAAACACTGTTGTTAACAAATCTAGTTGTCTTTCTTTGCTTGCTATAGTAATGATATGCTTCCTAAAGGTAATGAACATGGAATGGTCCACAGCAATTATGACAATGTAATTTTTCTGTCTAGTGAAGTTTTAAAATAGCAATAATGGTCAAACCGATGCCTTGGGAAACATACAATGTAGCAAATGTCTAAAGTGGAGGGAGAAACTATGATCCTTCAGAGGCCATGGAGTTGTTTCCTCCCCTCTCCACCCGGCCCCACACAAGTTCCCACATCCCACCAACCTTTATTTATTTATTTATTTTTAGACTGGAGAAATTTAATCTCCGCTTGAGTTATTTCAATCATTTCTGGTTTTGAAAAAGTCTACTCCTAGGCATAGAACAGCTCTGGAGCAGGAGGAAGCATGAAAAACTATTTCCTGTGGCCGCTATAGGATATTTATTTATTTGAATTTATATTGTCACCCTCTCTCCAAGGTGACTTCAGTTGGCTCACAAATATAAAAAACATCACATAGCTATAAAATCATAAAAACCTTACTTAAAAACCATTAAAACCATTAAAATACCATCCCCAACAACCACAACTTAACCCCACCCCAACCCGGCGGTCCTCATATAGGCCAGTGAGGTGGGGTTACTGCACTGGCAGCACCCCATACCTGCTTTTCAAGCCAGGTTTTAAGGTATCTCCTGAAGGTCACTAGCTCTGCCTGGAGGCGCAACTTGGTCAGCAGGAGGTTCTACCGGGCTGAAGCAGATACTGAAAAGGTCCTCCTTCTAGTACTAGAGAGGTGAGCCTCCCTAGCCGATGGCACCATCAGGGAGCCCCTCTGGTCTGCTCTAGTGGGATGGGCAGATGTCCTTGGGATAACATGGTCTCTTAAGTACCCTGCTCCACTACCATGTAGGCCATTAAAGGTCAACACCAGCACCTTAAATTGCTTTTTACCCATGATCCCTTCTATATTCAAATCCTCCCTTATACTTTTAGCTAAAATCTCCATTGCCATAATAAACAGGATAGGAGATAATGGACAGCCCTGCCTAGTACCAGCCTCTAGCTTTACCACATCTGTACGCTCCTCATTTACTCTAACCCAAGCATTTCCTTTTTGGTATAATAAATCTATAACCCTATTGAATTTATCCCCAAACCCATATTTTTAACTATTTCCTTAATTGAAGACCACTGCAATGAATCAAATGCTTTAAAAATATCCAATGATAATAATCCCACCTTTTCCTTTGTTTGATAAACATTGTCTATTAGATCTAATACCCTTCTAGTCAGGTCCGCCATGTGTCATCCTTTTAAAAACCCAACTTGATCAACATTTATATATTCCCCCATGAAACTATTTAAACGGTTAGCCAAAATTGCTGTGAAGATCTTCGCATCTTGATTTATAAGTGAAATTGGTCTGTACGAATCCACTCTTTCCAAATTCTTACCCGGTTTTGGCAGAAGAACGATTGTAGTGTTATACCATGAAGTCGGAATTGGTCCTCCATCTAGTATATAATTATATAACTTCACCAATTTCGGGACCACCTCCTCTTTAAATTCTTTATAAAACTCTGTCAATAATCCATCATCCCCCGGGGCTTTCCCTATCTTCAGTCCGCTTATTACCTCCTTAACCTCTTTATCAGTGATCTTTTCCTCCATTTTCTCCCTATGCTCTTGTTTTATTCCATTCCCTAATTGTCTCTCCAATATCTTTTTAAGCTTCTCCAAATCTACTTCCTTTTTTGCATATAATACCTGGTAAAATTCCCTAACAATTTTACATTTATCACTATTCTTATTACACCTTGAACCTTGCCTATCAACCAATACCCCAATTTCTCTTTTTTCCCTTTTAACCTTGGATGCTCTTGCTAATAATTTTGAGTTCTTATTACTAAATTCAAAATATTCTCTATTTAAATAGATCAAATCTCTTTTAACTTTATCGATATCCTTACCCATTACTTCTGCCTTAAGTCCTTGTAATTTCATTAAAAAAATTTGTCTTTGTTTTTTGCATGCTCCTCCTGTAATTGTTTTATTTCTCTTTCTTTTTCTATCTGCTCTGCTTTATATTTTTTATACTTGAAGCTTGCCAATTTTATACTTTCCCCCCTAAAAACTGACTTCATGGTATCCCATACAACATTAAAATTGACCTCATTGTTGTCGTTCCACTGCCAACTTTCTTTCCAACTTTCCATAATTGCCTCTTTACTTTTCTGGTCTTTGAACAAGTTAGGATCGTACCTCCAATTTCTTACTCTTCGAATATTTTTTTGTGCTTTCAATTCCAAATATACTTTAGCATGGTCTGATTCCTTAATAATCCCAATTTCCGTACCTTCTATATCCCCAATTAAATTTTCGGAAAGTAAAAGTGAGTATGTATGCAGACGATACATTGCTTATGGTGAAGCACCCAGAGTTGGTAATGGACAGGATTAAAGATCACTTACAGGTATTTCAAGCTATAACTGGATTAAAGATAAATTGGGATAAATCAGAACTGATGCTGTGCAATTTGAAACCAAGTGAGATGTGTAGGATAGTGTCGACACAATATACAAATTAAAGATAAGCTGAAATATTTGGGGATAATCATTTCAAACAAATTAGAAGAACTTAAACGATTGAACTATGACAGCTTGAAAATGGAATTTAAGAACAAAATACAAGAGCTTCAGAAGTTAAAGTTGTCATGGTTCGGAAGGATTGCTATGTGTAAAATGATATTGCTACCAAAGATTAACTTTTTATTTGATACATTAGCGATCCACTTGAAAGAGAAAGAAATCAATGAGTTTCAAAAGATGTTTAATGGTTTTTGTAATGGAGGTAAAAAATCTAGGCTCCCAAAGAAGCTATGGTACTTGTCTCAAAAAAAAAGGGGGTTTGGGTATGCCGAATTTTCTAGCATATTATCGAGCTTTTCAAGTTAAGAATGTTGTGAAGATTTTGGCAAGAGAAAAGACAATTTGGGAGCAATTGGAGATGAAGGAATATAGAAATATTGGAAATATGATTTTTTGGGGAATAAATGATAAGGTGAAAAGGTCAAATAATACTATGATGAGAGGTCTCATGGAGGTGTGGAAGAAGGTAAAAAAGGACATGGTCCCAAATCTCTCTCCAATTTTGGAATTGACTGATATGATGTGTTTCCCAATAAAGTTAGATAAGGAAAAAATTGAAATACTGGATAAAAATGGGATCCTTTTATTGAAGGATTGGTTAAAAATTTGTGATTCTGATATTGAGCGGAAAAAAATATTTGAGATATTAAATTTGAATTGGTTTCAGAAGTTAAAGGTGGACAACTGGAACAAAAAATATAAAAAAGAAGTAGGGTTAGATAGAATACATACAGAATTTGAGGAGCTGGTAAGGAAGATTAGAAAAGGGGAAAGCAGTATTAAAGGTCTTGTAAGTAAGCTTTATAACATATTGAGTAGAGGTGCAGATCCACTGGACGATTTGAAACGGAAGTGGGAACAAAATTTGAATATAACAATTGGGGAGATTCAGTGGAAAAATAAATGGAAAAAGAGGATTATGAGAACAATGTCTGTAAGAATTAAAGAACATAATTTTAAAATGTTGTGGCAATGGTACTTGACGCCATTAAGACTTTACCAGATGGACAATAAAAGAGATAAGTTATGTTGGAGATGTAGAGAATTTGATGGAACATATGAACATATGTGGTGGAGTTGTAAAAAAATAAGGGATTTTTGGGGGAAAATAGAAGGTGAGTTTGGTGAAATAATGGGTAGAAGTGTTAAGTTGGTGTCAAGTACCATTCTTTTAACAAAAGTGGAAGGTTTGGGTTTAAATAAGGAGGAAAAAGAATTATTGGAAATTGTATTGACAACGGGTAGACAATGTATAGCTAGAAATTGGAAAAATGATATAGATATACAGATTGGAGAATGGTATAAAGAAATGTGGAGTTTAGCACTAAATGATAAATTGACATGGGAGATTAAAGTGAAAAGAGACAACTTAAGAGAGAATAGATTTTGGAATATATGGAAACCATTTGTGGACCATTCTTGTATGGCAAATGATAGTTCAGGACCAGTACCATCTCAAAGAAGCTTCTGGAGCTGAGCAGAAAATGAACTCTCCGGGCATTGTATATATTCACAGGGTGATTATTATTTATCTAAAGATTAGTGATAGCGCAGAAAGTTCTTATTATTTTGGATCTTGAAATAATGGCTTTTAATATTCGGTGGTTATATAGTAATTAATGAGTCTAGATATTGTTATGTGCTAACATTTAGTAATGTCTGTTAAGATGATATTATGGTTTTGTTTATGTATTGTATTGTTAGTCATTGTTTTCCTTTCTTTTTTGTATGTCTTTGAAAAAAAATTCAATAAAAATTTATTTAAAAAAAAGGAATTGGAAAAAAAGAAAAAAAGTTGCTTTTTAAAGGGCTTTTTAAATTTAAAAAGCGAATAAACTAGAAGAGTGAGTGCAGCTCTCCACTTCTGGAAGTTGCCTGTCCCTACAGAAAAAAGAAATTGGGCTCACCCCAAAATTACTTATTGGGAGCTAAGGCTATGAAAACATTGCTGATTGTTGGTTTTGTGGCTAAAGGTAAAGGTAAAGGTTTCCCTTGCTCGAAAGACAGTCATATCCAACTCTAGGATGCAGTGCTCATCTCTGTCTCTAAGCCGAAGAGCCAGCGCTGTCTGCTTCAGCAGATGTTTCCGTGGTCATGTGACAGGCAAGACTAGACACTGGAGCAAACGGAACACTGTTACCTTCCCACCAAAGTGGTCTCTATTTATCTACTTGCAATTTCTTGCTTTTGAACTGCTAGGTTGGCAGGAGCTGGGACGAAGACGGGAGCTCATTTCCATCCTGCAGTTCTTGGGAATTGAACTGCTGGCCTTACGCTTCCCAGTCAGCGTCTAGAGTAAAATTTTAATTGCCATTTCCCTAGATTATGACTTCAGTCCAATTTGTTAGCCCTACTATAATAGATCTATTGGATCACTGGCACTATTCACCAGTAAATTTAGAAAGTCTGCTCTAGATAGGATGAGCAATTGAATTAAGCATACAGTAAAACCTCACTTTTCAAAAGTAATCCGTTCCACAGGACGTTTCGTACTACGGAAAATCTGTAAAGCAAAGCTCCCACAACAATGCATTGCATGGTTTGCCATAGGCATGCATTGAAAACAAAAATTCCTCATCATAAAGCATGGTTTCCCATAGACAATACCAATTAATCCATTCCAGGGGAAAATCTGTAAACCGAGACATTATTTTCAATGGAATTTCATTTGTAAAGCAAAAATTACATTAAACGATGCATTCGTAATGTGGAGTTCCACTGTACTGCCAATTTGCCACTGTAGATTACCAATTTAAGAAGCAGATTCCAGCAATTTTTGTAGTTTGTCAGGCAAGCATATCAGACAAGAAACAAATGAACAAAAGACCATTATGGCAGAAGCTTGTTGCTGTTATTTTTATGTATTGTCAAGTCACCTCTGGGTTACGGTAGCTCCATGAATGAACAATCCTCCAAATCTCCTGTTCTGAACAGCTCCGCTCAGCTTTTGTGAATGCATGCCTGTAGCTTCCTTTAGTCATCCCTTCTCATATTTGGTTTTCTCTTTTGGTGCTACCTTCAGCCTTTTCATGCATTATTGTCTTTTCAGGAGAATCTTCTCATTATGTGGCCAAAATATGGCAGGCTGAATTTCATCATTTTTTCCGCTAGGTCCTGCTTGTTTGTCTTTCTGGTAATCCAAGTTATCCACAGAGATTTCTCAAGAATTACAAATGAATCAATCTTTTTCTTGTGAGCTTTATGATCTAGCTTTCACGCTCATACATGGTGATCGAGAATGCAAAATACAGTTTAAGCAACTTTCCTAACAAATTGAAAAGTCAACATAAGAAACAGATTTCCATTCCTAAACTCAACTAACCACAAAACAGAACAATTGTGGATTGAAACAAAGGATTGTCAGGGAAGAATGAAAAAAGACAACTCCTGTAGTCAAAAGAAAATAAAAACCTAGAATTATGATGGTGAACCTTGGCACTCCAGGTGTTCTTGGACTTCAATTACCAGAAGCCCATGTCAGCACTCCTGCTGATCAGGGCTTCAGAGAATTGAAGTTCAAGAATAGCTGGAGTGCCAAGGTTTGCCATCACTGACTTAGAACAATGATGGAAGAAAAAATTAAAAATAATAAAGGACAGCCAGGTAGAAAAAGTAAAAAGTGACAAAAATAAGGTACAAACCCTGCATACAGATTTTCTCTGACTCGCATAGATTATGGTTATTTACAATAACCAATGCAAAGCAATAGAAGAAAACAGCAAAAAGGGAAAAACAAGATATCTTGTCCAGAACAGCCAAGAAATCTAAGACAAATTTAAGCCTATATTAGAAATACCAACAGGAAAACATACTATATATTCAGAGAAGGAAAGGAGAAAATAGAACATTATACTGTTACAGTATACTTATATACCTAGAAGAGAAACATGGATTACAGACTTCTATAAAAAGGGATAATATGGTGTAGAACCTTTTAGCTTTTATAAAGCAATTAGCAGGGGGTACCCACTTTGCTGGGTAGTGAATCCTCACTGGCGCTCTGGGCAGCAGCTGCTTGCGGCAGCCTTGCCTCAAACGGTGGTGCCATGGTGGTCGCTGTGGCTGCCTTTGGTGGCCTTGCCACTGGGGTTCCCTGTGCCTGTGGCGGTCTCAGCTCTGGCGCGGTGTCTATTGCCAACCAGAGCGCCCCATTTGGAGCACTCCATTCGGCGGGAATCCTCCGTATTATCCTCTACTGGCTGGTTGGCATTTGAGCCAGAGGATGGCCCTTCTCCATCAGGCAGGGGCTGAACGGTGCGCTCCGGTCAACCCATGCCTGCCAGAGAAAGTGAGGTGGCTGGGCCTTCTCTGGGAGGCCGGGGTGGATCAGAGTGCTCCACTTGTCCCCTCCTGCCGGAGAAGGCCTGGCCACCTCACTTTCTCTGGGAGGCAGTGGCTGAACAGAACGCTCCATTCAGCCCCCCTCCCGGAGAAGGCCTAGTCGCCTCGCTTTCGCCGGGAGGCTGAGAGCGCTCTGTTCAGCCCCTGACTCCAGGAGCAGGCCTAGTTGCCTCACTTTTGCTGGGAGGCAAGGGCAGAGCAGAGCGCTCTGTTGCCCCTCCCCCCCCGAGAAGGCCTGGGTGCCTTGCTTTCACCAGGAGGCCGGAGCCTATTGTAGCACTCTGCCACCTTGCTTTCTCCAGGGAGGTGGAAATACGCATGCACCAGAAGCCGCACATGCTCAGAAGCCTTCCCGGAGTTCCAGGCACCGCCCCTGGGCATTGCATGCTGAGGGGGGGGGGCTTTGCGGTTGGTTTTTGGTGTGAAAGACCCCAAAATGGTCTGCCAGTATCCCATCCTGGACACACCTGGGGTTGCTGGTCTCATGCTGTGTGTTGGTATCATACAGTGTGACACCTCAATTTTAATTATATAGATAGGAAGAAGTAAATCACCAGGAATAGAAGAGATACTGATAGAACAATTTAAAGCCACAGAGACTGAATCTTCCAAAATCCTAACAAGAATATGCTAAAAAATAAGAAATACAAAACAATGATCCACAGACTGGAAACATTCAATATAAACCCCAGTCTCCAAGAAAGGTGACACCAAGAAGTGCAATAACCATAGAACCATTGCACTAAATTCCCATGCAAGCACATGCTCGATGTGAAAGCTGGATTCTGAAACAGAAGGAACACTCAGGATCATATTGTGAATATCCACTAGATATTGTACCAAAAAATTCAGAAGGTCAATCTATACTTAATAGACTAGATCCAAATGTTTCACTATGTGGATAATGATAAACTATGGGTTGTTCTAAAAGAATTGGGCACACCTCAGCACTTGATTATTCTGATGTATAACCTGAATTATGGACAAGAACCTACCTTTAGTGCAGAATATGGAGATACAGAATTATTTTATATAGGGTGTCAGACAATGGTGAATTTTATCTAAATGGATATGTTCAAACCATATAGAGAACATAATGAAAGCCAGACTAGATTCAGATGAAGTAGGAGTGAACTTTGATGGAAAGAAACATCAGTAATGTAAAATATGCAGACGATGCCATATAACTAGGAAAAAGCAGAAATAACTTCAAATGACTCTTCATGAAAATGAAGGATGAAAGTAACAGTTGAACATTAAGAAGACACAAATCATGACTATAGAACTACACAGCTTAATGATGACAATAAAGAAATTGAAATAGTAAAAGATTTTGTATGGCTAGTTTCAATCATCAATCTAAATGCAGCCAAGAAATCAGAAGAGTGAGACTTAGAAGGGCAATAATGATGCAAATTAGAAAATATCATCAAATTGAAGGATTTTTCACTGGAGAACAAGGCCATGATCTAAGGAGGGATAGCATATCAATTACTTTTGTATTAATAGGACAAATATATTACTGTGAGTTGGAGTGCCTGACTATGGAGCTAGGGATCAGGAGTCTGAATTGTTTTTGTGCCCTATACGAAAAGAAGAGCCAAGATTGCCTGCAGCATTTATGACAAATGGATATGCCCCATCACTTGTCCTGCCTTGAGCAAGCTGCACAGTTCCAGAAGTAGGGTTGACATGTAATCTATATTTCTCTTTAAAGCAGGTGTGTGCAGATGATAGTCAAAGAACTAGTCATTGGTTTTAAAGTTCTTTGCAGTAGGTTCAAGAAGGCTGAATTCTGCCTAGTTTGGAGTTTTTTTCATGTTTGAGTATAACAAACCAGTGTGCCTGCTTTTCCAACTCTGCAAGAGGGCATGATATGTTGTCCATATTCCTGAGAGACAAATGGACATTGCACATACTTTTATTAAATTCCTAAGACATTTATGTTAACATGAAAAGTTAGATTTACACACTTAAGAAGAAGGATCAATTTCTCCAGAATTTGTACCCACCTGGTCTGCATAGCCAGCATATAGGTAAAGACAATTGCCTGACTGGCTAAGTAAATACACCTCATTTCTGATTCAATAAATTTATTAATTCAAATCAAAACCCAGTTATTTTGTGTGAAGACTTTTAGGTCACTAGATTCATTAGAATCTTAGAAATAATTAAAGAAAACAACTTTTATGATTGGAGTGGCACACTTCCAACTTCTTTTGGAGTTGTTCAACCAGTATTACTCTTTGGCTGTTTAAGTAATTTATTTGCTAACTATTTAATTTTTTCATTTTGGGAATTGAGCAGCTCTAAATAAATGAATTCAAATTGACCAGTCCATAACCTTGGTTGAGCTGATCATCGAGGTAATTTCCATGAGTCTGGGTCAACCTGCAGTGTGATTAAAATGCAAACTGGGGTCTATTGCTGCCTGGATATGTAGATCTAGTTCCAACAAAGTGGGAGGAGAAAGGTTGGATTTGTTAAACTAATAGTTCAGGGACAAGTGGATGGATGTGTCAGGAGGGTTTGTCCAAGAAGCAGCTCACTGTGATTTTGTTTAGAATTTAGACTTGGGATAACAATTATAGGAGCAAGTGACAGACTTATGATGTTATTGTACTCCTGAAGGGATGCTAGCTTGCAGTATCATTTTCTCACCTTTTACACTAGTGGTGCTGAAGCATAGCAAAAAAAGTAAGCGATCAGAGGGTCTTTGGCTTGAGGCTGGTGATCTTCCCACACTGATGGATCATGTCACTATATGCAGTGCATTGCCAAAGGTTTACACTGGTAAATTTGACTTTTTTTCTTGCTTAGCCTGGAACTTTCTACCTAAAAGTCACTCCATAGTTTTCCTGTCTGATGGTTGGTGGCGATCTGGTCTAGGCCCACTCACCATTCTATCTTATTACATTTTCAGCTTTCCCCTTAAATGTTCTATCAGTGGAATTCACCCAAGGCAATAAAGCGTATCTCATGCACATCAGTTTGAAATAGTCCTATTAGTCACTGCAAACAGGACTGTCAGCACAGCATAGAAGACAGATGTCTAACGCCATTATTTTATGGCTAATAGCAAAGTGAGATCACACAGAACTAACTCTTCATCATTGTGTATTTAAGGCACTTGCTTAAGGTTACTGCTATTCTCTCATTTTCACAGGCTGAAAAAATTGAAGGACCATCCTTATGCAATAGCTTGACATGCATTATTGAACTTGAATGTGTAACAATTTCTCTCTGACAGATGGTGTGTTTATATAGGAGACCAGACCTTAAGAATTCACATAGAGGCTGCTACTACTCATCATCATTGCTGTTACTGTTAAGATATGGCTAACACTGCTCATCCCTGGCAAAGTCAAAGGAGACCTAGAGTTGCTCAGTCTCAAACTTTGGACATGAGGCTCAGTTTTTTCGTTTACTTTTAGGTTTTGGCCCTGAAATCTCAGAGAACAGGATACTGCTGAACTTGCAACCCTGATTTTGTTGCATAGTTCATCCATGTTTGTAGATCCTAAATTACCTTTCTTCCACCTGTGGTTTAGAAAGCAGTTTTCATTTCCGTTTTAGTAGTACACTTGCACCCCACTGTGGGCTTTTAGCTGGCAAATCTCTCCCAACAGACTCCTGAAGACAGACCTTTATTTTCATTCATTATTTCATCTCCATATTACCTCTTCTTATCAAACACATAACATAATTTTGCAATTGTTGCTGATGGGTTTTCACCTGGTGATATCACCCTGTTTCACATTACTGAAATCTCAGGGATTTGTTGGTTGTTGTCAACCTGGCAGGCCCATCTTTGGCTAATATTTCAGGACATGTCCCTCAATTGCTTCTATGACAGGGAGGACTAGCCTTGTATATATTTATTTACATCTCTGCAGGCGCACCCCCCAATAAAGGACTCAGACACCAATGAAAGTGGATAACGGCATTGGGCCACACTTATTGATTCATGCCCTAGTCCGAATTATAAATTTCTATTGGTAATTGACCAATTATAATTCTTAAGGCAAGCAGGCCGAAGTAACACTGGTAAGGTACCACCCAAAATTGCCAACGGCAATTGTTACAATGTATCTATTTGTATCAATTTGTTTGTTGACAACAAGCAAATTGTTGACCGTAGTCAATATCTAACTAATGACCCCACCCTCTGACGCGTATCCGTAAAATCACGGGGTGATGCATGCTGTCTAGCTGTAGCCATCACCTCGTCGCCTGGTTCGTCGTTGACCGGACAACGTTTAACCAACTTATACCTGTCTAGTGTTGTCCAGTCAATTGCGAACCTGCCGGATACCTGTGGGTCATCAATGTTTACCTTACCAGTGCTACCCGCCCATGTGACCAAAGTCAACAGCAGCAACAGAAAAAAAAACCTATATCAAACCATAGCAACAGTGTGGGATGGGCGAAAAAACCAGGACCCAAGAGCCAATTGTGAGTCCCAGCCAAAAATTCCCACCCGGCCCCGAAGCGACCAAAATATCACACTGTTAACTAGGGAGGGGGTGGAGGGGAAAAACTTCTCCGCTCCGTCGCTTCGCAAAATGGCAGCTCGGCTGCCTCATGGCCGCCCCTTATATAAGGGTGCTGGCCACGCCCCCTAACTACCCGGATGTCTTCGTCCGGTGGGGGGACGCAAAGGGCACGGCGGCCATTTTGGCGCCGCGCTTGCATTGCAGGCACACCCCCCAATAAAGGACTCAGACACCAATGAAAGTGGATAACTGCATTGGGCCACATTTATTGATTCATGCCCTAGTCCGAATTATAAATTTCTATTGGTAATTGACCAATTATAATTCTTAAGGCAAGCAGGCCGAAGTAACACTGGTAAGGTACCACCCAAAATTGCCAACGGCAATTGTTACAATGTATCTATTTGTATCAATTTGTGTGTTGACAACAAACAAATTGTTGACTGTAGTCAATATCTAACTAATGACCCCACCCTCTGACGCGTATCCGTAAAATCACCGGGTGATGCATGCTGTCTAGCTGTAGCCATCACCCCGTCGCCTGGTTCGTCGTTGACCGGACAACGTTTAACCAACTTATACCTGTCTAGTGTTGTCCAGTCAATTGCGAACCTGCCGGATACCTGTGGGTCATCAATGTTTACCTTACCAGTGCTACCCGCCACACGGAGGGGCTTCAAAGAAGGCTCGACCCCCCCCAGACCATCAGCTCGGTCAACAGGCCTGCTCGCCAATCACCCAACAGGAGGTCCATACCTCCTCGCGACAGATGGACCCCATCCCCTGCATACAGGCCATAATTTTGCAAACTAATGGAGGGGTGACGACTGACCCGCCCCCAACCCCTGCTGACAATAAACCGGGCAACAGCCCTGTTCACCATGCGTCTAGCCCGGTCCAGGGCCTGGAGGTTGAACCCTCCCCTATACGCGTGCCGTGGCACCATGTCTGACCAAACGAGGGTTGTGGCGGGCCACACGTAATGCAGGTAGGCGAGGTCGCCGCAAAACGCATGCTTGAGCGATAGGCCGGTGACCTGACCTAAATCATTGCCCCCAAGGTGTATGATCAGGATGTCAGGCGGGTCAGCACTCCGGCCCGAGAAAAGGAATGGCAACAGCTCCCTCCACAACATCCCAGGCTTACCATACCATGTGAGACTTGCGTATGCACCCAGTCCCAGTCGGGGTCCCCACTCTGTCACCGCAGCGTAACGCGCTGCCCTGTGCACGTAGCTATGGCCCACCAGCCATACTGTCACCGGCGTAATACGACACCCAGGGTCTGTCAAGGAAAAAACGAATAGAGAAAAGGTACGGTGACTCGACTGGTACTCTCGGTGAGAGAGGGCGGACATAAAATTGAAAATATTGTGATCCCCACCGCCCCATACGGCGTATCTCAGCCCTGGAGTACCCAAAAGCCGCCACCGTGGAAGCCGCCCCTATTCTGAATGAATGGGTGCCGTAACGGGCCCCGGGGAGGCCGACACCTGCCAGCGCTTTGCCGGTCACCTTCCAAAATTGAAATTTAGGAAGGGGAGACCCATCTTGGTGACAGAAAAACGGGCCATGGTGCGTGCCACTCAGTGCAAGGAACTCCTGTAGGGCACCAACCGGATAGATGTCTGCCAAAGAACACCGTAGCAGTCTTACTCCACTGCCTACGCCATGCTGATCCGTCTTAGAGGAGCGTATCCTCAACTGAGCCCAGTCTTTGGCCACATAGACATCTTCGAGTTCCAGTGCCCTACGACTAGCATCCGCCTTAGACAGCATCACAAGCTCGCTGATGCGGAGCACTCCAAAAAAGGCCACCGTTGTAGCCGCATGAAACAGGGCTGCCTCATACCTATCAAAACATAGGTCCTGCCAGCCCTGTGCCAGTTGGGTAAGAACCCCTGGGGAAATTGGGTGGCGGTCGTCCGGGCTACGCCCACGCTCCCGCACCCACCCCTCCAAAACGTTCCTCACACGGAAGTCAGCGGTACTGTCCGCATGTCCGCCTACTTTGGCCATGAAAGCCAGCGCTGACAGCCTGGATGCTATGGTTCGAGGTGCGAGGCCCTGGGAATGCAGGTCAACCATGAATTGAAGTATATGGGCCACCGGGATAGGCCAGGTATCTGGCAGCCGGGATTGGGCACAGAATGCCCTGAAAGAATTAAATGTGTGTTGATACGCCTTACACGTGCGTGGCGCTAGCGACATGCCGATCGCCCGGTTCACCTCTCCTTGCCAAAGGTCCATATCTCGTCCGGGAGCGGCGAGGGAAATTCCTCTGCATCCGGGGCCAAGGCGCGGAACCGGGAGATCTGCAGGCGGGACAAAGCATCAGCGATATCATTATTGACCCCCGGGACATGCCTGGCCCGGAACAGCACATTAAGGCGCAGGCTGCGCAGTACAAACTGGCGCACCAGGTCCATCACCCTGGGTGATTTGGAAGTCTGTGAGTTGACAATGTGGACAACGGCCGCATTGTCACACCAGAAATGAACGGCCGAGTTGGCCCACTCATCACCCCATAGCATCAAGGCCCCCAGGATGGGAAAAAATTCCAGGTACGTGAGGTCCCGCAGGCGCCCCGTACCTGACCAGGGTGGTGGCCACCCACCATAGGCCCACTTCCCATTGAAGTACATCCCATAACCCAGGGACCCAGAGGCATCGGACTGTATCTGGAAACGAGGGGAAGCCAGAAGGTCAGACCTCCAAAATGACACCCCATTGAACTCCTTCAGGAACTGGAGCCAGATAAGCATATCTGCCTTAATGCCCTGGGTTAGTCTGACCCTATGGTGGGGCCTGGACAAGCCTGTCATTGCGTCGCACAAGTGCCGGGCAAATGCCCTGCCCGGTGCGACCACCCTGCAAGCGAAATTGAGATGACCATGCAACACCTGCAGGTCCCACAGTGATGCCTTGCGTTTAGCAAGCAAGTCCGAGATAAGGGCCACTATCCTTGACACCTTATCCCCTGGTAACCTAGAAGCCTGCGCTACCGTGTCAATCTCCACCCCCAGGAAGACTAGCTGTGTAGATGGGCCCTCGGTCTTTTCGGGCGCTAAAGGGACACCCAGTTCCTCCATTAGCGTCTGAAATGTGTTGAGGAGACGTTTACACGTGTCCCAGCCCCGTTCACCCCCGAATAAAAAATCATCCAGGTAATGGGCTACAGACCGGGACCCTGACCTGCGGACAAAAGCCCACTCTAGGAAGGTGCTAAAACGCTCGAAGGCCGAGCACGATATGGAACAGCCAAAAGGCATGGCCTTATCGAAATAATACTCACCCCGGAACTTAAAACCCAGCAACTCAAAGTCACCCGGGTGAACAGGCAGGAGGCGAAAGGCAGACTTAATGTCGCACTTAGCCAACAGCGCACCCGGGCCACATGAGCACACCATGCGCAGTGCCTGGTCAAAAGATGTATACCTGACCGAGCAAAGATCATCAGGGATAGCATCATTGACCGATCGGCCGGCTGGGTAGGACAAGTGATGGATCAGGCGGAACTCGCCCGGTGACTTCTTGGGCACCAAGCCCAAGGGTGACACTTTAAGGTTGGGGAACGGGGGTGCAGGGAAAGGGCCAGAGACCCTGCCCACATCAACCTCCTTAGAAATGCTGGCGGCAGCCACCTCCTCCCTCCCCTTAAGGGACAAAAGGTTGGGGGCATCTTGGGGGGACCTATCACCCTGGAAAGGAATACGGAACCCCAGTCGAAAACCTTGAAGCAGGTAAATCGCATCTGCCCCCCTCGGGTACGATGCGAGCCAACGCTCCAGCATGTCCACATTAATTGGGGAGGGGGCCTTTCGGTGGACCAGCTCCCTCTGCAGCAGTCTTGCCAGCCCCTTGTCCACCCCTACCTTTGCCCCGCACCCCTCCAGACCTGGGGCAAGCGGAGGCCGCATGGGGGCCAGCACAAGAGGGACACTCATGCCTATATCGGCAATTCTTCCTACTGCATGAACCATTGGACGAGAAAGTCCAGCACAGCAGGCGGGCTGGAACCCCCTGCCCCCCCACCTGGCGGGGTGTCTGTGCTGGGGCCGCTCGCTGGACCGCATGTCCACAATGGTATCTGTCCCCAGGCGCAGGGCACGTGGGAGTCATATACAGAAGCCACAGCTTCTGGCAGGGCTCATCCCACCTCATCTCAGGGTGCAGGGGAATCCGCATACGGAATTCCTCGTCGTAAGCCAACCATGACGGGCCCGGGAAGTCGACCATCGCCCGGGAAATGTTGTCCAAATACTGGACCATCGGAATTGCCAAATCCGGCCGGGCCCTGAGGTAGACCGCCATGTATATAAGGTACGCCGGCAACAAATTGGCCCACGTACGTGGCGGCTTACGACGACGTGCCTGTTCCTTATCCTTCTCATTCTGCCCCTCCCTCTCCTCTTTGGTGGGCTCTCTGTTAAGGAGGGAGAAGATGTCCACATACTCCCCACGCCAGATCTTCTCTTCGGTGGCCTGGGCCAAATGGTCCCCCAGGGGCAAGGAATACCCCACTGTCGGCAATGCTGACACCGGCACAGTGGGGACCACAGGGATCTGAAAAGGAGCCTGGACCAACCCGGCCACCCCTAACACATTCCCAACTGAATAAGAGGTACCACCCAAAACTGGGCCCTGGGTGAGCAATGAAGTCGCCGGGTGGGACGTCGGAGACTGAACCGTCGCACCACCCATGCGAGGCCACGGCCACTGGAATGCCCCCCCAACGTGGGTAGGTGTGTGGGTGCACTAGATTGAACCGCATACTCACATACAGCACCCCCGCGGGCCGCCCCCACCGGGGGTTCCGGCCCGCTGGGGGCGTCAGAGCTCATGACCGCAATTGAGCTCGTCGACGGGGCCTGACTAGCATCAGCCTGTTGAGTGGGGAGCTGCGAGGCAGCGGCTGAAGCCGGCCCACGCGCCTCGGGCAGCTCGACCCATCCTGCCGCCTGCCGCTGACCGGCAGGCAATGGATCAACCTGCACCCCAAAAGGCACCCCCGGGTGGCTAACCCTCGCGAGGGATGCCTCGAGGGCCGCAACGCGGGCCAGAAGGGCCTCAACACTAACGTAGCCCCCCAAACCAAGTGGGGGCAAAGGGCCAGCCGGCCCACTGGGTGCAGGCGCCGGCCCAGGTCCCTGAACCCCGGGGCCCATATACGGCCACGACCCCAGGCCCGGCACCTGCAAGGCCGGGGGGGTACCCTGCCAGGGAAGGGATCCCAGCCACCCCCCATGGCTGAAAACCCCCGCAGGAAGCTGCGGACCCATGGAAGAAGGCCCCGCAGAATGGGCCGAGCCAGAGGCAGTGGCCACTGCTTGTGGGCCAGGGGCCGCGGCCCCAGCTGGGCCGGTACGCAGACCCCCGGCCTTGGGCCAAGGGGTAATTAACCCCATCCCACCGGTCCCGGTGGGCTCAGGCAAAGGAGGCCGCTGGGAAAGCGCAGCCGCGGTCCTCCGACCCGTCTGGTGCCTCCGCGCAGAACGAGCCGCGTTCGCAGTCACCTTCTTCTTCGAGGGCATAGCAGCTAACGATGGGAAGCCTAAAAGTCAAGAAAATCAGCAGCCAGAGGCTTCCCCGAGCAAGGCAAGAGCGACGGAGGTAAGAGAGAAAAACTTCTCCGCTCCGTCGCTTCGCAAAATGGCAGCTCGGCTGCCTCGTGGCCGCCCCTTATATAAGGGTGCTGGCCACGCCCCCTAACTACCCGGATGTCTTCGTCCGGTGGGGGGGGGGCGCAAAGGGCGCGGTGGCCATTTTGGCGCCGCGCTTGCATTGCCTATATCATGCAGACTGCTTTCACAGAAGGAATTAAGTATCTGTAGCAGATGAAGGCTAACACACTGAAATACAATATTCACACCAAAGAATGTGTAAGTGAATTCCATCTCTCACCAAATCAAGCTGCCTGAAGTCTTATTTGTTCAGGAATCCAGCAAGAAAATCTTGGACAGATGGTCTCTCATAACCCTCATCCATTCATTGGTAATCTCACAGATTAACTACTGTAATGCTCTCCACTTGGGGCTGCCCTTGTATTTGATATGGAGATTACAGCGGCTCCAGAATGCAACAACCAGGCTGGTGACAGGCTTAAAGAAATTTGATCATATTTCCCCATCCTTGGCAGGTCTGTACTGGCTACCTGTTGCTTACCATGTCAGATACAAGGTGATAGTGTTATGATAAAAGGCCCTATGTGGTTTGAGATCTTGTTATCTGTTGGAGCGCTCTCCCTCAGAACAACTCCCCACATCACCCATTCATCACAGTCAGTGCAGCTCTAGGTGCCAACCCTGAGGATGGCTCTAAAGTCTATAACTAGAAATAGAGCCTTCTTGGTGGCGGCACCAACACTGTGGAACAGTCTACCGTGTATCTGCACCAAGCCCCCATCACTGGCAATCTTTAAAACACAATTAAAAACTCTCTTATTCAAGGAGGCTTTTCAGGGTGTTGTCCCTTTGGTGATAAATTAGTCAGTCAGATAAATTAGTGAGTCCCTATACCCTCAGACGCCAGTTACTTTACTTTGTTTTGTTTTAGTTTGTGACATATTTGTTTTTTTTAATTTGCTGTGTGTTCTGTTGTTATTTGTTATCCGTTTGTACACTGCCCAGAGTGGGATACCACCCAAATGGGTGGTACAGAAATGCAATAAATAAATAAATAAATAAATATTTCCTGACTCGATGTAGGTGAGCAATCTATCCTTTCCCACTGTTATTTACAACAGGAAACATGTCATATGGGTTCTGATGACCCACTTTACATACCACTAATTCACAAAAAAGTGTGGGTAGATGATCATTAAAATACAGGAGCAAAATCCAACCAAGGTGCTCAGTGGCATCTCAGTGGGAGCAATAAGCTTATGGACATCATGTCTAAAGCAAGGTATCCCGGTACCACTCCATGTATAGGAACAGGTTTCCACTTGTAATATGCTGAATGAGAAATTGCAGGTGCAAACAAGTTCTGGACATAAACACCTCTTCCCAGTTGAGCTACCAGGACTGTGCGGATGTAGAGGTTGCTTTCCCAGAGCTGGCCCTCTTATTGAGCAGAGTGGAACTGCCACCATAAGCAGAATGTTTGGAATGTCATGAAAGGGCAGCAACTGGATAGTTACCAATATATTTTTTACTGCCTAGGATCAGAAGAGGCACTCACTGAATTTTCTTTTATGGATGGCATAATAACATGGTTGCTTTTAAGCACTACATACCATGATCTAAGTGGGTAAAAAGCACCATTTTCTTCTCTACTAGAGACAGGAGAACAGCCCTGCTTTGATTTGCTCTTTACAAAAAGAGTCAATGCTGCTTCTGAAAGAGACTGGGGAGTGCCCTTTCCTCTCTGATGGATAAATATTCAACAAAATTATGCCTTAAAAATGGTACTGCCAATGCATGCACATACGATATCTAAAATAGGGCATGTAAGGCTTAACATCCAGGGAATTATGTTTAAATTTGCTGACAGATATAACTATGATTCTGCTCACTGCCCAGCTTCTTTTGGTAGACTATGAACCATTGTGTCATATTTTCAAATTTACTTCAATAGACAGATTTTAAATCATGGTTTAAATAAGTTCCAAATTTAAACATGTTACATTTTTGTCTGGTTGTAGTTTTATCTTTGCTAGACACAGAACAATGTTGGTAACAGCACGTTTTAGAAAACAGAACTGCTACATTATTACATCCCATAAATTGACCAGACAGGAAACAGACAGACAAATTCATCAAGAAATGTAATCACTTTTTCCTAATAATGCATCACCCCAGGAAGGATAATATTCAGCAAACACCTGCCTAGTAATAGAACGTTAATAAAATTTTATAAAAAAAGAAGCCTGTTTGCTTAGTCTGGCTGTAGATAGAACACTTTATTGCTGTTGAATGATATGACAGTAGCAATATATTGGGGTGTTGTTGTTGTTGTTGTTGTTGTTGTTTTGGGGGTTTGATGTTCTGGTAGAAATGCCAAGCAGCCAGCATAACAGGGCCAAACAACTTTATTAGGCAGTCAGAACATGGGGAGCAATGGCGCAGCACTGCTAAATATATACACTCAGAAATGGATACATCTGGGCGGAAAACGACAGGAAGGGGAGTGGGGTGACTGGGAGGTTATTGGACTGGAGTGAAGACTGTACAGGCTACATAGTTTAGGCAGGAATGCAGTCCCGCAATATTTCAAGACCAAAAAGAAGGAGACAAAATGGAGGATCATACTGATCCCAATTACATTACAAAAAATTACAGCAATAAATGTATTCAAACACAACATTCCTCCCCCTAGGATGGGACGAAGTCCCTCAGCCATTGGGGAGGCTTACAAACCCTTTTAGGTTAAGAACATAAGAACATAAGAACAGCCTTGCTGGAACAGGCCACAGCCCATCCAGTCCAGCATTCTGTCTCACACAGTGGCTCACCATTTCCTTCAGGGTATTCCCAAGGAGATGCCTTCCCCTGCGTAGGATTCCCTGGAAATGGCATTGAGAGATATCCTGCCTATCTCTCCAACCCGGAGGTTGTCCTTAAGTATCCATAATTATAGCCATTGATCCCCTTGTCCTCCATGAACTTGTCTAATCCTTTCTTAAAGCTGTCAAGACTGACAGCTATCACCACTTCTTCTGGCAGGGAGTTCTATAGACCAGTGATCCTCTGGGTGAAAAAGTACTTTCTCTTATTGGTTTGAGAACTAGTACCCAAAAGTTTCATTGAGTGTCCCCTAGTTCTAGTGTTGTGCGATAGGGAAAACAGTTTTTCCTTATCTACTTTGTCCACACCGTGCATGATTTTATAAACTTCAATCAGGTCACCTCTTAGACGCCATCGCTCAAGAATGAAAGTCCCAACCGTTGCAGCCTCAGATGGTAAGGAAGGTGTTCCAGTCCCCTAATCATTCTGGTTGCCCTCCTCTGCACTTTCTCCAACTCCATAATATCCTTCTGGAGGTATGGCGACCAGAACTGTGCACAGTATTCCAGATGGGGCCTCACCATAGATTTATAAAGAGGCAAAATGACACTTGCTGACTTATTTTCTATACCCGTCCTAATGATCCCTAGCATTGAGTTTGCTTTTTTTACTGCTGAGGCACACTGGGTTGACACCTTCATTGAGTTGTCCACCAGGACACCAAGGTCCCTTTCCTGGTTTGTCGCAGAGAGTTCAGACCCCATCAGTTGATAAATGTAATTGGGGTTTTTTGCCCCAACATGCATCACTCTGCACTTACTAGTGTTAAAGCTCATTTGCCACTATTTTGCCCACTCCCCCAGTGTCAAGAGATCCCTCTGGAGCTCCTCACAATCTCTCACAGTTTTCACTACCCTGTATAATTTAGTGTTGTCAGCAAATTTGGCTACCTTGCTATTTACTCCTACCTCTAGATCATTTATGAAGAGGTTGAAAAGCAGGGGTCCCAGTACTGAACCTTGGGAGACCCCACTCTTTACTTCCCTCCACTTAGAGAAGTGTCCATTTAGTGCTACCCTCTGTTTCCTGTCCCTTAGCCAGTTGCTGATCCAGGACAAGACCTGTCCCTTTATTCCATGACTGGCAAGTTTAATAAAGAGCCTTTGGTGTGGGACCTTGTCAAAAGCCTTCTGAAAGTCCAGATAAACAATGTCAACTGGATCCCCCTTATCCACATGCTTGTTGATACTCTCAAAAAATTCTAACAGATTAGTGAGGCATGATTTGCTCTTGCAAAAGCCATGTTGGCTCTCCTTTAGCAGCGCCTTCTCTTCTATGTGCCTATTAATTATATCTTTTAGGATGGTTTCCATCACTATACCTGGGACACATGTCAAACTGACCGGTCGGTAATTTCCTGGATCACCCCTGGATCCTTTTTTGAAAATTGGTGTTACATTTGCTACCTTCCAGTCTTCAGGCACAAAGCCTGATTTGAGGGAGATATTATAAATTATGGATAGGAGATCAGCAATTTCATCTTTAAGTTCCCTGAGAACTCGTGGATGGATGCCATCTGGTCCTAGTGATTTGTTAGTGTTTAGCTTAACAAGACATGCAAGGACCTCCTCCCTGATTATTTCTATCTTGCTTAATTCTTCGGTTTCCCTCCCTACGAAGATAGGCTCTGTTTTGGGCATGTGGTCTCTGTCTTCTTCAGTGAATACTGAAGCAAAGAATTCATTGAGTCTCTCTGCAATCTCTGTTTCCTCTTTAATAACCCCTTGCCTTCCATTGTCATCTAATGGTCCAATGGCCTTCCTAGTTGGGTTCTTATTTCTAATGTACTTAAAGAAGTCTTTGTTATTTCTCTGAGTATTTTTAGCTATACACTCCTCAAAGTCTTGCTTTGCTTTCCTGATTGTTGCCTTGCATTTGTTCTGCCAGAATTTATGTTTCTGCCTGCTGTCCTCATTCGGACAAGCCTTCCATCTTCTAAATGAGCTTTTCTTGCTCTTGATCACTTCCCGAAAAGCTCCTGTAAGCCACATCGGAGTCCTCTTGGACCTGGCAGTGCCCTTTTTCCTTTTGGGTATGCATTCCAATTGGGCCTCTGTTATTGTTTTTGTAAACAGCCTCCATGCCTCTTGGAGTGTTTGGACTCTCTCAATTTTCGCTTTCAGCTTCTTTTTTACTAGTTTCCTCATCTTTGGGAAATTTCCTTTTTGAAAATTTAAGGTCTCTGTGTTTGATTTTATCAGTGACTTGCAGTCTATGATCAAGTTAAACATAACTGAGTTGTGGTCACTATTCCCTATTGGATCAGTCACATTAACATCTTGCACCAGATCCTGAGTATTACTCAGGATCAAGTCAAGGATTCTTGTACCTCTAGTTGGGTCTTCAACCATCTGTCCCAGGGAACAATCATTTAGCATATCTAGGAACTTTATCTCTTTATCATGTGCTGAACAACAGTTCACCCAGTCTATGTGAGGGTAATTGAAGTCCCCCATTATAACCAGGCTTCCCTTCTTGGATGCCTCCTTTACAACATTCTCCAACTGCCAGTCTCCCTCAAGAGTTTGGGTTGGAGGCCGATAGTATATGCCTACTGTTAGACCATCCTTGTTGTTCCTCTGTGTGTTCCTAATCAGGTGTGATGAGGGAAAGAGCCTCAAATTTATTCTGTAATTTCAGACTCTCAGAGTGATCCCCTACTCTTCTCCTCCTTTGAGTCACATTCCTCCAAACATCTCCCTCCTGAGTTAGTGAAGGGCATTCTCCCTCAGAACTGTGCCTTGTCACTTCTTTATCCAGCATAGTCTGCTCCACTCTGTCCAAGAACAGATCAAGCTCCTTAATTTGTTGATGGTTAGATATGCGGGCCTCTAGGTGCTGGACCTTCTCTTCTAGTAGTGCAACAAGCTTGCACTTGCTGCAAGTGTAATTCTCCATATGCTTTGGCAAGAACACAAACATGGCACAAGTATTGCAGGTAACTACAGCTATTCCCTCAGAATCCATTTAACAAGTGCAGTATTCTGGGCCTCAAAAATGCACACGTTTACTATCTTTCTACCTAGTAAGACTATATTCTTCCTTTGTTACTAGTTTGCAATCTCTAACTTCTAACTGCTTCCTCTGTTTGAACAGAGGTGGCTCTCAGCAGTTTAAATTATCAATTTAAATTAGTGGAGGCCTCTAAAGCAGCTCTACTCCAACTGCGAAACTTACCAGTGCTCACTTCCTTTGTTTGGCTCTCCTCAGCAGCAGCTCTGCTTAAGAGCACATGCAGAGTCAAAAGGGCTGACCCTGAAAGAGCTCAGAGCTTTTAAAGGCTAGTGTGGCTCTGCCCCTATGAGTCACAGTTCAGGGAAGGGCCTGGTGTGGCTCTGCCCCCCTGCTTCTGGAAGCTTCTAAGTGCTTCCTCTGTTTGAACAGAGGTGGCTCTCAGCAGTTTAAATTATCAATTTAAATTAGTGGAGGCCTCTAAAGCAGCTCTACTCCAACTGCAAAACTTACCAGTGCTCACTTCCTTTGTTTGGCTCTCCTCAGCAGCAGCTCTGCTTAAGAGCACATGCAGAGTCAAAATGCACATGCATTGGTACCTGGTGGTAAACAAACGTCTTAGGTAGACTTGGTTCCATAGAGTGATACCCGATACTGGGGGCCCTTTCTGAACTTTTTACATCTTGGGAGCACTGTCCTGACTTGAAGGTAGAACCAGGGAGGGGGCAAACTAAATCAAAACCCTGTTTGGAGGAAGCAGGAGCAGGGGATCACTCAAAGTTAATACTAGAATCAGGAGGTGTAAAACACAACAAAAATTCCTGCCTTTGAGAAGTTTGAGTAGGAGGTGACTCAACGAAAACTTGCCTCATTTGGGTGGGAGTTGAGGTAGACTAGAATGCAGAAATACGGGGAGTCTCTTGGGAGAAATCAAAGCCCTGCTTGTCGCATGGATGAGTGGGGGAACACTCTGCAAACTCCCCCCGATCATGTAAACCAAACTCTATATCTCCACATTCTGGGCTTGCTGACGGCCTCCAAAGGAATTGGGGCTGGTTTGAATTAGAAAGCTGGGAATTACAGCTAATGGCCGAGCTGCTGTCCTCATCTCCCCCTGGGAGTAAGCGGGTGGGGGAAGGACCCTAACATGGAATCACAATGAAAAGAATCACCTTGTACCTCTTGAAACTCCGTAACCCTATGTCTGAGCTTGTCGGCATGACGCCACCAAAGCCAACGAGTACCTGTTTTGACATGATAGGACACTGGCCCCATTTGTTCCACCACAATGCCCAGAATCCATGCTGGACCTGCAACCACATAGTTTTGACAATGCACCAGGTCCCCAGCTGAGAATACCTTTTTGTGAGCAATTTCAATATTAACACCCCTATCCTCCACCCTGGAAGGATCCAACTGGTCAAGCAATGAGACCGGCCTCCTGCACATTAGGATTTCGGCTGGTGACAGCCCTGATGCCAAGGGTGTTGTCTGGGAGCACATGAGGAATTGGCAAAGTTGTACCTCAATGTCACCCTGACCCATGTGGCGAAGCACCTCTTTTGTAGTGCAAACCTGACGTTCCACCTAACTGTTGGTGGCAGGGTGGAAATGGGCAGTAGTTACATTCCTTTCCAGGAATGCCTGAAATTCAGCAGAGGTGAACGTTGTTGCGTTATTGGACACTAGCACGTCCGGCAATCCAAAACAACATAACAACCTCCGGAGCTGTTTGATAGTGACTGCAGAAGATGTATTGGGCAAAGGAATTACCTCCAGCCATTTGTAAAATGAGTCGACCACCAGTAGGAAAAGCGTGCCCCGGAAAGGGCCTGCAAAATTGACATGAATCCATGACCAAGGTCCACGGGTGGTGGCCCATTCCCGGATGGGAAGCTGGGACTCCTCAGGCCTTGAACTCTGGCAGCTTCAGCAAGTGCCTACCAATTGTTCAATGTCCCAGAAGTGAATCCTCTCTTCTAATTTGGTGTCCAAAGTACTTCAGCTTCATCTTTACTATTTGACCTTCTAAGAAGCAGTCAGGACTGATTTCTTTCAAGATTGACCTATTTGTTCTCCTCACTGTCCAGGGTACTCTCAAAACTCTCCTCCAACACCATATCTCACACTCTTCTGCGCTCAACCTTCCTAATGGTCCAGCTCTCACAACCATATATTACCACCGGGAATACCATTGCTTTGACTATACGGATTTTTGTTTGCATGGTGATGTCTCTACTTTTCACTATGTTCCCCCAGGTTTCTCATGGTTTGTCTCCCGAGAATCAGTCGCCTCTTTATTTCATGGCTGCAGTCACCATCTGCAGTGATCCTAGATCCCAAGAAAGTAAAATCTGTCACTGCTTCTACTTCTTCCCCATTTACTTTCCAGGTGCTGATAGGGCCTGTTGCCATTTTCTTGGTTTTCTTGATGTTAAGTCTCAGGCCAGCTTTTGCACTCTCTTCTTTCAACCTAATCAGGAGCTTCTTTAAATCTTCCTCACTTTCTGCCATTAGGGTTGTATCGTCTGCATACCTCAAATTGTTGATGTTTCTCCCAGCAATTTTTATCCCATATTGTGATTCCTCCATCCCTGCATTGCACATTATGTGTTCTGTGTATAGGTTGAAAAGGTAGGGTGATAAAATGCAGCCTTGTCTTACTCCTTTTCCTATTCCAAACCACTCTGTCATTCCGTGTTCTGTCCTAACTGTTGCTTCTTGACTCTTGTACATATTTCTCAAGAGGCATATGAGGTGTTCTGGTATTCCCATTTCTTTAAGTACTTGCCACATTTTGTTGTGGTCCACACAGTCAAATGCCTTAGTGTAGTCAATAAAGCAGATGTATACTTGCTTCTGATATTCCTTTGTTTTCTCCATGATCCACCGTATATTGGCAATGTGGTCTCTAGTCTCCCTGCCTCTTCTGAACCCTGCCTGCACCTCTGGCAATTCTCTCTCCATGTGCTGCTGATGTCTATCCTGTATTATGAGCACCATTGTTCGATAATTTGAAAACTCTTTGGCACTACCCTTCTTTGGGATTGGAACGTATACTGATATTTTCCAATCCTGTGGCCACTGTTTTGATTTCCAGATCTGCTGGCATATCGAATGCAGTAATTTGATTCTGTCATCTTTTAGAGCTTTGAAAAATTCAACTGGGATATCGTCATCTCCACTAGCTTTGTTGTTTGCAGTGCTTTTTAGGGCCTTTCTGACTTCACTCTCTTGGATGTCTGGCTCAAGTTCACTGTTCTCATCATTGTGATTATCAGTGGTGTTGAGGTCCTTTTTGTAAAGTTCCTCTGTGTATTCTTTCCATGTTTTCTTAATCTCTTCTGCATCAGCTATCTCCTTGCTGTCTTTGTTCCTTATCATGGTCATATTTGCTTTGAATGTTCCCTTGATTTCCCCAATTTTTTGGAAAAGATATCTAGTCTGGCCTCTTGTGTTGTTTTCCTCTATTTCTTTGCACTGTTCATTTAAATAGATTTCCTTGTCTCTCCTTGCTTTTCTTTGAAATTCTGTATTCGAGTGATTGTATTTTTTCTTTTCTCCTTTGCCTTTTGCATTCCTTCTTTCCTCTGCTATTTTAAGAGTCTCATCAGACAACCACTTTGCTTTCTTACGCTTCTTTTCTTTTGGTATGGTTTTTCTTGCTGCCTTCTGCATGATGTTCCCCACATCTGTCCATAATTCTATCAATTCCAAACCATTAAATCTGTTCCTCACCTCCACCGTGTATTCCTTAGGGATGTTGTCTAGGTCATATCTGTCTGGCCTGATTGTTTTCCCTATTTTCTTTAGCCTAAGTCTGAATTTTGCTATTAGTAGGTTGTGATCTGAGCCACAGTCTGCTCCAGGTCTTGTTTTTGCTGACTGTATGGAGGTTCTCTATCTTTGGCTGCAGAGTATGTAATCAATCTGGTTTCGATGTTGGCCATCTGGTGATGTCCATGTGTAAAGTTGCCTCTTGTGTTGCTGGAAGAGGGTGTTTGCTATTACCAGTGTGTTATCTTGACAGAACTCTTTCAATCTTTTCCCTGCTTCATTCTGCGTTCCAAGACCAAACTTGCCTGTTATTTCATCTACATTTTGATTTCCTACTTTGGCATTCCAATCTCCTAAGATAATGTGGACATCATTTTGGTGTTTGTTCTATGAGGTCTTGTAGGTCCTCATAGAACTGGTCCACTGTGGCTTCATCTGCGCCCGTGGTTGGTGCGTATATTTGGATTACAGTGATATTAAAAGGTTTGCTTTGTATTCTGACTGACATCATTCTATCATTTTTGAGATTGTATCCCATTACTGCTTTTCTCAGTCTTTTGTTGACAATTATGGCTGGCTACTCTGTTTTTTCTGAAGTTTTCTTGACCACAGTAGTAGATGTGATAGTTTCCCCGAGTTGAATTCACCCATCCCTGTCCATTTTAGCTCACTGATTCCCATGATGTCAATGTTTATTCTTTCCATCTCATTTTTCAACACTTCCAGTTTTTCTTGGTTCATCGACCTCACATTCCATGTTCCTATGCAGTATTGTTATTTGCAGAACAGTATTTCTCCTCCCCCTCTCCTGCCCCTCCCCTTCTTTTGATCTGTGTTAAGCATCCTGTTTCATCTAACTTGCCTCTTTTGTTTTCCCTTTTGTTCTACTCCATAGGGTTCTCTTGGCAAAATTTCTGGTGTGGTTTGCGATTTGTACACCAGTATCCTCACATCATACATGTTATTACAGTTCAAAACAAAGTATTATCATGTATATTATCATTTTAAAATAAAAAGCACAGTTAATGAAAGTTCAATATATCACGTCTCTACTTGTAGGTTCACTATCTACATCTTTTGCTATGTGAGCTACTATATTTGTTCAAATTAGTTCATTTGTTGTGAAAGTAAAAGTAAAACCTTAGTATGAAAGAAAAGTCCACTATATCAAGTCTCTACATTGCTATAGTTGCAGACTACATTGTTTTAGTTAAGTTTACTTGCATGCTTCTTTTATTGTGGCTGGCAGTGGGCGGCCTGCCGGGTCCCCCCTCTTCCGCCTCCCTCACCTCCGCTTCCCAGCGTGCGTGTGGAGGTGGTGGCAGGCAATGGAGAGTCTGTTGCTGCGGCGCGAGCGATGGATGGCCTGCCGGGTCCCCCCTCTTCTGCCTCCCTCACCTCTGCTGCCCAGTGTGCACGCGGAGGTGGCAGCGGGCAATGGAGAGTCTGTTGCCGTGGTGCGGGCGATGGATGGCCTGCCAGGTCCCCCCTCTTCCGCCTCCCTCACCTCCTGCTGATAGGCCTATGCTAAGTCCAATTTAGCAAAACATTTGGCCCCATGTAACAGCCAATAAGTGACTAACTACCGGCACCGGGTAAGCATTAGGCCGAATGCCCTTGTTGATGGTGCATTTATAATCTGCGCAAATCCTCACCTCCCCATTAGATTTGATCGCAGTGTCTCCCACTCCACGTAGTCCACCGGAACCAAGATCCCCTGGTCCACCAGTTTGTCCAGCTCAGCCTCGATCTTGTCCTTCAAGGCAAATGGCACCCTGCGTGGCTTGAGGCAGATTGGCCACATGGCCGGATCAAAGTCGAAAGACACAGGGGACCCCTGTAGTTGCCTAGTCCCTTTTCAATTACTGCCGGGTGCGCATTACAAACATCCTGCATTGGGTCAGCATGGACAGCATTGATGCTGGACAGTTTAATCCCTAGTGGCTCAAACCACTGTACGCCAAGCAAGCAGTTTGTGCTGTGTTTGACCACAACCAGAGGTAGCTTTGTTGCAATGTTCTTTAATTCAACCAAAAATCCCCCACCCCCCAGGACCAGAATCTGGCAACCCTGCATGTCTCAGAGAGATATTTTCAGAGCCCGTAGTTTTGGGAAATCCTCAAAAATTCCCTCTGGGGCAGGATGGAGTATGATGTACTGGAATCCACCTCCATCTTCACTGGAAGGCCATGCAGCTGGACCTCTCCAAAGAAGTGGCTGGAGACGCTGGAACACGGTGGACGGATGGCTCCTCGGCGGAGATTTTTGATGCATACACTCCCTTTCAGCTTGGTCGGGTGGGCTCCTCCGGGACTTGCTTCTGGCATTGTCTGCAGACCTTGGTGATGTGGCCCTTCTTGCCACAGTGATGACAGTCAGCATTCTTGAAGGGGCACTGACAGCGGTTGTGCCTCGCTCCACAGCCAACGCATCTGTGATGGGCCTTCTTGATGGTGTGCTTGTCTGACGTCTTCTTCCAGACCTTCTGGACCTCACCGTCTTCGTCACTTGACCCGGGCGTGGATGAAGATGCCGGCAACGCTGAAGACACAGAGGAACGGGGCGAAGAACAGCGATGGGCATGCACAGCGGACTCTGAACCCCCAGAGGAGGCAGGCCTGTGCTTAAAAGACTTGTCACCCGACCTTGTAGCCTTGGACACCAATGTCTCCTGGAGGACTGACTTGAAGGTCAGGACATCCCTGACCATAAGCCGACGCTGTGTCTCCTCATCCCATATGCCGGCCAGCAGGCAATCCCTCAACACTTCTTCCAGGTTGTCCCACTGGCACGGGGCGGCAGCCAGCCTCAGCACAGTGGCATATTCGGCTACGGACTCTCCCGGCTGTTGATCCTGTCTATGGAATGCCACCCGGGCCAGGAAGATGGACACCTTTGGCTGGAAGTGTGACAGTGTCCTGGGCCGCCATGGTGTGCCAGAACTGCCACTCATACAGGACCCATTTCTCAGGAGCAGTCACATCAAATGGAACTAGGGTAGGTGTATTATCCCACATTCATCGCCAATTTGATGTTCTGGTAGAAATGTGAAGCAGCCATCATAACAGGGCCAAACAACTTTATTAGGCAGTCAGAACATGGGGAGCAATGGAGCAGCACTGCTAAATATATACACTCAGAAATGGATATATTTGGGTGGGAAATGACAGGAAAGGGTGTGGGGTGACTGGGAGGTTATCAGACCGGAGTGAAGACTGTACAGGCTACATAGTTTAGGCGGGAATGCAGTCCTGTGATATTTCAAGACCAAGAAGAAGGAGACAAAATGGAGGATTGTACTGATCCCAATTATTTCACAAAACGTTACAGCAATAATGTATTCAAATACAACAGGGGGAGAGTTTGTCTTCTTCTTTTACAGATTGTGTAGGCAAGCTGATTTGTAGGTGTAGTTCTTTCTTTTTACTACAAATGTTTGAATGCAAAAGATTTGATCAGATCTAGGAGGCACATAGAGCAGCCATTGCTAACCTGGTGGACTTGAGCTTCATTCCCTATCACCCTGGCCATTGGCTGAAAGGCTGGGCTGATGGGACTGAGAACTGAAAACATCTGAAAAATGCTGGGTGGGAAAAACTGACTTACAGGACCAGGAGAGAGGGAAAAATACATCACTAGCAGAAGGAGATAAGGGAATGACTGATGAATGAAAAAGGAGGCAGAAAAGGTGGGTGGGTTTAACTGTTTTCTTGAACACCCTCATTCAATAAACTTATGATGGGGCAACATGGCTGCAGAACTTACCCCAGTACCTTCTGCGTACGCTCATAATAGCCTCATTAAAGGTTATTATGGATACATGCAAGAAAGGATCCAGGTTGATCCAGGACATACCCTCTGTCATGGAGAAGCATCATGCACACATGCCAGCACATGTATAAGGACCCTGTTTATGCCTGTCCAAACAATGACAGTTAAATTTGTTTCCTCTTCATGAACAAAACCTGTTTGTTTGAATAATCTCATCTAGAGAAGCACATGATACTCCTAAATATAACTATCAGCTGAGTTGGTGAAATTCCTTCTTATTTTAATAAACTAGTACTGTATTGGTATTTTATTACAATATTGTAAAATGTTTCAGTTGGAATGAAATTTTAATCATTAAATGAGCTTAATTCTACCTTTATATTTGTGACTTGTTGATTGAAGTCTAGTAGTAAATTGCAACTAGGGTAGGCCTATTGAGTGAACTGAGTCTATGGGATGAGTTGACTCACCAAATATCCACTGATTCAATGGGCCTTATCTCCAAGGGTCAGTGATGGCTCAGTGGCTAAGAAGCTCACCTTGTTAGCTGGAAGGCTGACAAGGCGGCAGTTTGAGACCCAGGTACTGCATGATGGATTGAGTGCCAGTCTCTGTCCCCGTTTGTGGGGACATGAAAGGAGCCTCATTTGGGCATTCCCTGGGTGGAGTTTCTTCCGCAAAAATCCTTTCAACCTAGAATAATTTCTGACACAAAATTATTATTATTACTAATGAATTTCAATCACTTTATTTTAATTCTATTGGGAGGGTGTTAAGTATACTGTATGCCATCATGGATTCCAATTCTGGAAAAGATGTCATGTAAATAAATAGCATTTATGAATGAATGAACAAATGAATACCTTTTACAACTGTAGACTTGGATTTCTCTCTAAAACAAACAAGTATAGCCTAAGAATAATATAGACCTAAGAATAATCATGAGGAAAACTAAACTTGAGGAAAACAAAACTTGATGGGAATGCTGGTTCAGTTCCTGGCATTTGGTGATTTCCTATTTGCAACAATGACAACACCTTGGGCTTTGAAGGAAAAGGAACATGGAAATACTTTCTTTCATCTATTTTCTGCTTGATTTTATTAAAGTGGACTTGTCAAACATTTATTTATTTATTACATGTATATACCACTCATCTGGAATGTTTCCCCTCTGTGCAGTGTAAAACAGTTCTGTGACTAGGTCAGACATTAAACTGCCAAAATGAAACCATCTTTGGTGAATTCATTACATAGTTCCTTTTACTTGACCTAGTGTGAGAAAGATTAGCCAGTAAAAAGTTGCTGTTGCTCAGGATATGACCGATTTTGCTTCACAAATACCACAGTCTTCGAGGAGGCTCTTTTTGTGTACCTTGTAAAACAGTTAAAAATACATAACAGCATCTAACATTCAGCAGCAGCAACAAGAGTGAATATATTTGGAGTTAAGCACTAGTTTAAAGAAAGACATGAAAAGATATGAGGGAATCCTCATTTCCTTCCCCAACTCATCCCATTACACCATGTAAAACATATTTTGTCCCCCTTCTTTCACAGTTCTTAGATAACTGATGAACACCGAGCAATGTTTTCATTGAACTGTTCCTCCACTGACATATTAAACTCTCTCTTTTTTAAACATGAATGGTTACAGTTAATTTAAAACCCTTCATCGTATAAGTGGTTTAAATTGTTCCTTCCAATATACTATACCTTGCAGATGTCAAATGGAATTTAAAGCTTTTCTTTGGCTGGCTCAATGCTTACCTTTTTAAAGACTTCTTTGAAATACTTTGTTGTGCTTGGCAAAGTAGAATCATGCTGTCATATCCAACCAAATAATATTGACACTATGACATCATTAGAGACAGTTTATCAAGCTTTTAAATGAGCCTGATCCTCATTGTTCAAAACAATATCCACACCTCCAAATGAGAAACAAGCAAACCCAAGATGACACAAAGTTTGAAGCAAACAGCTCCCCATATCTGTTCTATTAAAATAACCTCTGTTATTTCCTCTTTGCATGTCTGTGTGCATTTGTGTTTGAGTGTGTACCCTTGCTCAATGTCTCTGTCACTCTCTTTCTCTCTCTCACACACACACACAGTATCAAAAAGTCCAAATCTTGCCTATGGTGTGAACTCAGGCATTGGTGTTAAGTAAATTTGCAGCTCCCCATTTTACTTTAAACACTAAAAGTTAGGAATGGGACTTTTTTTTATTTCAGCACAAGGAAAAAAACCCAAAAGAAGCTCTTTTTTGTTTTCTGGTTCTTTGGTTCTTGAAAAAGAACCCTAAAACATGAATGATTTGTATTAACAAGAGGGGGACATGAATATTTTGAATTCTTTTGAGTTTCCTTCTTCCATTTCACTTTTCTTTTACTCTTTGTCAAATTACAACAACAGCTGTTAACACCAGATCAGAGTTCCTAGGGAGAACAGGAATTTTTGAAGTGTAAAAGGCCCCTGTTTGTCTGTAACAAGATGGGACTGTTCTATCACAGTTGCACTCATTCTTTGCATGTGTACAAGCTTCTGACACCCTTCATCTTGTGTTGTCAGCCTGCCTGGTTGCTGGTGCCTCTTGGGTTTTTTCCTTTTCTCCTGTTGTTGAACAAATTGGAGTATCCTATGAGGGTTATCCATTTACCTGATCTTGGATGTGTTGAATCATCACATATGTACTATAGAAATTTTATCACTCCATTTTTCTGTCTATATTCCATTTTGGTACCATTAAATGCATTGCATTGTAGTGTGTTTTATTTATTTAATTTAAATTTTATCAGATTTTATTGATAAGGTTGTAAGACTAGTCAATTAATAAATACGTATCTATCTATCCTGATGTTTGGGGGCCTCTTCCTCATTTCTCTGGATGACTTTTGTTGCTTCTGTCATTCAATCTGCCTGTGCTAGCATGCCTCTTTTTTGTTGTTGTTCAGACACACAGTCAATTACGACCCTTTGTGACCCTATGGACCATTGTCCACCAGGCACCTCTGTCTTCCACCATCCATATCAGCCCACCCAGCTTTGTGCCCATTGCATCTACAATACCATTTTGCCATCTCATTTTGGCCACCCCCTTCTTCTTTTGCCCTCCACTTTTCCCAGAATCAAGGCTTTCTCAAGTGAATCCTCATTTGATGTCCAAAGTACTTTAGCTTCATCTTTACTATTTGACCTTCTAAGGAGCAGTCAGGGTTGATTTCTTCTAGGATCAACCTATTTGTACTATCTTAATTGGTGTTTCTGTAGCTGTTTTAAATTAAGGGGTATGCCTTATTCGAGTTGATATATAGCAACCGAGAAATTTCTTTGTTCCCGCAAGGGGACAATGACAATAAAGATTTATCTTATCTTATCTCTTGTTCTCCTCGCTGCCCAGGGGACTCTCAAAACTCTCCTCCAACACCACATTCAAAGCATCTATTCTTCTGTAGTCAGCTTTCCTTATGGTCCAGCTCTCACAACCATACATTGCCACCGGGAATACCATTGCTTTGACTATGCAATTTTTTGTTTGCAAGGCAATATCTCTACTTTTCACTATGTTCCCCAGTTTTCTTATTGCTTGTCTCCCAAGCAACAGTCACCTTTTGATTTCATGGCTGCAATCTCCATCTGCAGTGATCTTGGATCCTAAGAAAGTAAAGTCTGTCACTGCTTCTACTTCTTCCCCATCTATTTTCCAGGGAGTAATATGGCCTGTGGCCATTATCTTGGTTTTCTTGATGTTGAGTCTCAAGTCAGCTTTTGCACAATCTTCTTTCAACCTAAGCAGCAGTTTCTTTAGGTCATGCCAGTTTCCTTGGGGATTTCTCTCTCTTTGGTCATTTCATTTGTTAGATTATTATTTTTCTTCCTATTTGCTGCTAAAAGAAGGGAAGAAATTCAAGAGAATGCAATAAGTAAAAGAGAGAAGAGAAATATCTCCAAAGTCCCTCCCTTTGGTATTTTTGATGGGAAAGGGGGCATTTGATTATATTTGCCCCTTTATTTGCTTTCTTTTCTTGAATTTTGGAAAAAGGGAGATGTGTGTTTTATTTTGGAGATGCTTTTAATTTGGTTTTAATTTGTAGTTTAATTTTTTGTCTATTTATTCTTTTAATGGCTTATGTTTTGGGAAGATTGTGAATGTTTTCTTTAGTGCTTATTGCTATTAGGTAGACTGCTGGCTGCTTTTGTAGTAGCTTGATTCTCTATTGCCTTGCCTCTCTTTTTAAGTAGTTTTTATTTGTTCTTTGTGTTGTTTTGGACTAGTGTCAGGAAACACAATCAGGGGTGATGAAATCAATAGATCAAAAAAGACAGTCATTTTCATTTAAGAATAAAATGACTGGTGCACAAAAATAACCAAAACAAAAACTAAAGAACTTCTTGCCCAAAATAATCTGATTGAGTAAAAATATAAAAGCTTTTCCTATACACTGACTTACTTTACAGATTTTTAAAAAAAGTTTGCAATATAATTATGTGAAATACTTTAAAAGAGTTACACAAAATCTACTGTTTGTTACGATCATTGACACATAGCAAGGTGCATGACAGAAATTGAAATGCCTTCTGAAAAACTAAGGCCTGCATCTAGCGATGCTGCTGGATGACTGCTGTAGTGCAAGAACTAATATGTTTGCAGTTGCACAATTTCAGAGTTAACACAAAGACATTTGTGCAAGTGGATGTACAAGAGATTATTCAAGAGGAGACTGATGCACAATCAGTTTACACAATCTCTTGTAGTACTGCTTGTGAAATGGTATGCTCCAATGCAAGTCCACTATCAGCAATCTTCACATCACTAATGTTATTTTTGATTCAGTTTACATCTCATCATAGAGATTTCCAGTTATAAAATATACAGAAATAATTTACGAAGGTCTTCTTTAGCACAACAATAACAAACAATCTATAAAGTCACTGTTCTTCTTGTTTCATGTCTCGATCAAAATCTGGACTGCCAAAATGAAGCCACTTTTTCAAACTTAAGTCCACATTGGTGCATGTTTGTGGCAATAATCGAGAAAACAGTAAATGAGCCAGATTCTGTATTTCTCCACATTTGCACAGCATGTTGTTGTTTTCTGCCAGCAACCCCCACTTGAGCATGTTGGTCTTGCATTTATGGTTCTGATTAATGTGAGCTGCCTTGGGTTGCTGAGGTGAGAAAGGCGGCCTACAAGTCCAATGAATAAATAAATAAATAAATAATTTTAGTGACTCTGACCCTCAGCCTATTCAGGGTTCTCCAAGTGACATAGGGGAGGTTGCATATCTTCCTTTAATGTTGTTCCTTGTCCAGTGAGCTCCTTCCTCCATCTTCTAATTTAGTTTTGCTCTTGAGTACATTCAAGAATGTTTCTTCTTGCCACAAAGCTCTTTCTGGATCTGAGCCTGCTATCTCTGTTTGTGAAACATTTTCTTCTCTAGTGCCATCTTCCACTAATGCTGCTGCCTGGTATGTGTTCTTTGGGAGCTTCTCCACCCTGTCATAACTAGAGTTCTTAATTTTCCTGTGCTGATGTCACTGTTCATTATTTAAAAAGGTTGATGCATTTAATAGTACAGTAAAACCCCTACTTACAAAAAAAAGGTCCATTCTGTAGGCTTTTGCTTAAATCGTTTTTTTACGTAACTCAAAGCAAACCCACAGGAAAAAAATGAAATTTTTATGTAAATTGAAGCAAACCCATAGGGAAATTAATTTTTACATAACTCAAAACAAACCCATAGGGAAAAGAATCTTTATGTAACTCAAAGCAAACCCATAGGAAATCATGTAAATTGGGCCATGGTTTTAGCACAAAATCATTATATAAGTCAAATTGTATATAACTCGGGGCATTTGTAAGTCAAGGTTTTACTGTATCCTTGTATCAAAAGCCAAAATGATGAAAGAGGAAGAAAGAAGAAGAGATAGTTCACAAAACACTGATATTGATTTAATGGGTTTGTTCTTAGTTGGGATGACAATAAGATATTGGCCTATATGTTTAATCCAAGTATCATATGTATCTAGAACAGCATAGTCAAAATAAACAGAGAAAAGACAAATTTAACACTCCAAGGGGAACATCTGCATACCTGTCAACCTTCCTGATTTGGCCGGGATTACCCCGTAATCCTGTGCCGATTGACATCATTTCCCGACCCGCACTGCCAAAATCCCGTAATTTGGCAGTGGGGGAAAGGAAGTACTAAGCAGACCTTCTGTGCAAGTCACCTTCTACACATGCGTAGAAGGGTTTTACACTCGTGTATAACCCTTCCACGCATGCGTGGAAGGCGACCTGTGCAGAACCGCTTTGCGCAGGTCCCATTTTTTCCAGAGCCATGGGTTGACAGGTATGCATCTGAGATGTTTCAAATCTTTATGATATATAGAGAAAACCTGTGGATGGACTGCAAGTGCCACTTTCTACATTATAATATAATAAGATGTAGCGTGACCAAAGATGAATATGCCAGAAATATATTTGCAATGTTTTATCAAGATCTATTCTTTCTTCTGCAAAATTCTCAGAGGTGGCAGCCCTGAGCAAGGAAACAATGTGTCGTTATCTTTTAGTGCAATATGTCACCATCACTGTATGGAAATTATAGTAAAGATAACACATCTTTGACACACTGATGAGTAATCTTTATCTAGTTCACAGATTTTTCCACATGTTAAATCATCGTTTTAAATTTCAGATTACATGCCCTGCTAGGAAGAAAATCTTTTTCCAGACAACAGTCAGAAAATGTTGAGAGGTAATCTAATTACATAGATGAAAGCTGTTTCTATATCTAGCCTAATATTCCTGCTCTGATTGAAAGTAACTATTCAGAGTCTCTTCTGTCACCTGTTTTGCCTAGGCCCAGAGAGAAGAAATATCTACTTTAAAAGCTAATTACTTGTAATTAATTGCTTTGCATTTTATTAATGTATCACTAAGTGACATTAAGATTATAGTTTAATGAGTTTTAATATCTTGTTGAGGGCTAACTGTAACATACTACAGTTAGAGTTGCCATAATTCTCTTCCACAAAACCAGGACAGAAGTATACTTGACAAAAATGGGTGGGTTATCTACAAAATAGCCTTTTTAAAAAACAAACATAATATAATGTTTAAGATGGTATAAACAGGCATGGTGGCTTGCTTTAAATGATAAATTAACATTAGAAATGAAACTGAGAAGGGGCAAAACAACAAGAAACACATTCTGGGAAATTTGGAAACCTTTTGTAATACATGGCTTGACAAGTAAGGATGGAATAAAACCTGCACTGGAAGAATGTAAATTTTGGATAAATATATGAGCAGTATTTTGTTTACCAAATGTTTATTTGGCACCTCTTCAAGTTTGTAAAGCACCAGGGTGAGGGGAGGAGGGGGTGAAGGGTTGTATTTGTCATGTATATATGTTGTTGGATACATGTATTTTATTACATTCAATAAAAATATTGTTAAAAAAAGAATCTGGGACAATCCCGGTTTTCCGGGATGTATGGCAACCCTAATTGCAGTATAACATTAGTGTTAATTTAAATTCATGTGGATAATGAAGGAAGACTATTACAAGGCTCAAATGCTGGTTCATGTTTAATACCATTTCCTCATTCTGTATTGTGTATGCCAATATAATATCAGTCACCTGATTGGCCCACTTGCCTCTGGTTGGAGACATCTGCAGTGGGACCAGAATTGAAGCAGGATGACTCGGATGAGATAACATCACAACCAGTACACCTAGGGTTTGTGGCTTAGGCTGATTAATACATTTCACACAGTTTCAATGTTTACTACCTTTTGCTTGAGTATAACACATCCTGGCAGACCTGGTGGACTTGTCTTTTCAGCTGCTCAGTAACTTTGGGTAGGTAATCAGGTGGTATATATATATATATATATATATATATATATATATATATATATATATATATATATATATATATATATATATATATATATATATATATATATATATATATATATATATATATATATATATATATATATATATATATATACATACATACATACATACATACATACATACATACATATATTCTGGAGGGGGAGGTTTACCACTTGCGGGCTTTGGATATAACCTGGCCTCTTTAAACACCATGTTGTTTGGGATTACTTTGCTTTCTGCAGTTCAGTCTTAGATCCAGGGGTTGCAAAATACTTGGGGACTTCCTGGCTGCTGATATGATGTGAAGTTTCATATCTGGGTGTTTGGCTACAGCCTAATGTCCTTTTACTGGGTCTCATCAACAGCCATGGCATCTCACAGGCCTGATGACATAGAAGAGGTTTGGGACTACTGACTTGGCTATGGCTTGGCTAGTTGTAAAGAGGATTGGACCTATTCTGAGTCAGAGCTATTAACAGTAATTTTGGCACCTGAGGCAAGCTGTGCAAGTTCCCTTTCACTCGGCCCTGATGTATAGGTGTTAATCACTACTAAAAAAAGCAAGAAAATGGGGGTCCCCATCATAAACATAAAAAATGACATTTTTGCTTTAAAGAAAACCAGCAAGTGAGTTGGACCAGCAACTGTTGTCCTTCTCTTCCCCCACCCCCCAAAAAAATACTCAGCAGAAAAAAATCACCTGTACATTTTGGCACCTTGGGGCAAAGCCCAGGTTGCTCAGCTTTTGCTATGGCCTTGGTCTGGTTGCCTTCTGAAGCCTCCAACTGACCTGGCCATTTGACCTCATTGGAGGAAATAGCAATCCAGTATTGATGATTATCAGGAAAAAATGGCCTTTGATTAGAAATTGTGGCTGGATGCTCATGATATCTACCCCAAAATCTGAACCACAGTGAAATATTAGGCTCTTGACTGAGACTAAAAAGATCTGCATCTCTCTCTCTCATTCTCTCTCTCTCATTAGTGTCAGTATTAGCCATGACCACTGGGTTTTCCATACACAAATTTTAATTTAATTTAATTGTCACATTTATATACTGCTCACTTGGCCAAAGCTGACTCAGGGTGGTTCACAATAAAAAAATTGAAAAACATGTTAAAAACAGTTAAAACTACCCACCCCCTAAAACAAGGGGTGCAGGATACAAAGGCACCATGGGGAGGAGTTCTTCTACACCAACCACCCAATGGAGGTGACCCTTCCACCTGCACCCCACACTTGACCCGCCAGCCAGGTTTTAAGTTCTTTTCTGAAAGGCAGCAATTCCATCCGGAGATGTAGCTCTGTTGGTAGAAGGTTCCAGAGGGGCGGCGCAGACACGGAGAAGGCTCTCCTCCTTGTGCCAGAGAGGCGAGCCCCTCTGTCTGATGGAACAATTAGAGAGCCCCTCCGGTCCGCTCTGGTTGGATGGACAGACGTCCTCAGGGCGATGCGGTCTCTTAGGTAACCCAGCCCACTACCATATAGGGCTTTAAAGGTCAAAACCAGCACCTTGAATTGCACCCAGAGACAAACTGGCAACCAGTGCAGCTCCCGGAGCAGTGGCGAAGCATGGGCATAACGCCCACACCCCATCACCACCAGGGCTGCCGCATTCTGGACCAGCTGTAGCCTCCGAATGGTCGTCAAGGGCAGCCCCATGTAGAGCGCATTGCAATAATCTAGTCTGGAGGTGACCAGAGCGTGAGTGACCATGAGCAAGGAGTCCCGGTTCAGGAGTGGGTGCAACTGGCGAATCACCCGAAGCTGGGTGAAAGCCCTCCAGGTCACAGCCACCACCTGTTCTTCTAGCAGTAGCCGTGAATCCAGGAGGACCCCCAAGTTGCGCACCGGGTCTGTCTGGGGCAAAGTAGCCCCATCCAGTACCAAAGATGGTAGCTCCCGGGTTAATGCAGGACCCCTTATCCATAGCCACTCAGTCTTGCTGGGATTCAGTTGTAGCCCGTTAGCCCCCATCCAGACCCCAACAGCTTCCAGGCACCTGGAAAGGACTTTGACGGCATCACTGGGGTCCCCATGGGCCGAGATGTATAACTGAGTGTCATCTGTGTACTGATAGTACCGCACCCCATGGGAACGAATGATCTCACCCAGCGGCTTCATGTAGATGTTAAATAGGAGAGGAGAGAGCCCTGAGCCCTGAGGCACCCCCCATTTGAGGGGCCTAGGACTGGACCTCTCACTCTCTAACCACACCGACTGGGTCCGACCCCTCACAAATGAGGAAAACCAGGACCACACAGTGCCCTGGATTCCCAATCCTCGGAACCATTCCAGAAGGATACCGTGGTCAATGGTATCGAAAGCCGCTGAGAGATCAAGAAGAGCAAGGACGGATGGGTGACCAATGCAACCAATGCCGTCTCGGTACCATATCCAGGCCTGAATCCTGACTGAAAGGGGTCCAGATAATACGCTTCATCCAGTACCCCCTGCAGCCGACGCGCCACTGCCTTCTCCAACACCTTCCCTAAAAAGGGGAGGTTGGAGACAGGCCTATAGTTAGTTTGGACAGCTGGGTCGAGGGAAGGTTTCTTCAGGAGAGGGTGCACCAAGGCATGTTTTAAAGGTGCAGGAAACACCCCCTCCCGCAATGATGCATTGATCATAGTCCCGACCCAGCCACCTGTCACCGCCTTGGAGGCTTTCACCAACCAGGTGGGACAGGGGTCCAATGGGCAGGTAGTGGTGCACACAGCTGCAAGGAGCCTGTCCATTTCATCAGGGGCAACTGGATCAAACTGGTCCCAGATGGTATGGCAAGACTGTGCTCCAGCTCCCTCCGGACTCTCCCCATCCATGCCAGGATTAAACCCCGAGCGAATCCGATCGATTTTCTCCACCAGATGGTCAACAAAGTCCTCAGCCGATCCCTGCCAACCAGGCACCGGGGTCCCCCTACCGAGGAGAGACCTGGTAACCTGGAACAGGGTGGCTGGGCGATTATCAGCGGAGGCAATAAAGGTGGTGAAGTATTGCCGCCTCACCACCCCCATCGCCACTAGATAGGCCCTAATAGCGGCTCTAGCTAGTGTCCAATCGGAGTCTCTCTGGGTCTTCACCCAGCGGCGCTCTAGGCATCTCTTTGCCCGTTTGAGCTCCCACAGTTCTTCCGTGAACCGTGGAGATGACCTAGCTCCACGAGCTCTGAGAGGCCGTAGTGGTGCGATTTCATCCAAGGCCACTGTTGTCATCCTGTTCCACAGGTCAACCAGCGCCTCGGGTGAATCGTTTTGCCGACCCAGAGGGAAATCCTCCAGTTCCCTCTGGAATCCATCAGGATCCATCAGTTGCTGGGGGTGGGCCATTCTAATAGGCCCTGCCTCCCTACGATGAAGCGTCACACCCAGGAAGTCTAGAGCCACCAAATAATGATCTGACCATGGCACAGGTGTTATGGCTAATTTCCGTAGTCTCAGATCACTCTGCCACCGCTCCGACAAAAAGATTAAATCTGGTGTGTGGCCACTGCCCCTGGTCGGGCCCTGAATTACCTGAATCAGGTCCATAGCTGCCATGGAAGCCATGAACTCCTGAGCCACCTTGGAGCCAGTCCCCAGCAAAGGCAAATTGAAGTCCCCCAGAACCATCAGTCTAGGGAACTCCAACGCCAATGCTGAGACGGTCTTGAGGAGCTCAGGCAGGGAGTCCCTTACCCTGCAAGGGGGCAGGTACAGGAGTAAGACTCCCAACTGACCCTTAGAGGCCAGACGCAGAAGCAGGGCCTCACAACCCAGAATTTGTGGAGCGGTAGCCCTGGTGACTCCCAGTGACTCCCTGGCTATGATGGCAATGCCACCGCCCTTACCCTCAACCCTAGGCTGGTGCCAAATACTGAACCCAGCTGGACACATTTCTGGCAGAGGAACCCCATCCTCTGGTCTCAGCCAGGTCTCCCTGCTCCCCCATAATGGAATCTTGTATCAGGGGGGCCTTATTACATACCAACCTGGCAATCATCATCAGCAGCCTAAGGGCAGGGTCACCCTGGGTCAGCTGCTCAGGACCTAGAGGTGTAACCGGGGGGCTGGAACAAGGGACAGATACTAAGCATATGCCCCGCATTCCCCTTGGTACCCGCTATATCATCCCATGCCCATCACAACCTCTATATTGGCCTCCAGAGCCTCCCTGATTGCCTTGGACAGAATGCTGCCTCTCCTTCCTGGCTGGCCGGGCAGTCTCTTCCTCCCTCCCTTCCTCCCTCCCCCATATAAAACCGCCCCACCCACTCCCACCACCACCCTCCGCAAGGCTCCGGTGGTGATGGAAGTGGTGGGGCATTCTTCCAAATCTACCTCAAACCCTCAACTGGGGTGAGACATTCCACCCGCAGTAGCGATGGCGGTGGGGCGGCTTTTCAAAGCCATCTTGAATCACCACCTTAATTTTATCCCCATGGACCTCCAAGCCAGCCCCAGACAGACTTCTGCCTCTATTCCCTGGCAGGCAAGTTAGTCCCTCAATCCTTCTAACTCTCCCTCCCTCCCGCCACCATCTCCTTCCCCCTTTTGGCCCATATCTCCCCCCATCGCCCCCAGTGGGCCGTAGAACTTTCAACTCCCCACCTCCTCCACTCAAGGCTGAGGCAGAGGAAGGAGGAGGAAGGGAGGGCTCAGGACGCTGGTGTTGGAGGCTGCCCTGATGCCTGCAGTTGTTCCAGCTGGCCTCCAGAGTCCCAGGTAATGGAGAAGCCCCTCCAGCATAGCCTCCCTTTAAGCCCCTGCTCAAGGCCAAGGCAGAGGGAGGAGGAGGAAGGGAGGGCTCAGGATGCCAGTGTTGGAGGCTGCCCTGATGCCTGCAGTTGTTCCAGCTGGCCTCCAGAGTCCCAGTTAATGGAGAACCAACATTTCTGGTTTTTGAAGAGGAACTGCATCTGCCAACACAATTACAGTGCTAAATCTTCTGAACCCAGACTCACAGCCACTATTCTGGTGTGAAATTAGGCCAGTATCAGTATCAGGGGAATTTCCAAGTTCCCTAGACTGAGAGGAGTTTCAACCAACTGTAGCCTCATTTCACTCTTCATTCAGTCAACTTGGTTACTTGGAATTGCATGTTACATAAAGAACCACAACAACATAAACTTTGAGATGGGGAAACAAATAAATATTTTTTTCCAAAATTTCAGCTAAGATACTATGATTTTTTTCAGAGTTATACAATTATAACTGCAAGTAAATCCTTTTCAAAAGTAACTTTTCAAACTCTTCTAAATGTATTTAACAGGTGATAGCAAAGATAAAATTGGGACTTTTTGCAGGATGACAAATTCTTTTATCATGAAACTCTCAGAGAAATTCCATTAGATAATACAAATATTGTCATTAATCATATAACCTACATACAGAAAGTGAGTAATTCCCCACTGAATCAACCAATCATTGTCTCTCCATCTTTAGGCCATGTATAAATGATTGTCATGTAGTCCTACTCTTATATGTGAGGAAGTGGCCTTGATTCCCAAATGTTCAAATTAAAATATAGTACTGTACTTAGTCTTTAAGGTGTTTTTTTTTCACCCTCAATGTACTTTTGTTTTGTTTCCTGTCTGGTCTGTGCACAGACATGTTCACATTTCAAGGACAGCAACCTCTCTAAATAGTGTGTGATCAATGATCCAAAATGCTACTTATGTGCTCCAGACAGGAATCAAGTCTTTAAAGAGATGATTAGTGTAAAAATATCTGTGCGTATAATGTAAACTGTTAACAATCTGAAAATAACTTATTTTTTTTTATAAAAAAAATCAACTTAACCTTACAAAGACAGACAAGCTAAGGGTGAAAACCATTAATCACCAAATTCTAAAACTAATCAGTGTTCAGTTCTAGCTGACACAGCACAAAGAGAAATGCAGCTGTGTTTGCCTGAACTTCTGCTGGAAAAGTCACAGCTGCCTTTCATCTCACATATGCCTCTAGAAGAAACCATAGCAAAAAGTGATGTATTAATTCAAAGAAAATGTACACATATCATTCGTTGTCTGTCAGCTCTTTGGTTGGAGTTATGTCACTTATGCTACAGGAGCAACGTAATCACTTGGATCTTATTGTGTCTTTGAAGAAAGTAGGCCATGTCTTTGATAAAGATGATGTGGGGGGAGTACTTGCAAACCTTTGGCACTGCTATTGCCACTTCAAAGATCACAGTCCAAGTTAAAAACCCCATACATTCTTTATTCTGGCTTTTTATGTCACAAAAATGCTCCAAGGCAGCCACCAAACCATCAATCCACATCACAAGCTCATTCAAACTTTTCAGTGACAAACAACCAAAGATCAGGAGAAAACAATGTGCAATTCCACTCATAGAAAAACTTCCATTAGTGTAACCTGATGGGATGGTGGAGGACTAGAAAATGAAAGGAGCAATTTTCAGATTTGGGGTAACATGCTGACTGGAAGGCAGCAGGTCAGCAGTTTGATACCTGAATACTTCAGGACGGAGTGAGCTCCTGTCTCTGTCCCAGCTACTGCAAACCTAGCAGTTTGAAAGCAAGAAATTGCAAGTAGATAAATAGGGACCACTTTGGTTGGAAGGTAAACAGTGTTCTGTGCACTCCAGTGTCTAGTCATGCCTACCACATAACCACAGAAACGTCTGCAGAAGCAGACAGCTGGCTCTTTGGCTATGAAACAAAGATGAGCACTGAACCCTAGAGTCAGATATGACTGGCTTTCGAGCAAGGGTGACCTTTACCTTTACTAGAAATGTTGAGAAACTTCCACAAGAATATTTCAAACTCAATGATATTCTCCATCTCTTGTTGAGAGCATGACAGAGTTCTTTATTCCCCTTGTTAATGAAACGAGCACAATATGTTTTGAATACTCTTTGTTGAAGAAGCAAAACTACAGAGGTGGACTAGTTGTTTGTTTAAAAAGATACAAACAACCCATTCCTCAAATAAAAAGTGTTCATCATGGTTTTTCAGTCATTTACACAATTGCAGAATAAAGGAGTCCTCCCCACCTGTATCTGTATCTGTGGATACAGTTTCCTCAGTTTCAGTTATGTTTGGTTTACCATTGCCCAAAAACATGAAACATAACATTGAATACAACTCATAGCTGCCACCACTGCTGCTGCAACTCAGGCCACAGTGTGCATGTACACATATTGCCTGTTCTGACCCTTCCCCTCCTCTTGAGCTCTATAGATATGTATAAGGTTGCTATTATCTGCATTTTGGGCTATCCACAGTATGTCTTAGAATGTATCACCCACGGATATGAGGGGACTGCTGTAGGCAATTTTACACAGAATCAGTTAGCTTTTATTTCCTCCCATTTCCCCCAATGTGTAAACACAGTGGACAATCACTGTTCAGAACAGGAGAAGAACATTCTAGCTACTTGTCCTCTTGATGCCAAAATGAAGGCAATTTGCATGACATTTTCAACCATTTTAATACATATTTATCCCAGTGTTTGCTCTTGGTTCCCTCAAGCAGTTCAATACAAGTGAAAATCCAGGTGTTTTTTTTTTAATATCATCATTCCAGTGTCACTATGGCTGTACTTTCATGTCACTTTAAACCATATTCATCATTGGGGTAAATGATTCTCAGAATCTCATTCTTGCAGAGATTTTCAAATACTCAATATTAAACTCACTCTGACCCACTTCTATATAAAAGTTTTTTTAAAAAAGTTTGTGTGGAAAGTTGTATGTCTCAAGCATATTTTTAATGCACATTTATCTATTTGTCATTGATATACTTCATCTGTTCATATTTTTTCTAAACATATGCCTTTTATATGCACTTTTCCTTGTATGTACATTTTGGTGTGTATATCATCCTCCCTTCCCCAAATGAGCCGCATTATTACAACCTGGAAAATGATTTGCATTGTCAAACTCAGGAAAGTGTTGGTTTCAGTGCATCCTTTAATCTTGGCTATCTTATTAGCCCAAGAATTGTTGATTAGATAACTTCTTATTGGACAAGATCTATACAAAGTAAGTTTCTCACATACTCCTAAATCACAGCTGTCATCTTCCTCCCAACTAGACTTTGATGACCTTTCACTTATTTGTTTACTGTATTTGCCACTTTATAAGACCCATCGAGTTATAAGATGCACCCCATTTTTTAGACACATTTTTAAGGAAAAAATTGTTTTCTACATTTTAACTACAGAAGGTGGGAAGGTAGGGATTGACCGGGCAAGAGAGCTCCTTTGGAAGCCTGTTGCCCAGCTGATCCCAGTGTCAATGGCCATCAGTAGGCAAGGACAAAAAACAGGCAAGTTCGCTTCTTGGCCAGTGAACTTGCTCAGATGAGGCTTCCCTTCCCTGCTTGCCTTCCTTTCCGGGCCTAGTGGGAGACACAGATGAATGGTTTCAGCATGGAGGAAGACAGCCAGGCTGGGGCCCCTTCCGCCCCTTTCTATGGAGAGAGTTACTGTCTTGCCCAGCCTGGTGATGGGTAAAGGATTGCTCTTCCCCATGGATCCTGCCAGGGAGCTTGAAAAACCCCTTCCAATGCAGGAACCACAGGAAAAGGAAATTCTTCCCCCATTACCCCCTGGCAGCCGGATGGGTGAATTGCTCCTTTTGGAGCAATTTTGCTCATCCCATCCCATGCCCTTCAGCTTATGTCAGCAAGTGGGGCTGAGGTGGGTGGAAATGGACCTTAAAGGGTCCTTCTTTCTCACCCTACCCCACCCACTTTGGATTATGGCAGCCAGTGGACCATAAAGGGAAACACCCATCAGGAGGTGAGTGGGGGGGAGGCCTTGCCTGGGCAAGTTCACTCGCAAAGGCAATGTCTTCTGGGAGCAAACTTGCCGGCTTTCCCTCCATTCCATTTACAAAATTAGTTTTCCTATCAATGTTTTAGAATTCTGTTTCCCATTGTAAACAATGTTGCATACAATCCAGTGTTGAGGCATGCCTGCCACATCCACAGAAATGTCTGCAGTTGCAGACAGCACTGGCTCTTTGGCTATGAACAGAGATGAGCACTGAAATCTAGAGTTGGATATGACTGATTTTCAAGCAAGGGTGACCTTTACCCTTCCCATTGTATAGAGCAAATACACTAGAATCAGTGTTGCACTGCAGGTGGTTCTAACCGGTTCAATAGAACTGGTAGCAGAACTGGCTGACCATGCCCACCTCCCTCCCACACCATGCCCACCTCCTCACCACCTCCCCCACACTCCAGGTGTGCCCGGGGGCTGAGAGGAGGAGAAAGAAGTGCGCGCCCATCCATTGCCACCACCGCTTGCCTGGAGCGGCGTGGCTGGGCTGTGGGGGAACTCACCATGCCTTGCGTGCTTCCTCCTACATACTTCCTGCATGCCTTAGGCAATGCCCCCACATGCTTTGCCCAGGTGGCATGCAGGAAAAACATAGAAGGAAGCATGCCAGGCTTGGTGAGTTCCCCCAGCCCAGCCACGCCACTCTGGGCAAGCGGTGGTGGCAGCGGGTGGGTATGCGCTTCCTTCTCTTCCTCCTCTTGGCGCAGGATGTCATGTACTGAGGCCAGCGGCAGCTTCAGCTCCTCCTCATGGCCTGCCTGAACTGCACCTTCTGGTGAGTCTGCTCTCTATGTGTTGGGATCATTAGGAAGGGTATAGAAAATAAGTCAGCAAGTGTCATTTTGCCTCTTTATAAAGGCCCCATCTGGAATACTGTGTACAGTTTTGGTCGCTATACCTCCAGAAGGATATTATGGAGCTGGAAGTGCAGAGGAGGGCAACCAAAATGATTAGGGGACTGAAACACCTTCCTTACCATCTGAGGCTGCAACGGTTGGGCCTTTTCACTCTTGAATGACGGCGTCTAAGAGGTGACCTGATTGAAGTTTATAAAATCATGCACAGTGTGGACAAAGTAGATAAGGAAAAACTGTTTTCCCTATCGCATAACACTAGAACTAGGGGACACTCCATGAAACTTTTGGGTACTAGTTCTCAAACAAATAAGAGAAAGTACTTTTTCACCCAGAGGATTACTGGTCTATGGAACTCCCTGCCAGAAGAAGTGGTGACTGCTGTCAGTCTTGACAGCTTTAAGAAAGGATTAGACAAGTTCATGGAGGACAAGTGTATCAATGGCTATAATTATGGATTCTTAAGGACAACCTCCGGGTTGGAGAGATAGGCAGGATATCTCTCAATGCCATTTCCAGGGAATCCTAAGCAGGTGAAGGCATCTCCTTGGGAATACCCTGAAGGAGATGGTGAGCCACTGTGTGAGACAGAATGCTGGACTGGATGGGCTGTGGCCTGTTCCAGCAAGGCTGTGTGTGTGTGGGGAATGGAGGGGGAGGCTGATGCAGGGAAGACTCAGACTGGACTGCACGGAGGAGGATGTCTCACAGGTAAGTTGAGCGCTGTGGGGGGCGGCACAGGGCCCCCAACTAGCCATCATGTGGGGGCCCATCTGTGCAGCCCAGCCAGGTGCCTCCATCCGCATGTCTCTCGCCACCATGGCCTGCATCTCCAAGGCAGCAAGTGAGGAGCATTGCTTGCAAGAGGAGGGGTAGGGCTGACTCACTCACTCCACAGTGATAGCCTGCCTTTGGCTCCCTGCTTCTCAGCACTGCCGAGGGCTACTCAAAGCCGAGAGGAGGAAGGAAGGACAACCGGGTCTTCTCTGCCGTTGCTCTCCTTTCTTCCTCCTCTCGGCTTTGAGCAGCCCTCGGCAACGCTGAGAAGCAGGGAGCCAAAGGCAGGCTCTCACTGTGGAGCATAAAAAAGGGGCAAGCTAGCAAGTGAGTGAGCCCAACCTCTCCGCTTGCAGGCAATGCATAGAGAAATCCCTGGGTTTCTTTTTTCTTTTCTTTTTTTTTTGGGGGGGGAGGGGGGATGAAGCCATACTCACACATTTGGCCATGCCCACACAGTTGGCCACACCCATACCCACAGTTAGCCATGCCCACAGAGTAGGTAGTAACATTTTTGCAGTGCATCACTGACTAGAATGGTGTAGCAAGGCAAATCTCCTTTGAAAATTAAATAATTTCGGTATTTATAAGCACATTTGTGGTCTTTCTGTGTATATGGAATGAAAGCAGCAATTTCAGTAGTGTAATCAGTCAGCTTTTTCAATCTATTTGATATATTTTCCAATTGATACTTTAGCTCAGTGCTACAGTTTTCCTTCTTTATTGCTTGATTAAATGCATATGTAATTCTATCCAATCAGTGAATGTGACTGATATATAATTGTAGCCAAGCCAAAATGGCTCTATCGTTTTATTGAATAAAGAGCATTAGTAACTGTTTTGAGCAAAGGAAGGCACTTTCAGCTCCTGTGGAAAACATTTTTGAAAAATAATAAAAACAATGCTCTAAGTTTTTATTAATATATTAAGGTCATTTCCTTTTGCCTCTCATGTATTCCGATGTAATTCCAATTGTAATATGATCTGTTCACATTTGCATGCCTTCACAAATTGCTATAGTGTATGGTTCTCCACCTCAGCAACATTTCTCTCACAAAATCTGGGTCTACAAAAACTATGTAGGAAAATATATCCAAAAAAATACAAACTGAGGTGAACATTTATGCAAAATTATAACATATTATCATCAGAAGTATGCATATCTTCCCTACTCATTAAAATCTCCCTTTGAAGCCTAAATTTTCTTAGTGGGAGAAAGAGGGCTGCTTAATAATAACATCATACATTCCTCATTTATATCTTCACAAAACATCTAATAGCCAACTTTTGTATTTAACAAATTAGATTTCTTTCCAACAACTTGTGAAGCCTTAATACAATATTTGAAATTCTACTAGTGTTTTCAATATCATATATCACAACTAACCATAAAATGGCAAAAATTACACTGCTGAAAGACAAAACTGGGGGAAAGGCTTTTATTCTTCATTGCCAATGGTAACAAAATATATTTTGTTAATAAATATATAAAGAATCCTGCAGCTATAAAGTTTCTGAATTGAAAATTAATGAGATGCTAAGCAGTATACTGTACTGCCTTCCTTTGCAGGCGCACCCCCCAATAAAGGACTCAGACACCGATGAAAGTGGATAACGGCATTGGGCCACATTTATTGATTCATGCCCTAGTCCGAACTATAAATTTCTATTGGTAATTGACCAATTATAATTCTTAAGGCAAGCAGGCCGAAGTAACACTGGTAAGGTACCACCCAAAATTGCCAACGGCAATTGTTACAATGTATCTATTTGTATCAATTTGTTTGTTGACAACAAACAAATTGTTGACCGTAGTCAATATCTAACTAATGACCCCACCCTCTGACGCGTATCCGTAAAATCACGGGGTGATGCATGCTGTCTAGCTGTAGCCATCACCCCGTCGCCTGGTTCGTCGTTGACCGGACAACGTTTAACCAACTTATGCCTGTCTAGTGTTGTCCAGTCAATTGCGAACCTGCCGGATACCTGTGGGTCATAAATGTTTACCTTACCAGTGCTACCCGCCCATGTGACCAAAGTCAACAGCAGCAACAGAAAAACCCCTATATCAAACCATAGCAACAGTGTGGGATGGGCGAAAAAACCAGGACCCAAGAGCCAATTGTGAGTCCCAGCCAAAAATTCCCACCCGGCCCCGAAGCGACCAAAATATCACACTGTTAACTAGGGAGGGGGTGGAGGGGAAAAACTTCTCCGCTCCGTCGCTTCGCAAAATGGCAGCTCGGCTGCCTCATGGCCGCCCCTTATATAAGGGTGCTGGCCACGCCCCCTAACTACCCGGATGCCTTCGTCCGGTGGGGGGGGGCCGCAAAGAGTGCGGCGGCCATTTTGGCGCCGCGCTTGCATTGCAGGCGCACCCTCCAATAAAGGACTCAGACACCAATGAAAGTGGATAACAGCATTGGGCCACATTTATTGATTCATGCCCTAGTCCGAATTATAAATTTCTATTGGTAATTGACCAATTATAATTCTTAAGGCAAGCAGGCCGAAGTAACACTGGTAAGGTACCACCCAAAATTGCCAACGGCAATTGTTACAATGTATCTATTTGTATCAATTTGTTTGTTGACAACAAACAAATTGTTGACCGTAGTCAATATCTAACTAATGACCCCACCCTCTGACGCGTATCCGTAAAATCACGGGGTGATGCATGCTGTCTAGCTGTAGCCATCACCCCGTCGCCTGGTTCGTCGTTGACCGGACAACGTTTAACCAACTTATGCCTGTCTAGTGTTGTCCAGTCAATTGCGAACCTGCCGGATACCTGTGGGTCATAAATGTTTACCTTACCAGTGCTACCTGCCACACGGAGAGGCTTCAAAGAAGGCTCGATGCCCCCCCCCAGACCGTCAGCTCGGTCAACAGGCCTGCTCGCCAATCACCCAACAGGATGTCCATACCTCCTCACGACAGATGGACCCCATCCCCTGCGTAAAGGTCATAATTTTGCAGACTAATGGCGGGGTGACGACTGACCCGCCCCCAACCCCTGTCGACAATGAACCGGGCAACAGCCCTGTTTACCATCCGTTTAGCACGGTCAAGGGCCTGGAGGTCGAACCCTCCCCTATATGCGTGCCGCGGCACCATGTCTGACCAAACGAGGGTTGTGGCGGGCCACACGTAATGCAGGTAGGCGAGGTCACCGCAAATCGCATGCTTCAGTGATAGGCCGGTGACCCGACCTAAATCATTGCCCCCAAGGTGTATGATCAGGATGTCAGCTGGGTCAGCATTCCTGCCCGAGAAAAGGAATGGCAACAGCTCCCGCCATAATATCCCGGGCTTACCATACCATGTGAGACTTGCGTATGCACCCAGTCCCAGTCGGGGTCCCCACTCTGTCGCCGCAGCATAACGCGCTGCCCTGTGCACGTAGCTATGGCTCACCAGCCATACTGTCACCGGCGTAATACGACACCCAGGGTCTGTCAAGGAAAAAACGAGGGAAGAGAAAAGGTGCGGTGACTCGACTGGTACTCACGGTGAAAGAGGGCGGACATAAAATTGAAAACATTGTGATCCCCACCTCCCCATACGGCGTATTTCAGCCCCGGAGTACCCAAAAGCAGCCGCCGTGGAAGCCGCCCCAATTCTGAATGAATGGGTGCCGTAACGGGCCCCTGGGAGGCCAACACCGGCCAGCGCTTTGCCGGTCACCTTCCAAAATTGAAATTTAGTAAGGGGAGACCCATCTTGGTGACAGAAAAACGGGCCATGGTGCGTGCCACGCAGTGCAAGGAACTCCTGTAGGGCACCAACCGGACAGATGTCTGCCAAAGAACACCGTAGCAGTCTTACTCCACTGCCTACGCCATGCTGATCCGTCTTAGAGGAGCATATCCTCAACTGAGCCCAGTCTTTGGCCACATAGACATCTTCGAGTTCCAGTGCCCTACGACTTGGATCCGCCTTAGACAGCATCACAATCTCGCTGATGCGGAGCGCTCCAAAAAAGGCCACCGTTGTAGCCGCATGAAACAGGGCCGCCTCATACCTATCAAAACATAGGTCCTGCCAGCCCCGTGCCAGTTGGGTAAGAACCCCTGGGGAAATTGGGTGGCGGTCGTCCGGGCTACGCCCACGCTCCCGCACCCACCCCTCCAAAACGTGTCTCACACGGAAGTCAGCGGTACTGTCCGCATGTCCGCCTACTTTGGCCATAAAAGCCAGCCTGGATGCTATGGTGCGAGGTGCAAGGCCCTGGGAATGCAGGTAAACCATGAATGAACTGAAGTATATTGGCCACCGGGATCGGCCAGGTATCTGGCAGCCGGAATTGGGCACAGAATACTCTGAAAGAATTGAATGCGTGTTGATACGCCTTACGCGTGCGTGGCGCTAGCGACATGCCGATCGCCCGGTTCACCTCTCCTTGCCAAGGGTCCATATCTCGTCCGGGAGTGGCGAGGGAAACTCCTCCGCATCCGGGGTCAAGGCGCGGAACCGGGAGATCTGCAGGCGGGACAAAGCGTCAGCGATATCATTATTGACCCCCGGGACATGCCTGGCCCGGAACAGCACATTAAGGTGCAGGCTGCGCAACACAAACTGGCACACCAGGTCCATGACCCTGGGTGATTTGGAAGTCTGTGAGTTGACAATGTGGACAACGGCCGCATTGTCACACGAGAAATGAACGACCGTGTTGGCCCACTCCTCACCCCATAGCATCAAGGCCCCCAGGATGGGAAAAAATTCCAGATACGTAAGATCACGCAGGCGACCCGTACCTGACCAGGCTGGTGGCCACCCATCATAGGCCCACTTCCCTTTGAAGTACATCCCATAACCCAGGGACCCAGAGGCATCGGACTGTATCAGGAAACGAGGGGAAGCCAGAAGGTCAGACCTCCAAAATGACACCCCATTGAACTCCCTGAGGAACTGGAGCCAGATAAGCATATCTGCCTTAATGCCCTGGGTTAGTCTCACCCTATGGTGGGGCCTGGATAAGCCTGTCATGGTGTCGCACAAGCGCCGAGCAAATGCCCTGCCCGGTGCGACCACCCTGCAAGCGAAATTGAGGTGACCATGCAGCACCTGCAGTTCCCGCAGTGATGCCTTGCGTCTAGCAAGCAAGTCCGAGATAAGGGCCACTATCCTTGACACCTTATCCCCTGGTAACCTAGAAGCCTGCGCTACTGTGTCAATCTCCACCCCCAGGAAGACTAGCTGTGTAGATGGGCCCTCGGTCTTTTCGGGCGCTAAAGGGACACCAAGTTCCTCCATTAGCGACTGAAATGTGTTGAGGAGACGTGTGCACGTGTCCCAGCCCCGTTCACCCCCGAATAAAAAATCATCCAGGTTATGGGCTACAGACCGGGACCCAGACCTGCGGACAAAAGCCCACTGTAGGAAGGTGCTAAAACGCTCGAAGGCCAAGCATGATATGGAACAGCCAAAAGGCATGGCCTTATCGAAATAATATTCACCCCGGAACTTGAAACCCAGCAACTCAAAGTCACCCGGGTGAACCGGCAGGAGGCGAAAGGCAGACTTAATGTCGCACTTAGCCAACAGCGCACCCGGGCCACATGAGCGCACCATGCGCAGCGCTTGGTCAAAAGATGTATACCTGACTGAGCAAAGGTCATCAGGGATAGCATCATTGACCGATCGGCCGGCTGGGCAGGACAAGTGATGGATCAGGCAGAACTCGCCCGGTGACTTCTTGGGCACCAAGCCCAAGGGTGACACTTTAAGGTTGGGGAACGGGGGTGCAGGGAAAGGGCCAGCGACCCTGCCCGCATCAACCTCCTTAGAAATGCTGGCGGCAGCCACCTCCTCCCTCCCCTTAAGGGACAAAAGGTTGGGGGCATCTTGGGGGACCTATCGCCCAGGAAAGGAATATGGAACCCCAGTCGAAAACCTTGAAGCAGGTAAACCGCATCTGCCTCCCTCGGGTACGATGCGAGCCAACGCTCCAACATGTCCACATTAATTGGGGAGGGGGCCTTTCGGTGGACCAGCTCCCTCTGCGGCAGTCTTGCCAGCCCCTTGTCCGCCCCTACCTTTGCCCCGCATCCCTCCAGGCCTGGGGCAGGCGGAGGCCGCATGGGGGCCAGCGCAAGAGGGACACTCATGCCTGTACCGGCAATTCTTCCTACTGCAGGAACCATTGGACGAGAAAGTCCAGCACAGCAGGCGGGCTGGAACCCCCTGCCCCGCCACCTGGCGGGGTGTCTGTGCTGGGGCCGCTCGCTGGACCGCATGTCCACAATGGTATCTTTCCCCAGGCGCAGGGCGCGTGGGAGTCATGTACAGAAGCCACAGCTTCTGGAAGGGCTTGTCCCAGCTCATCTCGGGGTGCAGGGGAATCCGCATACGGAATTCCTCGTCGTAAGCCAACCACGACGGGCCCGTGAAGTCAACCATCGCCCGGTAAATGTTGTCCAAATACTGGACAACGTGGCGGCTTACGGCGACGTGCCTGTTCCTTATCCTTCTCATCCTGCCCCTCCCTCTCCTCTTTGGTGGGCTCTCTGTTAAGAAGGGAGAAGATGTCCACATACTCCCCACGCCAGATCTTCTCTTTGGTGGCCTGGGCCAAATGGTCCCCCAGGGGCAAGGAATACCCCGCTGTCGGCAATGCCGACACCGGCACGGTGGGAACCACGGGGATCTGGAAAGGAGCCTGGACCAACCCGGTCACCCCTAACACATTCCCGACTGAGTAAGAGGTACCACCCAAAACGGGGCCCTGGGTGAGAGGTGAAGTCACCGGGTGGGACGTCGGCGACTGAACCGTTGCACCACCCGTGCGAGGCCACGGCCACTGGAATGCCCCCCCCCCAACGTGGCTAGGTGTGTGGGTGCACTAGATTGAACCGCATACTCACATGCTGCACCCCCATGGGCCGCCCCCACCGGGGGTTCTGGCCCGCTGGGGGCGTCGGAGCTCACAACCGCAATTGAGCTCGTCGATGGGGCCTGACCAGCATCAGCCTGTTGAGTGGGGAGCTGCGAGGCCGTGGCCGAAGCCGGCCCACGCGCCTCGGGCAGCTTGACCCGTTCTGCCGCCTGCCGCTGACCGGCAGACGAAGGATCAACCTGCACCCCAAAAGGCCCCCCCGGGTGGTTAACCCTTGCGAGGGATGCCTCGAGGGCCGCAATGCGGGCCAGAAGGGCCTCAAGATTAACGTAGCCCCCTAAGCCAAGTGGGGGCAAAGGGCCGGCCGGCCCACTGGCTGCCGGTGCCGGTCCAGGTCCCTGGACCCCGGGGGCCATATACGGCCATGACCACAGGCCCGGCCCCTGCAGGGCCGGGAGGGTACCCTGCCAGGGGAGGGAACCCAGCCACCCCCCATGGCTGAAACCCCCCGCAGGAAGCTGCGCACCAATGGAAGAGGGCCGCGCAGAATGGGCCATGCCAGGGGCAGTGGCCACTGCTTGTGGGCCGGGGGCCGCGCCCCTGCTGGGCCGGTACGCGGACACCCGGCCTCGGGCCAAGGGGCAATTAACCCCATCCCACCGGTCCCGGTGGGCTCAGGCAAAGGAAGCTGCTGGGGAGGCGCAGCCGCGGTCCTTCGACCCGGCTGGCGCCTCCGCGCAGAACGAGCCGTGTTCGCAGTCACCTTCTTCTTAGAGGGCATAGCAGCTAACCGATGGGAAGCCGGAAAAAGTCAAGAAAATTAGCAGCCAGAGGCTTCCCGATAAAAGGCAAGAGCGACGGAGGTAAGAGGGAAAAACGTCTCCGCTCCATCGCATCGCAAAATGGCAGCTCGGCTGCCTCGTGGCCGCCCCTTATATAAGGGTGCTGGCCACGCCCCCTAACTACCCGGATGCCTTCGTCCGGTGGGGGGGCCCGCAAAGAGCGCGGTGGCCATTTTGGCGCCGCGCTTGCATTTGGTCCGTTTTTGCTGTGCTGGTGCTCACAAACAGGATTTAAAATTAAAGGGATTAATGATCTGAAATGTTCTGATGAATTTTATGTTTGCTTTCATGAACTTTGAAATCAAGGCTGGCTCATGACTGAGGAGGGGCCAAAAAATTGTGAGAACATATTTGTGGATGACAAGCATATGCAATTCCACAGCAGTAACATGAAATGGAACTAGAAGGTCTTTACAGACAAGTGACAAAGGAGTATCAGATGTAGGCCAAGTCAGTGTATATAAAACATTGCTGCACATGGAATCATCTGCTATCTCCTTAATTCTTACTTAAGGTGACCCCTTCTGGGCTTTTATAGGTAAATAGTTCTCAGAAATGGGGTACACAGAAGGTGCCTCCTCAAAGATTGTGAATACAATCTGGTGTAACCTAGGTGGCAACCTTGCCAGCTAATCTTTCTAACACCTGATTGAACCAAAGGAAATGAAGGGTAAATGAAGTACTCAGACATGTTTTACTACCCCCTACTTTTGGGGCTGCCCCGGAACTGAGAAGTCACAGTGGAAAATTGAACATCCAGCCTCTGAATCCAGAGTCAGATACCTAGTTCATTGAACTATCCTTTTCATTCTGTTTGCTCCCCTTTTGCTTCTTCTGAATCATCGCCTCATTTTCTTTTATTTTTGCTCTTATTTTCTGATGAAGGTATCATTTGTGTGTGAGTGGCTTGAAATTTGTGAATTTGTGAATGTTGTTGTGAGGCTGTCTCCCACAATTTTTTACAATTATGTTTGTACAGTAACTTAACTGTAAATTCAGCTTTATTTCCTTAGACATTTCAGCCTTCTTTATAGCTTGTTAATGTGATATAACTATCACTGGAGGTAAGATATTTCCCCTTAAATTTGATAAAAACCAAACACATTTGATATATAGGTTTATTGCTTCAGAATGCTTAAGGTTCTGGCTTTGGATCTTTGGAGATGGATGGAATGTTAATCAGTTCATTTTAAATTACGATTTACTATATTCTGCTATAGTCATCACACTTGGGATAGGAAGATCTTGAAATTTTTGTTTGATGTGTGGAAAAGTTAAACTAACTGATTTGCCCATTCCTACACTGGTTTTCATTCTTCTGTCTTATAAATCCCACAAAGTTCACTGTGTTATTGTTCTGAAATAAAAGAGTAACTGGGTTGCAAGTTGAGGTGACCTGATTGAAGTTTATAAAATCATGCATGGTGTGGACAAAGTAGATAAGGAAACACTGTTTTTCCTATCACATAACACTAGAACTAGGGGACACTCCATGAAGCTTTTGGATACTAGTTCTCAAACAAATAAGAGAAAGTACTTTTTCACCCAGAGGATTACTGGTCTATGGAACTCCTTGCCAGAAGAAGTGGTGACAGCTGTCAGTCTTGACAGCTTTAAGAATGGATTAGAAAAGTTCATGGAGGACAAGGATATCAATGGCTATAATTATGGATACTTAAGGACAACCTCTGGGTTGGAGAGATAGGCAGGATATCTCTCAATGCCATTTCCAGGGAATCCTAAGCAGGTGAAGGAATCTCCTTGGGAATACCCTGAAGGAAATGGTGAGCCACTGTGTGAGACAGAATGCTGGACTGGATGGGCTGTGGCCTGTTCCAGCAAGGCTGTTCTTATGTTCTTATGTTTTAAGTTTGATGAGCCTCTGCTGCAGGAATACACAATCGTTTAGCTTGACAGTTTGATCTGAGGTAACAACTTTGTATTCATTCGTATAAGAGACAAAATGGTAACAACACTCTGTCTTCCTTCAGTATTTAAATGGATTCACAATAGCGAAGAAAATATATTTAACTCTTACCAAGTCCCCTACCCCTCCTTAAAAGCTAAAATAATATTTCAGCTCTCATTGCTCCAGTCCTGAGTGCCATATGATAAATAACAACCACATACATTGGCTCATCAGAGACTTGACTAATGTCTTGATGTTTTTTTTCTTGCCTACCTACAGAAAGAATTGACTTTGAAGCACAAATTACAATGGAAGCTTTTGTATGGTATGCTGCAAGGTCCCCACCCCAGTATGCGTTTGGACACAAAATGTGCAGCCTGGAAAAGATTTAGCAAATGGGAAAAGGCTGTGCACCTGTATATGTGAGGTTTTTTTAAAAAGGGAAACACCAAACATAACATTAGATATAAAAGTGAAGCACATTGCTGTTAATTGAGGTAGGATATTGTAATAGAAATCTATTACATAATGAGCCTGCATAAACCATTGAAGAATCTTTAAAGGTAGTGAAGAATTATTATGAACCTAAAGAGAAAAAAAAAACAGTGTTTGGAAGGTGGCAGCATTGGCAGCACCAAGCTGATGAGGCAGCAGAAATAGATAAGTTTGTTGCTGAACAAGGGAAGTTTCATAAATGATTTGCTATTGTACAGCTGATAAGAAATGTTGATCCTTCAGAGAAAGTGGTATTGAGGCAGAGCACTGGAAAGGAGAAAATGCTTTCTGTTCTCTGTGTTTTTCTTTGTATTTGTTTTGTTTTTGTGAGATGTCTGACAGGGCATTTTTGCAACCTATGGCCTCTTTTTCTTAGAGGTCCTGTGGCATGTCACTACATCGTGATTCATTCACCCTACAGAATGGTGATAGTTTCATTCATTTGGTCAGTTTCAATGCTTGTTTGTATGTGCAGCAATGTTTTATATACAGTGACTTGGCCTACATCTGATACTCCGTTGTCTCTTGTCCGTAAAGACCTTCTAGTTCCATTTCTACTTTGGCAGGTGCTCTTTTTTCAGTACAAAGGCACTGTGTTACTCTCCTTCTCAGTAGTACAGTGCTCAACAAAGCAATTCCTATGTCTAATTGTCCATGATGTCTAGCACTTCTCACAGCTGTGGTTTTTCTGGCTAGACTTTTTGGTGCCACTGGAAGCATGTCACATATCAGTAAAACCTCTCTCCACTATTTCTAAACAAGAAAAGGAGGATTGGGAAACAGATTTGCTACTGACAAGCACGACATCATTTACGTAAACTCTTTAAAGGGCTACAAGGGTAATGCTGGCTTCAATGCATTCACCTCAGCTACCACCAGCCAGGATAAAATGATAACAAAGGAAGAGGAGGAGAAAAATTAATTAATGCTGAGGAAATAGGCTGTTTCGTATGCAGTTGCAGGCCCAGGACTACTATTTCATAAAGCCGAGCTCTGAATCGCCCCCTTGCCCCTTAAAATTCTGAAAGAAGCTGAGAAGAGTTTGCACTTGTGAAAAGTGAAAATGAAGTCACCCATTAAGCTTTGTTGCTGCCCAGCCTCAGTAAGGTTTGGAGCAACATCTGCACTGCATAGCCACCATGTAAAGCATAAAATTGAAAAGTATATAGAATTGGCTGAAAATACTGGCTGTGGTGAAATAATACGTGAAGGTGAAATGACGATAAAAACAAAACAACCAAAGAAAATCCCCGACTGTCTGTCATGCTCATTTGAATCACTACCTATAGCTATACTGTAGAGCCCTGCTGATGTTCAATTGAGACTTTCCTTGTTAGAACCTTGCTAGAATGAATACACAGTGGTTCTTGGTCACAACCAATACATGCAAAACCAAAATGCCTTTGCTTCCAACCAGTTGACTAGTTTTGCTACTTTGGCAGGTAGTCTGTTGTGTCTTTGTTCTCCAAAGCTTTAGCTTTGTGTAAAACATCTGGCAAGAGACTTCAGACTCTTTTCATTTCTGAGTTGCCAAATTTTGTACCATGAAGCCTGAAGACCAGTTATGGAGAACCTGAATGCTAACAATGTTTGGGATGTTGTAGTAGCCTCAGTAAAAGTATTACAGAATCCTGCTCTCATAGGATGGGTTGAAAACCTTGGGGTGATGCGGTCTCTTAAGTATCCTGGACCACTACCCCAAAAGGCTTTAAAGGTCAAAACCAGCACCTTGCTGAAAATGGAAAAGAGTTTCCTGATGACAAGCTGAGTCTCCCAATGCTGAAGCCAATTATGCCTCTTCTTTTTCTTACCTCTGTATGCAGTGGTGGGCTGGCCCATCGAGCAGCTGGGACTCAGCCCAGGGCACCCCCAGGCCCCCAGTACCATGTCACCCCACTTGGGTGCCTATCCGAAGATCTGAGCCAAGCTGTGATGCCCGGAACGATCAAGCAAAGTAGTGGGGCTTCATGTTCCTCTGCCTTCCTCCCTCCTGTGCTATTAAAGGATAGATTACAAAAGCAGCTCTATTGACAGTGGAGCTGCCATGTCTTAGAGGTTGCAATTTTGCCTTGTAAGCAGGAGCTTGTTGGTTTGAATCCTCAGAGGGGAGTTGAAATTAGAAGGCGAGTGGAAATGTATATATTTTGTTAGGGTTAGATGCCCTTATCACTCCCTGTCCAGTGCCCTTTTAGCTTAGCCAGCACACCCCTGTCTGTGTATTCCTAAACCACTTAGGAACAGAACATATTCACTCTACAAAGGTTTAAGAGATCCTGACCATACAAGAAATCCTTAAGCACCAAGGAGAATAAAGTACTCTCATCATCTCTGCCTTCTCCTCCTTTGATCTCCTCTCTAACCACTCTTCTTTTTTGGTGTAAGTAGGATAGGAGTAGGATGGTGGTAAGGTAAGATTTTGGAATAAGATAAATGTCTCCTTTCCCCCTTGACATAAGCTATCATGCTGTAAGGATCATAAACAGGTAGTTTGTTCTAAGTCTGAACCACCACCCCTCCCTCTCCTTCCTCAATGTTATTGTGGAAAAGGTTATATTTCATCATGAGAGAAGGGAGGCTGGGGGCTGTTTCCCTGGGGGCTGATCATTGGCCAATACAGTGAGGATGTTAATCTCTGCAAATCACAGTCTCTTCAGACATATTTTGAAGATTAAAGGATAGAGATGAAAGAAAATGGAAAAGTCCATCACAGAAATAGTTCTTCATGTCCCTCTGTCTCTCGACCAATCCTCTTCCTTCTGGAGATAGCAAGAGGTGGGATGTGGAGATAGAACCCTCTTCCTAGTTTGGCTACAATATTAATACTTTTACAAATGTCTGAATAAGGCTGTACATATCTTACATGTATTTTAGCGGGCTGCATTTTTTAAATGTGTGCTCTGTTTCATTTATTCTATCAGTCTCAAAAATATGTCAAATCATGAAGTGAGGGATGTTTCTTTTCACACTGAGTCTAAAGAGATAGACAAAGTTTACTTCCACTGAGCCTGTTGAATCTAAGAAGACTCCTTTCCATCCTTAATAATGTTGCAGTTCTAGTGAAGTTTGAAGAAACAACTTTGCTCTCCAATGTCTTAGTATCTCCAGACAGTGAGACATATGGTGTTGTGAGAGGAAAATTTGATTTTGTTTTGTATGGAAGCTTCAATACCAGTGAGCCCATTTTTGGAAGTGAATGACAACATTTTTCATTTTTGTTCAGAGTTCTTATACATGGACTCTTTTGTTTTTATATTTTTTATGCATCAGTCTTTTTGTTTTCCATGGAAGTGAAAGCTTGTTTTGAATTTTTTTTTCATTTTGGATTCCACATTTGTATTTCCAAACTCCAAAATTCCTAAAGAATCCTATAAAAATCTTTAAAACTACAGTACTTAAAAACAGAGAATTGGTCAACTTCAAAAGTCAGCAAAAATGCAGGAGAAAGAAAAAATCATATTGCAAAAAAGGCACCTTTAATCATTTTTTTAAAAAAGAAAATAGCCAATGAAACAGAAAAAGCACACTCAAAGTTTTACCTTTCTTTGAGCTTAGCAGACCAGGTAAAGAAAGTGGCAAAAATAATCCAAAAAAGGAAAAGTACCAATAAAAAGCTAGAGGGGAGTCCCCAAACGAATTGGGGAGGATGGACAACATGTGGCTCTCCAGATGTTTCTGGCTTGCATTTCTCCTCTCCACTACTCTGGCTAAGGTTAATGGAATATTTTTGGAGTTATATATTCTCCACATATACATAAGAGGTGAAGTTAGGAGGATGTGTTTGTACCTGCTACTCTTTGTTGTGAAAGAAAAATGTCTCAGATTACTCCAAGGTTCATGAAATCTCTTACAAGGGAGAATTTTAAAAATCCATTCCTGCATTTCCCCTTTCCTCAATCCCAGATTGTATTTTACTCTGACAGTGCCAACACAACACATGTTATGATTTTTCCATCTTAACACAAAATATAATATATAGCAATTGAGCCATGTAAACTTTTGCTGCAGCTTAACAGATCTCTTTATGGCTATCATATTTCCAATTTAAACATGATGTATGGTATTGATATTTTTCACCTTGCTAAGGTTCTCCAAAAGAAATAAGCTGTGCTAACTATCTCATTTTAGGCAACCGACATATTTATTTTATTTTCCATTTCCAACTCCAGTTTGATAGCCTGTAAACTATAAAAGTGACAGAGAGTGTAATTGAAGGCTATTTCTGCAAATCATTCAATGACCGTCTGGGGACAATTTTCAGTTACTCTCAGGAATATTTTTTCCACCAATTGAAGAAAATGAAATGGAAGCTACCATTTAAAAACATCATGCAAGTGCTGAGTTTAGAGCATATAATCACACAACATTAATCTTTCTTGGACTGCATATTTAATTGGTAAATTAATCATCTAAAGCTTCAGTTGATTTAGTGGTCAAGGCCACATTGAATCATTGAGGGCAAATTTTAATTAGTGAAATGGCAACTTAAAATCACATTTATTGACAACATGACACAGTTAATGCAGCATAAAGTTGAGAGAAAAAAAGAAAACAAATGCATTATTTTATTTGGAAAAGTATAATAGTCACTCTTTCTTAAAGTGTAGATTTAAAAAGTGCCTCTAAGATATCTGGGTAAAATTATATTTTGTTATTTAATTTTCAACTACTGAGCAGGATGCAGTTTTTTCCTTTAAAAATTGTAAAAAGAAGCTTAGGAAATTGTTCAAATTGTAAGAAACACTGTTTAAGTTAAGGAGCTGTAGAATTTTGTAGTCCTCCCTTTCTTTCTGTGGAATGGTAGAAACCTCCACAGGCATTGTTGTACCCACATGCTGCTAGAACTGGAGCAGTCCAGAGTTGTAGCAGAGAGATGCAAAGGTGAAGACTTAGATATATCATGTTCAAAGGCTTCTAAAACTCCTAAATTGTTTAGAACCAAATTAAGAATCAGAGAGCCCACGAGCCTCATCCAGTTTAAGAAGTTCGTAACATTACCAAAAGATTAGTTCTATATTTAGGGTTCTTCTCATCTGATATGCTAAAACACTGATACCCTAAAGCACTGGTGGCCAACCTTGGCACTCCACCTGTTCTTGAACTTCAGTTCCCAGAAGCCCTGATCAGCAGGAGTGCTGACTTGGTTTTCTGGTAATTGAAGACCAAGAACACCTGGAGTGCCAAGATTGGCCATCAATGGCACACTAGCTGTTCTTGGACTTCAATTCCCAGAAGATCAAGTCAGCACTCCTGCTGGTCAGGGCTTCTGGGAATTGAAGTTCAAGAACATCTAGAGTGCCAAGGTTCACCATCACTGCCCTAAAGTATAGCTTACATAGTTTCCACATACCTAGTGGACCTTTGTCAACTTTGAGTTCATGTTCCTCTCTACTGGCAATAGGGCAGGTGGAATAGAAATTTGTGCTAAATTGCAAGGTTTTTATTTCAGGCATGTTCCTCCTCTACTGTTGCCTCCCCTCTTGCCATCATCATTCTTTGAGTAGCATTAGCCTTTTTTGATCAGTTTTCCTTCATAGCAAAGCATTGTGGGTATTCATTCATTCATCCATTCAATATCCTTTCATTCATTCATTTCATTCATTTATTCGATTTATACCCCGCCCTACTCGACCAGGGCCGACTCAGGGCGGCTTACAACAGTTAAATCAAATACAATATACAAAATTACAAAAGATACAATGTTACAATACAGCAGTGAAACAATAAAATGTGCAATGAAATTTAAGTAGTAACATAACAAAACGGTTACACGATCCCTCAGCTACTAAACATAAGTAGGGTAAAGGGAAAGGGGAGGGGGAAAGGGGAGGGAAAAGGGGAAATACGACATAATACAGTTCATTATGCAATACAAGACAATAACAACATATCAAGCATAAACATAATATAAACAATTAAAAAAAATAAACAAATACAGAACATAATAACAGTTTACAATGTTACAAGATATAATCAGGAAAAGAAAATAATAATCCAAAGGGGGGGAGGGTCGGAGCCCAAGGCTCAACGACCTTACACAACTCTTAATACGAGCCGGGCTCAACAACTACATTGGAGCTCAGCTCAGTAATAAGCAATAATACCATAATACACTCTACAAAATACAAAAGAAACAAGACAAATACTGCAATGTCCTCAGCAGCCAAGCCTACAACCATGGTGGGGCCACGGACGAGAACGTCATCATGCGGCGTCCTTCGGCTCCCTCTGACCACGGGAGCCCTTTTAACCTCCCCGCCCGGTGGCACGGGGCAGGGAGGGACGGCTTCGCACGGCGCGTCGTCGTCGTCGTCTTCAGCTCCCTCGGCCAGGGAGCCCTTTTAACCTCCCCGCCCGGTGGCAGGGGGCGGGGAGGGACGGCTTCACGCGGCACGGCGGCGTCTTCGGCTCCCTCGGCCAGGGAGCCCTTTTAACCTCCCCGCCCCGTGGCAGGGGGCGGGGAGGGACGGCTTCGCGCGGCGCATCGTCGTCGTCGTCTTCGGCTCCCTCGGCCAGGGAGCCCTTTTAACCTCCCCGCCTGGTGGCAGGGGGCGGGGAGGGACGGCTTCGCGCGGCGGCGTCAGCGGCGGCGTCTTCGGCTCCCTCGGCCAGGGAGCCCTTTTAACCTCCCCGCCCGGTGGCAGGGGGCGGGGAGGGACGGCTTTGCGCGGCGCGGCAGCGGCAGCGTCTTCGGCTCCCTCGGCCAGGGAGCCCTTTTAACCTCCCCACCCGGTGGCAGGGGGCAGGGAGGGGCGGCTTCGCGCGGCGCGGCGGCAGCGGCGTCTTCGGCTCCCACGGCCATGGGAGCCCTTTTAACCTCCCTGCCCGGTGGCAGGGGGCGGGGAGGGACGGCTTCGCTTTAAGCACCACTCTGGGTGGCTTAAAGCAGTGAATAGACTATTCCTATGTAATTAGAAAACTTTTTCAAAAAGCTCTGATCTTGTTTCTCTCCCACACACCCTCCATTATTAAGGCATTCTGCTATCTAATCAAAATTACTGTCATCAAGTACGCTTGCCCTGATTACTCTGGCAAACGCTGGTCGTTTCTGGGTCAGCTGTTCCTCACTAGGACCTTCACATATCACTCACAGGATTGAAGGAAAAACTGAGAGCTTGAAGAGGTCATTTTTAGAAAGGTATTTTCCACCTCATGATTTTCCAGGGAGAAAGAATTACTAGGGGAAACCAGAATCCCGAGACCCTTGTCTGTAAACAGTGGGCAATGAGTTTGAAGGTTTTATTTATATAGGAATGCTTAACTCATTTTGGATAATTCCTAATGGTTGTAATTTCTAAGAAAGTTTGAAGGTAATCAACTTTTGGAATGGCTTCCTAAAGAGTGCAATGTTAACAGCAGATATCATCACAGAGTGATGTCACCACAGAGTTGAACTTTGGATTTCAGGTAGGTCCCTTTGACTCTTAACAGCTTAATTTCCCCCTCTCAAAGTATTCATTTGTGAAAGTAGTGAAGCAAACAGATATAGAATTAACAACCCATTGTCAGTAAGCTAAATAGTCTTTGGTCTCTTTTGCTCTCCCTGACTAGATCAGTGGCTCACTTGATTCCCCCACCACACACCTGTTTTTTTTTAAAAGCAAATATTTTGTGGAAAAGAAAAAATGCATGCACAATACACATTAATGCTTATTTCTGCAGCTAAAGGCTAATTATAATGTAATACATACTGATGTGTTTTGGAATTATGTTTGCATACAGAGAAATTGCTGTAGATTTAAACTGTGCTCCTTTTAAAAATATATAGAGGGCTTTCAGTGTGATTTGCAGCAAGAGTCATACTTTTATTACCAATATTTCAGCACAGGTGCTCTTTGCATACATTTTGACCATGGGGGAAGTGATTAAAAATGATTCCTGTGTTTAATAAAGAAATAACAAAGATTAGCAAGACCATGGTGTTACCTTTAAACTGGCACTAGAGTTAAATTTCATTTAAATACAGTAAAACCTCGCATAAAGAGTGCCTCGCTTAGAGACTAACTCGCTTAAAGAGCAGAATTTTCTCTGAATGGTCACCCTCACTTAACAACTAAAAACAACCAAAAACTCAATTAACAACTAAATTGGGGTTTGCAAACCCCCTACCAGAAGTCACAATTTGTCACTTACAATGGCAGCAACAGCACCTTTTCCAAGTGTTTCGCTTAAAGAGCAACTTGCTTTAACAGCAATCCCATGGAACACATTATGCTCTTTAAGCGAGGTACCACTGTAGTTTGATATTTACAAGTACTATATGTAAAAGGTCTCCCTGCACTGCTGAACAGAGAAATGTTTATTATAGTGTCGAGGCAGGCATAAACCAACCCTGCGCTGTGGCCTGTCTATGACCTTTTGGCCTAAAGAGGGCTGTTTTTCCTTGAGAGGTTTTACTGCTTCAACAGACAGTGTTTTGAGATGTGCTGGCCTCTTGCTATCCAGAACTATCTGGCAATTAAAATGGTGATGCTGGACTTATAGAAATGTCCAGTATTCCTAGATAACACTTTTATGCCTCCTCCCTCTTATGACACTTTCAGAGTCCAGCTAACCAGGGGCTGGATAAAAGTTACCTCACCAGGAAGAGACTCCAGCAAAACTTGATAACACTTCTTTGCAAGGAAACAAAACCTTAACGAGGTCTTCTTCTCCTTTAGAATTCACTCCTCCTGACAGAGACCTTAATTTATAGCCTCCCTCTCCCTGGTCTTGTATGCTGGATTCTAAAAATTCCCCTGCTTAAGGTTTGAGGAGAATAAAAGTATGCTACTACATTTCTTCAAATATAGCAGATTTTTATTGGTACAAAAATTAGTTAAAATAGCATACAGATAAAGGCAGTTCAAATACAAACATAAAACATAAAAGAAATAGAAATGGCTAAGCTAGCTAAGTAGATAAAAAGTTGGGCTTTTGGAGCCCCCATGAATATTCGACTTGAGGTCAAACATTCAAGGCATATTGAAATAGGAAATGGGCAGAGGGACCCCAGGCCGTGGGGTGTCTGCTGCTGAGGTGCTAAAACTCTCAGTTTATACATGTTTTTTCCCACTCACACCTCCCATCTCACGTAAGTGAAAATTCCCCAAATTTATTTATTTATTTATTTGTTATATTTGTATACCGCCTTACTCACACAAGGTGACTCAAGGCGGTTCACATACAGAATAACAAGTACAAGACACAATATTTAGAACTACAATAATAATACAAAAATACAATAATTCAAGAAGCAAAATAGCAAAAAACAAAATTAGAAAATATGACGTGAGGAGACAGATGGCTGGACACCTGCACATCCAGCTGCTCCTTGGAACTGGTGTCCATGAGAATGTGGGAGTGTGGGGCTTTAACTAACACCTGGGTATGCAGCAATCTACGTGATTAGCATTATATCTTAAGCACCAATTGGCAAAACATTCCTCTACTTCACACAGAGTAAATGAAAATTAATGGCATCCTTTAAATTCCCATACTATACTTCTACACCTTGAAAGTAATATGCAGTGCTTATAACAGGGGTTTCCAACCTAAGGCTTGTGGACTGAATCTGGCCCTCAGCAACATTTTATGTGTCCCCCCTACCCCTCCAAGGGGCATTCGAGAAACAAAATGGCTTCTTGGTTCATGTACAGATTTCTCAGGAGGCATATGAGGTGCTCTGGTATTCCCATCTCTTTAATTACTTGCCACATCTTGTTGTGGTCCACACAGTCAAATGCCTTAGTGTAGTCAATAAAACAAAAGTAAACTTGTTTCTGGTATTCCTTTGTTTACTCCATGATCCAGCGTATGTTGGCGATGTGGTCTCTAGTCCCCCTGCCTCTTCTGAAACCAGCCTGCACCTCTGGTAATTCTCTCTCCACATGCTGCTGAAGTCTATCCTGTATTATCTTGAGCATCACCTTGCTGGCATGTGGGATGAGCGCGATTGTTCGATAAGTTGAACATTCTTTGGCATTGCCTTTTTTTGGGATTGGGACGTATACTGATCTTTTCCAATCCTGTGGCCACTGTTTTGTTTTCCAAATCTGCTGACATATGGAATGCAGTAATTTGACGCCATCATCTTTTAGCGCTTTGAAAAATTCAACTGGGATACCATCATCTCCACTAGCTTTGTTGTTTGCAGTGCTCTTTAGGGCCTTTATGACTTCGCTCTCCAGGATGTCTGGCTCAAGTTCAATTTCTTCATCATTGTGATTATCAGGAGTGTTGAGGTCCTTTTTGTAAAGTTCCTCTGTGTACTCTTTCCATCTTTTCTTAATTTCTTCTGCATCAGCTAGCTCCTTTCCGTCTTTGTCCCTTATCATGGTCATTTTTGCTTTAAATGTTCCCTTGATTTCCCCGATTTTTTTGAAAAGATCTGTGGTTCTGCCTCTTTTGTTGTTTTGATCCATTTCTCTGCACTGTTCTTTTAGGTAGTTTTCCTTATCTCTCCTTGCTTTTCTTTGAAATTCTGTGTTCAAATGATTGTAGTTTCTCCTTTCTCCTTTGACTTTTGCGTTCCTTCTTTCCTCTGCTATTTTAAGAGCTAAATATTGTATTTATTTATTTATTCAATTTGTATAGCCGCCCCAATCTACATGCGACTCTGGGTGGCGTACATAAAATCCCCAGTGTTTAAACTATAGAAACCCTTAAAATTCCTAAAAACACTAAAAAACTACCTCCCACCCATGCCAATTAAAAATCTAGTTAAAAACTTTTAAAAGCATGGGTGATCTTGCTCTAAATGAGCTGTGTGGGGGGGTGCTCCCTCTCCACCTCCTCACACCTGCCCTGCCAGCCAGGTTTTCAGCTCTTTCCTGAGGGCAGCAGCTCTGTCTGGAGACACAGTTCAACTGGCAGGAGGTTCCATAGGGCCTGAGCGGATACCAAAAAGCCTCTCTAGCAGTTGGTATTTTTAAAGAGCTCCTCCGGTCCACTCTAGTGGGACAGGCAGATGTCCTTGGGGTGATGCGGTCTCTAAAGTATCCTGACCCACTACCATGTAGGGGTTTAAAGGTAATTACCAGCACCTTGAATTGCACCTGGAAGCACACTGGAAAACAATGCAGCTCCCGTAGCAGGGGTGAGGCATGGGCATAATGCCCGCACTCCATCACTACATGGACAGCTGCATTCTGAAACAGATGCAGCCTCCGAATGGTCATAAAGGGCAGCCCCATGTAGATTGCATTACAATAATTCCATCTGGAAGTGACCAGAGTGTGTGTGACATTAGCAAGGAGTCCTGGTCCAGGAGCGGGTGTAATTGGTGAATGACACAAAGTTGTCCAAAAGCCCTCCTTAGCCATGACTGCCACCTGCTCATTGAGCAGGCGTCATGAGTCCAGGAGGACCCCCAAATTAACCACCGGTTCTGTCTGCAGCAAAATAACCCCATCCAGCTCCAAAGATAGTAGCTCCTGGGATAAGGTGGGGGTGCTGACCCACAGCCACTCAGTCTTGCCAGGATTCAGTTGTAGCCTGTTGTCCCCCATCCAGACCCTCACAGCCTCCAGACACCTGGATAGGACTTCAACTGCATCGCTTGGATAGCAAATAGATATTTGTTTTGTCATTACTTTCAGAGGTAGGGAAAGGCATTTGCACAATTTCCTGTATTCCATGCTAAAACCTTTCACTTTGGATACTGCCATTTCATGGCACATTTCAAAGGTGTCTATTCTTCTGAGTGCAGAAGAATAGACACCTTTGAAATGTAGTGCTGGAGGAGAATTTTAGCATTTCTTGGACTGGAAAGAGATCAAATAAGTCAATCCTGAAGGAAATCAACCCTGGCTGCTCCTTGGAAGGACAAATATTGAAGATGAAGCTAAAGTACTTTGGCCATCATATGTGAAGATAGGACTCACTTGAGAAGGCCTTGATGCTGGGAAAGACTGAAGGAAAAAGGAGAAGGGGTGGTAGCAGATGAGATGGCTAGATGGCATTACTGATACAATGGGAATAGAGTTGAGTGGGCTGTGGAGGATGATGGAGGATAGTGGTGCCTGGCATGCAGCGGTCCATGGGGTCACAAAGGGTCAGTACTATGCAACTGAACAACAAAATTAATGTGGAGGTGGGTGGAGAGTACTACTTGTTGCCATGTCTCAATGCTTGGTCATTATATTGTGGTTGCTGCCACAACTCCACATTGTCATTAGAGATGAGCGAGAACTGAGAAATGTGTTGGCCTATACAAACATGGATCAGTTTTGTCACCCCTTGTGCATAGACTTTGCAGAAGGGGTGGGAGAAGGTATTATGCCTTTTCCAGTGGCATCACCATGCTTTCTGGTATACAAAATATCACTCTTCATTTAATTTTCAAGGTTTTACAGATGGGTCATATATTTGAGTGCTGAATTTCTTAGAAGTATGTGGGCTCCAATTGTCCATGAATGAAAAGGCCCATGGACCAAGTTTAAACTTGATATATGGATTTCACACAACTGTTGTAACTGATGCAGTCCCGGCACCCATTTTTTGGTCTGGAAGTGAAAGCAAAATAAGTGATGAGATCTGAAAGACTTTTAAAAAATCAATGGAAGTTTTCAATGGAAGTTTTCATCTTATTTCACTTACTAAGATGTGAGTGCTTGAGGAAGTAGATTAGAATTCACAAAACCCACACTGTACTAAGCCTGTTTTTTCTCTCTCACATCACAATTGTTTTTATCTTTGCTAGACAACGATAGAAGCCTATTTGAAAAACGAGAAACTGTATGATTTCAGGAAAGGCTGAGAAGTCACTGGGAAACATAATTTCCAGAAGGACAGTTTTCAGTAGTTTAATTTTGAAAGAGGAGGAGTTGAATTATGGGATCGGGTGGGTTGCCAAAAAGTGCTCAAAAATTATTTTTTGTTAAGTTTGATATGGGCTGATAGAATGTGCACCCCATAGACTAGCAGCATCACTGGTTTTTGGGTGAGATAGGAATTATTTAGCTTCACTTCTGGATTGGCAAAAAGAATTGGGGTAGTTAAATATATTCAGGGTTTTATGAGAACATATTAAGAAGGGTGTGGTCTCATATATAGGTCACAATTGATCTGGTGGGTAGTGTTGGGTGTATGAGGGTGTATGGGGGTTTGCGGTGAACCCTTTTAGGGTGTCTGTTCATAATGGGGCATTGGTTGCCTGGTGCGATTAATGCAAATCAGTTGGGCATACAGGCTACACCATGAAACACCTTTAGGGGTACATTAAACATTTGTTCACACAAACAGAGTTGGGAGTTGGGACTCAGGGATGTTTCCCTGGATAAAAGCCAACCTGGACAGAAGTTGACAAGAATCGGCACTTAACAGGGGCAAATATTTGCCCATTCTCAATGGGGAGGTATAGCACTACCATACCCCTCCTTAGGCTAAGTGTTAGTAAAGGTAAAGGTTTCCCTTACTCGAAAGCCAGTTGTATCCGACTCTACGGTGCAGTGCTCATCTCTGTTTTAAAGCCGAAGAGCCAGCACTGCCTGCTGCTGCAGACATTTCTGTGGTCATGTGGCAGGCATGACTAGACACCAGAGCGCATGCAATGCTGTTACCTTCCCACCAAAGTGGTCCCTATTTATCTACTTGCAATTTCTTGCTTTCGAACGGCTAGGTTGGAAGGAGCTGGGACAAAGACGGGAACTGGTGGGGAGGGAATTTACAGCATCCACACTAACACAGAGATTACACTGTCATTGGAAGTTTCATAGTTCCCTGAAGTCTGCAATGCAGTTTGTAGTTTAATAAGTATATCACAAGCTGTTTAGTCATTTATGAAAAAATATGCAAACATGTCATGGTTCAGAAGTGGACTGTTCTGTCTATTTCTGTTATGAGAAAACTAAATTATGAATGGTGTGGAGGAACTTCTAACCTTCAATAATAATATCAGTCTTCTAGTGACAGTTTGCCCAGTGAAGCTGATGGACAGTTAATGGAAATAATTCTTCACAGATCATATAATTCTCTTATGAAATTCTACACTACAAGATGAGATGAGAAAAGCCTAACTTATTAAGTCAAATTCAAGAAGACTGGGAGAGGTTTTATAAAAGCAGGATTATTGTATAGGATGATTATTACATTGTTTATCAATATTACCAGTTTCCAGTATTTCTCTGTAAAAGCTGCTTGGAACAACAACCAATAGAAGGCTGGAACAATGGGCCCTTCTTATAGAAGTAGTACGGCTGTCCTCCGTGTCCCCTGGTGGCCACGGACTTGACGGCCTGGGACATCTGCAGCATGGTCCCACTGAGGAATTTGTCTCCGGCACCCACTCACCCCACGGCCTGCTCTGTTGCTGCCGTTAGCCTGGGGTGTGCATGCTTGCGTGCGCCACCCCATCATTCTGTCTGTGGCCTGCTTTCCATCTCGGCCATGGTGGTAAGCCCAGAGCATGCATGGTTACTTGCGCCACCCCATCATTCCACCCATGCCCTGCTCTGCCATCTTGCCCACTGCCTCCTGTTGCGGCAGTTAGCCCGGGGCATGCACGCTTACGTGCACACTCCTGTCATTTTGTTCCAGGGTGCAAGGCACCCTGGGAGTTGTAGTATCTGATCTGTTTCCCAATTTGTGGGGCCCACAGCCTCCCACTGGATGTGTGACCCTGACAGCAACCAACCAGAATGGCCAAAATTCAATAAAAATCTTATAGGCAGGAAGGGGGACACAATTTCATTATAGAGCTTCTTTCTTCATTTGTGGATAACGACCAAACTTGGTTCCACAAGTCTGGTCATTATCCAATTTTTAGCGTTACATGAAGCATGCATACTTGATTTTCAATGTATTCTAATGGGGAAATTGCAATTTGTGCCCTCTTGTGGCCAGTTGTGTAATTGTGCCTCAGATTCTTTTGCCGCGGAAGTCCTGAAACTTACTTTTAAAGTGCCAAATAACTGGAGGAGTGAGGAGCCTAAGGTAGCTGGTTGGAGTTATTTCTGTCATCTCCTTCTCCAAACAAAGAAAAAAGGTCCTATTTAGGTTAAAAGTACAATGGAACTTGCCAAAAGATAGCTACTTCAGTCCTTGGATGATAAGGTACTGTGGGAGGTGTTGAAGGTTCTGATGAAAAACTATTTGCTGATGAATCTTCTGTTGAAAAATACTAGAGAGAAAAGTGCTAAGAAGCAGAGGCCATTGGCTGCAAGGCTCTTTAAAGCAATAGACCTGCCATCTCCCTTTTGTTGCTGTGAGGACTTTCTTTTTCACCTCTTTGCCTCTGATACAATTCTGGAGGGAAAGGCTTCATACAAGATTGGTTTGGAAAAGTTTACAGTTTATCCACTAAAGCTGTTTCTTTTTGTTGCCGTCCTAATTTCAGAGGGAGGAACCATCATATTGGGCTGAGGAAGCCAGGGTGCTTTTTGTGATAAGATCAAGCTTTGTGGTTGTAAATTAAAATAAAACTGCAGTCTCTTAGTAGCTGGTGGAAAAATATTTGTGGACTATTGATAGCTGCAAGTAGTTGAGCAAATAATATCAGCTACTGGAAGAGAGACAACAGTAAGAGACTTTTTTTACAAGGGTTACTGCAGCGGTGGTGGGTCAAAATAAATGAAGAGGAAAGTCTGGAAAAAAAGAGACTGTATCTGATAAAGTATATGGATGTCTTGTCAGCGCAGACAACAGCCCAATAAACAAAGAAGAATCTGAAAATATGGATGCAAGACTACCCTCTAAGGAAAAATCGAGTGGAGGTCTGACTCTGTTGGAATTAAAAGACTTTATAACTACAAAATCTAATGAAGATAAAAAAGAAATTAAACAGTTTGTTAAAGAGGTGGTCAGAGAGGAAGTGCAACCTCTGGAAAAATCAATTTCTGGATTAAACATGAGAACCAATACTTTGGAGTCAGAGGTCAAGGACTTGGTGGAGATTGCAGTAAAGCATGAAAATACTATGGACAAAAGATTTAAGCAATTAGTGTAGCTACAGGATCAATCGAAAAAGAAAAACATCAGGATTAAGTTTTTCCATGACACGGATAAAGACAGTTTAAAAATTGAAGTGGTTAAATGGCTACAAACCTTTGCTTTGGACTCTGGCCCAATTAAAGAAGAAAAGATTGAAGCAATTTTTAAGGTTAGTTTCAAGAGAGATCAATGCCCCAAAGATATGATAATTACTTTTGTATCAGGTTATAAAAAAGATCAAGTAATTGACTATTTAAGGAAGCATGGTGACTCTGCATTAAAGATAGGAGAAGTAAAAGTGCAAGTATATCATGATTTAAGTAATGAGACTATTCAATGGAGAAGACAGATAAAGCTGATAACTGAAATTTTGTTTAATTGTAATATAAGATATCAATGGGGTTTCCCTATCTTCTTAAAGATATTTCATGATGGGAACGTGGTTAGAGCAGAGGATCCAAAGGGAGCAATGAGATAATTTGAACTACTAAAAATTATAGAGATGGGAGATCCAAACTGGGAAAAACTGGTAAAAAAAATCTCTATGGAGAAGGTTCAGAAGGATCAAAGGGGAAAAAGGAGTATCAAGCAAAGGGGAAAGATCATTCAAGGGAGAAACAAAGAGAGAAACCTTTGGGTTATGGAAGTGGAGGGGAAATAAGAGAAGAGAGGATGCAGAATTGTCTGGTGCAAAGATAAAGCCAAAAGCCAAAAAGTAAAAATAATATATAAATATAAATAGGCACAGGCAAGAAAGTGTTAACAATTTAGGAATATTAATATGAATAGAATAGGGACCAAAATAATTAAAATAGAGGGAAAATAAAAGAAGGAGATGGAGAATAGTGAAAGAAAGGATTTAGAATAGAAGGGTTAGGCTCTCCCTCCTCCTCCCTCCCATTCCCTAAATGGGAGCGGCAAGGCAATATTTATCCTGGCGGGGAGGATGAGATTTTTGAGTGTTGCATGTTGGTGGGTGGAGGGTTATATGTTACATGCTATATGTTATTGGGGAAAAAAATTGAAAAAAGTGCCGAGTAACTTTTAAAAAACACATATTTTTAGATCTCATAGTTGTTGACCCATGTATAGGCCGAGTCCCTTTTTTGGACCTCATTTTTGGGGTTAAAAAACTCAGTTTATATCCGAGTATATACAGTACACTGGTATTAGGAACCTGTCGACATTATATATAAATTTATGACTGTTCATGAAGTTTTTAACTACTTCTGTCAAAGAACTTACAACTTTTCTAAATGTTTCTGCCCCAATAAGGTTTCTGATTTCCTGTCTGGTGCATGTGTAGAATTTATTTTTAAAGTTTTTTGCTACTGTTTTTTAGTTTGCCTGACTGTTACATAAAGGATTTTGTGTTGTTGCTACTGTTCCTGTTATCTTCAACAGATGAGACATTTCTCCATTGCTCTCTAACCTCCCTAGCTGCACATCCTTCTTTGGTTCTGTGCTTCCTGAATGTTAAACTATTCACATTTTGGCCAAGAGCTTTGACTGGTGTGTGGGAAGCTGGAAGACTACAGCTCACTGGGGAGATTCAGTACAAAGAAAGCTAGGACAGTCACACAGTGTCTGCAATCACCTCTGTAAAGTAAATGCAAGAATTCTGCATCCCACTCACATAATTTCACCACAATGCTTTTCTGTTTGAAACATTTTCAAAATCAATTTATTTTTAACCAAAAGATCAAGAAAAAGGAGCAGATAATGACTGTTGTCATGAAGCAGAATATAGTATGTCACTGATGTGATAAACACTTGGGGAGAAAAACTACAACAGCTATAACACAACACTAGAATGTGTAAAAAGTAAATTAATGAGAAAGAACTTGGTCAGGGAACAACTTTCAAACTAAATCTTATTAGTTGTTACTGCCAGCCATACTCAACTGAACTTTACTTCCTTTAAAACAGTATATAGGAAGTTGTTGAATAGAATTGCTTTGTTTTAAAGCAACTATTTCTAATAGTTGCTTTAAATACAATGACAGCCAGATATATTGACTGGAATACAATTTACTGTATATTCATATAAGTTTTTATTATTGCCACAGTTACTTGTAGCTAATTGATGAGGTGATATGGCTTATTCCAAATGTACAATCAGGAAAGTGTCCAGTCACACAACTGAGATGTGCATTATTACCTCTCTAATTAGTTGTAGATCATGATATAATATAGGGATTCTGGCCACTGAGGTATAATTTTTGAATCACACAGATATTGCACTATTCTTATGCCAAGTACACACCTCTGGTATTACAAAGATTTTTAAGGATTAGAATTATAGAATCATTGTTGCAAATTTTGTGAAAGGTGGATTTTTGTGTTAAAGTAATTTCGTGATTAATCCAAACAGTTAAGTTTTATTTTTAAAAAAAGATGAATGGTGTAAGGGCACATTAAATAATTCACTTAGCATATTTTTTTTACTTGAAGTGCCCCTTAAAATCGTTAAAAAACTTGTTCCTAAAAGCACATCAATTTCCTGAACTATATATCTTGCATTTAGCATGCTTTGTTCTGTATTTTTACTGAGTATTGGGGAAAATGTGTCATTGAGAGAATTTGACAGTGGGAGGCTGACTGGTTTATCAATGGAGGTCAAACGAACCATTAAATATGGTTTTTAATGATTTATTTGACCCTCAATCATAAAAAAATGTTTCAATCTTAAGCATTTCATAAAGGAAGAATGTATTCTGGAGTAATTACATTTATTCTACACTGTACAGAAGCATTTTTCCCCATTTTGCATTAGGGTGGAATGCATTTTCAATTTAATGTGGGCACAGTATACATGCAAACTGTACTCAGACAAAATTCAAAAGGATCTATGGTGTTTTTCTCTCATTTGAATACTCATAATGACGACACCACACAGTACAAACTGTGGCTATGAACAAAATGGATGACACATTATTAAAATGAGAAATTCATTTCAGAAGAAATGGATGTCAAAAGTGATTTTGTGGAAAGCAACATACCTTTTAATTTTGAGTCAATCATTTATGGGATGGATAAAATGGAGGAAGAGAACATGATAATGCTAGATTTTAATATGAGAGCACAGCGGATTTGATTGTAGAAAGACAAGAGTTCTAGAAAAGCTCAGACGTCTTCTCTTTAACTTATTTATCAGTTAAAAGTATTGCATTTCAAGAACATTTGCTGCATTCTTCTCATTACAAGGGGAGAAGGAGATGCTCTAGAAATGAAATCATACTTGATTTGAAAGAGTGTGGGTTTCTGCTTATTTTATATCCCAGAGAGAGAAAGAGAGAGAGAGAGAGAGAGTAGAAGAAAAGAAAAATGTTTAGACTCATCCCCTTAACTCTATTGATTCTTGTCTTTTCCCCAATATAACCTTTCATTGTTTGATCCGTGTACCCCAAACAAAAAGATCCACCATGAACAGTCACTCTCAATAGTTGCTGTCATCACATGCTGAGAGGGAATGTGCTTTATCTGCTGGGAGGCACTTAGATAAGCACCAGCCATAGGTTTCCTCTGTGAAGTAAGAATAAAAACATTAATTTTCTTTCATGTTCTAGTAATAGGAGGTGCTCCTGGTATGCCTAAAGGCCTTTGTTGTTCTGGAACACATCAATAATGGATGTTCATGATAAAAGATAAAAACCTCCATTGTTTGGAAACTCCTCAACAATCTCAAACAAGTGTTGACAGGTGACATTTTCTCCTTGCAGCTGTTGAACTCACAATTCTATAGATTAGTTAAGCTAACTCTTCTTTAACATTCTGTAGAATGATTTTGATAATGATAATGAAGTAGTAAACCAATGGTGCTATGCATTTAAGTACAGTGATACCTTACTTAAAGAGCATAATGTGTTCCACGGGATTGATCTTTAAGCAAAAAAACCATTTTAAGTGACCAATTGTGACTTCTGGGGGGGGATTTTGAACCCCGATTTAGTTGTTAAGTGTGTTTTTGGTTGGTTTTAGTTGTTAAGCGAGGTGAACATTCAGAGAAAATTCTGCTCTTTGAGCGAATTGGTCTCTAAGTGAGATGCTCTTTATGCGATGTTTTACTGTACAATGTACAGTGTACAATGGACAAGTCTGGCTGGACATCCCACCATGGTATTTAGGTAGACCATATAGCCAGCAACTATGCACCTGTACTGAGGCCTTCTGAATTGTGCCTGTACTGTCATTACCAGAAAGAGAGTAAGATTGAGCATATCAGACTTATCTTCCAAATTAATCTTCAGTGTGGGGCCTCCTGTCTTCTTTGAGACTCTCTTCTTCTTCTTCTTTCTTCTTCTTCTTTTTCTTCCTCCTCCTCCTCCATGTCTAGACCAGACACGAAACTGCCAAAGTGAAGCCACCTTTGGTGAGTCCATTCTGCAGTTCCTTTAGCTTGACCTAGTGTGAGAAAGGTTAGCCGGCAACACAAGTATTCCCTGAGATTTATTGTAAGAAGTAAGACAGGTACCTTCAGCATTCACACATTTGTAAGGTCAGCATAGCACTTCAAAAAATTGAAATACCCAAAAACAATACACATAATTTAAAATGCAAATTAATAAATGTGTGTAAATGAGACAAAAACATGCTTTGATCAAAAGTGGAAATACATTCATTGGAAAAATGTACATATTGATAAATATATTATAAAAAGGTATGCAAAATAATCCTTTCAACCCAAAATAATTTATGGGTTGAAATTATGATTAGATCTGTTGGGGAACTAAAAATAAGAAATCAGAACCTTGTTAAAAAAATCATGATAAGGAAATGAAAATAATAAAATCAAGGTGAAAACATCCCCATACCCCTAGAATGGATTTGCTTGGATTCAAATGTCAAGAGGGGGAAATCTGTTGGTTTCATTTTTGTCACATTCCCCTTTTCAATCCCCCTTTCCTTTCAGAATGTATATATAAATTTGAAATTTTTGAAAAGGAATTGCTTCCAGAATTGCTAAATATCCACAGTCAAAGCTTTTCGCAGCACAGAGAAAGAGCTTCATTAATAATTAGAATTAGAACTAAATTAATTAAATTAATTTATTATATATTTACTCTATTAAAGATTTATAATTAGAACTGAGGAGGGTTTGGGGTTGGGTAGTGGGAATAGGTGACACCTATGTTTGAATACACAGAAATGAACACACACAGTTTCAAACTCCAACAGTTAAGAATGAAACATCAAAGCCCTGTACCTGAATTGGCAAATCAGACCCTGCATTCCTATTGGAAGTGAATAGGAATTTTGTCTATCTAGATAGCTGGAAGACCTATTATATCTGGCCTTTTATGTGGCCTCTCTCAACTCAGTTGGTGTTGACGATAAACATTACCATCCATCTTGGTGATAATCTATTTTTCTGTACAGTGGTCTTGCTACATTACTCATTGCCCTTTTCAACACAACACACTGTCAGCAGGAAAAGGAATCCAGGACAGGTTCACAATGTTAATTAGCTCTTTTTTCTCTTGGTGTACAAATGCGTGGAGGATTGTGCTGTAATGTGACTCTGAAGGTCCATTGGTGAATACTCGAGATCCATAGTAGCTTTTTATTAGTCGTTTCAAGCTCATTTTCCTTCTAATCACTCCTAGGGCCAGCAGAAGAAGCTGGCTTGGAAAATTAGCATGGTCACTATGTTTTTGTTTTTTTTAAAAAATCTGAAACCTTATGGTGAAAGATGTGGAGAAGAATAAATACTGAATGAATAATAGACTGTGGTAATTAGAAAGCCTTAATAATTCTTCTCTTTTTGCTGTGACTCTGATTCCATAAGAAACACTACACACACTTCCCAGGGATGAAAGAGCCCCCATTGGAGCAGTGGATACTGTACTCAAAACTCTGCTCATGATCTGAATTTTATTCTGATGGGCTCAAGTTTGACTCAGCCTCCCATCCTTCTGAAATCAGTAAAACTAAACTGGTTTGTTGTTGGGGGTGGGGGGAGGGAAATACTAAATATCTTGTGAAGCACCCAGAGTTCCCTAAGTGCTATGGGGCAGTATCTATGTGTAATGACTATTGCTTTTGCAATTGAAAATTCTGCATAATGTAGAGGGAGAAGAAAAGAGAAGGCTAACTGAAGACCATATATGAAACTGGAGATATTTGCATATATAAATATTTTCCAAGGGACTGAGTTCTGGACTATGGGATAGAGTTGGGAGAAAGGCATCTTTTTCTGAAATGATAGCTGACCATAGGAGACTTTCCCAGATTTTCTCATTCTTCATCCTAGTTGATTTTGGCACACAACAGAATTACCTCCATGTGATATTTGAGAGACAAGTTCAAAGCAGATAGTGGTTGTTTTCTTTGTATATTGTTTCTATATTTTGCACATGTTTCTTTCCCCTTAACAAGCAAGAAGCATGCCTACAGCTAACCTCTCCCCCCCCAAAAAAAATGTTGATGGTAAGAAAGACACAAACCATTCTATTTGAGGCTTTCAAGTTTCACATGCCCAAGATTGTGAAGTACTTATCTTAGTTTTGTACAATTTGCATAGTAAGGTGTTTTGTTGTTGTCTTCCTTTGCTTTTGTGGAGCAAAAAGCAGCAATTGCACCCTGACAACTAAACTTTTGTTTGACCAGATAACTCCATCAAAGTAAAAATTCCTATTAATCCAATAGATATAGAAAAAACAGTACCTGGACATTTTTTATTTATTTGTTAGTTCAAATTTATATTGCCGCCCACTTGCCGTAGTGACTCAGGAGAGCTTACAAACAATACATTACAATATGTTGATGGTGGCTCAGGGGGCGGGGTGACGAAGTCCTCAACTGGCCCTGGCTTCTTCCCCTGGCCGTTGGAGTGTGCTCAGGGGGAGGGGCGGCAAAGTCCTCAATCGGCCCTGGCTTCTTCTTCCCCCGGCCGTTGGTGTGGGATTTTATGGATATAATATGTGTGTGCACAGAGACACACAAAGACACACACCATATTTTTTTGCATTTATTTTTATCTTATGTTTACACTAGCTGATTGCCCGGCTGCACTCAGGGTGTGTGTGTGTGGTGGCTATACCATCTATTATTTCTCTCGTGCACACCCACCCAGCACATCCACCCACACTCTCACCTAGTCTCTCTCACACTCACCATCTACACACCCTCCCACCCAGTGTCTTACTCTAACACTCTCTCTCTCGCACACACAGCCACTCACTATCCCACCCATTCTCTCACCCTCCCACCCAGTGTGTGCTACTCTCTCTCTCTCTCTCTCTCACACACACACACACACACACATCCACCCTCTCACACTCCGTGTCTCATGCACACACACATCCACCCACACTTCCACCCAGTCTCTCTCCCTCTTACACACACAGCTACCCTCACCTTTCTCTGTCCCTCTCACACATTCACCCACACTCCTACCCAGACTCTCTCTCTCTCTCACACACACACACACAGCCACCCTTGGCTTTATTGGTCCACACACACATAGTGCTAGGGAGGCTCGGACTACAGGTTTCAGGATGCATTGGGGCCACGGCCAGGGATCCTGTTGTTCCATTGCTTTCTTTTCTTTCGTCTGTAAGAGAAATATGGCCCGTCTCTCCTGCCTCAGTTTCCGTGCCTCAGTCTCCTTACTTGTCCAGGTAGGGTCTTTCTCCTCCGCCACCTGCTGTGGCATTTTGGGCCTCGCCCAGTGCCATGGTCGCTGCTCCGGGGGGGGGGGCTGTTGTGCTGTGTCCTCCATCAGGCCCCGGCTTGGCCGCCATGTGATAATGCAGGGGCTAATTCAGCCTTCTGCTGAACCAACCAGAGAGGGGGGAGTAACCAAGCTACGACATCCCCGGCCTCACAAAGGCTCTGGCGAGGATGTTGTGGCCTGAGCTTACATATCGGCCTGGTCTCTCTTTATTATTATTATTATTATTATTATTATTATTATTATTATTATTATTATTATTATTATTATTATTATTATTATTATTATTATTATTATTATTATTATTATTATTATTATTATTATTATTATTATTATTATTATTATTATTATTATTATTATTATTATTATTATTATTTAAACTTATATCCCGCCCTATTCAACCCAGGGTGACTGAGGGTGGCTTACAACAAAGGAAATATACAACAGAAATACAGTGCAAACCACAAGCAAAGCAAAGATTGCAAAGTCCTTCGTGGTCCTCTGGGTGGTGAGCATCCTTTTATCCCTCAACCGGCCAAGGTGGCTGGGAGAGGGGCGAGGCATCTCAGCTGCAGCCACTTCCCTTCCCTGTGCCAGTGGAATGGGTGGTGGGGAGGAGCGGCCAGAGTCCTTCGGGGTCCTCCAGGCAGTGAATGTCCTTTTATCCCTCGACTAGCCAAGGTGGGTCAGGAGGGGGGTGAGGTGTCTCAGCTGCAGCTTCTTTCCTTCCCCGTGCTGGTGGAATGGGAAGTGGGGAGGAGTGGCCAGTGTCTGTGGGAATCCTCCAGGTGGAGAGCATCCTTTTATCCCTTGACCAGCCAAGGTGGGCTGGGAGGGGGGGTGAGGCATCTCAACTGCAGCCACTCCTCTTCCCCATACTGGTGGAATGGGCAGTGGGGAGGAGTAGCCAGAGTCCTTCTGGGTCCTCCGGGTGGCGAGCATCCTTTTATCCCTCGACCAGCCAAGGCGGGCCAGGAGGAGGGTGAGGCGTCTCAGTTGCAGACACTCCCCTTCACCACACCAGTGGAATGGGTGACAGGGAGGAGTGGCCAGAGTCCTTCGGGGTCCTCTGGGCGGTGAGCATCCTTTTATCCCTCGACTGGCCAAGGCAGGCCGAGAGGGGGGAGAGGTGTCTCAGCTGCAGCCTCTTCCCTTCCCCGTGCTAGTGGAATGGGCAGTGGGGAGGAGCGGCCAGAGTCCTTCCCCCCTCTCTGGTCAGTTCCTCCCTCTCTGGTCAGTTCCTCCCTCTCTGGTTGGTTCCCCCCTCTCTGATCGGTTCGTGCAGGGAAGGCATGCCAGCAAGAGCAACCCCACAGCCTCCGCTCCTCCTGCTGAGGCGGCAGAGACTGAGTCTGGTGGCGGAGCACAGGGGCTGGACATGCTAGTCAGAGCAACCCTGCAGCCTCCGGCCTCCCCTGGCTTGGCTGCCCCCCTCTTCCGATGTCACCACTGCCATCAGGCATTGTTTCTGCATTTGGCAGCTCCAGCGGTGGTTTGGTTTTCATGCCCGGAGCTGCGGTTTGCTATTGGCTCACATGCAAAGTGCTGGGCATGCACATTTGCGGCCGTTGCACTTGGTGTGAGCCACCTTGGTGCACACAACTGTTCCATTCCAGGACTTTCGCACATGCACACACCTTTTTTCATTGTTGGTGGGGTGCATGGCCCACCTCAGTCCCCGGGACCCAGACAGCATTCGTCTCTGAAACGTCAGGTAAGTGTGCGTCTAATATGGGACAGATAGTTGAAGGGGTGTGGGATCCTTTCCGGGTCACTTGAACCCACATCTTTGCTTTATAGGTATAGGTTTTAAAACAACTACATGGTCATATCCTTGAGAAGTAGAGTCTTGCTGTTGTTTCTTCCTCACTTTCCCCAGTCCTCATTTTACCTTCACTACTCATCTCCACCTTCCACTCATTTCTTTTTCTTGTGCTGCCTTAACTCCTTCCTTTTCTACTATTTTTTCTTCTTACATGTCATTTACTTGGTCTGTCCTCTGTAGAGGCACTTTTGTTCATGCTCTTTCATTTATTGAAATCCTGTTTTGGAAATTGCTACTTATAATTTGCATAAACCCATGGCCTTCTTGCGGCCATTTTGAGGACATTAACAATTTTTCTCCTTTACATAGGTATTGGAGAGTTGTAGGATTCCCCAAGTCTTTCTGACCCATGGATGGAGGGATAGGACTCTTTAGTGCCTGACAATTACCAGAGCTGGAGTCAGTAATGTTTACCTCTGTGCCCACATCTTGTATCCCTAACCTCTCCATATTCTAGTAGTTTTGGTTTGGGAGAGAACAGATTATAATTTTTGCCTTTATTTGTTTGCTTGCTTTTCTCAGTTTTTGAGAGGAAGGATTTGTGTGTCCCCCCCAAAAAAAAATCTCTCCCCCCACACACACACATACACTGTGTCTGTGTTTGTGCTATCCCTGTTCAATTAATTTTAATTTTCAATCAAAAATAATTTGCTATGTATTTACCCTGTTAAAGATACACATTGTGGTAGGTACTCCCTCTTTTAAGAGCAGATTAATTCTCTGTTGCCTTATCTTTCCTTTTTAAAGTACTTTTTATGGGTTTCTTTGTTACCTGCTACAGTAATGGAGTAGACTGTACAGTCAGTGACTCAATGCCGAGTGTTAGGTGGTGGTTAATTAACCTGACTCCCTAAAGGATAAGCCCCTTTAGGTGGGGTGATGGCTCCCTTAGTGTAGGAAATGCCACTGGAAACCATCATATTAGGCCCAATTGCCAAATGAACAGAGGAGGTACTCTGATTCCCAATGGTCATGGAGGCAGAAGAGGCCATGCCAAATGGCCTGGCCATGAAGATGCACGTTGATAATATCCTCAAGGCTGCAGCAGTCTATTGCAGTCCCAGTGTTAAATCCTGCATGTCTCATTTCATGTGTGCTGCAGTAGATGACTCCATGATCATAGTGTGTAGGTCACTTCATGGCAAGATGGGATCCATCTTAAACAAATTCATGCCAGTGACATTTTTCCTGCTTCAGGGAAAAATGCATTCTCAGATACAAGTTGCAGTCGACAATTACAAAATGGGGTATGGAGAAGAAATGAAATGGCCCAATGAAGTGAGTACCTTTCATGTAGGAAAAAAGGATCAGTGTAAGAGAAACATTAAACCTGTGGTTCCCAAAGTGGGGCACACACCCCACAGGGGGGCAATTTGATTTTTAAAGTAGATAATTGAAAGCCCATTTAAACCAAGTAAATAGCCTTTTATGCTTCCTCCACTTGAATAGGAGTTCACTTTTTGAATAATAATAATTATATTTCATGGCGGGGAGGGGGGAGCTTCAGGATTTTAGAGATGCTTAGGGTGGGCCATGGTTCACAAAAGGTTATGAACCACTGCATTAAACCAAAAGAGGAAAACCCCGAAATAATAAAAGAAGAAAAAATTGACCCTGCATATCATAATTATTTTTCTCTTATCTAGCAAAACATGTAATCTCTGTTGATGATAAGACATACAATGTGTGTTGAATGTGCCTAATATGTATCAGTGTTTGCAGTCAACACACTCTTCTTTACTGAGATCAAAAGTGTTGGTATACCAGATTCTGCCCACACTTTCAATTTTCAAAGTTGAAGAAGGAATGCAGATATATAAGATTAATCTCTTCTCTTAATATCCCAGATTCAACTTCCTTCTTGCATCAGAATTTCCTTCTTGAGCCTACTTCGAAATAAATAACTAAGTTTAGATAGGAACTATAATATTAGAATTCAGTGGACTGGCTGTTGGATAACTGGTATAAGGATTTATGGGAAATGGCTTTGAATGATAAGTTGACTTGGGAATTAAATAAAAAATGGTATACTAAAAGAGAACAAATTTTGGGAAATTTGGAAGCCTTTCTTGGAGTATACATTAAAGGATAACAAAGGTGATAAACCAACACCTGAATTAATGAATTTTTGGAAGAAATGAAGAAGGTAAGGTAGTATACATACGGTGAATTCTTTGGACAATGTATATAGCACAGGGGATGTTTTCTATTTTATTTTAGTTTTTACTTTCCACTTTCAATATTACTTTATTATTATCTTTATTATTATTAATCAAAGAGACTTAATGGATTTAAGAATGATTTAAGAGAATGGTTATATTGTGTGCAAAACTGATATTAGAGAAACAATTGATGTAATATGTAATGAGGTATGTTTTATATATATTTCTTTTTCTTATTTTTGTTTATATTTTTTCTTCACATTGTTAATTTGAAAATCTAATAAAATTTAAATAAATAAAAAAAATTAGAATTCCCTAATCCTGAAAAATCAGTTTCTTTTACTTTAATATAATGTTCTTCATTGCAACCTCTCTTTCAGGTAGTACTTGGTCAACTCATTCTAATGTAGGTATTAGGATAAACTCAAAACAATTCAGACTTCGATGTTGCCCCATAGAGACTCTTAGCAGCATTATATTAAGTAACACTGATAGACAATTAGCAATATAAATATATATTATCTATAAATTATGGCTGAAGATGGACTTTTATGTTCAGGTTGTTATTTGAACTGATTTACCATCGACACAATTTTATTGTAATCTGTTCTACCAGAAAGTAATTTCCAGTATATAAAACAAATCAGCAAATTGTCAGAGCTGGGAAGGAATCTTTTTTTCCTCCAAAAATAAAATGCTTCACCTTGCCATTTTAGCTTCAACCCGAGGGCATTCAGATATTTCAAGAATGACTGTAATTTTGTACAGTTCAATCCAATTTTTCCCATCAGTATGTCAGTTGGATGTTGTTCTTTGCTTGTTGCATATTAATTTAATCACCTGCCCTTTACTTTTCTTTGCTGAATTCATGAAGTGCAGCTCTAGATGACCCTCCAAAAATCAAAGTAAGTCACTTTGAAATCTGAGTATAATCTATACTACTGTATTCTATACTCTCTTGTAGAGACAGATAGAGATAGAATCTGGCACAACATATAGATTCTTCTATATCTTTTTTGCACAGTATTTAGCTAGAAATCTGGGAACATTTATTACCTGGTTTCCAAGGTACTAAGGAAAAGGACAAAATATGTCACTAGGTAATGAACAAAAGCTTCACCTTTCACTGAGAATATGTTGGGTTTTTAGCACATAAAAAGGTAAAGGTTCCCCTTGCTCGAAAGCCAGTCATATCCGACTCTAGGGTGCAGTGCTCATCTCTGTTTCTAAGCCGAAGAGCCAGCGCTGTCTGCTTCTGCAGACGTTTCCGTGGTCATGTGTCAGGCATGACTAGACACCAGAGTGCACGGAACGCTGTTACCTTCCCACCGAAGTGGTCCCTATTTATCTACTTGCAATTTCTTGCTTTCGAACTGCTAGTTTGGCAGGAGCTGGGACAATGACGGGAGCTCATTTCCATCCTGCAGTACTCGGGAATCGAACTGCTGACCTTCCACTTCCCAGTCAGCATCTTAGCCACTTGAGCCACTGCAGTCCAAAGAGGACAGCTAATCCCCTCAAGACATGGGGATTTTTCATTAATCAGAGCAGCAGAGTCCAGAAAAGTCTGGGCTAGATACTTATTTATTGCATTTAGTGCATTTATATACCACCCATCTGGAAAAGAAATTCCCATGCTGGGTGGTTTACAAAAATAAAACAAATAGACCTAAAACAATACTCTATTTTTATTTATTTATTTTTTATTTATATTCAAATTTATATGCCGCCCAATCAGGTAAACCCGACTCTGGGTGGCTCACAACAAGTTAAAACACACATAAAACAATACAACCAATTAAAACCCAACATACCCACCCACCTACCCCATTCCTCTTAAAAACTCACATTAAAAAACTGCCTTCATTGACAATTAAAAGAAATGGGGGCTTAATTTATAAGCCAACAGGCGGGGGCCACTCTTCCATCTGGGCCCCACACCTGCCCCACCAACCAGGTTTTTAGGTATTTTCTGAAAGTAGCAGCTCCATCTGCTCCCGCAACTCTACAGGCAGGAGGTTCCACAAGTCCGGTGCAGACACGGAAAAGGCCCTCCTTCATGTACCAGAGAGACTGGCCCCTCTGGCAGATGGAACAATTAGGGAGCCCCTCCGATCCACTCTGGTTGGACGGGCGTACACTCTTGGGATGATGCGGTCTCAACATTAAACTCAACTCTAACATTAAAATGACATACAACCCAATCAAAGGCAGCAGCATGGTATAAATGAAAATAAATCTAAAAACCCTCAGTCAGTAGGATACTGGGACTGGAGAAAACCTCTTATTGATTGTTCCTTTTGTTTCACTCATTTTTTTATTGGTAAGAGCTTACTAAGAGCCACACATTTCTTCATTAGCTAGACAGAAAAATACTGAATTTTCTTTTTAAAGGAAGGAGTAGATGTCCAAACAATCAGTTCTATGAATCTAAGCCCAGACCATTGAGAGATACTGCCTCTCTATTCCACCCACTTTAAAAATTCACGCGGGGCATGGTTTAAGACAGCAATGGAGTAACACACATTTTGATCTGCTCACGCTCGTCAATGTGAAAAACAAAGTGGAACTTGTATATTAATGAGGAACTGACTTTTAAAAAATAGGGTAATCCAAAGCCCTAAATACTTTTTATCAATTTCTAGTTGAAACAGAGGTCGGAGTCTGGAGATCGGGTGGCAAGGGAGGTGTAGCATTGGCTGTGCCAACAGAGCCACTCTGAGGCCAGGCGGGACTTCCATAATAGAAGAAAGTGGACTTTGGAGCCTGGAGCTATTTTTCTAAAATAATAAAAAAGGAGTGTGGTGGCGGCCTTTGAAGGGAGTAAGTTCGGAAGAAGGAATGTAGAGGTTGTGGTCGGGAGAAGGAAGGAGGTTGGATGTTAACAAGGAGAGAAGGAGAAGGAAACGGTAAAATGGTGGTGAAGAATGAAAGTTAAAAAGTGCTGATAGTTCCGAAAGTTGAACCGTATGAAAGCATTAAGAGGGTGTGTTGGGTTTGGACGAGAGAAGGAAGTATTGGTAGGAGAAGTAAAAAGAAGTAAAAAGAAGGAGGAGAATAAAAGAAAGAGAAAAGGAAGAGAAAGTGGATTTTGGAATTCTTGGGCTGTAAAGAGAGGGTGCGATCAAAAGCTGCCGCCATGGCTTGGATTTTGGATTACTTTGGGAGCAAGTTATTTTTTTTACATGTGCATCTGATTATTTTTTCTGTAATTGGGATTGTTTTACCCTGAAATATCCTGTCAGATCCCTTTGAAATAAGGTTATTTTTCCCATTTTTATTTGGAACTATTAGAACTAAAGCTGGAGTTTGGTGCCGGGTGGTGGTGGTGTTTTTTCTTTCTTCATTTGTCCTCACCTCTCTTTTTTTATATACAAAAGTGGAATATTTTTGGAGTACAGTTGAATAGCGGAAACCTAAGTGGATTACAAATTGGATCATCTAAATGGATTATAAATTGGTTCTGGGATTGGAGGTTTAGGTTATGTCATCTTTTTTTGCTTCTTGTCACCATTTCTGGAGATATAACAACAGTAACAGTGTTTTTAAAGTTACAACTTTGCTACATTGTGGATTTGCTTTCCCTTTTCCTTTTGGAAGTAAAAGTCATTGCCAGCATTTAAGTGGATTGGTCCAACAAAATATATGATATTAAATCAAAGGTCTGTTAATTTTTTTGTTTTGGATTACAATATTTGAATCTGGAATCTGATCAGGAAGACAGTTTTGGAAGATATTAAGGGGTTGCTGCATTGAGATTATTATTTGAAGTTACAATGGAAAAAATTGGAAAAGGAAAGGGAAAGGATGAAGAGGTGGTGAAGCCTAAGAGGATGCATGTGAAGAAGGATGAGAAGAAGGATAAAGCTGTTAGTGAAGAGACACCCCCATCAACACCATAACCAGAGCCTGCATCAATGGACCAATTGCAAATAATGGTCAAGTTGGGTAAATTGTTTAAGAAATTTGATAGGATAGAGGAAGCAAATGTGAAAGGTTTTCATGAAATTAAGGAAACAAGGGTAAAGGACAAGGATGAAATTATGGAAAAACAGGATAAGCTGGTTGCAATGTTCACTCATTTTTCTAAGAAGGTTGATTATAATTTTCAGAGGATGGATATAAGTGTTAAGTCAATGCAAAAAGATATAAAATTGATGCAGGATGATATGAAAGGGTTGCACGAAGAAGAAAAGATACTAAATTGAAAGTAGAAGCACAGGAGAAAAGGATAGATATGATGGAAGAGATGATGAGAAAACAGAATATTGTAATTCGTAATTTAGTGAAAAAAATGCCAGACCACCTGAAAGAAAGAATAGTTAATTGGCTAAATAGTTTGAAAATGGGGAAAGAATTTGTGAGTGAAGATATTGCCAATGTTTATAGATTGGTGGCAAGGAAAGGGAAAAGTGTTCAAAGAAATGTTTTGGTCAAGTTTGCAAATTGGGGAGATAAATTAAAGGTGATGGCTTTTATAAAACAAGCAGGGTCTGGCATTTTAAAAAATGATGGGAATGATGTGGAGGTTTACAATGATATATCAGTGGAGTAACGTGGTTGGTGCTATAAGATGAAACTGGCAATGAAAATTTTGATTGCACTTGGGATAAAATACAATTGGAGACTACCACAACAATTGAGTTTTTTTATGAAGAAAATGCATACAATTGATGCAGGGATGGATGCTTTGGAATATCTGTGTTTGATTGGCTTGGTCAAAGCAGCTTCACAAGAATGGTTAGAACTAAGGAAAGCCTTAATTGAATCTGGGGGAATTAAAAGAGATTATGGAGAAACTGAAGAAGGGGGGCTACAGGAGGAACAGTTATGGATTTTAAGGCATTGACTGTGGTTGACGAAGGGTAATTCAGGACCTAGGGGATGGAGAAGAGAGTGTGGTGATGAAGGGAGAAGAAATAATCTTAATGAATATTTTTACTTTTTAAAAATATGATAGATCACTGGAGCAGAAGATAGTAGGGCAGTCTTGCATGCTCCCCCTCCCCTCTTTGATAGTCAAAGGCTACTTTTGTAAAGGAAGTGGGGGGGGGGTAGATATGAATGTTTATTGTAGTAATTTATGTTATGGTTTATATGTCGTAGAGGGAAACACGCCCATAGGAGGAAGCGAGAGTTATAAAGGATGGTTTGTAAGACTAAGGTATGAGGAATATTAAAGTGTTGTCTTGGAATGTGAAAGGTACTGGTTCTCAGGTAAAGAGAAGAAGGATAGAATCTGCCCTGAGGAAGGATAAACCGGATATAGTCTTTCTGCAGGAAACTCATCAAAAATCAGAGGATGCAAATAATTTTTTTTAGGATGGATGCAAATTTATGAAAAGTCCTATGGGACATCAAAAGCAAGAGGAGTTGCGGTTCTGTTTTTGAGTAGATTAGGTTTTGAATTGATAAATAGTGTTTCTGATCCAGAAGGTAGTATATAATAATAAAAGGAAAGATTGATGATGAGGAAATAATTTTAGTGAATATATATGCACCAAATGATCACCAAGGGGAATTTTTAGATAAAATATATGAGTTATTAAAGAAAGAAAAATAAACAAAAATTATTGTAGCTGGAGATTTTAATTTAATAAGGTCAAATTTGGACTTTACAAATGTAATAAGGGGTGGGGGAGGATCTAAGGTATGGATCCTAGACAAATGGATGAAATCACTGGGTCTGAAAGATACATGGAGAGATGTTAAAGGATCAGAAAGGGTTTATACTTTTTTTCACAGGTTCATAATACATACTCCAGAATCGATTACATATTTGTAACAAAAATATGATTAGGAATATAGATGAGTTGGTTGTGCAAATTTTTAAAGAATCAGATCATGCAAGAGTGTTGATGGAATTGAGGACAGAGGGAATAAAGAAAGTTAGAAGGAATTGGAGATATGATGCCAAACTTTTTAAAGATACCAAATGTAAAGAGCAAATTATTTCAAATTGGAATGAAAGTTGGTATTGGAATGATATGGATGAGGTGAGTTACAATATGGTTTGGGGTGCTATGAAGTCGGTTTTTAGAGGAGAGAGTATTAAGTTGACTAGTATTAAAATAAGCAATTTAAGGAAACACAGGACAAACTTGAAAAAGATATAAAGTTGTTACAGGAAGAACATGCTAGGACAAATGACAAGAAGATTTTTGATAAGTTGCAAAGATTAAAGACAGAATTGGTAGGAAAGGACATGGAAAAAGTAAAACGGGATTTTGGTCTATTTAAAAAGGGAATATTTTGAATATAGTAATAAGAATTCAAAATTATTAGTGAGAGCCGCTAAAGAAAAGCGTAGTAAAAGGGAAATTGGAACATTGGTTAATAGTGAGGGAATAAGATGTAATAGGACTAGAGAGAAGTGTAAAATCATTAAAGATTTTTATCAAGATTTATATGCCAAGAAGAATATAGATTTGGGAAGGTTGAAGGATCAATTGGGGAAATAAATTGAAAATAAGATTAAACAGGAACATAGGGATAGAATGGAAGAGAGAATAACTGAGAGAGAAATAAAAGATGTAATAGGTAACCTGAAATCAGATAAAGCTCCAGGAGAAGATGGATTATCAGATGAATTTTACAAGGATTTTAATGATATAGTGGTTCCAAAATTGGTTAAATTATATAACTATATTTTGGAAGGAGGGCAAATTCCAACTTCATGGTACACAACAATAATAGTCTTATTACCAAAACCTGGAAAAGATTTAGAATAAGTAGAATCATATAGGCCTATTTCTTTGATAAATCAAGATGCTAAGATTTTTACGGCAATATTGGCAAATAGATTGAATAGTTTTATGGGAGATTATATAAACAAAGATCAAACAGGTATTTTAAAGGAAGACATATGGCAGATTTGACAAGGAGAGTGTTAGATTTAATAGATAATGAAGTACAAACAAAAGAGAAAGTTGGATTATTGTCATTAGATATTTTTAAGGCATTTGACTCATTACAGTGGGCAACAATTATAGAGATAATCAAAAGTTATGGATTTGGAGATAAATTTAGAAGGATGTTTGAACAATTATATCAACATGGTACTGCCATTGTTAGGGTAAATGATGAGGTTACAGAAGAAGTAGAATTAGAAGCTGTAATAAGGCAGGGTTGCCCATTAACACCAATTTGTTTCATTACGGCAATGGATTTATTGGCAAAAACTATAAGAGAAGATAAGGATATTGAAGGAATATTAGGAAGTAAGATAAGTTTATATGCTGATGATATGTTGTTAACAATGAAGCATTCTAGGAAGGCATTAGAAAGAATACAAGAGCATTTAAAAGATTTCGAAGAGATGACAGGTTTGAGAATAAATTGGGATAAGTCAGAAATGATAATGTGTAATATAGATAAGGAGGAACAGAAGAAAATAAACGGTAAATTTAAATTACAGGTAAAAGATAATTTGAAGTATTTGGGAATAATTATTGCAAATAAATTTGATGACCTTAAGAAACTGAATTATGGAAAACAGAAAGTGGAAATTAAATATAAAACACAGCAATATAAAAAGTTGAAGTTGTCTTGATTCAGCAGGGTTGCGTTATGTAAAATGATGTTGTTACCTAGAATTAATTTTTTTGTTTGATGTCCTGCCGATTCAATTAAATGACAAGGAAATCAAGGAATTTCAAAATTTGTTGAACAATTTTTGTAATGGTGGAAAAAATCTAGAATTGCAAAAAAAAACTGTGGTATTTATCTCAGAAAAAAGGTGGACTAGGATTGCCAAATTTGAGGAATTATTATAGAGCTTTTCAAATTAAAAATATTGTGAAAATCTTAGCGAAGGAAAAGGTAATATAGGGAGAAATCGAAATGAGGGACCTAAATCATATGGGAAAAATGGTTTTCTTAGATGATAAAATGGGGGAAATGGTTATAAAAAATAAAATGATGAAGACAATATTAGGAGTATGGAAAAAGGTGAAGAAGGAATTAGCTCCAGATATTTCTCCAATAATAGAAATTGAGGATATCAAAAAGTTTCCAATACAAATCGACAAAAGGATGAAGGAAGTTTTATTGAGAAATGATGTTTTCCTGCTGAAAGACTGGATACGGGTTTGTAAAGACGGAGAAAGAAAAGCAGATTTGTTTTTACAATTGAGGTTGAATTGGTTTCAGATTGTGTTGGTAAACAAATGGAATAGCAAATATTTGAGGGAAGCCAGTTTGGAAAGAGATATGACTGAGTTTGAAGAATTGCTATCAAAGATAAGAAAGGGAGAAAGGGGGATTAAGGGTTTAGTGGCTCAAGTCGCTAAGACGCTGACTGGGAAGCGGAAGGTCAGCAGTTCGATTCCCGAGTACTGCAGGACAGAAATGAGCTCCCGTCTTCATCCCAGCTCCTGCCAACCTAGCAGTTTGAAAGCAAGAAATTGCAAGTAGATAAATAGGGACCACTTTGGTGGGAAGGTAACAGCGTTCCATGCGCTCCGGTGTCTAGTCATGCCTGCCACATGACCACGGAAACATCTGCAGAAGCAGACAGTGCTGGCTCTTCGGCTTAGAAACAGAGATGAGCACTGCACCCTAGAGTCGGATACGACTGGCATTCGAGCAAGGGAAACCTTTACCTTTAGGTAAAATATATATAATGCTAAATAAAGATGATAATCCACATGAAGCTTTAAAAATAAATTGGGAACAGGAATTGAATATAAAGTTAACAGACGAGGTCTGGAGAAATAAATGGAAGAAAAGGATTATGAGAACTATGTCTGTTAGAGTGAAAGAGCATAATTATAAAATGGTGTGGAGATGGTACTTAACTCCAGTGAAGCTACATCAAATAGATAAAAATAAAGATAAAATGTGTTGGAGATGTAAGGATACACTGGGAACATATGAACATATGTGGTGGGCGTGCAATGTAGTAAAGGATTTTTGGGGAGAAATTGAAGAAGAGATTTGTGCTGTTTTGGGTAAGATATTTAAATTGGGGCCAAGTACTGTTATGTTGACAGATATGGAAAAATTTTCTTTTAAGTAAGGATGAAAAAGAACTAGTTTCAATAATGTTGACAATGGGTAGACAGTGTATAACTAGGAATTGGAAAAATGAAGCAATTTTGAAAATAGAGGAATGTAATAAGGAGATGTGGGATCTTGCGTTGAATGATGTTAACATGGGAACTGAATAAGAAAAAAGGCATAGTTAAAGAAAATAGATTTTGAAAAATATGGCAATTATTTGTGGATTATTCATTGAAGGGGGATGAAAGGAATCGGCCAGTACCAGAACAAATGAGTTTTTGGAGATAGAAAATAACTGTGATCCTCTGCTTTCTCCAGGGCATTGTAAATAACACTGGGTGTATTATTTGGAAATTGTATTTTGAATAGTTTATTTTTACTATGACCTAATAGGTATATTAAATTGATGGGTTAATGAAAGAGTTTGAAAATGTATAGGAGTTAAAAGAGTGTTATAATGTATTAATTTTTTTTGGAAATGTGATTAAAGTTGAATGGATGAAAGAGGAATTTAACAAATTATTGGGCCATAGTTTTGATATATTTTATGTATTTTATGTGTTTTTTTTTCATTATTATTTTTTTCTTTATATTTTCAATGTTATGAGTGTTGTATTGGTAATTGTAGGTATAAATCATGCAGGGGAAAAAATAAAACTATAGCCAAGGAATGCCATGCAAGGTGACTACTTTCACCTACTTGACGGTAGATTGGAGGACCAGCTTTATTGGTAATTACATGATTTCCTTTCTGATCTGTCTGCAAGGGTAATGATTTTTGAGATCTGATGTTTGCAGTCCTCATTTCCATCATATACACATATTAATTATTTTACACCTAGGAAAGAACTTGAACCTCTTCATTTTTAGAGTTCTGCACTATGTTTAACTAAGGATATGTACACAGATGGAGAGGGAACAATAATTTTCTTTTTAGAGAAGACAGTAATTTTCATCACTAGAAAAATGTTTTATTGCTTTACCTTTCAATGAGTAAGTGTGCATAAATCTATTTAATTAGCAATTATTAATTAGTTGTAAAACACAGCAATGATTTTCTCCAGCTTACTTCCAGCTTAATATGCTGGCACTCCCAAAGAATCTTCATAGGGAATGATTTGCAAACACATTAAATTTTTTATTAAGGCTCATGAACGGCTGGTGTCTGTATTAATAATAATACAATTATGTTTCATTAAAACACAAAGCAGTCACAAACAGGGAAAGGAAACCAAAGCTGCCTGTTCAAATCAGTGCATTGTATTCTCATTAAAATCTTTGGATGGGAAGACCATGTTAAGAAGCAAATTGCATACTGTTTTGATTGCACCTATAAAAAAGTAATTAGGGAACATGAATATTTCAAGAATATCTGCAACATCATTTGGATTATCTTTAAAAGTATCATAAGACTAATATATCTTATATTATAGAGTTGAAATATTTTAGTACTAGGACGGTTAAAAGTTTCAAAAGACAAACAAGTTGGAGATAAGGCACTGATTTATGGATTCATTTCTATTGTCACATAACCAATAGCATGACCAAAATCTGGAATCCAGCAAGGCAGTGCAGTGCAGATGAAGGAGCAGTGATATCCAGTTTGTACCTGTAGTGTGGATATGAAGTATATTTTAAAGATTTACTCATACTCCTGAAGACTGAGGATATCTTGGCTTGCAGACATTAATAGATTAGGAACTCACCAAAAGTAGAGTAGCATATAAGAGGAGGTTCACTGAGTACTCTTTTTACAGTCATGTTCATGAGAGAAAAAAAATCTGATACCAGGCCCTATTACAAAACTATGTTTCCCAATCTGGCACAAACCACAAACGCTTTAGTAATTCTGCAAAACCTATGAAAGAGGAAATTGGTACAATTTGCCTCTGGCTCCTATTGATACCATTGCCCTTGGCCTGACCTGGCAACAATGCTCTGTGACTGGAGTTATTTGCCTAGTTGCTACTGAGACCTGAGGAACTGGAATGTTCTTCTTCTTCTTTCTTCTTCTTGTGTCATATCTGTTTTTGAATATTGGTGATCATCATAGTGATCAGTCATGAAGACTGTCCTGAGAATATAATGCCTTTGGCCTTCCACATCATAGCATGACACCCGTACCATTGATCCAGTTCCACTAGTCAATTTCTGGTTCTGGGCAATTTTGGCACACAAAGTCCTCATCAGCTACCCTCCATCAAGATGGATTCAAGGGTTGTCAGGTTAGTTCACCACCACCTGTCAATCAGTGTTGAGTTGCTGGCATTATGGTCTACTCTATTACCATAGCAGGATAGCCAGGCCAGACTGGTGGAATACTCTACCAAGAGAATAACACAAAGCTTCTGTGGTGCAAAAGGGTGAGGGGGACTTCCTTATGTGACAAATAAACCAACCAATTCAATCATGTGATTATCCACTGTGTACACTGAACTTAATGACTAGAAGATTGGCAGGTTGGTACTCAAGTGCTGCATGATGGAGTGAGCTCCCATATTCACCCCATCTCCTGTCAACCTAAAAGTTCAAAAGCAAGAAATTGTAAGTAGATAAATAGGTACCATACCATTGATGGCTGCTACTTGTATACGAGTATACATTTTCCCCCTGGAAATCATTTTCTCAGTTGATGGATGTGTCTCTAGGGAAAATGCCATTGGCATGATTTATATTATTTTTTATTTTTATTTTTTCATTTTCATACTACCCATCTGGGATATGTCTCTTGTTTATGTGGGAAATTTGTTTAAGGTGGATCCCAGCTTGCCATGAAGTGACCCACACACTGTTGGCATGGAGCCATCTCCCGTGGCATGTGTAAAATGAGACATGCAGGATTTAACACCAGGACTGCAATGGTTTGCTGCAACCTTGAAGATATTAACAAGGTGTACCTTCACAAACAGTCCATCTGGCATGGCCTCTTCCACCTCCATGACCATTGGGAGCCAGAATAGTGGAGTGGTTCCTCCTCCGCTCATTTTGACGTTGGGCCCAATATGACAGTTTCCAGTGGCATTTCCTCCACCGAGGGGACCATCACCCCACCCAAAGGGACTCATCCACTGTAGCATTGGCCCCTTTAGGGAGTTAGGTTATTTACTGCTGCCCAACACTCAGCATTGAGTTGCTGGTTGCACGGCCTACTCCATTACCGTAGTGGCATGTCTGGCCAGACCCAAATCAATTACAGTTAGGTAAAATCTGTCTTTATGTCTGGGCTGCAGTACAGATAAGACTGGTCTGACAAATGTGTGATTGGTTCAGTCCAAATAGTTTCCCTTACAGAGTTTGTTCTATGGAGACAAGGAACAGGGAGGGCTCAAAGATGGGATTCTATGGAAAAGAAGATATCCTCTATTTTTCACAGGAAGAGCTGAAGGTTTGGGGAAAAATATAAACAGTGAGTTTGTGAACTCGACGTAAAATGCCTTTTTAAGGCACAACTGGAAAGTAATCTTTAAATGTAATTTAACACAGGAGAAGCTTTTGGAGTGGTATAAAGCCAGATCTCAGAGAAGTAATATTCCTTGAGTGATTGGACTGAAAGCCAGCAGTAGGCTGCAACCAGAAGACCTGTTAGACAGAATCTCAGAAAGCAGAAAGAAATTGTGTAAGAAGAAGTTTGGAACTTGCCAGAAATCCTCAGGGGAAGCACAATCTGGTCCTTCTTCAGTTAATTCCATTTAAATTAAAATGAGGAGTACTATCATTCTGCTTGATGTTAGGACAGGGAGGGGCTGCAGGCATGAATTCTGGTAAAATGCATATCTAAATAGTTAAATGGTTTTAATGTTTTAATTTTGTGTTTTAAATTCTTTAGTTTTATATGCTACTAGCATAGTTTGCCTGGCCTTGCCGGGCAGTTTTTATTTGTATGTTTTTTTGGTTAAGGGTGGTTTGGGTGGGTGTGTTTTGCATTTGTGGTTTGTGACTTTTTTTGATCTATTTTATTAGATTTATGTGTGATTTGGATTTATTTCTTATTTTTCTGACTTGTTTTTACTCTTGTGGCCTCTAGGTGGGCTGTTAGTAATAGTGTTGGATTCTCTTTTTGTTAGACTTGTTTTTTCTCTCCCAGCCTCTAGGTGGGGCTTCTTCTGGTAAGTAGGCTTTGTTTCTTCATTTCTGTTCTGGAGTCGTGGAGGGAGGATGTGCTGGTGAGTTATCTGGGTTTTTTTCTTCTGGGTTTTGTTTTTTGTTTTGTTTTTTGGTGTTAGACTGGGAGGTGTTTCTGTTTCTTCTTTTGTGTTTTTTTGTTTTAGATGTGTTTAATTGTTTTGTTTATTTATTGTTGGTTTTTATGTTTCTGATTTCTTTTGTGATTATTTGTTTAATTTGTGGTATTTTTGTTGTTTGAGTTAGGTATTTTTGTGTTGTAGTTAGGTGTTTTTTCTGTGATTTCATGGTATTTTGGGTGTTTTTGTTTGTTTTGTTGGTTAATGTGTTTATTTATTTATTTATTTTGGTGTTTGGCTTTTTGGGTAAATGTTTTGTTTTGTTGTTGGTGTGTATTTTTGCGTGAAGAACGGGCTGCCTGTTGGTTCCTCTTTTCCCCATTGCTGCTTCAAATTTTTGGTTTCGATGCAGCAATGGGAGAAAGGAGGAGCCGGCAGTCAGCCCGTTCTTCCCCTGGTAAGGTTTGTTAGGTAGGTTGGGGGAGAAGGAGGCAGAGAAGAGCTATCTGCCTGATGATGGTTCTCTCCTCTCTGTCTCCTATCTCTCCCAGCTTACCTAACCGGAGATCAGCAGGCAGCAATCCGTAAGGGGTGGTGCTCTTCCTTGCGGATTGCTGGCTGCTGCTTTTGTATTACCATCGGTACAAAGGCAGCAGCCAGTCATCTGCTAGGGAGGGTGCTTTCCCTGACAAACTGCTGCCTGCTGGTGGTATTTTTTCCCACCCCGACTCAACTGACCTTGAGGCCAGCAGTGGTCTTGCCGTGTCTTCAGCAGGGTAACGTGGAGGAGAGGGAGTCACTCTTCTCCCCATTGCTCTGGGAAAGAAGGCCGGTGGTGGTCTCGGTGTAGATTTTTGTGTGTGTTTGTTTGCGAGGCCGTGCGGTGGACTTGTGCTCCCATTGTGGGAGGCTGGTGTGTTTTTATATTATTTTTCATGCGCTGGCTTTGTCAGCATTCTGCATGCTTGCACTCTTCAGCCTGATTGGCTGAAGTGTACACGGCACGTAGGACACTGGGACATGGAGTTTTGTTTGTTTTGTTTGCGTTCGTGTGGCATTTTTTTCCTGTGGCTCAATTTTAATTGGGCGCGCTGCAGTTCCCAACATTCTTTTTGCTCGTGCCTCTCAGCCTGATTGGCTGAGGAGTGCCACAGAGGACGTTGGGTATTGAAGTTGTTTCCTTTTGTTCCCTTCGTGGGGCTGCTGCCCCACTGGCGATGACCAAAACCCTGTGGTGCTAAGAAAGCAGGGGTTACGGTAAGTGCGGAAGGCTAGGTCAGGGATGGTTGGGCCTGGTGTGGGAGCCTTTGAACGAACCCAATGGTTAACCCCTCTTTTTATAGGTATGGATTTCAGAGATCATATGGTTTTAATTCTTTTACATGGTTCTGTGGTACAAGGCAGGCTACATTGGTTTTAAATAAGCAAAATAAATAAATGTAGTTTACATGTATTGTCCATCTTAAATCCTGAGTCTTCACAAGGAGTAACAGCAACATCACACTTGATAGCATCCTTAACTGAGGCATTATAAACCATCTCACAAGGCAATCCTCATTCAGGGCATATTTTTTCTTAAAGCTATTTCTGACAGCAGCCATGACCCAGTGGTTAGATTTTATTCAATTTGTTATCCAAAAGAGCTAGAAGATAACAGATTACTTAGACATAGAGCTTCTGTGAGCCAAATTTAGTGTTATTGTGCTCAAGCAGCTTCACACTTTTTCAAAAAGATGAGACATTGATCTTTTTAAATTACCACCAAATCTCATCTAAATCTAAGGTAAAATTTCAGGTTCTTTCTCAAAGTTAATACCCACTGGATGCTTGACAAAAATATAATGAATTGAAAATTCTTATCACAATTGTCCCAAAAGTAAGTTGTGCTTTCCCAAAGAGGGAAGAGTTGATGTATCACTAGATAGATTTTATAAGAAAATGCTGTTAGCCAAGTGAATATCCTGAATAGGAGAGGCATATGAATAAATAATATCCATGAGGCTTACTTGTCAGTCATTCTTGGCATATATTCCAAAATGTCTTTGCACTAGATATCCTCTGCTTCAAGTGACATTTCAGACTTTTAACTTAATTCAGCTTTACAGCTTGCCATGCATTCATCTCTGACAGGGAAATATACAGCCTTCCATTATAAATCCTTTATGATGACCCTGCCTTTCACAGTCTTTAATCATAGTATGGTGCTTGCGATTTGTGTCATTTGAAGAAATATATAAGACCGGTAAAAGTGAAGGCTTCTCCTCCACCCCTTTTTGACATTATTCAAGGAGCAATAGCTATAAAAATGAATCTGAAAAGAAATCCATGCAGAATTTCAAACTGCAGTGAATCAAGTCTTGCCTTCTGACTATGCTTAGCTAGACTGGTGAACCAATGACCTTCATTCTCCAGCTGGCAAATAAGCATCTGCTACATCCATTTTATAGGATTTATTTAGCAGTATGTTTTATTCTGGAACAGAAAGCATTGCAGGCGCACCCCCCAAAGAAAGACTCAGACACTGGTATATGGATAAAGGCATCGGGCCACTTTTATTGAATAATGCCCTAGTCCGAATTATAACTTTCAATTGGTGTAATCATCCAATTGTAATTCTTTAAAGCAAGCAGGCCTCAGTAACACTGGTAAGGTTCCTCCCAAAATGCCAATGGCAATTGGCTACATGTAACTATTTGTATCAATTTGTTTGTTGACACAAACAAATTCTTGACCGGAGTCAATAAACTATCTACTGACCCCACCCTATGACGTGTATCCGTTAAATATCAAGGTGATGCAGGCTGTGAAGCTCCTGCCATCACCCCTTGCCTGGTTCGCCCTTGACCGGCCAAACCTCTTTCCCCTGTACCTGTCTACGTGTTGGCCAGTCAATTGCGAACCTAGCGGATACCTATGGGTTATAAATCTTTACCTTACCAGTGCTACCCGCCACACGGGGAGGTGTCCATGATGACTCACCGCCCCCCCCCCCCCAACACCAAACCGTCAGCTCGGTCACCAGGCCTGCTTGCACCTCATCAAGAAAGAGGTACATACCTCTAGCCAACAGGTGGGCCCCATATGCTGCCTACAGGTCAAAATTTCCATAAGCCTATCCTCAGATATCTAATGGCTATCCCCCAAGCCATTCTCAGCAAGGAGCCGGGCAACAGCTTTGTCCACTGACTGCCAGGACGGTCCGAACTGCGGAGATCCATGTCTCCTCTAAATTGGTGTCTTGGCACGATGTTAGACCATAGCAACCATGTGTAAGCCATAAATGATATAAAATGCCAGGTCACTGCACCTCGACAGTTTAAGGAAAGGTCAGTGATCCGTGTGAGATCATTGCTGCCGAGGTGCATAATAAGAACATCAGGCGGTCCAGCATCCCTGATGGAATCAGGAATGGCAACAGTTCCCGCCCTTTCATGCCGCGCTCACATACCACCGCATACATGCGGATGCATGCAGCCCGAACTGGGGTCCACACTCTGTCGCCACAGCATATACTGATGCCCAGTGTACATAGGTGCGGCCCACAAGCCCCACTGCCACCGGTGTGCAGAGACACACAGGATCTGTAAAAGAGGAGAAGGGGTTAAGGACATAACTAGGTACTCATACAGTGAGGGGACGTACATATAGAAAAAATACGCGCACACCCCCACGTGCCAACCTATATCCGCCTCCGAGTACCCCAAACGCAGCCGCGGTCAATGCGACGCCTATTCTAAGTAAATGGGTGCCATAACGGGCCCAACACTGGGAAGCGCGGTACCGGTCACCCTTCGGAACTTAAATTTGGTAAGTGTAGACCCATCCTGGTGGCAGAAAAACAGGCTAGGGCGCACAGCAGACACTGCCAATCGCATGTAGGGCACCAACCGGAACGATGTCAGCAAATGTATGTCATGGCAGTATACACCACTGCCCACTCAATGCTGATCGGCCTTCGAGGGATGAATCCCCAACTGAGCCCACTCTTGTTTGATATAGACATCTTCAAGTTCCAGTGCCCTACAAAACACATCCCCCTTTGACCATGGGACCAGCTCGCTGAGTCGTCGAGCTCCAGAAAAAGGCTACATCGGTAGCTGCATGAAAAGAGACTCCTCCTACCTACTGTAATATAGTCTATGCCAACCTCGTGCAAGGTGGGTCAGAATAACTGTGAGAATAGGGCGACGTGTGTCAGGCGGCAGCCACGTACACGTGTCCATCCCCCTAATACATGGCTTATTTGAAGACCCTCGCATAGTCAGGAAAGCCCCGTGCTTTGGCCATGAGTATCAATGCTCAAAGCCTGGTGGCTATGGTGCGTGGAGCCAACCCCAGATCATAGGGCAGACTATACAATCTAAAACCCAGTCGACCAATGTCGGCCACATTTTGGGCAATTGCCTTTACCAACAAAAAAGCTCTAAAGTGAAGGATTGGATGCCAATGCGCAGTGCGTGTGTGAGTTACCAATACATGCAATTCGCCCGGTTCATGTCTCCTTGCCAAATGACCATATCACAGCCAGGAGTGGAGAGGGTAGCTCACAAGCATCCGGAGCCCAGCCACTGAACCGGGCAATCTGCAGGCGGGGGAAAGGATAAGCAATATCGTTATAAATGACTGGCACATGTTTAGCCGAAAGAAGTGCCTTAAAGCGCATGAACCCCAGAACAATATGCAAGCTGAGGCCATGACTCAGGTGATTTAGACATTCAGGCATTGACAACGTGCACCACCACAGCATTACCACACCAAAAGTGAAGCACTGAATCAGGCCGCCTGTCCCCCAGAGCATAAAGGGTACCCAGAATTGAGAAGATATGTTAGAAACATAAAATCGCATAAGCGATCCATGCCCTGACATCCCTGGGGCCAATGATCATAGACCCATGTCCTTAATTAAATCCCCCTGGGGAGCCGGAAGCATCCGACTGTACTTGTAACTGGGGCTGACCAGAAGCTCAGACCTCCCGATGCAACAGCATGGAAGTCCTGCGGCAATGTGAGCCAAACCAACAGGTCCGCTCATAAACCCCTAATCAGCTGTACCCCGCGGCTTCGTTTAACGAGACCCGCCATAGCACGACCCAGACACTAGGCGAAAGCACTGCCTGGTATTACCACTCTAATCATAGTATGCGGCCCTGCATCACGTGTGACTCTCATAGAGGCACCTTCCACTTGGCAACATTGCCACCTTGCAGCAGGAGCCGCTCACCCTGACCGACAATTCGGTCACCTGGCCCTCTTGCACGTCATTCAAACAAGAGGTGCCTCGACTTGTTGACCGGTGACCCCATCTCCGGAATACAGGCCAAATTCCTGTAACCCTATCCCCAGACTACAAATGGCCATCCCCGGGCCATTCTAGATAAAGAACCAGGCAGCAGCCCTGTTCACTGACCGTCGGGCACGGTCCAAACACTGTGACAAAGTGTCACCCATGATATTGCATCGGCATGATATATGGCCATAGCAATCGTGTAGACTGCCATAAATGGCAAAGAAATGCCAGGTCACTGCAATCGGAAGTCTTTAAGTCCGGGCCAGCAATCCGGTAAGATCACCGCCTCTGAAGTGCAGCATTAAAATATGTGGCAGCCCAGCATCCCCAATGGACATCAGGAATGTCAACAGTTTCCGCCACCTCTATGCCATGCACCCATACCACTGCATACGCGCGGTTACGCGTCATCCGAGATGGGGTCCCCATTCTAACGAAACGGCATACTGCGCTGCCCCAGTGCACAGAGTTGTGGCCCACCAGCCACACTACCACCAGTGTGCGGGAACACACTGTGTCTGTAAAATAAGGAGGGAGAATAGAGGGCAGACAAGGCACTCATTCAGTGCAGGGACGAATGGACAGAGGAAATTGGGCAAATCCACACCTGCCCTTGCAACATATGTCGGGCTCTGGGCACCCAAACGGAGCCGCAGCTGATGCGGCGCCCAACCAGGAGGAATGGGTACTAATTTCTGTTCAGTCAGGGTAGACCCGGCTTGGTGGCAGACGACAGGCCGGGACGCAAACCAAGGGCTGCCACAAACACCTGTGGGGGAGTGAACAGACATATGGCAGCGCCAAGCTAGTAGCCTCTCCCGGCTGATCGGCCCTTGAGGAGCGAAGCCTCACCATAGCCCACTCCTGATCGCTCAACCCATGATCTAGCACCAGTGCCCTGCAAAACATGTCCCCCGTTGAAGGTAGTAGCAGCTAACTCAATCTGGGAGCTCCAGATCAAGGTACAAGTGGTTGCCCGAAAGTGGACTCTCTGCACGCAGCATAAGCATTGCCGTGTAAGAGTCACATACAGTAACCACACTCGCTAAAAGGGGTCGTTGCTGGCCTCATAGGGGAAGAGGCTGCCCTAAGCCTAAGGTCTTTATGTATGCTAACCATGACGGGCCAGGGAAAACAACCACGGCCCTGCCATCATTGTCCCAGCACTGCACCATTGGAATGGCCAAATGAGGATTGGCCCTCATACATCCTGCCATGGATGCCGAATAGGCTGGCAACCAATCGGCCCCATAGGGGGGGGGGCAGGGTGCACGACGGGGCAACTCCTTGACCCCGTCATCCTAACCCTGATCCCCTAATCAGTGTGATAACAATGCATGAGGGAGAAAACGTGAATATATTCCCCAGACCACAGTGCCCAGCTAATAGCCCAGTACAAGTGGGCACCCAGGGGCATAGAGCAAGCGGCTGACAGCAGAATCACCATTGGCACTGATTGTAGTAGATACACACATAACTGGCCCTACGGGCCCAGGGGAAGTAAATAAAAGCATAGGGGCGGTAACCCCAATAAGAACCAGAGTGTAATTGTCCTGCTGCAACTATGGCCACTACACCCCCCCCCAACATGACAAGCTAGTGTCAGAGGTGTGCTAACTTGACCAGGACACTCACTCGGTGCACCCCCACGAGCCGCCCCCACTGGGGGTTCCGGCCCATGGCGGGCATCAGAGTTCGCGATGTCTCTCTCGCTCCATGTTCCCGTGCGTCCCGGGCCAGATGGGGAGCCGCGAGGTGCCAGCCTATGCTGGCCTGAAGGCCTCCAGCAGCTCAAACCTGTTGGTGGCCCACTGCACAGCCATGGCCGGCATGTGGGCCGGAACCACCAAGTTGGCGTGGCCACCATCCGAGGTGGCTGAGCAATGACCATAGATGCCTCCATTGCCGAAGTGGAGGCAAGGGAGCATCTGCAACGCCTAACCCACCAAGACAAGGTGGGCCGGATGGGCTGGATGGCCCCACCGGGTAATTGATACGGGGTAACCCATGGTAATCCCCGGCCATAATAGTGGCATGCCTATCAATACGGCCCGTGAGGAGCCGGAATGACGGCAGGGCAGAAATGCACACCGTGCCAAAGTGGGTCGCTACGCCCAATCCGGGCCAATAAGCAGCGGGGGTAAGAACCCCAGTGGGGCAGGCCTGTACCACCTCCCGCCCGAGCCCCCAGCCTGGGCTCGTGGGACCTGCGGGGTTGCCATCCGAGCCCTCCGGCCCAGTGGAACTCCCACAAAATAAAGGGATGGGCTGAGCCCACCACATTGAAGCATCCCGTTCTGCAGTGCTCGGAATCGAACTGCTGACTTTCAGCTTCTCAGTCAAGCGAAATCAAGCCTCTCACAAAGAGGTAAGCAAAGTTCGATGAAGGGGTAGGGAAAGCCCTTCCCCTTGGCCGCGGCTTGACTGCCGGAGCCCTGCGCTTGGGAGCATTGGCTCCCGAAGAAACTGCCTCCTGGAGGATCCCTGGCCAGGGATCGGATCCTGAGCACTGAGTTCCGCAGTAGCGAAGAGCAAAGAAACTCCGCTCTAAGCCAAGGTACGAAGGGCAAAGCTCTAAGCAAAAAATGTGACGGAGAAAACTTCTCCGCTCCATCGCATTCTAAAACGGCAGCTCGGCTGCCTCGTGGCCACCCCTTTTATAGAGGAGTGGTCATGCCCCCTAGCTCCCTGGATGTCCGAGTCCGGGTGGGGGGGCCTGCAAAGAGGATGGCGGGCATTTTGGCACCGCACTTTCATTTCTTAAGTTTTCTGCTCTCTCTCCCACTCATCTCTGAATAAAACAGCTACTGCATTTATTTCAAATCAGATCAGACTTAGCATTAGCAGATTTAACATCAAATTTTTCTAGAACTGAAATTTCAAATGATTTATATAAATTCAAGGAAAGTCAGTGGGGAAATAATTTATGTGAAGCCAGCTAAACCTCTTTTGGTTATTTTGCACATTGTTAGATTCCAATCAGATATTCTTCATTTTATTTTAAAGTTGATAAAGCCTATTCCTTGGTTTCATTTGTTGTTCAGGTGCATAGTTGATTCCAACCCTTTGTGATCCCATGGACCATGGCATGCCAGGCACCTCTATCCTCCACTATCCCTTAATGAAATAGGGGTGAAAGAATTAAGATATTAATTCTGGTTTAAAAGTAAAAATTATTTTCTCAGTACTCTGTAAAGTTAAACAGATTAGATTGACCTATCATATAGAACTGATTATGAGGCTAAAGTAAACAGAAGGCCTTGTGTCCAAGCTCAGCACACTTTGTACAACTGACAGGGAAGCATAATGCTGAATTATATTTCTGTGACATGACATGAACAAATCTGAATGTTCTATCTTGAACTGCATGACAATGTCAGAAGATTAATTAATAATTTTGGCTTATCCCAGAGTGATGAAATGTGTAGAAATTTCCAAATTTTATGCTATAAAAAGATGGCTCTGAAAATGTATATTCATTCAGGGATTATTAGCTTGGGAAAGCGTTCCTGAATCTGTTTGGCCAAATAAAACTCCTAAATCTGTTATAGCGTGTGGAATGTGATTTTGTTTTTTTTTAAATTTTATTTAAATCTACACATTACATAATAACAAAAACAAACACATCAACTTAATAGAGGACATTCACCATGTGCTATTTACATTGCCATATGGGACAGAGTTACTTAATTCTTATATGATTCCTTTCCAAAAGGAATGCTGATCCGGCGTTGGCTTCTGACCTTAATCCTTATGCAGTATATAGTCTATAAAACATCTCCAAGTGTCCTGAAATTTATTTTCTTTTATTAGTCCTTTTCTTAAATTTAGTTCCCAGGTAAGCTTATCGTTTAAAGCAATAGTCCATAACTCATTGTACCATTCGTCAATTTTTGGAGTGACATCATTCTTCCATTGCCGCGCTATACAGTGTCTGGCACCTGATAACATGACTGCCATTAATTCCCTTTTACTATATTCCACCTTATCAACATCCGTTAGTAATACTATAACTGCGTCCAATTTAACCTTTTCATTCAAAATTTTCCCAATTTCTTACTCTACACTCATCCAGAATGGCTTCAACTTCTTACACCCCCACCACATATGCTCATACGTTCCTATATCCTCCTTACACCTCCAACATATATTTAATTTTGTCTTGTCAATTAAATGTAATCGCACAGGGGTCATATACCATTTCCATAATAACTTGTGGTTATGCTCCTTAATCCTTACTGATAACGTTTTCATGATTCTTCTTTTCCACTTTCTATTCCAACATTCATCTGTGATTTTAACATTTAAATCTTGTTCCCATATTCCTCTTAATGCTTTTTGGGATTCGTTAGAATCATCCAATACTTTATATAATTTACTAACTAATCCTTTAATTTCTATTTGACCATTTCTTAACTTATATACTAGCTCCTCAAATTTTGTCATGTTCCTGTCTAAGCCTATTTCTTCCCTGTATTTTTTATTCCAACTATTCAGTGCAGCAACTTGAAGACAATTTAGTTTCAACTGTTTACACATTTCTGACATTTTCTCCTCATCCTCACAAACATCTAACCATTCCTTTAGTAAAGTTACTTTATATCTTTTCATTATTTCTTCAGTCCTATGGTCTAAGAGTAGTGGGAATGATTTTAAATCCCTTAACTCCAAAATTGGTGATAACCCTGGGGATAATTTGTTTTTCAATAGTGTCCATGTTCTAAAGAATGTCTTTAGCATTTTATTCGTGGTGTTAATTTTAACTGTTTCTTTGCCTAGAAATATTAGTGATTTGTCTCCCAATTTTTCATGTAATTCAATCTCCCCCCATATCAATTTTTTCTTATTAAAATTTTACAAATATTTTTCAGTTGAAATGCCCAATAATAATTTGTGATGTTCAGGATTCCTAAACCACCCTTTTTTTGTGAAAGATACCACAACGTTTTCGATATTCTAGCTTTTTTTCCGTTATTACAATAATTATTTATTAAATTTTGAAATACATTTAGTTCCTTCCTTTTAATATTAATTTGGAGAGTATCAAATAAAAAATTTATTTTAGGTAACAATTTCATTTTACACAACGATACTCGACCAAACCAGGATAAATTTAGTTTTTTGTATCTTATAATCTTTTCCTTTAACTCCTTTTCCAATTTGTCATAATTCAATCTCTTTAAATCATCGTACTTATTTGAAATGTTTATTCCTAAATACTTAATACTAGACCTAATCTGTAGTTTAAATCTGGATTTTATAACTTCTTGTGCTTCAACATTCCCATTAAAAAAAATTGCCTCTGATTTATCCCAGTTAACTTTAAGCCCCGTCACCCTATAAAATTTTTCTAAGTGTGCATATACTTTTTCCAATGACTTTTCGGGATTTTTTAACGTTAATAATGTGTCATCTGCATACTGGCTAATTTTTATCCCATTTAGACCTATCATGTCTGTGTCTTCTCTTACCACATTAGCAATTAATTCCATGACCATTATAAACAGTGAAGATGATAGTGGATCCCCTTGTCTTGTGCCAGCTTCCAACTTAATTTCCTCTGTTAATTCGTCATTTATTTTTACTCTTGCTGATCCCCTTTGATATAACTGCCCAATTACTCCACAAAATTTCGAACCGAATCCATATTTTACTATAATTTGTTTTATGGTAATCCACTGGATGGAATCGAAAGCTTTGGATATATCTAATGAAATAAAACCTGTGTGATCTCTTTGCTGCTGTGCAATGATTGACATGTCAAGTATCCTCCTTGTCAGGTCCGACATGTACCAACCTTGCAAAAACCCTTTGATCTTTTTGAATATAGCTACCTAAAAATTTATTCAACCTATTGGCCAGAACCGCAGTAAAAATCTTTACGTCCTGATTCATCAGCGAGATCGGTCTATATGATTCGATGTTTTCCACGTTTTTTCCTACTTTTGGTATTAAAATAATAACTGAGTTATACCATGATGCCGGTACTATACCTCCATCCATTACATAATTAAATACCCTTTCAATCCTTGGTATCAAAACTTCCTTGAAATCCTTATAAAATTCCACAGACAAACCATCTTCACCAGGGGTTTTACCCACCCTTAACTTATCTATAACATCAGTAATTTCTTTAGAGGTTATTCTTTCTTCCATGTAATTCCTATGTTCTTGATCCAATTTTATCCTTGACCATTTATTTAGACAATTTTTTAACTCAACATCGTTTATCTCCTTTTTAGAATAAAGCTCCCTATAAAAATTACTAGCAATGTGTATCTTATCTTTCATTTTGTTACATCTTTCCCCATTACTGTTTATCAAAATCTGAATATTTCTACTATTTTTCTTTTCCTCTGCAACTTTAGCCAGTAGTTTAGAATTTTTATTACCATACTCAAAATAATTTCTTTTTAAGATAAATCAAATTCTTTTTAACTTCTTCAATATCCTTTTCAATAATTTTCATTTTCAAACCCTGGAATATGATTTTGTCTAGTTCAGTATTCCATAACATTTTTGGCAAACTCCGCCGGGGACTGACTTGACAAACAGCAGGTGCCATTGTCACTCCTGATGGCTGTTCCTGATGGGATAAAATGGCGCCTCTCCAGGGATAACCTAAAATGCCGGCATAGTAGACTTTTGATCTACTCTGGGAAATCAGTGAAGAGGCGGTGAGTAACTGTCAGAAGAAAGATACCAGTCAAGGATCCGGAAGGCTAAGACAGATAGAGAACTCTAGAAGGTGGATTTTCAAAAGCCTGCAGGCAAGTATAAAATTGTATGAAACTGTATGAAACTGTATGAAACTGTATGAAGTATACTTATGTGTGCCCACTCATTTGAGGAGTGGAAGTGGAGCCTGATCACCTTCAAGGGGACAGGATGGCGATTCCTAAGTCCTTAATGAACCACGGGTGGTAACCCAGTGTTCCTGGAAAAATCAGGGCGGCGAACCTGATTTTTGTGTGTGAGATTTTAAATATACATTGTGTGTGGGTGGTTAAACCATCGCGTTCCCTGATGGTAGCCCTTGATTGTTCGGGTGCCCCAGGCTGGTGGTAGTGTTTAGTTTAGAATGGGTGGTGGTAAGTAGCATTCCAAGAACACTGCTATGGTGTTTCCTTGAGAACTTTGAGATATTTACACAAGAGACACATGAACCCCCTTTAACAAAATTTGAGTTAAGAAAGTTTTGTAAATATGAATGGCCCAGCTTCCAAGTAGGGTGGCCTCCGAAAGGCTCCTTAGATTTGGGTCTTATAAATTGAGTGTTTCAAAGGATAACACAGAACAAACATTGGGATCAGTATCCCTACATATCAGCATGGCAAGCTGTAATGCAGAAAGCCATGACCCCCTCCCCTTGGCTAAGAAAATGCCAGGCTGAATGTGTGAAAGCATATTTAATGAAAGAAAAGAAATCCAAAGATAAGAAATCTAAATTAGGTAGGAAAGTTGTCAAAACACCCAATACCCCAGAAATAGAATGGCAGACAGGAGGAAGATTGAAAATTTTAAGCAGAAAAGAAAAAGATGAAATTCTTTTTCAAAGACCTCCACCTTATGTCATGCCAAAATCAGCGCCACAAGATGGCCAAGTTCCACGCATTTATCCAGATCTTGCATTAGCAAGCACAGGAAGATTTCAAACCCCTGATAGAAACATGGTTTCTCCAACCACAGAAAAGCTAAGAAAAGTAACTGAGATCTTGGAAGATGTGATTGAGGGAGGAGAGATAAAAATCAAAAGGTATAATAGACCTTCACCATATAACAATGAAGCTGGTAGGGAGCCACCTCCGAACACCCCAATGGCACATGTCATGCCAACGATGGAAAAAAGAAAAGAGATAGTGGCCCCAATGAGGGAGATGATAACCAGCCATATGAGGGAAGATGATGAGCCAGTAAATCAGTCAATCTGCCAATATGTACCATTTACCACAACAGACTTGTTAAATTGGAAATAGCATTATGGACCTTTTAGTACCAAGCCAAATGAGGTGATTGAACTAATTTGAACCATAGTCCAAACACATAATCCCACATGGAGTGATATGCAGCAAATAATAAATACGCTCCTTAATATGGAAGATAAGCAAAAATTAAAACTGGCAAAAGACAAGATACTCCGTAGAAATTTCCCAGATGCAGATCAGACTGTAATGTGTATGGCAGCAGCTGCTGAACAAAATCCGAATTGGAATCCTAATGATTGAATACACAGGACAAGTCTTCAACAGTATAGATATTTGATTTTGGAAAGCTTAAAGGAAGCAGCAAAAGGTCCTGTCAATTTTAGCAAACCGGCTGCTATAATTCAAGAGAAAGAAGAATCCCCTGAAAGTTTCTTAGCCAGGTTAATAGAGGCATATAAAGTAAACACCGGGATAAATATGGAAGATCCTAAAAACGGCCAGATGTTAAATGAGATTCATTACTCAGAGTGCGCCAGATGTAAGAAAGAAATTACAAAAGCTGGAAGGAGCATTGGGAAAGAACACAAGTGAACTGGTGCAAATTGTGAGGAAGGTCTACTTTAATAGAGAAGAGGAGGAAGAGGAGAGGCAGAAAATAAGAGAATATAAGAAAGCTGAGATGATCGCCCTTGCTTTGGGAAGAGGCAAAGGAATGCTTGATTACAATCAATGTGCTTACTGCAAGCAAGAGGGCCATTGGCAGAGGAATTGCCCTGAGAGAGGAATGAGAAAAATACACCCATTTGGCAGAGAAAGTTATGGATACAGACAAAAAGAACATGATGAATTGGCTGAGATGGAATGGGATGAATGAAGAAACCAGAGGGATTTGGGAAATCCCAGAAAAAAAAGAAAAAAGAAAAAGAAAAAACAGCTGAGCATTTGATAGCTAACCCCAAGATTTTGAATCCCTAGTCAGCCCCAAGCTTTAAGGCTACTAGGTTTGTCCCAACTTTTTCAGGCAGTATGTGAAAGTACACAGAAATAAAAGTGTAAATATCAGAGCCAGTTGCCAACTCCAAAGGAACTTGAAGGCCTGCGCAAGAAGGAAGTTTACTTTTTCTGCAGACGTACAAGAGCATACTGGCCAAGCCCTCCAGATGATTTGGAAAATAAGGGACATTTATGGGTTAGTAATCAAAGACTGAACATTGCAACCTGCCCAACTCTGTGCCCATTGCATCAACAATACCATCTAGCCATCTCATTTTCTGCCACCCCCTTCTTCTTTTGTCCTCAACATTTCCCTGTTTTCATATCTGCTTGGAAATTCATTAGATGGCCTTGGGCTGGTCAAACATTCTCTCCCTCCCTCCCTCTGAGAAGGAAATGCCCACTTTGACTGGTTTACAGCTGTAAAACAAATAGACATACAAAAATACAATGACATTAAAAAATAAATGTAAACCCAACCAAAGGTGAGAATGGGCAACAAATAAACATAAATCTTAAAACTCTACATCAACAGGGTACCAGGGCTGGGAATAGTTAATGCTCAAAACTGACTGATCATATCACTTTAATTCCAATATTTAGTTATCTTCACTAGGAGGGCATCACCCAAATGTTCAGTCTGGCTTGGAGGACTGCTGTTGTTGTTTCCTTCTACTTTAATTTTTACCCAAATGTCCTCAATTAACCTTTTATATTCTAGACAATGGATTTGCTCATAGGTGAATACAATTTTTTACATAGTTCTACTTTATTTCCATTTCTGTTTATAGTTTATTCCTTCCCAAAGTGATACCCTTCAATTTCTGCATTGCAGACATATATTCCCTCCCACCAGAATTTAATAATATCTATTAATTCTTGTTTGCTTTTTAATGTTAAGTTTCTTTGATACTCTGTGCAGTGTAGTTGATATAGTGATGGACTGGGACTCAGGAGGCTTTACTTCGTATCTCAGTTCAACCATGTAAACTCACAGGAGCAGTAGAACTGATAAAATCACTCCATACATATCTCACTTACCTTAAAATCCCTGTTAGTATCGCTATATGTCAATTCCAACTTGATGGTACATAATTAACTAACCAACTTGAAGGCATGTAACAACAACAGTTAAGTGTTCAAGCTTCATCTTGTTTGTCTTCCATGTTGTGTTCAAGCTTATATTTTTTGTCTTTCTGTGCATTGCTATAGAAACATTTGAAATAATTGTTCATATACTCTTGCTGTGTCCTTATCATCTTTTTCATCCATTAGCCAGTTTCTCTACTACCCTCCAAATTTCCAATGTGTCACTGTCACTCTTGTTCCACATACTGTTAGATGATTTGTGTATCTGCCTGTGGAGTCAAGTACAGTGGTACCTTGGATAAAGTCGCGGTTTTCATGCACACGTGATGCATCACATAAAGTCCAAAACCGCTAAAAATGGACTTTATCTGAGATATTTGGTATAGGAACCTTGGATAAAGTCCATTTTGGGGCGTTATCTGATGCATCACCCATTTGATTCAGATAGTCCAAAATTGGATAAAATCCAAACTTGTGGAATGGAGTTTGGGCTTTGCTGTACCCACACCCCAATAACAACATGGACACGGTTATTGGATTGAAAATTGGGCCACTATTATTGAAATTCAAAATAGGCCTACCTTCACAAAAGGTTAAGGATCAAACAGGCCGAAATAGCACTTGTAAGGGGCAAATCCAATTAAAGCCCTAATTATGCCCATCACCACTTGTTACTGTGGTAACAGGTGTGAGCCTCTGTCAACAACCTGCTTCTGCAGAAGTGTGTTGTCGACCCAATCTAGATGTTATGCTGCTATGTAAGTTGGGTGGCCATACAAGTTTGGCTAACCTTGTCCTCCCTATGGCCAACCAAGTGGATTTGCCCTATTAATTAGTAATGCAGTTGCCCCTAACCAGTGCTATCCGCCACACAGGGAGCAGTTTACCTACTCCCCGCCCCACCATGACCGCAAACGGTCAACAGGCCCGTTTGCAAGGATGACAAGAAAAGATCCATACCCGCAGCTGACAAATGCACCCCATCACCCCGATACAGACTGCTGTCTTGTATACGGATCAGGGGGTGTGGGACAACTGTCCCCAGTGTGTTGGCATAAAGGAATCGGGCCACTGCCCTGTTGACCAACCTGCGGGCCCGGTCAACATCACGGGAGTCAATCCCACCCTGGTATGACACCCGTGGGACCATTTGGGACCAAACAATCCACACCTGTGGCCAGGACTGACCCAACAGGGCAAGGTCCCCATGGATGGTGCAGATCAAGTAAAAACCTGTGCGCTGGGCCAAATCGTTGCTGCCCAGGTGGACAACCAGGACATCCAGCGGACACTGGTCCCCCATGGACCTGAGGAATGGAAGCAACACCTGCCAGTGCATCCCACCGAAGCCAAACCATTGGAGCAGTGCCACTGCACCAATGCCCAGGTGAGTGCCCCACGATGTGGACACTGTGTGGCAGGCAGCCCAGTACACGTAGCTGTGTCCGACAATCCACACCCGGACGGGCAGCCGAGGATGGGCCGGAGCTGAAAGAAAGGAAAAGAAAGGTGCAGGGGCCGTACATATGATCGAAAGTGATCGGAATCCCACCTCCCCATGGACCGAATAGCCTCCGCAGGATAACCATACGCTGCCGCAGTGGGCGCTGCCCCAATGCGGAAGGAATGGGTCCTGAAACACACCCCAGCAAGTCCCAACTTAGCCAATGCCGTACCAGTGACTCTCCAAAACTGGTACCTGGTCAATGGGGAGGAATCCAGATGACAGAAAAGAGGCCCCCGTGCACTGCCACAAATGGCCAAAAAGGCCCCCAGCACCTGAACAGGGCAAACAAGAGGGTGACCACACCTGTAAAGCGTGAGCGTGCTGCACTTGCTGAGCTGATCAGTCTTGGAAAAATGGATGGAAAGATGCACCAAGTCCTGGTCCATGAACACATCAGACAGCTGCAGAGCCCTGCAAGATGCATCACCGCGGGTCCCTACCACCAGCTCACTAATCCTGAGGGCACCAAAAATGCCAACGTGGTAGCCGCATGAAACAGGCAAGTCTCATATGGATCCCTGCAAACAGCCGGCCAAATCTCGGCCAGGTGCAGGAGAATATCTGGAGAAATAGGCTGCCAGGAGTCAGCGTTCACGGGCCCATCCCTCCAAAACCTGCCAGACCCTAAAAGCAGAAGTGGCATCAGAAAGGCCATTGACCTTTGCATAAAAGGCCAAGGCAGAAAGATGGCCCGCAATAGTCCTAGGTGCCAAGCCTTCGGAGTGAAGGTGTACCACAAACTGTAATATATGTTCAACAGGGACGGGCCAACATATAGGGAGGGAAACCTCATGGCAAAATGCCTCAAAGGCCCTGTGCGTGAGAGCGTACGCCTTACGGGTGCTGCTAGCCAGCGACAGACCGATGGCCTGGTTCACCTGTCCACACCAAACCTCCACATCTTTTCCGGGAGTGTCAAAGGCAGGTCGTCGGCCTCCGGCGCCAGAGTCCGGAACCGATCTATCTGTAAGCGAGACAAAGCGTCAGCAATATCATTATTGATACCCTGGACGTGTCTGGCCTTAAACAGTATTTTGAGGTGCAACACACACAGCACAAAGTGTGGACAAGGGCCATGACCTGGGGGGAACGGGACGTCTGAGAATTCACTATGTGGACAACGGCCGCATTGTCACACCAAAAATGAACCACCAAGTTAGCCCATGATTCCCCCCAAAGCAGGAGTGCGCCCAATATAGGAAAAAATTCCAAGAAGGTAAGATCCCTGAGCACATGCCTGCCCTGCCAAGACTCAGGCCACTTGCCGTATGACCAGTGACCATCAAAGTACAGACCATTGCCAAACACTCCGGACGCATCTGACTGAACCTGGAAAACGGGTGCCACAATGCGCTCAGCACGCCACATTGAAACCTCATTGAATTCTGATAGGAACACCAACCACATCTTAAGGTCCTCCCTGCTGCCCTTAGTCAACCGAACCCTGTGGTGCTTCCTGAATAACCCAACCATGGCGTCACACAAACGCCTGGCAAAAGCCTGACCGGGCGCGATGACCCTACACGCAAAGTTGAGGTACCCATGAAGCACCTGAAGGTCATGGAGAGATGCCTTACGTTTGGCCAACAGGGACCGAATAGCCTCTAAAATTCGGGCAATCTTGTCCATGGGCAGCCTAGAGGTCTGGGCCACAGTGTCAATCTCAATCCCTAGAAAAACTAAAGTGGTGGCAGGACCTTCGTCTTTTCAGGAGCCAAGGGCACCCCCAATTCTGCCATAAGCTCCTGAAAAATGGCTCACCGGTGTGCACACTCATCCAAGTTGGCAGCAGCCCCAAACAAAAAATCATCCAGGTAGTGTGCAATTGATTTAGCTCCTGAGCAGTAGATGAAGGCCCAATGCAAGAATGAACTGAAACGCTTGAATGCCGAGCAAGAAACAGAACACCCGAAGGGCATGGCCTTGTCTACAAAATATTGCCCCTGAAATTGAAAACCAAGCAACTCAAAATCGTCCGGGTGGACGGGTAGGAGGCGGAAAGCCGACTTGATGTCACATTTGGCTAAGAGTGCCCCCGGCCTGCAGGCCCGGACCATGCTGAGCGCCTGGTCAAACGATGTGTACCGGATGGAACACAGCTAATCCGGTATGGCATCATTCACAGATTTGCCAGCCGGGTAAGATAAATGGTGAATCAAACGGAATTCACCTGGAACCTTTTTAGGAACCAAACCAAGGGAAAACCAGCCCAGATGTACTGAGCATCAGCCTGGTGAGGGTATACACGCAGCCAGCACTCCAAAACCTCAAGCTTAATTGGGGAGGGGGCTTTTCTGAGCTGACCCTGAGTCAGCATTACTCCAGCCAGTCCCCTGCTGACCTCGACCCCTCCCCCTTGATCCCGTGGGCCTGGTGCATGCCGTGGCTGGGTGTGGGCCAGAACAGATCGTGCACTCATGCCTATACCTGCACTGTCTGCGGGCACACCCGGCCGCGGACGAGTAGTTCCAACACAACAGGCGGGCTGGAACCACTTGCCCCGCCGTCTGGTGGGGAGATTGTGCCGGGCTGGGCCGCTGAATGGCATGGCCAGAATGGTACTGGTCCAAGGTGAGTTATAGGTTTAATAGATATTGCAGGACAAACTAAAGAGAAGGTAGGATTATTGTCTTTGGATATTTTCAAAGCATTCGATTCTTTGCAATGGATAACAATTAATGAGATAATTAAAGGTTATGGATTTGGATGTAGGTTTATAAAAACGATAGAACAATTGGATCAACATGAGTGTGCCAATGTTAGGGTAAATGATTGCCTCACAGAAGAAGTAAGATTAGAAGCGGGAACAAGACAGGGATGCCCATTATCTCCAATATTATTTATAATGGCGATGGGAATATTAACAAATAGTATAAGGGATGATAAAGAAATAGAAGGAATACTAGGAAATAAAGTTAGTTTATATGCCGATGATACTCTTATAATAATGAAACATTCGGGGAAGACGCTGGGAAAAATACAGAGGCATCTGGAGGAATTTGACCAAATAACTGGGTTGAGGATGAATTGTGATAAATCTGAGATGATATTGAATAATATAGACAAGGAAGAAAAAGGGAGAATTAAAAATAGATTTAAATTATAGATTAAAAATAGTGTGAGATATTTGGGGATAAATATTTCAAGCAAAATAGAAGATTTAAGAAGATTAAATTATGATAAACAAAAAAAAGAACTTAAAGCAAAAAATTCACAATATAAAAATTTGAAGCTGTCTTGGTTCGGTAGGGTAGCACTGACTAAAATGATGTTATTACCAAAAAATAATTCTTTTGTTTGAAGCCCTGCTGATTCAACTTACAGATAAAGAAATTAAGGAATTTCAAGCTTTAATAAATAATTATTGCAATGGGGGAAGAAGAGCTAGAATACCAAAGAAAATGTGGTACCAGTCACAAAAAGAAGGGGGCCTGGGAATACTGAATTTGAAAAATTATTATAATGCTTTTCATATTAAAAATGTAGTTAAGATTTTAATGAAAGAGGTAGTTATTTGGGAGGAAATCGAAATGATGGATCTAAAAGAGTTGGGTAAAAGTCTGTTTCTAGGGAATGAAAAAGGAAAAATAATGGTTAAAAATAGAATGATGAAATCCATGTTGGGAGTTTGGAAGAAGGTTAAAATGAAATTATCCCCGAACACATCACCAATAATTGAGCTTGAAGATATTAAAAAATTCCCAATAAAAATTGATGATAGGATGAAGGAAATTTTATTAAAGAACGAGATTTTTCTGTTGAAAGATTGGATACGAGTTTGTAGAGATGATGTGAAAAAACAAGAGCTGTATGATCAAATGAAGTTAAATTGGTTACAAATTATGAGGATAAATAAGTGGAATAATAGTTATTGGGGAGAGCAGAGTCTGGAAAGAAGCAAAATTGAATTTGAAGAGTTAATATGGAAAGTAAGAAAGTTGGAAATTGGAATTAAAGGTATGGTTAGCAGAATCTATAAAATATTAAATGTAGAAAGTAATTCACAAGAGATATTAAGAAATGCTTGGGAACAAGATTTGAAGATAAGTATAACTGAAAAAGAGTGGAAAAATAAATGGAAAAAAAGAGGTATGAGATCCATGTCCGTCAGGGTCAAAGAGCATAATTTTAAAATGTTGTGGAAATGGTACTTGACCCCATTGAAATTGAATCAGATAGATAAAAAATAATAATAAAATGTGTTGGAGATGTAAAAATACATTGGGCACATATGTACATATGTGGTATGAATGTAAAAAGGTTGAGAAATTTTGGGAGGAAATTGAGAAGGAGATGGTCAATATTATGAAAACATCTATCAAATTGGGGCCAAGTAACATTTGTTGATGGACATGGAGAATATGAACCTAAATGATGATAAAAAAGAACTATTGGCTATAATGCTTACTACGGGTAGAATGTGTGTAGAAAAAAAATGGAAGAATGATATAATATTAAAAGTAGATGATTGGTATAAGGAGATGTGGGATCTCGCATTGAATGAAAAATTAACATGGGTGTTGATTTTTTTTTTTTAAAAAAAGGAATAATTAAAGAGAATAGATTTTGGAATATATGGAGACATTTTGTGGATCATGCTTTGAAGGGAGAGGGTAAGAATAGACTGACACCAGACCAATTGAAGTTTTGGGTACAGTAGAAATCAATGGGAAATACCACATCCTCCTGGGCAATGTAAATACACGGGGTGAATGATGTATAGAATGTAATATTGGAATAAATTGATAAGGATATAGAAATATAATTGTTTTGGATAAATTTGATTTGAATAGAAATAAGACAAAATAAGAAGTTATTGGTTACTAATGTTTAAGAGTAAAGTTGGGATAATTATCATTGTGATAATAAAACATTAAAGAGACAGTAAGCTAAAAGTTAAAATTTAAAAGGGTTATATTTAGACATATATACATCTAATTTTATTGTTTAAAGATCCTTTTTTTTTCCTTTTAGTGATAATGTCAATGTATCACTTACATGTTTTGCCATGTTGTTTTTCTTTTCTGTATTTGTATGTTACTTTATTTTTGAAAATCAATAAAAATTTATATATAAAAAAGAGAATGGTACCGGTCACCCGTGGCCGGGTGGGATGGGGTCATATAATACAACCACAGAAGCTGGTTGGGCTCATCCCAACGCATTTCCGGGTGCAGGGCGGCGCACATACGAAACTCATCATCGTATGCCAACCACACCTGGCCTGGAAAATCCATGTAAGCCTGATAAATAATATCAAGGTATTGGAACAATGGGATGGCCAAATCTGGATGAGCCCTCAAAGAAACCACTGTGTATATAAGGTAAGGGGGCAACCAGTTAGCCCAAGTACGTGGCGGCTTGCAGCGACGGGACAACTCCTTGTCCTTGTCATCCTCCTTGTCTTTCTCTTCATTGGTTGGCTCCCTGTTCAATAAACTGAACAGGTCCACATACTCCCTGCACCAGATCTTATCCCTGGTGGCGGGGAGCAGGTGGTCTCCCAATGGCAGGACCACTCCAGCAGTAGGCAAGGCAGTGGTAGGGACTGTATGGTAGCCGGTGTTGACTGGCGGGCCGTAAGGCCAGGCCAAATAAGGCAGTGAAGGGCTGGCCGGCAAAATGCCAGGTGGCAACGGTGTGAATTACACCACCAACCCCCGGCATAAGAAGGCCCGGGCAATGCAGGCTGTACAACGGGTGCTGGGGCATGCTGAGCAGGCCACGGCCACTGAAAGTGAGCCGTAGCAGGACCAATGGGTGCATGTGTGGAGCTATCTTGACCGTTATACTCACCAGATGCTACCCCCCTGGCCGGCCCCACCGGGGGTTCCGACCGGATCGAGGCGCCAGAGCTCACGACCGAAACTGAGCTCACTCCTCCCACCCCAGATGAAGTGGTAGCAGCAGATGCAGGCGCGGCCCCAGGTGCCCGTGAGGATGCCCTGAGGCCGGCGGGCAGCAGGCCACTTGTGGGCATTGCCAGCAGAGCCGCCTCAAGCCTGGCCAGCCGCCAGTCCACTGATGCTGGGGGAAGAGGCCCAGGTACAGCCCCCGGAGCAGTTGATGGCCCATAGGCCATGGCCCCTGACTGTAGGCCGGCGGCCCTTTCCAGGGCCACAAAGCGGTCCTCAAGGGACCTAGGCCCTGCCGGCCCTGGCATTGCCACGGGCGGCAGGCCCTGCAGCCCTCATGCCGCAGATTGGGGTGGCACAGACCCCTGCCCAGAAGGGGCAACCCCAAAGGATACCCCTTGGGTGGGCCCAGGCCATTGCCCCAAAGGAGCACCCCACAATGGTGGAGGGGGCACAGGCCCCTGCCCAGGAGGGGCAACCCCCAATGTTGCCCCTTGAGGGGGCACAAGCCCCTGCACCGCAACAGCAACCCCTGAAGGGGAAGAAGGCTGGGGGGGCAGTGGGCGGGAGCTGGTTTGCCCCCCGATGGGCCCTGCAGCTCGGTGGGGGAGAGAGCTCCCAAGGCTGAGGAGGCACGGTGCCCTGCGAAGGTGCGCGCCGCCGCCGGTTCACAGAGGGCCCGGTTGGCGGGGCCTTCTTCCGAGGTGCCATCGTGCCTAGCAATGCCTCGGCCTCTGCTCCTGAACGAGCAGGGACGAGGCAAGGAGAGGCGCTGGCCCGATCACAGGCTGGCGTGAGGCAAGAAGGGCCCTAGTCCGTTCCCGGGCGAAGGGCCAAATGAAGCCATGAGCCATGGGCCCTGAAGAAGAAAGGGCAGCACCGCGAGACTGCTCCTGAGCACGCGGCACTGCAGAAAGGATTGGCTGGGCATGGCCAAACGCGCCCGGGGCCCAGCCGAATTTGAAGAGCGGGGGCCGTTGGTTGAGCCACCCCTTATAAAGGGGTGGCTGGGCATGCCCCCCTCTCCTGACCTGTGCCCGTGCCTCAGGGGCGGGGCCAGCAAAGCATGCAGCGGCCATTTTGCCACCATGCTTTCCTTATCCGAGGTTCTACTGTATACTGCTTTGAGTTTGTTGCATAAAAGGTGGGATATAAATATAAGAGATAATACAGTAAAATATATGGAGAGCAGTGGGCTGTTAGATGTCTAACATAAATTAGAGAACAGAGTATTATAAATGTCTGTTCTTCAATAATTTAAGCTATTGACTCAGGGTCCTTTTAATTTTCATTTTTGAAGGACAGTGGGTTTTTGGTGGACCTGGTTTTTCATGAAGTCATAAACAATCTCTTTCTTCTGTTTTAAAAATGGCTGTATGGACTTCAGAACCTCTTCTGCAAGTAGAAATTACATTCCCACAGAATGACACCTTTATCTCTAACTTAAGGAGAACTTGCTGTCCTTGGAAGTATAGTGTGAGTGTGGGGGTTGCCTGTTACCTTCTTCTTCAAAGATGTTTCACCACTTCTGGCTGGGAAGAGGCGAGCCGGGATGGTACTTCTCCAGACAGCTGTAAAAAAACAAATCCACAAGCTTCACAGGAGAACGTTGCTATCTTCCCTTTAATAATTGGCCCTTTGTAGTTTAAAGTCTCCCCTCTCAATCTTGCTCCGTTTTGTCTTAAGGAGCAAGAAAAACTAAGATTGACTCAGAAGCCAATTTAAAGAGTTTATTAAACTAATAGAAATAATAAAATAAAGTTCCAATAAATGCACATAATACAGAAATCAAAGTAAGTAGCATAGCAGTACCTTAACCTAATGTATCTTAAGCTGTGACGCTTCTAGGTGCCCCATCAGAGATGGGTTCGATAGCTTCCTTGATGGTAGAAAAGTCTATTGACGTGTGGAAGTGTGCTTATCTCTCTAGAGAGAGAAAGATCTCTCTAGATTGAATTAAACCTCTGTTTATATACCTTTTCTGATGGAAAAAGGTAGATAACAAGTCCTAATTGACTTGACAAAGTACGTAGATCAAAGATCCAGATGGCACATTATCAGTGTTCTTCGTCTAAGTAGGTGAGAGGGAACATCTTCAAGGTTCTTTCCCAAGGGATGGCCTTGAAAACTGGCCACAAGGCAGCTTTCCATCATCTTCTAGAAAATGGTGGAGAGCTGCTAACAAAATGGGTGCACATAGGATAAGTGTACTTAATCAGAATTAAACAAAATTAACTAACTATAGAGCATCTCTAAATGATAACATACTCAAAATCATGATTAATAACATAAAATAACATCATCTTGTCATGGAATCATGACAAGATCTACTGATTCAATAGCTCTTTAGTAGAACTGTTCTGCTGCATAATATCTGTTTGCAAAAGAGCCTAAAATGGAGTAGGATAAGAGACAAGCTGAATTACAAAAAAATCCCAACCTCCTCCAACCTAATGATACAACCACAACTTCAGTGCAAATTTCAATGAAAGTAGTCCTAATTAATTTCCAGAATACTTAGGTAAGTAGGGGTTTGGATTCCGTAGAACCTCATCTGGCCTAGCATCAACTAAGCTAGCCCTTGGAAATCTCAGCTGTCCATTTTTCTTAGGTAAATGTAAAGGCTGCCCTTGCTTGAAAGCCAGTTGTATTTGACTTTAGCACGCAGTGCTAATCTCCATTTACAACTAAAGAGCCAGTGCCATACTACATCTGCAGATGTTTCTGTGGTCATGTGGCAGACATGGCTAGATGCACAGAACACTTTCCTGCTGAAGCAGTACCTATTTATCTACTTGCAATTTCTTATTTTTGAACTGCTAGGTTGGCAGGAGCTGGGACAGAAACAGATTACTCCATCGTGCAGCACTTGGGTCTCAAACTGCTGACATGCCGACATTCCAATCATCAAGTTCAGCATCTCAGCCACTAGGTCACTGCAGCCCCTCCGGTTTCTTTTGCTCCACCCCAAAACATTCATAATATTATTCTGGAATATGTGGGTGATTTTAATCAGAACTACCTGTTTAGTTATCCAGTTGGGGTCTCGGGTAATTTGGGACCTCGGACAGCACTATCACTTGGGTTGTCTCATGGCTATCGAATAGCCACAGACCTGGGACAGCTAATCCGGCCTGCAGAGCTCATTAATACAGCCTACGGTGGCCACCATGACACCTCCAGAAGCTCCCACCACCACCGGAAATCCAAAAACATCACTTACTGCAGTGGCGGCAGCGGCAATCACACCATTTTTCCAGCTTCTTGCACAGCTTCTGCCACTCCTCACAGTGACAGGAGGCTTTTCAGAGTATTTTTGATCAATTTTGGAATCTTTTCACTGCTTTTCCACCGCATTTTGGTAGCTAGAACATGATGTTTGGGTACTTTCAGTGCTGGGCAGAGCTTACATCAGTGCCTGGGCTCCCAGTGTGGAACCAGGAAGTATCAAACTGCTGCATTCTAGCTGCCAAAATGCAGCAGAAAAGTGGTGAAAAAAATCCTAAAATGGAGTGAAAATGCCCCGAAAAGCCTCCAGTGGTGGAGACTGTGCTGGGAAAATGGTGTGATTCCCACCACCACTAATTGTGAGGACGATGATGAACAGCTGTGGGTCAGGATCGGGTCTGGCCCATGGCAAGAAAGCATTGTGAACCCCTGCACTATATACAGGTAGGCGGCTTGAAAAAAAAAGATTAAACACAATCTTAAAATAAAGAGCAATTAAGTATATACCATGGGTGATAGATAAAATAATAATATTTATGTATTTATGTGACATCAGCTTCAAGATCAGTGATGCACTGCAAAAAAAGTTTACTACCTACTCTGTGGACTGGCCAAATCTGTGGGTGGGGCCAAACATCCTGCATTATGGGCTATGTAGGTGGGCATGGCCAACTAAGTGGCCATGGCCTGGGGGAATTTCTGCTACTGGTTCTGCAGAACCTGCTGCAGTGCATCACTGTTCAAGATGATAGCTGAGAGTTGATTTCTACAGTTGATTTCTACTTCTTCTCTTTTTTCAACTAGAATACTTTCTCTTTCCCCAGTTCTTTTCTTCTTGCAAAGCTAATAAAAAATTCTGTCTTTTATATTGCCTTCAAAAAAAATGCACATAACACACCAGACATTGACATATTAACAGTGGCATCTGCATAGCTGTGACCTGCTGGAAAGTAACAATTAGAAAGAGCTGTCTAGTTTACAAATGTGATTGTCCTCAAAAGGTTTTTCTAGGTGCTTTATAGTGTTTTTCCACTGTTTTTTGTTGGTGGTGTTGCTACTGTTATTACTGTCTAATTTCACATTTATGTGCACAATATAATACTCATCAGAAGTATTAGAAATGATAATAAAATGAAACATCGTTTCATTTTGCTGAAAAAACAATATATGAAAAACTGTCATATTCATTGGGATATTCAGTTGTAGATTCTGTATGGTTTGTGGCACATAGGATAATAAGTAGGAAATAATCAGAATCAAACAGCATTAGGTAGAGAATGGAAAGGGGTGGGGGTGGGGAGCTTGTAGAAAAGATGTATGCAGGTGTTCCATACAATTAGATCTGTTCTCTACTAACCTTGACAGCAGGACCTCCAAGTCAAGATAACTGCCATTTTTCAATGTTTAATGAGCGTTCCATTTCCTTACCTCAACAAAATAATTCTCCCCTTTCCCCTCTCATACTTCTAAATTTGTCATAGTTCAGAAAGAATTCTACAGTATTGGTGTTGCTGTGTGGTTTTTGGATATATTTCACCCCTCCCAGAAAAAGTAGTCTCTAGCAAGAATCATGCTATTAGGTATCAGCTGTGAGTTAATATTCTATTTTGTCTCTGTGAAGCTTCGATTCCACCTTTTATTTTGCTTTGCATCATTTACATTGGCTGCACCTAGAGACTGATAATAGAAATATGATATTAAGATCAGAAAATAGAGGGATTACATCATTAAAATTGTGTATGTGTGTGCATCCACCTGTGTACACAAGCTTGAAATAGATTATTCAAAGGCACAGGAATGAGTACATTGTTCCTGCTGTTCCAGCAAGATTTTTAAAAAAGAAATGTGGGCTGAAATCATGTTGCACAGTTATGCAAATCACCTAACTTTTGGAAGTGAATTATCATAAGTTAAGACCTCACCATAAGCATTATCTGTTACATAGTGACTTCCATGACTCAGTGTGGAACAGAAAAAGTCTACAAAGATTTCTTAACTTATGACAATTCAATGCAACAAAAATTCAGCCACAGAGTAAACTGAGCCTGGTGTAAAGGCCTTTGGCAAGAAGTAAGGCCCATGTTGAAAGATAGGACAAATTTATGTTCAAAACCTTTGATGGAATCTTGGCTTCCTTGTCCACCATTCTACTAGTAAACCTTGAGAAGACTGCATTTCCTAAGAGCCTCCATTGCCCCCCCTGCCACCCCAACATAGAGCTATGCAATACTCTAGGGCAGGTGTTGGGTGGAGTGAGGCTTCTACCTAAAGCAGAAGATGCTGGAAAATGTCAGCAAAAGTTGTGTGAGGAAACAGCAATATGCCATGTGTCTTGTCCTGTCCTCCTCAGTCAGTCTGCTGACTTCAGCTGCAGTGGTGGATGCTTCGTGCTCGTAGTACTGAAGAAACGTTCAGCTGCCAGTCCAATTGGATTTTTTATATGAAACAGAAGGGAATATCATCTTCTTCTTTGCTGTAGGCAGCAAAATATCTCGAGCCAACTACTTACTTGGGTAATCGAAAGGAAATTGAGAATAGGAAAGTGAATAATATCCCTGCTCTTCTCTGTCTGCTCTTTCCCCCCCATTTACTTTTAGCAGGAAAATAAAATAATAAAAAAGGTTATTTGGCAGACAGGTAAGGCTGGCTAAGACAATATTGTAAATTCAATAGGCAATTTTCCAAAGGGAAATGTCAAATATATTGTACTAAGATTCTTTCGATCCTTGTTTAACCCTTTTAAAAATTATTTTTATTAAGATTTTTCAAATATACATAAGAAAAACATCAAAAAGGAAAAACAATAAAACATACCTCCATAAATGATTAATATACCAAAAAAAACCCACAAAAAATAAAAGAAAGAGAAATTTATTGCTTATAACATTAGCATATCCAAGTTAAATCAAGATAAAAGAATAATATTAGATTATAAACCCACTTATGGAAAATAGTGAGATCTTAAACATTTGACACATTTAAACACTGGTTAAATATTATCTTTTTTTTCCCCAAAGAAAAAAAAACTAAAAAAAATTGTAGAAAACTAATCTCTTAATCATTATCTAACAATTTATATTAACTCCATCTCACCATGCTCTAAAATCTCTTTCTCAACTTAGAATACATAAAATCAAACAATAAAAATCACCCAGTGATATAATACATTGCCAAAGAGGAATGTGGCCTGTCTCAACAAAAATCAATGTTTCCAAAAATTCAATTGTTCCGGTACTGGCTTGTATTCTCCATTTTTTAATGGATATTCTACATATAGTTTCCAAGTCTTCCAAAATTTATTTTATTTGACTATTCCTTTCTTTTCATTTAATTCCCATGTCAATTTATCATTCAGGGCCAGCTGCCATATTTCCTTATACCAATCTTCCAATTTTAATTTTGTCGGGTCCTTCCACTTTCTTGCTATACACTGTCTTCCCGTGGACATAAAAATCGCAAACAGTTCTTCCTGATCCTTATCTAATTTTAAACCTTCTAGATCTGTAAACATAGCGGCATCTATTCCAATCTTAATCCTATTTCCCATCATTCCAACTATCTCTTTCTCAATCTCTTTCCAAACGTCTCTGATCTCTTTACAATTCTAACAGTTTTATTACATCTCCAACAAATATTATTTTTGTCCTGTCAATCTGGTTCAGTCTCACCGGGGTCAAATACCATCTCCATAACATTTTGTAATTGTGTTCCTTTACTCTAGTCGACAATGTCCTCATTATCCTTCGTTTCCATAGAGATCACCATTTTATTTCTGATATTTTTATGTTTAAGTCCTCTTCCCCTATTTTTCTCAATATCTCTTGTTGATTGCTATCTTGTCTTATTTTTAATAATAGCTCTTCGAATTCTGTCCTAATCCTTTCCAAACATAGTCTACTTGAATATTTTTTATTCCAATTGTTTACTCTTACCACTTGTAACCAGTTTAATCTCATTTGTTCATATATTTCAACTTTTTTCTCCTCATCGTTACACATTTGAATCCAATGACTCAATAAACAAACATCATTTTCTATCAACACTGATCTCAACCCCCCATTTATTTTTATCAGAAAACTTTTTATGTCTTCAATTTCTATTAATGGAGATATATCAGGAGCTAATTTCCCCTTCATCTTCTTCCATACCTCCCACATTTACTTTAACATCCTATTTTTTATATTAAGCCTACCCTTTTAACATACAGTAAAACCTCACATAAAGAGTGCCTTGCTTAGAGACTAACTCGCTTAAAAAGCAGAATTTTCTCTGAATGATCGCCTCACTTAACAACTAAAACCAACCAAAAATTCGCTTAACAACTAAATCGGAGTTCGCAATCCCCCCCTTCCACCAGAAGTCACAATTGGTCACTTACAATGGTGTTTCACTTAAAGAGCAAACTCGCTTAAAGAGCAATCCTGTGGAACAAAATATGCTCTTTAAGCGAGGTACCACTGTACACTAGAATCAGTGAATATAGCCCCCTACAACAGTCTATCCTTCAGGTCTTCCATTGTATTTCTCTCCCCCACCCCCACCCCACCACCCACAACTGTTACTTTAAGGTTTGCACCAGAATGTCCTGGGAAGTTGTGTTCTAAGATTAGGTTTTGTGTGGGTGGATATTGCCATGGCTTGTGGGCTTTTCCCCCATATATTCTGTTTGCACATTTTGTATACTATATATACTCGACTATACATCATCCTGAATATAAGTTGAGGTACCTAATTTGGACCTCTAAAACTGGAAAAATAGATTGACCCGAGTATAAGTTGGGAGTGGAAAATGCAGCAGCTGCTAGTGAGTTTCAATAATTAAAATACATGAAATTATGGTAAAATTAATTAATTTAGACATTTGTGTGGGTATGTTTTTGAGTGTGTATGCTGACCTGAGTATAAGTCAAGTCCCATTTTTGGATCTCATTTTGGGGGCTAAAAATCCTGACTTATACTCAAGTATATACGGTACTAATACTCTAGATATTCCCACAGTTTTTGTTATACTTGTGTCTAAAATGTTACTCTCCTTGACATGATGCCACATCAGCACATCCATTAATTTTCTGCTCACTGGACATCCATGTAATCAGCTCTTTGATAATTGCTAGACTATTGGCATTTTAAAAGTCAATTACCAACTTAATTGTCACCCTCTTTTTTCAATTTCAATTATTTCCCATCCCTCCATTATGTGCTATGTACATAAACCTCAGGTCTAAATATTACTCCATGTATCTGAAGAAGTGAATTATGATTCCTAAAAGCTAAGACTGAAAATAATAATTAGATTTAAATGTCCAACAACTGTTTTGTTTTTATTTTTGTCATATGCTAAAATGCACTTGCATACCTGTACTACCTCATTGGAAACTAAAAATGGTACTTCTAAGATATGTTCTGTGGAAGCTTAATTTTAGGGCAAGTTGATTTATGAGTTTCTCAATCAAATGTGGTCAGCTTTTCTTTAATAAGAGATTATTCATTTCTACTACTTTTTTGTGGTGGAAGGGTTGAATACGTCTTCTGAAGCAAATATTGGTTGTGTTCTTATGTACCTCTTAATTTGCATGTGGCATTGACTAAAAGAACTACCACAGAAAAGTTGTTGTCAACTTGTCATTCTCCAAATAATTTGTACTTCACTTCTCTGAATCTTTGATTTTTGCCAGTGGCATTTGCCAGGTGAATGTTTATTAAGAAAAGTCTGCTTTTAGAAGGATTGACATTTTATAAGGCTTGATGTTGCTTATGATCCTACAGCTTAGACTCTTTCTACATAATATTTGGTATCTCAAGGATGCTCTGCTTCCATTCTTTCTCTCGCTAACAAGACAAGTCTAGAGGCATGTTAACCTTGAAATTCAACCTACTTTTCTGTTGTATCTTGTACGCCTGAAGGAAAGTTGGTAGATAGTTGACCTTTTCATGCTCAGGCATTCCATTACAGCTCATATTGTATCTAAGAACTACAGATTCCCTTGAGATGGAGGAAGTTTGCATTTCACCCATTTTTTAAAAAGGAAAATGTCTTAAGGTTATTTTTCTCCAGAGAACAGGCATGCTCCATTCTTGATAGCTCATTTATTCTCTCTGTGTGTGTTTGACTCTCTTTCAGATTGTCTAAATACATTTCTTTATATATGAATGCTTGTGTATATGTATTTGGTCTTGTAATAGCTTGAGCGAATGCAAAAGAAAACATAATATTTTAGTCTAGGCAGTTCATATATAATTTGTATCTGAACATTTTGAGACTGGGGTGTGTACTATCTTTCACACATGTTCCGTCCATATGCACAGAAATAGACTCACATAGCTCAACAACCCTTTATTTGTGGAGACAGAACGTGTGAGCATTCTGTGGTCATATAACATTGCAGGGACCTTAGTTCATCAATATAGGTAATTCCTTAAACAAATAGGCTACATTTGCACTGTAATTGATTATGAATAGGTAGAGAAACATTTTGTCTTCCATTTGGATTTTTTGCGAGTCTGAATTACTAAAATGTGTTTCCATACATCATATCTCTGCTTTTAATCAAGTTTAATGATTCTCTTTTGATTTTGAACAGGATTCTAAGGCACTTTGGTTTAGAAAGTTATTGTTTTTGGCAAATTAATCTCCAAATCCCAAAAATAACTTTTCATGCTGTGTGTTAGGTAATAGAAAGCTAAAGGGGTTGTGGTGGGTAGTGGTTAAGATGTTGAACTTGACGACCAGAAGGTTGGCAGGTCAACAGTTTGAGACCCAAGCCCTGCACAATCTTTGACACCTGAGTCCTGCCAACCCAACAATTTAAAAGCAAGAAATTGCAAGTAGATAAATAGGTACCACTTTGGTGGGAAGGTAAACAGTATTCTGTGCACTCCATTGTCTATTCATGCCTGCCACATGACCATGAAAATGTCTGCAGACACAGACAGTGGCTGAAACCAGAGATGAGTGCCACACCCTAGAGTGGGAGATGACTGACTTTCAAGCAAGGGAAACCTTTACCTTTAACCTTTACTATTTGAAAGCTTACCTGCTAATAATAATTGAATGATTTTTATGCTTTCCCAAACAATCTGGATTAATGTGAATGCACTGTGAAAGTTTTGCCTGCTAACCTGAGCATGTTTGACAGCCACAAAAAGAAGATAACTAAGTGATCCAATGCAGGAGGCAGACTGTTCTAGTAAGAAAACCTAGTTGTGCTGGGGAAAGCCACATTCATATATCCATGCCATCAGAGGAGATGCCAATTCACATGAATATTCATCAGCATCAAGACATTTAACTTCAGTCAACTCAAATTTTTAAAGCTTGGAGGCTCTGGTAATTATCACCTTTATTGTGAAGAAAGAGCAATCACATTATAGTGTCTTGTTATTCTCCTACTAATTAATTTAATATGACATTCATCCCTCCTACAGGCAAAAAGATTTCTTGTGTTCTCAATAATATTGTTGTTGTTTTGGTTTAATAGAGTCTACACAATAGCAATTCTGGTGGGAAAAGATTGCCTTGATTTTGTTTATTTTCCCTTTCTTTCCATACAAGAATCGTTAAATTATTGTTATTTTCAAATGTCATATGCAACAAAACTGCCTCACATTGCTGGAACATTTTCATCTTTCTAGCTCACATCTAGCTGTTTCAGACCATCACCTGTGGCAAACTATTTGCAAATGACAGCCAAACTATATGTTACACCAGAGATGAAATTTGCAGCTACGCTTTCCTTTCAGTTGTGAAAGGTTCTGTTTTGGGAGAAGTTCATGTAGGAAAGGAAGATTCATTATTTACATTCCCAATATCTTTGTTACTGTGAATTCACTTCTTCTATGTACTAGAGAAGAGACTTAATGATGGGCATGGCAGAGGGAAGCCACATTTGCATAATCTTGGCAATTGAGAATATTAAGTTAGCCTAGGGGCTTATCTGCACACCCATTTTGGAGTGGGCTGGACAAGGCTACATACTAATCTACTACATAGCTGTCAAGTATCCCATTTTGGCCGGGAAACCCCCATATATTTACCCCTCTTCCCACCGCCCTCCCGTTTTATTAATTTTCCCATAATCTCGTGTATTTTTTTAAAATCCTGATCGGAGGTGAAGCTGCAGTTTTCCCTCCTGCCACCAGAGGTCACTGGTGCTGTGACTTTTTGCTTGCATAAAGGGAGAGAGAAGGGGGGGGGCTTCTTTCATCTGTCTGCTCTGCTTCTGCTCCTTTGACTCCTCCTCGGCCCGGGGCAAGGGGGAAATGGAAGAAAGAGTTGCCCATGCTTGTCCCTTTTGGGTAAGTCTATGTCTTTTGGTTTTGTTTACTTTCCTGTGTATTGTATGTGTGTGTAAGTCTCTCTGTCTTTGTTTACTTTGAGCTCTCTCTCTCTCTTTGTGACTCACCTTTATGTGGATGGGTGGAGTGTGATGGTGTGTGTGTTTGTGTGTGTGTTGTGAGTGAGGGGCCAGGCCGGGTCTGGACCAGGTTAAACAGACATGACCACTGAACCCTAGAGTCGGATACGACTGGCTTTCAAGCAAGGGATACCTTTATCTTACCTTGCTTGAAAGCCAGTCGTATTTGACTCTGTTTCAACTCATCTCTGTTTCAAAGCCAAAGTGCCAGTGCTGTCTGCTTCTACAGTAACAGAGGTTTCCATGGTCATGTGGCAGGCATGACTAGACACCAGAGTGCATGGATCACTTTTTACCTTCCCACCAAAGTGGTCCCTATGTATCTACTTGCAATGTCTTGCTTTAGAACTGCTAGGTTGGCAGGAGCTGGGACAGAGGCAGAAGCTCACTCCATCCTGCAGAACTTGGGTATCGAGCTGCTGACCTGCCACCTTCCAGTCAGCACCTTAGCCAGTTGAGCCAATGCAGCTCAGTGGTTAAGAAGCTCGCCTTGTTAGCTGGAAGGCCAACATGATGGTTTGAGCTCCCGTCTCTGTTCCAGCTCCTGGCGACCTAGCAGTTCAAAAGCAGGAAATTGCAAGTAGACAAATAGGGACCACATTGGTGAGAAAGGTAACAACGTTCTAGTGTTCTAGAGCACTGAACCCTAGAGTCAGCTATGACTGGCAGCATTGGATCTAACAATAGATAAAGGTTGTCCTTGCTCAAAAGCCAGTCGTATCCGATTCTAGGGTGCAGTGCTCATCTCCATTTACAGCCAAAGAGCCAGTGCTGTCTATGTTTGCAGACGTTTTCATGGACATGTGGCAGACATGACTAGAGCACAGCAAGTCACATGGCCAGATTTGGCCGTACCCACAGATTTGGCCACATCCACAGAGGGGAAAGCCGACAGGAGCTGGGCAGCATCCGGTTCGGGAAAGTGTGTATTTGAGTAGTGAGGAGGATGCAAAAATTACTGAGCAGAGCGAGGAGCTAGTCACTAGCATTCTAGCAGAAGGATGCAAGAGGCAGTCTAACAATGCAACTGGACACAAAAGACTGTGTCAGAAAAGCATATATAAATGCTTGTATACAAATGCCAGAAGCCTCCGGAACAAAATAGGGGAGCTGGAATACTTAGCAATAGATAAGAATATTGGTATTATTGGTATCACTGAAACCTGGTGGACGGATGATAACCAATGGGATACAGTTATCCCAGGCTACAAACTGTACAGGAAGGATAGGAAGGGGCAAACAGGAGGTGGTATGGCCTTGTATGTCAAAGAAGTGATAAAATCGTATGAATTGGAATATCTAGGTGATCTGGAGTCACCATTAGAAGCTCTGTGGGTAAGAGTACCAGGCCACAAGGATGGTCTAACAGTAGGCATATACTATCGGCCTCTGACCCAAACTCTTGAGGGAGACTGGCAGTTGGAGAATGTTGTAAAGGAGGCATCCAAGAAGGGAAGCCTGGTTATAATGGGGGACTTCAATTACCCTCACATAGACTGGGTGAACTGTTGTTCAGCACATGATAAAGAGATAAAGTTCCTAGATATGCTAAATGATTGTTCCCTGGGACAGATGGTTGAAGACCCAACTAGAGGTACAAGAATCCTTGACTTGATCCTGAGTAATACTCAGGATCTGGTGCAAGATGTTAATGTGACTGATCCAATAGGGAACAGTGACCACAACTCAATTATGTTTAACTTGATAATAGACCGCAAGTCACTGATAAAATCTAACACAGAGACCTTAAATTTTCAAAAAGGAAATTTCCCAAAGTTGAGGAAACTAGTAAAAAAGAAGCTGAAAGGGAAAATTGAGAGAGTCCAAACACTCCAAGAGGCATGGAGGCTGTTTACAAAAACAATAACAGAGGCTCAATTGGAATGCATACCCAAAAGGAAAAAGGGCACTTCCAGGTCCAAGAGGACTCCGATGTGGCTTACAGGAGCTGTTCGGGAAGTGATCAAGAGCAAGAAAAGCTCATTTAGAAGATGGAAGGCTTGTCCGAATGAGGACAGCAGGCAGAAACATAAATTCTGGCAGAACAAATGCAAGGTAACAATCAGGAAAGCAAAGCAAGACTTTGAGGAGCGTATAGCTAAAAATACTCAGAGAAATAACAAAGACTTCTTTAAGTACATTAGAAGTAAGAACCCAACTAGGAAGGCCATTGGACCATTGGATGACAATGGAAGGCAAGGGGTTATTAAAGAGGAAACAGAGATTGCAGAGAGACTCAATGAATTCTTTGCTTCAGTATTCACTGAAGAAGACAGAGGCCACATGCCCAAAACAGAGCCTATCTTCGTAGGGAGGGAAACCGAAGAATTAAGCCAGATAGAAATAACCAGGGAGGAGGTCCTTGCATGTCTTGTTAAGCTAAACACTAACAAATCACCAGGACCAGATGGCATCCATCCACGAGTTCTCAGGGAACTTAAAGATGAAATTGCTGATCTCCTAGCCAAAATATATAATCTTTCCCTCAAATCAGGCTTTGTGCCTGATGACTGGAAGGTAGCGAATGTAACACCAATTTTCAAAAAAGGATCCAGGGGTGATCCAGGAAATTACCGACCTGTCAGTTTGACATGTGTCCCAGGTAAAGTGATGGAAACCATCCTAAAAGATAGAATTAATAGGCACATAGAAGAGAAGGCGCTGCTAAAGGAGAGCCAACATGGCTTTTGCAAGGGCAAATCATGCCTCACTAATCTGTTGGAATTTTTTGAGAGTGTCAACAAGCATGTGGATAAGGGGGATCCAGTTGACATTGTTTATCTGGACTTTCGGAAGGCTTTTGACAAGGTCCCACACCAAAGGCTCTTGAATAAACTTACCAGTCATGGAATAAAGGGACAGGTCTTGTCCTGGATCAGCAACTGGCTAAGGGACAGGAAACAGAGGGTAGCAGTAAATGGACACTTCTCCAAGTGGAGGGAAGTAAAGAGTGGGGTCCCCCAAGGTTCAGTACTGGGACCCCTGCTTTTCAACCTCTTCATAAATGATCTAGAGGTAGGAGTAAAAAGCAAGGTAGCCAAATTTGCTGACGACACTAAATTATACAGGGTAGTGAAAACTGTGAGAGATTGTGAGGAGCTCCAGAGGGATCTCTTGACACTGGGGGAGTGGGCAAAACAGTGGCAAATGAGTTTCAACATTAGTAAGTGCAGAGTGATGCATGTTGGGGCAAAGAACCCCAATTACATTTATAAACTGATGGGGTTTGAACTCTCTGCGACAAACCAGGAAAGGGACCTTGGTGTCCTGGTGGACAACTCAATGAAGGTGTCAACCCAGTGTGCCTCAGCAGTGAAAAAAGCAAACTCAATGTTAGGGATCATTAGGAAGGGTATAGAAAATAAGTCAGCAAGTGTCATTTTGCCTCTTTATAAATCTATGGTGAGGCCCCATCTGGAATACTGTGTACAGTTCTGGTCGCCATACCTCCAGAAGGATATTCTGGAGCTGGAAAAAGTGCAGAGGAGGGCAACCAGAATGATTAGGGGACTGGAACACCTTCCTTACCATCTGAGGCTGCAACGGTTGGGCCTCTTCACTCTTGAACGACGACGTCTAAGAGGTGACCTGATTGAAGTTTATAAAATCATGCACGGTGTGGACAAAGTAGATAAGGAAAAACTGTTTTCCCTATCGCATAACACTAGAACTAGGGGACACTCGATGAAACTTTTGGGTACTAGTTCTCAAACAAATAAGAGAAAGTACTTTTTCACCCAGAGGATTACTGGCCTATGGAACTCCCTGCCAGAAGAAGTGGTGACAGCTGTCAGTCTTGACAGCTTTAAGAAAGGATTAGACAAGTTCATGGAGGACAAGAGTATCAATGGCTATAATTATGGATACTTAAGGACAACCTCCGGGTTGGAGAGATAGGCAGGATATCTCTCAATATCATTTCCAGGGAATCCTAAGCAGGTGAAGGCATCTCTTTGGGAATAATGCCCTGAAGGAAATGGTGAGCCACTGTGTGAGACAGAATGCTGGACTAGATGGGCTGTGGCCTGTTCCAGCAAGGCTGTTCTTATGTTCTTATGTTCTTAAAATTTCAATTATTTTCAAATCCCAAACTTGACAGGTATGATCTACTAGTAAGCCGTTAACTATGAACCTCATATCCAAATGACATACAGACCTCAAGTGATCCCATATGGTCCTCATCAACCCACTGTCAGATAAAGGAGGGGCAATAGAGAAGATGTTTGCTTTTCTCTGAAAGAGATCACTGAGAAGTGTAAAATTCCACCACCGCACAAATTCCCTGCTGTCTCCTCCAACAACATGGCTCTACTTTCCCATTTAGAGAGTCAAGCCAAGCACACACACAGACAGGCAGACACACAAAAATCTCCCTCCTGTCTACTGCTGCCACCACTACTTCACTTTGGACCTTAAAACAGGTAAGACAAGACCCCTAAGTCGGCCTGGGCCGAGTAGGGTGGGGTATAAATTGTTGTTGTTGTTGTTGTTGTTGTTGTTGTTGTTGTTGTTGTTGTTGTTGTTGTTGTTGTTGTTGTTGTTGTTGTTGTTGTTGTTGTTGTTGTTGTTGTTGTTGTTGTTGTTGTTGTTGTTGTTGTTGTTGTTTGTTGTTGTTATAATATAAAAACACACAGATACACACAGGGGCAGATGTGTGTGCACAAGAGGCTCAACTTTCCAATGGCACATCAGCCCAGGGGGAGTACTGAGTATACCCTGTGGTACATCCATGTAAACCCACTAAAACATTGCCCGAGAACACCACAAAAGCCTGGCCAGGCATAATTGCCCTGCTGGGAAAATAAATATCAACAAAGCACCATGAGATAACGTGGTCAACCCCAAAGCACTGCGAAATTGAACAAGTCCATGTCCAGGTTCGGACCACCCATTCCCATGTGAAGCAGGGTGACTCGCCTTGAGTTAAATGCCATCCAAAATAAATAGCATCATGGCCGGGTCTTCAGTCTACCAAAAGCAACTGGTCTGCCCAGTTCGGCCTGAATTCTGAAGAATGACCAGGGTTGTGAATGTGTATAGCGGCTGTCCCCGTCCTGGAAATGACTACGCAAATAATGGGGAAGGAGTCAATTAATATCACTAAGGGCATACAATGGAGCCCCCACTCCCTTTAAATGCCGAAGGTACAGGGGCCAACACAATCGCAGCAGAGCGCGACCGCAGTGGCAGACATCATCGGGCAGCCACTCCCATGGCGAGGTACCTAATCAACCATAATGCAGACTTAGGGAGTCCCCATAACCGTCGACGCTGCCCAAAAGCGAAGCGCTGGTCGAGGTCAGAAAAAACCACTATCAATGACAAAGTATGCCAACCCCAGGACTCCCCTAGCCTAAGCCTGCATATAGGGTGTACACCACCGGAGTTAGCCACAGGTATTGGCCACTCGGTGACCTATAAATGATCAGATGGCTAGCAAAATACAAGAAGCTAGACAGGTACCACAGCGTAATTAATATGCGCAATGCATGATGCTAATTCATTTGGCAAACATACTCTCCGGATGGACCCACAGCGACGGGTGAGCCGTATTCCAGCATCATACTGAACCGAGTGGCTCGGTAGTCCCTTATGTGAAAGCCAGTTGTATCCGACTCTAGAGTGAAGTGCTCATCTCTGTCTCAAGCCGAAGAGGCCAGCGCCGCCTGCCAGTGCAGACAGTTCTGTGGTCACGTGGCCGACATGGCCAGACACCAGAATGCACGGAAAGCTGTTTCCTTTCCACTGAAGTGGTCCCTATCGATCTGCGTGGAATCTCCTGCCTAAAAAATTGCTAGGTTGGCAAGAGCCAAGACAAGGACAGGAGCTAACTCCATCCTGCAGTACTCAGGCACAGGACTGCTAACCCTCCACCTACCCATCAGCGTGTAGGCCCCTCGAGCCACCGCAGCCTCCGGCCGCCGAGCGAAGGCCGCCGAGCTAAGGACCAGGCCCCTGGAAGGCTGCGGGGGCTGCAGCCAAGTTCCGCAGCAAAAACACGGCTCAAAAGAGCGGTGGGCCCAATGGGCGCCACCGCAGGGACGGCTGCTGCCACCGCTGAGACCGGGGGAAGGGGTGGAAAAAGTCCGCAGCCCACTGCCCGCAAAGCTCACGGCCCGTTGGGGGCCTGCCACGCCCCTGGATGTGGAGGGACGAAGAAGCAAGGATGCCACACAGCCGCGGGGGATCCGCTACTGCCCCCCAAGTGGTGCCATAACACATGGCCCAGCCACTCGGGGAAGCATGGATCGGCCAGGAGATGCCAAACGGGCGCTTCGCCCAGCCGATCTTTAAAATTGCGGCGAGGCTGTGCGGAGCCGGCCCCTTTTAAAGGGTAACTCGGCTCCGCCCCTCACCCGGCTCCAGTGCCTGGCTCTATGGGGGTAGGGCCAGCAAAGAGCGCGGCGGCCGTAGGCTTGCCGCCGCACTTCCCTTACCTGCCATTTGGATGAGCCCCAATTGTGTCTTAACAATATGAAACTAAAATTTAGAAAAGTAAACCCTCACCTTGTCTTTCCAGGAAATGTTGCTAATTTTGTTTTTACACTCTGGAATACATTCTCCATACTCTAGGTTTTCCAGGAGAACCACGTGTTACGACAGGAAAAGGGATCATATGTATCTTTTAAGGGTATATTCAGTAAGGTCCTGCATGATTTTTCAAACAAAAGAACTGAAAAGCTAAGCAGACATGAGCTGTGATGCCCATTCCACTTTCAACCAAAGGGGAAAAAGAGATCCTATTGGATTCCACGCTTCAACTCAAAGAGCATTTCGGTCACAGCAGGATTCAACTGAATTTATTTAAGGGAGGTTAGTGTTGCCAAGAATAATTTTTAAAAAGGAAAGTTAGGGGAAGAATGAAAACATGGAAAAGGAAAACTACATAATTATGGGATAGCAATGACTTTATTTTTTGCGAAGTGCATTATCACACAGCTTTTCACAATATTGCAGGAAAAAAGCGGGGGATTGCCTCACTCTCCAGAAACAAGAATTCTCATGGTTCCAAGGTCCCATGTTTTGCTGCTGTATTGTCATATAAATCTTAACTGACAAAAATAAGAAACTGGCAAAATAATTTTTCCCCATATCTATCTAAGAATCACTTTTGCAGACCTCTTTTTTCACATATCCCTGATGGGTTGTTTCTCCCCTCAGTGAATGAAATGAAGAGGTAAAACATAGAGAACTAAAATTGGATCTGAGTGTTCTTGTGATAATGCAGATGCTCTACAAATTTAACCTTTTAGGTATGCATTATGATGATCAGCATAAGTCCCAACAAAGCAATGAACAGAACCATATCTTTTCCTTTCTTTCTTTACAGAGGAAGGAGATAGGGTGGAAAAGTAGGCAAATTGGCACATTTTATTTTTAAAAAACAAATTATATCTCCCACCTGTCTTGTAAGCACTCATTAGCCTTTTCAGTGACATTTGTTGAATCTGGCATCATTGACGAAGTGACCTGTAATAGAATATGTCAGACTGGAATGAAGAAATAGAGATCTAGAGTATCATACCTAAATTAATTTCCTGACTTTGCATTTAGCCTTTTCTGCACTACCAATTAGGAAAATGAAAGATAATGCTGCTGGAAACTAAAAGGGACACTCTCAAGGTAGAAAGTCCTGTAAATTAAACAGACCTTGGCAGTTGTCCTATTTGATTGCATTTCCCCAAGTGTGGAGCTTTGTGAAGTGACTTTTGTCAGAATGCAAAACAGAAGTTCTAGAATGCACAGTATTAATATAACTAAAACATTCCTACTTTAGTGGCTATTCCTCACATTTCTGATATCAGTAATTTGATGTATCTTGTCATCATGTATCCTGGAATAGGAGGTAAGAATCATGTATAACAACTTATTTGTGCACCTACAAGGGAGCTGATTCCATAATTTCTACAGCTCCCCTGGTGGCTTAGTGGTTAAGACACTGAGCTAGAGACTAGAAGGTTTGGTTTCGATACCCGAGAGCTGCACTTGGGGACATGAAAGGAGCCACATTTGGGCATCCGCTGAGTGGAGTTTCTTCAGCAAAAAACTTTTCAACCCAGAGTCATTTCTGACATGAAATTATTATTAACATCTGGTGTTTAGCTTCGTCATAAGGCAGAAGTGGCATAAATCTGATTTCTGTCAAGGCGTTCTCCTCCAGATTTTAAGAAGAAGCTGAATTTTGAATTCCAAAGCATATTCATTGCTTCAACTAATTGGTCAACAGTTAATTTCTTAGTTCTTCATTTCTTCCCAGAGATCCAACTACTTGATGGCTTTGATCATATAGCTTCTCTGAGCTGAGCTAAAGAGGGATCATGGCCCTCCTTAAGCAAATCTCCACCACCATTTTGGTAATGCAACCTTTTTCTCAGGGAAGGACAACCTACTTTTGGAGTCAGACCAATGCTGTAGGACAATGGTGGCAAAGCTCCAACAATGATAAAGGAGAAGCAATGCAAGCGCGGCGCCAAAATGGCCGCCGCGCTCTTTGCGGCCCCCCCCACAGGACGAATGATCCGGGTAGTTTAGGGCGTGGCCAGCTCCCTTATAAAAGGGGTGGCCACGAGGCAGCCGAGCTGCCATTTTAGCTAAGCGACGGAGCGGAGAAGTTTTTTCCCTGTGTCTCCATCGCTCCTTACCTAGATTGGAAGCCTTTTGGCGGCGAATCTTCTCTTTCGGCTTCCTTTTGACTTGAGTGAGATGCCTCCGAAGAAGAAGGCGCTTTCGAGTGCGGCTCGCACGGGTAGGAGGCGCAATCCGGGTCGGAGGACCACGGTGGCGCCTCCCCAGCAGCCGCCTTTGCCGGCACCCGCCGGGACCGGCGGGATGGGGTCGATCACCCCTTGGCCGGAAGCGGGAGACCCGAGCATGGGCTCGGTGAGGGCTGCGGCCCCCGGCCCGCAAGCGGTGGACACCGCTCCTGGCTTTGCCCATTCTGCTGGGCCCGCAGCAGTTGTGGCGCAGCTCCCCCCGGGGCCTTCTAGCCTTGGGGGGTGGTGTGGCCCCCTGCCTTGGCAGGTGCCTGCTCCGACCCTTCCGGGCTTCGGTGCGGGACAATGGCCCTATTCGGGTCCTGGGGTACAGGGACCTGTACCCGCGCCTCTAACAGGCGGGCCGGCCGGCCCTTGGCCCCAGGTCAGCGTGGAGGCCTTACTGGCCCGCGTGGCGGCCCTCGAGGCCTCCTTGGCTCGGGCCAGCCATGCTGGGGCTACTTGTGGGGTTCGTTTCGAGGTGCCGTTGGTTGGGCAGTAACAGGCGACGGGACGGGTCGAGCTGCTGCAGGCGCGTGGCGCACCTTCGGCCACTGCCTCGCAGCTCCCCGGCCACCAAGCAGGTGTGGGTCAGGCCCTGATGATGAGCTCTACGGCGGTCGTGAGCTCCGACGCCCCCGGTGGGCCGGAACCCCCGGTGGGGGCGGCCTGCGGGGGTGCAACATGTGAGTATGCAGTACAAGCCAATACACCTACACACATTGCCACTACGGGGGTTGCCTTTCAATGGCTTTGGCCTCGCGCGGGTGGTGCGGTGGCCCAGCCGCCGGCGCCCCACTCGGCGATGACAACTGCTACCCAGACCCCTGGGGTTGCAGGTGTTCCCTACCCTGCCGGGAATGTATTGGGGGTGGCGGGGCCAGCACAGGCCCCTTTTCAGATGCCCGCGTTGTCTGCGGTCCCGGTTTCGGCCTTGCCAACGGCGGGATATTCTTTGCCACTGGGTGACCACCTAGCACAAGCCACCAGAGAAAAGATATGGCGGGGGGAGTATGTAGATATCTTCTCACTCTTAAACAGAGAGCCCACCAAGGAGGAGAGGGAGGGGCAGGACGAGAAGGATAAGGAGCAAGCACGTCGTCGCAAGCCACCACGTACCTGGGCCAACTGGCTGCCGGCTTATTTAATCTACATGGCAGTGTACTTGAGAGCGCGGCCGGATTTGGCTATTCCGATGGTCCAATATTTGGACAACATCTATAGGGCGATGGTCGATTTTCCGGGCCCTTCGTGGTTGGCTTATGACGTGGAATTTCGTATGCGGATTCCCCTGCACCCCGAGATGAGGTGGGATGAGCCGTGCCAGAGGCTTTGGCTTCTGTACATGACGCCCACGCGCCCTGCGCCAGGGGAGAGATACCATTGCGGACATGCGGTCCAGCGAGCGGCTCCAGCTCAGGTTCCCCGCCAGGTGGCGGGGCAGGGGGTTCCAGCCCGCCTGCTGTGCTGGACTTTCTTGTCCAATGGTTCCTGCAATAGGAAAAATTGCAAGTACAGGCATGAGTGTCCCACCTGTGCGGGCCCCCACGCAGTCTCTACGTGTCCCAGGCCTGGAGGGACGCGTGGCAGAGGGAAGGGCGGACAGTGGGCTGGCAAGACTGCCGCAGATGGAGGTAGTGTACCAAAAGGCCCCCTCCCCAATTAATGTGCGTATGTTGGAGCGTTGGCTCACATCGTACTCGAAGAGGGAGGATGCGGAGTATCTCCTTCGAGGCTTTCAGCAAGGGTTCCGTATCCCTTTCATGGGTGATAGGTCCCCTCAGGATGCCCCCAATCTTTTATCTCTTAGGGGAAGGGAGGAGGTGGCTGCTGCCAGCATTAGGAAGGAGGTTGATGCGGGCAGGGTCGCTGGCCCTTTCCCTGCACCCCCGTTCCCCAATTTTAAGGTATCGCCCCTAGGCTTAGTTCCCAAAAAGTCGCTAGGCGAATTTCGCCTTATTCATCATTTGTCTTACCCGGCCGGCCGATCGGTCAATGATGCTATCCCTGATGACCTTTGTTCGGTCAGGTATACATCCTTTGACCACGCGCTGCGCATGGTGCGCTCGTGCGGCCCGGGTGCCCTACTGGCTAAATGCGACATCAAGTCGGCTTTTCGCCTACTGCCGGTGCATCCGGCCGACTTCGAGTTGCTGGGTTTCAAATTTCGGGGCGAATATTATTTTGATAAGGCCATGCCTTTTGGCTGTTCCATATCATGCTCTGCATTTGAGCGTTTCAGTACCTTCCTGGAGTGGGCTTTCGTCCGCAGGTCTGGGTCCCGGTCTGTAGCCCATTACCTGGATGACTTTTTATTCGGGGGTGAACGGGGCTGGGACACGTGCACACGTCTCCTCAACACATTTCAGACGCTAATGGAGGAACTCGGTGTCCCTTTAGCGCCCGAAAAGACCGAGGGCCCATCTAACAAGCTAGTATTCCTGGGGGTGGAGATCGACACAGTAGCGCAGGCTTCTAGGTTACCGGGGGACAAGGTGTCCCGGTTAGTGGCCCTCATCTCGGATTTGCTGGCCAAGCGCAAGGCATCGCTGAGGGAATTCCAAGTGTTACATGGTCACCTCAATTTTGCCTGCAGGGTGGTCGCACCGGGCAGGGCTTTTGCTCGGCGCTTATGCGACGCCATGGCAGGGTTATCCAGGCCCCACCATAGAGTCAGGATTACCCGGGGTATCAGGGCAGACATGTTCGTCTGGTTACAGTTCCTGAGGGAGTTCAATGGGGTCTCATTTTGGAGGTCTGACCTCCTGGCTTCCCCAAATTTTCAGATCCAGTCTGATGCCTCAGGATCCCTGGGTTATGGGATGTACTTCAATGGGAAGTGGGCCTATGGTGGGCGGCCACCGGCATGGGCAGGCACTGGTCGCCTGCGTGATCTCACATACCTTGAATTTTTTCCTATCCTGGGGGCTTTGATGCTGTGGGGCGAGGAATGGGCCAACTCGGTCGTGCATTTCTGGTGTGACAACGCTGCTGTTGTCCACATTGTCAATGCACAGACTTCCAAATCGCCCAGGGTTATGGACCTAGTGCGCCAGTTTGTGCTGCGCTGCCTGCGCCTCAACGTTTTGTTCAGGGCTAGGCACGTCCCAGGGGTTAATAATGATATTGCCGACGCTTTGTCCCGCCTGCAGATCTCCCGGTTCCGTGCCTTGGCCCCGGATGCGGAGGAATTTCCCTCGCCACTCCCGGAGGAGATGTGGACCATTGGCAGGGAGAGGTGAACCGGGCGATCGGCCTGTCACTGGCGCCCCGCACGCGTAAGGCGTATCAACAAGCTTTTAATTCTTATAGGGCATTTTCTGCCCAATTTCACCTGCCAGAGACCTGGCCTATCCCGGTGGATCATGTTCTGCGGTTCATGGTTCACCTGCATTCCCAGGGCCTCGCACCTCGCACCATAGCATCTAAGCTCTCAGCGCTGGCTTTCATGGCCAAGGTGAGGGGTCGTGTGGACAGCACCTCTGACTTCCGTGTGAGACATGTTTTGGAGGGGTGGGTGCGTGAGCGCGGGCATTGCCCGGACGACCGGCACCCTATTTCCCCAGGGGTTCTTACCCTGTTGGCCCAGGGCTGGCCAGGCCTCTGTTTTGATCATTATGAGGCAGCCCTTTTTCATGCAGCCACAACGGTGGCATTTTTTGGAGCGCTCCGCATCAGCGAACTTGTGATGCTGTCTAAGGCGGATGCAAGTTGTAGGGCACTGGAACTCGAAGATGTCTATGTTGCCAAAGACTGGGCCCAGTTGAGGATACGCTCCTCTAAGACTGATCAGCAGGGCGCAGGCAGTGGTGTAAGACTGCTACGGTGTTCTTTGGCAGACATCTGTCCGGTTGGTGCCCTACAGGAGTTTCTTGCACTGCGTGGCACGCACCATGGCCCGTTTTTCTGTCACCAAGATGGGTCTCCCCTTACTAAATTTCAGTTTTGGAAGGTGACAGGCAGAGCCCTCGCCAGGGTGGGCCTACCAGGTGCCCGTTATGGCACACATTCATTCCGTATTGCGGCAGCCTCTACAGCAGCTGCTTTTGGGTACTCCGGGGCTGACATACGCAGCATGGGGAGGTGGGGTTCACAATGTTTTCAGTTTTATGTGCGCCCACTTCCGCCGTGAGTACCAATACAGTCACCTTACTTCCTTTTTTCCTCAATTTTCTTACAGACCCTGGGTGTCGTATTACACTGGTGACAGTATGGCTGGTGGGCCACAGCTACGTGCAAAGGGCAGTGCGTTACGCTGCGGCGACAGAGTGGGGACCCCGACTGGGACTGGGTGAACACGCCAGTCTCACATGGCATGGTAAGCCTGGGATGTTATGGCGGGAGCTGCTGCCTTTTCTTTTCTCAGGCAGAAGTGCTGCCCCGCCTGACATTCTCATCATGCACCTGGGGGGCAACGATTTGAGTCAGGTCACTGGCTTGTTGCTCAAGCATGCGATTTGCGAGGACCTTGCCTACTTGCACTACGTCTGGCCTCCCGCAACCTTGGTTTGGTCAGACATGGTCCCGCGCCATTCTTACAGAGGAGGAGTTGACCTCATGGCCCTTGACCGCGCTAGGCGCGCGGTCAATAGGGCGGTGGTGCGGTTCCTTGCCGACAAGGCTTGGGGACGGGTCAGTCGTCACCCCGCTATTGGCCTAGAAAATTATGATTTGTATGCAGGGGATGGGGTCCATCTGTCGCGAGGAGGTATGGATCTCCTGTTGGGTGATTGGCGAGCAGGCCTGTTGACCGAGCTGACGGTCTGGGGGGGGGGCGTCAGGCCTTCTTTGAAGCCCCTCCGTGTGGCGGGTAGCACTGGTAAGGTAAACAGTTATGACCCACAGGTATCCGGCAGGTTCGCAATTGACTGGACAACACTAGATAGGAATAAATTAGTTAAACGTTGTCCGGTCAACGACGAACCAGGCGACGGGGTGATGGCGATAGCTAGCCAGCATGCATCACCCCGTGATTTCACGGATACGAGTCAGAGGGTGGGGTCATGAGTTAGATATTTACTACGGTCAACAATTTGTTTGTTGTCAACAAACAAATTGATACAAATTGATACATTGTAACCAATTGCCGTTGGCAATTTTGGGTGGTACCTTACCAGTGTTACTTCGGCCTGCTTGCCTTAAGAATTATGATTGGTCGTTTTACCAATACAAATTTATAATTCGGACTAGGGCATGAATCAATAAATGTGGCCCAATGCCGTTATCCACTTTCAATGGTGTCTGAGTCCGTTATTGGGGGGTGTGCCTGCAAATCTGTACTGCTTCTCCTTTTTAATGTTTTCTTAAAGGTTGACTGGGATGCTGCCTGTGTTTCATCCAACCAGGGTTGTGAAGTTGAACTAAAATTCTTACGATTCTTAGGGTTTTCCACCTCTTATCTCAATCTCTCTGTTTAAAAAAATGTTGTAAACATGTAAGATAATCTAGGCCAGTAATGGTGAACCCTGGCACTCCAGGTGTTCTTGAACTTCAATTCCCAGAAGCCCTGATCAGCAGAAGTGCTGACTTGGCCTTCTGGTAATTGAAGAGCAAGAACACCTGGAATGCCAAGGTTCACCATCACTGCTCTAGGCCTTAGAGTGATTTTTATTATATTATTATTTTATATTTAATGGTCACATATTTCCACATCAGTAATATTTTTTCATCTAGTGTAAAATACAAGGATCACTACATATGGCCAGGCTTTACTTTTTCCCCACTCAGGTATTTTTATAAGAGCAATCATTCTGTCAAAGTATCATACTTTTTTCCCCAGTGTTTAAATGATCATTCTTCACCTACAGCTTTATGCAATGGGGAGATGGATGTCAGAATACCTTAGAAAACAACACACAGTTCTTTTAAGAAAATTTCAAGGGCTTTATTTTGTTTTCATCCAACTTGAAAGTCAGTACACCAAACTGGAGATAAAATAAAAGCACCAGTAACTAAAATAGGCTAAAGTATGAGGGGTGATGGTGTTCACATGCAGTTTTCCTAAGGTACTTTTTATTGAAAAGCACAGAACACTGTTCTTGAAGTTACATATTTTTCTATAAAAAGATTATCTGATTAAGGGACTAAATCAAAGGCCAAACTCCTACTGATGTTTCTGCATGTTTTGCATATTGGAGGTGGCTAATTGTGGTTAACTGATAAGGTGCCTCAGAACATCTTGGTAGTTATGCCTGCTTGTGTACCTGAGCACATTGCCAATTAGCTCCAGTTAGCTGCCTATGTCAGGCAGTAAAAGTAATATTAAAATAGCACTTAATGTTAGAACATGAGAAAAATATGATGGCATTTCAGGTCCCATGGAATCCATTCCATAGACTCAAAATCAATCTGTTTCACTCTCTAAGAACTTAACTGATAAAATATTAATCCCTTCAATCTTCTTCTTTCATGTCCCAATGTTGTGTATTGAGGCACAATTGCAAGTAGCACAGGGAGCACTCTTGCAAGAGGAAAATGGCAGTTTCCCACCATTCTAACTAGAAGCCTAAAGAGGCGCGAAACCCCTGCAAAAGGGTGCACTTGTAAGGCTGAACCAAGCCTGTGATTGGTTACAGTTTTGGATCCTGTTCTCCATTTGTTAACTACATATGTTCCCTGTTATGATTGGTTAGTTCATTTGTCCAGCGGGTTGCTACCTTGTATCCAGGAGTTACCGCTGGGGAGACACTATATAAGCCCCATGTGTAAACAAGGGTGGGGCCGGACCAGATCTATACTTCCTACTCCATACAGGTAGCCGGGTAGTGCTAAGCTTGGGTCCCTCCATTATGCTATGCTTCTATGGTAGCTCGTTCATTGCCCATTGCCGGGTAGGAGTCCAGAGGGACTGACTCTGCTAGGATTGTATAGCCATCTCGGGATCCAGAAAACCTTGTAAGCTCATCTCTAATTGGCTGTCAAATAAAGCCTGTTGCTGTTTGTTCATTGTTGTCCTAGACTGCAGCTTATAAGGGCCGGATCTAACACCCGATCAAACCATGACCTGCCAAAATGAGGCCACTTTCTTCACTTAGTCATTGCCCCATCTTAAGTCATCATCTATGCATGATTCTGGCAGAAATTGGCAGACCAGTAAATGAGCTGGATTCTGTGTCTCTCCACACTCACAGAGAATGTTGTTGTCTGCCACTTGAGCATTTTGGCCTTACATTTAGGGACTCTGACCCTCAGTCTATTCAGGTTCCTCCATGTAATGTAAGGGAGGTTGAGTTCCTCAGCTATATCCTCCTTACTGTTGTTTCTTGTCCAGTGAGCACATTCCTCCATCTTCTAATTTGGTTTTGCTCTAGTGTACCCTCAAGAAATTTTCAAGACAAAGGTTTATTGCTATATTTGGAGGATTCTTCAATCTAAAACTAGTTGAAAGTTAGACTATGTGGAGCATGTTCAAGGGCCAAGAGGTTACTAATCAGCTGCTAGCATATGAACTGTCACACACATCACTTTGTAGTAAGTTTCCCATTATGGAAAAAGCTACTTCATTTCTATTTTAATTATATCAATTATTTCTACATTTGTGTCTGTACCTCGAGAGTGCACAGTTGTGACTTTCCAGATGCTTTGTTGACCACATCTCTTGGACCACCTCAATATTTTGCAATAATAATTTTGTGTCAGAAATTATTCTGGGGTGAGAGGATTTTTTGCTGCAAGAAATCTACTTAGGGGACACCCAAATGAGGCTCCTTTCATGTCCCCTCAATATTTTGTAAGAAGGCTGAAACATATGAGAATTTCATGCCAAAACACATGGAGAGGCACCTTTTTGTAGTAGTTTTGAATTTCTAGTATAATTCCCTTTAGCTGTGCAATAGCAGTGCAGACCCACAAAAGAGATGAGCTAAAAGTGCCCCAATAACTCATTCTGAGACATTTGTAGGAGAAAGTATAAAAGGCACTTCTTTTTCTTACTGTTAATTGAAATTACACAGGAGTGCATGTTTCTTTCTTTACTGTGCACATATAAGCAACCAACAAACAGATCAGCAGTCAGTTACAAACAAGTGAAACCATCCAACAAAGAGAGGGAAAGGACACAGAGGTGGAGCTCTTTGAATTTGAATTAAGAGGTGGGAATGAATGATTGGTTAGTGCTGGATAAATAGAAACCCCAATCAAGATAAGTTCCTCCCTGTCACTCCAACTTCAGGCAACATGAGACAGTTATTGAAAAAAATCATACAATGTTTTCCACCCCAGCTGTTCATACAAATCATTCCATACTTGTTTATGCAAATTTATATTCCTTTTGATTTTACTTTGGGTGACACATTTCTTCTCCTTGGCTAGCTACCCTAAAGAGAAGATACATAGGAAAAGATGCTCACCTTGAAGAGTATGTGTAATGTAAGTGAATAATCTGAGAATGAAATGGGCAGGAAATAGGATGATTCCTCCAATGCTAGTCTAGGCAAGACAACTTTTGTTTGTTTGTTTATCTGGTATGTGCATTAAATTTAGGGAGATATGGGTGCATGGCGATCACTTGTATATTCACTCCTCTATACCCAACATGCTATCCTTACATTTTTAATACATTCTTTGTGCTTGTCAAACACAGAAAATATAGCTATTATTGACAAAGGAAGGCTTCTGTTGTATCTGTCTGCTATACATATGTTAGAGATTATGAGTGTTTAAGTTTAAAAAATAATGCAACTCATATTTGGAGAGTTGGTATGGATAAAATGCTGGACTACGACTGAGAAGACCTAGATTCAGATCCAGACATGGGAACTCACTGAGAGTAGCCATGCTAAAACTACTATTTAAATAACACACATACATCAAAACCTCTATTAAGACTGATATTTGTCAGAAGCACATAGCAATATCAACAACCCAAATTATTCAATATTAATGGTGCCCAGTGATTAACTAGGACTGTGAAGATCTAGTTAATCACTGATTTCAGGGTGTGAATCCCTACTTGGCCATGAAAACTTAGCAGGGGAGAGAAGCTGGCCTAACCACTCTTTAAACATCTTACTTATCTGGAAAGCCCTATTGGGGCTGCTATAAGCCAGTTCTGACTTGATGGCACATAACTAATATGGCTTTGTATACAAGGATTCAAACCAGACTTTTAAGATTGTGGTTGCAGAAAGAAGCCATTTATTTACTGGAGATACTATAAAGACATGGAATGAGGAGGTGATGTTTGTTAATGTGATGCGTGTTTTAGTAAAAAAAAAAGTTTCTGTTTTTCATGGTAAGCAGAAAGGCTATTTGATTTTATATTTAAACTTTAATGAAGTAATTATTTTAAACAATAGTTTTAACCATTGTGTAATCATCTAAAGAGAAGAACAATATTTGTAGTTGCTTGTTTTGCATAACATGAATGGGTAGTCTGAAGCACTCAAAGACAAGATACATGAATGCATCTGTCAATTTAGTTTCCTCCTAGATCTGAATTTTTCATGTTTTGCATCTTGAAAATAGATAGTTTGGTTAACTTTAGTCAATTCTTACGAAAAATGACCTGAAACAAAATCACCATCCATCTCTACTTGGAAGGGGCTGAGCACTTGAGGAACTGTCTACATTGATCACTGACTGCAGAGAAGCTGTACACAGCAGAATGGGCACTACCGCTTGGCATATTTGTGGAAAGTCTTGCACAACTATGAACCACTTACTTATCATCTTCTTCTTCTTCCTGATGGTTAAATGGGTCCTACTCTCATAATTTGGACTGAGCTAAATGACTCATAATGGAAGCCATTAAAGTATGAAAATTTCATCTCTAGCAGTTACAACAAACTGTTTGAGTAGTTCTCCTTCATTTGCAGCATAGTATAATCTTTTACAGTGACATTATGTCTGGGCTTCAGGCACTAATCACTCTGTTGCAGCATCAAAAGCATTTGCTGTACCTGCCTTATCAGCAGTTCCTATTTCTACCCTGTAAGGTCTCCCTTGCTCAAATGCCAGTTGTGTACAACTCTAGGGTGCAGTGCTCATCTCTCTTTACAGTCAAAGAGTGTTGCGATCAGTGCTGTCTGCATCTTCAGACATTTCCATTGTCATGTGACAGGCATGACTAGACACCGGAGCCCACAGAATGCTATTACTACCCTGTAGCCCCAAGCAATTTCTGTGCCACTACTTCTCATCCCATTATCATCATTTACTCCAGGGAAAAGAATTGTGTCCAGATTTATACCAGATTTAGTCCATTTGTTAGAGATAAAAGATACAAATAATTGTTGTATAAAAGGCAAAAATAAAACATTAGAAGGTTTGAAAAAAGAAGGATTGAGAACTATTTATGATTGGATGGAAAAATGTAAAGATAGAAATGTGAGAGAAAGATTATATCAAACTATAGAATTAAATTGGCTGGAGAAAATTCAAATGGAAAGATGGGATAGGGATTGGAGAAAAAATATATATTCAGGGGAGAGTATTAACAAGATTTGCAGAATTAGTAAAAGAAATAAAACAGAAAAATACACTACAGAAAGGATTAGTAAGAAGATTTTACACTTTACTTAATATAGAAGGAGTGACCCTGAATACATTAAGAGAGATATGGGAATCAGATATTGGAGTCAAAATAGATGAATCAATGTGGAAAAATATATGGGTAGGGAGAATTATGCATAACTATTCTGTGAGAATTAAGGAACATTGCTACAAATTACTATGGAGATGATATAGAACACCAATTCGGATGCAGCAAATTTACTTATTAAAAAAAAGTTGGAGATGCAAAGTATACATTTATGGTGGTATTGCAAAGAGATAAACATTAACTAGAAAAAAGTTTTTGATGAAATCAGCAAGATACTATCATTAAAATTATACATGACACCAAGATTAGCATTACTAATGGATTTAAATGATACTAAAATTGAGAGAAATAAAAAAGAGTTAGTAATAATAATGATAACAGATATGAGATTATTGATAGCAAAGAATTGGAAAATAAACATCTCCATAGACATAAAAGATTGGTATAAAGAAATGTGGAAAATAGCCCTGAATGATAAATTAACCTGTGATTTGAGAGTTTAAAAAAGAATAACTGAAATAAATAATGTTTATGATATATGGGAAGATTTTGTCCATTATGTCCTGATAGATTCAAAAGGAATTAGGCCTAAAAAATAAAATATTAGTTTTTGGAAATAGGGAGATATATCAATATATAGTTAGGAGGGGAAAAACAAACAAAGCATGGTTCCAAGGGTGGCGGGTGCACATTAGTATGGTAATAGAGATAGATAATGAGGAAATTATGTGTATAAACGCCTTTATCTCTCTTTTTGGTTTTATTTTTCTGTTCTTGTTATTATGTTCATTTCTGTATATTTCTGTATATTTTTATGTATTGTATTGTGTATTGTTATTATTTAAAATAAATAAATAAATAAAAATTAACAAGTCACCATTGGGATTCTGATGTGTATGTGGCTTAGTATGTGCTTGAGAATCTCAGTGGGACTCTTAAATTGTCAACTTGGAAAGTGTGAAAGTTAAACCTTTTATACACAAATTATACACACACAGGATTTTGGGCTTTGTAATACTTGTTGTTGTTCAGTTGCATAGTCGAGTCTGACCCTTTGCGACCCCATGGACCATCACATGCCAGGTACCCCTATCCTCCACCATCCTCCTCAACCTGCCCAGCTCTGTGCCCATTGTGTCAATAATACCATCTATCCATCTCATTCTCCATCACCCCATTCTTCTTTTGCCCTCGTCCTGCCCCAGCATCAAGGCTTTCTCAAGTGAATCCTCTCTTCTCATTTGATGTCCAAAGTACTTTAGCTTCATCTTCACTATTTAACCTTCCAAGGAGCAGCCAGGTTTGTTTTCTTTTAAGATCAAACTATTTATTCTCCTTGCTGTCCAGGGTACTCTTAGAATTCTCCTCCAACACCACATTTCAAAGGTATCTATTCTTCTGCGCTCAGCTTTACTTATGGTCCTTGCTCTCACAACCATACATTACTACCGGGAATACCATTGCTTTGACTATGCTGACTTTTGTTGGCAGGGTGATATCTCTACTTTTAACTATGTTCCCCAGGTTTCTTATAGCTTGTCTTCCAAAAATCAGTTGCCTTTTTAATTCATGGCTGTGATCACCACCTACAGTGATCTTTGATCCTAAGAATGTAAACTCTGTCACTGCTTCTACTTCTTCCCCATCTACTTTCCGGGGACTGATAAGGCCTGTTGCCATTATCTTGGTTTTCTTGATGTTGAGTCTCAAGCCAGCTTTTGCACTCTCTTCTTTCAACCTAAGTAGAAGCTTCTTTAGGTCTTCACTTTCTGCCATTAAAGAAACCATAAAAGATTTATCAGAATACTAAGTCCCTGCTCTTCTAGGGTCTCTGAATATCCTAATCACTTTCCATTTCCTCAAAATTACTTGTACATGCAGCTTATCTTTCTCAAAATAAAAACATAACTTATATTATACTCAATTGCATAAATGAACTATAAAATGTAGCAATCCATGTGAGCCGCTCCAAATTGGTTGAAATAAAAACAGCCAGACTCACTTTTGTCTTTGTGGCCCATTTGCTTATCAGCTCCAATGATTTAATAGTGAGATTACAAACCTCTGACAAGACAGAGGCTCTGTGGCTCAGTGGTTCCCATGTCACAAAGTTAGCTAGGCAACCTGTTCTGGATGGGGTCCTGAAATCAAGGCCCTGACAAATGTCTTCAAGTTTTTACAGCTAGTGAATTCTGACTTTGGCAGCCATTCCTGTGGAGACATCAAGGGGAATGAGTGGGCAGGCCTAAACTCTATGGGACCTGTAAGGGATTATGAGTTTTTCATAGGATTTCTATATAGAGCCTAATGGGTAGAGATTACCACATTAATAATTTCTTCCAACTCCCTTGGATCTTAGCTCTACCAATTTATTTCCCTCATTTTTACCACAGAACAAAAATAAATAACATAATTTGAATTCACTAGGTATAGGAACTTGAAAACAATTGTCAGGATTTTCATTTCTTGATTAAAGGTACAAGAAGTCTACACAGGAGAATTTCTGCAAAGTTATGGGATTTGCAGTACAGTATACATATTCTGAAAATTGCATTGTTACCTAGGACACTAGGTAGAATATATTTTTTAAATTAACTGTAAGTGTGATTAAAAAAAATCTCAAAGGTCAATATTCAATCTTCAAGTTGGAATTTCACAATTTCCACTCTAATAGAGAAAGCCAAATAATATTTGTAGATGTATTTGGATACTAGCCTGAAATCGTTGTGTCTCTTATTTTCTCAGTCTCTCTCAACTACACACATTTGTTCTTTAAACACAGGGACAGGTTAGTTTACAAGGATCTTTCCTGGGAAGTAAACAATGTGTGCCTTTTCCACCTTTCAGACATTTCAAAGCTTTTCAAGAAAATGGGCTAACAATGATTGTGATAGAAATGCATTGCTGGATTAATGTTAAGACTATTTGACAAGTCTCGTATTGTCTCAGGGCAATCCATACTACCTGCCCTTCCCATGGACATCTGTTAGGAGACACAGCTCAATATAATGAATCAAAGATCATATGGCCTATTTACTTCTCAGTCTTGTGACCAGGCAGGGACTGCACTTGTATAATTTCTCCCATTTAAAAGAAGTACTCATGCAGTTACTTCTCAAGAATCCTCTTAGCTTATGTTACTTTTGTGAAACGATCTTATTTGGAAATAATTAGAACCCTGGAGAGCAGGCAAACACTTCAACAAACAGCTCTAACCTTTAAACCAGCATTATCCCCTCCTCAATAGAAAACAAACAAACAAACAAACAAATAAACAGTATGCAACCCTTGGAGTACTTCAAGACATATTTATTCTCAGTCCAGAAACAGATGTTAGATGTAGTTTTTGCTTAGAAGAGGAAATCCTTAACTAATTAAAGCATCTGAGTGGCACAACATGAGTTTTCTTGACCTAAAGGAGTACCCAAATTAGCTTGATTTGTGTAATGATTGGCCTTTAGGAGGACTTAAGTGTATCTTTGCAAAGTTAATGTGCTTTCACCTCTAATTATGGGCTAACTTGAATGTCTGTTTTTGGGCACACAATCTGCTGTGAAGCCTAGTTTTGCTTCTCACTCACTAACTAGATATTACTGCTCAAGGCCTGAAGTATTTAAAAGATAGGAAGGGTTTTTGTTGTAAGAAGTTTGTACTCTGTGGTAGGGTTTCTACCACATAATGATTTTGTGACCAGCCACACATGATGAACTTCCCATCAAGGAGAGTAAGTCATTTGCACTATGATCATTTACATAAAATCTTTCAACAAGATTATGGTTGCAGTTTTAACTATTAGTGGTAACTAGAAGCCTAAACATGGTGATTCTGTGAGTTTACCCATGTGCATTCAAAGTAGAATAGTGTCAGTCATAGATGAGCAGTACTACAGTACAAGAGTTTTTACCAGTAATCATATTGTAGAGTTTAGTCTGCCTTAGACAAAATACTAGTTCACCTTAAAGGTGCTAGAAGACTTGGTTTCTCTTTTGCTACAATAGACTAAGGCCCTGACCACACACTGCCCCTAGTACTGTAGTGTAGTCTGGGATTTCATGGGCTGAGTCAATTGAAGATAGGGGAGGAGCTAAAAGACAGTAAGCCTGCTTCTCCTATCAAAACAGCAACAGTGAGCTCCTCCATCACAAATTATAATTATTTTTATCATATATATATATTAAAAAAAACATTTAAGTGATGCATTGCAACAACAATCATCAATCCAAAATGGGGAAAAAAATTACTTCTCTTGACTGCACCCAGACAGTCAGGGGAAGCCTTCCACTTGCTGTTATGGTGAAGCATTTCATCAGCCACTTCACAGTAATAGTCATGAAAAAGAGAAGTTGCCTTTGCTTCTTTGTCTGACTCTTTATTGCTGATTGAGAACCTGGTGTGGACAGTTTCTTGAGTGGTAAAAGAGGGACAGGCCAAAAAACCCAACACATTTTAAAAAGACTTCCCCTATCAATCAGGGAAAGTTTTTAATTTTTGTTATGCTGAAGTATCTCATTTGGGTGAGCTCAGCCCACTCTAATGTCCAACATGTGTGGACACCATAAAAAAGTAGACCATCCCACCTCCAGATCACCCAAAAGAGAGGAACTGATGTTTGTCTGGATGATCTCCAATACAGCTATACTAAATTCCCTTTACTCATTAAAATGTCTATTTTTTACATGCTGGCGGAAACCCTGTTGCTTAGGGCAATAAGTCACAACTTGGGCGGGCCCACTGAATCAATGGAACTTACAGAGGAGTTGAGTCACTAAATCCTCACTAATTCAATGGGCTTACTTTATATGTGATTTGCTACACTAAGCAGTAGGATTTCAGCCATTGAGTAATGGGTTACACCTAGTGGAATTCTATCCATCCACAAATGCTTTTGTGTGTCTACAGAGCTTTTTCACACAATAACTGATGATACGATTTCTGGTGAGTTGCTAATGCAAGAACTGGTGATAGATCCTGGAGCCATAGGATCCATTGCCCCAGTCCCCAACAGAAGAGGAAAAAGAGGTAAGACTGATGCTGATTTTTGATTACTCCAAATTAGGAAAGAAAAATGCTTGTTTGCCTCAGCATTTTGAAATGAACATTGATCTTTCAATGTTTTCCTTTCCTTCTTCTTTCCATTCCTCATATTTCAAGCAAAAAGTGGATCATATCCCCCATGGAGTGAATCTGGTTTTTCAACATGGCACAGAGGATATCCCTTTCTCTTAGGGTTGCCATATGTCCCATTTTCTCAGGATTTTCCCAGATTCAAGCTCAGGAAAATTGTCCTGGCCGGTTCAAGAAAAAACATGTAAACGTCCCGGATTTTTAAATTCAAACAAAGGAAGCAAGATCACACACACCCCACACACACACCAAGGGATTTTTGCAAAGAGTTAATTCACTGTCTCCCTACCTTTCTTTAAATTATCCTGCTTGCAAGCGGCAAAGGCAAAACAGCACCCTGAGAAACCCGCTCGGGAGGGGGGGAGATGCTTGCAAGTAGGATAATTAAAAGAAAGGCAGGGAGGCAGTGTATTAACTCTTTGCAAAAAAAAAAATCCCTTGGCTCACCTTGAGCAACGGTGCAGGCAAGACATGCATTGGAGCACCAGCCCAAAGAGTTCCAGCTCACGGAGCCACTGGAAAAGGGAAAAATACGGAGGTTGCCTGCCCCCAGACAGGGATTCTGCAGGATCTTAGAGATGCAGCCTCCTCGACTGCCCCATCCAATGCATATGCAGCTTGAAGAATGCAATGATGTCATGTGGCTGTCCCAGTTTGGTGGGAAAGAATTATGGCAACCCTACTTTCTCTCCCCCTCCCCCCAAAAAATGTTGCATATTAGTGTGCAGGTGAATGATAACTGGAATTAGGAGAAATTTCAGACAAATTTCGAGTGAGTCATTGCAAATATATGATGAGGGGAAGATGTCCTTTTTGGAAGCCTTTTCTATGGCCATATTTGTTTCCAGTCCACATATCTTATTACAAAGAGAAGAAAAAGATTGATATGCCGAACTACACTGAGCTTGCCTACACCTCTGGAAACTGATTTGCTTGTAAAGTATTATGGCTATGGATTTTTTCCTTTCCCTCAAATAATTTGCTTTGCTTTTTTTACTTTGAACCCATCTTGGTCAATGGGAGCATCAATAACTCATCTGCTTTGGATGTTGCCAACTTTATATATTTGTTTTCAAATATGGATTCTAGCTTTCAATTGCTGAGTAATCTACTGGTAACACTGCAAAGGGTGCTTTCTGAAAAAAATTCCATTTTCAGGCCCCTCCTGAATGAAATGCTTGAATTATTTTTGATGTGACAGCTAAGACTACAGATCAATATACCATTCCTATAGACAAGATGCTTCAGTGTCTGCCAAGTTAACACCCACCATTTGATGCAGACAAAACCTCCTTTCAATTGTTAAGTTTAATGGGGTCAGAAGAAATCACACCCCAATCACATAAATAAGCTATGATATATCAAAATCCATTATGCAGTGACTAGTTATTCTCTCACTGATGCCTACTGTCCAATACATCATGATGATGGTACAGTAGTTTGGAAAATTTCTCCTTTTGTTTCTTAAGTTTGGCATCTTCTATTTTAAGTGCTGACATCTTTCTTTTGTATACCCAGTAAAGTGTGGTACTAGCTGTTGTGGAGAGGTAGTTCAGGAGTTCATGACTACCAAGACAGCTGTGGGCCTGACTCAGGTAATTCAAGGTCTGACCAGAAACAGTGGTCACACACCGGATTTAGTTTTCCTGTCAGAGTGGTGGCTGAGTGATCTGAAATTATAGCAATTATATATAACACTGGTGCAATGGTCAGATCACTATCTGGTGACTCTGGACTTTCTGGGGGCACTGACCCACCATAGGGAGGCTGGCCACCAGTGGCTGATGGGTCCTGAGGAATTCCAGAGGGAATTAGGTTTTTTTTCCTATGGATCAGCTGCATGATTCGGCCAAGGCTCTGGTTGCCCTCTGGAATGAGGGGGCAGCAGCAGCCTTGCAAGTAATCATGTGCTATGGCCTCTCCATGTTCATGGGACCCATTCATCTTCATGGTTTACCAAGGAGTTGAGGGAGCTCAAATGTGCAAAGAGATGCCTAGAGCGCTGCTGGGTGAAGACCCAGAGTGACTCCGACCGAACACTGGCTAGAGCTGCTGTTAGGGCCTACCTTGTATCGCTAGAGGCGGTGGAACATCAATATTTCACTGCTCTTATTGCCTCCACAGATAATCTCTCAGTGACCCTGTTCCGAGTGTCTAGGTGCCTTCTTGGTGGGGGAAGGGGCTTTGGTCCCGAATTACAGGGGTCAGCTGAGGATTTTGCTGATTACCTGATGGAGAAAATTGCTCAGATCCACCCAAAGTTAAATCCCAGTGTGGATACAGTGGATCTGGAGCTGACTGGACCACGGTCTTGCCATATCACCTGGGATTAGTTCGATCCAGTTGTCCCTGAGGAAGTGGACAGGCTCCATGGATCTGTTTGTGGTACTGCCTGTTTATTAGATCCATGCCCCGCCTGGTTGCTTAAAATGGCCAAGGCAGTGACAGGCGGTTGGGTCAGGGTGATAATTAATGCTTCTTTGTGGGAGGGGTGTTTCCTGCACTATTGAAACATGTGTTGGTGCATCCCCTCCTGAAGAAGCCATCACTCGACCCGACAATATTAGCTAACTTTCAGCCCATGTATCCAACTTTCCCTTTCTATGGAAGGTATTGGAGAAGGCAGAGGCATGGCAGCTACAGGGGGTTCTGGGTGAAGCAGATTATCTGGACCCATTTCAGTCAGGTGAGCCTCTCTAGCATGAGAAGGAGGGACTTCTCTGTGTCTGCTCCAGCCCCGTGGAACCTCCTGTCAACTGAGCTTCATCTCCAGGCAGAGCTTTTATCCTTCTGTAAAAACCTCAAAACCTGGCTGGCACAATGGGTGTGGGGGACAGCTGGGGAGATAGCCACTCCAGGCTGGCTCATATAAGTGCCACCCAGGCTTCCAGCTTTCAGTTTTAGAAATTTCATGACATGATTGTTGGAGAGGACATTTTAAATTTTAAATAATTTAATATTTTAACGCTTTTTATCCCATTGTTTTTTAGAGTTTTTATTTGTGGTTTTTCTATATGTGTAAGCCACCCGGAGTCGCCTTGGCAAGATGGTGGCAGTACAAATGTGATTAAATAAATAAATAGAAGAAGTTCAGACTTTACTTCAAAAAGTAAAGAACCAAGAATTTTACAGTTCTTGCTCACTTGAGACCAATCTTCTTCATATTACAGTAGAGTTTGCTAGGGAAGAGAGAAAATTATGTTGTTGTTGGTGATGGTGGTGGTGGTGTGGTGCTTGTGCATGTGTGTGTGCACGTACATGTGTGTGTGTGTGTGTATGTGTGTGTGTGTGTGTGTGTGATAACACAATCCAAATTCTCCAAATTCTTCATAATTAATGTTAATTGCTCCAAAGGATCCATTGAAATAGGTCTCCTCTATTGATGTCTAGCTTTAATGTCCATAAGTTGCAACTAGACCCATTTAAATCAATAAATTTATGGTGGAGTTGATTTGCCAAATCCTTGCTGACTGAATAAATCTACCTTCAAATTACTTACGGCTTGCGGCAACAGGGTTTCAGTCATTGCATTTTAACTTACAATTGTTTTTTTAAGTGATAGTATAAACCAGGGGTTCCTAAACTTATTGTGCCATGAGCCGGTCACGTGGTTCCTCCAGCCAGAAGCAGAAGTAAGACTTACCCATGCATGCACAGTGCTGCCATAAAATGCATCCACAACTATTGTAACTGTGTTTCTAGTAGTGTTTGTACATACACAAGTACATTTTGCTTCTGCTTCCAGTAGTGGCGAAGGCAGCATGGGGCAGATGAAATGGTGCAGTGGACTGGGGCTCACCCACAGGCCATAGTTTGGCCACCCCTGTTATAATCTCTCTTCATTCTCATTTCAGAGAGAAAGGCTGCATATTAATGCTATAAATTAATAATGACACACATAGATTTAATAAAGGACTGCCATTTAGTTAAAAGAATTTGAATGCCTTTGTGGTACTCAGTGACGATTACTTGCCTGCCTGTTCTTTTCTTCTCTTTCCTCACTCATTTCCCCATGTTATTGAATGTAATCAGACCAGAAAATTAAAAGATTTTTTTCAATTTATTTTCTATAAGATCAAACCAAAACTTGAGAATGTATTTGTGAATTTGATATATATATATATTTAAAAAGCTATTGTCTTGAAAAATGCCCCAAATTGGGGCAAAAGTGAACCAAACAGGTTTATCCATTTCTAGAACAGCCTCTTATGAAATAAAATTTTTGGGGGGAACTTTAACAGAAGTCTAGAACTTCAACAAGATTGGTGCCATATCTGAGAAGGGTTTTCTACATCTCCAGATAGAACTCTGAAAAGAAGGTTGGGTGTACACTTTCTTCCTAGCTTCTTCCCACTTAGGAAGCTCGGGTCCTTATTGGTGCCAAGTCATGTGTACACACAACACACAACAAATCTCTTTTCAGTTAAATGGTCAGTCATCAAAAAGAAGGTTCATTAATTCATTAAATCTCCCTTTCTATCTTGCTGGCATGTCATTAGCATTGAAGTTTCATTAGAAAGAAATCAGCATTGAACAAGCCCATTGTTGGTATGATGAGCAGGAGATGGTGCAATAGTTTCAGGCACTTGAGCATTCTTATCTTCTGTTGAAGTCTGAAGAAGCAGCAACTGCCCAGCCTTATGTTGCATAATAATGAATAGAAGCAAAAATTGTTGTGGGGACAAACGTAGTACTGTATAAACCACTGGAACCGTTTGTCAGATATAGATTTATTATAGGGGTCTTCTCAAATGTAACACAAAAGATGCAAAACCCTTTCGATATAGGATTTTTCAAAAGTTTTCTTCAGGGATCTAAATGATAATTTAAATATAATTACTAATCCATCATATAAAATACAATATACATATATAAATATATACATGATCTTGGATAGACAAATTATACATACCTATAGTGTTGAAATCAATTTGTAAGGTTTTTAAAGTATCTTAATTATATCGCGTCCTAGACCTCACTTATTTGTTCTTTTGGTGTCGATGGACGTTACTCAATCAAACTCAGAGAACATTTTTAAAGAGAACTTTTTGCACAGCTGATTAATTATAAGAAACAAGTGTAATCAATTTCTTGATTTAGCCCATATGGGTGCAATGTATTGAACCGGTGAATGAAGAAACTTTCCCTCTGTCTTAAAGCAATATCCATGTTAATATGATGATAAGGTTGCTGTTTGATACATTCAAGCACTACAAATCTAAAATCTAGGTCATTATGATTCGCTTCAATGAAATGGTTGACTAATGGTGCAGATAGATTCTGTTTACGGATTTTGGACCTATGTTCCCCCACCCTGGTTTTAATTTTCCGGGAAGTTACCCCCACATAACCCAATCCACAGGAACAGGTTAGTAGGTAGATACAACCCGAGCTATTACAATTCGAAAAGTGATTTAAATGTAAAATGTAGTTGCTGCTGCGGATCGAGACCACTTTGGTCTGCCAAGCTAAAGAGCAATGCGTGCATTGTCCACATCTAAAGTGTCCTGTTATTAATGGTTGCTTAGGTAAAGGGCGAACAACATGGTCTGTTCTGCTTACTATTTGCTGAATAGATTTCGATTTCCTCAAGCCTATCCGAGGTGGAGAGGAGCAACCTGGTATATGGTTAACAATGTGCTTAAAGACAACCTAATGAGAGCTAGGGCAATACCAAGGGACAGATTGCTTCGAGACACTGTTAGGATACCAGAGAACAGACTACACTGTTCTTTTGTTTTTTCACCATTGTCAAGTCAAATACAGAACATTATCAACAAACATTGGCACCTGTTCCTGTGGATTGGGTTATGTGGGGGTAACCTCCCGGAAAATTAAAACCAGGGTGGGGGAACATAGGTCCAAAATCCGTAAACAGAATCTATCTGCACCATTAGTCAACCATTTCATTGAAGCGAATCATAATGACCTAGATTTTAGATTTGTAGTGCTTGAATGTATCAAACAGCAACCTTATCATCATATTAACATGGATATTGCTTTAAGACAGAGGGAGAGTTTCTTCATTCACCAGTTCAATACATTGCACCCATATGGGCTAAATCAAGAAATTGATTACACTTGTTTCTTATAATTAATCAGCTGTGCAAAAAGTTCTCTTTAAAAATGTTCTCTGAGTTTGATTGAGTAACGTCCATCGACACCAAAAGAACAAACAAGTGAGGTCTAGGACGTGATATAATTAAGATACTTTAAAAACCTTACAAATTGATTTCAACACTATAGGTATGTATAATTTGTCTATCCAAGATCATGTATATATTTATATATGTATATTGTATTTTATATGATGGATTAGTAATTATATTTAAATTATCATTTAGATCCCTGAAGAAAACTTTTGAAAAATCCTATATCGAAAGGGTTTTGGATCTTTTGTGTTACATTTGAGAAGACTCCTATAATAAATCTATATCTGACAAACGGTTCCAGTGGTTTATGCATAATAATGAATATGCAACAATTATTTCAATTTACTGTAAAGCTGCACAACGAAAATAGTTTCCAGGATAACTTCTTCAGAGTTCTGCCTTCCAGCGCATGTTAAATGTCCTTATTAAGTTTAAAGTTTGCCCTAGACAATGTTGTCTCATCATTAAAACTCTTGATAAGGTGTGATCAATAAAGCATAGCTGTGTTCCTGTGTTTGTGATGGATCCCAAGAGCTAAGCATGAAGCTGCCTGACATCTTAAAAAAGATGCACATAGGGAAACTATATCCAACACAATTAGTTACTCAAATACAGTAAAATGCATCAAGCATCATTCTGAAATAAATTATGTATGTATTACTCCAAAGAACATTGGTAATTTATGACTTTCTATTATGCCTGTTTCACTCAATTTTTATTAAACTTGAGAGCTGTGACCTATCTTGAGATTTCAGTTAAATTAAGCAAATTAAAAATTAGAAATAGTGAGGGTTGGGAAATGGGAACAGAAAGAAATGGGCAGCATTCTTTTTAAATATTTAAATGTAGCATTTCTTCCTGATTGTGGTGTAAGTTGCATCTCTATTCACACTGATTAGCCCCATGTTTATCATGCTGTACAAGCCCTCTTTTGTTTTACCAACACTCATTTAGGTTTTTTTTTAGAAAGCTTCAAACATTAGGTCTAAATGGAAGCTACCAAAGTCACTTTGAATTTAGGTTCAGGCAGAATTCAGTATCACACTGGTGACAAAAGAAATATTTCTGCTTGTGATTTTACTAGTCTTATTCAAGTTGAATGCACTAACTAGTGGATGGCATTTATATATATATATTCTTTCCTTTTTAAAATGTATCCAGATCGTTCCTTGGAGCATGAATAAACACTGGGAAGTAGATGCATAGTTAAGACCAGGGGTTCCCAACCTGCAGCGGATGAGCCAGACCTGGTCCACAGCACCCCCCTTGCCACACCAGAAAGGGTTCTTTTGCGACAGCACATGCTCAGAGCGAGGGGTCTTTGCCTTGCCTCTCTCTCCCTCCCCCCGCCCCCTGGTTGCTTTGGATGATGGGACAGCGACGTGGAGATTGCTGATTGGTTGTTTCATATGAGTTGAGTATATCTGTTGGTTAAAAGTAGTCATTGTGGGTTGAGATTTTGTCGAGAAAGGTTCTAGAAAATTTCACTGGCAATGTCGAGGAAGAGAGGACAGAGTGTTGGTTTGGGGAAGGGCTCCCTCCTTTCTAAAAAGAAAGCAGGGAAGGAGCTGGTCTCTGAATCATCCAATGCAGACATTTCACAGGATTTGGCTCCTTTTGAGGAGAGAGTGAAATCTTTGGAGATGAAGGTAGGGGAGGCAGTGGAGTTGTCACAGCCTTCCATTGCTGCTGACGGGGAGAAATGGAAAAAGGCGAAGGCGAAGGACAGGCTTTCTGAAATATAAGCCAGGATTGCCTTTTTGGAGAGTCAAAGATTGGTCATTCCCTCATCTCAAATGGAGGTGGAGCCAGCTGGCTCATCTCTGGCACCCACTGTGCCCGTGGACAAAGGGTCGGTTGCTGGGTCTGGAAGGGTCCTTTCTGAAGGGGAAGTAGGGGGCAATGGTTCTCAAGAGCGTGGGGTAGAGGATGATTTGTCCGGGGGAGGGGAGCACATGTTTGCCAAACCAGGGCCTAGTGGTGTGGCCCAGGGGCCTAGTCAGGCCGGTTCGATGGGGTTACTGGTGCTTCGAACTGGGGTGAGTATGGTCCACTCTCGGGGGGCTCGGGTTCTTGCCCTCCATTTGTATGGCCTTGGGGGTTTAGTTGTCCCTCTGGTTTTCCATTCCCTGGGGTCCCTTCTCAATATTTTGGGGTGCCTGGTATGGGGTCGGTATTCCCTTGGTGGGCAGCAGGGTGTTTTCAGGATTCAGGGGTGGACGCCAGGAAAAGTTTTCCTCTGGGGGACTCTTGTGTTATCAGGGTTTTGGATGTTGGAACAGAAGTGGATCTGCCAGAGAGGCAGGGGGGAGTGATCACTGGGGCTTCGGCGCCTGCAAAGTCTGGTGAGATGGGTAGGGTGGATGGTGAAAGAGTCTTGGAAGTAAATTTGATAGGGGATCAGCCTCAGCCACAGGTGGAAGGTGCCAATATGGCGGTAGTAGGGCCCTCTCAAGGAGCTTGGCCTCCTCAAACAGTTGGTAGTGGGGAGGAGACTTCTTCGAGCAGGAAAGAAGAGGAGGCGGGGTCTTCTGGTAACATGTCATCAGGGTTAGGCGCAGCTTCATTGGAGAAGCAGCCTCTGGTTTACAGGGGCCTGCCTCTTTTTGGGGTACATCTTTCAAAAGCCACGAAAGAGAAAATTTTAAAAGGGGAGTTTGTGGACATGTTTTCCCTTCTGAACAGGGAAGTAGAGGTTAAAGAGCTTGAGAACATGGATGAGAGGGATAAGGATTTGATTAAGAGGAAGAAGCCTTTATGAAATTGGGGTAGTTGGTTGCCCGCATATTTAATTTACATGGGAGTAATAATTGTGGAGGAGCCACACAGGGCTTTGCCTATGCTGAAATATCTGGATTTCATTTACAGGGCTTATACGGTTTTTGCGGGGGTGTCATGGTTACGTTATGATGATTTTTTCTGTGGGAAGTGGGAGCATCAAAGGGATATTAAATGGGAGGAGCCACATTCTTTGTTGTGGTTACAGTGCATGACTCCTGCTAGACTGCTGCTAGGTCAGGGGATAGGCATGACAGTGGGCACTTGGTGTTAAGAAGCAGTTCAAACTTCGCCCCTCGCCAAGGCGAGGGGCATTCGGTTCAATCCCGATTGGTCTGCTGGGAATATAACTCCCATGGGTATTGTTCCAGAAAGCCGTGTAAATATAAGCATGGCTGTTCAGGATGTGGGGGCCTCCATCCAAGTGGCTCTTGCCCAAAAGGAGGCAGGTCAATGGGACAGTACAATTCAGGTCAGTGCAGACAAGGGGGTGCCACCTCTCTTGGCAATAAAGGGGCCCAGCCCTATTAACATTGCTGCTTTGAAGAACTGGCTCGCAGTGTACCCTAAAAGGCAAGATGCTAAATTGTTGTTGGAGGGTTTTTTGTACGGTTTCAGGATTCCAGTAATGGGCACTGTAGGGCCGTCTGCAGTCAAGAATTTGAGTTCAGTTAAGGGCAATGAGGACAAGGTTAGAGAGAAATTGAGTAAATAAATTAAGCTGGGCAGGATTGTTAGCCCCTTTTCTCAGAAGCCTATTCCCAATCTACACCTCTCTCCTTTGGGTTGTGTACCCAAAAAATCGGGGGGGGGGGGAATACAGGCTTATTCATCATTTGTCTCATCTGGTGGGGGGGCGGTTTCAGTGAATGATGGTATTCTGGATGAATTATGCTCGGTAAAGTACGCTTCTTTGGATTCTGTGGTGGCCATGGTTAGGCGGTGCAGAAAGGGGGCTTTTATGGCAAAATGTGACATCAAGGCTGCTTTTCGGCTTTTACCTGTTCATCCTGATGATTTTTACTTGTTGGGGTTTTGCTTTGAGGGTGGGTTTTATGTGGACAGAGCTTTGCCCATGGGGTGTTCAATTTCTTGTTCTCTTTTTGAATGTTTCAGCACGTTCAATCAGTGGGTCTGTACTCGCAAGTCTGGGTCTAAGGCCATCACTCATTACCTGGATGATTTTCTCTTGTGCTCGGGGGATGGCCTGGATTCTTGCAAGTTTATGTTTTAAAAATTTCAAGTAACTTGTGAGGAGCTGAGCGTTCTGTTAGCGCATGAAAAAACTGATGGTCCAGCTCAAAGTTTAGTATTTTTGGGTATCGAGTTGAATGCAGAGAGGCAGCTTTCTAGGCTCCCAGAGGGAAAGCTGCAGGACATGTTAGAGAGGGTTAGGGTCATAAGGGGTAAGAAAAAAGCATCCCTTTTAGAACTTCAAATTTTGGTGGGGCATTTAAATTTTGCTTGTAGGGTTGTGGCCCCGGGCAGACCCTTTTTACATAGGCTTTGTGATGTGATGATGGGCTTGTGCAAGCCTCATCATAGGAAGTGTATGTCTTGGGACATCAAGGCGGATTTGGAAGTGTGGGAGGATTTCCTACTTCAGTTCAATTGAATTTCCTTTTTGGAGGGATAATCTGTTTATGCAATCAGATTTTCAAGTTCACATTGATGCAGCTGGAGCGTTGGGCTTTGGCATTTATTTCGAAGGTGAATGGTGTTGTGACAAGTGGCCGCCCAGTTGGGAGGTGGGGGATGTGACCAGGGACCTCACCTTTTTGGAGCTTTTTCCAATAGTAGGTGCTTTGTGGATTTGGGCAGAGAGGTGGAGGGACAGGACTGTCATTTTCTGGTGCGATAATCAAGCGGTAGTTCAGGTTCTTCATAAGCTTTCTTCCAAATCGAGAATGGTGATGCACTTGGTGAGGGCCTTCACAAATAAGTGCTTGCTGGATAATGTTTTGTTCATAGCCAAGCACATTCCTGGGGCGAATAACGAGGTGGCAGATGCTTTGTCCTGACACCAATTGGACAGATTCAAGCAGTTGGCTCCAGAGGCCCGGCAGGTTCCTGTGCAGTTTCCAGCAGAGGTCTGGGCTCTTGGAGAGCTTGAATAGAGAATCCTATCAGACTAAACCATAGTGGGGAGCATGAGGAAGGGAGAGGGGGTAGGGGGAGGAGTAGGATTCGTCTATTTTTGGCAGGGTATATAGGTCAGCCAAAAATGCACCCGTGGCTGTCAAACACAGAAGTGGGCGCATTTACAGTTGTCATAACAGTCTTTACACATGTGCGGGTCCATTTACATCTGATGTAAACACATCTGCTTCCAATTCTGAGTGTGTGGTCTGGCCCACTCAGATGTCCAGGGGGCATGGTCAGGCCCATGGCATACAAAGGTTGGGAATCCCTGGGTTTAAATTAAATTACCAGTTTTCATACTCAATATGTTTACATCTCACTTCAGCTTCCTTGCCTTGCCAAGCCTTGAGTAAGAGACAGATACAGTTTGGGAATTTAAATATGGCTAGAAATTTATTAACTGTTTAACTGGAAGTGGAAATCCTCTCATCCACACACACACACACTCTCACACACACAACCTCACACACTCACACTCACACACTCTCTCTCTCACACACACCTAGACTGAATCTTGGGATCCCCATAACTGAGATGTTGGGCATCTTGGGGCCTCTACCCAAAATACTTTGGGAATGTGTTTCTAACTCATACTGGCCAGGTCTGATGGGCTTTAGGTTCTTTTTAGGATCTCAGAGACAATGTAAGCATTCAGTGGGTAAGCAGCAAAGTTTTATTCCAGCATAGCATATCAGAGACAGACAGAGTGAGCAAGTGATACAAGGAACAGAAATACAAATTGGCTTGCATATTTAGCTATCCTGGGTTGATATCTCTCTGTCCCTTCTTTTTATGCTACCTGGGAGTTCAGGCTAGGTAGCAAGGGGATGGCCTTTTTGTCAATGGGATAGCTCAAAAAATCTGGGCTTAAGGCTGCTTCTTATATACAATAAAAAAGCTGTCATCAGCCTTAGTTCTACACTCCTCCACTCACAAAATGTACAACCATCTGGAGAAATTAACTGATGCTATCTCCCCTGCAGCTGGACCCATTGCCCCACCCCACCATATCATTAATACTTGCTATCTGTGTGAGAACATGGGGTCACTGTGACATTGGCACATCTTCCTTCTTCTGTCCGGTCTGGAATACCCACTCATTATACATCCTAGGCATTTTATTAGTTATTGTCCATTCTTGCTTACCAAGCCAAGACACAGCTGGTTCTCAGACATCATCAGTGATGCACTGCAGCAGGTGCTGTCAGGTTCTGCAGAACCGGTAGCGGAAATTTCCCCAGGACACGCCCACTTGGTTGGCCATGCCCACCTCCATAGCCCATAATACAGGATGTTTGGCCACACCCACAGATTTGGCCAGCCCACAGAGTAGGTAGTAAAAAAATTTGCAGTGCATCACTGGACATCATCCTTTGTGTTGTCTCTCTTATCTTACAGCTCATTCCCAGACATCATATCTAAGTGTTCTGAAAAATTCTCCCCATCTTAAAAAAAATTCATGGAAAAGGTCTTTGTTCAGTCAACATGTACTTCCCCAACTTTGAAGATTGTGGTATATTTGAACCACAAATGGGGGTACCCTGATAATGTGCTGACCCACCTGGGCAGGCACAGTTGCCACATGGTGGCACTACACAGAGAGTCTTGTTTGAGGATAATCCAGATATCAAAGTCCAAAAGACAAGCCGGGGTATGTTTACCAGTAGTCCAAGTCAGTAGTCTAATCCAAAGGGTGTCCAGGGCCGTTGTCAGGGTTGGCAGAGAAGTCAGGGTCACCGCAGGCAGGTCAGGGTCTAGGCAGGCAGTCTGGAGTCAAGCAGGATGTCAGTCTTCACACAAGAGTTGTACAGTCATTGGCAGGCTGCAAGAAGATTGCTTATAAGCCTCCCAGCTAATCAATACCGATCAGCTAGGAGCCTTCTTTGGTGCTTCACTCTAGCCTGCCTGTATCTCAGATGTAGTTGTTTCCTGGACCACTGAGGGCTGATCTTTGTTGGAGACAGACTCCTGATCAGACAGGTCAGCTACTGGGGAAAACAGACTTGAGCCAGGTGCAGGCTGAGATCCCTGGCTCAGAGTATCCTCAGGCTCTGGTGCAGGCAGAACTGGGCTGGGCATAGGGAGTGTCCCTGATCCAAGTCCTCTTTGGAGTCAGAGGAGGGCTAGATCACAACAGATAATGGCAACCTTGTGTTGCTTGCTAATCTTTCTCACACTAGGTCAGGAGAAAAGAACTGCACAATAAAATCAAAAGGTGCCTTCATTTTGTCAGCTTCACATCTGGCCTAGAGACAGCGGTGGTGGTGGTGGTGGTGGTGGCGGCGGTGGCGGCGGCGGCAGCGGTGGCGCCTGCCAATGGTAAGCCCCTTGCCACACACTAAGCTAACTAGCTTGGCCTAAAGATCCCCTTCAGGTCATTCAAAAAATGCCCTTGCTTGACAGCGGAACTCCATCAGCCCTGTATAACTCACAACTCTCCACTCTGATGTCAGGATGTGCTATAATGGCCAATTTCTTTATTCACACACCTCCTGGCATGCTCAATACACCTGGGATCACAATTCACTCTTCAATGCCTCCTTGGTATAATGGCAAAACAACCTAGGTGGACTGCCAACAACCACCTTTTAAACTCTTGAAGGTCACTCATGAACTTGAGGATCAGTGCTTTGCCTTTCCTCTGGTATAAATTGTTACCTCTAAAATGGAGGACAATTACAATGGACAGGGTAAAAGAACATGCCTTGCTTACCCAAGGCAACAGTGATCCCAACCTCTACTCTCCAAGGTCCCATACCTCTGCTGCCAGGACCTCTGAGCTAGGCAATGTGTTGATGGGCAGCACATCAGCTAAAGAGTTATCATCAGCAAAAAGCAGGACTGGGGCGGTTCACATGTATAAACTTTTTCATCAGGAAAAGACAGCTTAAGGTTTCCTCAGCTGCACTGCAGCTTCTGTTCATTCTGTCCTCAGTGAGACATCAGGCCCTCAGAGGGATTAGTGACTGAAAATCAGACCCTCAAGGAACAGACACACTAAGGGAAGGGGTCTTGTTGTTTTAAATGTTGCTGTATCACCTCCACCCAGTTCAATAAAAAAGAGTAGTCTCAGCCGCCTAGCCTGGAGCCCATGGATATAACAACTGAGGGTAGGTTGCCTGCTGCTGCTCCGATTTTCAGTGAGGTACCAATTTTCACACAAAGTCGCCTGATAAGGTCTATAGCTAAGCAGGGTTTTGAATCCAGATCTTTTGGGTGCTAGTCCATCACTCTAGCCACTGCACCATACTGGCTTCCTTAACCATCATAAGTACTAGTTTTATATGTTATTGCCATAGCTGGATTAGTTCATATCCATTTCAAACAAACACAAAGAACCTACTTAATACTATTGACTGTTGGGGTTCATGAAATTACTTTACACTATGCTAGGTGATTTTTGTACATTAAAATATCAATATACAGTGTTGCTTAAAGTATCACGGTATGGATCTTTTCTATGCTGAAAAGATTTCTAACTTCAAAGTAAACTTCAAAGAGAATGGATTTGTCAGTTTTCCACTTGGATTCTGTTCTCTGCAAACTGTATTTCTAATGAAATTGAAATCAATAAAGTGGTTTACTTCTCTGCTTGTACGCAAGGCACTGTTACAGACTGTGAACTTCAGAAGACTCACTAGAGGTTTAATGAGAAAATACTGAAAAATCTTGGAACAACATTGTCTGTGCTTGTGAAACCCTTTTTCCTTCATGCTTCTCTTCCCTCCCAGGCAATCAAATGCCAAGTGGCATGTCACTGTATCAAGATGCTGTGACTGAGAAATAGAAGAAAATAGTTTTAACCCTGGCCTTAAGTTCTTACACTGTGTGGTAGTGGGTAATGAGAAAAAAAGAAACTTGGTTAGGATCAGATTGAAGAGATTTTGAGAACAAATAAGAAAAGTGGTTCATTAAGAGATAAAATCCCACCAAACATCCAGAAGGTGGTAATGCAATTTACACATATAAATTAACTTAATCTTATCTCACCTTCCTTTACTAAATGAACGAATGTACAACATTTCTCTTAATCTAGGATTTCAGTTTGCTGATCTTGTGTTAGTAAATCACAAGCTACAAACACAGCACTGACCCTACCATAATTCAAAGTTAGGTGGCTACCTCAGATATCTGACTTGGATAACATAAAGAGTTAGCAAATTGTTCATTATTTAATTTATTGGCAATTGATCATGCTTTCATGGTAAAACTGAAGGACAACTAATGGCCTTGTTCTGGGAGAATGTAGTGGAGAATTGAACTTCCCACCTATGGTTTTACAACAAGAAACCCAATTCACTGTCATTTGCAACAAGGTTAAACTATTGTAAAGAGAAAGTTACCAAAAGCTGAAACAATGAAGAACCCTTTTTGGTGTTGGGTCCACCTGGTGAACATTTGTTTTCTTGCTTTGTTTTTTTCTTTTCCTTAATTACTACTTAATTGTTGTTTTGTTTTTAAACTTATTATTGGGTCTTTATTCCTTTAGTGCAGGGATAGGCAACCTATGGCCTGTGGGCCAGGTTCAGCCCATGATGCCAAATCAACCAGCCCATACCCTCACTCCAGCCACTGCTGCCACTGCCAGTGGTGGCAAAATCAGCCATGGGCACATTTATGGCTGTTACAAACCCATTTATGACAGCCACAGACTCATTTATGGCTGTTGTAAATGCATTTACAACAGCTATAAATGAGTCAGCAGCTGATTCCGGTGGTGTGGGCTGTAAACTATTGTATTTTTTAAAAAATTCTATCCAGCTTCACATTACACTACAGACTTTGGCTGAGGCCTGTGCTTGGTCAATACATTTACCAAAACAATGCTTTAAAATGGTCTGGTCTAGGTCACAAACTATGAAGGGTATTATAGACATATATCAGGGTTATGGGGGCGGGAAAGCTCACGTTATTTTCTATGTTCAGAAATGATTTTATGCTTGTTTTCTTTCAATAGAAAATGCATAAAATATATTTTTCATTGGCATCCCACTAGGGAGAGTTATCAGGGTGTTTGTCCACTGTCGGCAATGTCTCCTCTAAGATTTCTTTACTCATTTGTATGTACAAACACAAGTAATTGAACTGACAATATTTTAGTTTCTGTTTTTTCTTTTCACTTAATTAACTTGACTATTTTGGTCATTTTTCTCTCTTTGAGAAATATAATCATTTTTGTGTGATCGTTATTAATAGAAAGCCTTTGTCCATCTTTTCCCTACTCCCTTTTCACAGACTATAATTTCCCCCCTTAAAACAAGAAGAACATCTGTGTCTCAACTGCTATCACATATCTGGCTCACACAAACTGATCTCTGAGGAAATCCAGAGATTTTTCATCTTACTCTCACGCCTCAAAACTGGATGCTGTCATAACCCCTCTTCTTAATGACATCACTATAAGTACAGCAGAACTTAATCATCTACCAGCAACTCTCAATGACTTACACATTGCTAGAGAGTCTCAATGCCTGTTGGCTCCTGCATTTTCACCAAAATTTAGGACTTTCTCAACTATTTCCCCTCTTTACAGTGACCTGCATCTAAGAAAAAGCAGGTTATCCAAATTTCAATATGTTTTGGAAATGAAATTTCTGGGTACACTCTGAGTCATACTCTAGTACAAGGGTTCCAGTGGTGGGCATCAGCAGGTTCGCACCAGTTCACCAGAACCAGTAGCAGAAATTCTGGCTGGCTCCGCCCATCCAAGTTTTGAAATAAAGTAGTCCTAATTCAGGTGCAACACAGGGCTTCCCCCTGGCCGCACCCACCATACCACTCCCACAGTGTGGTAATATTTTTTTGGGGAGCCCACCACTGAGGGGTTCCCAAACCTTTCATGCCACAGGCCTGTCACATTGTTCCTCCAGCCAGAAGCGGAAGTAAAATGCACCCACACAGTGGTGGGCTCCAAAAAAAAATTTACTACCACACTGTGGATGTGGTATGATGGGTGTGGCTAGGAGGAAAGCCCTGCATTGCGCCTGACATAGGGTTACTTTATTTCAAAACTTGGATGGGCAGGGCCAGCCAGAACTTCTGCTACCAGTTCTGGTGTACTGGTGCAAACCTGCTGATGCCCACCACTGCACCCGCACATGCACAAACACTGCCATAAAACATGTCTGCTGCTGTTGTAAACATGTTTACAACAGGCATGGGTGCATTTACGGCAGCATTTGCTCAGTCAGAATCAACTATGTGACTAAACAATAAGCCCTTCCATAAATGAGTAGAAGGAGCAGGTAAAGGTAGAATAGCATCGCCAGCTGCTAACATATTTATTTGCAGGGTATGAAATGCAAGTTATTTAGGAGATAGGTATGGCCTTTGTAATATTGTAAGATATCATGCAAAGAGATGGTGTAAGTCGCAGAACAACACTTTTATGCCCAAGGTAAAAGGGAAGGTGTTGCTCCCCCTATTCCATGGCCAGAAGCAACCTACACTGGCAGGTAACCATATACTGACAATGGTAACAGGTTGGTATCCTCCAACACATCTGAAAGTAATGACCAATTTAGATAGTAAAAGTAATTGGGTTTAGTGTAAGGGACCAAAGACAATACAACAGCCGAAGGGTTGGCTTAACACAGGTTTATTGCATGATGATCCGGAGGAACATGTGGTAATGGCGGCTGGGTAGCTCAATATATACAGCTGGCTATACATTTGAATGTGGCTCGTTGGCAGACTATTGGTTGCTGCCTGCGTGACGTCGTAGGGGGTCACGCCCTTCTTGACCAGGTGAGGAGGTCGCGGGGAATCTTCCCGCGCTGCTGATCCAGGTGGCTTTGATCCATTAGAGCTGGACGCTCGCTACTGTCCTCTGGTGGTCACTAGCTCGCGTCCCCTTATTAAGCATACATTGATACAGGTGATGGTTATAATGTTGCACACAGAAAGGTTACATTGATAACACATGGCAAAGGTACATTGTTAAAGGCACTGCTTTACAGAACACAACATCCCTCCCCCCTAGGATGAGACAAAGTCTCTCAGCCAAGAAGGCTTGTTGCGTGTGCGTGTGGGCCGTGAAGGAGGCTGCCCCCCCCGGGGGCGTTATTGCTTCTTTGTTCCCTGGTCCCTTGTCCTGAAATGGGAGAGGGAGACTCGTTAGTAGCTTGCCGCTGTCTGGCGGTCTTAGGGGAAGGGAAAAACTCCATTGTGGGCAGACCGGGGGGCGTCGGGACTAACGGAAAACCCCTCTTCTCGCTTGGATGGGTGGGGGACCACTCCGAAAAACCCCCCCGGTTCTGAAAATCAAAATCTAAGTTGGTCGGGGTACCCGCATTTGTGGGGACTTTCCGCGAGATATGTATGGGGTCGGGTTCCTCTCCCTCGGAAAGATCCCCCAGGGTATCTATGAGGATATCCTCCTCCCCCCTTGGTGGGGGCCCACGGTCCCCTTCTCCTCCCCCTTGGGCTAAACGGGTGGGGGAGAACCCTAACGCTGACTTATTTCCTGCGTGAACCGCGTCCTGCTCGTCGGGGACCCTGCGTCGGAGCTGGTCTGCGTGCCGCCTCCATAGGAGCCCTGTGCTGGTTTCCACGCGGTACGACACGGGGCCGGTTTGTTCCATGACTATGCCGGGCACCCAGGCTGGGCCTGTGCTGGCGTAATTCCTGCAATGCACGGGGGCGCCTATGCTGAAACTCTTTGTAACTTCCAGCCCGATGTTCCTTCCTTTGTCCTCTACCCTCGTGGGGTCTAGCCTAGTAAGGATGGTGGTCAGCTTCCTGCGCATTAAGAGCTCTGCGGGGGAGTATCCTGACGCCAACGGGGTCACCCTGTACCCTAGCAGAAACTGACACACTTGTAGGTTCAAATCCCCTGGGCCCATGCGCCGTAACGCGTCCTTCGTGGTGCAGACGAGGCGCTCTACTTGGCCGTTGGTGGCCGGGTGAAACGGGGTGGAGGTAATATGCCAAACGGCGTTAATCTCCATGAATGCCTTAAACTCGGAGGACGTAAAACAACTAGCGTTGTCGCTAATTAACGTGTCGGGTATGCCGAACGTGGAAAAGAGCCTCCGCAAGTGCCTAATGGTCTGGGCCGAGGAGGTGCTCGTGACTGGGATAACCTCCAACCATTTGGAGAAAGCGTCCACAACAAGGAGGAATAGGGTGCCTCTGAACGGGCCCGCGAAATCAACGTGCACCCGGGACCACGGCCCCTTAGCCGTGTCCCATTCCCTGTGGGGAAGGCGGGCCTCCTCCGGTCTGGAGCATTGCCAACTTTCGCAAGTGCCTACCATGTGCTCGATGTCGGCGTCTAGCTGGGGCCACCAGAAGTAACTCCAGGCCAGCGCCTTGGATCGCACGATGCCGGGGTGGCTGACGTGCAGCAGTTTGAGCACCCGCGGCCGAAGGGAAGTGGGAATCACCACCCACTGCCCCCACAAGAGACATCCCCTCTCTAGGGACAGTTCTAGCTTTTTTCTGAAAAATGGAGCGAACTCCTCCGCTGGGGAGGATGCGGGCCACCCTTTCTGTAGCCAGGAGCTTACTGTCGCTAACGTTTTGTCTTTCTCTGTCGCTTTGGCGATGTCGGCGGGCACTACCGGGGGCGAATCCAGCACCTCTATCATGAGAACCTGATGGTCCCGCTCCCCCATGCTCACCTGGCTGGGTGTTAGGGGAAGGGGAGACCTAGATAGGGCGTCCGCATGGCTGATCTCTTTCCCGGGCCGGTATACCAACGCGTGCTGATACGCGTTGAGAAAAATGGCCCACCTGAGCATCCTTGGGGACAGGATTTGAGGGGTGGGCTTATCCGCGGTAAAAATGCCTAGCAGGGGCTTGTGGTCCTTCACGATGGTGAAGGGGCGGCCATACAGAAAATCGTGAAATTTTTTCGTCCCTGAGACTATCGCTAATGCCTCCCTGTCCGTCTGTGCGTAGTTTCTCTCTGTTTGGGACAGGGACCTGGAGTAAAATGCTATCGGGGCCTCCCTTCTGTTCGCCAGCACGTGGCACAGCACTGCCCCCACCCCCACTGGAGATGCATCACAGATCAGAACTACTGGGCGTTTGGGGTCGAAGTGGGTCAGTATGGCGTCGGACGCCAGGAGGCTTTTCAGCTCACTAAATGCCCTTTCCTGGTCATTGCCCCACTTCCATGCCTGGTCTTTCTTAAGCAGCCTGTGTAGCGGTTCGGCCACCGCTGCCTTCCGGGGGAGGAAGGAGTGGTAAAAGTTGAGCAGCCCTAGGAACGACTGCAAATCGGGCTTGGAGGTGGGGCGGGGGGCTTTCTTGATGGCTGCCACCTTAGACTTGGATGGTTTTATCCCCTCAGGAGTCACACAAAACCCCAGGAATTCAACCTCGGTTGCGAAGAAGACGCATTTGTCCTTGCGCAACCTCAGCCCCGCCTTTTCGAATATAGTCAGGACCTTCCCCAACCTCTTGGCCAATTCCGCCCGACTCCCCCCTGTTATTAACACGTCATCAAAATAAGGCAACACCCCCTCCAGACCCTTCAGGAGGCGTTCCACGAGTGACTGGAAAATTCCTGGCGCCGAGTTCACGCCGAATTGGAGGCGCGTCACCTGGAACGCCCCCTTATGGGTGATTATGGTCTGCGCAGCAGCTGCGGCGGGAGACACCGTGAGCTGCTGGTAGGCCTGTGCTAAGTCGAGCTTAGCGAAACATTTCCCCCCGTGTAATCTGGCCAGCAGATGGCTGACTACCGGCACCGGATATGCATTCGGGCGGATCGCCTTGTTGATGGTGCACTTGTAGTCGGCGCATATGCGAACCTCCCCATTGGACTTAAGAGCGGTTACAATTGGAGTGTCCCACTCCGCAGAATCTACAGGCACAAGAATCCCCTGACCCACCAATTTGTCCAGTTCCGCCTCTATCTTGTCCTTGAGTGCGAACGGCACCCGGCGTGGTTTTAGGCGAACAGGGCGGACCTCCAGGTCCAGGTCGAAAGTCACTGGGGGTCCCTTGAATTTCCCCAGTCCCATTTTGAAGACTTCGGGGTGCGCCTCGCACACCTCCTGAATTGGGTCAGTCCCAACAGCGTGCATCCCCACGGCATGCACCCCCCCAATGAACAAACCCAGGGGCTGGAACCATTGAGTCCCGAGGAGGCTGCAATTTCCTCCCTTGAGCACGACCAGGGGAAGGGACGCGGCGTGCTCCTTGAACTTGACCTGAAATTCTCCAACCCCCAACACCGGAATACTGTTCCCTTGCACGTCCCGTAGTGTGGCCCTCAACGCTTTGAGCTTGGGCCGCTTTTGGGGGGCAATTCCACAAAACTCCCTCTGGGAAATGATTGAATATGAGGACCCCGAGTCAATTTCCATCCTAATGGGCACCCCTTGGACTAGTACCTCAACAAAGTAGCGGGGGAGTCTCGTAGACACGCTGAACACCGAGGCGTCGTCCTCGCTGCCATCGGCGATGCGGCCCACGCCGTCCTGCTTCCGCGTGGCCTGGGCGCCGTCTTTTGGTTTCGCTGGGCGGTCTCGTCCCGCGGAATGGTCTGGGGAGCTCCTCCGGGACTCGCGCTTCTTCCTGCACACCTTGGCGATGTGCCCGCGGCGGCCGCAGTTGTGGCACTCGGCCTTCCGGAAAGGGCATTTCACGCGGTCGTGGGCCGCGCCACAGCCGTCGCATCGTCGGCCCTCCTTCCGGACCTTCTGTACGTCCTCGTCGTCGCTGCTCTCTGTGGACGACCTCGAAGTTCGCCGGGCCGCCTGTACCGGAGCCTCTGCTTTCCTCGACTTTGGCCGCCAGTCCTGGAGCTCTTGGACCCCGGCCTTCATAGCTTCTGCGGCCTGGGCCGCTCTAACGACCTCCTGCAGCGTGGGAGGCGGCTCTTGGTTCATTAATGTGCGCTGGGTCTCGGCGTCATTCAGGCCGCACAGCACACAGTCTCGGAGGGTGATTTCGACGTTCTCCCATTTGCACGGGCCGGCCGCCAGCCGCAAGGCCGCCACGAACGCGGCGACCGTCTCCCCGGGTGCTTGGACTCGCCTCCAAAACGCACTCCGAGCGGGAAACATCGCCGTGGCGGGCCGGACGTGCTCACGCAGCAACTGCATGAGTTCCTTGGCCTTGAATTCGCTCACCCTCCTCAGTGCAATCAGGTCCACCAAGGTCCTTTTTGTTTCTTGTCCGAGCATTCTGGTGAAGATGGCTCTTTTCTTCGCCTCTTCCGTAACTTCGGACTCGATCAGTGCGGCTTGGAAGTCCATTTCGAAGATCTCCCAGTTGCCCGGTTTCCTGATTTCGAAACCGGCGCATGTCTTGGTCCCGTGGGCTGCCATCCCACCTTCGTCGCCAATTTAGTGTAAGGGACCAAAGACAATACAACAGCCGAAGGGTTGGCTTAACACAGGTTTATTGCATGATGATCCGGAGGAACATGTGGTAATGGCGGCTGGGTAGCTCAATATATACAGCTGGCTATACATTTGAATGTGGCTTGTTGGCAGACTATTGGTTGCTGCCTGCGTGACGTCGTAGGGGGTCACGCCCTTCTTGACCAGGTGAGGAGGTCGCGGGGAATCTTCCCGCGCTGCTGATCCAGGTGGCTTTGATCCATTAGAGCTGGACGCTCGCTACTGTCCTCTGGTGGTCACTAGCTCGCGTCCCCTTATTAAGCATACATTGATACAGGTGATGGTTATAATGTTGCACACAGAAAGGTTACATTGATAACACATGGCAAAGGTACATTGTTAAAGGCACTGCTTTACAGAACACAACATCGGGCCAATTTAAATAGTGTGACATGTGCAGCTCTGACTTCCAATTAGGGGAACAAGGAGGGGTTTCATGAGGAAGCATGAGGGGGAAGCTGCCCATTCATCCATTCAGTGTCTGCTGTTCGGGTGCAGTTGTCTCTCAATGGCAAATAGTATTGGCAACCCTCAAGAAGACAAATAGCAGGGTGATTTTTCGTGCAGTTTTACTACACCATATTCGTACACAGAGAAAAGCCTTGAAGAGGTGGAAGGGAAGGCCCTTAATTCAGCCATGATATTGAAAAGATTAATTTACTTGATACATTTTAATCTAAGTCCTATATATGAATGCCAAACACCAGCTTCCAAAGAGCTTATTTTGTCATCACCTCCATGCTCCAGTGTTCCCTCTCAGTCTAGGAAGAAAACACAAAAAGGATTCAAATAAAGAGCTTCTTGAGCAAGTAAAAAATGCTATTTCTTGTGTCTCAGAAGCATTCGTTGCCCTCCCCACAATATTCAGAAACTTGATTCATAATGCTGTTTATTGATGTAGCCGTATAATCTCCTTTGGAAATGTACTCAACGCCTCGATTTATGCAAGGCCTCATCAAAAATGCACAGCCAAGTACACTGTCAGCTCAACATCCTTTCTCCGGCAGTACAAGTCCATGTATCTTGAATTGCCATGAATAATTTGCAATGCTATACATACCAAATGCTTCATAGGGAGATGAGGTTATGTCACTGATTTTGATGAAAAGAAATCTCAATTTTATTTGCTCTGCTGCTGGTGCAGGCTTTGCTTTGTCCTAAAGAAAATAACAACACTCATTTCATTTTGTTTTAAAAGCTAACCAAGCATTATGTCTACAAAGCATTATTGACATGCCCATGATCAAGAACAGGTTCACTCTGGACACATTTATATGTGAGAGTAAGCCATGGGTTTTATATTCATAGTTTGTTGTTTTGTCTTTAAATTGTCACACAGATGACAAAGGAAAACACATTTTTCCCCATCTCAGGTTTATTGCTTTCTTCCCCTTTTTTCAAGTTTTGTTTAAGGGAGGGCAACTAAAGAACAAGGTAGGAACAAGCTACAGTTCTAACTGTGGTGTTGTTATGCCCAAAGGTTAATTCCTTTTCAAAAGTCAAACCGCGCCAAAACAAAGAGCAGAAAAGTGTGGCCTTCTAAAAGGTGCAAATTCAAATACATGTCAGTGCACCATAGTATTGGAGTTGAACTTTGGAAGCTGCCTAAATGTATCTTGTTTTATAACGGTCAAATCACTGTACAGTATATATAGAGGCCACCCTTGTACATAGTCCCCAGTCCAAATACTGAACTGAATAAAGAATCATTGAGTTTAACCCGACATTGCTGGTTAGAATACTTCTTGATTCGGATTCAACAGGTGTGCTAATGGATGACCTTAGTTTGCCTGTGGAAACAGGCTTAGACATAACTGCCAATCAGAATTTACAACCTAACATTATGTTATGTGTTGGATTGGGGCCGTGAGGAGGCCCTTAGGATCCCGGAGGAGACTGGTCAAAGGAACGACACGAGGCAAGATGGAGCGAAGACCAGTGATTTATTGAGGGAAAATCATCAGTATATATTATGTTCAAGGCTGCGCATGGTAGAATGTTCATCTGACAGAAAATCACATCACCCATTTACCCGGGTTAATTGAGAACCTCTCTTGGGGAAGTTAATTAACTAAGGCAAACACTGACAGAGGAAAACCATTGTCTGAGGCTTACGCCAGAGTAAATATGGCTTCTATTTGCACCAAAGATTAGGCTCTTCTGTGAGTCAGTAATTGCCTAATAGGTAACGGAGGTTAGTGATCTGCTTCTCTCAGCAGGATCGCTGGTCAGGTCAGATTGTGGGTGAATCAACCCTTATTATTAATCCACCCCCCCCTTAATTTCTGTGCCCGCAGAGCCCACGGGCCAGGAGCGTTCTCGACTGAAGTGGCCTCTGCGAGGGCCGTTCCATGCCAACTGGGCATGGGGAATCCGCAGTTATGTCCGATAATCATCCCAAATACAAACAGATATTCCAGGTTCATTCCTTTTTTGGATATATGGACAAATTTAGTGCACATGTAGGACTGTGCTGGCTTAATGGTTACAATGCTGAATGTGATGACCAAAAGGATGTCAAGTCAGCAGTTTGAGACCCAAGTGCTGCACGATGAAGTGACCTCCCATCTCTGACCCAATTCCTACCAGTTCAAAAGCAGAAAATTGCAAGTAGATAAATAGGTACCACTTTGGCAGGAAAGGTAACATCATTCTTTGCACTCTGGCATCTCATCATGCCTGTCACATGATCATGGAAACATCTGCAAATACAAGCAAGGAAGGCTTTTACATAGTGCACATGTATATGTAATACCTTTCATCTGGCCTAGTCTAAATAAAATCAGAGCAATTATAGCAATGTTGGTTTGTCCTTAGTTGATCTTGTAATAGATCTGGATATTTACAAGCATCAGACTATTAGTAGACATTGTATGTTAACTTCATATCAATGGTCCACAAGGAATGTGGAAAGTTAACAAAGACTTTTTCTAGTACCCTCAAAATGAAAAAGTGGCTGTTACATAAAATGTCCTGTGTCAGTTTTTCTCTCTTCCTTCTTTAATAATTTCATCCTAAGAGTCTACTAAACTTGCAAGTGTCTTTCAATTCTGCCAGTTAAAACCAACCTTTATTGGTAAATCCATTTTAAGCATCCAACTTTAAAGCCATGTAGAGCAAATAACTGTACACTTACTTGTTTACAGTTTCAGAGGCATAACTCCCTTCCAACTACTCAGTTCAGCCAATTCTCATAAGTGGAACAAATTATACGACTAGTTTATATTTCCCAGAATAATCAATTTGAGATATGAAAAATCAGATTTTGATCTGACTTGTGTTTTTACGGCACTGAATCAGTTTGTAGAGCAACAGACTTTTCCAAAATACTGAAAAAGGCTTTAAACCAAATTCAGTTGAACCTTTGACATTTGCATGTCTTTAGATTTTGCAATCAAATCTCCAGTTTTGAAAAATGCACATATTGCATTTTGTATTTATTACACACACACAAAGTGCTACAATCTAAAGTGGCACAGTGATAGCTTTAAATGCTGATTGTGAGCTGTATTTTTACAATAGGGTTTTTGAAAAATGTTATAGGTGTCCAAGAGATATTTCCTACCAATTTCCCCAAAGCTAGCCTCTATGAAATAAGGCACAGCAACAAAGCGACGAGTGTCAATGATGTGGAGAAAATGTCCCAATTCAGAGGGAAACTATTATGACAAATTGTCCTGTTTCCCAAGACTACACAAAATAAAAAGCCACAATAACCTTCTCAGAAGAAACATAACTCTCTGATTCAAATACCCTATTTTCCCCAAGAGACACTTAATGCAAATAGGGAATCAAAGTCAGTAACTTCTCCTTAGAAAATAAATCCCTTGTTTATAGGTGGGACTTCCCTTGCTAATGGCTTTTTAAGACATAAGATTTAATGGGAGATTTTCTAGATCTGTTTGGTGCTTAATAGGGGAAAGAAACAGTTTAGGAGGGTGTGATTTTGATTTCTTAATCTTGACTAATGCATTTTGGCTTAACTTTCACAGGAAAGAGTTTGGAATGACTAATGGAAGTTTAGTGTCTGTCTTCTTTCATATGTTATTACTTTGTTCTTTACTGAAAAACCTAGCATGGATATATAACAAATCTAACAATTTATTATTTGGGATAGATACTTTTGCCTTTTATGAACCCAGTCTGCACTTCTGGTAGTTCTCTCTCCGCATGCTGCTGAAGCCTATCCTGTATTGTCTTGAGCATGTGGAATGAGCGCAATTGTTTGATAATTTGAGCTTTCTTTGGCATTACACTTTTTTGGGATTGGAACGTATGCTGACTTCTTCCAGTCCTGTGGTCATTGCTGTGTTTTCCAAATCTGCTGGCATATAGAATGCAATACTTTCAATTCCATCATCTTTTAGGGCTTTGAATAATTCATCTGGAATACCATGGTGGAAATTAAAGAAGACCTAAAGAAGCTCTTGTGAGGAATCCCTCATGGATCGGGACCCTGGTTTTGTGAGGCTGTTATGTACTGCAAGCTGCTCCTGGTCTTTTCTCCATACTCACTCCCTTATGCAGCAATTACCAGGACGACACAGAACCTTTCCCAATTGCGGGGCCCTCCTTCTCACTTCCAGGGAGTATAGTGATTTCCAAGGTTTGGTAACGTGTAAGGCAGAGAGTCTTATTATAACGAGATTAGTCTGTAAATGACTGAGTTCCACTCAAACATAAAGCAGCAAAGTTTTATTTCAAAGTTCATCTGAAAAAGACAAAGTACAGACCACACAGAGAATAATAGCTATTATTATTCCACAACCCTTTGGCATGATCCTGGGCAGGAAAATGCTCTCATTAGATATTTATTCTCTTCTCAGAGTTAGAGGGAATTGTATTAGTGAAACTTGGGTCTCTAGCTAACAGTCCCCAACTTAGAAGTGAAATGCAACCCCAGTTATACTCTTAGGATTCCCATTTCCCCTCCCAAGGATGGGTTTGGCTTTGATAAGAAAAGCCAACCAAATTAGACCAGTGATAAGAGTATCCTATTATGATGGATTGCTCCTACCCCTCCCTTAGGGTATAGGTGGCGACTCTCCTGGTTGGTTAGAGGTGTGGTCAGGTTAGGGACTTTCCAAGGGATTCCCCCTAAATGACTCAGCATGAGTGTCTCTGACCACCTCCTCTGAGAAAGTATTTCTAACATGGAGAGAGAAAAAAAGATTTAAAATGACTCCTGTTATGGTTGTGCTGGGGATTCTTGGAGAGAGGTTAAGGGGTCAGAAAGGGTATATTCTTATTTTTCACATGTTCATGGGTCCTATTCCAGAATAGATTACGTATTTTTAACGGAAAATTTGGTTAAAAGTATCGAGGGTATTGAAGTAGGAATTTTTAAGGAATCAGATCATGCTAAAGTGTTTTTGGAACTGAGGATACGAAAGGATAGTAGGAGAGGAAGAAGTTGGAGATATGATCCCAATCTATTCAAAGACCAAAAATGTAAAGATCAAATTATGGGAAGTTGGATGGAAAGTTGGCAGTGGAACAATAATGGGGAGGTAAATTTTAATGTGGTTTGGGATGCCATGAAGTCGGTGTTTAGAGGGGAAAGTATAAAGTTAGCAAGTAACAAATACAGATTGTATAAGGCAGCACAGGAGGAAAAAGAAAAGGAAATAAAACAACTACAGGAAGAACATTAAAAAAACAAAGGATAAAAATCTTTGCTAAATTACAAAGATTGAAGGCAGAGTTATTGGGTAAGGATATAGAAAAAGTAAAAAGAGATCTGATATATCTAAAAAGAGAGTATTTTGAATTTAGCAATAAGAATTCAAGATACTAGCAAGAGCGGCCAAAGTTAAAAAGGAAAAAAGGGAAATTGGGGTGTGGGTCAACAAACAAGGAATAAGGTATAATAAAGCTAGTGATAAATGCAAAATTGTGAAGGATTTTTATCAAGCATTATATGCAAAAAAAGAGATAGATGTGGAGAAGCTTAAAGGAATTTTGGAAAGACAATTAGGGAGTGGAATAAAGCAGGATCATCGGGACAAAATGGAAGAACAAGTTTCAGAGAAAAAGGTGAAGGAAGTAATCAGCGGTCTGAAGCTGGGGAAAGCTCCGGGAGATGATGGACTCTCGTCCGAGTTTTATAAGGAATACAAAGATGTTGTGGTGCCAAAGTTGGTAAAGCTATATAATTACATTTTAGATGGAGGACAAATACCGACTTCGTGGTATAGCACTATTATCATTCTGCTGCCAAAAGTGGGAATTTTTTTGGAAAAAGTGGAATCCTATAGACCAATCTCTCTTATAAATCAAGATGCCAAAATCTTCACAGCAATATTGGCTAATCGCTTAAATAAATTTATGGGAGAATATATAAATGTTGATCAAGTAGGTTTTTTAAAAGGAAGGCACATGGCTGATTTGACTAGGAGGGTGTTAGATCTAATTGACAACGTTAATCAAACGAAGGAAAAGGTGGGGTTAATATCTTTAGATATTTTTAAGGCATTTGATTCACTACAATGGTCTTCGATCAAGGAAATAGTTAATGGCTATGGATTTGGGGATAGATTTAGAAGGGTAATTGATTTGTTATATCAGAAAGAGTTTGCTAGGATTAGAGTTAATGATGAGGTTACAGATGAGGTAAAGCTGGAGGCTGGTACTAGACAGGGTTGTCCCTTGTCCCCCATCTTGTTCATCATGGCAATGGAAATCTTGGCTAAAAATATAAGGGAGGATTTAAGTATAGAAGGGATAATGGGTAATAAAGTAAGTATGTATGCAGATGATACATTATTAATGGTGAAGCATCCGGAGGGGGCAATGGATAGGATTAAAGCACAAATCGAGGATTATGAGGCTATAACAGGGTTGATGATAAATTGGGACAAATCGGAAATGATGTTGTGTAATATGGGGGAAGAGGAGAAGGAAAGGATGGAGGGGCTATCTAAAATACAAATTAAAGATAATTTTAAATATTTGGGGATAATTATTTCAAATAAAGTGGAAAAACTCAAAAGATTGAACTACGACAGCCTGAAGGCAGAATTTAAGATTAAAATACAGAGTTTTCAAAAGTTGAAGTTGTCATGGTTTGGGAGAATTGCAATGTGCAAAATGATGTTGTTGCCAAGGATTAATTTTTTATTTGATGCACTTGTAATCCAATTGAAGGAAAAGGAGATTAGTGAGTTTCAAAAAATGTTTAATAATTTTTGTAACGGGGGTAAAAAATCTAGATTGCCAAAGAAATTCTGGTACCTGCCTCAGAAAGAAGGGGGTTTGGGAATGCCAAATTTGTTAGCGTATTACCGGGCATTTCAAATTAAGAATGTTGTGAAGATTTTGGTGAGAGGAAAAGCAATTTGGGAGGAGATTGAGATGAATGATTATAGGAAAATTGGTAAAATGATCTTTTATGGGATAAAGTTAAAACGACAGTTTCTAGTAATATTATGATGAGGGGACTCATGAATGTGTGGAAAAAATTAAAGAAGGATTTGGCTCCGGGTGCCTCTCCAATTTTGGAACTGGCAGATATGGTGTGTTTTCCGATAAAAATAGATAAAAAAATAAAGGAAATATTGGATAAAAATGAAGTTTTTCTGGTGAAAGAATGGTTAAGAAGCTGTGGAGATGAAACCAAGAAAGAACAATTGTTTGTGCAGTTAAAATTGGACTGGTTTCAGAAACTGAAGGTTAATAATTGGAACAAAAAATATGGAAGAAAATTATGTATAGATAGGGAAATGACGGATTTTGAAGAATTGGTTTTGAAAATTCGAAAAGGAGATAAGAGCATTAAGGGTCTAGTAAGCAAACTCTATGTTTTAATAAATAAGGGGAGTGATCCACAGGAAGATTTGAAATTGAAGTGGGAACAGGATTTGAATATAAAGATAGGCAATGATGAATGGAGAAATAAGTGGAAAAAGAGGATAATGAGAACTATGTCAGTAAGAATTAAGGAACATAATTATAAAATGCTGTGGCAATGGTACTTGACACCACAGAGGTTACATCAGATTGATAATAAAAGGGATAATTTTTGTTGGAGATGTAAAGAGACGGTTGGAACCTACGAACATATGTGGTGGAGCTGTAAAATGATAAATGATTTTTGGAAAAGAATAGAAAACGAGGCAGGGGAAATAATGGGTAAGAAAATCAAACTGGTGTCAGGTACCATTATGTTAACGGATGTGGAGGGTATGTGTTTAAATAAGGAGGAAAAAGAGTTATTAGAAATTATGTTAACCATGGGTAGACAATGTATTGCTAGAAATTGGAAAAATGATGTTACTATACAATTGGGGGAGTGGTATAAGGAAATGTGGAATCTAGCATTGAATGATAAATTGACATGGGAGATAAAAGTAAAAAGAGATAAACTGAAGGCAAATAGATTTTGGAATATCTGGAAGCCCTTTGTTGATCACTCCCTTATGGGTATGGAATATAGCAGACCTGTACCATCTCAGAGTAGTTTTTGGAGATAACATTGAGTCCAAACTCTCCAGAGCATTGTAAATAAACACTGGGTGATGTGTAGTTGAAAATTAAAAGTTGATAGTTGCAAACAAGTTATAGTACTGTGGGAAGGTTTTATGAATTGTTTATTAAATGGTATGTGTATTATAACAGACAAGAATGCAATTATCATTTATGCAATTATTTTTTACGAAGCTTATGTATTTTTGTTATGTCATATTATATAAATGTTTGTATTTTTTTTGAAAATTAATCAATAAAAAATTTATTAACAAAAAAAATGACTCCTGTTTGGTTCATCAGGCCATGACAGCTCTTGCTTAGAATGAAAGAAGAAAGTGCAAAAGTTGTCTTGAAACTCAACATCAAGAAAACCAAGATAACAGCCCTATCACTGCCTGAAAAATAGATGGGGAAGAAGTAGAAACAGTGACAGACTTTACATTCTTAAGATCCAAGATCATTGCAGATGGAGATTGCAGCCATGAAATAAAAAGGTGACCAATTATTGGGAAGCAAGATATGAGAAATTTGGGGAGCATAGTTATGCAAACAAAAGTCCACATAGTCAAAGCAATGGTATTTCCAGTAGTAATGTATGGTTGTGATATCTGGGCCATAAGGAAGGCTGAGCACAGAAGAAAAGACGTCTTTGAGATGTGGCTGAAGGAGAATTTTGAGAGTACTCTGGACAGCAAAGAGAACAAATAGGTCGATCTTAAAAGAAATCAACCCCGACTGCTCCTGAAGGTCAAATAATGAAGATGAAGTTAAAGTACTTTGGACATCAAATGAAAAGAGAGGATTCACTTGAGAAAGTCTTGATGCTGGGAAAGGTGAAGGGCAAAAGAAGAAGGAGGAGGCAGAGAATGAGATGGATAGATGGTATTGTTGACACAATGGGCACAGAGCTGGGCTGGCTGAGGAGGATGGTGGGGGATAAGGGTGCCTGGTGTAGGGTCACGAAGGGCTAAAATTGACTGTGCAACTGAACAACAACAAATAGATACTTTTATATTCCAAGTAGTACATCATTTCCACAAATTGCTGTTTAAAGCAAGTGTGGAAAACCTGTCTTCTTCATATGATGCTTGACTTTCCTCAGCCCTTTCCCTTCACATCAGTTGACTGCTCTTCCTCAAAGAGAAACTGGCTCCAAGGTAGCCAAGAATTCGGAACCAGTGGTGGGCATCAGCAAGTTTGCACCAGTTTGCCAGAACCAGTAGCAGAAATTCTGGCTGGCCCCACCCATCCAAGTTTTGAAACAAAGTAGTCCTAATTCAGGTGCAATGCAGGGCTTTTCCCCTGGCCACACCCACCATACCACACCCACAGTGGTAGTATTTTTTTATTTTTTTTGGAACCCACCATAGTTTGGAACCAACACATAGCACAGGAAACTCTGCTATAGCCATACTGTTTCAAAGTAGTTTCTGTTAAAGCCCTCGACAAAAGGAAGGGTGAATGTGCCCATTGCATTGTTTCCCATATTCAAGTTAGTTTCAACCTTCTGCTTTTGGTAGCTCAGGTATGTGGTTCACAATTTTTGACAAATTCTACTGAAACACAATGAAACAGAAATGTCATTAGTTCTTTAATGGGGAAATCCCATAGGACCAGCTATTATGCATATGATTTTTTTGCATTTCCTGTACTACAAATACCACAGTTCTCCATTCTGTAAGCTTCATCTACCTTACAGACAACTGACAAACACTTAAATGTGAAGGGCAATTTAGGCATGGCAGAGATACCTAATTTGGGAGCCCTTGAGGCTTTGCTAGTCAACACTTCCTGTTCCCATACTGGTGTTTACTGGGAACTTGCTTTCTGAGCAGAAGGCATAGGTGAAGCTTGGCATTAAAAAACGTCTCAAAGGCCTCCATTTTAGGCCTGTTTCCCAAGTTCCTCACATTTAGGTGTTTCTCATGTTTCTGTAAGGTAGGTGAAGCTCCCAAAATTGAGAATTATGGTATTTGCAGTCCAGAAAATCCAAAAATCTCATCCCTGCAGCCTATTTCCTACATGGAAGAGACCATGCTGTACCATTGCTATAGATAGATATGTTTACGTTCGTCTCAAAAATAATAATTGTGTAATTCAGCAATAGAATGAATGAATTCAGAATGAATGAAATCTAGACCTTTAAGCACTCAGAAACCCACACCTCAATGTATAGATCTGTCAATGTTAGTTTCTTCTCCATACACTTTTTAAAAACTCCCTCATATTCTTTCTTTACTCAATATGAAGACATTTGTTAATGTTGAACAATTTTAATAAACAATAAATGAAATTTTCACCTATCTTTATTCAACAGCTAAACTCTCTTGGTATTAAGGACCTTGAACTGACATGTGTTTTAACGCTGGGGTTTCTGTTCATTGACTAATGTTTAATTCCATGGCATGAAACAATTTACTTGTTTATTTGTGCACCTGAGTCTTTTAGGAAATAACCTGGATAGCTGAGTTCACAGCCCATTACAGGCCCTATCTCTCTCCTCTAGGTACTGAATTATTTTATTCAAAGCCAACCTGAGAGGTCGCCACAGGTCCATCAGCTCTTTCCACTGCTCACCCTAACTAGGCTCTAATAAATTAACTGTAGCAGCCCTGGCCCTGGCCAAGACTTGAGAGTTCCATGTTAGATCCACTTTGCTTACTGAGCCTCATTGATTTCAATAAAGAAACTTGCGTTGTGAATGCAAAAGCAACATTTCAGAGCGTTTTCACTGTTACATGCATGGTTTTAAACTGAACTTGTAGAACCATGCAAGGAAGCAAGGCTAGAAGATCTGTGTAGCTTTGTCAAGCCACACAGTCTGCATTGAAAGAGGAGGAAGAATGTTAGTTACTGAGCAGTTTTGTTGGTTTAAATTTAAACTACAACAATTACAAATCAGTTTTAACTCCTTGCCAAGGAAAGGAATTTTTTTTTACAATGATTAGTAGATGATCAGATAGCAAGAAATGTATACCACAAAAATTTATATCTACAGTAAAACCCTGACTTACAAATGCCTTGAATTAAATAAAATTAGACTTACATAATGATTTTATGCTAAAACCATGTATTTACATGATTTCCTATGGGTTTGCTTCGAGTTACATAAATATTCTTTTTCCTATAGATTTGCTTTGAGTTATGTAAAAATTCATTTCCCTATGGGTTTGCTTCGATTTACATAAAAATTTCATTTTTCCTATGGGTTTGCTTTGAGTTTCAAATATATATATATATATATATATATATATATATATATATATATATATATATATATATATATATATATATATATATATATATATATATATATATATATATATATATATATATATATATATATATATATATATATATATATATATATATATATATATATATATATATTCCTATGGGTTTGTTTCGAGTTACAAAAAAAAATTGATTTTAGCAAAAGCCTACAGAACAGACTTTTTTTTTCATAAGTAGGGGTTTTACTGTGCTTCTGTTCATCAGCTGGGTTTGGTACCTGCTAAGTTCTAAATTAAGCATTGAAATTTCCCACAACTCCAAATAGAGAGAGAACACAGTTGATGGGTCTGAATGGGTTTCATAACTTGATTGAACTATTAGGCTTCCATATCTTCTCTCCCTAAGTGTGAAATAAAGAAGTAAGGGATGCAAATAATATTTTAATATTTTTACTCAACTTAGCTAACTTTAATTACTCATGTCCAGTCATATGGCAATATAGTGGAACCTCAGTTAACAAACGGCTCAGTTAACATAAAAATTGCATAACAAAAGGATATCCGTAGAAAGTAGTGATTCAGTTTACGGAAACTTTTTCAGAACAGATTAAATGGTTTTCATTGCATTCCTATGGAAAATTCAGGTAAAGTAATTTTCGCTGTAAGAAATGTCCCGGAGAACACATTAATTAACGCATTAATTACATTAACTGAGGTTCCACTGTAATATGAGCCATACCCAAGGAGATATTTGGAACAATATTTTGATATATATCTTAAATGTGATTAAAGCTGATTGAAAGATGCTATCCATTAAAACATTACTGGGTGGGAAAGGAAGTCCAACAGAGAGCCTAGTCTTATACATATTTCTTGACTTAACACTATGACTAAGACTTCAGACCACACAAGATAAAATAATTTTCAGTCCTGGCTGGTTTTCATTGTTTGTCCCAGTGATAAAGGAAATATGGTGGTACCTTAAAATATAATAATAACAGTTCTCTCCTCCTTTCTGTGTGGCTACCCTGAGCACCTTCATGTATTTCTGCTACTAATGCAATATGGTTTGACTACAAAGAAAGATTCTGTGTATGACCTTTATTTAGATCATTCAGCTGTTGCCATCAAAATCATCCTTCCTGAAAATGTCATGCTGATACCACATATTATTGTGCCTGGTGTGAGGCAGGAAGCTGTTCTCTCCAAGGCAGAACAACAGTCTTGCTTAATTGAGCTTAGGCAATAATGAAAACATTTGTCTCCTTACCACAACTCTGACTGACTTTGATTAAATATATTAATAAACTTGAAAAGGGTAAATCTAATTTCCTGTTTGGAATGGAGACCAATACTCTACTGCAATAAAGCGATTAGCTTAGCATCATTGGCAGGGTGACTTTATCCAAAGTTCCCCAATACTATTTATATTGACCAATGTGCATCGGGAAACATGGCTAATAATAAGCCAGAGATGCCATGCAGTGTTGCTCTGAATGATCTCCAAGATAATCAGATCTCCATCTTAGTCTCTTTGGAAGAGAGTGGTTGTAATGTGTCAGAGGTGAATGAAAACACTGGGGCCATTGCTAGCTGATTGACTCAATCCCTCATTTACACTGGTATAAAAATTGATAGGCTGCTTCAGCAACTAACAGAAAGATGAAAACTTGTGTACATGCAGTCCAAGGCATAAGGATTAATAAGTAGGGCAGGCGTTCGCAACCTCCGGCCTGCAGGCCTAATTGGTCCCATGGATATCATTAATCCAGCCATCAGTGAGAACCTGGGCACATCTAGACCTGCCCCCCACTCACCCCCCACTGCCAGGTCACAATACATCACTTACCGTGGCAGTGGTGGCAGGAATTGTACAGTTTTTCCTGGGTTTTGGACAGCCTTCATCGCTCCCCATGGTGGCAGGAGGCTTTCTGGAGCAATTTTGCTCTATTTGCATAATTGTCTGTTGCTTCCCCACTTTGTTTCAGCTCTTTGGGCAATTTCCAGTGTTGGGAGGAGCTTGCATCATTGTCTTGGTTCCTAGCGTGAAACCAGGAAGTTGCCCAGTGGTGTGTTTGAAGAGCCGAAACTAAGTGGGGAAGCATTGGACAATTATCCAAATGGAGTGAACCATGCTGCAAAAAGCCTCCTACCACTGTGGGGAGTGACAGAGGCTGTGCAAGAAGCTGGAAAGATGGCACAATGGCTGCTGCCACTGCCACCACCACAACCACCACCACTGATGATGACAAAAACATCTATCCAGGGAGCAACTATGCCTCCAACTCCCCCACCTGTGTGAGAAGGTTGTGTCTGGCCTGCAGTGTAAAAACATTGTGAACCCCTGAAGTAGCGTATTCAGAGATGACATTCAAGTTGTGCATTTTTGTTAGGTAGTTTTCAAGCTATTAACAACAATTAACATTCCAGCAGTCAACAAACATGCAAATCTCTCAGTCTTGATTCCATTGATTTTCTCCACATCTCACCTGTGAGATATACAGAAAGAGCCTCTTCGAAGATTGTAGTATTTTTGGACCCCAATCAGGTGTACCCGGACAATGGCAGACTTGTTGTTCTGGCTAATCTTTCTCATACTGGGTCAGGTGAGAGTATTTATGGAATTAATTCATCAAATGGTGGCTTCATGTTGGCAATTTAAAGCCTGACATAAACATGAAAGAAGACCTCTGAAGCAATCATCCCTCTTTCTCATGCATTGTTGGGTAGTATCTTTAAATATATATGTTTGCAAACATTACAGTTTATATTTCTCCACCAACTAAAATGTGCTGATAGATGTTTTTTAAAAAGTCATGCATTTTATGCAATATTTACCATTAGTGCTTTTAAAATGAGTATATAGTAGGGATGCAAAAACCTCTTGCTAAATTACTCATTCTCAATAAGACAGGCTATTGTGGTATATCAAGATAGTATGCCAAAATTTCATCAACATCCATGAAACCTTGTGCTTCCGCCTTGAGTGCTTCTGCCACTGTAGTTGTTCAGATTTCCTTCATTTCGCATAAAAAGCACCTGCATGAATCTACATAATTCTTTTTCTTTGTGAAGGCAAGCATACATAGAGAAAACAAGAAAAATAGGACTGAGTGATTATTGAGTCAGGTGCTTAAGAAGTATTCTGACCACCAGGATCGGGTTAAACACAGTGATTTATTATTCAGCTCATAATACCAGACTGGGGAACATGTAAAAGGTGGCCAACCTATATACAGGGAGAATGGCAGTTACACAGGTTGATACATTTCGGCAGGATTCCAGGGAAGCGGGGAAGTTTGTACTGACAAATCAGCTATTTTGGCAGACATTTGAAAATGGCGCCTTTGCAAAAGGCATGCGATACCGCCATAGACTTTATGGCACTCAAGCAGTTATAACAAATAATGCTTGGACACAACATTCCTCCCCCAATAGTGAGAAACCCATCCCCCCATCTTTTTGGTGAACCACAGGTCCATTTAGGCCACCCGAATGTGTCAGGACTTAGGGCTGGGGGGTAAGAGTTGACCAGGAGCTATGGAAGAGTGGTCTGGCTCATTGGACTGCTTAGGCAAGCTAGGTCTTTGTGTTGTTTCCCTGGTGCAGGGAATTTCTTTGGCAACTGTACCTGTAGAGCAAGGGCCAACCTCTACCACAGACTTGGCGGTGGTCAGGTCTGGGGGACTTTCTTGTGAGGGTGGTACCTGTGAATGGTCACATGGCATTGGCTGAGTGAACAGCTCTTCCTCCAGGTTGAAGTCCAGCAACTCCTGACTTCCGTTTGATGAAGGACCCGACTCTGAGTCTGTTGTGTCTCCTCCATGTTAACCTGTTGTCCATAAGGACCTTGTATGACATGGGACCTGTTTGTTCAATCACTCCCCCCACAAGGGGAACCTGGCTATAGTAATGGCAATGAACAGCCTGTCCAACCTGGAAAAACTTAGTATTATTGACATCAATGTTGAGACCCCTGTCCTCAACATGTAGTGGGTCTAGACGGTCAAGGACTGTAGACAGACGACTCTTCATTAAGAGGTCTGAGGGTGAAGACCCTGAAGCATGTGGGGGTAATCCTGTATGCAAGCAAATACTGACAGAGCTGTAACTCTAAGTTCCCAGAGCCCATACTCTTTAGTGCCTCTTTACGGAGCGAACCATTCTCTCTACTTGCCCGTTTGTGGCAGGATGAAATGGGGCAGCAGTGATATGTCTTATGCCATTGTGGGTAAGGACATCCTGGAATTAGGCTGACATAAATATTGACACGTTATCTGAGACAACAATGTCGGGCAACCCAAAAGTACAAAATACCCTTCTCAGTTTATGAATTGTAATAGCAGATGATGTCCCTGAGACGGGAATTACCTCTAACCACTTAGTAAAGGAGTCAACAATAAGCAGGAAGGTGGCCCTCCTGAATGGGTCAGCAAAGTTGATATGGACTTGCAACCAGGGTCCCTTTCGTGGCTTCCCACTCCCTGGTGGGCTGGTGGGTTTCCTCTGCCCTGGAGGACTGGCACTCTCGACAGTGGCCAACCCAGGCTTCAATATCTAAGTCGAGCCTGGGTCACCTCTGCGTGCTGGCGGCACACTCTGGTGATGTGCCCCTTCCTCCTACAAGTGTAACAGCAGCCTTGAAGGGCCATTGGATGCGGAGGTGTCTGCTCCTGCAACCCAGGCATAGCACAACGGTGCTCTTGGATAGGCCCAAACTTCTATGATGCACTTTAGCAACATTGTCCCCATCTTTGGAGCTGACCAAGGATGCAGACGGGCTGGATGAGTGTTGCTGCTGGACAGCCGATCCCCTCTGGACTGGTGCTGTGGATGTAGCCTGTAGGAACTGGACCCTGGTGATGGCAACCTCAGCCACCTGAGCCTCTTTCAGAACCTGGCCAAAAGTCAGAGTGTCCTTTTTCATGTTGTGTTGCCTCGTCCCTGAGGCCTACAAGGAGCCTGTCATGAAGACATGAAGAGCAATGTCAAGGCTTTCCAACTTGCACGGAACTGCACCATGGCGGAGAGCAGCTACATATTCAGCTACCGTTTCCCAGGTCTTCTGTTCCCTTTTGTAGAAGGCCACCTGGACTGGAAAAATTGATGTTTTAGGCTTAAAGTGGTCCCAGAGGACCACTTAAGAAGTATTCTGACCAGCAGGATTGGGTCAAATACAGTGATTTATTATTCAGCTCATAATAACAGACTGGGGAACATGTACAAGGTGGCCAACTTATATACAGTGAGAATGTCAGTTACACACATTGATACATTTTGGCAGGCTTCTGGGGAAGCGGGGAAGTTTGTACTGACAAATCAGCTATTTTGGCAGACATTTGAAAATGGCGCCTTTGCAAAAGGTGCACGATTCCATCATAGACTTTACAGCACTCAAGTGGTTGTAACAAATAACACATGGACACAACAGTGATTTAGTAGAAACAGGTCTAATTCTCCTAATTATTTTAGATGCTTATGCAAAGAAATTGCAACTGATGTAATAAGCTACATAATTTGCACAAAATAAATATTTTGCACGAAATATTATGGCATACCTCTCCTCAGAAAATCTCTTGCCATTTTGATGAGAAGGAGAAAAAATGAATTAGTATTTTCTTGTTCTCCTGATTCACAATGACAAATGGAAGGATTTAAATCCCAAACATACAGTTTTCTGCACCTTTTATTTCTCCCACAGGAGCCCTGCAAATGAAATTATTTTGGTGCTGAATAATGCTTCATTTTCCATTGTATCATGGAAGGTGGAGAAGTGATGTTTTCCTTGAAATATTTCAAATGCAACTCACTTCTGATCCCTACAAAAACATATGACCTTGATGAATATATGGGAATTCTCCTTCAAATATTTTAATAATTATTGGAGCAGGGAGGACTTTGTTGTGGTAACCAGGAACCATACTGTGGTTTCAATATGAAAGGCTGAAAAGTTTATAGGAGTTCAATTTTGCACACACCAGAAGCTCTCAGACTGGGAGAGGAAAACTTTCCAGGGGCTGTGTGAAAGTGGAATGCATACTGTATATAGTAATTGCCTTGTCGATCTCATTAAAATTCTGTTAAAATTAATTGGAGTCTAATTCAACCGCTAACATCATAACCATATTAAAATCTCAACTCTCTGCTGACCCCAACCCCCAAAAGTGTGGTGAAATAAAATGCTTTACAACACTTGTAAATTCTCCAAGGGAAAAGAGATCCATAATTGCAGGTCAATCATCAAGAACAGCTGTCTGGTATGCAGCTAAACATGCTCTAAAAGGTGCTTGCAATCAACCTTGAGGTGGTTGTGGTGGATTATAAATATAGTCTCTTAAGCATTTATGGCAGGCACATAAATATGGTGTTGCAAAGGAGATCAGCACACTGTTTATATATCTGATGGACATGCAAATGAAAACAATTTGGTTTCAAATCAGGTGATGAAGAGTCATTAGACCACAGATTTGTGAATGCGACTTATTGCTTCAAGGACAGTTTCACACAATGCCATTCTTCAATTTTGCCCCACTGACTCATTTTACTATATCATTAGCATATTCACTCTGAAGTAAGTAAACATGGTTAATATCCTGCTGCTTAGCATTTTATTTATTTATTTATTTATTTATTGTTAAATTTTTATACCGCCCACTCATCCAAAGCCGACTCCGGGCGGTTCACAACAGTGGGTAAACACAGATAAAAACAAATAAAACAGAAAAAAACCAGCAATAAGAACCCACCCCTAAAAAGAGAGGGGTGCAGGAACTGAAGAAACCGTGGGGCAGGCATCCTCCCCTATATTAACCACCCAACAGAAGCCACCCCTCCACCTGCACCCCAAACTTGGCCCGCCAGCCAGGTTTTTAGTTCTTTTCTAAAGGGCAACAACTCCATCTGGAGACGCAGTTCCACAGGCAGGAGGTTCCAAAGGGCAGGTGTGGACACAGAGAAGGCTTTCCTCCTCATGCCAGAGAGGCAAGCCCCCCTGGCCAAGCATAGTGAATCACTCTTGAGGAAGCCCACTATAAATTCAATTAATTCCAAGGGGTCTTCTCTAGCTGAGATTTACTTACGGTAATACAAATCACAACTAGAGTAGGCCCGTTTTAATCAATTGAATTTATGGAGGAATTGACTCATAAAATCTTCACTGATTTAATACGTTTACTTTAGTGCAACGTACTATGTTAAGAAACAACATTTCAGCCAAATGAGACTTAATCTCTGATCAGACATGCTTAGAATTGTACTATAGAATTCTGATTTCCTTTTGTGTGTTAGTACACATAGACACATGGACAGATATATATATACTGTACATACCACAAAGCACCTTTTATAGCAAAGGATATATTTCATATCATTGGGTCCAATTATGAAAAATTAGATTGTAGCTATTTCATCAAACTGGCAAAATTATATTGACTGTTGCCTGATGCTGAAGGGAGAAACCTAATATGAAATAGACAGTCAACACAGCTTCCTGAGTAATAGTTCATCAACCACCTCCTTCAGAAGTTTACAGATCCACATTTGTGAACCTTCACTACAACAGCAATAGCTACAAAGATGCTGTAGAGAAGGACAATGAAGCTGTCAATGTATATATAGAGAAGAAGCACAGAGAAGAGATAAGAAAGATAGTGGTGAAACAAAAGCATATTGATTTTTGGTCATGCATTTGCTTAGTGATTTTTCTGGATGGATCCTTAATGGTTTCATTAGAAACAGAAAGATGGCAGGTGAAAATCCATCAGTGACATGCATAGCATATCTAAGAGACCAGAATATCTAAGAGACCGTGTCACCCCAAGAATGTATGTCTGTCCAACCAGGGACCAGAGGGGCTCTCTAATTGTACCATCTGCTAGAGGGGCTCGTCTCTCTAGCACAAGAAGGAGGGCCTTCTCTGTGTCCACACCAGCCATATGGAGCCTCCTGCCAACAGAGTTACGGCTGCAGAATTGCTGCCCTTTAGGAAAGAACTGAAAACCTGGCTGGCACGGCAGGTGTGGGGCATCGATGGAGGGGTGACTCCCGCCTGCTGGCTTATATAATTAAGATTTCTCTCTCTCTCTTTTAATGGATGGGGTGAGTGGGTAAATTATTTAGAATTTTTAATGGGATTTTAAGGACTTTTAATTAGTTTGATGTTGTTTTTAATTGTTGTTAGCTGCCCAGAGTCATTGCCGAATTGGGCGGCAATAGAAATTTGAAGAATAAAATATAAATAAATAAATAAATAAATAAAATTCAAGACCAATGAACCAAACCTGAGAACAGAAAGGTGAAGAAATAAATGAAAGAGAACATCAGCTTGTTTCATTCCCAGGATTGTAGCTTATTGCCTAATTATTAGATGAACAAATGAAGGTTTATATACTTAATTAGCTGTACTGGAAACAAAGCTTCCTTTTTTAATTTTGCTGTGAAAAAATATATACAAAGCATATAAATTTGTCTGGTTTAAAAGTCTACATTTTAAAGAGATAACTGTTTCCTTATCCTGTAGTAACTCGGTGGTAAATTTTTGGTGTGGGGAATCTAATCTTCCAATCGTAGAATCATAGAATAATTGAGTTGGAAGAGGTCTATGAAGCGATCAAGTCCAACCCCCTGCTCAACGCTGGAATCCAAATCAAATTAGATGGTTGTCCAATTTTCTCTTGAATGCCTATAACTTTGGAGTGCTGACCACCTCACAAGGTAATTGGTTCTATTGTTGTACTGCTCTAACAGTTAAGAAGGCTTTCTTGATATTTGGCCTATAGTGGTCTTCTTGTAACTTGAGCTCATTATTGCATATTCTGAACTCTGGGATCATCAACAACAGATTTTGTTGCTCCTCTTTATGGCTTTCAAGCATTTGAAAAGAAGTACAGTCAAACCCCGTATAACTGTTGCATCACACAGCGATGAAAGCGTACAATCATTGCCTTTTTAAAAAAAAAAAACTTTTTGTATCATACAATTATCATGGTTGTACTATACACTTTTTTTAAAAAAAGGTAAAAGGATCATGAGAACAATGTCTGTAAGAATTAAAGAACATAATTTTAAAATGTTGTGGTAATGCTACTTGACACCACTAAGGCTTTATCAGATGGATAATAAAAGAGATAAGTTTTGTTGGAGATGCAAAGAAACTGATGGAACATATGAACATATGTGGTGGAGTTGTAAAAAAATAAGGGCTTTTTGGGGAAGAATAGAAGGGGAGTTTGGTGAAATATTGGGTAAAAATGTTAAGTTGGAGTCAGGTACCATTCTTTTAACAAATGTGGAAGGTTTGGGTTTGAATAAGGAGGAAAAAGAATTATTGGAAATTGTATTAACTACTGGTAGACAATGTATAGCTAGAAATTGGAAAAATGATGTAGATATACAGATCGGAGAATGGTATAAGGAAATGTGGAGTCTAGCATTGAACGACAAACTGACATGGGAGATAAAAGTGAAACGAGACAATTTAAAATAGAATAGGTTTTGGAATATATGGAAACCGTTTGTGGTGCACTTTCTCATGGTAAATGATTACTCAGGACCTGTACCATCTCAAAGAGGTTTTTGGAATTGAAACAGAAACTAAACTCTCCGGGCATTGTATATATTCACAGGGTGATTTGTAAGTATTAAAATACTATAATAGAGGTAACACAGAAAGCTCTTATTGTTTGATTATGTAATATTCTATATTGTGGTATCTAACACTGTTGGTTATATGGTAAATAGTTAGTTTTAAGTGTTGTTATGTGCTAGCCTCTATGAATGTGAGTTAAAACTGCATTGATGCTATTTTTGAGTTATTATTGTACTGTATTGTTACTGTACTTTTTCCTTTTTATGTTTGTCAAAAAATTTAATAAAAATCATTAAAAAATATATTAAAAAAAAGGTAAAAGCTGGGTGGCCTTGGGGTGGCGTGGGATAGCCTACCCCACAAAGACCCTTTGTGAACTGGCAGCGCTGGGATCCACGGACCACTTGCTATTTCAAAATGGCAAAGGGAGCACCAAGAATCCCTTTCACTAAGAGGGCTGGGCTTCTTTCACCCAGGGAACACGCTTTCCCAGGACAATAGCAGCCTGGTGCTCTTAGCGAAAAGGATTCCCGGTGGTCCCTTTGTCATTTCAAAATGGCAAGGGGTCCATGGATCCCCTTTCTCTAAGAGTGCTAGGCTGCTCCCACCCTGGGAATGTGCGTACCCAGGGCAAAAGCAGTCCAGCCCTCTAAGTGAAAGGGATTCTTGGTAGTTTCCTTGCCATTTCAAAATGGCAAGGGGTCCATGGATCCCTTTCTCTAAGAGGTCTGGTCTGCTTTTGCCCTGGGAACACGCTTTCCCAGGACAATAGCAGCCGAGTGCTCTTAGCAAAAGTGATTGCTGGGGGTCCCTTTGCCATTTTGAAATAGCAAGACATCCGTGGATCCCCTTTCAATAAGAGGGTTGGGCTGCTTTCACCATAGGAAGCACGTTCCCAGGGGGAAAGCAGCCCAACACTTTTCAGGGGAGGCACCTACGGAGGTCCCCTTGCTTCGAAATAGGAAGGGGACCTCCGTAGATGCCTTCCCCAACCTCCGCAGGGTTGCCTTTGCCCTGGGAACAAGCTTCCCAGGGGGAAAATTGTTGTATGAGTCATTTTATATGGAAAATTGCTATACAATACATGTATCATACAGCATTTTTTTCATACAACGATGATCCCTTGGAACCAATTAAAATCGTTATATGGGGTTCCACTGTATCACATTCCTTCTCACTCTCCCTTTCTCAAGGCTAAACATGTCAATTCCTTCTGTCTTTCCTCATAGTCTGGTGTCCAGTCCCCTGATCATCCTTGTTACCCTTTGAACTATTTTCAGTTTGTTTAAATCCTTCTTAACTGGACACAGTACTCTAGATGTGTCTGACTAGTGCCGACCATAGGGGGATTAGTACCTCATGGGTTTTGGACATTATATACTTCTGTTGATGCAGCCTAAGATAGCAATCACTTTCTTTGCAACCACACTGCACTGTTGGCTTATATTTAGCTAGTGAGCTACAAAATTCCAATTAACCCTGGCAAGGTGTTGATCTCAGGTTGTGAAGTTCTGGACACATGGTGGACCCAGAACTATAATCTATCATCAGAGCCAGAAAGCTGTTGCTACTATAAACCATTTTTACAGCCCAGCTATTCTGTAGCCAGCTTCAGTAATCAATGGTTTAAAGAGGGGGCTCAGAGCCAAGGCATTGTGGGAGATGTGGCTAAAAAGACTATGAACTATATGAAAATCATCCTGGCTTGAGGGGAATTATGGAGTGACAAACATCATCCTGATGTGTGTGGGGGCAGTATCACTTCACTGCTGTTTCTTTTCCTCTCCCTTCCCCCTTCCTCTTCCTCCTCCTGCATGTGTTTTGCTGCACAAATTCAGCTGTACATAAGAGGGGCAATAGAGCCAATCTGCTTTCCATACCATCTATACCTATAAAATGGTGTGTTAACCGTTGGAATGTGACAAAGGATGTTTAGCCAGGCCCTACCAGCCCGTAATGAGCCTCTGTTCACTCGCCCGAACCCAGTTCACAAGTAACTGTCGGGTTGAATTTTGCGCCAGTGGGGCAGGAGCCCCCTGGATGCAAACAAAAACAGGGAACTTCAATTCCCAACGTTCCTTGCGCCACGCCGCACCAGAGCCAATCAGGCTGAGTGGCGCGAGCAAAAGGAATGTTCGGAAATGCGCCGCGGCCAATCAAAAAGAAGCCGCAGGAAAAAACCGCTGCACAAAATAAAATCGCACATGCCAAACTACAAGCCACAGCGTCCTGCATGCCATGAATGTGCAGAATGCTGAGGCAGCCAGCGCGTGAAAAATAAAAATAAAAAAGGCCGCAAAACCCCCAACCCCCCACCACCGTATACAGCAGCGATGGGATTCCCGTGGTCCGGTCACCCAGGCTGGCCTACGGAAATACCCCCACCCCAATGCCACATCAAGTAGCGATGGGAATTCCCATGGTCCAGCCACCCAGGTTGGCCCACGGAAATACCCCCACCCCAACGCTGCATGTAAGCGGTGATACAATTTCTGTGGTCCGGCCACCCAGGCCGGCCCACAGAAATACCTACCCCCCATGTCGCATCAAGCAGCGATTGGATTCCCGTGGTCTGGCCACCAAGGCCGGCCCATGGAAAAAAACCCACCCCAACGCCGCATCAAGCGGCAATGGTATTTCCACAGTCCGGCTCCCGAGACTGGCCCACAGAAATACCCCCACCCCCAACACAAAACAAAACAATCCAAAAACAGTCAAAAATAATCCAAACAAAAAAAACCAGAAACCCAGAAAAAGTAAACACAAAAACATCGAAAAACACAATCCAAAAACACAATCCTCTCCACGCCCGGGGGATTAGGTCATCTCCGTGGTTCACAGATGAACTGCGTGAACTCAAACGGGCAAAGAGACGCCTAGAGCGCCGCTGGGCGAAGACCCGGGATGACTCCGATTGGACACTAGCTAGAGCTGCTATTAGGGCCTACCTAGTGGCGATGGGGGTGGTGAGGCGGCAATACTTCACCACCCTTATTGCCTCCGCTGATAATCGCCCAGCCGCCCTGTTCCGGGTAACCAGGTCCCTCCTTGGTAAGGGGAGATCGGTGCCCGGTTGGCAGGGTTCGGCTGAGGACTTTGCTGACCATCTGGTGGAGAAAATCGATCGGATTCGTTCTGGATTGAACCCTGGCGTGGACGGGGAGAGTCGGTGGGGGGTGCCGGTGCACAGTCTTGCTGTACGATCTGGGATCAGTTTGATCCTGTTGTCCCTGATGAAGTGGACAGGCTCCTTGCAGCTGTTCGTGCCACTACATGTCCTTTGGATCCCTGTCCCACTTGGTTGGTGAAAGCCTCCAAGGAGGTAACAGGTGGCTGGGTTGGGGGGATAATAAATGCCTCGTTACAGGAGGGGGTATTTCCTGCACAGCTAAAACATGCCTTGGTGCGCCCCCTCCTGAAGAAAATGTCCCTCGACCCAGCTGTCCTTAACAACTACAGGCCAGTTTCCAACCTGCCCTTTTTGGGTAAGGTTTTGGAGAAGGCGGTGGCGCGCCAGCTGCAGAGTGTCCTGGAGGAAGCGGATTATCTAGACCCCTTTCAATCAGGGTTCAGGCCCGGGTATGGAACGGAGACGGCATTGGTCGCGCTGATGGATGATCTCTGGCGGGAGCGGGACGGGGGTTGTCCATCCGTCCTTGCTGTTCTTGACCTCTCAGCGGCCTTCGATACCATCGACCACGGTATCCTTCTGGAACGGCTCGAAGGACTGGGGATCCAGGGCACTGTGTTGTCCTGGTTTTCCTCTTTTCTGGAGGGCCGTACCCAGTCGGTGTGGTTAGAGAGTGAGAGGTCCAGCCCTAGGCCCCTCAAGTATGGGGTGCCTCAGGGCTCTGTGCTCTCTCCTCTCTTATTTAACATCTACATGAAGCCACTGGGTGAGATCATTCGTTCCCACGGGGTGCGGTACCATCAGTACGCGGATGATACTCAGTTGTACATCTCGGCCCGTGGGGACCCCAGTGATGCTGTTGAAATCCTATCCGGATGCCTGGAGGCCATTGGGGTCTGGATGGGGGCCAATGGGCTTCGGCTGAATCCCAGCAAGACAGAGTGGCTGTGGATAAGGGGCCCCGTGTTATCCAGGGAGTTACCACCTTTGGTACTGGATGGGGCTGCTTTGCCCCAGACAGACCCAGTGCGCAACCTGGGGGTTCTCCTGGACTCGCGGCTGCTTCTAGAAGAACAAGTAGCGGCTGTGGCCAGGAGGGCTTTTGCCCAACTTCGGGTAATTCGCCAATTGCGCACGCTCCTGGACCGGGGCTCCTTGCTTATGGTCACCCATGCTCTGGTTACTTCCCGACTAGATTATTGTAATGCGCTCTACATGGGGCTGCCCTTGATGACCATCCGGAGGCTGCAGCTGGTCCAGAATGCGGCGGCCCGGGTGGTGATGGGGTGTGGGCGATATGCCCATGCCTCACCGCTACTTCGGGAGCTGCACTGGTTACCAGTTTGTCTCCGGGTGCAATTTAAGGTGCTGGTTTTGACCTTTAAAGCCCTATATGGCAGGGGGCCAGGATATCTTAGAGACCGCATCGTCCCAAGAGTGTCTGCCCGTCCAACCAGAGCGGACCGGAGGGGCTCTCTAATAGTGCCACCAACTAGGGGTGCACATCTGTCTAGCACCCGAAGGAGGGCCTTCTCCGTGTCCGCACCAACTCTCTGGAACCTCCTGCCAATAGACCTAAGACTCCAAAGTGAACTGCTGCCCTTCAGGAAAGGAGTGAAGACCTGGCTGGCAGGGCAGGTGTGGGGCCCGAATGGGACTATGGTGCCCGCCTGCTGGCTTTTATAAGAACTCTCTCTTCTTCCTTTTGTATAGTAGGTGGGATGGGTGGGCGGGATATGGGTTTTTTTTAAAGGGGGTGGGTTGTGGGTTTTTATAATGTTTTTATGTATTTCTAGAATTATTGTAATGCCGCCCTGAGTCGGGTTCCGCCTGAGTGGGCGGCATATTCAAATATGACTAAATAAATAATAATAATAATAAATAATAAAAACCAAAAATTAAAGACAGAAAAAGTAAACACAAAAACATTGAAAAACAAACAATAAAAAACACACAGCCCCCCCAACCTAATACACCCCCCAATATATATATATAAAATAAACCAGAGACCTTACCAGGAGACGTCCTCACTCCATGACGACCGGAACTAAACTGAGGGAAGAAAGAGACTACTTACTGGAAGAAGAAGCGACACCCAGAGGACAGTAGAGAAAAATAGTAAAATACAAGAAAAGCTCACCAGCCCCACCCAGAGGCCACAAGAGAAAAAATATTCAAAAATATTCAAAATAATTAAAAATAATTCCCAAATTAATGAAATAAGTTATCAAAACATGCAAAAATATTCCCAATAATCACAAATAATTTTTAAAAAAAGAAATACGTTTTCACATATTAACACATTATTTGGTTAAATACAATAATTATAAAAAATATATCATCCTTTCCTCTTTTTAAAAATCAAAAAACAAAAACAAAAAATAAAAAATCACAGTTTATAACAGCCCATGCGTAAAAATAAAATTTTTAAAAAACCACAATTAAAAACTAACCTCATTTGCATAAACATAAAACAAAAACCTTCCAAAACCATTTTAAAGAGCCCGGCACCACTGGGCAAAATATTCTAGTTGTTTACATATCTCTATATCTGTTTCTATACCTCTGATGTGTAGAATTGCAAATGCATCTAGAGTCTTTAAGAAGCTACTGAAAACTCAGCTTTTTACAGAAGATTTTGAAGAGGTTCTCCCCAAGTATAGTGAATAAAAGCAAAAAAGTCGTAACTTGCAGATATTAATGCCTTTGTTTGCATTACCATTCTGTTTTATTTTCTATCAATTTCATTGTATTTTCTGTGTTGAGTTTATATTGGAGTTTACCTTTTTTTTTTAGCTGTATATTTAATTGCGATTTGATTGTGATTTTGGTTCCACCCCCCAATAAACCATCCAGAGTAGCATAAAGTGACAAGAAAGTATATAATTAATTATTACTATTTTCAGTTATTTAAAATGACATATAAAAGTAACTTTAAAACACACATGCATGGTATCTAAAAATAGTTGCCCAAAGCTGTTAAAGCTATTTCTAACTTGTTAATCATATGTGAATAGCAATATGCTAAACAATTTAGTTTTATTTAACATTTATCTTCTTTAAATTATTTTTATACAGCAGGTGGAAATGTGATTATTCTAATTAGAAAAATATCTACCAAATGCTTTCAACAAATCAATATTTAATTAACAATGTGTCAAAATCAAAACATTTCTTAATCATTTTCTAGGTAGGTGAGGGAGTAATATTTTTTATTAATTTGTAGGGTGTTGGAGAAAACCTAACTTTAAACTGCAAAGAACCAAATTGGCTTCAGAAAAAAAAACCAACTAGCGACATATATTAATAGCAACAGTTCATTCTAATATGAATTGGTTCAACTACCTAATAGGCTTTGGTCCTCTGGACAATTAGTATAGTAATTATATATAATTCCGGATTAGTTTTGGCAGCAGACACCTCTAGCGGAGTTTGTTCCCAGAGCAAAGAGGAAGTGGGCACTATAGAACAAGGCTATGAATTCCTAATCAAAGTGTCAGCATATGCATATCGTAAATATTCAGGATGTAACCTTGCTATCAAACAGATTTCATATTTCCTCAGATGGGGTTACACTACACTTGGAAATTCAAATACATTAAATAAAATATTTAAATTCCCATTCTGAGATTCCCTTCAAACCCACAAAATGAAGAGGGAGCACACAGAAAAGTTGGGCCACAATTTTACTGAAAATTTACTTGAAAATCTTGGACCTATGATGGGGCCTGGTAGTAAAAAAAATCCTAGTAATGGAGCTAGAAAAATCCTCATCACTACTCTAGCCTGGACTAATGAATACCTATCTCCTGTGCAGTGCTGATTCTTGCCAGCTACTGTGCCAGCTGGTTGATTCAGGGGGTTACAAATGTTGGTAATATTGCAGCACTGCTCCATGGTGTCCATTGTATGCCCAACTTATTCAACCAAAGTGTCAGGCATACAGTCTTCACCTCATTAAATACCATCCTGAGGGATGTTATGGCAAGAACAAACATTCTTGAGGGTTTGCAAGAGCTAACCCAAATTAGAAGATGGAGGAAGGGGCTCACTAGGCAAGGAATAACATTAGGGAGGATATGACTGAGGAACTCAACCTCCCCTATGTCACTTGGAGGACCATGAACATGCTGAGGATCAGAAACTCCAAATGCAAGACCAACATGCTCAAGTGGGGGCTGCTGGCAGACAACAACGTGCTGTATGAATGTGGAGATATATAGAATCTGGCTCATTTACTGGTCTGTAGATTACTGTAGATTACTGCCAGAAACATGCACCGATGGCCAATGAGAAACCAAAGAAAGTGGCTTCATTTTGGCAGTCCAGGGTTTGATCGGGACGTGAAAGAAGAAGACTCTAAGAGATTCACCTCTACCAGCCTAAGCTTGCATTATCTGTCACAAGAGAGTCCTAGCTCATGTTTGGCTCCTCAGACCTAAACTGTCTCCAAGGACACTTAAAATGCCCCTCCACAGGTCTGCCAAATAAATATCCATCTCTGCATTAGCCAAATAAACCCTGTCTCCTATGAACAACTCAGGGCATCCAAACTGAATACCCAAGTGGTCTTAACCTGGGCCTTGAACTCGTGATTCACATTGTGATGTGGTCAATCCAGACAAGAGGGATCTCCTTTCCCTTTCCAAACATGTCTCTCCAAAATGGCCAACAAGCCAATGACAATGCTCTTTCAGCACCTGCAAATCTCAAACTGCAAGCACACCACAGCTTTACCTTTCATGCTACCAATGTCATTGCCACCTAGATGTACCACTAGTACATCTGGAGATACCAAATGTATTTCTCCCAAAAGGGCTGGTAAAAGACTGTTCCATCTCATTCCAAACCTGAGCCCCCATTGCACTGATTATCTAATCTAGTCCTCACATCTCTTCTAGCTGCCCATAAAATGATCCCACAGGAGCACATGCCTCCTTCCACTTGGTTGTACCCCTGAAAAACAAAACACAGGACATGTGAACAAAAGGCCAGCCATATCACCTATAAAAGTCATAATGCCAAAAACCTATTCGGGCTATTTCTTCCCCTGATAACCCCAAAGCAGCAGCAGTAAAAGATGCCCCAATATGGGTTAACACCACTTATTCCTGTCTGTGTAGGTACCACCTCTCTCAGGAAATAGCATGACTCATCTCTTAATCCTTTGACACACAGATTTCCTCAATAGAACCAGATGAGAGTTTTCCCACCAGCTACATTAGAAAACTGTTATCAGTTGGGGAAGATCATCCATTCCCATGGGGTGAGGTATTATCAGTAAGCAGATGATACTCAGCTGTATATCTCAGCTTGTAGTGATCTAAGTGATGCAATCAGAGTCCTATCCAGGTGTCTGGAGACTGTTGGGGTCTGGATGGGGGACAGCAGGCTCCAATTGAATCCCTCCAAGACTGAGTGGCTATGGGTTAAGGCCCCCACGTTATCTTGGGAGCTACCATCTTTGATTCTGGATGGGGCTATCTTGCCCCAAACAGACCCAGTACATAATCTGGGGGTCCTCCTGGACCCGTGACTTCTACTCGATGAGCAGGTAGCAGTTATGGCCAGGAAGGCTTTTGCACAACTTCAAGTCATACGCCAGTTATGTCTGCCCCTAGATTGGGACTCCTTGCTCATGGTCACACATGCTCGGTCACCTCCACAACAGACTATTGTAATGTGCTCTACATGGGGCTGCCCTTGATGACCATTTGGAGGTTGCAACTGGTCCAGAATGTGGCTGCCGAGGTGGTGATGGGATGCGGACATTACACTCATGCCTCGCCACTGCTTCAGGAGCTGCACTGGTTATTGTTGTGCCTCCGGGTGCAATTCAAGGTGCTGGTAATTACCTTTAAAGCCCTACATGGTAGTGAGCCAGGATTTATTTAGATTTATATACCACCCCAATCAATAGACTCTGGGCGGTGTACACAGTCCAGCGAACACCTCACTGGCTGCTCAGCAAAACTGAAAAACAATATAAAAACAGTTCAAAACCCTTCAATAAAACTGGTAAAAATCAGTAAAAAGGATAATTAAGAGACTGCATCACCCCAAGAATATCTGTCCTTCCCACCAGAGCAGACTGGAGAGGCTCTCTTATTGTGCCATCTGCTAGAGAGGCCCACCTCTCTAGCACCAGAAAGGGGGCCTTCTCTGTGTCTGCTCCGGCCCCATGGAACCTCCTGCCAATTGAGCTATGACTCCAGACAGAGTTGCTGCCCTTCAGGAAAGAACTCAAAACCTGGCTGGCAAAGCAAATGTGGGGCACTGGGGATATGGTGACCCCCACCTGTTGGCTGATATAGTAATATTGCTCCCTCGCACTTTTTAGTTGTGGGGCTAATTTTTTATTGTATTTTTAATTGGTGTTTTTACTGGTTTTAAGTTTTTTATCATTCTCTAGTGGGATTTATGTAGTTCATGATGTAATTGTTGTATGCTGCCCAGAGTTGCTTGCCGAGTGGGCAGCAATACAAATATGACTAATAAATAAATAAATGAATAAAATCTGACACAAGGAGCAGGGACAGTAACTGCAGTTGTCATCCTTAAAAGCTACTTCTGCAATATGTGCTTCAATCTTAGAAGGGACATCATTCCTTGAGCAATTGTTTCTCACACTACACTCATTTTTTTTAAAAAAATATCTATTTAAAACCTGATATAAAATCCATACTCTACTAATGCCTGAATTCTGTAATACCTGGGTTGGCTCCTCCACTTCACCTTTTGGTTTTTATTCTGCTATGGGAACTAAATTTTGTGAGGAAATGTACTAGCCTTTAGCACTACATCCATTTCTTAAAATATAAAATTGAACTTTGAAATCTTGCTCCTTCAAAGAGCATTCATTTTATTAAGCAACTATATTTCTTTCCAAACACCTTGGGCAAAAACATCAAGAGCCTTCTGAGTATGTGCCATTATTTTTCCTGTAAAAGTGGTGGTGGAAAAACCCCCACAACAGGTTTAATAGATTACAAGAAGAAATTTATTACTGCTATGGATGATATTTTCTTCACTACAGCTTGATTTTTATTATGCAATATCAGAGTGGTATAAAGTCTGGGCAGTTTTTTCTCAAACCGAATGAAAATCTGATATAGTACCTCCCTCAGAATGGTGTGGACATACAATATATTAGGTTAGATGCACTGAAATATGTTGTGTCAAATTTATGTTAAGGCTAGATTTAAAAAGCATTAAAATCGTTGTCGTCTCCAATTCGTATCAGAGAATGCAATTTTTTCCTGAAGCAGGAAAAATACCATTGGCATGAATTTGTTTAAGGTGGAGCCTAGCTTCCCATGAAGTGACCCACACACTATGATCACAGAGCCATCTCCTACAGCACATATGAAATGAGACATGCAGGATTTAACACCGGGACTACAATGGACTGCCTCAGCCTTGAGGATATTATCAAGGTGCACCTTCACAGCCAGTCCATCTGGCATGGTCTCTTCCACCTCCATGACCATTGGGAATCAGAGTTCCTCCTCTGCTCATTTTTCTGTTGGGCCCAATATGATGGGTTCGAGTGGCATTTCCTCTACTGAGGATGTGCAGTAAGTATTTTCCCTCTGCCGCCAAATTACAGGATGGCGGCGGCTCTTGGTGGGAAAGGAGCAAAAGTGATGCAAAATTATGTGAAATCCCGGCCAATACGGGATACTTCACAAGTATGCATCAGATAGGTCTGTCATGGTGCTCCCAATGCATCAGAAATTATAGTTCCTGAGGATATAGTATGATTTCAGAGACAATATGGGCAACAAAAATGGTCATCTGATTCACAGACTCATTTGTTTGGTGGATATTCAGGTGACCAGGCTACTGTTTAGCAAATGTATGGCTATTAAGTTGTAGTTCTCTTACAATATGTGATGAGGGAGAGAAGAGAATCATAGGATCTGTAGCTTTCAACTCTTCCTCCAAATAATTTCTACATGCTGGGTCAATGTGTGAATGACATCTATGGATGGTCTTCCTATACAAATGTTTTAAAAGATGTGGAAAAAAATACAAAACAAGTCCTTCCAAACTATATAGAAACAGAAAATTCTATCCAAAGTAAATTGAAGGATATATTTGAATAAATTGCTGACTTTTCCAGCTGCCTTACTTTTTTCTCATTACTTTTTAAATACTGGCCTGAAATCTTTCTTGGTTCGATATGAAGTGGAGAGCAATTTCCCCTAACTGCTGTTAGAGAAACAAGAGTATATAATTAAACAGCCATAAATAGAACTGCAGTGCTTAAGTTCCCTCATATTTTTTGGTTTTGTCTTTTTGTTGTAAATTGGTTTGGGCATATCTATTTTAAATCCATATTGTGCTATCAAGATAAAATGTATTTATTCATCCGCTGTACACTAATGCTTAAAAATGCAGAAAGTGAATCCAACTAAGATATTTCAAAGTGTATGTTATATTGTAGGATTATGCAGTTGTCTTCTGATTCTGTTTGGAGCCCATGTTGGTCCAGTTTGATGCAGACCTGGTCAAATTCACACACCAAAATCTGAATCATGATGCATAAATCTGGGTGGTAGTTCTCCCCTTAATATTTGCTTGGAGACCAAAATGCAAATACAGTGGTACCTCGTACAACAATTTTAATCCATTCCAAGGGACTTGTTGTTGTACAAAACAATTGCTATATGATGCATGCATCGTATAGTGATTTTCCCTATGGGATGCATTGTACAATGATTTTTTTCACTAAGTGGTTTTTCCCGTTGAAAAATTGTTGTACAATTTTTCCATAGGGACCATTGTTATGTGGGATGCTATTTTCCCAAAACCTAATTGTTATGTGATTTCATTGCTATACAGGGTGATGGTTGTATGAAGTTCCACTGTATGTTTATTTTCTCATATCTGAATGAAATTGGTGTCCTTTGGAACTTTCCCTCAAGAACCACAGAAGGAAGGACCTGACAGTGGACTAACATAAATGTCCACCGATGACTTGGTATCTCAAGTTGGAGTAGGTACCGGGTTGGGGCAACAATCGGTCTCCAAAACACTGGAGCCAGATAGTTTTGGACCCTGGCTAGGTCTTCTTGCCTTTTCATATCTAGTGTTCTCTGTTTAATAGCCTGTTTTGCCTGGTTGTGACTCATGACCTGTATGAGAGGTTGGGAGAAGCCAAGGTACTTGCAGTCTGGATTAAATTTTCTTTTCCCCCATGCTGAATGGAAGCTATCCTGGAGAATTAGAGGAGCCAAGCCACTGGGATTAAACAGAATTTTGAGCCAAAGGTTGAGAATGGCTATCCACAATCTCACTTCAACCTTTATCATGCCTGTCTCCAGGCGGAGGGTGGTGTTGGATACACAGCTGGGGAGGGGGGGTGCACATAAGAATTTGGATTGTCCCTTTTCCATAAGAGCCAGGTAGTTAGGTGGGGGGCCTGATTGGCAGCTTGGATGTATTGGCCTCCTTTTGTCCTCGGGAATTTAAGTATGACGAAGCTGGATCTCTGGGCTGTAAGAACGGTGTGTGTGGTGTTGGCATTCTTTGAGCCTGAAGCTTGGAGGACTACTCCCAAGTATTTAAAGCTGGTAACCTGTTCCATCTTGTGACCATTTATTCTCCAGGTATGTTTCTTAGGCCTTTTAGCAAAGGTTATAATAACTTTGGTTTTCTGATAGTTGATCTTTAATTGATTCTGATAGTTGATCTTTAAATGAGCCAGAGATGTCAGCAATCTTCTGAAGCCTGTTAAGGTCCTAGAGAGAATTACGGCATCGTCAGCATTTCGGAGTATGTGTATGGGTTTGTCAGCAAGCATGGGAGGGTGGTAGGCAGGGCTTTGTAGAATAGGGCTTCTCAACCTATGGCCCATGGGCCGGATCTGGCCCATGGCACCAAATAATTCCAACCACCACTTCCGCCATCGCCATCGCCACTGCCACCTTAATCCTTGTCTCCTCAGCTTGGCTTGGTGCTCCGTAGCCTTACAACATCTGCCCTGCTACAGAGTGCCATTTGGGACACACCAAGCAAAGCAGAGGAGACAAGGATTGAGGTGGTGAGGGTGGCAGGGATGGAGGCAGTGGAAGTGGGGGTGTTTCTGGCAGCCGTGGGCACATTTCCTTCACTCACATGATGCAACTCCTCCAGACCGGTAAGCAGGGGAGTGGTGTGTATGTGTGGCTTTTGAGGGTGTGTTAGGCTCAGGATGGTCATCACCATTGACTTGGGTGGCATTGGGTGGACCACCAGTCTGACCCCTCAACAGTCTGAGGGAGCATGACCCGGCCCCTGGCTTTAAAAGGTTGAGGACCCTTGTATTAGATGGTAAACCACATCATTGATAAAGAAGTTGAATAGAAGTGGGAAGCACACATCCTTGCTTGATGCCCTTCTGTGTGGGTACAGGTTCAATGAGGTGTCCCTGCTTGGAGAATCTGACCTTAAGGTTTGTGTTGGTGTTTAGGGCATGGATCAGGTGGAGCAGCCAGCGGTCAATGGAGGATTTCTTCAGTTTCTCACACAGCTTGATCCTGGACACCAATATCAGAGTAACCGCCCTGTGGCACTGGAGAAATTGAAACCATAGAACACGTTCTATGCATCTGCCCTTTTTATAGAGACATCTGGAACAAATTCATATCTCCACTGCTCCACAAGTATCCTGGACTGTACAATAGTACATGCAGCCACCAGCTGCTATCTGATGAAAGGCCTACCTTCAACCACAACACTGCCAGGGTTGCCGCCACAGCATGTAAGATAAGAAGAACAATCCTGGCATGTCCTTCAGCTAAACAAACCACTAGCGCTACATCATAGGCTTAGTAATAGTTGTAATACTATTAATCTAAAATACTGATTTTACTATTCCTTAACTCTGAGCAGAAATGCTCCTTTTAAAAATATATTTTACTGCCATTTTAACTTCTGTCTCTTGATATATTTCAACTTCTGCTATTTGTAATTTGCTGCTCTTGGACTGTAATAAAGATTGATTTGATTTGAATGAAATTGGGAGACATAATTGACTCTATAGTTGACAGGGAACTTCAAGAATTTAGTTCATACAAGGCACATTTCAAGTTATTACCACCATCAACACTAGTCATGTGCATGTACACATGCATAAAGGATACATTTTAAAGAAATAAATAATAAATTGATTGCTTATACTAAATGTATAGCAATGTTTTTCATCTCAGCACTGATCACACTGTTCACTGATTCCAAAAAGCTGGTATAGTGCAAGGACCATAGTGATAGATTTGAAGAGCCTCTGCCAGGTTACAAAGCTGATTGGTTCCTTTTGGACAGTTAGAATCTGTTAAACCAAACTAGTGTAGAGGTTTATTGTCAAGAGAAAATGGAATCATGTAATGTTGTCATATAGATTGCTGATGTGTGTAAGTAAATAGAGTAATAATACTTTGTCACATTTAGATGCTTTACCATTACTACTGTTGGCAAAAGGCCTACAGCTCTATGCGAATACCACAGGAATCCTCCACAGGTGAATCACGGCCCCCTGATTTGGAAAAAAAAGAGTAGTGAAAAGTGAGGTCAGCCTTCAGGAACCACAAAAAAGATAGGGAAAATTATTAAAATGAATAGTAGGATTTCATTTGTTCATTTATTCTATGATTTTAAAAGAATATGCTAGTTTAATTCTCTTTGTTTGATTTTCTTTGCTTAATTTGACTTTTCATCACAGTATGTCAATCAGTTCATCCATGCTAGGATGTCTGTGCTACCACTCCACTACTACTTATTAATGACCACACTTAAGGTAATGATCAGTGTTTGCAGCTTTTGCATTTCCATGCTATGTCATTCACTAGCCACAGCCACCCTACCAGACATATGCATAATAAATGACGGAAGGCTTCAGATGGAAGTGGGCTTCTGTTAAGGAAAGCTTTTGACAAATAAAGCTTACCAGTCCTCCGAGCAGGGGCCGTCAAACTACAGACCATGGGCCGGATCCAGCCCATAGCACAATTCCATCAGGCCCACACCACGCTCACAGATCCTGGAAGTGGAAGTAAAATGTACCTGTGCATGTGCAAAACACTGACATAAATGAACCTGCAGGTGCATTAATGGCAGCATCTTGTGCATGTGTGGGTGCATTTTACTTCCACTTCCGGTGAGAGGTAACACATGACTGGCCTGTTCTACCACGTGACCGGCCCACAGCCTGAAAGGTTTGGCCACCACTGCCTTAAAGTGTCCCAAGATTCCTTGTTGCCCATGTTGCAACAGACTAACAGAGGTAAGTCCCAGTTTGTTTGTTTGTTTGTTTTGAAAAGAATGAAGTTCAAAATCAGGGAGGTAACAGTGTTCTCTCCCTCCCTAAAAATACCCTCATATTTTGCTTTCGCTTTCCTCAATGCTCATTATTTCTACATCTCTTTGCCTAATAGCTACTGTTTTGTTTCACTGTTGTGGGTTACACTGCAATATATAATGAGATGCCCAAGAGGTATGGAAAAGTTACTTAATGAAGCACTACAATATATCTAGAATCCTGTAAAAGTATATCAATCTCCTGTGGCAGTGACGGTGAACCTTGGCACTCCAGCTGTTCTTGAACTTCAATTCCCAGAAGCCCTGTCAGCAGGAGTGCTGACTTGGACTTCTGGGAATTGAAGTCTAAGAACACCTGGAGTGCCAAGGTTCGCCATCACTGTCCTATGGACATTTAGTTGAGCATAAGACTCCTTTATCATAGCAAACCTGCAAGGCACATGAAAGTAGAATTAACCTTTAAAACAATTTTTTTCCTTGTTATCTGAAACATCCTCCCAGAATGCTACGATTCACAGCAAGCATAAGCTCAAGTTTTTATCCTCCATATCTTCTTTCTTTTCCCATCCCTTCCTTTCCTCAAGCTAGCTCTTAGTAAAGATCATCCCAGATGCCTTTGGAAGATAAATTAAAATATAAACTTCCCCACTTCCCTCTCAGAAGCCCAACAAGATTCATAACATCAGAGCTTGGGAAAGTTCCTTTCAGACTGGAATACCTAAAATCTCCCAAACAGCATTTATGTTGAAGTCCAAGGAAAGAACCTTTAACAAGCTTTGCATGATATTAAACTGCAAATATGGCAGATTCTAGAGCACATTAAAGACTAAATAATTTTAGTACTAAAATGTACTATACAGATATGTTGATCTAGCTATCATATGGTTTTTTTGTTCTGTTGCTCTCAACCACATTTATTTATAGGGCTTTGTTTATTTCAATGTTTTGTAGATTTCTCCATGAAATATAGCTTGTTTAGCTATAAACTCATTAGAAAGAGACTTTCTCCAAATGTTGTCATTTACTCAGGACCTGAGAGAAGATGATTTTAAAACCTTGCTCATTTCTTAGGAAATGGTTGGGTGAAACAGTAACTGGATCCAAGCCACTGCCCTGAATGTGGGTTAATTCATACAGATTTCTCATCTATGAAAGAGCCAACTGTGAATATTCATAAGAGTTTTGAAAAGGACAATTTCCTTTTCTTCTCATGATATCCTCTGTAAAAGTGTTGCTTTCTTTTCAGCACACCTGCATTATATCCTGCAGATCTATGACAACATTTCAGGATTTAAAGATTCTTCAGCAGAAAAATGTTCATTCCTGATTATCTATGCATCATATCTTATTGATGTATCCAAATGGAAATCTTGCTGGATACCTATGCAAAATCCAGGCAAGTAAGCTACTAGAAATGACCCAATTTGACCAAGCTTTTGAAGACGGGTACAATGCAGTCCAATTTATTGGGAACATGACATCTCATCTATTTTTAATAATCACTGAAAAGTTAGGCTATGTTAAATAATGTTCAGCATGGCACAAGGGCAGACCAAAGGAAATCTGTTCCATTATTTATAGCTAATTCCAACAGAACAAACCTTCAGTTGACTTCAGAATCTAAACTTCACAAGGCAACCTGACACAAAGGGGACTCAGACTTACTGGGGCACCTTCGCTGTTGCCAGGGTGGTAGCCCCAAGGCTAATGGTGAGTCATGGAGGGGACTGGAGATGGCATGGTATTTCCCTCATGGCTCCTTGGGATGTTAAGATGACAGCAGCAGGGAATTCTTCCCCCTGGCTTCTCATTGTCAAGGATGAGGGTTTCTTCTTCCTGTCTCAAGATTAGCTAGTGGAAACTTGTAAAAAAAAAAAGTTGCAGGCAGATGGACCAGAGAGCAAAAGGCTCCAATCCAGTCCACCTGCTTCAAATATAGATGGAGTTGGTGAGTACTTGAGCCAGTCTGCAGCTTGCTGGTTTTTATGCAAAGAATCATAGCAGTGGTGGCAGGTGAATGACAACTAGCAAGCAGTAAGCAAAGGGTAAGGAGTGAGAGGCAAGTGGTGAATAATGAGTGGCTGAGTGGGAGTTTTGATGCAATCTGTAGTTTGAAAGCATAACAGCATAATATTCACTTGCAATTCAGAAAAATTGGGATATGTTTAGTTCTATTAGAGTGTTTTCTCTTCACTTTAGCTTTTGGAATGCACATTAACTGATAGATGCAAAGACACATAAAATAGCATAGAAATTAAGTACATTGGTGTGATTCTTGTGTGCAGAAACATCCCTTACATCAGGGGTTCCCAAACTTTTTAAGCTGCAGGCCTGACCATGCCCCCTGAACAGCTGAGCAGGCCAGTCACATGGTTTACCCTGCTGTAAATGCTGCCATAAAACGTATCCATGGCTGAGCAGGCACAGGTGTGTTTATGGCTCTTGTAAATGCATCTGCTTCTGTGGCATTGCCATTGGCATCATGGGCCACATGAAATGGTGCCATGGTCCAGGGCCATAGGTTGTCCACCCCGCCTTACATATTCTTGACACTGCAGTAAAATAAATAAATGTTGTGTCGGAAATTACTTTAGTTGAAAGATTTTTGCTGGAGAAACTCCACTCAGGGAATGCCTGAATGAGGCTCCTTTCATGTCCCCAAGATCTATCGTGCAGCACTTGGGTATCGAAACCTGACCTTCCAGTCTCCAAGCTCAGCATCTTAATCACTAAGCCACCACAGTGCTGCATAATTTAAACCAAGAGACTTGTTCAGTAAAACTCTGCATACTCATTTCATATGGACCACAGCACCTCTGAGGTATAAAGACCTGTGACCCAGAAAAGTAATTTAAAACAGTCCTGGTTTGCTGAAGCTAGCTAGTGAGAACCGGGACACATCTAAGTTTTATGTTTGGGTACATGATCTAGTACCTTGTTGGCTGGCTTCAGCACATTATGTATATCTTGCATGGACAGGAGTAAAGTTCAGAATTTTGCATTAAATGCCACACCGGTCACTGCTAAAAAAAACCTGGATCCCATCATGATAGTAACAGACCACCTGCTCTCTTGAGGAAAGAAAAAAATATTTATCATTTTGTAGATTTTACAGGGATTAAAAATTTAAGCAGCATGGTGTTAGCAAACAATCAGACATTTTTGTACTAGTAATTGCTAATTGTATCGATACCAGACACTGTAAAACACAAAGAAAATGAAAACAAAAATTGCAAATTGAGCATAAATGTTGTAACTATTTCCAATGCAAGCGCGGCGCCAAAATGGCCGCGGCGCCCTTTGCGGGCCCCCCCACCGGACGAAGACATCCGGGTAGTTAGGGGGCATGGCCAGCACCCTTATATAAGGGGCAGCCACGAGGCAGCCGAGCTGCCATTTTGCGAAGCGACGGAGCGGAGAAGTTTTTCTCTCTTACCTCCGTCGCACTTGCCTTGCTCGGGGAAGCCTCTGGCTGCTGATTTTCTTGACTTTTAGGCTTCCCATTGTTAGCTGCTATGCCCTCGAAGAAGAAGGCGACTGCGAACGCGGCTCGTTCTGCGCGGAGGCACCAGACGGGTCGGAGGACCGCGGCTGCGCCTCCCCAGCAGCCTCCTTTGCCTGAGCCCACCGGGACCGGTGGGATGGGGTTAATTACCCCTTGGCCCGAGGTCTGCCTCTGGCACGGCCCATTCTGCGGGGCCTTCTTCCATGGGTTCGCAGCTTCCTGCGGGGGGTTTCAGCCATGGGGGGTGGCTGGGTTCCCTCCCCTGGCAGGGTACGCCCCCGGCCCTGCAGGGGCCGGGCCTGGGGTCGTGGCCGTATATGGGCCCCGGGGTCCAGGGACCTGGACCGGCGCCTGCACCCAGTGGGCCGGCTGGCCCTTTGCCCCCACTTGGCTTAGGGGGCTACGTTAGTGTTGAGGCCCTTCTGGCCCGCGTTGCGGCCCTCGAGGCATCCCTCGCGAGGGTTAGCCACCCGGGGGTGCCTTTTGGGGTGCAGGTTGATCCATTGTCTGCCGGTCAGCGGCAGGCGGCAGGACGGGTCGAGCTGCCCGAGGCGCGTGGGCCGGCTTCGGCCACTGCCTCGCAGCTCCCCACTCAACAGGCTGATGCTGGTCAGGCCCCGTCGATGAGCTCAATTGCGGTCGTGAGCTCCGAGGCCCCCAGCGGGCCGGAACCCCCGGTGGGGGCGGCCCGCGGGGGTGCTGCATGTGAGTATGCGGTTCAATCTAGTGCACCCACACACCTACCCACGTTGGGGGGGGGCATTCCAGTGGCCGTGGCCTCGCATGGGTGGTGCGACGGTTCAGTCGCCGATGTTCCACCCGGCGACTTCACCGCTCACCCAGGGCCCAGTTTTGGGTGGTACCTCTTATTCAGTTGGGAATGTGTTAGGGGTGGCTGGGTTGGTCCAGGCTCCTTTTCAGATCCCCGTGGTTCCCACTGTGCCGGTGTCAGCATTGCCGACAGCGGGGTATTCCTTGCCCCTGGGGGACCATTTGGCCCAGGCCACCAAAGAGAAGATCTGGTGTGGGGAGTATGTCGACATCTTCTCCCTTCTTAACAGAGAGCCCACCAAAGAGGAGAGGGAGGGGCAGGATGAGAAGGATAAGGAACAGGCGTGTCGTCGTAAGCCGCCACGTACGTGGGCCAATTGGTTGCCGGCGTACCTTATATACATGGCGGTCTACCTCAGGGCCCGGCCGGATTTGGCAATTCCGATGGTCCAGTATTTGGACACCATTTACCAGGCGATGGTCGACTTCCCGGGCCCGTCATGGTTGGCTTACGACGAGGAATTCCGTATGCGGATTCCCCTGCACTCTGAGATGAGGTGGGATGAGCCCTGCCAGAAGCTGTGGCTTCTGTATATGACTCCCACACGCCCTGCGCCTGGGGACAGATACCATTGTGGACATGCGGTCCAGCGAGCGGCCCCAGCACAGACACCCCGCCAGGTGGCGGGGCAGGGGGTTCCAGCCCGCCTGCTGTGCTGGACTTTCTCGTCCAATGGTTCCTGCAGTAGGAAGAATTGCCGGTACAGGCATGAGTGTCCCTCTTGCGCTGGCCCCCATGCGGCCTCCGCCTGCCACAGGCCTGGAGGGGTGCGGGGCAAAGGTAGGGGCGGACAAGGGGCTGGCAAGACTGCCGCAGAGGGAGCTGGTCCAACGAAAGGCCCCCTCCCCAATTAATGTGTACATGCTGGAGCATTGGCTTGCATCGTACCCGAGGGGGGCAGATGCGGTTTACCTGCTTCAAGGTTTTCGACGGGGGTTCCGTATTCCTTTCCAGGGTGATAGGTCCCCCCAAGATGCCCCCAACCTTTTGTCCCTTAAGCCGAGGGAGGAGGTGGCTGCCGCTAGCATTTCTAAGGAGGTTGATGCGGGCAGGGTCGCTGGCCCTTTCCCTGCACCCCCGTTCCCCAACCTTAAAGTGTCACCCTTGGGCTTGGTGCCCAAGAAGTCACCGGGCGAGTTCCGCCTGATCCATCACTTGTCCTACCCAGCCGGCCGATCGGTCAATGATGCTATCCTTTATGACCTTTGCTCGGTCAGGTATACATCTTTTGACCAAGCGCTGCGCATGGTGCACTCATGTGGCCCAGGTGCGCTGTTGGCTAAGTGCGACATTAAGTCTGCCTTTCGCCTCCTGCCGGTTCACCCGGGTGACTTTGAGTTGCTGGGTTTTAAGTTCAGGGGTGAATATTATTTCGATAAGGCCATGCCTTTTGGCTGTTCCATATCGTGCTCGGCCTTCGAGTGTTTTAGCACCTTCCTACAGTGGGCTTTTGTCCGCAGGTCAGGGTCCCGGTCTGTAGCCCATTACCTGGATGATTTTTTATTCGGGGGTGAACGGGGCTGGGACACGTGCACACGTCTCCTCAACACATTTCAGACGCTAATGGAGGAACTGGGTGTCCCTTTAGCGCCCGAAAAGACCGAGGGCCCATCTGCACAGCTAGTCTTCCTGGGGGTGGAGATTGACACGGTAGCGCAGGCTTCTAGGTTACCAGGGGATAAGGTGTCAAGGATAGTGGCCCTTATCTCGGACTTGCTTGCTAAACGCAAGGCATCACTGCGGGACCTGCAGGTGTTGCATGGTCATCTCAATTTTGCTTGCAGGGTGGTCACACCGGGCAGGGCATTTGCCCGGCGCTTGTGCGACGCAATGACAGGCTTGTCCAGGCCCCACCATAGGGTCAGACTAACCCAGGGCATTAAGGCAGATATGCTTATCTGGCTCCAGTTCCTGAAGGAGTTCAATGGGGTGTCATTTTGGAGGTCTGACCTTCTGGCTTCCCCTCGTTTCCAGATACAGTCTGATGCCTCTGGGTCCCTGGGTTATGGGATGTACTTCAATGGGAAGTGGGCCTATGGTGGGTGGCCACCAGCCTGGTCAGGTACGGGGCGCCTGCGGGACCTCACGTACCTGGAATTTTTTCCCATCCTGGGGGCCTTGATGCTATGGGGTGATGAGTGGGCCAACTCGGTCGTTCATTTCTGGTGTGACAATGCGGCCGTTGTCCACATTGTCAACTCACAGACTTCCAAATCACCCAGGGTGATGGACCTGGTGCGCCAGTTTGTATTGCGCAGCCTGCACCTTAATGTACTGTTCCGGGCCAGGCATGTCCCGGGGGTCAATAATGATATCGCTGACTCTTTGTCCCGCCTGCAGATCTCCCGGTTCCGCGCCTTGGCCCCGGATACAGAGGAATTTCCCTCGCCGCTCCTGGACGAGATATGGACCTTTGGCAAGGAGAGGTGAACCGGGCGATCGGCATGTCGCTAGCGCCACGCATGCGTAAGGCGTATCAACACGCATTCAATTCTTTCAGGGCGTTCTGTGCCCAATTCCGGCTGCCAGATACCTGGCCTATCCCGGTGGCCCATATACTTCAATTCATGGTTGACCTGCATTCCCAGGGCCTTGCACCTTGAACCATAGCATCCAGGCTGTCAGCGCTGGCTTTTATGGCCAAAGTAGGCGGACATGCGGACAGTACCGCTGACTTCCGTGTGAGACACGTTTTGGATGGGTGGGTGCGGGAGCGTGGGCGTAGCCCGGATGACCGCCACCCAATTTCCCCAGGGGTTCTTACCCAACTGGCACGGGGCTGGCAGGACCTATGTTTTGATAGTTATGAGGCAGCCTTGTTTCATGCGGCTACAACGGTGGCCTTTTTTGGAGCGCTCCGCATCAGCGAGTTTGTGATGCTGTCTAAGGCGGATGCTAGTCGTAGGGCACTGGAACTCGAAGATGTCTATGTGGCCAAAGACTGGGCTCAGTTGAGGATACGCTGCTCTAAGACGGATCAGCATGGCGAAGGCAGTGGAATAAGACTGCTACGGTGTTCTTTGGCAGACATCTGTCCGGTTGGTGCCCTACAGGAGTTCCTTGCACTGCGTGGCACGCACCATGGCCCATTTTTTCTGTCACCTAGATGGGTCTCCCCTTAATAAATTTCAATTTTGGAGGGTGCTGGTAGGCACTAGCCAGTGTTGGCCTCCCTGGGGCTCGTTGCGGCACCCATTCATTTCGGATAGGGGTGCCTTCTACTGCAGCTGTTTTTGGGTACTCCGGGGCTGACATACGCCGCATGGGAGGGTGGGGATCACAATGTTTTCAGTTTGTGTTCACCTCTTCAACCGTGAGTACCAGTTTAGTCACTGCACTGTTTCTCCCCCCTTTTTTTTCCTTGACAGACCATGGGTGTCGTATTACACTGGTGACAGTGTGCCTGGTGGGCCATAGCCATGTGCACAGGGCAGCGCGTTACGCTGCACAGGGCAGCGCGTTATGCTGCACAGGGCAGCGCGTTACGCTGCACAGGGCAGCGCGTTACGCTGCATAGGGCAGCGCGTTACGCTGCGGCGACAGAGTGGGGACCCCGACTGGGACTGGGTGCATCCGCACGTCTCAGGTGGTATGGTAAACGCGGCATGTTATGGCGGGAACTGTTGCCATTCCTTTTCTACATCAGGGATGCTGACTCGCCGGATGTCCTGGTTATGTACCTTGGGGGCGATGGCTTAGGGCGGGTCACTGGCCTATCGCGGAAGCTTGCGATTTGCAGTGACCTGCCCCACTCACGTTATGTGTGGCCTGCCTCAACCCTCAATTGGTCGGACACGTTACCGCGGTACGCTTACAGGGGGGCGTGCGGCCTCGAGGCTCTTGGCCGAGCCGATGCTCCGTGAACGGGGCTATTGCCCGGTTCCTTTTCGACAAAGGTGGGGGACGCATCATTCGCCTCCCCGACATCAGTCTGCAAAATTACAAGCTTTTACTCAGGGGATGGGGCCCATCTGTCGCAGGGAGGTATGGACCTCTTGTTAGTGGACTGGCGAGCAGGCCTGTTGACCGAGCTGACGGTCTTGGGGGGGCGGTGAGTCTTCTGGGAAGCCTCCCCATGTGGCGGGTAGCACTGGTAAGGTAAACATTTATGACCCACAGGTATCCGGCAGGTTCGCAATTGACTGGACAACACTAGACAGGTATTAGTTGGTTAAACGTTGTCCGTTCAACGACGAACCAGGCGACGGGGTGATGGCTACAGCTAGACAGCATGCATCACTCCGTGATTTTACGGATACGCGTCAGAGGGTGGGGTCATTAGTTAGATATTGACTACGGTCAACAATTTGTTTGTTGTCAACAAACAAATAGATACAAATAGATACATTGTAACAATTGCCGTTGGCAATTTTGGGTGGTACCTTACCAGTGTTACTTCGGCCTGCTTGCCTTAAGAATTATAATTGGTCAATTACCAATAGAAGTTTATAATTCGGACTAGGGCATGAATCAATAAATGTGGCCCAATGCCGTTATCCACTTTCATTGGTGTCTGAGTCCTTTATTGGGGGGTGCGCCTGAAATGCAAGCGCGGCGCCAAAATGGACGACGCGCTCTTTGTGGGGCCCCCCCACCGGACGAAGACATCCGGGTAGTTAGGGGGCGTGGCCAGCACCCTTATATAAGGGGCGGCCACGAGGCAGCCGAGCTGCCATTTTGCGAAGCGACAGAGCGGAGAAGTTTTTCCCCTCCACCCCCTCCCTAGTTAACAGTGTGATATTTTGGTCGCTTCGGGGCCGCATGGGAATTTTTGGCTGGGACTCACAATTGGCTCTTGGGTCCTGGTTTTTTCGCCCATCCCACACTGTTGCTATGGTTTGATATAGGGGTTTTTCTGTTGCTGCTGTTGACTTTGGTCACATGGGCGGGTAGCACTGGTAAGGTAAACATTTATGACCCACAGGTATCCGGCAGGTTCGCAATTGACTGGACAACACTAGACAGGTATAAGTTGGTTAAACGTTGTCCGGTCAACGACGAACCAGGCGACGGGGTGATGGCTACAGCTAGACAGCATGCATCACCCCGTGATTTTACGGATACGCGTCAGAGGGTGGGGTCATTAGTTAGATATTGACTACGGTCAACAATTTGTTTGTTGTCAACAAACAAATAGATACAAATAGATACATTGTAACAATTGCCGTTGGCAATTTTGGGTGGTACCTTACCAGTGTTACTTCGGCCTGCTTGCCTTAAGAATTATAATTGGTCAATTACCAATAGAAATTTATAATTCGGACTAGGGCATGAATCAATAAATGTGGCCCAATGCCGTTATCCACTTTCATTGGTGTCTGAGTCCTTTATTGGGGGGTGCGCCTGCAATGCAAACGCGGCGCCAAAATGGCCGACGCGCCCTTTGCGGGCCCCCCCACCGGACGAAGACATCCGGGTAGTTAGGGGGTGTGGCCAGCACCCTTATATAAGGGGCGGCCACGAGGCAGCCGAGCTGCCATTTTGCGAAGCGACGGAGCGGAGAAGTTTTTCCCCTCCACCCACTCCCTAGTTAACAGTGTGATATTTTGGTCGCTTCGGGGCCGGGTGGGAATTTTTGGCTGGGACTCACAGTTGGCTCTTGGGTCCTGGTTTTTTCGCCCATCCCACACTGTTGCTATGGTTTGATATAGGGGTTTTTCTGTTGCTGCTGTTGACTTTGGTCACATGGGCGGGTAGCACTGGTAAGGTAAACATTTATGACCCACAGGTATCCGGCAGGTTCGCAATTGACTGGACAACACTAGACAGGTATAAGTTGGTTAAACGTTGTCCGGTCAACGATGAACCAGGCGACGGGGTGATGGCTACAGCTAGACAGCATGCATCATCCCGTGATTTTACGGATACGCGTCAGAGGGTGGGGTCATTAGTTAGATATTGACTACGGTCAACAATTTGTTTGTTGTCAACAAACAAATTGGTACAAATAGATACATTGTAACAATTGCCGTTGGCAATTTTGGGTGGTACCTTACCAGTGTTACTTCGGCCTGCTTGGCTTAAGAATTATAATTGGTCAATTACCAATAGAAATTTATAATTCGGACTAGGGCATGAATCAATAAATGTGGCCCAATGCCGTTATCCACTTTCATTGGTGTCTGAGTCCTTTATTGGGGGGTGCGCCTGCAAAATATAAGCTTCTGTACTGTAGCAATGGTGGTGTATCTTCCTATTGTTTAAATACACACGAAGCTCAGATGATCATGTTGCTGGCCAGATGGAGCTCTGCTCAAGGAAAAAGCAGCAAATTAGAATGTGTAGCTCTCCGTCAGGTGTCGGAAGACGTTCATGGCATGTATGACCTCTGCTTCATGTATGCTTGAGAGTTACAAGAACAGAGGCAGATGGGCAACTCTGCACTATTTAAGTCTGCAATTCCTAATGGTTAAGCATGGATAATCAGATTTTGTATTCCCATACAACTGAACAACATAAAATGGATGGGGCACTTTAGATATACTGTGCTTTGGCAGCCCCCCACCCCCACCCCTTAGGTTTAGGAATAAACTTCATTTGTTAAAATTGGGCCTGCTCTACAATCTGCAGTAATTTGGATTAGAGGGTCTGTGAGAGAAGGAATAATTTGAAGAACTGTCAGTGAAGCCAAAACATGTCCCCAAATAATTTCCAAAATTTCCAGCTTTTTCCCAGGAATAGAAAACAGCATTGTCAATGCCATACCTCATTTCAGGTAAGATACGTTCTGTCTGTTGGCACCGCATTTACGCATCACTCCAGATCTATTCTCAGAAGAACTCTGACTGGAGTCTTGGCAGCAGGAGATTACCTAAGGAATATATACATCAGGTTTCCCTTCTACCTTTAGGACTTACTGTATTGCTTTAATATAGTATATTTCCTGTACTTCCTAGCACTTAAAGGACTAGCTGCATCCAGTGGTGGACTGCAAAAAAATTACTACAACACTGTGGGTGTGTCCTACTATGTGGGCATGGCCTACTCTGTGGGTGTGACCAGATGACTGGGTGGATGTGACCATGTGACTCGGTGGACATGACCAGATGTTGGAAATGTGACTTGCTGGGTGTGGCCAGGTGACTTAGTGGGCAATCTAGTCATGCTTGCCACATTACCATGAAAATGTCTACAAACACAGACAGCACTGGTTCTTTGGCTGTAAATGGAAATGAGCACTGCACCCTAGAGTCGGATATGACTGGCTTTTGAGCAAGGGTGACCTTTACCTTTACTAACCACTTGCAACTAAACAGGGCCAAACTTCATAGCAAATTAGAATACCAATCATGGATCTTCTGTTGTTAGGTAAAAGTAAAGGTTGCCCTTGTTCAAAAGCCAGTCATATCCAACTCTAGGGTTCAGTGCTTATCTTTGTTTATAGCCAAAGAGCCAGTGCTGTTTCCTATGGTCATGTGGCAGGCATTACCAGACGCTGGAGCACATGGAACACTGTTAAACTTCCCAATGATGTGGTCCCTATTTATCTACTTGCAATTTCTTGCTTTCAAACTGCTAGGTTGGCAGGAGCTGGGACAGAGACGAGCTGTCATGCTGTACCCAAAATTGAACTCCAACTTTCCAGTCAGCGAGTTCAGTGTCTCAACCATTGAAGTCTCCCCACACACACACACACAATATCCTTCTTCCCCACACCATCCCTTTCTCCACCTGCACATAAGTGCATGCACACGCGCACACACTCCATCCTTCTCCACACACACACACCATCCCCCACACTCCATCCCTACACACACATCATCATCATCCCTACACACACACTCCATCCCTCTTCCCCTCCATCCCTCTCCCCCACCCACACCACCCCTCTCTCCACACGCATGCACACACACATGCACACACACACACTCCATCCCTACACACACCATACCTCTCTCCACACACACACACACACACACACACACACACACACTATCCCTCCACCCCCCCACCATCTCCCACACACTCCACCCCCCCACAACACACCATACCTACACACACCAACTCTCTCCACACACAATCCCTCTGCACACACAAACACACACACACACACACACACACACACACACTATCCCTCCACCCCCCACCCACACACAATCTCCCACACACTCCACCCCCCCACAACGCACCATACCTACACACACCAACTCTCTCCACACACAATCCCTCTGCACACACAAACACACACACACACACACTCCATCCCTACACACACACACACACACACACACACCATCCCTCCCACACACACACTCCACCCCACACACATCATCCCTCTCCACACACACACTCCATCCCTCTCCTCACACTCACACTCACTCACTCTCTCAGACAGACAGACAGACAGACACACACACACACACGCACACACGCACAAGGTGAGAGACTTACCCAGAAGGGGCAGGAGGTGGGGCGCTTTGGTGGCAAAAAGAGCACCTGGATGGTGTTGACAGCAGCAGGTCCCTGCAGGTCGCAGCTGCAGCTCCTCCTCCTCCCCACTTCCGGGACAATGGTGCCAGTGGAGGCTTGGAGGCAAAAGGAGTGCCCGGGCAGTGGCACGTCCCTGCCAGGCCCAGCCGTGGATGCTCCTCCTCCTCCTCTCTGGCCCCAGGACAACGGCAGAGGCTGAGAGGCAAAAGGAGTGCCGGACTGCAGCGGAGGCAGCAGTGTGTCCCTGCTGGGCCCAGCTGTGGCTCCTCCTCCTCCTCCCCACCCCTGGGACAATGGCAGAGGCTTGGAGGCAAAAGGAGCACCCGGGCAGTGGTAGTGGCAGCACATCCCTGCTGGGCCCAGCTACAGCTGCTCTTCTTCTTCCTCCTCGTCCTCCCTGCCCCAGGACAATGGTGGAAGCTCAGAGGCAAAAGGAGCACCCAGGTGGCAGTGGCAGCAGCGTGTCCCTGCTGGGCCCAGCCACGGCTGCTCTTCCTCCTCCCCGCCCCGGGAGGCTTGGAGGCAAAAGCAGCCCCCAGGCAGCAGTGGCAGCAGTGCGTCCCTGCTGGGCACAGCCACAGCTGCTCTTCCTCTTCCTCCACCCCATCCCCCGGGAGGAGAGCTGGGCAGGATGGGGAGATGGGCAGGGTGGGGTGTGGTGGGGAAATAGGTGTAGCCAGCCGGTTTTACTACCAGTTCACCCAAACTGGTTCATACTGGCTGGAGCCCACCTCTGGCTGCATCTCTACCAATAAGGGCAAGCATTATTAGAGTACTTGGTGTCCCTCTGGGTGCAGAGCCTCACACCAAGGCAAATGAGCATCCATTTGGCTGCAATTTCCCTCTTTGGTCAGGTTAAGGCTCCCAAGATCCCTGTGGTCACCCCACATTAGACAGGTGATAGTGGGGTGGGAAAGAGCTATCCTATGAGTGCCAGACAGCAGAAATCCATCCTATGTGCCTTAATGGCCTGAGTCAATACAGTATGCTAGTCCACAGAATATGCTGGTACGAGGTGTCTTTGTTTAGGGCAGTGTACACACGCCATTTTTCAGAGCATTTAGACCTGGGGGGCTGGTTGTAAGGTCCAGGAGCAATGTTTTGAGATAGGTGATGTGCAGGTTGGACCTTTCCTTTGTGGACAGTGCCTTGGTGTTGTGATAGTGATCCTCTATGACTAATCAGCTAGACCAGGGATTCATTATTTAGCTCTGGCCCATTGGGGAAAGCATCCTCACCCTGTTCACACAGTCAAAGCCACCCCATTCCTTTCAAACTGAAACATCCACTGAGGCAGCCAATTTGGACATGCCTTCCTGCCATATAAAGCAGCTCTCTTTCAGTTATGTGAACAGGTTGCACCAGGTATGACTCATGGGCCACAGCATTGTCCACAACATGCTGCATCCAGTGGCTGAGGAAAACATCCTGGTTTAGCCAAGGAGACATGCATCATATGGCTGGGGTGTAGGTGCATCTGCTGGAGCCAACCTATGCCCTTTTCATGGTGATGGCACAAGTAGTAAGGACATGATGTTATTCAGTTCCATCATGGGGGAAGTGAAGTGCTGGTATCCAGGGGACTGAACCTAACCTTTCCCATGAAGGCAAGCTCAAAACTGATCCATTGTTTCTACCTCACTGTCCAGATTATGTGGTCAGATTTGCTCAGGAGGCATGTATAGCGCAGAGCTGGGAAGCCATGGAAAGTGGACATCACAAAGCAAAAGGTGACCAGTTAGCCAGGTAGTGTTGTTGAGGGATGGAAGTTGGCTTAAGCAGGCAGATACATCAATTGTTATGGGTGTCATTATTATGTAAAAGAAGCAATATAATTTAGTCATACTTCCACTATGAGGAAAAATAAATAATTATAAGTAACTCATTTTATTCAGTATCAGTATTCTCTCCAGTCAAGGTCTCCCCAAATTGCATGTGCTGCCCTCTACAGGCAATTCAGTACAGGCAATGGCAGTACTGAATTCAGTATCAAAGGCCAATGAAGCTCTATTTCTTTCACCTTAGGGTGCCATTCTATCAACTTTCAAAGTAAATTACACTGAATTCTGGTGAGTCCACCTGATCCTTCAGAAGACATGTGGAAGTCTTTTTGGAAGGAGAAATAGCAGTGACCAGGTCCCAGAGAGACCTACAAACAGCTGAGAAACTCCAAGAATATTGTCATTCACAGTTCTGGCTGGCAGCCAAATGAATATATTATTCATTAGGCAGACATTTACACAGCTTTGAAGCAAAGCAAATGGCCTGTGGGAATAATTATGCATCCTTAAAACTGCAATGTGTCAAGTATCCTTCAGTTTGCTCCTTCTCTAATTGGTGAAACAATAGGTGGTGGAAAGACAGTTGGATACATTTCTCATCTTTTTAGAAAGAGGCAGATGGGAAGAGTAATTTTGCTTCCCCACCTTCTCTTTTTGTAACATGTGGGACTTACTTTTGCAATACATAATCTATTTTCTGATGGCCATGTGAGAACACGTCTGGCATAGTTCTGTTTATTCAGCACTTGGCTAGGTAACCCTTCTCTTTGTTGAGATTTTTTTAGAGATATGGCCTGTAACATTTTGTTGCTTGAGGCAGAAAACTGCAATGCCATTTTCCATGTGGATACATGTAATACCAATCTGGTTGTCTGTCCATCCATCTGTCAATCTGTCCATCTGCCCCTCATTCTAAACACAACTGCAACGGAAGGCTTACCTTCTACCTTCACTAGTAGTGTGTTGGAAAGTTCTCCTAATGTTTAACCAATATCTTGTTTTCACCCATTGAAGCCAACTGGTTTACTCCTGCCCTTAGTTGATTCCATCTCTGTTAATTTGCTAAGTGATTACTGTGACAAGATCTGTGGAAACATTTTAAAATATTTCTTCTTGAAAAGTTTTACCATATTCAAAACATTCACAAAAGCTAATTTGGAAGTACACTGTATGGCAAAATCATGGCCCTCTTCTGAAAAATGAAATTGTATTTTCATTGCATTGCAACCAAGTATACACACATAAACTTATAAATACATGTACTGGTGTTGATTACTCACTTATAGGGGTGAATCAAAAATACTAAGGGCAGCAAATACTCAAATCAAGTTCAGTTCAGACATTGTCTTGTCTTGTCCACTGTTTAGAAGTGTGCAAACTCAAACAAGCATGGCAATTGTTTTATATATTCAAATATTCAATATCGATTTGTCATCACTTTTTAGTGCAATTCAACTGAACTCCAAAATCTTCTACAGTATCCTTTGCCTTCTGTTTCCATCTCTGGTTGAAGAGCTTTAAAATTGGTGCATCCCATTGTTTTGGGGGTCTTCCTAGTGGTCTTTTGTGGTCTCTTGGTATCCAGTCTGTAAGCCCACAGGTCCATCTGTTATCTTTTTGGCGGGTGATATGGCCTGCCCATCTTCTTTTTGCTACATATAATTCATCAACTAAATCACACAGTCCAGTTCTTTGGCGTAATTCCTTTTTGCTGAACTTATCCCTGATTGTTACTCTGCACATCTATCTTTCCATTGCTTTTTTGGTTACCACCAGTTTTTCTTCCTCTGATTTTTTTATTGCCCACATTTCAGATTCATACAACATTGCTGTTAACACTGTCATATCGAGTAAGTTTGCCCTGATATTCATCAGCAGACTGTCATCTTTTAGCACTGCTTGGTTTGTATTAATGGCAATCCAAGCTGCTTTGAATCTTCTTATCCACTCACGACGTGGTATGTTAGTAAAGGTAAAGGTTTCCCTTGCTCGAAAGCTAGTTGTATCCGACTCTAGGGTGCAGTGTTCATCTCTGTTTCTAAGCCGAAGAGCCCAGTGCTGTCTGCTTCTGCAGACATTTCCGTGGTCATGTGGCAGGCATGACTAGACACCGGAGCACACGGAATGCTGTTTACCTTCCCACCGAAGTGGTCCCTATTTATCTACTTGCAATTTCTTGCTTTCAAACTGCTAGGTTGGCAGGAGCTGGGACGAAGACGGGAGCTCATTCCGTCCTGCAGTACTCGGGAATCAAACTGCTGACCTTCTGCTTCCCAGTCAGATTCTTACCTACTTGAGCCACTGCAGTCACCGTGGTATGTTACATTGTTGGATTTGCTAACCGAGGTAGACATAATCAGCTACTTTTTCAATCTTAGTTCCATTTATGGTGATGGAACTCCAAGTACATTGGCCGTTTCTCATCCATTTTATTTTTGTTAAATTCATCTCCAACCCAACATGTTTAGAAGAGTTCACCAACTGCTGGAGATTATATATAGGTTGTCGGCACTGTTTGAAAAAAGGACGCAGTCATCAGCAAACAGAAGATGGGTCAGTCTCTCTCCGTCAACCTTAATACTGCCTTTAAATTTGATTTTATGAAAGAGACTTTCCAAAGTTATCACAAAAAGCTTTGATGATATTGTGTCTCCTTGACAAACACCCTTATTGATTGTAATATGACATATTTCAGATAGCAGTTTTATATCAGTAGTGCACCCCATACTAATGCTTCTTATGACATTGACACAGGTTGGATTTATCCCGGCTTCATGTAATGTGTTGAGAGTAGCATTTGTCTCCACTGAGTCGAATGCCTTTCAGTAATCAACAAATGCAAGGCATAATGGCACCCTATATTCTCTGATTTTTTCTAGTAATTATCTGACTGCATGGATGTGGTCAAGAGTGGAATAGCCTCTTCTAAAGCCTGTTTGTTCTCTGCTGAATGTCTTTGAATATTCTTTGCAGAAGAATTCTAGTAAACAATTTATAAAGTTGAAAAAGGAGAGCGATGAGACAATAATTTCCCAGATTTTCTGTATCTCCTTTCTTCATAAATAGCATGGTTTCAAATGTCATCCAAACTCGGGGCAATCTAGCAGTTTGCAAGTAATTTGTAAAGCATTCAGCAAGTGCCCTATGGAGTGTGTGACCTCCTACCTTTAAATGCTCAGCTGTCATTCCATCTTTCCTGGGGCATTTGTTTGATTTTGTCTTTCTTATAGCCGCATCCACTTCACTGCATGCTACTGACAGAATTTCTTCTGATTTGGCAAGTGAGGCAATTTCGCTTACTTGTACTTTGGAAGCATATAGATTGTTATAGAAATCTTCACGTATCTGATTCATTTCCAGCCCACCTGTCACTCACATTCCATCTTTATTTTTAAATGCAACTGGTAATTTCCTTTTTAATTGCAACTCCTCTTCTGCTTTCTTCAGACTTTCCCTTTTTTCTGCAGTCTCTCGTAGCCATGCCGTAGTTTGCTTTCAGGCTTTTACAGATCTCTTTGCAGAGTTCTTTGTACTTTTCTCCATCCATCTTGCCTTCTGCTCTTTGCTGGGCTCTGGTTGCTATCAGGTGTTTTGTGCCTTGCTGGATCCTTCTGACTTTTGTTGGAAGGATGGGTTCACTTGAAAGATTGATTACTTTTTTATTCTTTTCACCAATTTTTCATAATAGAAAAGCGTAGATGTGGATGAAGATTATGAAAAGTTGGTTGTGAAAAAGTTTATATCTTGCCTTAATGTAAAATAAAATGTTCAGCTCTGCTCTGCTTGAGGCTGAAAATAACACTATACATATTAAATAATAAATTTCATGTTAGAAATTACTCTGGGTTTAAAGGATTTTTGCTGGAGAAACTCCACTCAGAGGATGCCCAAAAAAGGCTTATTTCATGTCCCCAAGATCTGTCATGCAGCACTCAGATATCAAACCCTGACCTTCCAGTCTTCAAGCTCAACATCTTAACCATTAAGCCACCACAGTGCTGCCACTGTACATATTAATCTGTATAGTAAAAATGACTGTCCAATTATTCTAGTTGATTCCACTTTCTTTCATAAAATGGAAAAACATATAACTATTGCCTTATTTCCAGTTGGCAGACTACATATGTGAAGAGTTTGATTTTATGAACATCCTCCCTTCCTCACTTCCATATCTGGTTCTTGCCCAGATTTGTTGCATGTCTATTTTCTTTAAATATCTTCTCTTTTCTTTGCTTGTCCTCCCCTATGTATGCTCAGTTTGTATGCATGTTTTAAACCACACGCATGACTTAAATGTATCCCCCATATGATAAGCCTGTTTACACACTATTTCTGTTCATTTAGAGAAGTGAGAGCTTCTCAAATGTACATCTTTTAAGAAATAAAGTCCAAAGTCATCCATCAACACAAATATTAAAAGTAAAGGCAAAGGTTTCCCTTGCTCAAAAACCAGTTGTATCTGACTCTATGGTTCAGTGCTCAACTCTATTTCAAATCTGAAGAGCCAGCACTGTCTGCTTCTGACAGGCATGACTAGACACCAGAGTGCATGGAATGCTGTTTACCTTCCCACTGAAGTGGTCTCTATTTATCTACTTGCAATTTCTTGCTTTCAAACTACTAGGTTGGCAGGAGCTGGGACAGAGACGGGAGTGGGAGCTCACTCCATCCTGCAGTACTCAGGAATCGAACTGCTGACCTCCCACCTTCCAGTCAGCGTCATTTTCACACAGTTTGGGAATTGTGGACTGACACGAGGATCTTAAAAAAATACTAAATTCTTCACTTTTTCCTATTGTGAACTAAAACACACAAAGTTTGAGTACAGTCCTAATAGACCCAGGCACGTGCTGGTATATTGGGCAATTGGGCTTTGTCCCACCTGAGGCACCAATAGCAATGTATGGGATTCCCCCAACCCCCCCAATAGGTTCCCGTACCACTCCCTGCCCAGTGCCTTCCCATGCATACCCCTGAATATACCTAGTTATGCTACCATAATCCTCATTGAATTCATATTAAATTCAGAGAAGGCTAAAAATCACAGTGTGACATGGAAAGGAATTCTGCAGAAGAGATATACATAGATTACACTCTTATAGAGGCCACCACCATTACCAAGCTGTCCTCCCCTAGGCAAATTACATTGCTCACAGACAAGAAGTGAAGAAAGAATGGAAAGGTGGACAACTGGAAGGAGAAACAAACAAGAATGACAGTAAACAACCAAATTAATAGAGAGAGAAGGGGACAAAGGGAGGTAAAATCCCTATAAATGTTTGGATAATGATGTTGAAGTTATCCCCAAAGTTGGCTTATTAAGGAAAACTGAGTAAATAAATAGAATATGGCTTCTTTGTATTTTGCTTGTTTTTCAAATGTTATAATTTTAAAGAGCCCCAGAAAATCCTACCATTAAAATAATAGCATGTATGTAGGTGCAGCAGTGTGTACCCTGAACATAATTCCAAAGCTTCTGCATGGTAAAAAAGAGTCTTTTCATTTGAGCACCTGGTTTCCTTGGCTGGGTGACTGTCAAATCCATTTGTTTTATGGGATTTGCAAATTTGACTTTCCTTGACAGACTTTGATCCTTCATGCCAAGGTTCAGGCTACAAGATATGTTTTGTGGTAAGCAGTAAAGGGAAAATTCTGCCACTAACTGTTTTGTTCAGAAGCCTTCAGCTGTGACATTGATCAACCTTTGTTTCAAAGAGATTTAACCCTGCTGTAGAAATGTGTTTTAGACATTATTAAAAATAAGAAGATTTGTGCAAGGCATTGAACTGCACAGAGGAGACAGCATGTGTGAAGAAACTGCCCCTCATGGGTTAACTCTAGGTAAAAGAAGTAAAAGAGGGAAAGAAACTAGACAGCTTCAGAGGTGCAAACTATCTGGTCATATGGGAGTTAGGATACTGCCTTTTCCTCCTTCCGAAGGCAGGCATTGAGGAAATTTCAACACTTGGATGGTGATTAATGAGGGACACCTGGGTTAGAATGAGGTGGCCAGACAATGAGGCTGTATTCAGGGAAAAATGTCCTGCAGCTTTGGCACCCCCTGTCTTGCCTTGCAGGCTGGCTAAGACTGATGGGCTCAAATTCTTTTAGTATCTCAGAGACAATAAGCACTTAGTGGGTGAAGAAACAAAGCTTTATTAGACAGGTTTCTAAGTAAAACATAACAGGTAGAGCAAGAAATAAGATCAAGAATACAAACAAACCATATTTACCTAGTATGGATTCCGTCTGTCTCTTCTCTATTCACCTGGGAGCCCGATTAGGTAGCAGGGATGCTTCTGGCACATCTGATTTTCAGAGAGCTCCTAAGTCTGGGGGCTAAGTCCCTCTTCTTTATAACCTAGCAGCTAAAGTGCTATCTCATCTTCTTTGACTCTATCCCCCCCCCCCACACCTCACTCAGAGGATGTTGAAATGCAACATTGGGCATCTGGCCTGGGCTAATTGGTGTAACATCAGGTGGGTAACATCAGTTCATTACTGGCCATTATCAGCCAGGAATACAGAGAGGCCGCTGTGGCGCTGGGTGCCGGGACCCTCTACCACCGCCGGCATCCTGGGCCCTGCCCCGGGCCAGGGCATAAAAGGCCGCTATGGCAGTGCATGGCAGGACTTCGCCACCGCCGCCTTTGGATTTGTCTGTGGCCAGAGTGGAGAGGTTGTTCTACTTTTGTATTGTTGTACTGTTTTATATTATGATATGTGCATTGTAGGATGAATATAGTATAATTATTGTTTATATTGTATATTGTGTTTACTAATGTGTAGTTTTGTAGATTGAATTTTGTATATTGTATATTTGTTTTGTATATTGTTGATTTATGTTGTGATTTTTTTGAGCCACCCTGAGTCAGCGTATGCTGAGTGGGTGGCATACAAATTGAAAAAATCAAATCAATACATGAAAGGCTCACTGTGACCTGCCTTATTCCTTCCTTATTTAGTTAAGGACTTTCTATTCATTATGACGACGTCTAAGAGGTGACCTGATTGAAGTTTATAAAATCATGCACGGTGTGGACAAAGTAGATAAGGAAAAACTGTTTTCCCTATCGCACAACACTAGAACTAGGGGACACTCCATGAAACTTTTGGGTACTAGTTCTCAAACAAATAAGAGAAAGTACTTTTTCACCCAGAAGGATTACTGGCCTATGGAACTCCCTGCCAGAAGAAGTGGTGACAGCTGTCAGTCTTGACAGCTTTAAGAAAGGATTAGACAAGTTCATGGAGGACAAGAGTATCAATGGCTATAATTATGGATACTTAAGTTCAACCTCCAGGTTGGAGAGATAGGCAGGATATCTCTCAATATCATTTCCAGGGAATCCTAAGCAGGTGAAGGCATCTGCTTGGGAATACCCTGAAGGAAATGGTGAGCCACTGTGTGAGACAGAATGCTGGACTGGATGGGCTGTGGCCTATTTCAGCAAGGCTGTTCTTATGTTCTTATGTTCTCAGGTGTCAGTCCACGTTATCAGGAAATGGATGCACTCAGAACCATCCTACCTCCTCTGTCTTCTCCTGTTAAAAACTCCCCATCTATTCTTATGGCTCTACTAAATCTTTCTAATCGATAAGCTTAATGGGGGAACTTCCCATCCCTGGTCAGCAAAGAAAAGCTATATTTATCTAGCAAGGATTCCCTCTGTCCCTTCTCTAGCCACCTTGGAGCCCAGTTACATGGCAGGTAAGCTTCTGGTGTCCGCTTTAAATCCATTAATTGCTCAACAAGCAAATTCTCCATCTTTAATGCATGTTCATAGGGTTTTAACCATTTCAGAGCTTGGAGTTGGAAAATTGGAATGTCACCTAACTCCTTGAGTTTACAGTAGTCTTCTGCATCCAGTGGGTGATACACTCCCAAGTCTGGCTGGCCAAATTATCAAGTGAGGGGACGATGCGTATAAGATCAAACATCAGAAGTTAGGCTGGCAGTTACAGTTCTTTTACGTAGCTATTTGACCAAGCCCAGCTGGTCTACACCTTAGGAGGTGCTTTACACGAGTGTGGCACCTGTGCATTTATGGTAGGCATAGGTTAACTGGGAAAGATTAACCTTCTAGTCCCACTTGCAATCAGCCACCAAGGATGGAAGTTTTCACTTTTTTGGTCCCTTTGAGTTTGGGCAGATTTTGAGTGATCTGAAAGGTTTGTTTCATGTGTTGTTTTTGCCTTAGTTGGCAGTTTTCCTTTCCCATCTAGAGTTTTTGTGTATGTGAAAATCCTTCCTTTTTGGCTTTATTCATGACCTATTTTCCCCCTAGTTGTTCCACCCTTTTTATTTCATATTCTTAATATGTTGACCTCATGTAAAATACTGACTCCCTCTCCCTCCCTGAGTTACAGATTTTTGAGGGGACTTATACACATTTCTGAGGGACTGCAGTGGCTCAAGTGGCTAAGACGCTGACTGGGAAATGGAAGGTCAGCAGTTCGATACCCAAATACTGCAGGACAGAATGAGCTCCCATCTTTGTCACAGCTTCTGCCAACCTAGCAGTTCAAAAGCAAGAAATTGCAAGTGGATAAATAGGGACCACTTTGGTGGGAAGGTAAACAACATTCGGTTTGCTCCAGGATCTAGTCATGCCTGCCACATGAGCACAGAAACGTCTTCAGAAGCGGACAGTCCTGGCTATTCGGCTATGAAACTGAGATGAGCACTGAAGCCTAGAGTCGGATATAACTGACTTTCGAGCAAGGGTGACATTTACCGTTAACTTTATAGACATTTCTACTTCACCAAAACCTGCAATGTGGCTTCCTGTGTGGTGATGGGGCAGCCCCGGTAATGATGGGGCTGCCCGGGTTGTGATGGCATGCCGGCGCTATACCCACACCTAGCCACTGCTCTGTGAGCTGCACTGGCTACCGGTATGCCTCCACGTGCAATTCAAGGTGCTGGCAATGACCTTTAAAGCCCTACATGCAGTGGTTGGCATCAAAAAATGTCCTACCACTCTGTGGCCGTGGCCATGGCCATGTGACTGGGTGGGTGTGACCTGTTGGCCATGTGACTGTTCTTCGCTACAGAGCTATGTAAATAGAAGCGGCTGGGGATGTGCTTTGGGATGAAATGGAGCCCATGAAAAGCCTTGGACAACAGGAAAATGGCTTCAAAGGTTCACTATAGAGTGATGGAAATAGAAGAGGCTTCTATTTTCATAGTTCTATACCAAAGAGCCCCTCTGAAGCCATTTTCCCTTCCTCCAAGGCTTTTCATGGGCTCCGTTTCACCCCAAGTGCCTCCTCAACCACTTTGGAGTGGCTGGGGTTGTGCTTTGGGGTGAAACAGAGGCCAGGAAAAGCCTTTGATGAAGGGAGAAATTGAGGCATCCCCCTCCAAAGCTTCTTCTAAGGGAAGGAGGAGGAGGTGGGCAGGGCAGGGAGGTGGGCTGGGCCAGCCATTTTTACTACCAGTATGCACATACTGGTGCGAACCTGCTGATGCCCACTGCTGCCTACATGGTAGTGGGCTTACATCAGTGTTGAGCATCAGCAGGTCTACCCTGGTCTGACTGGACCAGTAGCAAACCTGGCTGGCCACACCCAATTCCCTGCCACACCACACCCACCTCCTCCTCCTCCTCCTCCTCCTCCTCTCCCCGCACTCCAGGAGCGACCAGGAGCCAAGAAGAAGAGGAGGAGGAAGATGGAAGAGGTGCCGCAGTCAGAGCAAGGGAGAATGAGTGGCTACCGCTTTGCCTGCCCACCACTACCACTTGCCCAGAGTAGCATGATTGAAAGGACCTCACCATGCCACTCTGGGATGCTACGCTGGGCTCAGAAAAAGCCTCATTGTCCTCCAGACAAGGAGGAGGAGTCCCAGAGCAGCCAAGCTCACTGTCCGGGTGCACTTTCACCTCTACACTTTCTGCATGCCTTCAGCCCTGGGTGAGGCACATGGGAAGCATTGACTGTGCTGCTGGGAGGTGGAGGCCATCAGCCGCCCCCCCCCCAAATGTGCGTGGGAAGTGTGGAGGTGAAAACGCATCCGGACAGTGAGCCTGGCTCCTCTGAAATTTCTCCTCCTTGTCCAGAGGACAATGAGGCTCTTCCTGAGCCCGGTGTGGCATCCCAGAGTGGCATGGTGAGGTCCTTTCAGTCATGTTGCTCTGGGCAAGTGGCAGTAGTGGCTCCTCCTGCTCCCTGGCTCTGGCTGCAGCATCTTTTGTGTCTTCCTCCTCCTCTTCTTCTTGGCTCCCCCAGTCATTCTCTGGGCAAGTGGCGGCAGCTCCTCCTCCTCCCTGGCTGTGCCGGGGTCTCCCTCCTCTCCTGGGAGTGATGCTCTGAGAGCAAGGTAGGTACCTGCTTGGCTTCTTTTTTTCTTTTCTTTTTTTTTTGAGGGAGGGAATGAGGCCATGCCCACAGTTAGCCACACCAACAGTTAGCCACACCCGCAGTGTGGTAGTAAAAAGAATTGGGGCCCACCACTGTCCTACATGGTAGTGGGCCAGGATATCTAAGAGAATGCATCACCCCAATAACATCTGTCCATCCAACCAGAGTGGACTGGAGGGGCTCTCTAATTGTACCATCTGCTAGAGGGGATCGTATCCCTAGCACAAGAAGGAGGGCCTTCTCTGTGTCCACACCAGCCCTATGGATCCTCCTACCAACAGAGTTATGGCTGCAGATGTAATTGCTGCCCTTTAGAAAAGAAATGAAAATCTGGCTGGCAGGGCAGGAGTGGGGCACCGATGGAGGGGTGACCTCTGCCTGCTGGCTTATATAATTAAGATTTCTCTCTCTCCCTTTTAATGGATGGGGTGAGTGGATAAATTATTTAGAATTTTTAATGGGGTTTTTAAGGGTTTTTATTTAGTTTTTGATGTTACTTTTAATTGCTGTTAGCCGCCCAGAGTTGTTGCCGAGTTGGGCAGCAATAGAAGTTTGAAGAATAAATAAATAAATTGAATGATCAAGATATCTATCCACACAAGAATATATGGAAAATATCCAGTGGCCAGTGGATGCACTTTATTTCCATTTTAACTCAAATTTCAGTGGTGGTCCAAGTAGGGGACCCATATCTTCCCATCATTTAGTAGTACTCTGATAATGGGCCCTTTAGGATTCTAGTGGGATACAAAACTGTGGAGCATTAAAATGCTCCCAACTTTCTCTGTGGTCATCAACATCCTTTCTTCATATTTTGGGAACACCAAGAAAATAACTTCAAAGCAGTGGACTGCTACAAACTTTAAGGAGTATTGTAAATGTGAGGTACTGTATTTGTTTTCTATGTGTCCAAGGCTCACGTACCTGTAGGAAAGCTTCAGTTAGGCTCTCTTCCTACAGTACTAGTGTTCTTGTTACCTGCAATCGAGTTGCTGCTGTCACGACAACCCTAAGAGGACTTTTTTTTAAAAAAAAATATGTGTTAAATGTTCAAATAATAATTTACCATTGTTACCCTCTGCAGTGAGTTTTCTTGGTCATTTGGGAATTTTAAGCCATTATCACCTGATACTCTGTCCACTACACCATTCTGGTTCTCTTTCATGTAGTATTCAAGGCCAATGTTCTTTCACACACAACATTCCATTTACAAAATAAGTGTCTAATTCAAGAACCCATTCAGAATTTATAACTTTTGGTTGGAATGCCCTCTTCTCTTGGAAATGGCTTATGGAATTGTGTTTTGAATGGTCATGCAATATCAGAGGGGCCCTCCTTTACATCTGTAGTAGAGGAGCAGGTCTCTTTTAGGAGAATACCTGAGCCGTTGGGTAGAATTCAGTTGTGGAACTTTGTGCCCCCCACAAGGATATACAGTAGTTTAGCTTAAGGCTAGCACAAATATGTTGTAGCTTTGGAGTTCATCTGAAGCAAGGCAGCTGCTTAGATGAACTGTAGTAAATTCAAGTGAACTCTGCCAGACATGAATATTTCATTGTGAGAAATTTACCTTCAGAAAAAAAGACTAAAAAGTGCAGGATCTGTGCCAGAAGGATTATCAAATTGCTATAGGCTATTTCTTGTTAATAAAGAAGTTGATTTATTAAGAAATTAATCTATTAATTAAACAATCTAATATAATTTTAATGAGTTAAATATTAAATCTGATCTGAGATACCTTGATATAAGAGGTATCATAGGGGCTGTGGTGGCTCAGTGGTTAAGAAGTTCACCTTGTTAACTGGAAAGCTGGCAAGTCAGCAGTTTGAGACCTGGGTACTGCATGAGGTATTGAGCACCCGTCTCTGTCCCAGCTCTTGGGGACATGATAGGAGCCTCATTTGAGCATTCCCTGAGCGGAGTTTCTTCTGCAAAAATCCTTTCAACCATGAATAATTTGTGACATGAAATTATTATTATAGCTTTTAAAAAATCAAGGTGCTTCTTTCTGAAAATGATTTTATATAGCCTGCAAAATTCACTCTTATCATCAGTGTCTAACTTGATGTGTGAATTCCAGAAATAGTAAAATTAATCCTAAAGTGAAGAAGAACTAAAGCTGCAATTTACTTATTTCTGAAAATGCCAGGAATATGTGACCATTGACATTCTATACAAAGAATATGTGGGTTTAGCTTGCATTTTGAAGTACTTGCATTTTCCACAGTTATTATTGCTATCCCTCCCCTCCCAATTCAGGAGGGCCAACAAACTCTCATGACTAGTTTGCCTCGCTTACCTCTAGAATTAAGACACAGAGTATGTTTACTTAATAACTCTGTAGCCCATACTTAACATATTGTGGGCTGGCAGATTTTTTTTAAAAAATAAATATGTTCTCTATATAACCTCCTTACGTGCATGTGGATTGTCTTAGCACACAAGCAAGAGCCAGGAAATGGTGTTTTCTAAACTCACTTTGGTCGGTTGGGAGAGGCAACATCTCAGAACCAGCCATTGGATATGTCACACACCTAGTCCAGCCCACACAATATGAAATGTTTGGAGGAGTCCTGTCAAATGCATACCTGGGACTGGAAAGACAACTGAGGCCAAGGAAGAAGCATTGCACTCTGGCTTCTCACTAGCTTGCCAAACTCAAAAAGGTGGGTTGGTTTAGCCTCCTTCACAAGTTTGCACAAAAGAGTGGTTAACAAATCTTAACCTATAAATCCAAGGGTTAACCGTTGGAACTGGCTATAGGTTGCTATGCCTCGCCCTACTTGCCTGCACTCACCCTTTCTGCACACGGCCGATCTGGGTCCGCAGGTCAATGAAGGATTGAGAAAACTGGCAGTGGGGCAACAGCCCCACAAACGCAAAGAAAGGGAAACAACTTCACTTCCCAACATTCCTTGCGCTGCGCCGCACCAGAGCCAATCAGGCTGAGAGGCTCTCACATGGTGCAGCGTTCGGAAACGCGCCACAGCCAATCAAAAGAAAACCATTTTAAAAAAATGCAGCACAAACACAAAGCACCAACCCATAACTACAAGCCCCAGCGTCCTGCGCGCCATGAGCGCGCAGAACGCTGAGGAAGCCGGCACCCAAAAAAAAAAAAACAAAAAAAAACACCGGAAGAGCAAGTCCGCCAAGCCGCGGGAACCAAAGCCCCCCTCCCCAATGGCGCCTGAAGCTCCTAATCAGAGTTTCCCCTTTAATATCACTGGGTGGGGGGGGGGTGTTGTGCTCCCCCTCTCTACTGGCTCCCCAGGGGTTTAGAGGGTTGGGGGGACCAAAGGAGTCTGTCTCCCCAACCCTCCTGACCCCAGGGGACCCGGCAGAGAGGGGATTCCCTTTTTCCCCCCACACACACACACACGCCCCATATTAAAGAGAAGAAACCAAGCGGTTACTTCTCTTTAAAAATGGAGTTGGGGGGGAATCCCCCTCTCTACTGGCTCCCCTGGGGTTGAGAGGGTTGGGGGGACAAAAGGAGTCTGTCTCCCCAACCCTCCTGACCCCAGGGGACCCGGCAGAGAGGGGATTCCCTTTCCCCCACACACACACACACCCCATATTAAAGAGAAGAAACCAAGCGGTTACTTCTCTTTAAAAATGGAGTTGGGGGGAAATCCCCCTCTCTACTGGCTCCCCTGGGGTTGAGAGGGTTGGGGGGGACAAAAGGAGTCTGTCTGACAGGGGATCCCCCCCAGGACACCAAAAAACACAAAAACAATCAAAAACATTCAAAAATACACAAAAACAAACAAAAATAACACCAAAAAAGTAAACAACAACAAACATTTCCAAACACACCCAGCACCCAGCCAAACACCACAAAATCCAACCACCACCACCACCCAAAATAAAGAAAAACAGCTAACTCAACACCACATGACCTCATACCACAATGACTGGAAAAGAAATGAATAAAGAAAGAGACTACTTACTGAAAGAAGCTCCACCCAGAGGCCACGAGAGAAAAAACAGTCAAAATACAAGATAACCCCTACCAGCAGCACTTGCTGCCCACAATAATAAAAAAAATTCAAAAAGACACAGTAGCCCCACACAAAAGGCCCCAAGAGTTTTTTGAAAAAGTATATCATCCTTTATTCTTTTTTTCATCCACAAAACCAAAACACCAAACAAAACTCATCACAGTTTAAAACAGGCCATCAAAAAAAATTGTATAAATAAAAATTTTAAAAATTTCAATTATAGATTAACCTCTTCTTTACAAACATTAACAACAACAACAACAAAAAGTTTCCAACACCATTTAAAACAGCCCGGCAACGCTGGGCAACCTTTGCTAGTGTTGAATAAAGAGTGTGGGAACTTAAGTGCCTCATAATCTATATCTATAGAACAGAGGTGTTGTCTTGTATGTGCTCTAAAGGCACCCACACCCCTCTACCAATCCCACTGAAATTTCGCACATACGTACCTTGGGCTGGAGAGATCAGCACTGCGGGGGTCACAAGCCCTATAGAGGGCGTACATCCCCCAAATTGGGAAGCAATTGATCTATACAATGTGTGTGTTTCCTAGTGATGTAATTGAGCTGATGTCATAGTCCCAGGTAGGTTGAGATTGTGACATCATCTGACTAGCTCAGCTGTAGCCCACAGAGCTCAGCTGTAGTTTTTACAGTACGTGTAAGACAAATGGGGGGCCTGGTCGGGCCTGCACAGTGGTGGCGACAGAGGCTCTTGAGAGGGCAGGGAGGGCGCAATAGCTACAGAGGAGGCCACCCACATCTGGAAATGGCCACCCAGCCTCCACGGTGGAGGCAGCGGCCATAGTGGGTGAAGCCAAGGAGGGAGGGAAGGTCTGAGGGCTCCTCAACAGCTGTGTGCCGCTCTCTCACCAGGTGGCTAGACACATTTATGGGAAGGATAAGCGCAGTAAGTGACCATCGACGGAGAAGCAGGACAGTTGAATGAAGAGAGAGATGGAGAAAGGGAGGCAGGTTTGACCCACATACACCTCACAAGGTTTCGAAGAGGGAAAGGCTGGCCTACGTTAAAGAAATGAAAAACCTGAGCGAAGCCGGATAATCAATTAGTAATCAATATGGAGGTGCTTAGCAAAACAGTGCTTGCTCAAGGCAGACTTGCTACAAGAAAAATGAAAGCAGAATCCAAATATAAACTTCTGTTCTGTGCTAGCCTATACTTGTCATGTGTTACTATTATGAAGAAAAATGTTTGACTTTGGACATTGCATAGTTAATAGAATAATCTAGTGCACCTACGCTCACATAAACATTCTGACAATCTCAAAAGTTTGTTACAGCAAACATCCATAATACCTATCAGATAATCTTCCTTCTTCATTTTCTTCTCAGACTTGCAAAATGGATCCTTTTAGCTAAGTTCTGCTTGAAAGCACTGTTCATTTACAAAGTGGGCTAAATTTGTTGTGCAAAAGTTCACATTTCTCATGGGGTAAAAAAGTACAGAACATTTCCTTTCAATTTTGATTAATTCCTTTGCCCTTTCAGAAGGCCTTCACGTACAGAATTTCTTGTGGACATTTGCTGTCTCATGAGGTAAGCAACAGTGTGCCCATGTATTAGGAAGAACATTTTAACACTTGCATGCAAGCAGAACTGACTTCTAGATGTCTTCCACCTATTGTAAAATCTAGATGAATGGTTCTCTCCTTATATAGCACAGTGAAGACGAACCTTTTAGAGACTGAGTGCCCAAACTGCAACTCAAAACCAACTTATTTATCGCAAAGTGTCAACACAGCAACATGGGAAGGAGGAAGCACTCCCATTGGGCTGCTGGACAGAAAGGGTGGGGTGAACTTTATGCTGGGAGGAGGGAGGAAACGCTCACATTGGACTGCTAGGCAGAGGGGTGAGGCAAACTCTGTGCTGGGGTGACTGCATGGGTGGCCACAGAGAGCGCTCTGAGTGTCACCTCTGGCATGTGTGCCATAGGTTCACCACCACCGATATAGCACATGGCCCACTAAAATTTACTGATATTATACTGACCCTTTCATCAGGGTTTAGGTATCTGGCTGTGGAGCCAGAGGAAGTTTGATTCCATCCTCTGCCTCCTGGGAGAAGAGACAGCATGTGTGGCCTTGGACAAGCTGCACAGTCCCAAGCCACCCCCAGAAGAAGGGAATAGTAAACTACTTCTTAGTACCCTTTACCTAGAAAACCCTGGAAAGGTTTGCTATAAGTCAGAATTGACTTCATGGCATGTGATTATCATATTATTATAACACAATCATAATATATGACAAATAAATGGATTACATAGATTCCTCACCTTATTTTTTCCATTATTTTACCAGAAAGAACCACAGTCAGTGAATTGGACTCACTGGATTTGATCCGGATTAGTCATACTTCAAGTAAATAAATCAACTTCTTCTTCAGTGTCTAAGCCAGGCGTGAAATGGCCAGAATGAAGCCACCTTTCAGTGAAATCATTCCATAGTTCCTGATGCTTGCCCGAGTGCAAGAAAGATTAGCCAACAAAAGGTTGCTGTTGCCCAGAATATGCCTGAGTGTGGTTGAAAAATACCACAATCTTTGAGGAGGGTCTTTCTGTGTAGCCCAAGGAATCAGCTAAACTTTAGGTTTTTTTTAAAAAAGAACCATAGGATTATGGTTTTGGAAGATGTCTGTAAGACCATCAAGTCCAACTCCCTGTTCAGTGCAGGAATCCACTTCAAAGTATATCTGACAGATGGTGGTCTAGTTTTCTCTCAGCTCAGTCCATCTGAAAGCACTGCTGGCGATGGAAAGATTTTGCCAACTCTCAGAGAAGGAACTCCTAATAGGTGATATTGTACCTTTCTCTTCTACTCCTTTTCCTCTCTTTTACTCTTCTATTATACTACTGATCTTCTGCTGTACTATTAAATCCATTTGTATCCTCAACATTTCACTGGAGATTTATAAACAGAGGTTAACTGTCCATCTGTCCCAGATGTTTTCAATGTGAACTTCCTGTATTGGCAGGTGATTGGCCTCAGCTGCCCTTGGGATGCGTTCTGGCTCAACAGTTCTGTAATTTTATGTCTCTGTGTTTTCTATAGATCTGCTCCAAATGTGGCTAAATCTGGATCTGTAATTTTCATATTCAACAAATGGTCTCCTTTAAGCCTCCTGGGATATATTACAATCTTCAAATAAGGTGACAAAAGCCACTACTCCTCAATAGGTTTCCTAGTCTCACTGTTCAGACTATCTGTCATTGGTGGACTGAAGAAAGAACAACCTCAACTAGGCAAACTTTCTTTGAAACTCTGCTTGGCCACTTGGAGGCAATACTTCCTTGCATGCTGAAACCATCTATTGGCACAGAAAGAAGAAATGTGTGTGGTTCACATTTTTAATATGATTTTACTGAATTCACAGCTCCTGAACTAAGATGTAAACAGGAGGGATAAAATACTTTGGGCTCTTTTCTACTTCTCCAGATTTTGCAATGTATTTCACCACTCAGAAAACCAGTATGCATTAGTGAAAGTTGCATCCAGTTTTTGCACCCAGGGGAATTACTTGGGGAAAATGTGCATATATAGGGATAATATTTATTAATGTTCAAGAAGCCATCCATTCTAACTGCATTGGAAAGATCTTCAGGGTGCCTGAGGTACTGGTTGAAAATGACAGAATTGGTCCTCCTAATTACAAATATTTCATGTAAGCAACATGGATTTTAACTGAACTTTCAAGAAAGGTTGAAGAGGGCTGGCAAACTAATTTGAACAGGGTTCAGAGGGAACATCTGCTTGGAGAAAAGAACAGGGTTAATCTGAAAGAAGGGAAAGAGTTAGCTCTCTTTGTTATTTACCTTCTCAAACCAGCCAGGCATAGAAACTTGCATCAATATTCAGGATTGCTTGCATCGCCTGGCTTCCCTGCAGTGATACTTTTGGGATTTAGCCATAGTTGTATTTGTGACTGCCAACAGAAGCAAATTTCATTCACTGAATTTGCAATTGATCCAGGTGAGGGTGCCAGGTGAATATGCTTAAGGTGTAATGGAACATCTACTGAATATCTAAAAATGAATCCTTCTTCATCATAAACAACAACTGCAAATTAGTTGTGGCCTACAAATCTGTAGTTCCCAAACCTGGATTCTCTGATAAAGCAGGACTACAGATTCCAGAATCCATGAGGTGGAGGGATTTCTAGCATTACAGTGTGGCAGCATCAGAATTGGGAACCATTGCTATAGGCCTCCCTTGACCTTGATGACAAGGAGAAGGAAAGTTGTCATTGAAATCAACTTTAATTCCCTGTTGGCTCAAATGCTTGCCCGGGGGAAAAACGCTATTGGAGGGTGTGGGAGTCATCAGTTAGTGGAAAATAATTACTTTCTGCAGCTCTTACTGTTAGAAACCTAGTTAAAGGAGGAAAGTAGACAACCCAGGATTTTGCTAAACCACAGGAAGGAAAGATTGTATCTCAGCTTGTCATTCACACTTCTAGTAATACCATGAGATGTAATAACTCCAGGATAACTGTAATTGTAGCTTGTGAACAAGTCTCCAATCTGGACAGAATGTGTGTCTCCAGTTTGACTAAGACATTTGACAATTCTCTAAGTTCCTTCCTGTGCAAGAAAACCTTCTAAAAATATTTTTATGACAGATCATGCACCGTCATGATATCTCATTAAATAAGCAGCAGATTGGACCTTAAAACGTAAAGAGATATGAATCGGTGTTGAATCAAAAGGGTCAAATTGGCACCCCACGGTGCATTAATTTCTTGCCTTAATTTTGCACAATTACACACTTCTGGTTGGAAAAATATGAAACATGAAACTCTTTCAGGTAGGTTTCAAATCATTTCAGAGCTAAAGATGAAATATATTACTTCTGTGGTTCAACTGAGGATCAGTCTAGGATAGGTTTGGGCAATCCAGTGAACATCAGGAGCTCACTCTGTCATGCAGCACTCAGGTCTTTAACTGCTGACCTGCCAACCTTCCAGTTTTCAAGTTCAGCATTTTAACCACTAAGCCACCATATTCCCTCTATGGTTCCAGGACATACAGCCAAATCTGACATATTTGCTATCTGCCTTTAGCAGGTAATGGAAATAGTTTACCATTAAAACCAATTTAGAATTAGAGTTACTAGATTATAAGAAAGTATATTTAGATTGTCCCCAAAGTGACTTCACTACTTGTGCTATCTCAACAGAACCCCCAACCCCACACCATGCAATTATCTGTTTTTCACTTCTGAGCTTCAAAACAAGCCCGTCATGAAGCAGAGTTTGCTGTCTAAGACCAGGGGTGTGCTGGGCACCTTGGGAGGGTGGTGGACAGGAAGTGATGAGGTGCCTATTGGGGGGTTGGGGGATGTTGCATACATTCTCATTACCTCTGCCTGCCTCTGGGGGCGCCAGTCACTGGGTCGCACTGGTATGAGTCCCTGTATCCCCATGTGCTAGCACACCACTGTCTAAACAAACAATCTTTCCCATTCTTTCTGTTGTGTTCTAACAGTGTAACCTTCTACATGTGATAACAATGTATCTGAACCAATGTAACCTTGCCTACGAGTAACAATGTAACCTTCAGCTGATCACTATAAACCCTGTAATAGGACGCGAGCTAATGACCACCAGCTGGCAGCAGCGAGCGTCCAAGCTCTCTTGGTTCAAACCCCATCAAAGGCCACAGCGCGGGAAGTTTCCCGCCACTACCTACACCTGGACAAGAAGGGCGTGACCAGCCATGACGTCACACGGACAGTAGCCAATGGGCTATCATGGAGCCACATTCAAATACGTTACTACCATATATATAGAGCTGTTCGTCTGCCATTACCTCATGTTCCCTCTGTCCACCATGCAATAAACCTGAGTTAACCCAGCCCTTGGCTGTTTCCTGTGTCTTGACTCTCATACACTAAATTGGCGACGAAGGTGGGATAATGGATCCCCAAGGAGCCAGGGCACAGAGCGGGTTCAACATTACCAAACCGCAAGACTGGGAGCTTTTTGAGATGGACTTCCAGGCGGCACTGGTGGAACTCAAAGTCAAAGAAGACGACGAGGAAAGAAAGAGGGCCATCCTCACCCGCATGCTTGGGATGGAGACCAAGCGAACGCTGGTGGGCATTATTGCACCGAAGAAGATGGGTGAGTTCAAAGCCGATGACATCATGAAACTGCTGCGTGAGCGTTTCCGACCCTCGAGGGCAATGTTTCCCGCTCGGAGCGCGTTTTGGAGGCGAGTTCAAGCGCCGGACGAGTCGGTAGAAGCCTTCGTAACAGCTATGAGAGTAGCCGCCACCCCCTGCAGATGGGACCACTTTCTAGAGATGGCCCTCAGGGACGGAGTTCTGTGTGGCCTGAAGGACAAGGAAGTGCAGCGCAGCCTGATGAACAAGGAGCCGCCTCCCACACTGACAGAGGTTGTAGAGGCCGCGGAAGCCGCGGAATCCACGAATGCTGGAGTAGATGAGATGCACAAGTGGCGTGAGTGGCGTCCGAGGGCCGGCAAGGCGGAAAACTCGTTGCACGGAAAGTCCGGACAGTCGGTGCACGCAACCCGACGGACCTCGAAGTCGTCTTCGGAAAGCAGCGACGGCGAGGAGGTCCAGAAGGTCCGAAGGGGAGGGCGCCGTTGTGATGGTTGCGGAGCGGCCCATGAGCGCGTGAGGTGCCCATTCAGAAAAACCGAGTGCTACAACTGCGGCCGTCGGGGGCACATCGCCAAGGCGTGCAGGAAAGGGAAAGAGGGCCGGAAACAGTCACAAGACCGTTCGGCCAGACCGGACCGTCCAGCGAGGTCCAAAGATGGCGCCCGGACCACGAGGAAGCAGGACGGCGTGGGCCGCATCTCGGACGACAGCGAGGGCGACGCTCCTGTGTTCAGCGTGTCTGCGGGACAGCCCCATTACTTCGTTGAGGTACTAGTACAAGGGACCCCTATTAGGATGGAAGTTGACTCGGGGTCCTCCTATTCTATAATTCCCCAGAGAGAGTTCTTGAAAATCGACCCCCACGTGCGGCCCAAACTTAAAGCATTGAGGGCCACACTACGGGACGTACAGGGGAACAGCATTCCAGTGTTGGGGGTCGGGACATTCCGGGTTCGTTTTAAGAGACATTCTGCAGAACTTCCCCTAGTGGTGCTAAAAGGGGGGAGTTGTAGCCTCCTCGGGACACAATGGTTCCAGCCTTTAGGTTTGTTCATAGGGGGGGTGCATGCCGTAGGCGTGGACCCAATACAAGCGGTGTGCGACGCACACCCCGCCGTTTTTAAAAGTGGACTGGGAAAGTTCAAGGGACCCCCTGTAGCCTTCGACCTAGACCCGGAGGTCCGCCCGATAAGACTCAAACCGCGCAGGGTACCGTTCGCACTAAAGGACAAAATAGAGGCGGAACTGGACAAACTGGTGGGTCAGGGGATTCTTGTTCCTGTGGATTCCGCAGAGTGGGAGACTCCAATTGTAACAGCTCTGAAGGCTAACGGGGAGGTGCGCATTTGCGCTGATTATAAGTGTACAATTAACAAGGCGATCCGCCCTAATGCATACCCGGTGCCAGTGGTCAGCCACCTCCTGGCCAGGCTGAATGGGGGAAAGTGTTTCGCTAAGCTCGATTTAGCACAGGCCTACCAGCAACTCCCCGTAACCCCCGCCACAGCGGCGGCACAAACAATAGTTACACATAAGGGGGCGTTCCAGGTGTCGCGTTTACAGTTCGGCGTGAACTCGGCACCTGGCCTTTTTCAGTCGCTTGTGGAACGCCTCCTGAAGGGGCTGGAGGGGGTGTTGCCATATTTTGATGACGTGTTGATAACGGGGGGGGGGGAGTAAGGCCGAGCTGGCACATAGATTGGATAAAGTTCTGACCGTGTTCGAAAAAGCGGGGCTGCGACTGAGAAAAGACAAATGTGTATTTTTCGAAACAGAGGTTGAGTTTTTAGGATTCCGTGTCACGCCCGAGGGAATTAGGCCGTCCAAATCTAAGGTAGCCGCCATCAAGAAAGCTCCTCGCCCCACATCCAAAACCGAACTACAGTCATTTCTGGGGCTTCTCAATTTCTACCATACCTTCCTTCCACGGAAGGCGTCTGTTGCCGAGCCGCTCCATCAGTTACTTAAAAAAGAGGAAAAATGGCTGTGGGGTGACGAGCAAGAGAGGGCGTTCACAGAGTTAAAGCAACTCCTAACATCCGAGGCAATCCTGACTCATTTCGATCCCAAACGGCCAGTAGTTTTAGTCTGCGACGCATCCCCGGTGGGGGTGGGGGCGGTGCTTTGCCACGTGTTGAACGACGGAAGGGAGGCCCCGATAGCGTTTTATTCAAGGTCCCTGTCCCAAGCAGAGCGGAATTACGCACAGACCGACAGGGAGGCATTAGCGATAGTAGCGGGAACCAAAAAATTTCACGATTTTCTGTATGGTCGCCCGTTCAAGATCGTGACTGATCACAAGCCCCTGTTAGGAATCTTCACTGCAAATAAGCCCACGCCACAGATCCTGTCCCCGAGAATGCTGCGGTGGGCTATTTTTCTTAACGCATACCAACATGAGTTGGAATACCGGCCCGGGAAGGAGATCAGCCATGCAGACGCGCTCTCAAGGTCTCCGTTGCCCTTGTCGGACGATCAGAAGGCAGGGGTAGGAAGAGACCGCCAGGTATTGCTAATAGAGGTCTTAGATTCACCCCCATTAGTACCGGCCGACATTGCCAAGGCAACGGGAAAGGATAGAACACTGGAGAAAGTATGCTCGTGGGTACAGAAGGGGTGGCCGGCGTCATCCCCAAGCATGGAATTCGACCCATTTTTCGAAAACGAATAGAATTGTCATTAGAGAGGGGGTGCCTCTTGTGGGGCCAACGGGTGGTGGTTCCTACGTCCCTGCAACCGAAGGTGCTAAAGCTGCTGCACGTCAGCCACCCGGGAATCGTCCGTTCCAAGGCACTGGCCTGGAGTTATTTCTGGTGGCCCCAGCTGGACGCCGACATAGAGCATATGATTGGCACTTGTGAGGCATGTCAGAGCTCCCGACCGGAGGTAGCCCGTCTCCCGCATAGGGAATGGGACGCAGCAAGGGGACCGTGGTCCAGGGTGCACGTAGATTTTGCTGGCCCGTTCCGAGGAACCATTTTTCTCCTGGTAGTGGATGCGTACTCAAAGTGGCTGGAGGTCATTCCGGTAAAGAGCACATCCTCCGCCACTACCATTGGCCAGCTGAGGAGGGTCTTTTCCACGTTCGGTTTACCCGACACTCTGGTCAGCGATAACGCTAGCTGTTTCACGTCCGCTGAGTTCGCGGCATTCATGGAGGCAAATGCAATTCGGCACGTCACATCCGCGCCGTTTCACCCGGCCACGAATGGCCAAGTGGAACGGTTGGTGCGCACAACAAAAGATGCGCTGCGGCGCATGGGCTCGGGGGACCTAAATCACCAAGTCTGTCAATTTCTGTTAACGTACAGAGTGACCCCCTTAGCATCCGGATACTCGCCGGCTGAGCTGCTGATGCGGAGGAAACTGACCACGATCTTGTCCAGGTTAGACCCGACGAGGGTCGAGGACAAAGGGAAGAACATAGGTTTAGCGGTCTCGAAAGGTTTCGGCGTAGGCGATCCTGTACACTGCAGGAACTATGCCAACGCAGGCCCAGCCTGGGTGCCAGGGACGATAGTAGAACAGACGGGACCAGTGTCGTATCGGGTGGAAACGAACACCGGTCTCCTCTGGAGGAGGCACGCTGACCAACTGCGGCGCCGAGTGAGTGAGGGACCGATCAGTGGGGCTCAGCAACCAGATTCAGCGATAGGGTTCTCCCCCACCCGTTTAGCCCAAGGGGGAGACAGAGAAGGACACCAGTCCAAAGCCAGGGGGGAAAGTAGTGAGCCCGGCTCATATCCTTTTGACACGCCAGCTCTACCAGCTCTATCCGAGCCCGGGGAGGGGGAAAAGGAGTTTGCAGCCGCCGCTGCCGCTTCCCCCGAATTCGATTACGATTTTAATTTTGCTAGCCGGGGGGTTTTTTTGGAGTGTTCCCCCACCCATCCAAGCGAGAAGAGGGGTTTTTCGTTAGCCCCCAGTGCCCCCGGTTCTTCCCAAACAAAGCACACACCTCCCAACAAAGCCGCAGAGTCGCGGCAAGCCACTAACGAGTCGTCCTCTCCGATTACAGGGCAGGAAGCCAGGGAGCAAGGAGGAGGGAGCGAAGCCGGGGCAGGGCAGCCCGCGCCGAGACCCCAGCGTGTTCGAAATAAGCCATCTTGGCTGAGAGACTTCGTCTCATCCTAGGGGGGAGGAGTGTTGTGTTCTAACAGTGTAACCTTCTACATGTGATAACAATGTATCTGAACCAATGTAACCTTGCCTACGAGTAACAATGTAACCTTCAGCTGATCACTATAAACCCTGTAATAGGACGCGAGCTAATGACCACCAGCTGGCAGCAGCGAGCGTCCAAGCTCTCTTGGTTCAAACCCCATCAAAGGCCACAGCGCGGGAAGTTTCCCGCCGCTACCTACACCTGGACAAGAAGGGCGTGACCAGCCATGACGTCACGCGGACAGTAGCCAATGGGCTATCGTGGAGCCACATTCAAATACGTTACTACCATATATATAGAGCTGTTCGTCCGCCATTACCTCATGTTCCCTCTGTCCACCATGCAATAAACCTGAGTTAACCCAGCCCTTGGCTGTTTCCTGTGTCTTGACTCTCATACACTAAACTTTCCTAATAGTAACTTACCATTTCAGTGAAAAGAATGGATGGTAATATCTATTAAAAAAAAAGAACTTATTAAGATTTGAAATGTCTGTGTACCTGAGGTGGGAGGAACTTCATGTTAAATAAACAAATATAGAACCAGGTCCATCTATTTAGGCTACAGGCTTTGAGTGATTAACTTTTGAAAGTTTGAATCTCTGTCCTCCATTTTGTCAGTGTTGAAACCGAGCTGGCACAACAAGGCTTTTGAGAGGCTTCTCATCTTCCATACGTTTACAGCCAGGAGAAATGACAAGGTCCTCTCTCTACTGAGAATAGCTGCAGTGATAGAATTTGACATTTGCAAATGGAAGAGAATGTTGTTTCAATTTATACTTGGACAAATTAACCAAACCTAGAAAATTCCTTTATGGGCAACTGAAAGAAAGTTTCAAATTTCATATGCAGAAGAAAACAAAACAAACAGGCTTTCCCACTCTTAGTCCAAAACTTTGTGAAAGTTGAAGTTAGTGTCTCACCTTCCCTTTTATTTATTTCTCATGCAACATAAGGTGTTATCACTCTTCAGTGCTAACCAGAAAACCTATCCCCTCACCACCTTCCATCAAACTTACAAGTCAGTATATTTACTGACAATTTGTTGCAAGAAACATTAACATAATATCAGAGAAGTATGTGCAATAGGTGTGTGTGTGTACATACTTATCAAAGTCTGGAAAAGTGACTCTATATATTATAGCTCTCACAGTCCTGTAGCCACAACTATGACTGGGCAGCCAGAGACCTTTATTTATTTTATTTGTTATATTTGTATAACGCCTTAATCGTGCAGGGCGACTCAAGTTGGTTCATATACAATATAACAAAGTAAAAGTACAATGTAACAACTGAGTATAAAAAACTAAATTAAACATAATATAGCAATATCACAGTACAGCAAAAAATACAATAAAAAACCAATGACAGTATAAGCCCACAACTCATTCAAGCCCCGTACAAATCCACAGATAGAAAGAAAGTGGCAGCCGCAAATATCCTGGCAGTTAGACAGTACCTAGGACACTGGCAGTGATGGAATAGTTTGGCGTCCTTCTTCGTGGGGGCCTCCAGAACCTGCCGGGAAAGGTGGGGACGGCCTCGATGACTTTCCAAGTTCTGGCCAGTAGCGAGTGCTCTGTGACAAGGCAAGGAGTGCTGGAGGGCAGCTGCTTCCTTTCGAGCCTCCCCCCCCCTCTGAGCTGGTGAGGCTCGAGGGGCGGGAAAGCGGTGGCAACCATGGCTCCCACCTGTCTCCATTCCCAGGAGCCAATGATGAGGGCTCCAGGGCGAGGCAGGGAGCTGAGCCACAGGATGCCGGCACAAGTGCTATCAATTCCCCCCCCCCCCAACTCGGGCCCCGCAGGTGCGGGCAGTTGTTCCTGCCATACGAGTGAGGCAGGCTCCAGCCTTTAGTGTGAAAAGCAATACCTTTTCCAAGCACTTGGGCTGTGTGTAGTCTTTTTGCAAGTGACAGGTAGGTATAGATAAAGCAATTTTTCTTCAGTGCTTGGTTGGCCAGGTTACAAAACACAGTTTTCCACATTATAAAAGCTATGCCTGCTGCTTGAACTAAAGAAATACAGCTATGTCCCACATACCGTACTTTTGGGATTTGTTACTGTTGACTTTTGATTTAGCAGCAAAGTCTACAGGTAAAAATATCTTACACTACTATGTTTTGTTTGTTGTTTTTTTAAATAAACTTTCTTTTATATTGCTCTCACCCCAGTGATAACAATTTCCTGGCCTAGTGTAAATATTTCGCTAAATGGTTGTTAGGAACTTATTTTCTCTCCATCTGTGTATTCTACTGAAGTTTTGCAATACAGTACCTTTTCTGCAAAGGTGTATTAACTGGATGGAAGTTGTTTGGACTCAGAAAAACCTTTAGGAAAAATAATAGAAATAAAGATGCATCATTGATAATGCTTATACTGATTCTAGCTGTTACTATGTCAAACTGTGGGTGGGACACTCAATGATTCCACACCAACCATGACAGAAAGAGGTTGTATGGCATGTCCCTAAAATCTGGTTTTTCTAACCTTATTCTCTGGTAGCATACAGGATCACATTCTAAACAAATTTAGATGGCTGACACCTTACTATCTCTTTGCTCATAGTTTCACTCTATTATCCCTTTGCTCACAGGAGGAGCTCATCTTTCTTAGGCTTCTTGCTCACGTGGAAAACGTACACACGAGCAACAATTCTTCAGACTCACTTGCTGAAAATGTGAGCAAAGCAATGCAGGAAAGGGCAGGGCTAGACATTTCCATATGACATATTCAGAATAGTATCTAATAAACACCTGAATAGCTCTTATGTCAAAGTAATATTTGACAGCTATAGGTCAGGTTTGGTAATTGCTGCCTGTAGAAGCCTCCAGAACACTGATTCTGCTGAAAAACAAGTTGCAGAGATCTCTGCTAGGGCACTTTTTTTTCATCCAGTCCACTCTCCTCCAAATGACCTTCCAATTATTTCCACATTTTGGGGAAAATAAATCTGAAACTAACTTTAAAAAATTATGCACCCTCCAGCACTTCCTAGATTATTGGTCACCCAAATGTGATATAGATAAAGAAGCAGCTATAGAAAAGCACTCATTTATATGCGTCTTTACCAGCAATTTGATGGTACAAGCTGGAGTTCTACCATTTCAGGAAGAAATAATCTTCCTAAATCTGGGTCTTTTCAAATGTTTTAACTGCAAATCCAACTTGGATGTCCAGTAGGTGTGATGTTTGTAGTCCAAAACATCAAGAGAGTGCAAAGATTAGGAAGAGTGAACTAGACCTTAAACCCAGATCTAAGAGCCTCAAGTTATTACCTAAAATTAAGATTTTTATAATTGACACTAAGTCAGTGTTTCCCCAACTTTGGTTTTTGGACTTCAATTTCCAGAAGTCAATGGGAACTGCAGTGGCTCAAGTCGCTAAGACGCTGACTGGGAAGCGGAAGGTCAGCAGTTCGATTCCCGAGTACTGCAGGACGGAAATGAGCTCCCGTCTTCATCCCAGCTCCTGCCAACCTAGCAGTTCGAAAGCAAGAAATTGCAAGTAGATAAATAGGGACCACTTCAGTGGGAAGGTAACAGCGTTCCGTGTCTAGTCATGCCTGCCACATGACCACAGAAACGTCTGCAGAAGCAGACAGCGCTGGCTCTTCGGCTTAGAAACAGAGATGAGCACTGCACCCGAGAGTCGGATACGACCGGCTTTCGAGCAAGGGAAACCTTTACCTTTACCTTTACCTTCCAGAAGTCAAAATCAATTTGTCAAAGCACTAATCAGCCAATGTACTGTCTTAGGCTTCTGGGAATTAAAGCCCCCATGTGGGGCATGAGGCCCCACATTGGGAAACACTGCTCTGAATGTAAGTGATGTTAACATATACATATTATAAGAATCATAAGGTAGGTGTACTGCATTCAACTGATATAAAGGTCACAATGATTGTTGTTGTTGTTGTTGTTGTTGAGTCGCACAGTTGATTCCGCCCCTTTGCGACCCCATGGACCATTTTCCTCCAGGCACCTCTATCTTCCACCATCCTCCTCAGCCCACCAAGCTCTGTGACCATTGTGTCCACAATACCATCTATCCATCTCATCTTTGGATGCCCCCTTCTTCTCTTGCCCTCCACCTTTCCCAGTATCAAGGCCTTCTCAAGTAAGTCATCCCTTCTCATTTGATGTCCAAAGTACTTTAGCTTCATCTTCACTATTTGTCCCTCCAATGAACAGTCAGGATTGATTTCTTCCAGTATTGACCTATTTGTTCTCTTTGCTGTCCAAGGGACTCTCAGGACTCTCCTCCGACACCACATCACAAAGGCATCAATTCTTCTGCGCTCAGCCTTCCTAATGGTCCAGCTCTCACACCCATACATTACCACTGGGAATACCATTGATTTGACTATGTGAATTTTTGTTTTCAAGGTGATGTCTCTGCTTTTCAATATATTCCCCTGGTTTCTCACCGCTTGTCTCCCCATAATCAGTCATCTTTTTACTTCATGGCTACAGTCACCATCTGCAGTGATCTTAGATCCCAGGAAAGTAAAATCTGTCACTGCTTCTACTTCTTCCTCATCTATTTTCCAGGAACTGATCGGACCTTTTGCCATTATCTTGGTTTTCTTGATATTAAGTCTCAAGCCAGCTTTTGCACTCTCCTCCTTCAATGCAATCAAGAGCTTCTTTAGGTCTTCCTCACTTTCTGTCACAGTTATCTGGTCTCTACGACTGGTTTAAAAAAAAGACCCTGCAATCTAAAAATTGTTATTGTCCACTGTTAAATGGTTTATATTCTTTTTAAATTGTTTAATCTTCTTTTGAATGTTTCATTTAGTTGTACTGTCTGAATCCATATAATTCTTTTTATTTTACAGTAGAACCCCACATATAGAAAAACCTCCTTTTTACGGAGTTCTTTGCTATGTGTTTTTTTGGTTATGCCGATCAAATGGGTGATACCCTGCATAACGAAAAAAATGTTCTTCATACAGGGTTTTCATTAACTGAGGTATACCCCACTTAACAAAACCCCCATATAACGAAAATGTTCATGATGCGGGGTATCATGATTGCCGCATGAATGCTTTGGTGTACAAAATTTTCATTATATGAAGCATTCATTATGCAGGGTTCCACTGTAATTTACTATAACTTGGCTTGGGAGCCTTGGTGGTGAGAAAGGTAAAAATGCAATCAGTCAATCACATTTACAGTACTTAGAAACTGCAGTGGCTCAAGTGGCTAAGATGCTGACTGGGAGGTGGAAGGTCAGCAGTTTGATTCCCGAGTAATGCAGGACGGAATGAGCTCCTGTCTTTGTCCCAGCTCCTGCCAACCTAGCAGTTTGAAAGCAAGAAATTGCAAGTAGATAAATGGAGACCACTTCGGTGGGAAGGTAACAGTGTTCTGTGCGCTCCAGTGCCTAGTCATGCCTGCCACATGACCATGGAAATATCTGCAGAAGCAGACAGCGCTGGCTCTTCAGCTTTCAAACAGAGATGAGCACTGAATCCTAGAGTCAGATACGACTGGCTTTCCAGCAAGGGAAACCTTTACTTTTAGAAAAAGACAGCAGGCATACTAGTCAGCACTTTGATGAGTTACGGGTACTACTCAACAGCCTTGCATCAGTTCTAGTAACAAGGCTGACTGCCTTGTTGGGGAGAACTTGGCTAAGCATGCAAAGGTAATTTGCATTTAAATGAATCCTATGTTTTTCCTTGTTGCTTTTCATTTACAATTTTATTTATTTGTAAAGGGATGATTTTAAATTCAGATTAGTGTATTGCACCTCACGTTCTGAAAATGTGGGGTATTACAAATGCTTAATTAGAAAATTAATTCTGGGCATGGCATAAATTCTCAGCTTTGAATCTTTTAATATATTGGGGAAAACATTAAATAGGCTTGTTTGAAAATTGTGAATTTGTTTGAGATGGGAATTATCACCATAATTAGCAGCAGCAGCAGCATTTTGATGATGATGGGACCACAAAACTGATTAAGTTATTAAAGACAGAGGTCAAAATATTATGAGACTTCTATATTCAAACTAATAAACATATGGTTTACAATATGCCTGATTTTATAATTGTTGGACGGAAGTAGTCTTATTTATTCCATATTGTCAAGTCAGCATACACTTGAATACTTCAGAACTTCTATTTGTTTATTATCAACCTTGTTCTGCTCACACCCTGAGCCAGAGTACAAACTTCCCCTTTCTTCCATCCTCTGAGCCCTTATAAATTCAAGGTGTATAACTATGGACTGGATATGGCAGTGATGATTAACCTTTTAGAGACTGAGTGCCCAAACTGCAAACAAAAACCTACTTATTTATTGCAAAGTGACAACAAGGCAACAGGGGAGGGAGGAAATGCTCCCCTTGGGCTGCTGGACAGAGGGGTAGGGTGAACTTTGTGCTGGGGGAGGGAGGAAGTGCTCCCATTGGGTTGCTGGGCAGAGGGGTGGGGCAAACTCTGTGCTGGGGAGGGATGAAGTACTCCCATTGGGCTGCTGGGCAGAGGGGCAGAACAAACTCTGTGCAAGGGCAACTGCATGGGTGGCCAGAGAGGGCTCTGAGTGCCACCTTAGGCACACATGCCATAGGTTAGCCACCACTAGGAAATGGTCCTGTATTTTTGCAAGCAATGACAGGAATAAAATCCTATTTCATGTAAGTATCATTGGCATTCTCATTGTATCTTGGTAAGTATGATTGGCACAGAATGGCTTACAAGTGTAATTTATGAATAGAAGGGGAGTGATGTACAGCCATTTTTAGGAAAGCTCTGTGATAATCAGACATACAGTACCTATTTTGAAACATTGATGGTTGTTCTAGTATGATTGTGTGGACCTTTTCTCATATTAATTTATTTGAGGTATTTTTTTAAAGTAATTTATTATGTAACTAATAATATGTATCCTGATCTTTCTTTCTTATAAATCAGAAAATTGTTTTCGTTTTTTTTTTGTGGTTTCCTTCCCGCCCTCCTTTTTATCTACTGTGTTTCCCCGAATATAAGACACTGTCTTATATTTTTTAAAATTCCAAAATCAGCACAATCTCTTATTTTCGGGGATGTCTTATTTTTCCCAGCTGGAGGTGTGGTCTCCAGGTCCAGGCTGGAGGCCATGCGGCCGCGGAAGTAGCTGGCCTTCCTTCCCACTACAGCCCAGCTCCTCCTCACCCTTGGCTGGGGGTATGGTCTTTGGGTCCGGGCGGCCCACGCCCGGCTCCGGACGGAGGCTATGCGGCCGCGGCGGTAACTGGCTTTCCTTCCCGCCACAGCCCAGCTCCTCCTCACCTCGGGCTGGGGTGTGGTCTCCGGGTCTGGGCAGCCCACGCCCGGCTCTGGACGGAGGCTACGCGGCTGCGGCGGTAGCTGGCCTTCCATCCTGCCATGACCCAGTTCCTCCTCACCCCCGGCTGGACCTGGAGACCACACCCCCAGTCGGGGGTGAGGAGCTGGGCCACGGCGGGAAGGAAGGCCAGCTACCGCTGCGGCCGCATAGCCTCAACTGGAGCCGGGTGTGGGCTGCCCAGACCCGGAGACCACACCCCCAGCCGGGGGTGAGGAGCTGGGCCATGGCTGGAAGGAAAGCCAGTGGCTGTGTGGCCTCCATTTGGAGCCAGGCAGGAGGTAAGGGGGTCTTATTTTTGGGTGGGGCCTTATATTTCAAAGGCAGGGGAAAAAGGGGGTGTCTTATTATAGGAGGAGGTCCAATAATTGGGGAAACACTGTATATGATTTTTTTTCATCTTTGTATTTGGTTGTTCTTCTTTCTGTATGGTCTAGTCCCAGAGTCATAGAATTATCAAGTTGTATACTATCCCCAGGGTCAGTTTCTCCATCCTAAAAGATCCAGAAAGTTATCCAGTCTCTGCTTCAAAACTACCAATGAAAAAGCCACTGTTTTTCCAGGCAGTCTCTAATAGTGTCAGGCAAATTTTACATTTTTTACAATTCTTCTTAACAGCTATTCAAAATATACTTTCTTGCAATTTGTACTAATTGCTTTGGGCTCTATCTTATGGCACAGGGTAAAACATATTTGCTCATTATGTATATTACATTACTTCAAATACTCCTCAGGCTAAAAAAAGCTCATTTCTCATATCTGTTCCTCATAGAATTTAATCATACTGTACATGATAAACAGCAAAAGTTAGATAAATGGAGAATATACATTGCCTGGGAATCTGATATTTTAAAAACCCTAATGCCTATGCAATTATTGTTATTAATGTGAGCTGAACTAACCAAAGTATTACATTCATGAGTTGTCACAATGACTGCATTTGCACAGATTTCCTTGAGAAGGGAAAGCAAGGAATTTTCACAACCATATTTGGAAATGGAATGAAATGGGAAAATAAGAAACTCAATAAAAGATGGGAAGGAAAATATATATTCCCTCTTAAAGCATGAGCTAAATAAGACAAAAGTATTATCTAATGTGGCCCACCATAAATAGCCACTTTTAGAATCAGAAACAGAACATTGAATTCCTGGAATTATACAGAAAACAACAAATATGTTATCCCCTGGTTTGGCTTCTGGGAACTTAGAACTATGTTTTTCTTAAAGTGCTGAGATTGGAGTTGTGGGAATTTAATGGGTGTTGAGGGGAAGGGTAGCTATTACCTTCTTCTAAACTAGAGCAGTTATTGTGCCTGCAGTAAGCTAATAAATTCCAAAGGGGAGGATTACAAATGCCTTCATCTAGAATTCAGTAAGTGCAGATGGCTGCTTCCCACTATTTTATACTGATTACAGTTCAAGCTTAAACTGTGTTCCTTCTGTGAGCATTTCTTTTAATTAATACAAATGTTTCCTGCAAGGAAGAAGTGGGTTTCTATCTTCACTAAAATTAACTACTAGGAACCTGGGGAAATACTCTACTTTGGTCACTAAAATGGAATCATCTCGTGTGTGTCTGTGGTCGCTGAGCAGTTGTTGGCACTTACCTCAGATTGTATTTGAGAAAGTAAAAAGACACTCCTTTCAGATTCTGGGGTCCTTCTGTTTTACAAATGTTGTCCAAATACACAGTAATGACCAAAGTTGGTGTCTCTCCTAGGTAATAATTGTAATTCAATTACAGTAATACCTCATACAAAGTCCGCTTCGTACAACATCGAATTCATACAACATCGCCTAATTCTTTGAAAAAAGAAAAGTCACAGCAACTTTGTATGAGGCATTGGGGTTTTTCCCAGGTTGCATTGTGCCTGGGCAGTATAAAAGGCAGGACACATGTGTGCATTGCTCTTGTGGGTTTTGCATGAGGCGAAGAGTGTTTAGGAGTGGTTTTGAGCACGATTTTGGATTTTTTTTGAGTTTTTTGTCAACATTTTTGCAAGCATTCCTGGGATTTTTGTAGTATTCTTCAGGTTCTTGCACCATTCTTTGGCACAGTGGAAAGGCAGGTAAATGAGGTTTTCTGTTTCCGATTGGCTTGGGGTGGGGAGATGGATAGGGGAGGGCAATTTTTTGATGGGTTGGGCAATTGTCCTTGCTTCCATCCAGTAATTGTTTACAGTAGCTTGTACAAAATAGATGATCAGCCACATGGCTGCAGATTAACACTGTGCTGCATGATGGGACATGTTAACTTTTAAACCTGCACTTCATAAAGTTTTCAAAAGTTAAAAACTTGTTGTATGGTTTATCCCCTAAAATCAGGGTTGTTTGACATGTTTTTGTAATGTATTTAGCCTTTAGACAATGATTTCTTAAAGTTCTGTCAGTTTCCTGTCTGTTTCCTTGACTTTGCCCTGAAGTCTGTGCTGTTACAGTACAATGTATCTCTATGGAAACGATGTTGTACAAGGGATCGAGACAAAGATTTGGACATTGTATGAGGCATCGCAAGTAGGATTTTGCATGCCTCATACAAGTCCAAATCCGTATAAAGTCCAAGCTTGTGGAACCAAGTTTGGATGTTGTATGAGGTATCACTGTATTCAAAACACATATGGTTTATGTAGGATGTATTAGGCCTTATGGCTGAAGAATAATATAAACCATAAGTTCTCAATCTTTTAAAGCCTGGAGCTGGGTCACACTCCCTCAGACAGCTTCAGGGGCCAGATGGCTATTTTGCCCTTCCTCCATGACATGGCACTTCCTGGTGTGGTGGAGGCAGTGGGGGGCCACATAAAATGGTGCCATGGGCCACATCCAGCTCACAACCAACAGGTTGAGAATCCCTGTTATAAACCTAGTATTCTGGGAAGAGAGAGTTCCTGAAGAGTCCCAATTGTAGAATGCCCAATGAGTTATACTAGCATATATTACATTTGAGCTGCGTTTATCACATTACAAGAGTGTGCCGGTGCGGTTTCCCCATGCCCCGCAGGGCATGGAACGGCCCGCCAGAGGCCACCGCAGTGAGAGACGCTCCCAGCCCGTGGGCTCTGCGGCCGCCAAATTAAGGGGGGTGAATAAAATATAGGGTTTGATTCACCCAATTACCGTGACCTGACCTACGACTCTGCCAAGTAAGCAGATAGCTGACTTCGGTCAAACATTAAGTGTATAGCTCATCTCCCGGCTCGGGAAATCCCTGGCGCAAATAAGCCATGTTTGTCCCTGCCTAATCCCCAAGACAATGAGGTTCCGAAACCCATGTTTGCCCCAGTTAATTAACTTCCCTTTGAGGAGTTCCCCATTAACCCGTGTACGTGGGTGAGGTAATATTCCTGTCAGGTGACAGCTTGCCACCGTTGCGCTTTTTCCCCTATAAATGATGTTGCCTTTCTCCAATAAAGTACTGATCTGATCTCGCTCCTGTTGCCTCGTGTTGTCATTGATCAGTCTCCTCTGGGACCTAGCGCCGCCTAGCGGCCAGACATCACTACAGCTGGTGACCCCGACGTGATTTACTCGTGAGTAAGAGACCCCGGAGAGGTCTACTCGTGAGTAGCGATCCGCGCGGTCTGGTTCTGCGCTTGAACCGCGACCCGCCAGCCCGGAGGATAGCGCGGCGCTCTGGTCGGCAGCCAGCCGGACAGAGAACGGCCCGCCGCGAGGCATTCCAGAGAGACATTCCTACCGCTTCCTCCCCGCTTTCGAGAGGTTTGCCATAGAGGGAAACGTGTTCCGCTCAGGGCAGGCTGTGAGCCCCTGACATCGCAGAGGCCGATAGAAGGGCCCGTGGCAGAAGGTCCACGCTCCGAGGTCTACCCCAGACACCCGACGCCCGAACCTGTTGCCTGCAAAGACGCGTCGATCTTCGTCCCGAGGAGGAAACTTCAGAGGACCATCGCAGGTAATATGGGGACTTGTTCTCATAGACCAAGTCTGTCCGCTAGCCAAAGAACTCGGGAGCAAGAGTTCAAAATCCTGGCCAGGGTTTTTAAGTTACGATTTCACAGCAGGGAGCTAGCGAGACTTTTGGCGTACCTCAGGGTACACTGCCTACTTTACCCAGAAGTAGGTACGTTAACCCTGCAGCTCTGGGATCAGATAGGAGACTGCATTCAGCAAACCCCGAAAGCTCCAGGAGGGATAGTCCGCACATGGCGGAAATGTAGGAGACTCTTAGAGCAGATCGAGCCAGTCCGGGTAGAGGCCAAAGAACCCCCGTTAGTTGAGCCATCAGGCAGGCCAGTCGAGCCGACTGCGCCCACCGCACTCTATCCGACATTCAAGTATCAGCAGAGTAGCGCAGGGAGCCTTCCCGCGGTGACAGCTGCAGACGTCACCGAGGGAACGCAAGGAATGAGAGGCGCTGGCGCTTCTCTGACAGCCCCAGGTTCCCTAGTCATGAAGAGTGCCCTTCAGCGCACAGCTGAGATAGAACTCAAGAAGGGGGAATTGTCAGTTGAACAGCTAGCTGAACTTAGACAGATTTGTCCCATCCGCTTGGAGATGGACGCGCTCACGGGCGCACAGCAGATAGTACACTCCCCAGTCCCGTACAAGCTTCTCATGGCTTTACGGAAAGCAATTTCAGAGACAGGGCTCCAAAGTCGTTTTACGAGGGGCACGCTTCAGCAAGTGTGCGAGACCACCATGTGGATTCCTCACGATTGGAAAGCCGTCATGAGGATGATGCTGACCCCCAGCCAGTACATGATTTGGGACAGCGAGTTCCGCCTAGAGGCGCAAGCTCGGGCTGCCAGGATGGGAGGCGCGGTAATCCCTGACCAGTTGTATGGTTCAGGTGCCTTTGAGTCCATCAACGCTCAAATTAACTTGCCTCTCGCCACCCTAGAGATGTCAGCCGAAGCTGCCTATAGGGTATACTTCAAGGTCCCAGCGTCTGGCAAAACGGCCAAAAATTACACTGCCATTAAGCAGGGAGCCCAAGAGCCCTACATGGACTTCATCAATCGCCTGGAAGAAGCAATTAGCAGGCAGATTGACAATGAGCAAGCCCAGGAAGAGCTCATGATTAAGTTAGCCAAAGACAACGCCAACTTGGACTGCCGTAAAATCTTGCAGTCCCTGGGCAATCGCCCTGACATAACCTTAACGGACATGATTCGAGCATGCTCCGACGTTGGCACAGACTCCTACAAGATGGGTCTGCTAGCGGCAGCGGTGCAGGGGGGAAGAAGACCTAATGGTAAGAACAAGGGGGCATGTCACACTTGTGGCAAGATCGATCACTTCGCTAGGGAGTGCCGATCCAAGGGAGGCGGACAAAAGTCCGGCCGTCCCAAGGCTCCGAACACCCCCTGCCCGAAGTGCAAGAAAGGCTATCATTGGGCCAGGTTTTGTCCGAGTTCGGGAAACCGGAATCCGGGCACGTCTCTGGCCCCAGTCCAAACAGAGGCTTCCTTCACCCAGATCCAGAACTCCCCAGATTTAGACTAGATTCCAGGCACCTCCCAGGCACTGCGAGGGCACAGGCCAGCCCCAGGGGCAGCACAGGGCTAGAATTGACTTGCCAGGCGGACGTTACATGCGACCTGCCAGGCACAGTCTGTCTAGTCGACACCCAGTACATGGGACCCCTGCCCAGAGGCTTTATAGGTTTAGTTTTGCCCCGTAGTGTAGCTGGAACACGCGGAATTTTCATAATTCCAGGAGTCATTGACTCGAATTTTTCAGGCATTCTCCAGGTCCAGCTTTGGACGCACCTGCCCCAAACAATCCACAAGGGAGACACGTTAGCGCAACTGATCATGGTTCCTTGTCACTCGCCAGTAGGCAGCCAGGGAAGGCTCAGGGACAGCTCAGAGTCCGGTTCAGCAGACCGCTCGAGCGCGAGTGAGGCAGTGCAAGGATACCAGGTCTTAGCGACAGTGGGGACCAACATTGAGTGGAAGCAGCGCCCCGTTATCGAGGTATTTTTGAACAAAAGGGTGTTCTCAGGGTTACTCGATACCGGAGCAGATGTGTCAGTGATAAGCAGGAGCCAGTGGCCAAGAGAGTGGGCCATTGAGCCGGTCTCCGATGTGTGGGGGGTAGGAGGCGTTCAGGAAGCGTTCAGGAGCCGAGAGTGGGTAGAAGTCACAATCCCAAAGGCTGACGGCACGGCGGTAATTCGGCCGCACATTCTTGACGTGCACATCAACCTTTGGGGGCGAGACATTCTCCAGCAGTACGGTGCTACGCTTACCTTCGGGTAATGGCGTTGCCACTTAAATGGCTCACCGACACTCCGGTATGGGTAGAACAATGGCCGGTAGTGGGAGAGAAATTAGTTGCCCTCAAGCAGCTAGTTAAGGAACAGCTAGACGCAGGACACATAGAACAGTCCACAAGCCCCTGGAACTCGCCAATTTTTGTGATTAAGAAGAAGTCGGGGAAGTGGCGACTCCTCCACGATCTCAGAGAGATCAACAAATGCATTCAGCCGATGGGTCCGCTTCAATGCGGCATCCCAAATCCTAATATGATTCCCGAGGGGTGGGAGATCCTAGTCGTAGATCTCAAGGATTGCTTTTATACAATCCCCTTAGACCCCAGGGACCGGGAAAGGTTCGCCTTTACGGTGCCGGTCGTGAACCACGGTGAGCCCACGCAGCGTTACGCGTGAAATTTTTTGCCACAGGGCATGCTCAATTCGCCCACCCTGTGCCAAATTTATGTTCACGGCGCACTGGCAAAGTTCCGAAGCCTTTACCCTAAAGCTATTGTGTGTCACTTCATGGACGACATTTTAGTAGCGTTGCCGCAGCTCGGCAGCGAAATGTTTTCTGACCTCCAGGCCAGCCTGGGGGACAAAGGCTTACTCATTGCCCCTGAGAAAGTGCAGAGAACCGAGCCCTTCTCATACTTGGGCCACCGGCTTCTCCGCTCTTTCGCAGCGCCAGTTCTGCCTCAGATAAATTTACAAGACTCAGTCACCCTTGTAGAGTTGCAGCAAGTTTTGGGGAACATCAATTGGGCCAGACCGTATTTTCGTTTAGATACGGATCTTCTAAAACCGCTCTTCTCGCTGCTAACCTTAGGTAAGCAGCCGGCAGACCGGATAAAAATCTCTCGAGACGCGCGCTTGGCGCTCGAGAAGGTGAACCAAGTTCTCAGCCAGAGGTGGGTGGATAGGATCGCCCAGGGGCCATATGCCCCGATCCTGAATTTGTACATCGTACGGTCAGGATCCATGTTCGCTGGGGCGCTAGGAGTAGACTCAGAGAAGGGAGCGAAAATTGTGGAGTGGGTATACTTGCCGAACACCTCTTCTCGGAACGTTGTTCCGCCCCAAGAACTGGTCTCCGCGGTGATCTACCGCGGCAGGCTGAGAGCAAGGGACATCTCTGGGCACGATTTAGCTAAGATCATAGTCCCGTTCACCAAGGAACAAATCCATCAGTTGATGCAGCTAGGTGACTCGCTTCCCATAGCTTTGGAAGGATTCACTGGAAGCTTGGCATACCACTTGCCCAAAGACCCCAGGCTTGTCTCACTTCAGACCGGAACAGTCAGTTTGTTCGAATTGCTTTCGCTGGTCCCACTTCAGGGGGCCAAGACAGTTTTTACCGATGGGGGACGCACATATGGTGTCCTGACTTGGCAGGGGGGCGAAGCTTGGCACACGCTGCTAACTCTTCCACAGAAGTCCGCGCAGCGGGCAGAGTTGGCAGCCGTGAACCTTGCCCTGCGCACCTTCGCCAAGGAACGGTTGAATATCATTACTGACAGTCTGTATGTAAGGAATTTGCTCCACAGTCTACCGGGAGCTTACATCACTCCCGCGATAGACAAGAATTTGCTTAGTCTGTTTCTCACTGCTCAATTTCATTTGCGGAACCGCACAGAGCCGCTCTATATTGCCCACATCCGAAGTCACCAGGACCTACCGGGTCCGATTTCCGCGGGCAATAGCAGAGCGGATGCGGCGGCAAGGGAAATTCAGCAACGTTCAGTTTTGGGAGTTTTCACTACTCCAATCCAGAGTCATGCCTTTTTTCACCAAAATGCCAAGGCACTCGCTAGACAGTTCAATCTGCCGCTTTCTCAAGCCCAAGGTATAGTCCGCTCTTGCCAGCATTGCGCAGGAGCGCCGGGGGGGCCCTCGTGGGGGGTCAACCCACGAGGGACAGAGGCTAATCAGGTATGGCAGATGGACGTCACGCATGTGCCACAGTTCGGCAGATGGCAATACATGCACGCCTGCATTGACACTTTTTCTCAGTTCGTTTGGGCAACGGCGCAGAAAGGGGAGGCTGCCTCCCACGTGGAGCAGCACCTCCTTTCCTGCATTGCGGCGATGGGCAAGCCGCGGCACGTGAAGACGGACAACGCGCCGGCCTACAGTTCCAGGCAGTTGGCCGCCTTCATGGCTACTTGGGACATCAAGCACACATTTGGAATTCCCTACAATCCGCAAGGGCAAGCGATTGTAGAGCGGGTCAATCGGACGCTAAAGTCCTATATTGACAAACAAACAGAAAGGGGGGAGCCACCAGCCCTCCCCAAGTCACAGGGAGAAGCACAGATGTGTCTCAACAAGGTATTGTTCACTTACAATCACCTTAATGTTTTTTTCGGATTGTACACCGCAGGAGAAGCATTTCCGCCGTTCGGAAGCTCTCCCGCGACCTATGGTCCGGTACCGAGTGCCACCAGACCCTTCTTGGAGGGGCCCGGTGCCGCTCATAACCTGGGGAAGAGGGTATGCTGCAGTTATGTCTCCTACAGGTGTCGTTTGGATTCCAGCCCGGTGTGTCAAGCCCTACTTGGAACCGCATGGCGTGGAACCAGGCCGGCCCGAGTCCGATCCCGGAGATGGAGGACCTCACCCTGACCGAGAGGACCCGCCAGAGGAAACGGCCGCCGATGCCCAAGATCACCTGGGGGATGGTCAAGGCTCTTTGCAGTGACGCCCAGGACGCCGTTCAGCGCAAGGAGAAAGAGCCGACACCGGAGAACCTCACAGCTGCAGTTTTTGCCCTGATTCACGCCAACACAGCGGCGATCACCATCATCCTGGCCCTTTCCCTGCTTTTGGGGGGAGGCGTTCAGGCTACTCCAATCCAGGCCGACGGTTTGCCGCCTGGTGAAGATCTTTCTGCACGAATGCAGTACAACTTGTGGGAAAGGTTGGCGGGCCTCGTCAACCAGTCCGATTTTTGTCTACAGCAGGACATTGGCTCTGCATCTATCCTCAGCACCTGTCTCATCCCCGTGTGCCACACTCTGGACGCGCGCACCAAGGATGGCGACTGGTTGTTGAAGGCGTTCTTCGGCCCACACATTCCTACCACCTTCTCAGCATATGCACGCTGGGGGGGATTGCGACTTGCATCAACCTTGCCGGCTGACGCCGCCACTCTTCATACCCCTCGAGTGGCGATCAGCCCGGACGCTGCTTGCACCCGAATGACCGGCTGCACCTCAGGCGGTCAGACTCGGCACCGCTGCCTTGACCCCGGCAGCGGCAACTGGACTTGTAATAAACCAGAGACACTCACTTCACTGTACGCTCACGTCACCCTACCTTCAGGGTGGTTTTTCACCTGCAACCAGTTCACATGGAACTATATTCCTGCGAATCTGTCGGACTCAATGTGTTGTATCAGTCGTTTGACACTGTTACTTCCTACTAAGGACATGATTGCCCCAAGCACAAATGTTTCTAATGTTCCACATGTTTCCAATGTTTCAAATGTCTCCCCATTCATACGGCACACACGCACAACCCAGTTAGACAGCTCTTGTGACAGCAGCTTTAGAGTAATGAGTCCCGCTGAGTATGTATCACTAGCAGTCAGCCTTGTCGGCGTGCCAGGCTTGGCCGTCGGCAACGCACGGAGGATTGGCCGCTTGGCTTGCGGTTTGGCCAAGGCCATTAACCATACCTCCACAGCGATAGCGCTCCTCAATCAGGAACAGGCAGAACTTCGCCATGCAGTTCTTGACAATCGAGCGGCTATCGACTACCTCCTCTTGCTGCACCACCTGGGTTGCGAATCTTTTCATGGAATGTGTTGTTTCAATCTTACTGACAACTCCCGTAAGATCCAAAGCCAGATCACGAACCTCCACACCATAGTCCAGGGTATTACTGAGGGTTCCGCATGGGGAGCTTGGTGGAGTTCCCTGTGGAACTGGATGTGGTCATGGATCCCCTGGGGGTGGCTGCAAACGGTGCTTAAGGTGGTGGTGGGGATAACCATACTAGGCATCACGCTTTGTTGTTTTGCTCAGTGTATTCCCTCGCTGATCTCCAAGTGCCGCCCCAGAGAGAAATTCCATGACGTCATACCCGCTCAACAGCTGATGCCGCTCTTGCGCAAGGTCGCCAGTCAGGTCCTTAAATAGAAAATAAAGGGGAGATGCGGTTTCCCCATGCCCCGCAGGGCATGGAACGGCCCGCCAGAGGCCACCGCGGTGAGAGACGCTCCCAGCCCGTGGGCTCTGCGGCCGCCAAATTAAGGGGGGTGAATAAAATATAGGGGTTGATTCACCCAATTACCGTGACCTGACCTACGACTCTGCCAAGTAAGCAGATAGCTGACTTCGGTCAAACATTAAGTGTATAGCTCATCTCCCGGCTCGGGAAATCCCTGGCGCAAATAAGCCATGTTTGTCCCTGCCTAATCCCCAAGACAATGAGGTTCCGAAACCCATGTTTGCCCCAGTTAATTAACTTCCCTTTGAGGAGTTCCCCATTAACCCGTGTACGTGGGTGAGGTAATTTTCCTGTCAGGTGACAGCTTGCCACCGTTGCGCTTTTTTCCCTATAAATGATGTTGCCTTTCTCCAATAAAGTACTGATCTGATCTCGCTCCTGTTGCCTCGTGTTGTCATTGATCAGTCTCCTCCGGGACCTAGCGCCGCCTAGCGGCCAGACATCGCTACATGCCGGGACTTCTGACATTTTATATATAGTCACTCAGCCACTTAAACATACTATAAACATGCTACTGTATAGTGAACTAGTAAGCTTTGTTGTGCAAGCTTTGATCTGCAGTGTTCCACAGAACTGCTAGAAATGTTGGAGTTTAGAACAATGTAGTAAATACATCGCATACTTTTCCCCAGACAACAGAACATGGGGAAATAATTCCAAGTAGCCTTCTAAATTTCAACATATTTTACCTGAAGAGAGACGTTACTGTCCAAAAAATTGTGCAGTAAGTGCTTACTATGGCTGACCAGTCAGGAAAAGGGTAAACAGTTGCTTATCGTAAATGAAAAACAAAACATGCTTGATATTCTTACACATAACATCCTTTTTAAAAAAAACAAGTACACTGGAATCAACACCTAAAAAGTCTGCAACATTGACGGATGACACCAAGACAATCCCCAGTTTTTCATTGGTGACAACTTGATTTCTCATCAAGATGTTAATGAGCAATAATTTCTCCCAACTCTCACAAAATGTTTTTGTATATGAATGTTTAGTTCAAGCTCTTTCTCAAGACCTTTTAAATAGACTTTCGAATAATAACACCAGCTGTCTCTTCCTACTATGGGTGTCAAGACAGAGATTTTAATATTTAGAAATGATGGAGAATTAATGAGGACAAAAGAGAGAAAATGATTAGACAGATCCTGTTGGGGTTTCAAAGCAATTAATTATTCTGAAAAACAAGAAATAATTAAAAATATGCTGCTCATAAATCTCCAAAGAAATACTGCATCTGTTATAACACTTTTGCTTTCCTTTGGTTATTTTTCTTTGCTTATTATAAAATGCAATAAAAACACAAAACAATCCATGCACTCTTCTCTATAACAATTATTCTATAGCACTAATCTACCAAAAGGTGTGGAAAAATACCACGTTTATTTTAAATGCCATAAAGAAACTCAGCAGAACTTAGTTGTGAATCAAGAGAGAATTTTTTCCCCAATCACCCTATCTCTAGTGTTCAGTTGCAAACTCAAAGTCAGATCCTGATAAATGTAAGGACATAAACTCCTGTAAAATAGGGTTAAAAAACAGAAAAAAAATTTTTTTAAATGTTTCCACTGGAAATAGGGTAACTGTATGAATCAGATACCAGGTGTGAAATCAATTTTATGAGATGGGAAAATGGGATCATCATTTTATAAGGGGGAAATGATATATTTAATTAAGAATGAAGGTGCATTATTTAACACAAACATATTTCTGTACTTGGAATTGATAAACAAACCAACCTCTTTCAATACAGATTAATCACTGAAGAAACGTTTATGATTAACCATCATTTCTATATAAAATAGTGAATAGACAATGACCTATGATGCAAGACAGAGCTCTAGGTATTTGTAAACGAAGAAATTTCAGCTTTTTGCATTCCTTTTTCACAAGGTCTACCTTCTGCAAGCCCCAGAATTATTCTTTATACAGAACAACAGAAGCCTTGTTGTTGTTGTGCAGAGCTTGGCGAGTTGTTTCCACCTAGCAGTGTACATGTTTAGCCATTGAATGTTATGAAATATTTTATTTAGTAGGGAGGGGAGTGACCATTTGTATTCAGTAGATCCCAAATGTCTCTGGAAAGAAGACTGAAGAGAAATTTGAAGAACAAAAACAGAAAGAAAGAAAAAACCAAAATCAGAGTGACCAGTTTTGAAGAAGCTGTTTGTCTTCATTGTAATTGATTTAAATTACATCTTCATTGTAATAGATTTAAATTACATCTTCATTGTCTTTTCTATGTCTAATATGTGAAGTTTTGTTTTTAAATTTAATTAGAACTTTTAAACAAATCTGGTTTGGAAAGAATTCTTGAGAAATTACTGGTTTAGTTTCCTTCCCCATAGTGTAGGTATAAATATTGGAAGGAGCTGTGGTGATTCATTGGAACTATTATTAAAATGCACATTATTATTGTGCAGTCATGGGTGATTAACTGATTAAAAAACAGGAACAGTAGAAGAAATCAAAGTTGATTAATTCAGAATGAAACAAATCAGGTTTACCACTTGTGCATTGCAAAATATCTCTAACCCTGACACTCCTAAAGATAGGAAAGCCTTTGAATATACTGATTATGTATCCTATTGCATTTTTAGTTTTGCACAAAAGATACCTAATTCAATCTCCAGCAACTCTAGGTTGGGCCAAGAACACTCTAGTCCAGTGGTTCCCAACCTGTTTTTGGCCATGCCCCACCTAAGCATCTCTAAAATCCTGATTCCCCCACCCATGACATATAATTCTTATTATTCAAAAAGTGAACTCCTATTCACGTGGAGGAAGTCTAACAATTCATTAACTTGGTCTAAATAAGCTTGTATTACCCCCCTTAAAATCAAATTGTCCCCCTGTGGGGCATGTACTCCACGTTGGGAACCACGGGTCTAGTCTGAGCTACTATGATCAGTACAAAACCAAATAAAGCAATAGTCTTTCTTGTAATGAAATAGCTTCCTTTGTTCATTGTATCCCAATAAGCCAACCTCTGTCCCTATGACAGATGAACATTGTTCTGAAATCAATGCTGCTATGACTTTACTATCTTCAAGTAGGTCATGAGTGATTGACAATGACTTATGCCATTTTATGTAGGGTGGCGTAAAATGAAAATGTCCCCATCTATCTCTTGCACAAAGTTGATTAATAGGGGTTATCTCTTCTTCTTTTCCGGTGACATCTGACTTAATATTGTGATTTTTGTTAGTTATTATTCTAGACATCAATTCTAGCAGCCAAAACAGCTCAAAAAAAAGGGGGGGCATTCAAGTCTATGACTCTCTCCTTATCCTAGTTGTGTTACAGTAAGGTCTTTTTAAAAAGTATGGATATAAAATGAGCTCCCTGTTATTGGAAGTAACATACCACTATGTCTTTAGAAAATAAATTACTGAATGGAAGCTTGCTCATTTCCCCCTTCATTTCTTTATGCAACATTAAACATTTTTTTTCCTTCTCTAATTTAGCTCTGCAAAACGTCAGACACAAATCTTGTTCTTCTTTCAAATGACATCCAAAGGAATGCACTAATTTCTTGAACTTTAATTGCACAGCAATAATGTGGCTTTGGGGATTTGGGGAGGATAGTGTTGCATTTATAAAACACATTTGCTGAACATTAAACCTTGTCTGTAATTATGAAGCAACCACACAGTTGTAAAATTAAACACAGACTCTCATGCCACCTTCACTATATAATTGCTCAATGCAAAAACAAAGGATCTTTATAGATTTCTCCACAGCTATGCTGTGGAAGGACATAATCCACCTCTTTTGATCTCTGGAGGTTTCTCCTCTCCCAAAATTAGTTTGGGAACAGAATGATAAACCTTTGGCCTGATCCAGGAAGGCTTTTTCACACATTCACATGTGTGTGACTCTCTCATTGCTTGAATTCTGTTGGCCGGGGGGGGGGGGGATTGATATTTGTGAGAGCGTAATTCAAAAACAAACTCTTATAATGTAATAATTCTCATGTCACAGCTAAAGCCAAGTTGTCCTAGGGCTGTCTCTCCCAACTTGACATTATCCTTAGCTACAACACACATCATCTTCAGACAGCATGACCATCCTGGGAGTAATAATTTAGCATATCTTGGGGGTTTGATTTGATCTGATTTATTCAATTTGTATGCTGCCCACTCAGCATACGCCGACTCAGGATGGCTCACAAAAATCACAACATATCAAACATTGCAGTACAATAAAATATAACAATGCAATAAAATGTAACAATGCAATAAAAATTACAATGCAATAAAATGCTCACCCATCCGTCCTTGCTCTTCTTGACTTCTCAGCGACCTTTGATACCGTTAACCATGGTATCCTTCTGAAACGGCTCCGAGGATTGGGGATCTAGGGAACTGTGTGGTCCTGGTTTCCTCATTTCTGAGGAGTCTGACCCAGTCAGTGTGGTTGGAGAGTGAGAGGTCCAGTCCTAGGCCCCTCAAATGGGGGGTGCCTCAGGGCTCGGTGCTCTCTCCTCTCCTATTTAACATCTACATGAAGATGCTGGGTGAGATCATTTGTTCCCATGGGGTGCAGTACCATCAGTATGTGGATGACACTCAGTTGTACATCTCGGCCTGTGGGGACCCCAGTGATGCCGTCAAAGTCCTTTCCAGGTGTCTGGAAGCTATTGGGGTCTGGATGGGGGCTAAAGGGCTACAACTGAATCCCAGCAAAACTGAGTGGCTATGGATAGGGGGTCCTGTGCTATCCCGGGAGCTACCATCTTTGGTTCTGGATGGGGCTATTTTTCCCCAGACAGACCCAGTGTGCAACTTGGGAGTCCTCCTGGATTCGCAGCTACTGCTAGAACAGGTGGCGGCTGTGACCAGGAGGGCTTTCACCAAACTTCGGGTGATTTGCCAGTTGCGCCCACTCCTGGACTGGGACTCCTTGCTCATGGTCACTCATGCTCTGGTCACCTCCAGACTAGTTTATTGCAATGCACTCTACATGGGGCTGCCCTTGATGACCATTCGGAGGCTACAGCTGGTCCAGAATGCAGCAGCCCAGGTGGTGATGGGGTGTGGGCGTTATGCCCGTGTTTCTCCACTGCTTCGGGAGCTGCACTGGTTGCCAGTTTGTCTTTGGGTGCAATTCAAGGTGCTGGTTTTGACTTTTAAAGCCCTATTTGGTAGTGGGCCAGAATACCCAAGAGACCGCATTGCCCTGAGGATGTCTGTCTGTCCAACCAGAGCAGACCGGAGGGGCTCTCTAATCGTTCCATCAGCCAGAGGGGCTCACCTCTCTGGCACAAGGAGAAGAGCTTCTCCATGTCTGCGCCGGCCCTTTGGAACCTCCTGCCAACAGAGCTACATCTCCGGATGGAATTGCTGCCTTTCAGAAAAGAAAAAACCTGGCTGGTGGTCCAAGTATGGGGTGCAGGTAAAAGGGTAACCTCCATTGGGTGGCTGGTGTAGAAGAACTCCTCCCCATGGTGCCTTTGGATCCTGGGGGGTGGGAGTAGTTTTAACTGTTTTTAATATGTTTTTAAATTGTGATTGTGAACCTCCCTGAGTCGGCCTTGGCCGAGTGGGCGGTATATAAATTTGACAATTAAATTAAATTAATTATAATTAAAAATACAACAATACAATAAAATGTAACAGTTCAATAAAACATAAAACACATACATTGACAACTGTGATAAAGGGACCATTATCTCCTGAATCAGCCACCAGCTCTCCCCAGCTGTTCCTCCTTCCTCAGGCCAGGTGGGTGAGGGGCCAGGGGCCAGAACAAGCAGTTTTTAAACAGGCACTGGCCCTCCCCAGCTGTTTCTCCTTCCTCAGGTGGGGGGGGGGCATGAGGGTGTGAAAAGTTTTAATGGGAAATGCCTGAGCTTTTTCCACCCCAAAAGCTCAGGATGGCTGTACTGTTCCTGATGAGGAGTGGGCGGTTTACTAGCTTTCCTTCACAAACCCATTCAAATGGAGTACAGTGGTACCTCATACAATGATTTTAATCTATTCCACAGGGCTCGTTGTTGTATGAAACAATTGCTATATGATACATGCATCGTATAGCGATTTCCCCTATGGGATGCATTGTATAACAAATTTTTTTGCTAAGTGGTTTTTCCCATTGAAAAATTGTATAATTTTTTCCCATAGGGAAAATTGTTATGCGGGACACCATTTCCCCAAAAAACCTAATTGTCATGCGATTTTGTTGTTATACAGGGCAATTGTTGTATGAGGTTCCACTGTACTTATATTTGGAGACATACTCTCTGTTTATGACTTTAAAAAAGACCTCATATGCAGAAAGTACTTATTGAGTGTAATGCTATGAATGCTATCTGCAAGTAAGACCCTGTCAGTGAGGAGACATGCATAGGACTGTGATGTAAATGTAACACTTGTATCATGTTATTTTATTCTTTAACCTGCCCTGGATCTAAATCAGGGGTCCTCAACCTTTTTAAGCTGGGTGCCGGGTCACTCTCCCTCAGACTGTTGAGGGGCCAGACTGATCGTTCCCCCAACCGCAAGCACTTCTGCCTCCTCCTCAATCCTTGTCTCCTTCACTTGGCTTGGTATATCCCTAATGGCACTCCATAGCAGGACAGATGTTGTAAACCTTACAACATCCATCCTGTTATGGAGTGCCATTAGGGACACACCAAGCCAAGCTGAGGAGACAAGGATTGAGGTGGAGGTGGCAGTGGCAGTGGCAGTCAAAGCGAGTGTACATGCTGGATATGTTGGTGCCATGGGCCACATCAGCCCCACAGGCTGTAGGTTGAGGATCTCTGATTTAAATCTATTACAAGCAACATAGAATCAAGTTAGATTATACTCTAATTGTATTTTTGTATGTTTGAGTGATTTTGGGAAGAAGTGTTCCTCAAAGTTTATGCTAAAACAACTGTTTACCATAGCACATGATTTTTTCTTATTAAGTAAATGGTGAGCATTTATTGTGTTTATCATGTTTTAGTTTGTGATTGACTACTGAAAGGTAAACACAGGCTTCATCTGCAAGTGTGATTGCTGAGGCTTGTTTTCTCTGAGAAAAGTACATCTGTGGAGGAAAAAAATGTGTTAACTGTAGGAATATATATTCCTCTAATGTCAGTCTTTAACCTCAATTACTGTAAGAGGTGCAGGATTGAGTCCTGTAAAAACATCTACATCACAAAACACAAATCTTGGCAAAGCACCTTTCAGTTCCCTCAGTTCCATGACTTACTATGGAACATAGAATTGGTCCTCCAAGTGCCCAATTTGTACACCTAGGAAGTGGAAAGAAAGCCAGCTCAGTGCAATTAAAGTAGTTTGGAGAGCTATACTTCCTGGATGACGAACATGCAATTTTGAAATGTGGTTTTTCATCAAGTTATTATCATATCCACTTCTCAAACAAATTTGGCCCATAGGTTATTCAGTTTTTTCCATCATAAACACATAGACAGAATTATAAGTGTTTCTGGCATACTTGTCATCTTCCTGGGCCTTTAGCAGTAACTTGACCTTGAAGAAAGTTTATTTTCACATTGAGGCATTTCCTGTCAAAGAGAAAGGAAAAGTGATGTGAAAAAATTTCAGGTGCCTAATTTCTAACCTTTTATTTATTTTTAACACAAAGTCTAACACTACAAGCCAATGTTCCAGGCAGGTTGTCAGGTGCAAATGCTTACCATCAAACTGGCCTAAAAGAAACCCCTCCAGGATAATTAGTGTATAGATCAGGCAGGCTGACTTTTCACTAAATACGGCAGCTTGATGAGAGACTTAATGAGCAGGAAAATCAGAAAGTGCTGACTAAGCAGCTGTCAGTTATTTGCCAGTAGGATTCAAGTTCTCAAGTCACTGAATTTGCTTCTGGACACTATTCTTGTCTTACAGCAATTTTGTTGTTCAACAAATAAATCTGAAACTTCTTGGGCTCAATGGAATGTATTGCCTGGTAAATGCATCTCAGATTGGAGCCCAAATATTTCCCATGCAAATAAGTGAAGCCTAACTAGATAATATGCATAGTGTTATATTAAATCTCAGTCTTATTTTAGCAATAACCACTAGGGATCTGAGACTGTAACATACAAGAGAGTTAAACCTTGGCTATAGTCATTCTGAAAATTTGTGTTGTTGTTTTGCTAACCCATGGTTAACTTCTGTAATGACTGGAAGAGTACTATAATTAAAAATAATTTATTTTTATTAAACTGTCAGAATTATATCTTCCTATTTAAAGTCATTATTATGCAATACTGAAAGTGGGCATTTTATTTTTTTACTAATATTTGCTATTCATGAGTAATTTGTGTATATTAATCTGTTTATTCCTGAAACAAAATCTTAATCAAGTGAGCTAACAATAATGAAATTCAATTAAAAATGGATGCAATTATTTTTAGAAGCATTTTTAAAACAGATTTTGAAATCATGACAGTTAAGAAGAACCAAATGTAGCCCAGTCGCCATAGGTCCAAAATGGGGGAGGCGGTACCTTACAAAAATTCCCAGGCTAATGAAACTTTGGGATGTTGTGCATTGGTACCCAGTGGAGCTACACTCAATTTATCCAACAAAATTTCCTTGTGGAACCTGGGGGGGGGGAGCAAAAAACTGCAGAATTTTAGCACTCTTCTCAGGGTTTTGTGTTTTTTTTTTTTTTTTGAGCATGAAAACCGAGTTCGTCTTTCAGTTTGGAAATCTTGACCCACCCACCCCTCACAATGATGTGGCTTTATCCTGAGTAACCTTTATAAGATGTTCTTTAGGTTGATAAAGACTAAAGACTTGGGGGAATTTTCACAACCGTTTCCCACACAGTTCTTGCAAAGGATGGAGCACTGCAGTCCTGCTTTCTTGCAGCTGAAACCTGCAGTGCTGCACCCTTTCTTGCATTTACAGGAGATTATATTCAAGTTGTTGTCAGGGGCTGCATTTCAAGTGGCTCTGATTGGAACAACACCTTCCCTTGTCAGTGACCACCCCCAAACTGATAGTATGATGTCGTCATTACCTAGCCAGATCTGGACTTGGAGGTACGTGTGAAAAATATGGTGGGTAGCAGCACCTTTGGTAGGAGGGAGTCGGGCCAACTGAAATGTGGGTTAGGCCACTGACTTGGTAAACAGTTGGTACTGGAGGTTGTCCAATGTGTTGGTCTCCATGTTCCCCCCATACAGTGCAACCAAAAACTTCTCCCCTGCCTTGGAAATCTAGGAGGGGGTGGCTTCTGAGTCTTTAAAAGCAGCAGCCAAAAAGTGTAGGGAACTGTTCTTCTCAAACAGCTTGCACAATTTCTTCTTCCCTTGTCCAAAGGGGGTTGAAGTGGCATCGCAAACCGCTGACTGTGAAGAAACAGGATGTATTTTGGGTCGATCTTGCATGAAGCTGCTGAATATAGCAGTTTTTTTTTACCAATTTGAGAAATTTAGCACTTTTTCAAAGCCCTGTATCTTGATACCTATGTAGTTAAAAATATGTTTGACCAGTGATAAATGAAGGGAATTTAATCCTTTTATTCTATATCTGATGCCAGAATGGTTGTGTTATCTGGTGCACTCTGTCTGGCCTTTGGCTGTAATAAAAAAGATTTGATTTGAATGCTCTACAACTTTCTAATTACATGTAGTACACAAAAATGCATGGTTTAGAATATATAATCGAAAAACTGAGAAGAGTGCTAAAGTTTTGCAGATTTTGCCCCCTCCCCAGGTTCCACAAGGAAATTTTGTTGGATAAATTGAGTGTAGCTTCACTGTGCACTCATACACAACATCCCAGAGTTTCATTAACTTGGGAATTTTTGCAAGGTCTAAAGTTCATTTCGACTGGGCTAATGGTCAAACTCTTTAGACGAGCACCCTTCACTCGCCTTGGTTGTTAAATGCCTGTCTGAATAAAAAAGGTATTTCCTTAGGGGAAGACACCTTACTTAGCAGAATGTTCTAATGCAGAAGGAATGGCTTGCTAAGAAGCTCTCTTTAATATCTGCACCAGAAATGTTTGCAAGGACAACAAGACTGAATGGAAGGACCTCCACCAAAGAAATACACATATGTTTATAAGGCAGATGACAGCCTTTTATATAGCATAACCCTGGGTTGGATAGAGGCCATTACCAGCCTTATGAATCAGACACAAACTGATCCTAGCCCAAGACATAATTATAGCAAGGAGCAACATGCTCCCTGTAATTATTGCTAATAAAAATTTCAGCTCCAGAATTCTGGACCAACTACATTGACAAATGATGCAGGAAATGCTCTGAGGTTGGGTTTCACATTATTTTCCATTAACTGACATAAAATCAATGCACATCATGCCAGCCCCCCACCCTTCCCCCTATCTGTCCTTTTTCTCCTAGCCACTGAGGCATCTACTTTTTGGGAATGGTATGCATTTGGAACAATTCAGACTAATGAACTAATTATTGCTGTTGTGGAAGGGTTTTCAGCCATTGTGTGAAGAAAAAATGAATCAGAGAGAGAGGAGGAGGAGGACATTTTAAAGTGGTTCTTCTGTCCAGATTTGAAGGAAGAATAATTATGCCAGATCTGTTCTAAAACTTCCTCATACTTCTCTGTTAAATCTTGGTTTCCTCCTCCATTGAGCTAGGTTGCCACTGCTCAAAAGCCAGTTGCATCTGACTCTACAGAGGGCTCAGTGTTCATCTCTGTTTATAGCCAAAGAGCCAGTGCTGTCTGTGTCTGCAGACGTTTCTGTGAACATGTGGAAGGCATACCTAAACATTGGAGTGCATGGAATGCTGTCTACCTTCCCAATGAAGTGGTTCCTGTTTATCTACTTGCAATTTCTTGCTTTCAAACTACTAGGTTGGTAGGAGCTGGGACAGAGATGGGATCACACTCCATCATGCAGTACCCAGGAATCGAACTCTGACCATCAAGTCAGAGAGTTCAGTGTCTTAACCACTTAAGCCACCACAGTCCCAGCTATGAACTACCAGCTACCCTAGGACTAAAGCAAATTCACTCAGGAAAAATCAAATCAGGAAAAACTGACTCCCTGGAAGTGCCTTTACAGTGAATCCATTCACATTTTCCCCACTGCTTAGTCACACCCTAAGTTCCCAAACTCTTTTTAAGGGCAGTCCCATTTTATAGAAGCACCAAAGGCAGCACCATATTACAGCCAAATCCAAGAGTTACTCATATACTTGTTTACTGCTTCATATAATGAAATTGCTAAGCCTTTTACTCATACCAGGGTGCTCAAACCTTTCAGGCCATGGGCCAGTCACATGGTTCAGGGGGCTGGTCACTATGGCCCGTGAGCCAGATCAAGCTCCCCAATGCCAATTCATCCAGCCCACATAGCCCTCATTGCTCCCGGAAGAGGAAGTAAAATGCGCCCATATGGGCACATTTTACTTCCACTTCCAGGAGCAACAAGGGCTTTGCAGGCTGGATGAATTGGCATCAGGGTCCGGATCCAGCCCATGGGCCATAGTTTGGGCACCCCTAACTTATACTTTTATTTTATTTCATTTTTTTTACTTTAAGGTCACATCTTGTTCCATAAGTGTCTGTTGTGTTTGTAACAGTATTACTTTAAGAAGGTGTGAATGTAACCTGACAATGATTACAATGTAACTCAGCTGTTTAAGGAACGCGAGCTAGCTACCCATAGAGGGCAGCTGCGAGCATTCAGCTCACATGGTTCAAATTCCCCCAATCACTGGCAGCCGCGGGAACCTTCCCGCACAAGGATCACCTGGAGAAGATGGGCGTGACTCAGAATGACGTCACGCAGGTAGCGGCCAATGAGCTACTGTGCAACCCCTTTCAAATGTATTACTGCAGTATAAAATGAGCTGTCCCTCCGCCATTACCACATGTTCATCCTGACCATCATGAAATAAACCTTTGTTTAGCCCTCACTGCGGCTCCTTCTTTGTCTTCCGTGCAAGACACCAAATTGGCGACAAAGGTGGGGTACATGGTGGGTCCCAAGATCATATAAAAATTTAACAATAAATAAATAAAAAATTAAACCTCACCAGTTCGATATCAGCGATCCAGAACAATGGGAGCTGTACGAGTGCCAGTTTCGGCACGCAATGGATGCTGCAGGTATCAACGACGAGGGGAAGATGCGCTCACACTTCCTAGCCCAGGTGTGGCTGGCCACGCTGTGCATCCTGATGAACCTAGTGGCTCCCCGGAAGGTCGGCGTGGTGCCCATCGACCGCATCCTTGCGCTACTGAGGGAGCACTTCCAGCCGCCCGTTTCCATTTTTCCGGCCCGGGTCGCATTCCACAGGCGGGATCAGCGCCCGGGAGAATCTGTATCCGCATACGTGGCGGCCCTCAGGCTGGCGGCCGTCCACTGCCAATGGGAGGACCTGGACATAGCCCTCCGAGACTGCATGCTGTGTGGCCTGAGGGACGAGGAGGTCCAGAGGAAGTTGATGACCCGCAACCATCGCCTCACATTCAATGAGGTACTGCGAGAGGCTCAAGCGGCCAAGGCGGCGAGGAGCGGGGTCAGAGTTTTTAAGTCCCGAGGGGCCGCTCCAGAGAGGGCCAAGTCACCCGTGCAAGCAGCCCAATGAACCTCAGTGCAGGCGGCCTGGAGGGGCCCCTGACAGCCCAAAAGCACCCCAGTAACCTCCGAGGAGTCCTCCATGACGGCGGACTCCTGCTCCAGTGAGGACGACAATGTACAGAGGGTAAAGAAGCACAAGGAAAACCGCCGGACCAGCAAGCGAGGAAGCCACCGTTGCGATGGCTGTGGGGCATCTCACGACCGGACGAGATGCCCACTCCAGAAGGCCGAGTGCCACAACTGCGGCCGGGAGGGCCACATTGCCAGGGTCTGCAGGCGCGGGTGAACTGAGGACAAGGGCGCATCGAGACACCCTTAAGCACACCAACGCAAGGCAGCCAGCATCGGAAAGGTCTCAGCCAACGACGGCGCGGCAGGCGTGAACCGTGTGGGCCTGGAGCACCGGCGCTTCTACGTAGAGGTACTGTTACAGGGGGTTCCGGTGAGGATGGAAATAGACTCGGGGTCGTCCTACTCCATCCTGTCCCAGAAGGAGTTCATGCACATTCCCCCAAATGCGCGCCCCAAGTTGCGGGCCATGAAGTCGTACTTATGGGATGTGCAGGGTTATGGGATCCCAGTGTTGGGGGTGGGGAACTTCACGGTGAAGTTCAAAAATTTCACAGAAAAACTGCCCTTAGTGGTTCTCAAGGGGGGAAGATGTTGCGTTTTGGGAACCCAGTGGTTTGCTCCCCTGGGAATTGAACTGTCTGGCATTAACGCCATAGAGACTGACCCAATTCGGGATGTGTGCGATGCACACCCGGACGTTTTCAAGAAGGGGCTCGGAACTTACAAGGGGCCCCCAGTTTCCTTTGAGTTGGACCCAGAAATCCTGCCCATACGTCTCAAGCCAAGAAGAGTTCCCTTCACCCTCAAGGACAAGATTGAGGCAGAACTGGACAAATTGGTGGGGCAGGGGATTTCAGTTCCAGTGGACTCAGCGGAGTGGGAAACTCCAATTGTTACAGCTTTAAAATCCAATGGGGAGGTCAGGATTTGCGCTGACTACAAATGTACAATTAACAAGGGCATTCGGCCAAATGCATATCCGGTGCCAGTGGTCAGCCACTTACTGGCCACGTTGCATGGGGGGAGGTGTTTTGCCAAGCTAGACCTGGCGCAGGCGTACCAGCAGCTCACAGTAACCCCAGCTGCCACCGCTGCACAAACTACCGTTACGCATAAGGGGGCATTCAAGGTAACGAGCCTACAGTTCGGTGTAAATTCGGCCCCCGGGATCTTCCAGTCCCTTGTGGAATGCCTTTTTAAGGGGCTTCCAAGCGTGCTCCCATATTTTGACGACATTTTGATAACAGCGGGGAGCGAATCAGAGCTAGCAAAGAGGCTAGACAGCATCCTCTCTGTATTCGAGAGAGCGGGACTTAGGTTGAGAAGAGACAAATGTGTATTCTTTGCGAGGGAGGTTGAGTTTCTCGGGTTCAAGATAACCCCAGAGGGCATCAAGCCTTCCGAGTCCAAGGTTGTGGCTGTACAAAACGCCCCTCGCCCCAACACGAAACCGGAGCTGCAGTCATTCCTAGGGCTCCTGAATTTTTACCATTCCTTCTTACCAAGGAAGGCATCCGTCGCAGAGCCACTGCACGGGCTACTTAAGAAAGAAGCGGTTTGGCGGTGGGGAGATAGGCAGGAGAAAGCATTCAAAGAGCTCAAGGTGCTCTTATCCTCGGATGCCATTCTGATTCATTTCGACCCGAGGAAACCAGTAGTTTTGGTCTGTGATGCATCACCAGTGGGGGTGGGGGCGGTGCTGTGCCACGTGTTGGAGAGCGGGCGGGAAGCCCTGGTTGCATACTATTCCAGGTCACTTTCAAAGGCGGAGCGCAACTACCCGCAGACAGATAGGGAGGCCCTGGCCATAATTGCGGGAACAAAGAAGTTCCACGATTTCCTATACGGCCGCGAGTTCACGATTGTGACTGATCATAAGCCCCTTTTGGGAATTTTTACTACAGGCAAGCCCACCCCACAAATTCTGTCCCCCAGAATGCTACGTTGGGCGATTTTCCTTAATGCCTACCAGTAATGAGCTGGTCTATCGCCCAGGGAAAGGAGATCTCCCATGTGGACGTGCTGTCCCAGTCTTCCCTCCCTAGTTTAGGAGACCCCGAATGCGAGGTAGAGCAGGACCACCAAGTCCTGCTGATCGAGTCTCTCAACTCGCCCCCCATAGTTCCAGCAGACCTCGCCAAAGTCACGGCGGCCGACAAACTCCTGTCCCAAGTCAGTTCCTGGGTAAGGAAAGGGTGGCCCACAACTCCCCCCGAGGAGAATTTCAAATCATTTTTCAGGCGCAGAGTAGAGCTTTCCCTTGAAATGGGCTGCCTGCTCTGGGGCCAGCGGGAAGTCATCCCAGAGATGTTACGAGCTAAGGTGCTGAGGCTCCTGCATACCAGCCACCCGGTTTGCGTTCTAAAGCACTGGCCAGAAGCTACTTCTGGTGGCCACTGATAGAAGCGGATGTAGAGCATCTGGTGGGCACATGTGAGAGCTGCCAGAGCTCTCGGCCCGAGGAGTCTCGGCTGCCCCATAGGGAATGGGACATGGCCCGCGGGCCATGGTCCTGAGTACACATTGACTTCGCTGGCCCCTTCTGCAGGTCCATGTTTCTGCTGATAGTCGACTCATACTCCAAGTGGTTGGAGGTCATTCCCATGTCTAACACCTCATCTGCCGCAACCGTTAAACAGTTGCGCAAGGTGTTCAGTTGTTTTGGCCTGCCGGACGTCCTTGTTAGCGAGAACGCCAGTACCTTCACTTCTGTGGAATTCAAGGCATTCATCGAGAGAAATGCCATCCAGCACATCACCTTTGCCCCGTTTCACCCCGCCACGGTCAGGTAGAGCGCCAAGTGCGCACTACGAAAGATGCACTGCGGCGCATGGGTCCCAGTGAGTTGAACCTCCAACTGTGTCAGTTCCTCATCAGTTATAGGGCAACTCCCCTAGCTTCAGGACTTTCGCCGGCGGAACTCCTCATAAGGAGGAGGCCGGTAACACTTTTTGATCGGTTGGATCCGACCAGGGTGGAGGATGAGGGGAGAAATATAGAGATAGAGAGCTCCAAAAGTTTTGTGGTAGGGGACCCGGTTCAGTGCAGAAACTACACGACCTCGGGACCAACGTGGGTCCCAGGAATGGTCATTGAGCAAACAGGGCCAGTGTCTTATAGGATCGAGACTAGCACAGGTCTACTCTGGAGAAGGCATGCTGACCAACTCAGAAGGCGAGTTACCAGTGAAAGGGAGTCAGCGTTAGGATACTCCCCCACCCGCGTAACCCAAGGGGGAGACACGGGGAAATCCTCGGGTACAAATGCATACCCTGGATTCTCAGATGAGGAGGATACTTTGAAAGAGTGGAATGAGTTTGACTTTATGTTACCGTACCAGGGGGGTGTTGCGGAGTGGTCCCCCACCCGTCCGAGCGAGAAGAGGGGTTTTAGTTCAGCCCCTGGTACCTCCAGTCCTCTTAGTCCTTTTATTTTAGAGTATACCCCATCACCAAGACCCCCGAACCAGGCAGCAAGGGGAAGTTCATTCTCTCCATCCCCAAGAACTCCGAGTCAGGCAGCAGGGGGTAGCGCAAGTATGCCGGTTGCAGGCGCAAGAGACCGGGGTGAGACAACAAGGGTCTCCTTGTTGGTTCCGAGGTTCGTGCTGGGGGGGTTCCCAGGCACCACGAGCAACAGGCAAGGGTTCACATCTCAGCTGCATGTTCCGTTCCTTTCTCCCAGCGCAAGGTGGTCACAGAGTCCCCGTCAGATGACTAATGAGTCCCCCCTTTCCATTGCAGGATGAGAGTCTGTGGAACTCGGAGCCCCTAGTTCCCCTGAGCCCAGCCAAGCAGTCATACGCCCCAAGCGCACATGTGGGAAGCCACAATGGTTGAGGGACTTTGTCCCATCCTAGGGGGGAGGAGTGTTGTGTTCAAATTCCCCCAATCACTGGCAGCTGCGGGAACCTTCCCGCGCAAGGATCACCTGGAGAAGATGGGCGTGACTCAGAATGATGTCACGCAGGTAGCGGCAAATGAGCTACCGTGCAACCCCTTTCAAATGTATTACTGCAGTATAAAATGAGCTGTACCTCTGCCATTACCACATGTTCATCCTGACCATCATGAAATAAACCTGTGTTTAGCCCTCACTGCGGCTCCTTTTTTGTCTTCCGTGCAAGACACCAAAGTGTCAAAGACTGAATTCTGATTTGACCAAGGTAAGTGCTTTTTCTTAGGATATGAAAAAGGGTGTCTTGCAGGCTGTCCTACCATGTAGTTTTAGAGGTAGGGCTTCCTACTTGTTACAACTGCTCTAGAACCAGGAACTCCAGGAACTCACAACCAGGAACTCACAAGTTATGCTTACAGTAGAATATTAATTTTAAAAATCTTGCAATTTAACATCTTTCTTTCAACTTGACTCCAGAAAATAACCCTTACATTTTTCCCCCAAATTAGAGTGTCTCCCACTGGAAAAATGGGAAAACAATGTTCATAGTGAAGCATGTTTCTATTTATCACTATTGAAATGAGAAAGCAATGGGAAAAGCCAACCTTGATTTTCATTTATCAAATAAAAGGGACAGTCTTTGCTATCAACCTCCATTGATTAATTTCAGTGATGGAGTAATCAGTGTTATTTAAACCAAAATAATTTTCTATGTCTAGAAAGCACTAAGAGAAAGAAGGATGGGTACTAAATTAATGTATCAAATGAGTTATTCTTAGTCTAGACATCTGCAGCATACAACATGAAAGGGCACTGAATTGTACTAATGTAATTGTGACATCTGAATTCCATACCCTCAAACTGGGTATAACTTTAGAAATGTATAATAGTGGGTTGTTGTTTTTTTGTAATGGTCTCCATTGGGTATCTATTCAATGTCATCTTGATGTAGAAATGACAATTTATTTAACAGTTCATAATAGGATTATAATTTTGTTTCTTTTGTCATTATACAGGGTGGCCCTTAAATCCCTACCCTGCCACAAAGAGACTGGGGCTCTGATATGGGAGGAAGCACTCCCATTGGGCTGCTGGGCAGAGGGGCAGGGTGAACTCTGTGATGGGAGGAGGGAGGAAGCATTCCCATTGGACTGATGGGCAGAGATGTGGGGTGCATACCCGTAAAGAGGATGGGACTTATGGGCCACCCTGTATAGTATATCATCTGTCCATATTATATTGTTCCTGATGGTAGCAGTAGTGTCAACTGGAACATCTGTTAAGCTAAGGAGATTATCTTTATTGTTAGTATCCTCTCCATATCTCAAGGCGACTCAAGGCGGCTTCCAAACAAAAGTAAATACAATATACAAACATGATATGCAATAAACAATAATGCATAAAATATACATGAGAATATAACAAAGCAAAATTATGATAAGATACAACAACAACAATAATAATGCAATTCACAATATACTTTATATAAAAATATATATATCAAAATCACAGAAAGGTATAGCAATAATACAATTACACTCACAGGTCAAATAATACAAAAATGCACAATATAAAATACAATAACAATAAAATACAATAATCAGTGGTGTCCTCAATTAAAACCAATCTTTGTGATGCCCAAACTTTGTGATGCCCAGGGAAGAGGAAAATCTGTAAAATATTGTTCCCTTGCATTGAAAATTGAAAATATCAGGGGTTTCCCAACCCTAATATGTGAATTTTCAATTTTCACACATTTTTTTGAAATAAAGTAGAACAAATCTTTCTCATTTCTGCAGGTAGGTATATTCACTATGTGCAGCTATTTTAAGCATGGAGAAGACACTGCTGTACCTGATGTGCTCTGTGTGTATGTGTGTGTGTGTGTGTGTGTGTTTTAAGGATTAGGAGTTTCTCAGCAAAAGGAATCACAACCCTTAATGCATGGATTAATACACCAAGTCAGATCTTTAGAAATTAAGCCCTGGTTAAGGACAGATGAATGTGTCAGTTTCAGCTACTTTTTCCTTCTGCTCAACAATTTTCTCTACTGTGTAGTTCTTCACATTTTGAAATTTTGGAATGTTAAAAATGATCTGAAACAAAATTCTCCATACTCCTTCATTTAGCTTATGTCACCATTTGCTCCATTAGACTGTGTCTCCGTAGCCTGATCAAATTGGTTTTATGTATCTTATGTGTGATGGATACTGTCTTTCAATGAACAAACTATAAAAATGGCCAAGAAAAAATTAAATACAGATACATAGGAAAATAAACACAACCTTTTATTTCACAGTGACTAAATTTATTCTGTCTGTCACAAGGCATTTATTTTATACAGAGTACTGTATCCTAAACAAATGTTTTATCTAAAATCCTAATGTGTAATCACACAAATGGCATAACATTTAGAGGTGCCAAAAGTTAAGAAACCACTCTAAGCATTAGTCGTTGTAAGCCAGGTTATGTGCCTCTACTGCATATAAAGATTTCTTAACTTATGACAGTTCACATCAAAAATTTCACACCATTTGGGCAAATGCACAACAGGATTTCAGCCACTGTATTTTTCCCCACATAAACTGTACTGTGATCTAATGAGTTCCTCTCTTCTCTCTGTCATTAAGTTATTTTTCTCCATTCCATTTTCCTGCTTATTTTGTTTCAATCCTTTCACAGAGGCACTGCGTGAGTGCCTACAGTCAGGAATCTTTAAAATAAAATAGATTATAATGTGAGGTCTCTAATATAACAAATTGATTGTTCTATGTGTTAAATCCATTAGCTGTGAGGAAGCAAGAATACCTTGTTGTCAAAATTCCAAGAAATGCATAAACATCAAGAAATAAAACATGGTGCTGTAAATTGCTGACTATTTTGTTTCCTGTTGAGGCAGGCAAGTAGTAATTGAGGATGAGAAGAAATGCCCAATTTGTTTATGTGCAAATGCATGTGTAGTGGACTATTTTCCACTTGATGTGCATACATAAGATCCATTAAATGTAATGGGATTAGATTTCTAGGATGAGAAAGCTGTTATATTCATCATGTTTACATAGCACATTGGTTCTTTCTTCAGGGCAATGACTGTATATTGGTTGAACATCTTATATTGGAAAGTTGCCTTTTCATCATTCTGTTGTGTCAAGTTATTCTTTTGACCAAACTCACCCCTCAACAATAACTTTCTGATGTAATCACTTGGACAATCTAGCTGATGATGTGTCAACCCCTTTTGAAAAGAAAACAATATATAGTTATTTTGGTTTTAAATTGTAATCAGTTCACACAATTAGCTGCATAGCACAAAAGGGATGGCAAATGAAACCATCTGTCTGACACACTTCTCTCTGCCTGTTCACACTGTTGTATCCTTGCTAATTAAGCTGTTCAGTGCTAAGAAGTTTAAGGAACAGAAAGAAGACTTTGGCATCATCCCTAGGTAAAATTCAGACAAGGGCACAAAATAGGCCCTAAAGATCAGTTACTGAAATAGCTAAGGAGACAATAAATTTGATTGAATTAATTCAAATTTAATGGTTTATTTTAGATTAGGAAAAATTAACTTGGATTGAGTAAAATTAAATTGTAAGCAAAAATATTTTGTTTTGTGATGGTCAGTTAAAAAAGAAAAGCTAATGACTACTCCACAGGCAAAGCAGAATGAGGTATGTTCCACTGTAGCTTCCAAATGTGGAATTTCTCCAGCAAAAATCCTTTCAACTAAGAGTAATTTCTGACAAGAAATTTATTTATTATGCCTAAATCTGCACAAAATAGCATTGCAAAGCACATTTACTCACTGAATATGCATATATAGAGGCAGCAGGAATATATGGCCTATCCCATATAGCAGGGGGTCCCTAACCTTTTTTTGCATCATGCTAAACAATTTTTCCATGGACCGGTAAATTTAGCAAAATCTCTTTTTTAAATCTCTCCCATCTGCCAGCCACAGCTTGAATATGGGGAGTGTAAGGAGCTGCTGTAGCTCAAAAACCAAGGAAGAAAGGCTCAGCCACCTGCCAGCCACACCGTTTGACGAGGGCAGTGAGGTATCACACTGCACACAGGTGGGAGGGAGGGCAGAGCCATTCTATAGTTAAGCAATGTGAAGGAGTGACCCAACCACCTGTCTATCTGCTGTGTCTGAAGCCCATGCTATTGCTCTGTTCACCAGGCAGAAAGCACATTGAGGGCAGTGCCACCCACCCCATGGCCTGGTTCGGGATAGCCCATGGCCTGGTAGTGGTCCATGGCCTTGTGGTTGGGGACCCCTGCTATATAGGGCAGATAGGCCACTAATGGCTGAATGTGGAGCAAAAAGAAACCACACCCAATAACACATACTGGAAGGCGGGGCTTTGCTCCCTTCCTCTGGGGGAGATGGAGTTTGCAAGCATGCCTGGAGGTATGCTGACCAGAGGAGGGAGGAGCTGGGTTGCCTTAAAAGGTGGCCCCTCCCTGTTTCCATCCTCTTTACTGAGTCAGTAGGCAAGCTGAAGGATGCTCGCGTACTGCAGAGGAGACCAACATTACTTTTCTCCTTTCCTCTTGCTGCCAAGTGGCTGGCAATCCCATTGGGTGAGCATTTTGGCGAAGGGAGAAGGAGCCAGACCTGTGGCTGCACAAGCCACACCTGAGTGCCCTGGGACCAGGATCGCGATTTTGGGGGCTGCATGGCTGGGCTCTTCGCCCATTCGATGCCTCTGTTTTCACCACTTCGTCACTCCATTTTTTGCCAATTCCAGCAGGTCAGCAGTACAAGACCCAAATGCTGCATGACTGAGTGAGCTTCCATCTCTGTTCCAGTTCCTTTCAACCCAGCAGTTTGAAAGTAAAAAACAAAAAAACAAAAAACAAATTGCAAGTAGATAAATAGGTACTGTTTCGGTGGGAAAGGTAACAGTGTTCTGTGTCCTCAGCATTTAGCCATGCATGCCACATGATAATGGAAACATCAGTATATGCAGACAGCACTGGCTCTTTGGTTGTAAACAGAAATTAGCACTGCCCCCTAGAGTTTATTTATTTATTTATTTTATTTTATTTTTAGGATTTGTATTGCTGCCCATTTCCAAAGACTTTGGGCAGCATACAGATATTAAAACCATCACAATTAAAACCCCATTAAAAACTACCACAAAACATTACGTACCCTCCCACCAGTTTAAAAAGAGGGAGAGAGCATTCTTAAATCAGCCAGCAGGCTAAGGCCACAGCACTGCCAGTGCCCCACACTTGCTCTGCCAGCCAGGTTTTAAACCTTTCCTGAAGGGCAGCATCTCCATCTGGAGATGCAACTTGGTTGGCAAGAGGTTCCATAGGGTCAGAGCGGACAGTGAGAAGGCCGTCCATCTAGTGCTAGAGAGGTGAGACTCTCTAGCGGATGGAACAATTAGAGAGCATCTCCAGTCTGCTCTGGTGGAACAGGCAGATATTATTGGGGTGATGCAGTCTCTTAAGTATCTTGTCCCACTACTATGTAGGGCTTTAAAGGTAATAACCAGACCTTGAATTGGACATGACTGGCTTTGGAGCAAGGGAGAACTGTACCTTTACCTGTTGTAATGGTCCGTGGGAGTCGAGGTGCTGAACTCAAGGAAGGTGCAAGAGACAAGGCTATGATGAAAAAGGCCAGCCCCGAGTCCTCGGGTGGTCTATATTTATTAGCTTGCATTCTGGATCACTTGCGCACAGACTGCACATGAACCCTATTACAGAAGGCTTTGCTTACGTAGCATGTTGCTGGCTAAGGTACATTTGCCAGCCTAGGAAAGTATTGCATGCCTAGGTTCGCCATAGACAGAATAATCAGCAGATGTAGCAAGACTCACTGTACCTGCCTTATCTTAGTCCTAGAAGACTCTGTGTACCTATGCATAGCTTGTTTTATCTAACTGAGGTTTGCTTTTGCTCAGCTCAGTCCGTGGACATGAGCCAGATACTGTATGCTGTTTACTAGGCTTGTGACATTTGGCTGACTTCTGTCCCACTACTCTCAGCACCCCAGCCAAGGAAACATGGAGTCACTACTGCTCCCTATTACTATTGGCCCGTACCCAATTTCCTTTCCAGTTGAGCCAGGTTGGTCTCGAGCTTGTTTTCATAGCCCGACAAGCCCATTAGAAAAGGTAGCTGTCCAGTCAGTGACCTAGCCAACCCACATTTACCTCAAAGCCCTGCAGGACTGGACCCTCACCCATGCTGCACCTGCTAATCCCCCACTTGAGAGCCATGGGGAAGGATTCAGGTCTTCATAGGCTCCACCTGGAGACCCTGAGTGGCTTAGTTATATGAAAACTTGACCTTCCCCTATGAAGCTATCATCAATGGAGGTTAGCAGACCTGCATTTGCTTGGCTCCTGGATACTTTGCCTTGTTCCTGATTCCTGCTTCTGAAGACTTCTGCCCAGTTCCTGTAGACCTGTGTTTCTCAACCTTTGGTTTTTGGACTTCAATTCCCAGAAACCTAAGTCAAGGCCGCCATTGGGGGGGGGGGTACAAGCAGGACAGCCATCCCAGGCCCGGAGCTGACAGGGCCCCCAAACGGCCCACCCTCAACATGTGGTGCGCAGTTGCACACACTAAGCCATATTTTTATTTTTTTAAAATTGCTGCTTTCTCTTTACCCTGGGCTTGCTCCTTCAACTGAATGTGCTGCGTCAGTGGAATTTCCCTCCAGGCGGAGGAGGAGGGTAGGGTTTACCTTGGTACCAACCAAGCCAATTGCCAAGCCCAAAGCATCTCTGTGTGCGGCGCACTGATTGGCCGCCTCTCCGTGCGGGAGGCGGGGCAAAAAGAGAGGCCGCCTGACTGAGGCAGTGCAGCTGCAGCAGCCAGCCGGTGTTGGGTGCACATCTTGGAGAGAAGTGCACCCAATGGCTGAGGGGTTTTTTTCTATCTTGGGGTGCCCCCTATCACTCCAGGGTCCCCACCATCACCCCACCCAGACAGGACCAGCTATTTTGGTTGACCTCTTTCCTCGGAGGCATGAAAAGGATATTTTCTGTACATTTCCCAAATATTCCCATGTTCAGTTGTGCGTATTTACTTGGGCATTTGGGGGAGGAAGGGGGAGGATCTAGAATGGGTCTCCCCCCCCCCCAGAGAAACCAAAAGATGCCTTTAACAGCCACCCAAACCGCAAACCAGGATACATTAAAAGAAACCACACCTCTCAATTAGTGTAACTTCCCCACCCATTCCTACCCAGCAAGCAGTGGAGGGGGGGCTCTTCCCCAAGGAGGGCTGGGTGGGAAGCTTGGCAAGTAGTAGACTGTGCAGGATGCACTTCCCAATGGGGCTGTTTGTGTTTTGTGTGTCTGTTGGGGGGGCAGAGAGAGAGAGAGAGAGACATGGGAGCCACAATTGTTCGCTACCTTAGAGTCTTTCTCTTTCTCTCGCTCAGGCTCTTTTCTTTTGTACTCTGCCCGGAGCTCTTTCAGGCATTGCAATAAATAGAGACCAATGCCGCCTTCTCCTGCGAGCCAAAAGTGGAAAAGAAGGGGGGCTGTTGTAGCCTCATTGCCACCTTTGATTTATGACCCGGCTGGTAATTTAGACATCTCTGGAGAGGTCTTTGCAGGAAGAAGAACATAAGAACATAAGAACGTAAGAACAGCCTTGCTGGAACAGGCCACAGCCCATCCAGTCCAGCATTCTGTCTCACACAGTGGCTCACCATTTCCTTCAGGGTATTCCCAAGCAGATGCCTTCACCTGCTTAGGATTCCCTGGAAATGATATTGAGAGATATCCTGCCTATCTCTCCAACCCGGAGGTTGTCCTTAAGTATCCATAATTATAGCCATTGATGCTCTTCTCCTCCATGAACTTGTCTAATCCTTTCTTAAAGGTGTCAAGACTGACAGCTGTCACCACTTCTTCTGGCAGGGAGTTCCATAGACCAGTAATCCTCTGGGTGAAAAAGTACTTTCCCTTATTTGTTTGAGAACTAGTACCCAAAAGTTTCATGGAGTGTCCCCTAGTTCTAGTATTATGCGATAGGGAAAACAGTTTTCCCTTATCTACTTTGTCCACACCGTGCATGATTTTATAAACTTCAATCAGGTTACCTCTTAGACGTCTTCGTTCAAGAGTGAAGAGGCCCAACCGTTGCAGCCTCAGATGGTAAGGAAGGTGTTCCAGTCCCCTAATCATTCTGGTTGCCCTCCTCTGCACTTTTTCCAGCTCCATAATATCCTTCTGGAGGTATGGCGACCAGAACTGTACACAGTATTCCAGATGGGGCCTCACCATAGATTTATAAAGAGGCAAAATGACACTTGCTGACTTATTTTCTATACCCTTCCTAATGATCCCTAGCATTGAGTTTGCTTTTTTCACTGCTGAGGCACACTGGGTTGACACCTTCATTGAGTTGTCCACCAGGACACCAAGGTCCCTTTCCTGGTTTGTCTCAGAGAGTTCAGACCCCATCAGTTTATAAATGTAATTGGGGTTCTTTGCCCCAACATGCATCACTCTGCACTTACTAATGTTGAAACTCATTTGCCACTGTTTTGCCCACTCCCCCAGTGTCGAGAGATCCCTCTGGAGCTCCTCACAATCTCTCACAGTTTTCACTACCCTGTATAATTTAGTGTCGTCAGCAAATTTGGCTACCTTGCTTTTTACTCCTACCTCTAGATCATTTATGAAGAGGTTGAAAAGCAGGGGTCCCAGTACTGAACCTTGGGGAACCCCACTCTTTACTTCCTTCCACTTGGAGAAGTGTCCATTTAGTGCTACCCTCTGTTTCCTGTCCCTTAGCCAGTTGCTGATCCAGGACAAGACCTGTCCCTTTATTCCATGACTGGTAAGTTTATTCAAGAGCCTTTGGTGTGGGACCTTGTCAAAAGCCTTCTGAAAGTCCAGATAAACAATGTCAACTGGATCCCCCTTATCCACATGCTTGTTGACACTCTCAAAAAATTCCAACAGATTAGTGAGGCATGATTTGCCCTTGCAAAAGCCATGTTGGCTCTCCTTTAGCAGCGCCTTCTCTTCTATGTGCCTATTAATTCTATCTTTTAGGATGGTTTCCATCACTTTACCTGGGACACATGTCAAACTGACAGGTCGGTAATTTCCTGGATCACCCCTGGATCCTTTTTTGAAAATTGGTGTTACATTCGCTACCTTCCAGTCATCAGGCACAAAGCCTGATTTGAGGGAAAGATTATATATTTTGGCTAGGAGATCAGCAATTTCATCTTTAAGTTCCCTGAGAACTCGTGGATGGATGCCATCTGGTCCTGGTGATTTGTTAGTGTTTAGTTTAACAAGACATGCAAGGACCTCCTCCCTGGTTATTTCTATCTGGCTTAATTCTTCGCTTTCCCTCCCTACGAAGATAGGCTCTGTTTTGGGCATGTGGCCTCTGTCTTCTTCAGTGAATACTGAAGCAAAGAATTCATTGAGTCTCTCTGCAATCTCTGTTTCCTCTTTAATAACCCCTTGCCTTCCATTGTCATCTAATGGTCCAATGGCCTTCCTAGTTGGGTTCTTACTTCTAATGTACTTAAAGAAGTCTTTGTTATTTCTCTGAGTATTTTTAGCTATACGCTCCTCAAAGTCTTGCTTTGCTTTCCTGATTGTTGCCTTGCATTTGTTCTGCCAGAATTTATGTTTCTGCCTGCTGTCCTCATTCGGACAAGCCTTCCATCTTCTAAATGAGCTTTTCTTGCTCTTGATCACTTCCCGAACAGCTCCAGTAAGCCACATCGGAGTCCTCTTGGACCTGGCAGTGCCCTTTTTCCTTTTGGGTATGCATTCCAATTGGGCCTCTGTTATTGTTTTTGTAAACAGCCTCCATGCCTCTTGGAGTGTTTGGACTCTCTCAATTTTCCCTTTCAGCTTCTTTTTTACTAGTTTCCTCAACTTTGGGAAATTTCCTTTTTGAAAATTTAAGGTCTCTGTGTTAGATTTTATCAGTGGCTTGCGGTCTATGATCAAGTTAAACATAATTGAGTTGTGGTCACTGTTCCCTATTGGATCAGTCACATTAACATCTTGTACCTCTAGTTGGGTCTTCAACCATCTGTCCCAGGGAACAATCATTTAGCATATCTAGGAACTTTATCTCTTTATCATGTGCTGAACAACAGTTCACCCAGTCTATGTGAGGGTAATTGAAGTCCCCCATTATAACCAGGCTTCCCTTCTTGGATGCCTCCTTTACAACATTCTCCAACTGCCTGTCTCCCTCAAGAGCTTGGGTCGGAGGCCGATAGTATATGCCTACTGTTAGACCATCCTTGTGGCCTGGTACTCTTACCCACAGAGCTTCTAATGGTGACTCCAAATCACCTAGATATTCCAATTCATACGATTTTATCACTTCTTTGACATACAAGGCTACACCACCTCCCGTTTGCCCCTTCCTATCCTTCCTGTACAGTTTGTAGCCTGGGATAACTGTATCCCATTGGTTATCATCCGTCCACCAGGTTTCAGTGATACCAATAATATCAATATTCTTATCTATTGCTAAGTATTCCAGCTCCCCTATTTTGTTCCAGAGGCTTCTGGCATTTGTATACAAGCATTTATATATGCTTTTCTGACACAGTCTTTTGTGTCCAGTTGCATTGTTAGACTGCCTCTTGCATCCTTCTGCTAGAATGCTAGTGACTAGCTCCTCGCTCTGCTCAGTAATTTTTGCATCCTCCTCACTACCCAAGTACACACTTTCCCAAACCGGATGCTGCCCAGCTCCTGTCGGCTTTCCCCCAGTTATCAGTTTAAAAGCTGCTCTGCAGCCTTTTTGATGTTGAGTGCCAGCAATCTGGTCCCATCATGGTTCAAATGCAACCCATCCCTCCTGAACAGATTTGGCTTGTCCCAAAATGTTCTCCAGTTCCTGACAAAAGAGGAGGAGGAGGAGGAGGAGGAGGGAAGCCGCCTCTCCTCTCACAGAAAAACAAGGCACCCATACACGTGCACTAAAGCAGGCAGAGAGGGAAGCCCCCTCATCTCCCTTTTCTGCCCCCACCCCCTTCATTGTGCTTGGAAAGATCATTTCCATACAGTCTGCTTTATTTGGGAAAGAGGGAGCTTGGAAGCAGCTCCTGGTCAACAACAGATTCAGGAGGGGAGGCAGGGCAGGGCAGGGCTCTCCTGGCCTTCCCTTGAGTGGATCCTCCAATCTAGAGCCAGGGACCCCCAAAGTATGGCCCATGTTCATCTGATGCCAGTTCATCCGCCCCCCCCCCCCATGCCAATTCATCCAGCTCATGCTACCCTCATCGCTCCTGGAAGTGGGCTGGATGAATTGGCATTGGAGGCCGGATCCAGCCCATGGGCCATAGTTTGGGTACCCCTCTCCTAGAGGGGAAAAGCTGGGGAAATAATCCTTCCAGGGTCAGGGAGCTCCCAGGCAGAGTGCATGGGTGGGGGGGGGGAGAGGGGAGAATGAGGCACCACAAACTTTGGCCAGCACGCTACCAACTATGGACCTGCTGGCCGCCTCCGCTGCCTGGACCAGGTGGCAGCGGCCTGCTCCCTGAGATCTGAGGCATTTTATAACCCTGACACTAGTTTCTTGACTCTTAATGCCCTTCAGAATTTATTCACATTCTACTACATGCAGTCAAGCCTTCCATTTACAAGCAATGGTCTCTGCCTTTCTGCTATGGAGGTAAAACCTTTGCTTAATTTGTTCTCGCAGGGTGGAATGAAGCAACTTTCTCCCTGCTGGGGGCGCGGTATCAAATTATATATATATTTTTTTGGGGGGGATGCATTTTTAGTGGCTCAAGTGTCTAAGACACTTTAGTGTAAGGGACCAAAGACAACGCAACAGCCGAAGGGTTGGCTTAACACAGGTTTATTGCATGATGATCCGGAGGAACATGTGGTAATGGCGGATGGGCAGCTCAATATATACAGCTGGCTATACATTTGAATGTGGCTCGTCGACAGCTTATTGGTTGCTGCCTGCATGACGTCTGGAAGGTCACGCCCTTCTTGACCAGGTGAAGAGGTGGCGGGGAATCTTCCCGCGCTGCTGAACCAGGTGAATCTGAGCCATGAGAGCTGGACGCTCGCTACTGCCATCTAGTGGTCACTAGCTCGCATCCCCTTATCAGGTTTACATTGATACAGCTGAAGGTTATGATGTTGCACACAGAAAGGTTACATTGTTAACACTTGGCTAAGGTACATTGTTAAAGGCACAGCTATACAGAACACAACATCCCTCCCCCCTAGGATGAGACGAAGTCTCTCAGCCAAGATGGCTTGTTGCATGTGCGTTTGGGTCGTGAAGAGGGCTGACCCCCCCGGGGGCGCTACTGCTTCTTTGTTCCCTGGTCCCTTGTCCTGAAATGGGAGAGGGAGACTCGTTAGTGGCTTGCCGCGGTCTGGCGGCTTTAGGGGAAGGGAAGAACTCCATTGTGGGCAGACCGGGGGCAATCGGGGCTAACGAAAAACCTTGGACGGGTGGGGGACCACTCCGAAACCCCCCCCCCGGTTCTGAAAATCAAAATCTAACTTGGTAGGGGTATCCGCATTTGTGGGGACATTCCGCGAGATATGTATGGGGTCGGGTTCCTCCTCCTCCTCAGAAAGATCCCCTAGGATATCTACGAGAATATCCCCCTCCCCCCTTGGTGGGGACCCGCGGCCCCCTTTCCCTCCCCCTTGGGCTGAACGGGTGGGGGAGAACCCTAACGCTGATTTTTCCTCTGTTTGGTCTGTGCCCTGCTCATCGGAGACCCTGCGTCGGAGCTGGTCCGCGTGCCGCCTCCACAGGAGCCCTGTGCTGGTTTCCACGTGGTACGACACGGGGCCGGTTTGCTCCACAACTACGCCCGGTACCCAGGCTGGGCCCGTGCTGGCGTAGTTCCTGCAATGCACGGGGGCGCCTACACTGAAACTCTTTGTAGCCTCTAGCCCGATGTTCCTTCCTTTGTCCTCTACCCTCATGGGGTCCAGCCTAGTAAGGATGGTGGTCAGTTTCCTACACATTAAGAGTTCAGCGGGGGAGTATCCTGACGCCAACGGGGTCACCCTGTACCCTAGCAGAAACTGGCACACTTGCAGGTTCAGATCCCCGGGGCCCATGCGCCGCAATGCGTCCTTCGTGGTGCGGACGAGGCGTTCTAATTGGCCATTGGTGGCCGGGTGAAACGGGGCGGAGGTGATGTGCCGAACGGCGTTGATCTCCGTGAATGCCCTAAACTCGGAGGACGTGAAACAACTAGCGTTGTCGCTAATCAATGTGTCGGGTATGCCGAACGTGGAAAAGAGCCTCCGCAAATGCCTAATGGTCTGGGCCGAGGAGGTGCTCGTGACTGGGATAACCTCCAACCACTTGGAGAAGGTGTCCACTACAAGAAGGAACAGGGTGCCTCTGAACGGGCCCTCGAAATCAACGTGCACCTGGGACCACGGCCCCTTAGCCGTGTCCCATTCCCTGTGGGGAAGGCGGGCCTCCTCTGGTCTGGAGCATTGGCAACTTTCACAAGTGCTGACCATGTGCTCGATGTCGGCGTCCAGCTGGGGCCACCAGAAGTAACTGCGGGCCAGCGCCTTGGATCGCACGATGCCGGGGTGGCTGACGTGCAGCAGTTTGAGCACCCGCGGCTGAAGGGAAATGGGAATCACCACCCGCTGCCCCCACAAGAGACACCCCCTCTCTAGGGACAGCTCTAGCTTTTTCCTGAAAAATGGGGCGAACTCCTCTGCTGGGGAGGACGCCGGCCACCCTTTCTGTACCCAGGAGCTAACTGCCGCTAACGTCTTATCCTTCTCTGTCGCTCTGGCAATGTCGGCGGGCATTACGGGGGGCGAATCTAGCACCTCTATCATAAGAACCTGATGGTCCCGCTCCCCCTTGCTCACCTGGCTGGGTGTTAGGGGGAGAGGAGACCTTGATAGGGCGTCCGCATGGCTGATCTCTTTCCCGGGCCGGTAGACCAACGCGTGCTGGTACGCGTTGAGAAAAATGGCCCACCTGAGCATCCTCGGGGACAGGATCTGTGGGGTGGGCTTATCTGCGGTGTGGGCTTATCTGCGGTAAAGATGCCTAGCAGGGGCTTGTGGTCCGTTACAATGGTGAAGGGGCGGCCATACAGAAAATCGTGAAATTTTTTCGTCCCCGCAACTATTGCTAGTGCCTCCCTGTCTGTCTGTGCGTAGTTTCTCTCCGCTTGGTACAGGGACCTGGAGTAAAATGCTATCGGGGCCTCCCTTCCGTTCTCCAACACGTGGCACAGCACCGCCCCCGCCCCCACTGGAGATGCATCACAGGTCAGGACTACTGGGCGTTTGGGGTTGAAGTGGGTCAGTATGGCATCGGACGCTAGGAGGCTTTTTAGCTCACTAAATGCCCTTTCCTGGTCATCGCCCCAGTTCCATGCCTGGTCTTTCTTTAGCAGTTTGTGTAGCGGTTCAGCCACCGCTGCCTTCCGGGGGAGGAAGGAGTGGTAAAAGTTGAGCAGCCCTAGGAACGACTTTTTGAAAACTTCGGGGTGCGCCTCGCACACCTCCTGAACTGGATCAGTCCCAACGGCGTGCATCCCAACGGCATGCACCCCCCAATAAACAACCCCCGGGGCTGGAACCATTGAGTTCCGAGGAGGCTGCAATCTCCCCCTTTAAGCACGACTAGGGGGAGGGACGCGGCGTGCTTCTTGAATTTAACCTGAAATTCTCCAACCCCCAACACTGGAATGCTGTTCCCTTGCACGTCCCGTAGCGTGCACCTCAACGCTTTGAGCTTGGGTCGCTTGTGGGGGGCAATTCCCAAAAACTCCCTCTGGGAAATGATTGAATATGAGGACCCCGAGTCAATTTCCATCCTAATGGGAACCCCTTGGACTAGTACCTCAACAAAGTAGCGGGGGTGTCCTGCAGACACGCTGAACACTGGGGCGTCGTCCTCGCTGCCGTCGGAGATGTGGCCCATGCCATCCTGCTTCCGCGTGGCCTGAGCGCCGTCCTTGGGTCTCGTTGAGCGGTCTTGTCCCGCGGAACGGTCTGCTGAGCTCCTCTGGGTCTCGCGCTTCTTCCTGCACACCTTGGCGATGTGCCCGCGGCGGCCGCAGTTGTGGCACTCGGCCTTCCGGAACGGGCACTTTGCGCGGTCGTGGGCCGCTCCACAGCCGTCGCATCGTCGGCTCTCTTTCCGGACCCTCCGGACGTCCTCGTCGTCGCTGCTCTCCGTGGACGACCTCGAAGCTCGCCGGGCCGTCTGTACCGGGGTCTCTGCCTTGCTCGACTGGGCCGCTCTGACGACCTCCTGCAACGTGGGAGGCGGCTCTTGGTTCATTAATGTGCGCTGGGTTTCGGCGTCGTTCAGGCCGCACAGCACGCAGTCCCGGAGGGTAATTTCAACATTCTCCCATTTGCACGGGCCGGCCGCCAGCCGCAGGGCCGCCACGAATGCGGCGACCGTCTCCCCGGGCGCTTGGACTCGCCTCCAGAACGCACTCCGAGCGGGAAACATCGCCGTGGCGGGCCGGACGTGCTCACGCAGCAACTGCATGAGCTCCTTGGCCTTGAATTCGCTCACCCTCCTCGGTGCAATCAGGTCCACCAAGGTCCTTTTGGTTTCTTGTCCGAGCATCCTGGTGAAGATGGCCCTTTTCTTTGCCTCTTCCGTGACTTCGGACTCAATCAGTGCTGCCTGGAAGTCCATCTCGAAGATCTCCCAGTCGCCCGGTTTCCTGATTTCGAAACCGGCGCATGTCTTGGTCCCGTGGGCTGCCATATCCCACCTTCGTCACCAATTTAGTGTAAGGGACCAAAGACAACGCAACAGCCGAAGGGTTGGCTTAACACAGGTTTATTGCATGATGATCCGGAGGAACATGTGGTAATGGTGGATGGGCAGCTCAATATATACAGCTGGCTATACATTTGAATGTGGCTCGTCGACAGCTTATTTGTTGCTGCCTGCGTGACGTCTGGAAGGTCACGCCCTTCTTGACCAGGTGAAGAGGTGGCGGGGAATCTTCCCGCGCTGCTGAACCAGGTGAATCTGAGCCATGAGAGCTGGACGCTCGCTACTGCCATCTAGTGGTCACTAGCTCGCGTCCCCTTATCAGGTTTACATTGATACAGCTGAAGGTTATGATGTTGCACATAGAAAGGTTACATTGTTAACACATGGCTAAGGTACATTGTTAAAGGCACAGCTTTACAGAACACAACAGACACTGACTGGAAGGCAGCAGGTCAGCAGTTTGATTCCCGACTACTGCAGGACAGAATGTGCTCCCGTCTTTGTCCTAGCTCCTGCCAACCTAGTAGTTTGAAAGAAAGAAATTGCAAGTAGAAAAATAGGGACCACTTTGGTGGGAAGGTAAACAGTGTTCCGTGTGCTCTGCTGTCTAGTCATGCCTGCCACATGACCATGTAAACATTTGCAGAAGCAGACAGTGCTGGCTCTTCGGCTTTTTTAAAATATATATATATATTTTTTATTAAGTTTATATGCATATAAAAATACAATACACAATACAGAACAAATAGATTATACAGGATAATACTTTAAAAAAGACTAAAATACAAAATACAAAAACAACAAATAAGGAAAAAAGTATACACACCTATCCTAATACATTTATATATTTATCTTTGTTAATTATATCGTAAAACCATCATTGTAAATACTATCTCTTGACTTATTGCTTAAGTAGTTATTCTCTAGTCTTAACTGCCATCTCAGAACTCATTTTCCAATAAGTCATATAATACCATTAAGGATAGGAGGAAAAAAACTAGAAAAAAGCTAAAAATAATAATAACTATAAATAATAATCACCCAGTGTCTATTTACATTGCCCTGGAGAGCTCAGAATATCAGACTAATTTAATTCCAAAATCCACTTTGCTCAGGTACAGGTCTATTTCTTTCATCCCCCTTAAGGGAGTGATCCACAAAAGGTTTCCAAATATTCCAAAATCTATTTTCTTTCAAATTATCCAATACCCCCTTTCTCTCATCATTTATATTGATTGGAAAGCTCGCCATATCTAGAATTTCCAATATTGGAGAAACATTCGGGACCAGATCTTTCTTCACCTTCTTCCATACATTCATTAATCCTTTCATCATAATATTTTTAGTCACTACCTTTCCCAAATTGTAACCTAAAAAGACCATTTTACCCATATGTCTGTAGTCCCTCATTTCAATGTCCTCCCAAATAAACTTTTCCCTTGCCAAGATCTTCACAACATTCTTAATTTGAAATGCCCTGTAATATGCCATCAGATTTGGCATTCCTAACCCTCCTTCTTTCTGCAGTAAGTACCATAACTTTTTTGATAACCTGGATTTCTTTCCACCATTGCAAAAATTATTAATCAATTTTTGAAACTCCTTAATTTCCTTATCCTTCAATTGAATCGCTAATGCATCAAATAAGAAATTTATTCTGGGTAATAACGTCATTTTAACAAGTGCAATTCTCCCGAACCATGACAGTTTCAACTTCTGAAAACTTTGTATCTTATTCTTGATTTCATTTTTCAAACTATCATAGCTCAGTCTTTTGAGCTCTTCCAATTTATTTGATATAAATTTTCCCAGATATTTCAGCTTATTCTTGATCTGAATATTAATTATATCCTTTTCCATCTTCTGATCTTTTCCTCCCATTTTACAAAGCATCATTTCTGATTTATCCCAATTGATTTTCAACCCAGTAATATCCTCGAAATCTTTTAGTTGTTGCCTGATTCTATTCATTACCTTTTCTGGTTGTTTTACTATTATCAAAGTGTCATCAGCATACATACTTATCTTATTTCTGGTAATCCCCTCTATTTTTCCTTCATCTCTTATAGCTTTTGCTAATAACTCCATTGCCATAATGAACAATATTGGTGATAAAGGACAGCCCTGTCTTGTACCTGCCTCCAACTTTAACTCATCTGTAACCTCATCATTTACTCTGACAGTGGCTATTCCTTGCTGATATAATTGGCCAATTACCCTTCTAAATTTGATGCCAAATCCATAACATTTAATTATCTCCTTAATTGAAATCCATTGTAGAGAGTTAAATGCCTTGAATATATCCAAAAGATATTAATCCCACTTTTTCTTTTGTTTGATTCACCATATCAACTAAGTCCACTACTCTTCTTGTCAAATCTGCCATATGTCTCCCTTTCAAAAACCCCACTTGATCTGCATTTATATATTCCCCCATGAAATTATTCAAACAATTAGCAAGTATTGCTGTGAAGATCTTGGTATCTTGGTTTATCAATGAGATAGGAATTTAAGATTCTATTTTCTCTAAATTCTTTCCAGGTTTTGGCAAGAGTACAATTGAGGTCCTATACCACGAAGTCGGAATCTGCCCTCCATCTAATATATAATTATATAATTTTGCCAACTTTGGTACCACAATATCACCAAATTCCTTGTAAAAGTCCACAGGCAACCCATCTTCTCCAGGTGTTTTTCCCAACTTCAGTCTAGCAATTACCTCTTTTACTTCTTTTTCTGTCACTAATTCTTCCATTCTATCCCTGTGTTCTTGTTTTATTCCACTAATTATTTGCTTCTCTAATTGTTTTTTTTTAAAGTTTCACTTCATCTATTTCTTTTCTTGAATAAAGGGCTTGATCAAAATCCTTCACAATTTTACATTTGTCCTTTATCTTATTGCATCTTATCCCTTGATCATTAATCAGATCTCCTATTTCCCTCCTTTCCCTTTTATTCTTTGCTGCTTTTGCTAATAATTTTGAATTTTTATTGCTAAATTCAAAATATTCTCTTTTTAAATAGATCAAATCTCTTTTCACCTTTTCTATTTCTTTACCTGCCAGTTCAGTCTTTAATCTTATTAAATTAGCCAAAACTTTTTTATTCTTTGTTTTTGAGTGTTCCTCCTGTAACTGCTTTATCTCCCTTTCCAGCTTATCCTGTGTTAGCTTATAATTTTTAAACCTATTACTTGCTAGCTTTATACACTCCCCTCTAAAATCCAACTTCATGGTATCCCAAAACATATTGTATTCTACCTCTCCATTATCGTTCCACTGCCAAATTTCACTCCAATTCTTCATAATTTGTTCTTTACATTTCTGATCTCTAAATAGGTTAGCATCGTATTTCCAGGTTCTCCTTGATCTACTCTCATTCCATAATTTAATCTCCAATATCACCTTAGCATGATCTGATTCCTTGAATATCCCAACTTCCATTTCCTCCATATTTTTAACCAAATTTTCAGTTACAAATATATAATCTATTATAGAATAAGAATTATGGACCTGCGAAAAATATGAATATACCCTTTCTGGACCCTTAAGTTCTCTCCAAGAATCTTTCAAGCCTAGAGCAGCCATCCAATTGTCCAACATTCGCCCTTTAATCCCCTTTCCACTTCTTAATATATTTGTACAGTCCAAATTTGATCTTACTAAATTAAAATCACCAGCCACAATCATCTTTGTTGATTTTCCTTTTTCCAAAACCATGCACATTTTTTCTAAAAATTCCACTTGATGGTCATTTGGGGCATATATATTCACCAACGTTATCTCCTCATCATCTAATTTCCCTTTCACTACCAGGAATCTCCCTTCGGAGTCCGAGATGCTATTTATTATCTCAAACCCCAGTCTAGCCGAAATAAGGGTTGCGACTCCTCTTGATTTTGATGTACCATGTGATTTTTCATAATGCTGCATCCAGCCTAAGAAAATTTTCTTTGTATTTTGAGATTTTTGATGAGTTTCCTGCAAAAGACTATGTCCGGTCTATCCCTCTTCACAGCAGATTCTATCCTCCTCCTCTTAATCTGAGATCCTGTACCTTTTACATTCCATGTTAACACTTTAATCGCTCTCATATTTTTAATTGTCCCCCACTTTTATCCCTCCTGAGCTGTCCATTGGGTGTGCTACCAAATAACATAAAGTAATTAAAACAAAACATAAACCAAAAAACACTCATTATCAACCTTCCCGCTTTCCCTTCAAAACAAGAAGAAAAAAAAATCACCTTTGACATCCAAAGAGGGGAGGGGGGAATGTGTAAGATAAGCATGGTACTTAAAGCTCAAGTGCAAATTCCACATTTCCCCCATTTTTTTAAAAAAAACCAAGTTTATTATGAAAACTCTTCACCTTTAAAAGATTCTCACTTTCAATCCTTTTCCCTTCTAAACTTTGCTTGACTCCTCCTCCACCATAATCAATGACAACTCTTCCTCTACTCCGCCTGGTTGTTCTCCTCCTGCCGCACCTCCCTCATCAGCTCCATCAAAGTCTCTTCTTATCGCACCCGTCGCCAACAAATCTTTCCTTAACTCCAGCCAATCATTTGAACCAGCCTTGACCAAATTGAGTAAAGTCAAATACTCCAGTGCATCAGTCCTTTCATCAAATACCTGCATCTTTTTGTCATAAAAAACTTAACTGCTGTGGAAATCTCCAATTATATTTATCCCTTTTCTTATCAAAATTTTTGTTACCGGTTTCATTTTGTATCTCCAACCACATTCCTTAATTGGAATATCATTGTATACCTCCACATCACCTCCATCAATTTTCAGAATGTCAGAGCCAGCTTGTTTTAGAAATGCCATTACCTTCAATTTATCCCCCCAGTTTGCAAATTTAACCAAAACATTCCTATAATCATTTCCCCCCTTCTCGGTACCACTCTATAAGCACTTACAATATCCTCACTAACAAAATCTTTCCCCATTTCCAAATTTTTTAGCCAATCAACAATTCTATCTCTTAGCTGATCTGGCGTCCTTTGAATCATATGACAAATCACAATATTCTGCTTTCTCATCATCTCTTCCATCACATCTATCCCTTTTTCATGTTCATTCATCCTCATCATATTTTCCTTCACCTCATCCTGTATCCCTTTCATTTCCCCTTTCATTGCTTTCATATCATTTTGCATCAACTTAACATTACTCTCTATCTTATGGATATTTAAATCATTTTTTTTTTTGGGAGGGATCAATAATCGAACCGGCCACTTTATCTTGTCTATCCAAAATTTCATTTTTATCCTTCACCCTTGCTTCTTCCATCCTTTCAAATTTTTGGAATAATTTACCAAGTTCCACCATTATTTGAGTCTGGTCAAATGCCATAGGTTCAGGCGATGATGTAGCTGACAATGGAGGTGCTTCTAACCCTGCTGCCTTGCCCTTCTTTTTTGGTTTCACCACTTCCTCCCCCTCCCCCTTGCTCCTAGCCGCTTTGTCCATTGTAATATCAAATAGTAATTTCAATGCAGTAATCCTTTTCAATCCCCCAGAACCCTCTCCTTGAATCTGTTCCAGAGTTCAATCAGAACTGATTTTCCAACTTAAGAAGCAAAAAGAAAAAAGGACAAAAAATCAAATCTACAAGCCTGATTGAAAGATTTATAAACTCCAAAATATCAAAGTAAGAGACTTTGATATCATCCACCAGATGCCAGTATAATAATTCCACAAAACTTGATTGAAGCCAGTGAATCCTCCTTTGCAGATCAAAAAGGAAACAATGAAACTTGTAGTACCACTGTAAATTGCATGTTGCAAAATAGTATCCAGAAACTTTGGGTTTCACTGAGACAATGTATACAGAAGGAAGAGGAAAAGGGAGGGAACCAATTTATAAAACGGAGATATATCCAAAGATCCAATATAAAAAGAAAAAAGAAGGAGAAAAAAGAAAAAATAGGTGAGTAAGCCACTAATCCAAAGTTAATGAACCAAGAAAAATTGTAATCCAGGGAGTGAGTTTCTTCATACACAGGCTGCCATAAAATAGCCCAGCACTGTAAACCAGAACACCACATACAAAATGTCCGAGCCAGCAGCACAAAGCATAATTCCAAACCAGCGGGTAAAATCCTCCACACTGCTCCGGCTCTTGAGAGAAAAAATTATATCCACTGGGTTCGATGACTTATATTTGAGGAAACAAAGGCAGGCGACAATAATTATTATCCAATGGCTTTGAAACAGAGATGAGCACTGAACCCTAGAGTTGGATACAACTGGCTTTCGAGCAAGGGAAACATTTACCTTTATGTGGCAGGCATGACTAGAGCCCAGCAAGTCACATGGCCAAATTTGGCCATGCCCACAGATTTGACCACACCCACAGAGGTGCATGGCCAAAGTGTGTGTGTGTGTGGGGAGGGCAATAGGATTGCTCAGTATGGGGCCCAGAAATTTCTGATGGCAGCCCTGGCCTAAGTAAATTCCCAAAAGCACTGATCAGCCAATCTACTGACTTAGGTTTCTGGGAATTGAAGTCCAAAAACCAAAGGTTGTGAACACACTGCTGTAGACTGTTGTTGTTACTTGCCTGGGCGCTTGCTCCTAGAATTCTATCCTTACCTTACTCCATCCCCTGAGGGTAATCTGCTGTGTCTGTTCTCTTGGTCACCTGGCTTCTGAATAATTTGGACTATACTTTTGTCATCTGGACTAATCCTGCATCTCTAGTTTCACCTGGACTTGAACTCTGGATGAGATTCAGTGTTGGATCGGGGCCCGATGTGGGCCGGAGGGTCCTGGAGGAGACTGGTCAAGCAAAGACACATGAGGCAAGATGGAGCAAAGACCAGCGTTTATTGATGAGAAGACCCAAAACTTTATACCTTGCCTGGCTCAACCTCGTGCATAGGTTGTGCGTGACCATCATAGGAAAACTCTGAGTCTGCACATTGAGATTACACAAGTTACCCATTAAGGATGACTTCACCGGGGGAAGTTTCTTATCTATCTAATTTACTACCGGGGACATGCATTGTCTACGGTTATTGGGAGCAAATATGTGCCTAGGTTGACTCTTGGGCTTAGAGCTTCTGCGAATGCGAGATTACTCATTACATGCCTATCGAGTACATCACCTGGTGATCTTTTGCCCTCTATGCTCTGAACTGCCTGTTAGGTCAGCGATTGGTGAATTAAACTATAGCTATTAATCCGCCCCCCAATTTCTGTCCCTTCGGAACCAAAAGCTCAATGGAGCGTTCTCCCAAAACCGTGGTTCTGTCAGGGACAGTGTGCCAATTGTATGCGCAGATCCCACAATTCAGTTACTGTTTTGCCTGTTTCCTGCTTTGTCCTGGTGTTTGTGTTTCCTGCCAGCCAGCCACACCCCAGACCATGGCTGGGAAACTCCCATTATTTACCCCTTTTTCCCGCCATCATCCCGTATTTGTATTTTCCCATAAATCTCCTGTATTCTATAATTTTTTTAAAAAAAATGGGCCGGGAACTACAGCCCCCATGGTGCTTTGCATGGATGGAAAAGGCAAAACACATACTGTGCATGTGCACTGGCACAAAATGGGCCAGGAACTACAGCCCCTATGGTGCCTTGTGCGGAAGGAAAAGGCAAAACCCATACTGTGCATGCACACCGGCACAATGACTGCCCAGCACTGCTGGATTTCCCTTATTTTCAAATCCAAATCTTGACAGGTATGGCCCAGAGGGATTTGACTAATTTTATATTCTGTTCTGCAGACTTTCAGAAGACCCTCCTTCAGCTAAGCAAATTAAATCTTCCACTGAACCTTTCAGAAGACATAATTCCCTATATACACACACACACCATATTATGGTGCAGCTGGGACAATTTGCAACTTAGTTTTAAAATGGAACTCTGGCCTTGGATTTTAGTTTATCTCTTCCCCAAAGTCTATCACCTCCCCATCTTTAAAACTAAACTCTCCCGCTCTTCTCTGGCAACAAGAACAAAGTACCTAGTACTTTGGCCAATGCCCTATATTGGTGTTGTACAGTGGCCCAAGTGGCTAAGACACTGACTGGGAGGTGGCAGGTCAGCACTTCAATACCCGAATATTGCCGGACATCATGAGCTCCTGTCTCTGTCCCAGCTCCTACCAACCTAGCAGTTCAAAAGCAAGAAATTGCAAGTAGATAAATAGGGACCACTTCTGTGTGGAGGTAAGTAGCATTCTGTGCACTCTGGTGTTAAGGCATGCCTGCCACATGACCATGGAAATGTCTGCAGAAGCAGGCAGCGCTGGCTCTCTGGCTATGAAACAGAGATAAGCACTGAACCCTAGAGTTGGATACAACTAGCTTTCGAGCAAGGGCAACCTTTACCTTTACCTTGGGCTTTTTCACTAATGTCCTCTCTCTCTCTTTCCCAGTCTGTCAAATTAGACTTTGTACTTCACTAAAAGTGCCACAAGCTTTACATAGAGTGTGCAAATGAAAGAGACAAAGAAAATGAGATAGGTGGAGGGGGAGAAATAACCAAAAGCTACATTTTGCAAACATTTAAGCATTTTTTGTCTTGTATTCACTTGAATTTCATTGGGGGTGAGGACTGCGAAGGTGATTTTAAAGTACCCTCAGAAAAAATAACTTGGTTTTTAAGCTGAGCATTCAGTTGTGTATACAAGTTAGGATCATGGCACTGATTTCCAATCCAGAGAAAATAATGATACATTTCAAAAAGATTGATCTGTCACTCAGAAAGCAGACTGAGAAAATGAAACCCAAAATATAAATAGCTGAAATTTATATGTGAGAATTGTCACCTTTATAATGCCCGTCATGCAAAGTAGAAGTGGACACAATTTGGGAAAGAAGAGGTCCACAAGATTAACAAGGCAAATAAAACAAAGATTAACACATTGCCTACCTCCAGATTAGACTAAGAGCTGCCTATCCTGTTTTCAGTATGAACCATTTCAATAATAATACTGACTATTCACAAGGGCAGCATGAAAGAAACAGCCTTTCTTCAGACAATTGTTCGCTAAACTATAGCTTGTTGTTCAGAGATTTTCTTCCTTTCTAAATGGATGTTCCATTTTCCTGTCATACACAGCTAAATTTAAATATTTTAGTATTTTATTCTAAGTGTCTATCTTGAAGATAGCCTGCTAAGGTTCTCCTTTCTATAGGCCAGTGCCTAGCTTGTCCTTCCTTCCATTTCTTCATAATGTACCCAGTGAAGAAAAACAAAACAAAACTAACTAACTAACCACCAAACAAATAAAGAACCAAATATAACCTTGAAAGTTATAGCAGTTTGCAGACAAAACAAAGTGGTAACATTGTACTCGCATCTCATCCCCTCCTTCATCTGTTATACCTTGAAGCTATAAATGGTAAATCAACCCAATTGACTCGTTTAGTTGAGAAGGTTTCTTAACATGAAATTTAAGACAGAATAGAGGAGAGGAGGAAGTCAGTTGGTCTGCACACCAAAACCAAACCAAAAAGAATCCTGAGCCAGCAATAGTGGTCTACCTACACCAGACTTGGAGAAGAAATTTGCATTAGCAAAACTTTGTATGAGCAGATTTTCTTTCAGGTCTGCAAGAACATCATCATCAAATCAAAACAGCAAATTTCAAATGCTTGATTTCTTATTTTAATTATATGTGTGGAAATGTTCTTAACTAAAATCTTATTTTAGCAGCTGCTACTTGAGATGGCAGCCTCACTCTGCCTAATGGCAGGTCTTGGCCTGATTTTTTTATCGTGGTAAGAAGGAAACCACTACATTGAAAAAAGAGCAGATCCAATTGTTAATACCAAACAGCAGGCCATTGGGCTCCATGAGGCTTTCACAAACATTGACCACAAGTGTCATTGAACTAGTAGATGTTCTCTACTTGGACCTAACAACATATGCTCTCAGGTGTATGAGCCACGTAAACATGTTTCTTACTGGACTACTGCACTGCAGCAGCGTTCAACAGGCAAGGGTTCAGAGCAATGATGGAGAACCTTGGCACCCCAGATGTTCTTGGACTTTAATTCCCAGAAGCCCAAGTCAGCACTCCTGCTGATGAGGGCTTCTGGAAACTGAAGTTCAAGAACAGCCGGAGTGCCAAGGTTCACCATCACTGATTTAAAGTATCAGAAATGAGCCTTTAAAATTGGCCAGTTATTGTACCTACAGAAGCCCAGTATTTGGGTTAAAGAAGCCCAGTATTTGGGTTACAGAAGCCATAACGAAGCAAGTGGTTTGGCTTCCAAACTGTATCATAATGACCAAAATCCAGTAATATGTCACAATTTTTCTCCTCCTCCTCCTCCTGCTGCTGCTGCTGCTGCTGCTGCTGCTACTGCTGCTGCTGCTGCTGCTACTACTACTACTACTACATGGCCAGATGTGAAACTGCCAAAATGAAGGCACCTTTTGGTGAGTTCATTCTGCAGTTCCTTTTGCTTGACCTACTGTGAGAAAGATTAGCCAGCAACACAAGGTTGTATTACCAGGATATGCCTGATTGTGATTCAATCTCCGAGGAGACTCTTTCTATGTACCCCTATATCACAACTAGAGAAGGCCCATTGAAATAATGGGGATTGGGTGAATCAATGCTTCTGTAAATATCACTGATTCAACAGGCCTCTTCTAGATTTCTACTAGATTTCAGCCACTAATACCATGGTTCACAATGTTGATTTTTAGGGAGGGGGCAATTTGAGAATGGGAACCATGAGTTTAGACCAATTTAATGACCTTTTAGGTTTCCTCCATGTGAACAGGAGTTTACTTTTTGAATAATAAGAATTATATGTCACAAGGGAGGGGTGCCCATTAGGATTTTAGAGATGCTTAGGTGGGGCATGGCCAAAAAATAAGTTGGGAACCATTGATCTAACAGGTTGTATTACCAACAGCTTTCTAGGCAGTAGCCTCTTACAAGAGGAAAGCAACCATGGATGTTTAACAGCAAATACAATGTTAGCTTCTTCTGCAGGTTTGGAATGACTGATAGGAGATTGCTTAGGTGTGAGTACATGTTTGCCTTTCACTTTGCACTGCGAAGGTAAAGAAGAATGAATTTCATATTTGCTATTTTACAAATGTAAGCTGCATATATTTTAATAATTATTATCCTAAAATATGTTCTAAGTGATATTATTATTATTATTATTATTATTATTATTATTATTATTATTATTATTATTATTATTATTATTATTATTATTATTATTATTATTATTATTATTATTATTATTATTATTATTATTATTATTATTATTATTATTATTATTATTATTATTATTATTATTATTATTATTATTATTATTATTATTATATTTACATTTCTATACCGCTTCACTTCCCCTAAGAGAACTCAGAGCGGTTTACAGCATGTAAAATAAAGTAAGAAATACAATCCAAAATACAGAAGCAGTATTCAAATCAGATTCAGACAAAATACAAAATCACAATTATAAAATAGTCAATTAATTACATCAAAAAGTACACAATATAAAAAATTCCAAACATCAAATACAAATCATCACAGAGTAACAATATCAAAAATGTACCCCGCACAGTCCTTCTGGTCCTTCCATGTTAAGTACTGTATTACCCCAGTCTTGTGAAAGTTGCAGGAGGTGCTTTCTGTGAAAATACAATGGCAGAAGAATGCTACTTTGAGATATATGGTAGCTGTCCCTCTCATACGTCATGCCTATTTTCTCATGACACTACTTGAACATCCTACCTCCCCTCTAACATATATTGACCAAAATCCAGTTGCTTAATAAAGTAAATCACACTAGAATTGAATCAATGGAGATTTGATTAAGCAACTCCTCCAGAGGTTCAATTGATTCAAATGGTCCTACTCTAGTAGTGACTTAGTTTAATGTGGTAAGTCATAGCTAGAGTAGGTCAACTTGAATCAGTGGAATTTAAAATCCGCACAAATTGTATGTACTCTAGTGCAATCTACTATGCTAAGCACTGACTACCAATTTTATTTGGCAGAAGATTCAATGGCCTGCATTATATTTCATAAAGCTGGAACAAAGGGCACTATAAGGTATTGCCATAGTACTTCATCAATGCTTTATGATAGGGGTTCTCAACCTTTTCAAGCCACAGGCCAGACCATGCCCCCTCAGACAGCTGAGCAGGCTGGACATGTGGTTTTCGCCACTGTAAATGCTGCCATAAAATGCATCCATGGATGTTGTAAACACATTTATGACAGCTGTTGGTGCATTAATGGCTGTTTAAAATGTGTTTACGACAGCTGTGGGTGCATTTACAGCTGTCTTGACCAAACCTAAAAAAAATTTTTTTTGCAGATAGAATGAATGACTCCCTTTGTTTGCAGATAGAATGAATGACAAAACCTATTTTTCTGGTTTGATCATTCTATCTGCAAACAAAGGGCAAGGCAATGGGGAGACCCTTGGCTCCATCCCTGGCTAACATATTTATGATAAATTTCAAAAAAAAAATGTTCATTTACAGCACGAGTAATAACCCTTTTTTAAAATCATATTTTGATTTACAAATGCTTTATTGATTATTTATTTTTGTTATGGACGCAAATGATATTGTTGAGGGATTTGTACAATGGATCAACAGTCAGGACACTAATCTTAAATTTACTAGTCATCAGGATTCTTCGAGTTTACCGTATCTCGACATAAATGTGTATATCTCTCCAGACAGGAAATTGTGTGTCAGGTTATACAAAAAACCGACGGACAAAAAACCATCCCCATTATGTAAGAAATAACATTCCTTACAGACTCTTCATGAGAGCCAAGCAAAATTCTACCACTCATTTGGATTTTAGCGCCGCCTCAGCAGTCAGCAGTCGCACCCTAGTACAGAAAGGCTATCCCCCAAAAATCATAAACAAGGTACTCCAAAGAGCAGTTAACACCCCCAGATCTAAACTATTTCACAAAAAAACAACGTAACACAGGCTCATCTCTGAGTTGCTCATTCAAATTTACCCCTTATCACAGGGGATAAAAAGCATCATATACAGGCATTGGCACGTAGTGCAAGATCTATCGGGGTGTCAGAATGAACCCCTTATTGGGTTTAGAAAAACTGCATCTTTAAGCAACCTACTTACAAGATCAGACTACCTAGCCCACCTGGATATAGATAATGACAGAAAGATTGTATCAGGGCATTTTAAGTGTTGGGAAACAAAGGAGGTCCCAATTCCTGAGAAAAACTACACATACAAACTTAGAAGTTTCAGTAATTGTAACAGCAAAAATGTATTATACATGTAGGAATGCCCCTGTAACAAACGTTACATCCGTGAAATTTCAAAGTAGATAAATAGGGACCACTTGGGTGGGAAGGTAAACAGCATTCCGTGCACTCCAGTGTTGAGGCATGCCTGCCACATGTCCATGGAAATGTCTGCAGATGCAGACAGTGCTGGCTCTTTGGCTGTAAACAGATGAGTACTGACCGCTAGAGTCAGATATGACTGGCTTTTGAGCAAGGGCGACCTTTAACTTTACAACCTTTACTGGCCATTTGAGCTTCAGTATATGCAAGCAGAGATATCTTTGTTTCCTATTTTTCTTTTTAAATTGGACATTTTGGATGATTCATATTTTAGTTTATTCTAAATGATTTTATTGTGTACTGTTGTGAACAGCCAAGAGTCATGTTTGCCAAATTGGGCTGCATATAAATGCAAATATTAAGTTAAATTAAATTAAATTTAAATTAAATTGCTAATAGTGTCAACCATAATTCAGTGTCAATCATCATTCATGGTACTGTTGTAGGCAGGGGGAGTAGCAACTGCAGTAAAAGTAATACAAAGAAACCTGATGTCCCTCTACTAATAATATGAAGAAAATAATTTGCTGAGAAATTTCATATCAGTTCTAATAAAGGCCATATTTAATTCTATAACACTGACATATCTTAAAGCAGTAATCTTAAAGCAGGAGTTCTCAACCTATGGCCCATGGGCTGGATGCAACCTGTAGCCCGCAGCACCATTTTATGTGGCCTGCATCACCACCATCACCAGAAGTGGAAGCAGACACATTTAGGACAGCCATAAATGCACCCACAGCTGTCATAAATGTGTTTACAACAGCCATGGATGCATTTTACGGCAGCATTTACAGCAGCAGGAACCACCTGTCCAGCCCTCTCAGCTGTCTGAGGGGGCATGGTCTGGCCCGTGGCTTGAAAAGGTTGAGAACCAATGTCTTAAAGCATTGATGAAGTACTATGGCAATACCTTATAGTGCTCTTTGTTCCTACTTTATGAAATACTAGCATATTTTGCCCGGCGGTGCCGGGCTTTTTTTAAATTGTGTTGGATAGTAAAGGGTTTCGTTTTTATTTTCTTGTACAAATGGTGTTGTGCTGTTTTAAATGGTGTTGAAAGGTTTTGTGGTTTTGTGGCTTTGAGGCACTGCATCCGCCTGTGGCGGACTTGTGCTCCCAGTGTGTGTTTTATTTTTATTTTTTGTGTGCTGCCTTCCTTAGTGCCAGGCTCTTTAAATTGGTTTTTGAAGGTTTTTGTTTTTTGTTTATGCAAATTTTATTTTAATTTTTTATTTAAAATTTAATTTTGGTTTATGCAAATTTTATTTTAATTTATTTGATTTAAAAAAATTAATTTAAAATTTATTTTTGTTTTTTCAAATCTTTATTTTTATGCATTTTTATTTTTGGTTTTGGTGTTTTGGGTTTTTTGAGTGAAAAGTGATTTCTGTTTGTTTTTTTTGTATTTTCTGAGATTAGTGTGAATATTTTTGAATTTTTAGCTAAATTATTTGATTTGTTTGGGAATTAATCTTTTATTTTGAAATATTTTTGAATGTTTTTTCTCTTGTGGCCTCTGGGTGGGGGTGGTAACTGTCGGGTTGAAATTTTTGACCCGGGGGCAGGAGCCCCCCAGTCACAAACAAAAAAAGGGAACTTCAATTCCCAACGTTCCTTGTGCTGTGCCGCGCCAGAGCCAATCAGGCTGAGCAGCGCGGCAAAAGGAACGTTCAAAAACACGCCGTGGCCCATCAAAAAAAGCTGCAGGAAACAAACCACTAAAGTAAGCAAACACGCACAGGCAAAACTACAAACCCCAGCATCCTGTGCGCCATTAGCGCACAGAACGCTGAGGCGGCTGGCGTGCGAAAAATAAAAGTTAAAAAAAAACGCCCGCCACCACTGCCCTTCTTCCCCACGGGCCAGCCAGCATGGCCCGTGGGGGGAAAAAAGGAACCCCCCACTGCCGGTGCCCTTCTTGCCCATGGGCCAGCCAGCCTCGCCCGTGGAGAAGAAAGCAAAAAAAAGCCCCCCCCAAAGCCCTTTTTCCCCACGGGCCAGCCATTTAATGGGCCAGCCAGCATGGCCCGCGGGAAAGAAAGCCACTGAAAAAGTTAACTCCAGAAAACAAACCAAAAATAATCAAAAACACTCAAAAATCCAAAAAGAAAACACAAACACAGCCAAAAACAAACAATAAAAAACACACAGACCCCCCCCCAAAAAAACAACAACAGAGCCTACCAATAGACGTCTTGACTTCATGACCACCGGAACTCAAATGAGCAAAGAAAGGAAACACTTACCGGAAGCACCCAGAGGACAGAAGAGAAGAATTGTAGAGAGGAAGCAAAGATCTGAGCCAAACCAGGTGAAGTTGCTAGCCTATTGAGATCATGCTTGACTGGAAAGACTTACGGACTGCATAAAGTTCTACATTTTAAATGCATTCATAGAAAGGGAGATAACTCTAGTTCCATGTTGAGACCATGAGGAACGACTGAATTGAAAAGATGAATATAGTATTCCTCACGTTGTAGCAATAATTTATCTATATCTGTTTTCTGATGCAATCTTTGGCAAATCACCTCCAAAATCACAAATCTAAACTGGCTTTCTGAATGTCCATGCTCCATAAGCTGTAAATGAGTCCACGGCTGTCGTAAACATGTTTAGAACATGTCGTAAATGAGTATGTGGCTGTCCTAAACACATTTAAGATGGCCATAAATGAGTCAGCAGTTGATTCATGGCAGTGGCTGGTGCAAGAGTGGGGGCCACATTATTTAGTGCTGTGGGCCATATCCAGCTCACTGACCATAGGTTGAGAACCCCTGTGTTAACTGATGAAAAAGAGGTCAGGTTTTGGGATTTTCCTTTGTTGGTTGTGCCTTTGTATTGAATAGTGAGCATATGAGGGTATCTTCCAGACCAGCTTGACTGTTGACATTGAGTCCTCAACATTTTGTTAGTTAAAGCTTGGCATCCAAGATGTTAAAATTGCAATACCCAAGGAAACAAAAAGAGTTAACACCAGGAACCACTCTTTCTCAGCAATGTTTCCTACACAGGTTCATCAGGCACCATCCCTCTCAGTTTTTAGGAAATTAATTAAAAGTTACTATCAAGTACAATAGACAACATTTGGAATTATTTTAGTAGGTTATTTTTCTAGAGCATTTCAATACATTTTAAAAGGATTTTGACAGGACTTTTCCCAAGATATATACCATTCTCTTTGCCATTCCTAAATGACATGAGTCGTGTTTTTGCTTTGTATTTTCAAAGTGCAGTATTAGAACTGGCCTCTAGAGGAAAATTATTCATTATTTTCCTAAAGTGTTCTTGCCATTTACAAAGAAAAGGCAGACCATTAATAATCCTCAAGATGGTATTTTGTTAGAGTTTGAGAGCAGAACAATGATAACAGTAATGATCATCTGGCCGTCTCACTATACTATACTGAGTAATGGAAGGAGCTTTAAAAATAATGTTTCAGTCTCTGTACAATTCTTTTGATGGAACAGATTTATTTCCTCCATGGAGTGGGGGGGGGGGGGGAAGCATACTCCAGTGTTGGTCAGAATCCTGTTCTTCACTCTGCAATGTTGTGCAGATGTCACTTTGTATTTAAACCAGATAAAACAGATTGTGCAAGGCAGTTGTGCAGTTAGTCATATGGTTCCCTCCATATTCTATAAAATGCCAACAGAAGGTCTTTGTGGACAGAACTTCCAGCTTGGTGCTTTTACAACTACCTTGGGCATAACACTGAATTACACTCATATAACTGCTCAACAAGATTTCATATATTGTGTGTTATACTTGAAAATATTTCATTTGCCACATTTCTAGTCATCAAACTATGTTTAAAGAAACAAGACCAGGGCTGATAAAAAGCATTTGAGACTAATTTCTGGTCATCTCTATCATGTTCCATCAACTCTATCTTAGAACAAGATAGGAAGTTAATTTCAAACTAAAGCAAACATCATTTATTTTCAGACTGTTAATTTTAATACTATCAAGAAACAGGAAGTATTAGATCTAATTAATAGACAAGTGACTGGACAAAGTATGGGAGGAATTCAGGGCCAAGAACAAACAAATGCCAAAATCTAAATAGTATGTTTTAATATATTATAAAAATAATAAGTTATAAAGACAAGAGTACCAAAATGCAGTCACATCACTCCTGGCAAGGAAATACTCCTCAATTCTACAAGGAAGTCAGAGCCAATGATTCTGAAACAGCCAACTGGGCTTCCTTACATCCATGTTGAGGAGCAATCCCTTAAACTGGCAGAAGATGTTAGAGTGGAAGAATGAAATATAAGACTGCACCAGAGTAATATTCTAAACCAGGTGGTGACAGTGATGTTTTCACACTCAAAAGCACACTCAAGTTCAAATGTTTAAGCTTTTTGAAAAAGCTACAGATGATACACATGTTTGCAATTCTAGTCTTTGCTGGTAAAATAATTAAAAATAGTTACAAATTTTATTTGAAATGTTTGAAATGGTAGCCATGTTAGTCTATGTTTCAAGCATATCAGAGAGTCAACAAAACAAGACAAAAAGACAACAAATGTTTTGGCATACTAAAGTCTAACTGCTGTATTTTAATGTTATCTTTTGTGGATCAAGTCTACTTAGTCAGACATAAGAGTGAGACTTCATGGCATGCAACTCGACAGGGTGGAAATTCACAGGTAATCTGAATCACAACCATAAATCTTTTTCTATTACCAGTTGTAAAAATCCACATTGATTTGTACACTTATTTGTTAAACTAACCAACCATTCTGTACCTCTATACCTGATGTGTAAAATTGATACCATGAAGTCTCGTTCTTATGTCTGATGAAGTGGACTTGATCCACAAAAGCTAACATTAAAATACAGCTGTTAGTCTTTAAAGTGCCACAACATATTTTGTCTTTTTGTTTTGTTTACCCTCTGATACAATTTTTTGATGTTTACAGTCACCAAAAACATTACAGATGTCTGAATATTAATGCATATCTATGAAAAAGTGACAATTTAGACAAGGTGTTGTATAATTCAGTTAGTTGCTCTCAAATTAGAAATTTTATTCATTTCCGATTTTGATTAAATATATAAATATGACTATTAAATTAAATTAAATTAAATTAAATTAAGAACATACCAAATTTCTACTTCCTGGGCAAATGTTAGTACTGTTAGAAAATCATCTTTTTATATTTTGTGATCCAGGTGCCTGCAGAGAAAAAAATAGTTTCACAAAAATTTACTAAAATGCAGATATTAAAACATTGTACATCACTTTCTGACTGCCAAACTAGAGGTTGTGAGTTTGATTCCACACTGTGCTCCTTTTGTAGGGGTTGGACTCAATAATATATTGGGCCCCTTCTAGGTTTGCAATTCTGAGACAATGATGATTAAGAAATATCTCATTCTTTTAATCTTTGTAGCATTTTTAATTGGGTTTCTTATAGGTTTTTAATGTTTTGGATTGGTATGCTGTTTTTAATGTTGTGAGCCACCCAGAGTAATTTTGAGTTGGCAGCTATACAAATTGATTAAATAAATAAATATATAAGAGTCCTTGTGGTGCAGTGGTTAAATTGCTTAAATCATAATAACCATAGCTTCATGAACCAATAGCATCTGTATGCTTTGAGGAGTCTTTTGTTGTCTGTTTTATTCATATAGTTTGTAAGCTGGCACCATTCTTTAACAAATAGATCAGTGCTCCTCTTTCCACTTGTAATGTATAATTTATTAGTCATTTTTCCTGTTATGATACCTGCATATTACAGAATACCATATTGTAACTTAGATTGTTTGCAAGTCTTTCCAGAGAAAAAGTAATTAAATTTAATAAAATACTAAAGATGTGTCCTTAAATGAGGGTCATAAAATATAAAATCGAGGGTTAACCGTTGGAACTTTGCATAGGCTCCTTAGCCAGGCCCTACTAGCCCGCACTCACCATTCGTGCACACGCCCGTACAGGGTACACAGGTAAATGCAAGATTGAGAAATGCACTAGTGGGGTAAGAGCCCCACAAATGCGAAAATAGGGAAACAACTTCATTTCCCGATGTTCTTTGCACTGTGCCACAGCCAATCAGGCTGAGAGGCACGACCACAAAGAACATTGAGAAATGCGCCATGGCCAATCAAAATCGAGCCGCATTAAAAAAAACGCACCACAACCACAAATCACAAACCCATAACTACAAACCTCAGAGTCCTGCGTGACATGAGCACGCAGAACGCTGAGGAAGCCGGTGCGCGATTTTTTTTATAAAAAAAAAAAAAAAACCACCTCACAGGCATGCAAACACCAACCGCCATTCTTTCCCTCACCCATGGTGCCTGGAGGTCCAGACTGGAGTTTCCCCTTTAATATCTGTAGGGGGGGGGATGATCCCCCTCTCCGCTGGCTCCCCTGGGGTTGGGAGGTTTGTGGGGACAAAAGGGGTATGTCCCCCAAACCCTTCTGGACCCAGGAGACCAGGGAAAGGGGTTGTTTTAAGGAGGGGGGAATCGATCCACTTTCCCTGGTCTCCTGGGTCCAGAAGGGTTGGGGGGACATGCCCCATTTGTCCCCCCAAACCTCCCAACCCCAGGGGAGCCAGTGGAGAGGGGGGTCGCAACCCCCCACCCACTGATATTAAAGGGGAAACCCCGATCTACTTTCATGACTCCACACAATCAAAGCACCATAACACAATAAAGCCCCCCTCCCCACCACCTAGCCCACCCTTCCTAACCCCCACCCATCACGCCCCCCCTCCCCTCCACCTAGCCCACCCTTCCTAACCCCCACCAACCACGCCCCCTCCCCACCACATAGCCCACCCTTCCTAACCCCCACTGACCATGCCCCCTCCTCACCACCTAGCCCACCCTTCCTAACCCCCACCGACCATCCCCCCCTCCCCACCACCTAGCCCACCCTTCCTAATCCCCAACGACCACGCCCCCTCCCCACCACCAAATAAATACATATTTTTTTAAAAAATACTAAAAACACAGTCAAAAACTTCCAAAAATAACACCAAAAACAATGCGAAGTAAAGAAAAACACAATCAGAAACAAAACAAACAGACAAAAAATACAAATTCCAACCACCACAAACCCCTCCCCCACACACACACACACACAAAAGAAAGAAAACAAGCAAACTTACCAAAAGATGTCCTACCTCCACGAGGACCGGAAAAGAAATGAATAAAGAAAGAGACTACTTACCAGAAGAATATCCACCCAGAGGCCAGGAGAGAAAAAACAGTCAAAATACAATAACCTCTAACAGCCCCAAACAAAAGGCCCCAAGAGTAAAAACAAATCAAAAACATACCACAAATTCACAATTTTACACAAAAGGTCACACCAATAAAAACAAGTCAAAAATTACACTAAAACACTCTTTAACACAAATCACAAACATATGTCAAGAAAATACAATAGAAACTTTTAAAAATCCTGTGCTGAGTTTTAACTCAAATTAAAACCCAAAATATCTAAACACATTTTTAAAACATTGAATGTAAAAAAACATTTACTTTTACATTATTAAAATTATTACCTACAGTACAACTAATTAAAAAAATTCAGAAAACTAAAAGATTATTCGCTTACATAAAACAATTTGGAAAAATATTTATTTATTTATTTATTTATTTATTTATTTATTTATTTATTTATTTATTTATTATATTTATACCCCACCCTACTGGTGCAAGCACCACTCAGGGCAGCTTACAGTGTGAAGCAAATACAACAAAAAACTTGTATGACGGAGCCTGGGCTCAACGTCTCTGGAACAGATGCAGCAGCAGTGTCCCGGCAGCTCCTCCCTCCAGCCATTGGTGGGGGCTAGGGGGCGGTAACAAGGTCCTCCTCAGTCGCCTTTCAAGGCCATGGTGGCTCCTCCCTCTAGCCGTTGGTGGGGGCTAGGGGGCAGCGATAAGGTCCTCTTCAGTCATCCTTCATGGCCATGGTGGCTCCTCCCTCCAGCCGTTGGTGGGGGCTCAGGGCGACAATGAGGTCCTCCTCAGTCGCCCTTCAGGGCCATGGCGGCTCCTCCCTCCAGCCGTTGGTGGGGGCTAGGGGGCAGCAACGAGGTCATCCTCAGTCGCCCTTCAGGGCCATGGTGGCTCCTCCCTCCAGCCATTGGTGGGGGCTAGGGGGCGGCGACGAGGTCCTCCTAAGTCACCCTTCAGGGCTATGGCGGCTCCTCCCTCCAGCCGTTGGTGTGGGCTAGGGGGCGGCAATGAGGTCCTCCTCAGTCACCCTTCAGGGCCATGGCGGCTCCTCCCTCCAGCCGTTGGTGGGGGCTAGGGGGCAACAATGAGGTCTTCCTCAGTCACCCTTCAGGGCCATGGCAGCTCTTCCCTCCAGCCATTGTTGGGGGCTAGGGGGTGGCGACAAGGTCCTCCTCAGTCGCCCTTCAGGGCCATGGCGACTCCTCCCTCCAGCCGTTGGTGGGGGCTAGGGGGCAGCAACGAGGTCCTCCTCAGTCGCCCATCACGGCCATGGCAGCTCCTCCCTCCAGCCATTGGTGGGGGCTAGGGGGCGGCGACGAGGTCCTCCTCAGTCGCCCATCAGGGCCATGGCGGCTCCTCCCTCCAGCCATTGGTGGGGGCTAGGGGGCGGCGATGAGGTCCTCCTCAGTCACCCTTCAGGACCATGGCGGCTCCTCCCTCCAGCCATTGGTGGGGGCTAGGGGCGACAATGAGGTCCTCCTCAGTCACCCTTCAGGGCCATGGCGGCTCCTCCCTCATACTTTGTTATTTTATTAATCCTCAAAAAAAAAAAAACCAAAAAAGCAGATAACAGTTAATAACAGCCAAGCCAAAATTTTTTACATAAATAAACATTTTAAAAATTAAAATTACAGATTAAGAAATTTTTAAAAAAACATTAACACAATTTAACCTTCCAACACAATTTAAAACAGCCTGGCAACACCAGGCAACCTCTGCTAGTATGTAATAAAGTTATTCTCTCCCATTCTTCATTTCAGAATGTGAAATGTGAAACATGTGTTACTCTCTACAGAAGGACCAGTGTATCTTTATTTGTTTGTTAAAATAGTGCACATATTATCTTTTCATTTCTGAAATATTGCACAATTATATTCTTCTTGTTTCATGTCTAGGTCAGACATCAAACTGGCAAAACAAAGCCACATTTTGGTGAATCCATTCTGTAATTTCTTTCACCTGATCTAGTGTGAGAAAGATTAGCCAGAACAATATGGTTGCCGTTGTACACGGTATGCCCACTTGTGGTTATACGAAACCTATGAATTGGCCATAATGTGTTATGCAGTCAAGATTCAAAGGGATCATGTAGAAGGTCCAACCTGCTGTCATGGATGTGCCCCATTCTGTTTGTAGTGCTACTCTGTGGCAAAATGACAAAAAAAAATCCATGTGACTGAAGGAGAAAGTTTCACGTGTTCCTTACATTGAGAAAGAAGAGTGAAAATCAGCAGCGGCAGTGGCTGCTACTCATGTCTGAGTATACATTTTTTTCATGAAGGTTTCAGGAAAAATCCCATTGCCATGAATTTGTTTAAGGTGGATTCCAGCTTGCCATGAAGTGACCCACACACTATGATCACATAGCCATCTCCTGTGGCACAAACAAAATGAGACATGCAGGATTTGACACTGGGACTGTAATGGACTGTCGCTGCTTTGAGACTATTGACAAGGTGCACCTTCACAGCCAGTCCATCTGGCATGGCCTCTTCCGCCTCCATGACAGTTGGGAATCAGAATTGTGAAGCAGTTCCTCTAACATTCATTTTGCCGTTGGGCGCAATATGATGGTTTCCAGTGTCATTTCCTACACTGAAGGGGACCATCGCCCCACCTAAAAGGGGCTTATCTGTCAATAGCCATTGGCCCCTTTAGGGAGTCAGGTTATCTACTGCTGGCCAACATTCAGCGTTGAGTCGCTGGCTGTATGATCTACTCCATTACCGTAGTGGGATGTCTGGCCAGATGGACATGATGTTAAAATTGCAATAACCAAGGAAACAGACAAGAGCAGTGGTGGGCTCCAAAAAAAATTGCTACCACACTGTGGGTGTGGCATGGTGGGCACGGCCAGGGGAAAAGCCCTGTGTTGCACCCAAATTAGGACAACTTTATTTCAAAACTTGGATGGGTGGGGCCAGCCAGAATTTCTGCTAGAACTGAAGTGAACCTGCTGATGCCCATCACTGGACAAGAGTGAAAGTACTTGCAGCAGAACAAGACAAAGAAGAGCAAAAGAGCAGGTTTTGATTATGAAGCAATGAGATAAATGACAAAACAAAAAAGCATCATTCACACACAGCAACATGGAAAGAGAAATTATTTGAATTGTATTAGCCTGAATATAAAGTACACCTCTTGAATATGCTCAGCACAGACAAAGGCAATGGAATATGTCCCAAGATTAATGCAATCTGTCACCATTTTATTCCGGTCTATTCAATATGAAGAAAGCAAAGAGGGGATGATAATGATCTGTGTCTTTTGCTGAAAAGGATTCACTCCCCACAGATTCTTTGCTGGGCTTTTTTGGGTTTCAAAGAAATCACACACAAGAAACATTTTCCAGATGGGATAAGAGTGTTCCAATATTGTAATAGCAATATGATTACAAATGAGAAAATGCATTGTACTTTTCACAATGTTATCACTATGTAAGCTAAGTGAAACACAGTACTTATCCTTTCTCCCATTTCTTGTAGGTGGAGGAAGTTGGAAGACTTAAATAGTGCTAAACTTACAATGGCTCCGCTTTATTATTCTGTATGCAAAGTACTTCTTCTAGTCCATGCCTATTGCTGTCTAAGTACCTCCTGGTTACATAATGTAGTGACAAAGCAGTAACAGACTGTAGAACATTCCATTTGCTTTTTAAAAAGATTGTGTTAGAAGAAGAGATTCCCAAGCTATAGCTGCAGTTATCCACCTATCTACCCGTCTGATATTTCTTGTGAAATTTATTGCACAAATGGTGAATCTCACAAATAATTCTGACTTATATTTGAGCCATTCAGACGTTTACATATTTTGAAGAAAACTAGGATATGAATCTTATGGTAGCATATTTTGCAAAGGAAAATTGAAACATGATTTCTGAGGTTTGAAAAGTTTCTAGAAGATAATTTGATGTGTGTGTTTTTAAAGTCAAAGTTTCAAACCTGTGCTCTGTGTACAAGGTGTACTTTTCTACAGTCTGGCTAACTGTTGCCGCAACAACTACAACAGTTTATGATGTCATATCACAAGGCACAGTACAAACCAGTACTTGGACCACATAATAATTATTCCTCCACTATGTAGTGAGATAATCCCCCATAATAACAGAAGTAGCTATAAAGTAACAGTTGTGCTGAGGAAGGAGTGAAGTTATACTTTCTTAAATTACAATGGTCATGTACCTGTAGTTTAGCTATCATTGGTGTTTTGTTTTTGAAAATGGAATTGATTGGAAGCAACTACCTGTTTGTAGTTAACAATTACTTACTTCCATGATCTGGTACTTGTACTGGAATGAAAGATAGACCTATGTAACTAAGGATCAACAGTTGAAAGCAAATGAACAAAACTGAACAAAACAAAACTCTAACAAAATGTGAAACTAAAAGGAACTTTTCAGAAGCATATATTATGTATTTGTCATTATCTACAAAGAGGCTTTTCTACCATTCTATAAGATGTGAACATTAACAGTTGTGAAAATTTTAATTATATAGTCTTAGGAAAATGCTTGTTTCCAGGAAATGTCTACTTCAAATGGATTCCTCAAGCTATAATAATAGATTATTATGAGAACAACAAAATAAGCTAATAATAAGTTGCCTTTCAATGGATATGGGCTGACAAACTAATTAGCATCCAGTATATTCCATAGTATGTAAGCACAGATGGCGATAGGGCAAAAAGTTGATGTTTTTGACAATGATATATCATAAACTGGGCCCAATGGGACTAATTGGAGCCACATTTGGAATATAACAGAATGACATTTTTAAACATAAAGCATCACTAAACTGAAACTCTTGAGATATCATATTTCAGAAATATTGATGCAGACTTAACTGCAGCAGCATGTATAGAACACAGTTCTCAGCCATTTGTTCTAACTAGCAATAGTAATCACACTTACATAAACATAAGAACATAAGAACAGCCTTGCTGGAACAGGCCACAGCCCATCCAGACCTGCATTCTGTCTCACACAGAGGCTCACCATTTCCTTCAGGGTATTCCCAAGAAGATGCCTTCACCTGCTTATGATTCCCTGGAACTGGCATTGAGAGATATCCTGCCTTTGCAGGCGCACCCCCCAATAAAGGACTCAGACACTGATAAAAGTGGATAACGGCATTGGGCCACATTTATTGATTCATGCCCTAGTCCGAATTATAAATTTCTATTGGTAATTGACCAATCATAATTCTTAAGGCAAGCAGGCCGAAGTAACACTGGTAAGGTACCACCCAAAATTGCCAACAGCAATTGCTACAATGTATCTATTTCTATCAATTTGTTTGTTGACAACAAACAAATTGTTGACCGTAGTCAATATCTAACTAATGACCCCACCCTCTGACGCGTATCCGTAAAATCACGGGGTGATGCATGCTGTCTAGCTATAGCCATCACCCCGTCGCCTAGTTTGTCGTTGACCGGACAACGTTTAACCAACTTATGCCTGTCTAGTGTTGTCCAGTCAATTGCGAACTTGCCGGATACCTGTGGGTCATAATGTTTACCTTACCAGTGCTACCCGCCCATGTGACCAAAGTCAACAGCAGCAACAGAAAAACCCCTATGTCAAACCATAGCAACAGTGTGGGATGGGCGAAAAAACCAGGACCCGGAAGCCAATATGGGTCCCAGCCAAAAATTCCCACCCGGCCCCGAAGCGACCAAAATATCACACTGTTAACTAGGGAGGGAGTGGAGGGGAAAAATTTCTCCGCTGCGTCACAAAATGGCAGCTCGGCTGCCTAGTGGCCACCCCTTTTATAAGGGAGCTGGCCACGCCCCTAACTACCCGGATGCCTTCATCTGGTGGGGGGCCCCGCAAAGAGCGCGGCGGCCATTTTGGTGCCGCGCTTGCATTGCAGGCGCACCCCCCAATAAAGGACTCAGACACTGATAAAAGTGGATAACGGTATTGGGCCACATTTATTGATTCACGCCCTAGTCCGAATTATAAATTTCTATTGGTAATTGACCAATCATAATTCTTAAGGCAAGCAGGCCGAAGTAACACTGGTAAGGTACCACCCAAAATTGCCAACAGCAATTGCTACAATGTATCCATTTGTATCAATTTGTTTGTTGACCACAAACAAATTGTTGACCGTAGTCAATATCTAACTAATGACCCCACCCTCTGACGCGTATCCGTAAAATCACAGGGTGATGCATGCTGTCTAGCTATAGCCATCACCCCGTCGCCTAGTTCGTCGTTGACCGGACAACGTTTAACCAACCTATGCCTGTCTAGTGTTGTCCAGTCAATTGCAAACTTGCCGGATACCTGTGGGTCCTAATGTTTACCTTACCAGTGCTACCCGCCACACGGAGGGGCTTCAAAGAAGGCTCGACGCCCCCCCCAGACCGTCAGCTCGGTCAACAGGCCTGCTCGCCAATCACCCAACAGGAGGTCCATACATCCTCGCGGCAGATGGACCCCATCCCCTGCATAAAGGTCATAATTTCGCAGACTAATGGCGGGGTGAGGGCTGACCCTCCCCCAACCCCTGCTGACAATGAACCGGGCCACAGCCCTGTTCACCATGCGTCTAGCCTGGTCAAGGGCCGGGAGGTCGAACCCTCCCCTATACATGTGCCGCGGCACCACATCCGACCAAACAATGGTGGTGGCGGGCCACACGTAATGCAAGTAGGCGAGGTCGCCGCAAATCGCATGCTTTAGCGATAAGCCGGTAACCTGGCCCAAATCATTGCCCCCAAGGTGTATGATGAGAATGTCAGGCGGGTCAGCATTCCGACCTGCAAAAAAGGAATGGCAACAGCTCCCGCCATAACATCCCAGGCTTACCATACCATGTGAGACTTGCGTATGCACCCAGTCCCAGTCGGGGTCCCCACTCTGTCGCCGCAGCGTAACGCGCTGCCCTGTGCACATAGCTATGGCCCACCAGCCATACTGTCACCGGTGTAATACGACACCCAGGGTCTGTCAAGGGAAAAAACGAGGGAGAGAAAAGATGTGGTGACCAGGCTGGTACTCACTGTGGGAGAGGGCGGACATAAAATTGAAAACACCGCGAACCCCACCTTCCCATGCGGCGTATTTCAGCCCCGGAGTACCCAAAAGCAGCAGCAGTGGAGGCCGCCCCTATTCTGAACGAATGGGTGCCGCAACGGGCCCCCGGGAGGCCTACACTGGCGAGCGCTTTGCCTGTCACCTTCCAAAACTGAAACTTAGTAAGGGGAGACCCATCTTGGTGACAGAAAAACGGGCCATGGTGCGTGCCACGCAGTGCAATAAACTCATGTAGGGCACCAACTGGACAGATGTCTGCCAAAGAACACCGTAGCAGTCTCACACCACTGCCTACGCCATGCTGATCCATCTTAGAGGAGCGTATCCTCAACTGAGCCCAGTCTTTGGCAACATAGACATCCTCGAGTTCCAGTGCCCTACGACTTGCATCCGCCTTAGACAGCATCACAAGCTCGCTGATGCGGAGCGCTCCAAAAAATGCCACCGTTGTGGCTGCGTGAAATAGGGCTGCCTCATATCTATCAAAACAGAGGCCAGGCCAGCCCCGGGCCAGTTGGGTAAGAACCCCTGGGGAAATTGGGTGGCGGTCGTCCGGGCTACGCCCACGCTCCCGCCCCCACCCCTCCAAAACATGTCTCACATGGAAGTCAGCGGTTCTATCCCCATGACCTCCCACCTTGGCCATAAAAGCCAATGCTGACAGCCTAGATGCTATGGTGCGAGGTGCAAGGCCCTGGGCATGCAGGTAAACCATGAACTGAAGTACATGGGTCACTGGGATCGGCCAGGTTTCTGGCAGCCGGGATTGAATACAGAAGGCTCTGAAAGAATTGAATGCATGGTGATACGCCTTACGCGTGCGTGGCGCCAGTGACAAGCCAATCGCCCGATTCACCTCTCCTTGCCAATTGTCCATATCTCTTCCGGGAGTGGCGAGGGAAATTCCTCCGCATCCGGGGCCAAGGCACGGAACCGGGGGATCTGCAGGCGGGACAAAGCGTCAGCGATATCATTATTGACCCCCAGGACATGCCTGGCCCTGAAGAGGACGTTGAGGCGCAGGCTGCGCAACACAAACTGGCGCACTAGGTCCATGACCCTGGGCGATTTGGAAGTCTGTGAGTTGACAATGTGGACAACGGCCGCATTGTCGCACCAGAAATGGACAACCGAGTTGGCCCACTCCTCGCCCCATAGCATCAAAGCCCCCAGGATAGGGAAAAATTCCAGATACGTGAGATCACGCAGGTGACCGGTGCCTGCCCAGGCTGGTGGCCACCCACCATAGGCCCACTTCCCATTGAAGTACATCCCATAACCCAGGGACCCTGAAGCATCAGACTGTATCTGAAAGCGAGGGGAAGCCAGGAGGTCAGACCTCCAAAATGACACTCCATTGAACTCCCTCAGGAACTGGAGCCAGATAAACATATCTGCCCTGATACCCCGGGTGAGTCTAACCCTATGGCGGGGCCTAGATAAGCCTGCCATGGCGTCGCACAAGCGCCGAGCAAACGCCCTGCCCGGTGCGACCACCCTGCAAGCGAAATTGAGGTGACCGTGTAGCACCTGCAGTTCCCGCAGGGACGCCTTGCGTTTAGCAAGCAAGTCCGAGATAAGGGCCACAATCCTTGACACCTTATCCCCCGGTAACCTAGAAGCCTGTGCTACCGTGTCAATCTCCACCCCCAGAAATACTAGCTGAGTAGATGGGCCCTCGGTCTTTTCGGGCGCTAAAGGGACACCGAGTTCCTCCATTAGCGTCTGAAATGTGTTGAGGAGACGTGTGCACGTGTCCCAGCCCCGTTCACCCCCGAATAAAAAATCATCCAAGTAATGGGCTACAGACCGGGACCCTGACCTGCGGACAAAAGCCCACTGTAGGAACGTGCTAAAACGCTCGAAAGCCGAGCATGATATGGAACAGCCAAAAGGCATGGCCTTATCAAAGTAATAATCACCCCAGAACTTGAAACCCAGCAACTCAAAATCGCCCGGGTGCACTGGCAAGAGGCGAAGCGCCGACTTAATGTCGCACTTGGCCAACAGCGCACCCGGGCCACATGAGCACACCATGCGCAGCGCGTGGTCAAAAGATGTATACCTGACTGAGCAAAGGTCATCAGGGATAGCATCATTGACCGATCGGCCGGCTAGATAAGACAAATGATGAATCAGGCGAAACTCGCCCGGTGATTTTTTGGGGGCCAAGCCCAAAGGTGACACCTTAAGATTGGGGAACGGGGGTGTAGGGAACGGGCCGGCAACCCTGCCCACATCGACCTCCTTAGTAATGCTGGCAGCAGCTACCTCCTCCCGCCCCCTAAGGGACAAAAGGTTGGGGGCATCCTGGGGGGACCTGTCGCCCACAAAAGGGATACGGAACCCCCGTCTAAAACCTTGAAGAAGGTAAACCACATCCTCCTCCCTCGGGTACAATGCGAGCCAACGCTCCAACATGTCCACATTAATTGGGGAGGGGGCCTTTTGGTGAACCAGCTCCCTCCGCGGCAGTTTTGCCAGCCCCCTGTCCGCCCCTTCCTCTGCCCCACATCCCCCCAGGCCTGGGACAGGCAGAGGCCGCATTGGGGCCAGCGCAGGAGGGACACTCATGTCTGTACTTGCAATTCTTCCTGTTGCAGGAACCATTGGATGAGAAAGTCCAGCACAGCAGGCGGGCTGGAACCCCCTGCCCCGCCACGTGGCGGGGAGCCTGTGCTGGGGCCACTCGCTGTACCGCATGTCCACAATGGTATCTTTCCCCGGGCGCAGGGCGGGTGGGAAGTCATGTACAGCAGCCACAGCCGCTGGCAGGGCTCGTCCCACCTCATCTCCGGGTGCAGGGGAATCCGCATACGGAATTCCTCGTCGTAAGCCAACCACGATGGGCCCGGGAAGTCAACCATCGCCCGGTAAATGTTGTCCAAATACTGGACCATCGGAATCGCCAAATCAGGCCGGGTCCTGAGGTATACCGCCATGTAGATGAGGTAGGCCGGCAACCAATTGGCCCACGTACGTGGTGGCTTGCGACGACGCGCTTGCTCCTTATCCTTCTCATCTTGCCCCTCCCTCTCCTCCTTGGTGGGCTCTCTGTTAAGGAGGGAGAAGATGTCCACATACTCCCCCCGCCAGATCTTCTCTCTGGTGGCCTGTGCCAAATGGTCCCCCAGTGGCAAAGTATACCCTGCCGTCGGCAAAGCCGACACAGGCACGGTGGAAACTGCGGCCATCTGCGGAGGAGCCTGGACTAACCCGGTCACCCCTAGAAAATTCCCGACCGGGTAAGAAGGACCCCCTACCCCGGGGCCCAGGGGGATAGTTGAAGTCACCGGGTGGGGCGTCGGTGACTGGACCACCGCCCCGCCCATGCGAGGCCAAGGCCATTGAAAAGCCCCCCCCCCCAACGTGGCCATGTGTGTTTGTGCACTATTTTGGACCGCATACTCACACGCTGCGCCCCCATGGGCCGCCCCCACCGGGGGTTCCGACCCACTGGGAGCGTCGGAGCTCACGACCGCCCTAGAGCTCGTCGACAGGGCTTGATCAGCACCGGCCTGTTGATTGGGGAGCTGCGGGGCAGTGGCCGAAGCTGGGCCACGCGCCTCAGGCAGCTCAACCTGTCCCACCGCCTGCCGCTGCCCAGCAGACGATGGACCGACCGGCCCCACAAAAGGGGCCACAGGGTGACTAACCCGGGCCAGGGATGCCTCAAGGGCCGCAATGCGGGCCAGGAGGGCCTCCACGCTGACATGGCCACCTAAACCAAGGGGGGGTAAAGGGCCAGCCGGCCCACTAACTACAGGTGTCGGCACAGGTCCCTGTACCCCAGGGCCGGAATAGGGCCACGATCCAAAGCCCGGGCCCGGTAGGGCCGGGGAAGAACTCTGCCATGGAAGGGGGCCACCCCACACCCCAAGGCTGGAAGCCCCCGCATTAAGCTGCGCCCCAACGGAGGAAGTCCCAGCAGAATGGGTGACGCCAGCAGCGGCGGCCGCCGCTTGCGGGCCGGGAGCCGCGGCCCCTACTGTGCCCGCACGCAGACCCCCGGCCTCCGGCCAAGGGGGAATTAACCCCATCCCACCGGTCCCGGTGGGTTCGGGCAGAGGAGGCTGCTGGGGAGGCACAGCCGCGGTCCTCCGACCCGGAGTGCGCCTCCGCGCGGAATGAGCCGCGTTCGCAGTCGCCTTCTTCTTCAAGGGCATTGCAGCTGGTCAATGGGAAGCCTAAAAGGAGAGAATCAGCAGCCAAGAGGCTCAGGTGGACAAGCGACGGAGGTAGGAGGGAAAAACCTCTCCGCTCCGTCGCTTCGCAAAATGGCAGCTCGGCTGCCTAGTGGCCACCCCTTTTATAAGGGAGCTGGCCACACCCCTAACTACCCGGATGCCTTCATCCGGTGGGGGGCCCGCAAAGAGTGCGGCGGCCATTTTGGCGCCGCGCTTGCAATCTCTCCAACCCGGAGGTTGTCTTTAAGTATCCATAATTATAGCCATTGATACTCTTGTCCTCCATGGACTTGTCTAATCCTTTCTTAAAGCTGTCAAAATTGACAGCTGTCACCACTTCTTCTGGCAGGGAGTTCCATAGACCAGTAATCCTCTGGGTGAAAAAGTATTTTCTCTTATTTGTTTGAGAACTAGTACCCAAAAGTTTCGAGTGTCCCCTAGTTCTAGTGTTGTACGATAGGGAAAACAGTTTTTTCTTATCTACTTTGTCCACACCGTGCATGATTTTATAAACTTCAATCAGGTTACCTCTTAGACACCGTCGTTCAAGAGTGAAGAGGCCCAACCGTTGCAGCCTCAGATGGTAAGGAATGTGTTCCAGTCCCCTAATCATTCTGGTTGCTCTCCTCTGCACTTTTTCCAGCTCCATAGTATCCTTCTGGAGGTATGGCGACCAGAACTGTACACAGTATTCCAGATGGGGCCTCACCATAGATTTATAAAGAGGCAAAATGACACTTGCTGACTTATTTTCTATACCCTTCCTAATGATCCCTAACATTGAGTTTGTTTTTTTCACTGCTGAGGCACACTGGGTTGACACCTTCATTGAGTTGTCCACCAGGACACCAAGGTCCCTTTCCTGATTTGTCGCAGAGAGTTCAGAACCCATCAGTTTATAAATGTAATTGGGTTTTTTTGCCCCAACATGCATCACTCTGCACTTACTAATGTTGAAGCTCATTTGCCACTGTTTTGCCCACTCCCCGTGTCGAGAGATCCCTCTGGAGCTCCTCACAATCTCTCACAGTTTTCACTACCCTGTATAATTTAGTGTCGTCAGCAAATTTGGCTACCTTGCTTTTTACTCCTACCTCTAGATCATTTATGAAGAGGTTGAAAAGCAGGGGTCCCAGTACTGAACCTTGGGGGACCCCACTCTTTACTTCCCTCCACTTGGAGAAGTGTCCATTTAGTGCTACCCTCTGTTTCCTGTCCCTTAGCCAGTTGCTGATCCAGGACAAGACCTGTCCCTTTATTCCATGACTGGTAAGTTTATTCAAGAGCCTTTGGTGTGGGACCTTGTCAAAAGTCTTCTGAAAGTCCAGATAAACAATGTCAACTGGATCCCCCTTATCCACATGCTTGTTGACACTCTCAAAAAATTCCAACAGATTAGTGAGGCATGATTTGCCCTTGCAAAAGCCATGTTGGCTCTCCTTTAGCAGCGCCTTCTCTTCTATGTGCCTATTAATTCTAACTTTTAGGATGGTTTCCATCACTTTCCCTGGGACACATGTCAAACTGACAGGTCGGTAATTTCCTGGATCACCCCTAGATCCTTTTTTGAAAATTGGTGTTACATTCGCTACCTTCCAGTCATCAGGCACAAAGCCTGATTTGAGGGAAAGATTATATATTTTGGCTAGGAGATCAGCAATTTCATCTTTAAGTTCCCTGAGAACTTGTGGATGGATGCCATCTGGTCCTGGTGATTTGTTAGTGTTTAGTTTAACAAGACATGCAAGGACCTCCTCCCTGGTTATTTCTATCTGGCTTAATTCTTCGCTTTCCCTCCCTACGAAGATAGGCTCTGTTTTGGGCATGTGGTCTCTGTCTTCTTCAGTGAATACTGAAGCAAAGAATTCATTGAGTCTCTCTGCAATCTCTGTTTCCTCTTTAATAACCCCTTGCTTTCCATTGTCATCTAATGGTCCAATGGCCTTCCTAGTTGGGTTCTTACTTCTAATGTACTTAAAGAAGTCTTTGTTATTTCTCTGAGTATTTTTAGCTATACGCTCCTCAAAGTCTTGCTTTGCTTTCCTGATTGTTGCCTTGCATTTGTTCTGCCAGAATGTATGTTTCTGCCAGCTGTCCTCATTTGAACAAGCCTTCCATCTTCTAATTGAGCTTTTCTTGCTTTTGATCACTTTCCGAACAGCTCCTGTAAGCCACATCGGAGTCCTCTTGGACCTGGCAGTGCCCTTTTTCCTTTTGGGTATGCATTCCAATTGGGCCTCTGTTATTGTTTTTGTAAACAGCCTCCATGCCTCTTGGAGTGTTTGGACTCTCTCAATTTTCCCTTTCAGCTTCTTTTTTACTAGTTTCCTCATCTTTGGGAAATTTCCTTTTTGAAAATTTAAGGTCTCTGTGTTAGATTTTATCAGTGACTTGCGGTCTATGATCAAGTTAAACATAATTGAGTTGTGGTCACTGTTCCCTATTGGATCAGTCACATTAACATCTTGCACCAGATCCTGAGTATTACTCAGGATCAAGTCAAGGATTCTTGTACCTCTAGTTTGGTCTGTCCCACTTATAGCATTTAGTGCATTTTCTGGGAGGTTTTCAAGGTAATTAGCATTTTGCCTCCAACATGCTGAGTACTCATTTTATTGACTTTTGAAAGATGGAATGCTTGAACCTGGTCAGGATTGAACTCACACTGTTTTGACTGCAGTACAGCAGTTTAACCACAGTACCACGGGGCTCAAGTACTGTATAGGACTAACTAAACTCACTCTGTTACAGAGAGAATTATTTTGTACCAAAATGCCACATACCTGTTAAAGAAAAGATGCCTGTGGGAGAAGAAGTAACACATTCAATTAATCATATGACTTTTATGAATTAGACGTGCAAAGCTTCTTGCCTGAATGAGTGAATCTGCCTATTTCATTATGTCTGTCATTCACTTTTTAAATTACCCATTACATTTTTTTTAAAAAAATGAAAGTTTAGAGATTTAAACAATAACACATTAAAATATTCACCCATCCTGATAAGTGATATTCTGAGGTGATTTCAGAGATTCATTTCCATAGGGTTGTTGTGTTCCAATCTTATATGGTGTCACAATGTATGGCCTGGATTTTCTACCTGTTGCTGTGGAGCCACAGCTGAGAGGAAAAAAAAACACATGCATTTCATTACAAGATGGCCATATACTTTATTTTTTCCATCTAAATTTAATACTCAGTTGTGATTTCTTGTCACCTCAGACAATGGAGGACCATGGCAGTGAATGTGCTTTTCACCATTTGTTGGCCTTTGTCACCAGAGATGCCTTATCCAATAATATCTCTGCTGCATCATTGTGGGAGGGATAGCTGGGAAATCTGTGCCTCCTTGTCCTCTTCCTCCCCCTTCTCTCTTTAGTCAATGGAAGAAGGATGAGCACAACGGTTGTTGTTGGTGGAATTTGGCACTTCTCTTCCAACTTCTGGCATTGGGAGAGCTTGAACCAACCATGGCAGTAATACTTCTCCAGAAGGACTAAGTTTCAATATACTATAAAGTGGTTTCTGATGGAGCTAAAGTACTTTGGACATCAAATTTGAAGAGAGGATTCACTTGAGAAAGCTTTGATGCTGGGAAAGGCCGAGAGCAAAAGAAGGGGGCAGCAGAAAATGAGATGGCTAGATGGTTTTGTTGGCACATAGGCACAGAGTTGGGCATATTGAGGAGGATCGTGGAGGATAGGGGTGCCTGACGTGCAATGGTCCATGGTGTTGCAGGGGGTCAGAATTGACTGTGCAACTGAACAAGAACAACAAAAATGTCTGCATTCAAAACATGCCTGGCATTATTTATTTATTTGTTTATTTATTTATTTGTTTGTTTGTTTATTCACTTAACATACTATGTGGTGTAAGTTATACAAAACCCAACTCCGGCTGAGAAAAGCCACAGAGGTAAGAAAAAACATGCAGTATTTTCTTAATCTGGGTGGCTATTTTTTATGTTGTTTGTTTGCATGAATGGCCATTCCCAGAATTTTACAACCAATATGTGCAATATGAACAATGAGTGGAGGGGAAATATTCACTCAGTTTGTCCCAAATCATATTTGCCTAAGTTCATGTTTGGCAAACTGCTCATTTCCTCCTCCCCTCATTGTTCTTGAATTTAGCAATAACATAATAAAGTTCTTTTTGGTCGTGCTTTGTTTATGTTCAGTTTGTGCATCCTCTTGAAGAGGAAAGCAGGGTATAAATATATTAAAATAAATAAAATAATTTAAAAATCAGAATTTACAAACATTAAAATGTGGACAAAGAAACGTGGATAAACTGCTGTCCTTGACCAGAGATCAAGGTTGACTCAGCCGTCCATCCTTCTGAGGTCATTAAAATGAGTACCCAGGATGTTGAGGGCAAAATGCTAATTAACTTGTGAACCACCCAGATAATGCACTGAGTGCTATGGGGCAGTATATAAGTGGGTTTCCTTTGCTTCAACACTTTTTCCATTCTTATATAAGGAATACATGAGGATTTCATTAGTTTTCACAATGCTGGTAGGCAAACAATGTTCAAGTATGCCTTGCAGTAAAATGGATTTTTGTTGTTCAGTCATGCAGTCGATTCCGAGCCTTTGCGACTCCATGGACCGTTGCCCTCCAGGCACCTCTGTCCTCCACCATCCTCCTCAACCTGCCCAACTCTGTGCCCGTTGCATCAACAATACCGTCTAGCCATCTCATTTTCTGCCGCTCCTTCTTCTTTTGCCCTCAACCTTTCCCAGCATCATGGCTTTCTCAAGTGAATCCTCTCTTCTCATTTGATGCCTAAAGTACTTTAGCTTCACCTTCACAATTTTACCTTCCAAGGAGAAGTCAGGGTTGATTTCTTCTAAGATTGACCTATTTGTTCTCCTCACTGTCCAAGGTACCCTCATGGCTCCTTTTGGTAGAAATTTGACAGAATTATTATTTTTGGAAGAAAAAGGGGGGAACTCGATGCTTTCACCATTGTCTAACCTGCAGTGTACCTGCAAGACCAGTTTTCCTCTTTCCTTCTGTCCCCAGCAAATAATCATGCAATTTAGATAACATTTGGGTCCTATTTCATCAATCAATATTTCTATTGTTTTAATGACTGCAGTAGATAAGTTGATGGGCCATTTTAACAATATTTTTGCCTGTCATGTGTGAACCAGAGACAGCACATTTTCAAGGATTTGAGTGCAAACCATTTATTTTGTGGTGACATCCTAGTTTGTCAAAAGAAAATGTATTTCATGCCATCCATGAATATGTATGTGCTCTTACATAAATGCACTCAGAGAAATGCCATTGACAAACAAATGTTTCTGATACATTCTGCTGATTCCCTTAAGTGTACTTGAGGTAAATTAATCAAAATACTAGCAAGGGATCTTTTATCCCTAGGAGTTAGGATGGTTTTTTCTTGAAACCTAACCATGAGGTTTTTTTTTTTAAAAAAAATAGACAGACCCTCTAGTTATTTATGTCAAGACAGTGGGGCATGTGAGGCTGTTAGAAGTGAGAAGACAAATTAAGGTGCTGAAAGGAAGCAAGAAAGTGTGACCTGGAAATGAAAGAAGAGGGTTGTGCTTACAAGCAGGATCTTCATCATTTTTAACAACGAATAGGGTAAAAACGAACATTTTGAACCAAGCATACTGGCATTCAGCTCCCAGTGGGAAGAGAAGAGAAATATGTTAAGAAAGGTAGAGTTCATTTATCCTATCACAAGCTTTCCTTGAATATGAAGGGCATTATTTGAAAGCCATCTATCCTACCAAGGAAAAAGAATGAAATTTGAGGCACTGTTTTTATTTATAACTAAAATGCTCATTGTAATGATGAGGTGTCACGTTCTCATCAGTTCAGGTTGTTTTCATGCAACAAAATTCCTTTGTGAGGATTTCGTAAGCTTGATAAAATTCTGTGCTTTCAGAGCAGAACACAACATGGAATGCAATTATTTTCTCAGCAGGATTCTGCAATTTGCAAACAAATTCTGCACAAAACCAGTGTCTTTCCCATTTTAAGATGCAAAGCACAAAGACACATTAGTTTAAACCCTGTGGTTTAGCATATCTTAGTTTCTAGCATTCAATCCATTCCTAGCCAGCATATAAAGAGTCCCATCACATTTCTTGAGCATAGACTAAGCCAGCATTTGCCCCCCTGAGAATCACAGTGGGAGCTCTTTTTTGTCAGCTAGAAACAGATTGAATATTACAAAACATGTTATGCTAAGCAATCGATTTCAGCTGCAGTGACTGAAAATCAAAATGCAGACATTTTCTCTGGAATTTCCTCATGTGTAATCATTTGACTGATTCACTTTTGGAATGCTTTGCAACTCTTTTAAAAAAGCATTAGTGATTACTATTTTATACTTTTTGTGCTAATTGCAGAAGTCGGCTTGTCTTCACAACACAACGACAAAGAGTGCTTCTTGCTCTCATGCTCATTCTTGTGGAGAATGCAATAAGACTTTGCTTACTTACATGTTGAGAAGAAGAAGGACTTTTTTTAAAAAAATATTCAAGTATAAAGACAAGTTGAATGAAGATTTATATTCTGAGTTGTCTCCATGTGTATGTGAGTGTGTGCAAGGAGGATCAATATACTGGAGGATCAATATACTGAAGATATCTGCAAGGTATTTGTGTGTGTGCTGTTCCTGTGAGATGCCTTATTAATGGCAGTAGATTTCAAGGTATTTTGATGTTATAAGAGTGAGAAGGATCTACAATCCTACACTTGGAGGCAAAAGACATTTAACTAAGAAAAGCTTACTAAACAACAAAAAATTTCTATACTGCAGTAACATATTTGTTTGACAGGGAAGCATGAGAACATGTCTGTTCTGAATCACATACAAAATGCCCCTTGTTACCAGACATCCTCATGGTATCTAATCTCTCTTTCCACTTATATCATGTAATTAATCAGAAACTTCAATAACAGAGACTAAGGATAGAAATCCTCATTTCTCTCATCCTCTTATGCAACAACAAGCCTCATTTGGGCATCCCCTGAGTGGAGTTTCTCCATCAAAAATCCTTTCAACCCAGAGTAATTTATGACATGAAATTTATTTATTTATTTAACAGAAGCATAGTCTTCAAAACCTATGAGGTACTAGTCCCCTCTATTCAACACTAGTTAGACCACATTTGCATCCAGTTCTGGACACCACACTTTAAAAAGGATGCCAACAATTTGGAGTAGGTTAGAGGAAGGCAACAAGGATGATCAGGGGATTAGAAACCAATCTCTGTGAGAAAAGGCTGAAAGAACTGGGCATGTTTAGCCTTGTGTTGTGTTCTGTAAAGCTGTGCCTTTAACAATGTACCCTTGCCATGTGTTATCAATGTAACCTTTCTGTGTGCAACATTATAACCATCAGCTGTATCAATGTAAACCTGATAAGGGGATGCGAGCTAGTGACCACCAGATGGCAGTAGCGAGCGTCCAGCTCTCATGGCTCAGATTCACCTGGTTCAGCAGTGCGGGAAGATTCCCCGCCACCTCTTCACCTGGTCAAGAAGGGCGTGACCTTCTACGACGTCACGCAGGCAGCAACCAATAGTCTGTCGACGAGCCACATTCAAATGTATAGCCAGCTGTATATATTGAGCTAACCATCCGCCATTACCACATGTTCCTCCGGATCATCATGCAATAAACCTGTGTTAAGTCAACCCTTCGGCTGTTTCATTGTCTTTGGTCCCTTACACTAAATTGGCGACGAGGATGGGATATGGCAGCCCACGGGACCAAGACATGTGCCGGTTTCGAGATCAGGAAACCGGGCGACTGGGAGATCTTCGAGATGGACTTCCAGGCAGCACTGATTGAGTCCGAAGTCATGGAAGAGGCAAAGAAAAGGGCCATCTTCACCAGGATGCTCGGACAAGAAACCAAAAGGACCTTGGTGGACCTGATTGCACCGAGGAGGGTGAGCGAATTCAAGGCCAAGGAACTCATGCAGATGCTGCGTGAGCACGTCCGGCCCGCCACGGCAATGTTTCCCGCTCGGAGTGCGTTCTGGAGGCGAGTCCAAGCGCCCGGGGAGACGGTCGCCGCATTCGTGGCGGCCCTGCGGCTGGCGGCCGGCCCGTGCAAATGGGAGAATGCCGAAATCACCCTCCGGGACTGTGTGCTGTGCGGCCTGAACGACGCCGAGACCCAGCGCACATTAATGAACCAAGAGCCGCCTCCCACGTTGCAGGAGGTCGTCAGAGCGGCCCAGGCCGCAGAAGCTACCAAGGCCGGGGTCCAAGAACTCCAGGACTGGCGGCCAAAGTCGAGCAAGGCAGAGGCTCCGGTACAGGTGGCCCGGCGAACTTCGAGGTCGTCCACAGAGAGCAGCGATGACGAGGACGTCCGGAGGGTCCGGAAGGAGAGCCGGCGATGCGACGGCTGTGGAGCGGCCCACGACCACGTAAAGTGCCCCTTCCGGAAGGTCGAGTGCCACAACTGCGGCCGCCGCGGGCACATCGCCAAGGTGTGCAGGAAGAAGCGCGAGACCCGGAGGAGCTCCGCAGACCGCTCCGTGGGGCAAGACCGCCCAACGAGACCCAAGGACGGCGCCCAGACCACGCGGAAGCAGGACGGCGTGGGCCGCATCTCCGACGGCAGCAAGGACGACGCCCCAGTGTTCAGCGTGTCTACAGGACACCCCCGCTACTTTGTTGAGGTACTAGTCCAAGGGGTTCCCATTAGGATGGAAATTGACTCGGGGTCCTCATATTCAATCATTTCCCAGAGGGAGTTTTTGGGAATTGCCCCCCACAAGCGACCCAAGCTCAAAGCTTTGAGGTCCACACTACGGGACGTGCAAGGGAACAGCATTCCAGTGTTGGGGGTCAGAGAGTTTCAGGTCAAATTCAAGGAGCACGCCGCGTCCCTTCCCCTAGTCGTGCTCAAAGGGGGAGATTGCAGCCTCCTCGGGACTCAATGGTTCCAGCCCCTGTGGTTGTTTATTGGGGGGGTGCACGCCGTGGGGATGCACGCCGTTGGGACTGATCCAATTCAGGAGGTGTGCGAGGCGCACCCCGAAGTTTTCAAAAAAGGACTGGGAAAATTCAAGGGGCCCCCAGTGACTTTCGACCTGGACCCGGAGGTCCGCCCAATTCGCCTTAAACCACGCAGGGTGCCGTTCGCACTTAAGGACAAGATAGAGGCGGAACTGGACAAGTTGGTGGGCCAGGGGATCCTTGTGCCTGTAGATTCTGCGGAGTGGGAAACTCCAATTGTAACCGCACTAAAGGCCAATGGGGAGGTCCACATATGCGCCGACTACAAGTGCACCATCAACAAGGCAATCCGCCCGAATGCATATCCGGTGCCGGTAGTCAGCCATCTGCTGGCCAGGTTACACGGGGGAAAGTGTTTCGCTAAGCTCGACTTAGCACAGGCCTACCAGCAGCTTACGGTGTCCCCTGCCGCAGCTGCTGCGCAGACCATAGTCACCCATAAGGGGGCGTTCCAGGTGATGCGCCTCCAGTTTGGCCTGAATTCAGCGCCTGGAATTTTCCAGTCACTCGTGGAACGCCTCCTGAAGGGATTGGAGGGGGTGTTGCCTTATTTTGATGACGTGTTAATAACGGGGGGGAGTCGGGTTGAATTGGCCAAGAGGTTGGGGAAGGTCCTGACAATATTCGAAAAAGCGGGGCTGAGGCTGCGGAAGGACAAATGCGTCTTCTTCGCAACCGAGGTTGAGTTCCTAGGGTTTTGCGTGACTCCTGAGGGAATAAAACCATCCAAGTCCAAGGTGGCAGCCATTAAGAAAGCTCCCCGCCCCACCTCCAAGCCCGAGCTGCAGTCGTTCCTAGGGCTGCTCAACTTTTACCACTCCTTCCTCCCCCGGAAGGCAGCGGTGGCTGAACCGCTACACAAACTGCTAAAGAAAGACCAGGCATGGAAGTGGGGCGATGACCAGGAAAGGGCATTTAGTGAGCTAAAAAGCCTCCTAGCGTCCGATGCCATACTGACCCACTTCAACCCCAAACGCCCAGTAGTCCTGACCTGTGATGCATCTCCAGTGGGGGTGGGGGCGGTGCTGTGCCACGTGTTGGAGAACGGAAGGGAGGCCCCGATAGCATTTTACTCCAGGTCCCTGTCCCAAGCGGAGAGAAACTACGCACAGACAGACAGGGAGGCACTAGCAATAGTCGCGGGGACGAAAAAATTTCACGATTTTCTGTACGGCCGCCCCTTCACCATTGTAACAGACCACAAGCCCCTGCTAGGCATCTTTACCGCAGATAAGCCCACCCCACAGATCCTGTCTCCAAGGATGCTCAGGTGGGCCATTTTTCTCAACGCGTATCAGCACGCGTTGGTCTACCGGCCCGGGAAAGAGATCAGCCATGCGGACGCTCTATCTAGGTCTCCCCTCCCCCTAACGCCCAGCCAGGTGAGCAAGGGGGAGCGGGACCATCAGGTTCTCATGATAGAGGTCCTGGATTCGCCCCCCGTAGTGCCCGCCGACATTGCCAAAGCGACAGAGAAGGACAAGACGTTAGCGGCAGTAAGCACCTGGGTGCAGAAAGGGTGGCCCGCGTCCTCCCCAGCGGAGGAGTTCGCTCCATTTTTCAGAAAAAAGTTAGAACTGTCCCTAGAGAGGGGGTGCCTCTTGTGGGGGCAGCGGGTGGCGATTCCCACTTCCCTTCGGCCGCGGGTGCTTAAGCTGCTGCACGTCAGCCACCCCGGCATCGTGCGATCCAAGGCGCTGGCCCGGAGTTACTTCTGGTGGCCCCAGCTGGACGCCGACATTGAGCACATGGTCGGCACTTGTGAAAGTTGCCAATGCTCCAGATCAGAGGAGGCCCGCCTTCCCCACAGGGAATGGGACACGGCTAAGGGGCCGTGGTCCCGGGTGCATGTTGATTTCGCGGGCCCGTTCAGAGGCACCCTGTTCCTTCTCGTAGTGGACGCTTTCTCCAAATGGTTGGAGGTTATCCCAGTCACGAGCACCTCCTTGGCCCAGACCATTAGGCATTTGCGGAGGCTCTTTTCCACGTTCGGCATACCCGACACGTTAATTAGCGACAACGCTAGTTGTTTCACGTCTTCCGAGTTTAGGGCATTCATGGAGATTAACGCCGTTCGGCATATCACCTCCGCCCCGTTTCACCCAGCCACCAATGGCCAAGTAGAGCGCCTCGTCCGCACCACGAAGGACACATTGCGGCGCATGGGCCCCGGGGATCTGAACCTACAAGTCTGTCAGTTTCTGCTAGGGTACAGGGTGACCCCTTTGGCGTCAGGATACTCCCCCGCAGAGCTCTTAATGCGTAGGAAACTGACCACCATCCTTACTAGGCTAGACCCCACGAGGGTAGAGGACAAAGGAAGGAACATCGGGCTAGAGGCCACAAAGAGTTTCAGTGTAGGCGCCCCCGTGCATTGCAGGAATTACGCCAGCACGGGCCCAGCCTGGGTGCCAGGCGTAGTTGTGGAACAAACCGGCCCCCTGTCGTACCGCGTGGAAACCAATACAGGACTCCTGTGGAGGCGGCACGCGGACCAGCTCCGATGCAGGGTCTCCGATGAGCAGGGCACAGACCAAGCAGAGAAAAGTCAGCGTTAGGGTTCTCCCCCACCCGTGCAGCCCAAGGGGGAGGGAAGGGGGACCGCGGGCCCCCACCAAGGGGGGAGGAGGATATCCTCGTAGATACCCTGGGGGATCATTCCGAGGAGGCGGAACCCGACCCCATACATATCTCGCGGAAGGTCCCCACAAATGCGGATACCCCTACTAAGTTAGATTTTGGTTTCCAGAACCGGGGGGGGGTTTCGGAGTGGTCCCCCACCCGTCCAAGCGAGAAGAGGGGTTTTTCGTTAGTCCCGACTGCCCCCGGTCTGCCCACAATGGAGTTTTTCCCTTCCCCTAAGGCCGCCAGACAGCGGCAAGCCACTAACAAGTCTCCCTCTCCCATTTCAGGACAAGGGACCAGGGAACAAAGAAGCAATAACGCTCCCGGGGGGGGCAGCCCTCGTCACGGCCCAAACGCACATGCAACAAGCCATCTTGGCTGAGAGACTTCGTCTCATCCTAGGGGGGAGGGATGTTGTGTTCTGTAAAGCTGTGCCTTTAACAATGTACCCTTGCCATGTGTTATCAATGTAACCTTTCTGTGTGCAACATTATAACCATCAGCTGTATCAATGTAAACCTGATAAGGGGACGCGAGCTAGTGACCACCAGATGGCAGTAGCGAGCGTCCAGCTCTCATGGCTCAGATTCACCTGGTTCAGCAGCGCGGGAAGATTCCCCGCCACCTCTTCACCTGGTCAAGAAGGGTGTGACCTTCTACGACGTCACGCAGGCAGCAACCAATAGTCTGTTGACGAGCCACATTCAAATGTATAGCCAGCTGTATATATTGAGCTAACCATCCGCCATTACCACATGTTCCTCCGGATCATCATGCAATAAACCTGTGTTAAGTCAACCCTTCGGCTGTTTCATTGTCTTTGGTCCCTTACACTAAACCTTGAGAAAAGGAGATTAAAGGGGGATGTGATAGAACTCTTCAAATACCTGAAATATAATCATAAATAGGAAGGGGAGGATCTATTCGCAATCAGGGTGCAGGTCACATAATAACAAGATGAAACTACATGAAGCCAGCTATAGGCTGAATAGTAGGGGAAACGACTTAACTGTTCAAACAGTTTAGAAAATGGGATCAATTTACTGGGGAAATGGTGAGTGATCTTATGCTGTGGGTATTCTAGACAAAATTGGAGAACCATCTGTCAGACATTTATTTTATTTATTTTTATTTATTTTTCACGCTTATATACCGCCCACTCAGGTAGAACCCAACTCAGGGCGGTTTACATAGCGGACAGTAAATACATAAAAGACACATGATAAAAAAGTTAAAAGTTTTTAAAAAACCACCCCTAAAAGGTGTGCAAGAACCAAAGGGACCCTGGGGGAAGGCACACTTCTCTATACCAACCACCCAATGGTACCCCCATCCAAACTTGGGCCACCAGTCAGGTCTTTAGTTCCTTCCTAAAGGGCAACAACTCCGTCTGGAGACGCAGTTCCACAGGCAGGAGGTTCCAAAGGGCTGGTGCGGACATTCTTTGATTTGGATTTTTGCATTAACCAGGTGGTTGGACTTGATGACCTTGTAGGTCCCTTCCAAATCAGTTATTCTATGGTTCTAGTATTATACTCTTAGGCAAACCACATGCATATCTTCGGCCTTTTCTTTTCATTGGCATTCTCCAATCCTCCATATGTTTCTTTTAAGGTTGGAAGAAACTGAAGGTGGTATCATTATTACTCTTGCTGAAAATCTTCCCAAATTGATGCAAGTACAGATTGGGAGTTTACGCTCCAGAGATGGAAATTGACTTTATGTTTCCTGTGTGACTGCCAGAAACATGGATACTCTGTCTCCTGTATATATACTTCAGAGACACTAAACCAGATGGGGCTTTGAAACATTTCAGCCCACAGTTGGAAGAAAGTCTACACCAGATGGTGAAAGAGAGTTTTGCTAAATATTACTTCTAAAGTATTTAAAGAATACCACATCTGAAAGCTCCAATAAAGAGCAATGTAAGGGGAACCAATGTACATGTTACTTAAGACAAGGGTGTTCTTTCCAGCTGTCAGGTGCTGAATGTTGTTGCCCATGTTGTGAACACACAAAATTTACCACTAATGCTACCTTACTTCTCTCTTCCCACAAGCTACTATCACATGGTCACTATACACACAGGTATGCTGGTTTCATAAATTGAGTTGAACAATTGCCATCCTCCAATGCAACTGAAAAGAAAAGGGATACAAAAGTGTTTTAAAATTGTCAGAGTGCAGCACCAGCAGAACTCTATAGCTGGTTAGCTATACAAGGGGGAAGGGGAGATTCTCCTTACTTCAGGTTTCAGAAAGAGCAGAGCAGAGTCTTTGTTGCCAGTCCAGGGATCAGGAACCAGTGGAGTTGTACTAGAGGGTGGTCAAGGTCACAGTCCAATGTTCAGAATTCAGGGAATCAAGGTCAGGAAGCCAGGAGCACAATGTTGGGTTCTCCAAACTGATGAATTGGCCCAATAAGGGCCTGCTGGCACACCTCTGCTTTAAGAGGAGTCAGACCCCACAGCTGAGGATCTGTTCAGGAGGCATGCCCAGGCCCTCCTCCTTTTCTCAGCTGCAGCTGATGCCTTAATGAAACCCTGTAACTAGCAGGTGTGCCAGCCTGTTCCCTAGTAGCCTGCCTGCTGGCACCTGGCCTAGCTGTCAAACTCCAATTCTCTGGCCCGGCTGGCCCTACTGGGCAGGCTCTGGAGTGACAGGTAGCGGTGAGGCCGGTGCCATGTCCGACTTAGCCTCCTGATCTGAACCGGTCTTGGCCTGGGGGGCTGGCAAGGGGTCCTCCTCAGGCTCAGATTCCAAGGTGGAGCTGGCAGCAGGCCGCTGGGCTGGCTGAAACTCTTCCTCCTCACACCCAGGAGCCCAGGTCACAACAAAAATAGAAGAAGCCCAAGGAGAGAAAGCCAACATGGCACATGGGGGAAAGGAGTCTTAGACTTTAGTTTAAGAGATTGTTGTGTCCAAGCATTGTATTGCTTGGTGCTTTAGCTTCGCCAGAAGTCTAAGGTGAAGCTACGCACCATTTTCCAAAGGTGCGAATTTCAAAGAAGCCACCTCGGTTTCTGATTTGCTATAGTAAATTTTCCCACTTCTTCAGAAGCCTGGGGAAATGTATCCTCTTGTGTAACGGCTGATCTGACAGCATAAAAGCAGGGCACCTTGCCCATTGTATCAGTCTGATTTCCTGAGCTGTAAATAAACCACTTGTTGTTTGACCCTATCTTACTGGTCAGAGTACTTCTTAGCTCTGAACTCAACAGAGATCCAGGCTCAAATTAATATTTAACAGTAAAAACTTACTGGGTGATCATTGACAATTATTATCTTCCAGTTGAAAGCACCTCACATCATTGTAGTGAATTTAAAATGGGAAGGAAGATTCTTGGAGGAAAATAGTAGATACCATTTTCCAAAATAACAAACAAACACATAAAAATTGGTTCAGAATAAATTAGAACAGCCAGTCGGATCTTCTGGAAAGAGATGGAAGTTGGCGGTTTCCACTGCCAGTGTTCTAAGTGGGTGACCACAGCCTGGTTCAAAGAGCCAAGTGATGATGTAGCTTGTTTGAGCTAGGTGGCATAAAATTTTATCATTTTTGCTTTCTTTCACATTCAATTATTAGAATTATTAAATTCTCTTTGAGATGAAACTTCTTAAAATCCAGGATTTTGGATTTGTCCTAGCCCGTATATAAAGTACTATGCTGAAGAATGCAAGCCCGGCGCCAAAATGGCCGCCGCGCTCTTTGCGGGAGCCCCCCCACAGGACGAAGGCATCCGGGTAGTTAGGGGCGTGGCCAGCTCCCTTATAAAAGGGGTGGCCACGAGGCAGCCGAGCTGCCATTTTGCGAAGCGACGGAGCGGAGAAGGTTTTCCTCTTACTCCGTCGCTTTTTTACCTTGAGCGGGAAGCCTTTTGGCTGCTTACTTTCCTCTTTTTGGCTTCCCTTAGGTCCGACTGAGATGCCTTCGAAGAAGAAGGCGGCCGCGAGCGCGGTTCGGGCGGTGCGGAGGCGCAATCCGGGTCGGAGGACCGTGGCTGCGCCTTCCCACCAGCCGCCTTTGCCGGCTCCCACCGGGACCGGTGGGATGGGTTCTATTACCCCCTGGCCGGAGGCTGGGGACCCGAGCAGGGGTCCAGTATGGGCTGCGGCCCGCGGCCCGCAAGCGGCGGACGCCGCTCCTGGTGCTCATTCCACTGGGCCTTCCTCCATCGGGGCCCAGCTCACTCCGGGGCCTTCCAGCCTTGGGGGGTGGTGCGGTCCCCTCCCTTGGCAGGTGCCCACGCCGGCCCTGCCGGGCCTGGGTGTGGGGTCATGGCCATATTCAGGCCCTGGGGTTCAAGGGCCTGTACCCACGCCCGTAACGGGCGGGCCGGCTGGCCCGTGGTCCCAGGCCAGTGTGGAGGCCTTGCTGGCCCGCGTGGCGGCACTCGAGGCTTCCCTTGCTCGGGCCAGCCATGCTGGGGCTCCTTTTGGGGTGCACTTGGACGCGTCGTCTGCTGGGCAGCGGCAGGCGACGGGACGGGTCGAGCAGCTTGAGGCGCGTGGCGCGACTTCGGCCACTGCCTCGCAGCTCCCCGACCAACAGGCCAGCGCGGGTCAAGCCCCGGCGGCGAGCTCTACAGCGGTCATGAGCTTCGACGCCCCCAGTGGGCCGGAACCCCCGGTGGGGGCGGCCCGCGGGGGTGCAGCATGTGAGTATGCGGTACAAACTAGTGCACCTACACATGTGGCTACGTTGGGGAGGCTTTCCAATGGCCTTGGCCTCACATGGGTGGTGCGGCGGTACAGCCGCTGACGCACCAACAGGCGACGTCAACCACCACCCAGGGCCCCGGGCTGGGGAGCATTTCCTACCCTGTGGGGAATGTTTTAGGGGTGGCTGGGCTAGTACAAGCCCCTTTCCAGATGCCCGCAGTTTCTGCTGTGCCTGTCTCGGCCTTACCGACAGCGGGCTATTCCTTGCCACTGGTTGACCATTTGGCACAGGCCACCAGGGAGAAAATATGGCGAGGGGAGTATGTTGATATCTTCTCACTCCTAAACAGGGAGCCCACCAAGGAAGAGAGGGAGGGGCAGGATGAGAAGGATAAGGAACAGGCACGTCGTCGCAAGCCACCACGGACGTGGGCCAACTGGCTGCCGGCTTACCTCATCTACATGGCGGTGTACCTGAGGGCCCGGCCGGATCTGGCAATTCCGATGGTCCAGTATTTGGACAATATCTATTGGGCGATGGTTGATTTTCCAGGCCCGTCGTGGTTGGCTTATGACGAGGAATTCCGTATGCGAATTCCCCTGCACCCTGAGATGAGGTGGGATGAGCCGTGCCAGAGGCTTTGGCTTCTGTACATGACGCCCACGCGCCCCGCTCCAGGGGAAAGATACCATTGTGGACATGCGGTCCAGCGAGTGGCTCCAGCACAGGTTCCCCGCCAAGTGGCGGGGCAGGGGGTTCCAGCCCGCCTGCTGTGCTGGACTTTCTCGTCTAATGGGTCATGCAATAGGAAGAATTGCAAGTACAGACATGAGTGTCCCACCTGTGCGGGCCCCCATGCAGCCTCTGCCTGTCCCAGGCCTGGAGGGACGCGGGGCAGAGGGAGGGGCGGACAGTGGGCTGGCAAGACTGCCGCAGATGGAGCTGGTTCACCTAAAGGCTCCCTCCCCAATTAATGTGGACATGCTGGAGCGTTGGCTCGCATTGTACCCGAAGGGGGAGGTTGCAGATTATCTCCTCCAGGGGTTTAGACAGGGGTTCCGTATTCCTTTCATGGGTGATAGGTCCCCTCAGGATGCCCCCAACCTTTTGTCCCTTAGGGGGAGGGAGGAGGTGGCCGCCGCCAGCATTAATAAGGAGGTCAATGCGGGCAGGGTCGCTGGCCCTTTCCCTGCACCCCCGTTCACTAACCTCAAGGTATCGCCCCTGGGCTTGGTTCCCAAGAAGTCACCAGGCGAGTTTCGCCTTATCCATCACTTGTCCTACCCAGCCGGCCGATCGGTCAACGACGCTATCCCTGACGACCTTTGCTCAGTCAGGTATACATCTTTTGACCACGCGCTGCGCATGGTGCGCTCATGTGGCCCGGGTGCGCTGCTGGCTAAGTGCGACATTAAGTCGGCTTTTCGCCTCTTGCCAGTGCACCCGGGCGACTTTGAATTGCTGGGTTTCAAATTTAGGGGCGAATATTATTTTGATAAGGCCATGCCTTTTGGCTGTTCCATATCATGCTCGGCTTTCGAGCGTTTCAGTACCTTCCTAGAGTGGGCTTTTCGTCCGCAGGTCAGGGTCCCGGATGACTTTTTATTCGGGGGTGAACGGGGCTGGGACACGTGTACACGTCTCCTCAACACATTTCAGATGCTAATGGAGGAACTCGGTGTCCCTTTAGCGCCCGAAAAGACCGAGGGCCCATCTACACAGCTAGTATTTCTGGGGGTGGAGATTGACACGATAGCGCAGGCGTCTAGGTTACCGCGGGATAAGGTGTCAAGGATAGTGGCCCTTATCTCGGACTTGTTGGCCAAGCGCAAGGCATCACTGAGGGAACTGCAGGTGCTGCATGGTCACCTTAATTTCGCCTGCAGAGTGGTCGCACCGGGCAGGGCTTTTGCCCGGCGCTTGTGCGACGCTATGGCAGGATTATCCAGGCCTCACCATAGGGTTAGGCTTACCCGGGGTATCAGGGCAGACATGCTTGTCTGGTTACAGTTCCTGAGGGACTTCAGTGGGGTCTCATTTTGGAGGCATGACCTCCTGGCTTCCCCTCAATTTCAGATTCTGTCTGATGCCTCGGGATCCCTGGGTTATGGGATGTACTTCAATGGGAAGTGGGCCTATGGTGGGTGGCCACCGGCCTGGGCAGGCACGGGTCGCCTGCGTGATCTCACGTATCTGGAATTTTTCCCTATCCTGGGTGCTTTGATGCTATGGGGCCAGGAGTGGTCCAACTCGGTCGTGCATTTCTGGTGTGACAATGCGGCCGTGGTCCACATTGTAAATGCACAGACTTCTAAATCGCCCAGGGTTATGGATCTAGTGCGCCAATTTGTGTTGCGCACCCTGCGCCTCAACGTACTGTTCAGGGCCAGGCATGTCCCAGGGGTTAATAATGATATTGCTGATGCTTTGTCCCGCCTACAGATCTCCCGGTTCCGTGCCTTGGCCCCGGATGCGGAGGAATTTCCCTCGCCACTCCCGGAGGAGATATGGACCATTGGCAAGGAGAGGTGAACCGGGCGATTGGCCTGTCACTAGCCCCACGCACCCGTAAGGCGTATCACCACGCAATTAATTCTTTCAGTGCATTCTGTACTCAATTTCAATTGCCAGGAACCTGGCCGATCCCGGTAACCCATGTTCTGCGGTTCATGGTTTACCTGCATTCTCAGGGCCTTGCACCTCGCACCATAGCATCTAAGCTTTCAGCGTTGGCTTTTATGGCCAAGGTGGGGGGTCATGTGGACAGCACCTCTGACTTCCGTGTGAGACATGTTTTGGAGGGGTGGGTGCGCGAGCGCGGGCGTTGCCCAGACGACCGCCACCCGATTTCCCCAGGGGTCCTTACCCAGTTGGCCCGGGGCTGGCCTTGCCTCTGTTTTGATGCATGTGAGGCAGCCCTGTTCCATGCAGCCACAACGGTGGCATTTTTTGGAGCGCTCTGCATCAGCGAGCTTGTGATGCTGTCTAAGGCGGATGCAAGTCGTAGGGCACTGGAACTCGAGGATGTCTGTGTAGCCAAAGACTGGGCTCAGTTGAGGATACGTTCCTCTAAGACCGATCAGCATGGCGTCGGCAGTGGTGTGCGACTGCTACGGTGTTTTTTGGCAGACATCTGTCCGGTTGGTGCCCTACATGAATTCCTGGCACTGCGTGGCACGCACCATGGCCCATTTTTCTGTCACCAAGATGGGTCTCCCCTTACTAAATTTCAATTTTGGAAGGTGACGGGCAAAGCGCTGGCCAGTGTGGGCCTCCCAGGCGCCCGCTATGGCACTCATTCATTCCGTATAGGGGCAGCCTCGACCGCTGCGGCTTTTGAGTACTCAGGGGCTGACATACGTAGCATGGGACGGTGGGGATCGCAATGTTTTCAATTTTATGTGCGCCCACTCCCCCCGTGAGTACCAACCCGGTCACCTTACCCACTTTCCCTCAATTTTTCCTTTACAGACACGGGGTGTCGTATTACACCGGTGACAGTATGGCTGGTGGGCCATAGCTACGTGCACAGGGCAGCGCGTTATGCTGCGGCGACAGAGTGGGGACCCCAACTGGGACTGGGTGCATACGCAAGTCTCACATGGCATGGTAAGCCTGGGATGTTATGGCGGGAGCTGCTGCCATTCCTTTTTTCAGGCCTGAATGCTGACCCGCCTGACATTCTGATCATACACCTGGGGGGCAATGATTTGGGCCAGGTCACCGGCTTGTCGCTGAAGCATGCGATTTGCGAGGACCTCGCCTACCTGCATTATGTCTGGCCCACCACAACCCTTGTTTGGTCGGACATGGTCCCGCGCCATTCTTACAGAGGGGGCGTTGACCTCCTGGCCCTTGACCGCGCTAGACGCATGGTGAATAGGGCAGTGGCGCGTTTCCTTGTCGACAGGGCTTGGGGGAGGGTCAGTCGTCACCCCGCTATTAGCCTCCAAAGTTATGACTTGTATGCAGGGGATGGGGTCCATCTGTCGCGAGGAGTTATGGACCTCCTGTTGGGTGATTGGCGAGCAGGCCTGTTGACCGAGCTGACGGTCTGGGGGGGGGCGTCGAGCCTTCTTTGAAGCCCCTCCGTGTGGCGGGTAGCACTGGTAAGGTAAACATTATGACCCACAGGTATCCGGCAAGTTCGCAATTGACTGGACAACACTAGACAGGCATAAATTGGTTAAACGTTGTCCGGTCAACGACGAACTAGGCGACGGGGTGATGGCTATAGCTAGACATCATGCATCACCCCGTGATTTTACGGATACGCGTCAGAGGGTGGGGTCATTAGTTAGATATTGACTACGGTCAACAATTTGTTTGTTGTCAACAAACAAATTGATATAAATGGATACATTGTAGCAATTGCTGTTGGCAATTTTGGGTGGTACCTTACCAGTGTTACTTCGGCCTGCTTGCCTTAAGAATTATGATTGGTCAATTACCAATAGAAATTTATAATTCGGACTAGGGCATGAATCAATAAATGTGGCCCAATGCCGTTATCCACTTTCATTGGTGTCTGAGTCCTTTATTGGGGGGTGCACCTGCAATGCAAGCGCGGCGCCAAAATGGCCGCCGCGCTCTTTGCGGGAGCTCCCCCACAGGACGAAGGCATCCGGGTAGTTAGGGGCATGGCCAGCTCCCTTATAAAAGGGGTGGCCACGAGGCAGCCGAGCTGCCATTTTGCAAAGTGATGGAGCGGAGAAGTTTTTCCCTCCACCCCCTCCCTAGTTAACAGTGTGATGTTTTGGTCGCTTCGGGGCCGGGTGGGAATTTTTGGCCGGGACCCATATTGGCTTCCGGGTCCTGGTTTTTTCGCCCATCCCACACAGTTGCTATGGTTTGACATAGGGGTTTTCTGTTGCTGCTGTTGACTTTGGTCACATGGGCGGGTAGCACTGGTAAGGTAAACATTATGACCCACAGGTATCTGGCAAGTTCGCAATTGACTGGACAACACTAGACAGGCATAAGTTGGTTAAACGTCCGGTCAACAACGTACTAGGCGACGGGGTGATGGCTATAGCTAGACAGCATGCATCACCCCGTGATTTTACGGATACGCGTCAGAGGGTGGGGTCATTAGTTAGATATTGACTACGGTCAACAATTTGTTTGTTGTCAACAAACAAATTGATACAAATGGATACATTGTAGCAATTGCCGTTGGCAATTTTGGGTGGTACCTTACCAGTGTTACTTCGGCCTGCTTGCCTTAAGAACTATGATTGGACAATTACCAATAGAAATTTATAATTTGGACTAGGGCATGAATCAATAAATGTGGCCCAATGACGTTATCCACTTTCATTGGTGTCTGAGTCCTTTATTGGGGGGTGCGCCTGCAAATCCAAGTGGTTGCACAGAACCGTAATTGCCAAGGGTAGCTTTCCTTCTGAATACCTCTTGACAAATTTAGTGACAGTGGTATGAATTATTCTTCAGATTTCAGGTACCTCAGAGAGCTTCACCATTCACCACCTATGCTGGCTGTACCTGTTGTGCTGGTACTGTCTCAAGTCAAGATGCTGACTAAAGGGAATTGGCCATTCTCACTGAAGGTCAGCATAATACCAGTGAGGAAGATGATTGTATAATTCCTTCTTCACCCTATAATCCAGTGACTGTTGCATCCAATCCAGTTGTTTGAAGTGGGTTGTCACTCAAAATAACAGTTTGTGTTGGGGTTGTGGCCTTTTTGTTGTTGTTGTTGTTCAGTCGCACAGTCGGTTCCGACCCTTTGCGACCCTATGGACCATTGTTCTCCAGGCGCCTCTGTCCTCCACCATCCCCCTCAGCCCTCCCAGCTCTGTGCCCATTGTGTCTACAATGCCATCTAGCCATCTCATCCTTGGCCTCCCCCTTCTTCTTTTGCCCTCCACCTTTCCCAACATCAATGCCTTCTCAAGTGAATCCTCCCTTCTCATTTGATGTCCAAAGTATTTTAGCTTCATCTTTACTATTTGGCCTTCCAATGAGCAGTCAGGGTTAATTTCTTCTAAGATTGACCTATTTGTTCTCCTCGCTGTCCAGGGGACTCTCAAAACCCTCCTCCAACACCACATTTCAAAGGCATCTATTCTTCTGCGTTCAGCCTTCCTAATTGTCCAGCTCTCACATCCGTACATTACTACTGGGAAAACCATTGCTTTGACTATTCTAATTTTTGTTTTCAATGTGATGTCTCTGCTTTTCACTATGTTCCCCAGGTTTCTCATTGCTTGTCTCCCAAGAATCAGTCGCCTTTTTATTTCATGGCTACAATCCCCATCTGCAGTGATCTTTGATCCCAAGAAAGTAAAATCTGTCACTGCTTCTACTTCTTCCCCATCTATTTTCCAAGAACTGATTGGGCCTGTTGCCATTATCTTGGTTTTCTTGATATTGAGTCTCAAGCCAGCTTTTGCACTCTCCTCCTTCAGCCCAATCAAGAGATTCTTTAGATCTTCCTCACTTTCTGCCATTAGGGTGGTATCGTCTGCATATCTCAGATTGTTGATGTTTCTCCCAGCAATTTTAATCCCATATTGTGATTCCTCCATCCCTGCACTGCACATTATGTGCTCTGTGTATAGGTTGAATAGGCATGGTGATAAAATGCAGCCTTGTCTTACTCCTTTTCCTATTCCAAACCACTCTGTCATTCCATGTTCTGTCCTAACTGTTGCTTCTTGGTTCATGTACAGATTTCTTAGGAGGCATATGAGGTGCTCTGGTATTCCCATCTCTTTAATTATTTGCCACATCTTGTTGTGGTCCACACAGTCAAATGCCTTAGTGTAGTCAATGAAACAAAAGTAAACTTGTTTCTGGTATTCCTTTGTTTTCTCCATGATCCAGCGTATGTTGGCAATGTGGTCTCTAGTCCCCCTGGCTCTTCTGAAACCTGCCTGCACCTCTGGTAATTCTCTTTCACATGCTGCTGAAGTCTATCCTGTATTATCTTGAGCATCACCTTGCTAGCGTGTGGGATGAGCGCGATTGTTCGATAATTTGAACATTCTTTGGCATTGCCCTTTTTTGGGATTGGAACGTATACTGATCTTTTCCAGTCCTTTGGCCATTGTTTTGTTTTCCAAATCTGCTGGCATATTGAATGCAGTAATTTGACGCCGTCATCTTTTAGCGCTTTGAAAAATTCAACTGGGATACCATCATCTCCACTAGCTTTGTTGTTTGCAGTGCTCTTTAGGGCCTTTATGACTTCACTCTCCAGGATGTCTGGCTCAAGTTCTACTTCTTCATCATTGTGATTGTCAGGAGTGTTGAGGTCCTTTTTGTAGAGTTCCTCTGTGTACTCTTTCCATCTTTTCTTAATCTCTTCTGCATCAGCTAGCTCCTTTCCTTCTTTGTCCCTTATCATGGTCATTTTTGCTTTAAATGTTCCCTTAATTTCCCCGATTTTTTTGAAAAGATCTCTGGTTCTGCCTCTTTTGTTGTTTTCCTCCATTTCTCTGCACTGTTCTTTTAGGTAGTTTTCCTTATCTCTCCTTGCTTTTCTTTGAAATTCTGTGTTCAAATGATTGTATTTTTTCCTTTCTCCTTTGGCTTTTGCGTTCCTTCTTTCCTCTGCTATTTTAAGAGCCTCATCAGACAACCACTTGGCTTTCTTACTCTTCTTTTCTTTTGGTATGGTTTTCTTTGCTGCTTCCTGCATGATGTCCCTCATCTCTGTCCATAATTCTTCTGGCACTCTATCTATTGAGTCTAAGCCATTGAATCTGTTCATCACCTCCACCGTGTATTCTTTAGGGATGCTGTCTAGGTGATATCTTTCTGGTCTCCGTGTTTTCCCTATTTTCTTTAGTCTAAGCCTGAATTTTGCGATCAATAGGTTGTGATCTGAGCCACAGTCTGCCAACCTTACAACCACTAATCATTTAGAGGGGACTCATGGAAATGAGCCACTTTGGAAAAGGGACTGTTGTCAAATTTTACTTTCTCAGTAGACACTAGGATGAAGTATAATTCCAAAACTGCACTATTCATGATTAATCTAAAGTTTGCATTAGATCTAAGAGATGATGCAAGTAGCCACCATAGTCAAAACAAATGGTTTTTATCCTCTTTGGCTAATTAATTATCTATATTGATGCTGCATAATTGTTCTATATCATGCACACACAGTTGGCTTAATTGAAGATTACATTTTCCATTTTTTTAACTTGTTACAAATTCATGCAGATATAAAATATTTTTTGCATAATTGCACATCAACTTGCATAATTAAGCTACTATTTGAAGAGAGGCTGTGTCTGTATGAGGAGGTTGTTTAGTTGGCTTTTTCAGGGGGTCTTATTTGCAGGATTTGTAAGAAAAAAAACACTTGGTTCCTATTTGTGAGAGTTGTTGGAAGGACAGAATATATGAGGTTTGCCGCAGATGTGTTTTATGGCAGTGTTTATGATGGGGGAATTACGTGTCCACCCCACTCTGGCCCGTGGTGGGAAAATGTTGATGACCCCTGATCTGTCTGTCTGTCTATACAGACAGACAACCGTCGTATTTTCATAAAAGTCTTTATAGGTGTAAATATAGCCAGGAACGTGATAACATAAAAAATTCCTCTATGGGTAGAAACAAAAACTATAGCTGATCGCTGGTAAATAGGAAAATGAGCCAAGATGAACAAAAATGAGCTGTACAAACATGGAAGTGCACAGAAATAGCGATGTAGTTCTCTAAGTCGATACTAGTTATAGCGACTTTTCGAATAAGAAATATCTTCTTCAAGGAGATCTATACATAAAAATTACACATAAACAGAAGATATTTCTTATTCGAAAAGTCGCTATAACTAGTATCGACTTAGAGAACTACATCGCTATTTCTGTGCACTTCCATGTTTGTACAGCTCATTTTTGTTCATCTTGGCTCATTTTCCTATTTACCAGCGATCAGCTATAGTTTTTGTTTCTACCCATAGAGGAATTTTTTATGTTATCACGTTCCTGGCTATATTTACACCTATAAAGACTTTTATGAAAATACGACGGTTGTACTCCTTTCTTAGCCAAGATATCTCTCCAAACGATTTTTTCACTAGTTGAGCTCTTCACCGTTTGCGCCCCTTTCTTCTCGTATACAGACAGACAAACAGACAGATACAATAAAACCCCGGGTTATGACGGAGGTCTGTTTCAATAGCCTTTGTTGTAACCAAAAACAAATTGTAACCTGAAATATCCTTGCGTGTTTATGACAGCTGTGGATGCATTTACCGCATGTTTTGGCTGTTTCTGCCACTTCTGGTGGCAGAGGGAGTGAGGGTGGTATGTTTTTTGGTGTTTTTGCCACTTCTGTGATTTCTGGAAGCAACAGTGGTGTGGCTGGCCACATGAAATGGCACCACAGATTGGGTCTGGCCCACGGGCCGTAGTTTGCAAACCCCTGAGACAGACAGACAGACAGACAGGCAGATTCAAGTCAAATTTTATTTTTTTAAAAAAATAATTTTTATTAAATTTTTTAACAAATAAAATACAAAACACAATACAAGAGAAAAAACATTTTTAACTCTCCCCACTTACTATAAAAGCGGCCTCCGAAAATCAAAGGGGGGAGAGGGGGAAAGCGCATCAAAAATGGCGTGACCACTATGGACTCCCTACAGATCACAGCTTACATTCCTCCTTCAGCACCCTTGGGCATATCATCTTCTTCTTCTTCCATATTTCTTCCAAAGTACAACCCTCCTGAAATTGTAAAACCCTCCTTTAAAGCCTCCCATTCCTTAGTACCATTCTCCAATAGCTTTGCATCCACCAAAATATCCAAGACATTAAGACCTTTTCACACTGAAAATCTTCTCCCCAAATTCCAGAACAGTAATTGCCTTGGAAACTTCCAGTTATAATTAATACCCTTGCCAATCAAATGTTTTGTTGCCGGTTTCATCGCTTGTCACCACATTCTCTACTCCACCACAATATCATTATAGATCTCAATGTCAGCACCCTCTATCTTCAAAACCGTTGGTCCAGCTTGTTTAATATGTACCATTAATCTTGTCTTGTCAGCCACATTTGCAAACTTCACCAACACGTTCCATGGTCCGGTTCTACCTCTCTTCTGTCCAAGACAATATATACTTGCAATTTCCGCCGGAACAAAACTATATTCCATCTCAAGAGAATTAAGCCACCCCAAAAATCTGTCTTTTAATGAATCCGGTGTAGTCTCAGGAAAATTTCAAATTATTATATTCGGGCATCTTAATTGTTCTTCCAATATTTCAACTCTTTTTTCCAATGAACCCACCTTAACATCTCTTTCCTTCTCTTTTTCTTTCATCTTTTTCACCTCAACTTTAAGTTCTTTCTGTTCTTTTTAAATTTCATCCTGTTCTTTTTTTAATTCAACTTGCCCTTTCTTTAATTCATCAAATCCTTTGTTTGAGTCTCTTGACATATCTGCAATCTTATCCTGTAGAATTATTTTACCTGCAGTCAATTTAGCTTCCATCTTTTCAAAACATTCAAACATCCTTTCAAAGTCACTCTTAGGACCCAGCACTTGGGGCTTCGAAGTTAAAGTTGCAATTGGATCTGTCACTAATGTTGGGGTTAGCGCTACTGTTGATACCGTTGATTTTTTGGAATTACTGTGCTTGATGTTTTCGGTGAAGTTATTATCGGTGTTTTCGATGTTGCTGTGGTTGGTATTTTTGATGCTGGTGTTGTAATCATTGTTATTGGTGCAGCTGCAATTATAGTTGTTACTATTGTTGTTGCTGCTGTTATTATTGTTGTTGCTATTGTTATTGGGTTCGTAGCTGGTGATTTGGCAATAGTTGTGGTTGTTGTTGTTACTGCTGTTGTCATTAATGCTGTTGTTGTTGGAGTTATTACTGTTGTTTTAGCAATGGCTCCTTGTTGTTGTTTTTGCTGTTGCTGTTGTAAAATCTTCCTGACCCTCTCTTGCTCCTCGGCATCAATCACCTCCTGTTTCAAAGTTTTCTTCATTACGTCACTCTCCACCTCTAACCGCACAAGCCTTTGATAGCTCCTGTCAGATGACATCTCCCTATCTCTCAACCAACCTAACTTCTTTTCCTTTTCTTTGCCTCTTCCCTGACGACTCATCCACTTGCACTTGCACTTACAAATCATAAACAGTACATAACACACACACACACACACACACACACACACACACACACACACACACACACACACACACACACACACACACTTTTATTTTTCTAACCACAATAACTACAATCTTAAAGTCCTTTTTGATAAATTCAATTTAAGGGATTAATAATAGGGTTAAAGAGAGAAGAAAAAAAAGAATTTTTTATAAAAAAATTAAAAAAGGAAAAGGAAAAAAGAAAAGAAGAAAAAGGAAAAGAAAAAGGAAAAAACCCAAAAAGCTTATAGGTGAAAATCAAATTTTCAAAAAAAAAAAAAAAGAAAAAAATTATATAGACCCCCCCCCCCAAAAAAAAAGGATATGAGCTCTTTAAAAAAATTCAGATCAGTTCAGTTCAGTTCAAATCAATTCAAATTTTGATTTTATATATATATATATATATATATATATATATATATATATATATATATATATATATATATATATATATATATATATATATATATATATATATATATATATATATATATATATATATATATATATATATATATATATATATATATATATATATATATATATATATATATATATATATATATATGTGTGTGTGTGTGTGTGTGTGTGTGTGTGTGTGTAGATTCAACTCCCTCCTTGAAAGAAGGGGGAAAAAGGAGAGTTAAAGAAGTGATTTTAAAAACCTCCAAATAAGCTTTCAGATTTGCCACTGACTGTACTGTATGATCAGTATCACCTTAAAAATGCATTGGGTGTGGAAGAGTATCCAGAAAAGAGGGAATTAACTATTTCAATTCAGATCAGTTCATTTTAATTATATATATGTAAATTCAACTCCCTCTTTGAGAAAGAAAAAAAAGGAAAAGGTTGAAAAAATGATTTTAAAAATTTCCAAGTGAGCTTTCAGATTTACTACTGGCTGTACTGTATGATCTGTATGACCTTAAAAATATGTTGGGTATGGAAGAGCAGAGCGCTGGGTGTGGGTGTGAAAGAGTATCCGGAAAAGAAGAGTAAAATTTTTTAAGAACAACAACACCAGAGTCTTAAATCGCCATCTTGCCACATGTAATAAGTGAAAGTCAATGCTATAATTTCCAGGAGAAAAACAAAAAGAATCTTCTTCTCTTATTCCTTCTCTAATTGAAACAGTTTTTCAGCATCTGCAATATTGTGTCATCTAATCCAGGTACCCTTTTAAAACTTTTCCTGTATATAAAAGGCAGCAAAAAAGTGCCATAACAAGTTCCAAGGAGGAAAAAGAGGGGAAAAAATATAGCAGAGAAATATAAATGTTATTCTGCCACCATTTAGACAGAGAGAAAAAACTAGATGAACTCCCGTTCTCAAAACCAGTAGTGATATATTCAACATCAACCTCTTTAGCTGCATCGAACACCACGTAGCACCGATCAGAGACAATTAGGCGCCGGTGGGGTCAACTGAGGCTTGCTTCCGCTCCCACCGTCAACCCCCCCAGACTTACCCCAATAACTCCACTTGCCCGCTTGTTTGATAGCTGTTTATCTGTTCATCCACCCGTTTTCTCTCTCTCCTTCACTCCACTTCTTCACAAAGTTTCTCTATTTCCTCTGCTGCCAATCCTGCACTTCAAAGCCACGGCAGAGTCACATTCCATACATTCTTCCACACTTTCTCCTTCTCAATGCCAGTTCCTTCTTTCTTCTCTTGATCTCGCCTCAAACAGAGCAGAGAGTACAGGCAAAACCCGGCTGCGCTGTGCTGCACTCCAACCTCCACACCACTAGAAACCGAGAGACTCACTTTTCTTAAGCCCAAGTCATAGCCGATCAAAGGATTTCAACAGGAGACATGGTACGACAAATTTTTAGATAATTCTTACCACTATTTAACCACTTTTGACCACTTTAAACTGCCCTCCTTTAAGAACTGATAGGAATCGCAGCTGGTCAACCTGCCATGATGGAACGCCTGCTCAAGTCTAATTTTAGAAAATAATTAATTCTCTTCACTCATCTTACAAATCTGTGTTTTTTTTTTGAAACTCAAAATAAAACCCTGCAATTGATTTTCCATGTATTGAAAGGGGTTTTATTTTATTTTTGCACACTGCCAGAGATTTGGCAGAAGCTGAAATAAGTTCCCCCAAAACCTTCAGGCATTCTACCACAAGGGAAGAACAGTTATGTCACCAAACTATTTTGTCTGTTGAAGGTGAATTTGAAGGAGAAAACTACCCCAGGGAGATAATTCTGGATTTTGCAATGAGAAAGCCATAGAAATAAACTTAAAGTGAATTGATCTTTTTACAAAATGTTTGCAGCCAGAATAGTAAATTATTCTGTTTTATAAGGAATCAAAACAGTGATAGAATAATAACTTTACTAGATCAAACAATTATAAAAAGCTGTGTAGTATTCTTCCCCACTCCCAAGTTGGCTGTTTTTCTAACCAAAAATAGCAAAAATAAATGTCTGGATGTTCTAGAACGGGGATGGGGAAACCTTTTCTTTTGGAAGGCTGCATGTACTTAAGATTTTTTTAAAAAAACTTAATTTTAAAGTTACTACAATAAAATAAAAGTATAAAAGACTAAGAATAATGTTTTAATAAAAATAAAAGTCTTTGCTCTGTAAAATGTGGATTCAGGCGAATGGCAGAACTTAAGGATCTAGAAGGGCACATGCAACCTTAAGGTTCCAGGTTCCCCATCCCTGTTCTAGAATGTAAGAGAAAAACCTCAGTGTGCAATTATAGAAATGACGATTATATAAAATATAATTTTAGAATGAAAATAGAAGTATTTCTTCTCCTGACAATGAAATTGGACCTATGTAGTGTGATAACGGAATGTATGTAAAACATCATATAGGGTAAAATCAAACATGCTAAACATAAAAAACCACTACAGCAACTAGTTATTTGGTAAAATTAATCAAGTGGTTCTTAGCGCTTGTATTGACAATGAGGGAAATAAAAACATTTCTTCTCTCTAAAACTAATCTAACATGTTTAGCCAAACTTGAATGTCCCCTAAGAGTCTGTCTCTACCAATATGAAGATATATCCAAGCAACATAATGTCTACTTATCTTAAATTGACTGTTGTAATGACCCTTGACCACCATTCAGTCTGTATTTACTTAAAAACACTTTAAGACAGCATATGCCTCTTATAAACAAATAAACCCACGAGAAGGCCAGCTCAGAAATAGTTCAGCAAATTTTGCTATCCTATGAATATAGTTATGTATCTTCTAGTGTTGTTAGAACTAAAAAAGAGATGAATTTGAAAAGAGTTTTAAATCAGTAGTAGATGGGTATTTTCTGCACTAAAGTTTCCATCGTGCAGTAAATTGTCTCCAGATGAACTGCCTTGGTGATAGATCTAGGAACACACAATATGGTCCTCTTGTCATAAACATTTGTTGCCCCAAATCAAGAACCATAATGTTTCAATGTGCACATAGCAGCCCACAAACAGTATCTGGGTTTACCCATAGGTTGGCGGGATAGATCAGTGGTTTAGGTATCTAGCTGTGAAACTAGAATATGGGAGTTCAGTTCCTCACTCTATCTCCTGGGAGCAGAGCCAGCCTATATGGCCATGGGCAAGATGCATAATCCCAGGATGTCTGCAGAAGCAGGAAATGGTAAACCACTTCTTTGAATTTTCTACCAGGAAAACCCTGAAAAGCGTCTACATAAGTCAAAATCAACTTTTCAGCATGTAGTTGTTATATTATTAGAACATACTCAGATTATATGGGGGAAAGTGCATTACATAGACTTTTCACTTTACTTTCCCATTATTTTACCAGAAAGAACCACAATCAGTGAATTGAACACACTAGATTGAACCCTTAAATCAGATTCAACTTAATGGTATGAAGTGGTAAATTAATTTTAATTAGGTAAAGGTAAAGGTCACCCTAGCTTGAAAGCAGGTCATATCTGACTCTAGGGTTCAGTGTTCATCTCTGCTTCAAAGCTGAAGAGGCAATGCTGTCTGGTTCTGCAGACTTTTCTGTGGTCATGTGGCAGGCATGACTAGACATCGGAGTGCAAAGAACACTGTTTATCTTCCCACTGAAGTGGTCCCTATTTATCTACATACAATTTCTTGCTTTCAAACTGCTAGTTTGGCAGGAGCTCAGACAAAGACGGAAGCTCATTCTGTCCTGCAGTGTTTTAATTACAATTAATATTTTATATTGTACCTCTATTTTTCCCCTTTAAAATATTTCTAACAGTATTCAATATGTCTTACGGTTTTCCATACATTATTTCCCGGTGAGATGGATGCTGATTTTTGATAGCAAATATTTTGCATGTAATTTGGCAGCCTGCTCCATCATATTGGCCAAATGCTTATACATCTGCTGGCATTATTTAACTGGTCAATTTGCTCAAGTTAACAAATCAGTATAAGCATCTGCTGTCACCTGCCAATAACCATCCAAACAAGGCCTGTCTTCTTGAAAAGTATGGAAAGCAAATACCAAATTTCTTTACCTATTAGTTAAACATTGTAATTCTATTACTTTTCCTTCTGATTGATGGCTTCCATTACAACAGTTCATGCACAGCTTTATTGGTTTGTGACAGAATATTCAATTTATTCTTCTTCTTCTTCAGGTGCCGTATCCATTCTGGATATTGGCTATCATCATGGTAATAGTTTTCATGTAATTGACTCCTCAGAACAGTTCTTCCGAGGACATGCCACACCAGTCTCTCAGGTTCTTCAGCCATGAAATCCATCTACATCCAGGGCCTCTCTTCCCAGGAATCTTTTCTTGCAGAGCAAGTTGGAGTATTCTCTATTTTATGTTGTTCCTTATGATGTGACTAAAATATTGGAACTTTATTTGCTTAATGGTCTTAAATAGTTCTTGTTCCTTATTCACCAGACACAAATCTTCTACATTAGTCACATGGTCAATCCATTATATTCTTAGCAGCCGTCTGTAGATCCACATTTCAAAAGTTTTGATTTTCTTTTCAGATGCTTTAATCAATGTTCAAGCTTTGACTCCATATAACAAAACTGGGAATATGTAACATCTCACTATTCAGATATTTGTAGCGAGAGTTAGATCTCTACAGTATAACAAATGTTGCATTTTTATGAAGGTGGATCTTGCCTTTTCTATTTGTATTTTAATCTTTACCTCGGGTACCTAATTTTCATTTAATATACAGTACTCCACAAATCGACAGTTTTATTCTCTGTTTTGATTTCTTGTGTTCCTGCCATTAGATTGTTGTGAGCTGGTGTTCGTCTTATAATCCAATATTTCCTCGTCTTGATGTTGAGATCCAAACCATATTCTGCACTTGAGGCTCTAACTCGATCCAACATCAACTGAAGATCTGAAAGATTTGTGGCCAACAACACTTTGTCATCATCATTTTGGATGTTATTCAGGTATTCCCCATTAATTTTAATGTTTAAATCTGATAATGCTTCTGAAAAATACTCTCCAAATATATATTAAACAGTGTTGGGGACAACACATAGCCTTGCTGCACACCTCTGTAAATTTGAACCTGCTCTGTCAGCTGCTCTTCAATTCTGACTTGAGTTGTCTGATTCCTAAAGTTTGGTGATGATTCTGATATGTTTATCATCTACACCTATTTTCTTCAATGCTGTGATCATCTTCTCATGCTGGCATCTGTCAAAGGCTTTTGCATAATCTATAAAACATGCATGCACATCACATCTCATGTCTCTACCTGTACATCTTTATATGAGGAGCTGCATTGTAAACAGTGCCTATCTGGTGCCCATAGAATTCCGGAAGCCAAATTGTGTTTCCCTTGTGCTTTTTTCGCACTTCTTATAAATTCTACTATGGATGATTTTCAAGAAGTCCTTTAAGAGCATGACTCATGAGGCCAATCATTCTGTACTCCTCACAGGTCTTTGTCTTTGGTTTATTTAGCAAAGTAACAAAGGTTGATAGCAACCAATTGCTCGGAAGGATCACTGTGTCATAAATGGTGTTAAAAAGCTCTGTCAATTCTTTGATGTTAACTTCAGAGAGAAGTTTCAAAATTTCTACTGGGATGTCATCTGGCTGCTTTGCTCTCCCATCTTTGGATCTTTGCAAACTTCTTACAACCTCACTCTGCAGTATTGGTGGTCCAGTATTGCCATTTATGACAGGCTGTTCACCTCTTTCATCACTAAACAGCTCTCTTATGTATTCTTTCATAAATTGATCTTATCCCTTATTTTCACCACAAGATTCCCATCCTTGTCCTTTAACAATGCATATGTCTTCTGTTGTCTTCTTCTAGTAGCTTCCCTGATCTTTTTATGTATGTTGAAAAAATGTGCTTATTTTGGTATTCCTCTATCTCAGTGTATCTGTCAGCCATATAAGCTTATTTTGCAGCTCTTATTTTGCACCTAATCATCCACTGTAGCTCATTATATTTTTCCATGTCCTAATTCTTATAGGTCCTTCTTATTTCCATTAAATCGAGTATGTCATCTATTCCTTATTCTTATGGTTTAATTTTTATCAGCAAAGGTGTTTCTGTCTAACTTTCTGGGTTATTTTATTTTTTTAATTAACCCCCTTTTCTCTTCTACACATATTTCTCCATGATTTGTTCTCATTTTATCAAACTTCTCTCTCATTGTCTTCTTCACCACTGTTTTACATTCTTTGTCTTTAAGGACATTCACATCAAAACCAGTTTCCATTGTGTTAGTTATGATTTTAAGCAATTTTAGGTGGAGACAACATATTAATGGGTTATGGTCTGATTAAATATCTGCTCCATAGGTCTTTGCTGACAACATGCTATGTTATGAAACCTTCTGTTTATAAGAGCAAAGTCTATTTGATTTCTGACAATATTATTTAGGCTATCAGCAGGGGACCTCCAAGTGTAAAGTCATCTTGGTAGCATCTTAAACCATGTGTTGGTTGTCACTAGATCTTCTACATTATAAATATTTCCTTTTTCATAAATATTCCTGATGTTGCAGGTACAGATCCTTAGCACCCTCTGCCCACTGAAGGGCTGCCAAGGAACGAGCATCATGTTTATGTGACTTTCAGCCATGAAGGTTGTCCTGGGAGCAGCATAATGCAGTGGTCTTCCCTAACCTTTTGCATCACAGCGTGATACCTGTACCACTGATTCAATTCGTGAGTCACTTTCTGATCCTCAGCCCTTTTGGCACACAAAGTCCTCCTCAGCCCCAGGCCAGTATTGATGAAGCTGTTGCCCTCCATCAAGATGGATTCAAGTTGGATTTAACCCATTTGTGGTCCATTACCCTTCTCTGTGGACTTTGCTGCTAAAGGCCGTTAGTCCTGAGGATGGTCATGTTGGTTAACCACTGCCTGAAAATCGGCATTGAGTCACTGGCTATATAGTCTACTCCAGGGGTGCCCCAACTTTTTGGGCCATAGGCTGGTCATGTGATTCCTCCCACCAGAAGTAGAAGAAAAATGCACATGTGCATAATGCACCCACACATGCACATAATGCTGCTGTAAATTACCCATGACTATCATAAACACACACATGTGCACATTTTACTTCCACTTGTAGGAGTGACGAGAGGGGGTGGGCCGGATGCAATGGTGCTGTGGACAGGATCCAGCCTACAGGCCATAGTTTGGGCACCCTTTGTCTACTCTATTGCCATAGCAGGATAACCTGGCCAGACAATTTATAGCTCCTATTAAAAGGAAGCTTTTTCCCTGGGAATTTTTTTTAATATAAATCGATGCATTTACATTTACTTTTGACATTCAGAAGGTAAAAAAAAAATCCCTATTTGAATTGCCTTTACAGATAAGACACAATCTCATGCAAGTCTCCTTTATTGTTGAAACAGGGTGTCTCAACAGAGTGCAGCAATCTGTAGAGGATTATCAAGCTCCCACAAAATAGTATATGTCCAACATAAGACTGAGGCACCAAGCATTTTGTTTCTAATGTACTTTGTACAATTTGTGAAAATGTCTCTAGTGCATTTCCCCTTTGTGACATACAGTGTGTGTGGGTACACACACACACACATTGACTGTGGCTTGTGATTTAACAGGTGCATGCATTTTGCCGACCATCTTCCCTGGTCAGGCAACCATCCCAGGGGCCACTGATGTCATGGGGAGAAGCCAAGGCACTATAAAGATGTGGATTCATCCCACCTCACCCTCTCTTTTCTTCTTCTGCAAACCTGCACAAAAGCATGAGTGGTCCACTGCAATTAGCGCCTCATGTGATGCACATGTGAATGACAGTGTTACAGCCTAAAGGAGAGAGCTTTTGCTATGATGCCTAAGTGCCGGTCTTCATCCCTGCCATGGAACAGTCCGGGGAAGATAGCCTCCCCGCACCCTTCCCGGGATTCACTGATCCCTATGACTCTTTCAAGTCCAGACCTGGCTGACCTGCTCGCTAGAATCATGGCCCTTGAGTGGGCAGTGGCAGTTAGACCTGAAACATCCCCTTTGTCTCTGGTGATGAGGCAGCATGGGAATCCAGCGGAAACACGCTCACCTGGAAGAAGATAGCAGAAGCCCTCCAGAAGCATGTCAATGTGTTAGAGCAGTGTTTCCCAAACTTTGGTTTTTGGACTCCATTTCCCAGAAGCCTAAGTCAATTCCTCAAAGCACTGATCAGCCAATATACTGACTTAGGCTTCTGGGAATTGAAGTCCCCTGTGGGGTGTGGGGCCCACTTTGGGAACCACTGTGTTAGAGGCTGCAGCTGTGGCCTGTGAATCTGAACCAGTGATGGAGGTGACCTCTTCCATCAATGCAGTCCCTGAGGATGAGTTGGAGGACCTTGCTTGAGAGCCTGGCGCCAATGTGTCAGTGGAGCTGGAGAGCAGTGAAGTAGTGGCAATGCCCAGAGTGACCCACGGCGTGCCCAGACCAAGTGAATGTTTAGTGCCAAATGATACAGCCACATCCAGTGTGGGGGGTGGTGCACTGCCCTTGCAAGTACAACCACAGCAGTTTTGGCTTTGGCTTACTACTAGTTCCTTGGGGGCTTCACAGCCCACACCCTTGCAGTCCCCTGTGGCAGCAGTTTGGTTGCCCCTTATCCTCTGCTCAAGGTACTTGCCCTGGGGCAGCTATCATGGGACCTGTACTGGGGCCTCTGACACTGACTTTGGCAATGGTGCCAGCATTGGCCTTGCCTTTTGGTGACCAGTCCCTCCCGTTGGGTGACCACTTGTTGCTGGGCCCCAGGGATAAGATCCTAAGGGGAAAATATGTGGAAATATTTTCCCTGCTTAACAGGGGAAACAGGAGCTGCATCTACTGTGGCACAAGCAGGCTACACCTGTGAGGACAGGTGGTCTCGGGCTTACCAACTGTATATTCGACCCATGTTGTATTGAACAAAAGACTGCCACTTTTCCCTTGCTTTCCAGGTAAAGTTTCTTGCTGCCCGAGGAAGGTTGTGATAATTGGACACAGCTGCTTATTTTGCCTGAATCTGAATACCAGGTGACCTGCTCCCCGTGGGGCAAGGACTTAGGACTGCATGGCAGAGTGTATGTGGAATGGTGCAGGCAGCAGGGCATGGGTTGGGATGATTTGTTGCCATTTTAGGATGTGGGTAGGAGGAGCCAGACCAGGGACATTTTAGTCATCCACTTTGGAGGCAACAATTTATGCCTGATGAAAGGCATTGAACTAAGCATGGCAGTGTGAAGGGACCTTTCCCTAATTAAGGGCTGGTGACCCAACCTCCGGTTGGTGTGGTTGGATATTTTGCCACATTTTACATGGTGATGCATGGGTGACCCACGCAGGATCGACAGGGTGTGCCACAACATGGATAAAGCTGTAGCTAAGTTCATGGCCGAAGGATTCAGAATGGTTATTGAACACTCAGAAATAAAGATTGAGTTTTCTGGCCTTTACAGGCAGGATGGAGTGCACTTATCTGAGGAAGCCCATCAAAGCAATCAGTAGTAGGTATGGAATCTTCAAGTTCTGAATCTGATTCCTAATGGTGTCTCCATGGCTATGCACTCTGATAGAAGAATTCTCCTTGAATTTTGTACAAAAATGGGGGCCGTAATTAAGATATGATTTCTGGATTGATTATAAATATTGACAGCTTTTCCTCCTTTGTGTGCTGGTCGACAAAGATAAATCTAATAGGCAGCTACAGGGAGTCTGTAAAATGCATGTTTGAGATCTTATTCCTGGCATATCTGCATTTGATCTAGCCAGTCTTCACCAGAGCAGATGGGCAGGAAAGCAAGAAATGCAGTTGTTTCAAAGTTCTTGACTTTGTTCTACTGTATCTTTTAGAAGATTTTGCATCCTATGTGAAGTGAAATACACCAGTCCCAAAATGGAGAGGATGTCTGTGTGCAGTAAAATGTAATTTCTAATATGACACAGAAATAAAGAAAATATATGATACGAAAGTACTGTATATACTTAAGTATAAGCCAACCAGAATATAAGCCGAGGTACCCAATTTGGACCATAAAACCCAGGAAAAGGGTTTGCCAAATCAGATTTGAGCCTAGAGAAAATCAGGTTGATTTCTCTTGAGTAGCGTTGCTGCTTTGTCAGTCATATGAGTTTCTAAATTCCTATTTTTGGCACTCAAATGTCGCAAGATTCAAATTAACAGTTTTGACTCGGGCCTATTAACATAGAGTATGTATATCCTGAAGGTAAAGATTGTTAGGCTTAAATGTTAGTTTAAATCTCTCTGTGTTATTTTGTGCTGACTGACGGTCGAATAAAGATATGTGTGTGTGTGTGTGTGTGTGTGTGTGTGTGTGTGTGTGTGTGTGTGTGTGTGTGTGTGTGTGTCTTTTGGAAACATCTGCCTGCTCCTTCCTTCACTTTGCATATTCTTCTATTTTCTCATTCTTGTTCACTAATTTCAGACCTGGTTATTTCATGCTCACATCCCATGAATACCTTATGTACTATTTTTAATGCTAAGAGGGCTGCAGTGGTTCAAGTGGCTAAGATACTGACTGGAAGGCAGGAGGTCAGCAGTTCAAGACCTGAGTGCTACATGACAGAGTGAGCTCCTGTCTCTGTCCTAGCTCCTGCCAACCTAGCAGCTCAAAAGCAAGAAATTGCAAGTAGATAAATAGGGACCACTTCAGTGGGAAGGTAAACAGTGTTCCATGCACTCCAGTGTCTAGTCATGCCTGCCACATGACCACGGAAACATCTGCGGAAGCAGACAGTGCTGGTTCTTCGGCTTTGAAACAGAGATGAGCACTGAACCCTAGAGTCAGATATGACTGACTTTTGAGCAACAGAAACCTTTACGAAAGGTTATGAAAAAATCAATATTTGTCAGGGAAAATTGTCAACAGCATGTTGCCTATTTTCTCAACAACTCATTTCATCTCTCCCTCCCCCTCCCAAAAACACACCTGGGGTTACTTTCAATTGGCCTGTGGTTTCTTTTGTTAGTGTTCATACAGTCATTACATTCCAGAATAATAAAAATCAAATCTTATTCAGGCATAAGTAAACTTAGTTTAAAAGTAGTGTGCTTTAGTTTGCTTTAATCCTAACACAATAGCACTCTGTTACTCAACTCAAGAGCAGCTGGAAAAGACACATAAGCATCTCAAACAAATAGTCAGGTAAATCATAATATTCAAGTTTACAGGCAAATTTGAAAGTGTGTTACATCTTGCTTTGACCTTTTCTCGATATTTTTCATTGTATTTTCCCACAAAAGCAAGTATATATGTTTCTAATATATTCAAACTGTTGGGGAAAAACACTGCAACATTCAGATCCAACAGACATCTACATACTAATTCTCACATTTGTCCAAGAAATGCAGGTCAGGTCAGTTTATATAAGAATTCACAGACAATTTCTCAGGTGCCTTAAATGCATTTCTTTCTGGTACACAATGTCTGTGAAGATACCACATTACAGTAAACCTGAATATATTTCCTTCCCCTTTGATTTTTTTCCAGATAGCACTTAGTGGAAGGTATAACTATATAAAAAGCATAACTTTCACATTTTAGTCAGAATTCAGTGTTTAAATAGATGTGACACACATCATGATGGGTGAAGTGGACCTATCATATATATATTTTAAAACTCATGGAAGAATTGTAGATGAATTCAGTAAAGAGATGGAACAAAATAAATGGATTCAGCTACAACCACATCTATATAAATAGGGCTGCTAAGGGGAACTATGTGGGAATCTCTCATGTAAACCAGATGATCAGACTACATAAACATTCATAGGCAAGGCTTCTCCAACCAGAATGAATTATTGCCTTTCATCATTGCATTTCTGGACATTACCATGGCTAGTATAGGGCACTGGTGGCAAACCTATGACACGCATGCAAGAAGGAGCACACAGAGCTCTCTCTGTTGGCACGCACCATCACCCCAGCACAGAGTTCAGCCCACCCCTCTGCTCAGCAGCCCAATGGGATTGCTTCCTCCCTCCCCTAGCACAGAGTTTGCCCCACCTCTCTGTTTGGGTACTGGGTCTCTAAAAGATTCACCATCACTGGTACCGAGGAACCGTTCAAAATCATCTCACCTAAAGTGTCACAATCTCCATAGATGATTAAGTTAGGAGTCAAAGTGATTTTCTCTTGTCTGTAGACTCCAGAACCTTCAACTGAACTACAACGTAGGTGTTCCTATATGGGCACTCAGTAACTATTTCTTGATAGAATTACTGTGGGAACTTGCAAGTGAACAAATGACCAAAATAATCTCTATAGTTTAAAATTTATGAAAATATACCAAATATACAGTCTGGCGAGGTTATCCTGCTAAGGTAATAGAGTAGATCACACTAGCAGCAACTCAATGCCAATCATCAGGCAGTGGTTAGCTAACCTGATAAACCTGAAGACTAACAGCCTTGGGTAGCAAGGTCCACATGGAAGGGTGATGGTTCCTAGGACCAGAAAGTGACTTGTAGAATTGAATCACTGGTATGGGTGCCATGCTGTGATGCCGAAGGCAAATGGAAGGCCACTGCACTATATTGCTCCTAGCACAATCTTCATGACTGACCACCACAAGGATAGCCAATATTTGGAATCGGATATGACACTTAAAGAAGAAGAATACCAAATATGACCATTTTTTTCAGGAAAGTGCTAAAATACATGCCCTCCAAAACACCAACACTTTGATCTCCCTGGTTGAGTATGGAGTAGACAAGGAGACCTTATACAGACCTTGTAAATATATCTTCCCATTATGAAGTGGAAATAAGCAAAACATTCCTGCTTGCCTTCCAAGTGAGAAGACAAGCAAGTCCCATTGTAGCCCAATGCTCAATCATTGTGTCAACTAAAATAAGCTGGTGTTATATTTAGGACCAAAATAGTAGTAAAACATGTGTACAGTAGAATTTGAAATGAATTAATGGAACTTATATATGTGCTGATTCATCAAATCACCACTGATTCAATAGGTATTGTCTATTTGTGCCTTATCTCTGGATTTCCACCATTGCTTCTGCAAATTTAACATGGGAAAAATTGTATATTTCCATCTTCTGTTTTAAGTGTTGATATTTTATGTTGATTACTTAAATGATAGAACTTAGTATTTTATTGCTCTGTTTTGTTTTTAAGAAGCTCATATGTACTGTGTAACAAGATAAATGTAAGATAAAGCAAATGCAAGATATTCTAAACATTATTGAAACTATGCTGTCAGGTACAATCTAATGGTCACGGTTATGTATGAAATACAGCAAGATTTATTGTGTTTCAGCACAGTTACATGTTGTGCAAAATGTAAATAACAAAAAAAAAAACAACTCCAGAGAAAGGTTTGTTGACTCACTCCTGTGCTCTAAAGAAAAATCCTTGGAGGGGCTGAAGAATATTTAACAATTTGTATCACTCTGCTGTAGTTGAGTGTGTGTGTGTGTGTGTGTGTGGGGGGGGGGCGATTGAGGTATTTGAGAGATTTTTCTACCCCTAATCATGACAATTAACTGATCCTGCTGTTTTCAGCAGTAGCACCCCACTGAATACCTGTTGTTATACTGCAGTACCAGTTACAGCACTACTGTTTTCAGTATCCTATTTATCCTGCTAGCTAGCAAAACAAATCGTTGACAGGTCTAGATAGACACTTGCCATGATCCAGAAAAGGTCTTCTCATATTCTTACTTTATTGTAGGTATGTTGTCATTGTCTTTGGCTGCTACTCATATCTGAGTACACATTTATCCTGGAAATAATTTTCTGGAAAAATGCCATTGGTGAGAATTTGTTTAAGGTGGATCCCAGTTTGCCGTGAAGTGATCCACATTCTGTGATCACCGAGCCATCTCCTGCAAAGTCCAATGATTGAGGCACAAAGGAGAGTTTATAAGAAAGAGGTCACCAGAAAGTGGCAGTCAGAAGTGCACACAGAAAAATTCCTTCGTTATCTATGAGTTTAGATCAGAACATCATTATGGAACATGGAGGTCTGCTTGCCCCTGTTTTTGTCTCCTCTTCTCTTCTGGTGTGATGGTGTCACTGACAATAGCCTCCAATTTCTTCTTGTGTTCTCTGGGCTCAAAGTGGGAAAATAATTCTGCCTGAAATATTTAAGATGGCATGGTGTAACCCTCAACCAAAGTCAAAACTGTACACTCTGGAAAACTGGATGGAATTCACAGTGACTCCTGTCACTGCATATGATGTCAAGCCCTGCTGAACCCAATCTGCACTTTTCTGCTCCAGCTTTTCATATACTCCTCAAAATGTGAGAAGAAACAGCTCTGGGATAGGATGAAGTTGGGCAGAAGAGGTGGGGGCAAACAGGTGTTGGCAGGCAAAGGGAACAGGTTGCTGCCAGCAAGCACAAAAAGAGGCACATAATGGAATACTTAGTTAGTTATGTGCCATCAAGTTGGATTAGACTTATATAAATCCGAATAGGGCTTTCAAGGTTGGCAGCGGTGGCAGTGGCTGCTACTCATGTCCAAGTATATATTTTGCCGCCAGAAAAAATGTCATTGGCATGAATTTGTTCAAGGTGGATCCCTGCTTGCCATGAAGTGACCCACACACTATGATCACAGAGCCATCTCCTGCGGCATGTATGGAATGAGACATGCAGGATTTAATGTCGAGACTGCAATGAACTCCCACAGCCTTGAGGATATTGACAAGATGCACCTCCACAGCCAGTCCATTTGGCATGGCAATTTCCACCTCCACGACCATTGGGAATCAGAATCGTGAAGTGGTTCTCCTCTGCTTATTCTGCCATTGGGCCCAATATGATGATTTCCAGTGGCATTTCCTTCATTGAGGGCAACCATCCCCCCCCCCACCTAAAGGGGCTCATCTCCCCATAGCCATTGGCCCCTTTAGGGAGTCAGGTTATTTACCACCATCCAACACACAGCGTTGAGTCACTGGCTGTATGGTCTACTCCATTACAGTAGTGGGATATACAGCCAGACATGTACTTTCAAGGTAAGTGAGATATTTAAGGAGTAGTTTTACCAATTACACTCTCCAAGTGAGTGTCCATGAGTGAGCAGGGATTTGAACCCTAGTCTCCAGAGCCCTAGTCCTTCACTTTATCTCTTCTATTCACTACACCACACTGAGTATAAACGAAATGGAATTAGGCTCATTAAAACAGAGTGTGTGCTGCAATGAGACTCATGCATGTTTGCAGCTAACGTACAGCAAATATGTCATTCAAGCTAAAATAATGTGTTTTTAAGGGTTCATATATGCCCTCCATATGCTTATGGTGAAAAGTAAACAACCCATGCCATATTGAGCAGACATAATTTCTACTGATTTCAATGACATGAAATTTAAATATATTTTCAAAAGCTTAGCTTGTGTGGTTAGTGTTGAGGAGGCTGTTTCTTTAAAAAAAACAAGTGGAGCTATTCATGGTTATACATCAAATGCTAATCAGGAACATAATTAAGTTCTTTTAATGAATTTTCTCACATTCTCAGCAAAAGCAGTTTTCAGACAAATACACAGGGCGGGGGCTTCTAATGTGTGAAAAATGAACATTAAAATGATAGCAGAAGCCTTCAAAGAGGAGAGTCATCCAAAATGGATTAATCAAAACTTCATATTGCAATTATATCCAAGCATAGGTATAGCCAGCCTTGGGCATATTTTGCTTTAAATTCAAAACTTTGTTTCTCTCTGCTCCTTGATTGTAACAAACCAGATCATCAATTGTGGAGTTCATTTGTCATTATTGAAACATGGATTAATGAGACAGGCATTTCTTCCTGCAGATTTAATAAAACAAAGTAAATATTCATGTGTTTAAGGGCAAAGCTTTGGCAGGTTACAAGTTGTTCTGTATAATTTATTGTGAAATATTATAGTACAGATGCAGATCTATCACCATTTTTATGACTCCAGTTATTATACACCAAACTGTAAGATCAAAGTATGTAAATCACTAGCTGGAATAGATCAGGAGTTAGAGATACAGAAATAGAGCCAGGATAAAGGCCTAAGACAGAGGTTCCTAAACTTTTCATACCCCGAGCCATTCATATGGTTAAATGGGCCGATCACATGGTTTCTCCCACCATAAATGCTGTCATAAAACACATCAATGGTGTGCCATGGAATGCATTTATTGCAATGTTCATGGCAGGCATGGGCCATTTATGCATGCACGGGTGCAATTTATGGCTGTTGCAAACACACCCACTTCTGCTTCTGGTAGCGATTAGGGCAGTGGCAGGCCACATGAAATGGTGCCATGGGCCAGGGCCAGCCCACGGGCCATATTTTGGCCACCCCTGGCCTAGGAGTTCAGACTGCATGTAGGAGCAAAAAAGAAGATTGAGTAAAAAATAAAAGGAGACACATAAGATGTTTGAAAGTCAAGAGAGATGAATAATTGTTGGTCAGAGTACTGTAAAGAATGAGTTGGGTTCATGGAGAAAAGGTTGTTCCAGCAGGAGCTGACAAGACCCTATCCGTTTTTCTGATGGAATCACAGGTAAGGTTTATATTTCATTCTGCTGAAGAAGTAAGATTTCAATTAAGCTCCCCCCCCCCCATCACAGACTTCAAAGTAGAATACAGGAGGTAATCAGAGAGTTTTCCAGGTCAGGCGCTGCTCAGACCTATGAAGCTTCATCATGGTGGATGCTTTATGTACCCTCAAAGCATGAACTTGATCCCTTGGATTCCATGATTGATTGAATGCAAAAGACCCGTGAAGGAGCAAAGATAAAGAACCAAACTTTGGCTCTACGGTAACTTATTTGTGGAAAGAGAAAATAGAAAGGAAAAGTGGACAGAGCAGAAATTAAAAGAGGAATTATCCAACATTTTCTCACAGTTTGAACCCACAATTTCGCTCCTTTTCCTGCTCCAAAGAATTTTTTTATGTGCTTCCATTGCAAGTAGCTATAACAGCAATTGTGTGGGCAGCCTGGCCATCCGATCTTCTAAATGTTATATTTTGGAAGGGACACTTCAGATACATTTTGCCTCTGGTACAGATCCCTATAATACAGTTCATTCTCAATGATCCCAGTAGCTGATGGGAGGGAAGGCAGTGTTATTCCCAACTTCAGGGGGGAAAACCTCTATTGTGCATGGTTTGTACACCAATATTCCAACAAGTTCCCCACGAAAGGGGTTTGACTTTTCTTACTTCACTCTCAGAGCCATTTACAATTTATTTTGATTTTATTTTGGACTATGCTGTTACAAGGTGTGTGTGTGTGTTTTGTTTCTATATATTACATACCTTTTGATTCATTTGCAGGTTTCTTGTTTGTTCATACTTTCTATTCTAAAATAGACCTGAGGAGGGAACTATGAAATCTTCTAGAATGTAACTAAAATATGGGAGTCCAGGATGTGTGTATGCAGTACTGTACAAATAATTCTGTGGTAAATGGTATATACACACCTCTCTCAGCTGACTAGGAAGTAGAGTAAGCATAAGAATTCTGTGCCTCCCCTATGAGAATTTCTGAATTTTCTCCTTATTTGAAACATTTGAAGAAAATTTGTTGTGGTTGAGAATAGTTGAAATTCTCTTGGGTGTAGCCTAACTAAAATACATGCAGACATTGTGGATTTTAGGAGGTTTTAGGAGGTTTTTATATGAATGAATCATTCTTTGGATAATATGGCACTGTCAAAGGAATGCATGTTTTAGAGACGTACCTCAGATTTGTAGCACTAAATCCAGGTCCAAATTCCAACAAAAGTAAATCCTGTGCATCAGGGGGATTTGTGTAATTGCTGATTTACCTTCTAGCTGTTGATTCATTTGTCCTACTCTGTTTGGGACTAGAGCCAGGCTCCACAATGTTGCTATTTCTGCAAAATAATATTAACACTTATAATTGCAAGTTATGGAGTGCCGTTAGGGACATGCCAAGCCAAGTGGAGGAGACAAGGATTAAGGAGCTGGTGGCTGAAGAAGCAGAAGTGGCTGTGGGCATGTTTCCTTCACCCACATAACAAAGTTTCTACCAGGCTGGTAAGCAGGGGAGTGGTGTGGGGTGAATTGACCCTTGAGACCATTACTGACCGCCATGTGGGCAGTGGAAATAAAAGGCTTTAAAGACAAGTGACTGAATCTGGAGTTATTGGGATGAACCATCTGAAACTCTATAACAAAATGGTAGCAGAGACTATGGTTTGCTCATAATTAACTCCAGAACAAACAAAGATGACCAAAAAGAAGACGTGAACGAACAAGGTGGGGGCCAAGACATGGGCCAGACCCACAGGATCCAAAGGAGGACCCGAAACTCCCAAACCAGTGATCGTACAACCCCAATTGGTAGCGAAAGAAGCTAACCCCGACCAGACCATCACGGAGATGGACCCAGATGGCCAGATTGAAGCCGGGACCATTAGGGCACCCACCGAAGGGGACGACCAGGGTGCAATCACGGTAACCGAAATCTACAAGGCGATAGAGTGAGCAGGAAAAATAATGATTTCCATGGCAGAGCTACTGCCTTGATGAATAGCGGAGGTGAACCTCTCACCAACGGTGCGGTAAGCTCTACACCGGGAACCTCCATGGTGGGAACCCCAAGCACCACACCAGTTTTGAATCTAGCCAAGATGGCTGAACAATCACAAGCAGAGGCCCTAGATTCAAACACACAGGTGGGAAACTCCATTAAGCTAACAATGACCAAAGATGACCCGCGTGCCCAGGCCACACAAAGAAAGGAAAAAGCCCTGGGACCCGGGGGTGGTGGACACACAGACCCTGGAAATGTGGGCCATGCCAACCCTCAGCACCCAGGAGTCAGAAGAGGAGTGGGAAGTCCCAAGCAGATGATGAGCACCCGAAAGGGATGTTGCCAATGACCTGACCGCTCTTCCCCAAGGGGCAGAGCCCTCCCCACAACAAGAAGCTGAAGGGGACGCAATCTTCCCCCGAAGGCAAGCTACCACAGGCGAAAAGAGCACGGCATATCCTCCAAAGCAAACCACCATTAACTTTCCCCAACGAGAAGCCACAGGGGATGCAAACTCTCCCCAAAGGCAAACCGTGACCAAAGGGAACGCGACCACCACACAAAAACAGACCACCGTGGGAGGCCCAGCCACAGACTTGAGGGGCATGAATGCCGCAAAACCCACACCCACGTGGAAGAACTGGAGACACATGCCGAAGAAAAGTGAAAGACAGAAACCTACCATGACCCGTCGCTCACCCAGCCCGGCTGCAGAGGAAGCTCGGACGATAACACCAGCTTCTATATGAGGCCCCGGTGCGAAGACACAGAGCCCTGGTGATGCAGGACTCCTTCAACCTGGAAGAGAAGGCAACCTCTTTATGGCGACATCCCAGGATCCACCGATGAAGAGGGCAACTCCAGCGATGAAGCTGCCCCCCCCCAGCGATGCTCCAGCCCGGACAAGTAGGACCTCCAGAGCAGAGGTCTGCTCACCTCGATGGCCGGCGAAGAATGAGGCTCACGCAGACGAGGCAGGATAGCTCCACCTACCGGAAGGAAGAACAGCTCACTGAAGCAACAACGAGCTCCTACTCTGGCAAAGAGGAGGAAGAACAGGTCACAGCAGGTCACTCAGACACCAGGAGACAAGCGAGATCCCCCTGCAGGCAACCAGGAAAAGAACAAACGGGACTTTCAAATGTGACAGTCTGTGTCCCCATTCCTTATTGCCAATTCAAGGACAGACCAGGACACCAAACTACCCAAGCAATGGAAACAACGCTGGCCAGCAGGACCAACTGCCAAACAACTTCCCAATTCTTTGCATGACTGGAAAGAACCTGATTGACTGGGCTCCGCAATTTCAGGTAATCCTGATGTGGGAGGGGGCTTTGCACCTGATTCAAAACCCACCAAAGAGACCATGGACACTAGAGATGGACAGACTGCATCACAGGGTATTCTGTTTACTTCTGGGTTCCATCGACACTGCTATGTATGGGAGCATCCCAAACGGGCTAACTGTTTATGATGTCTGGGGGAAACTATACAATATGTTTTATTGCAGAAACAGGAGTACGACCTGCTTGCTATTAAGAGACCTGTTCGCATACAAACACAGGGAGGGCACAACCATGAGTGAACAGTTAATGAAATTAAACAACATGAGATCTGATCTCATAAGAAGGGGCAAGAGCATCACAGAACAGCACCTGATTAGCATTATTTACAACTCTCTTGATTCAAGCTGGGACTACTTCCTGACTCAATTGGACAATATGAGCAGTGACAATGCCACATTAGAATACATCACCAGGAAGCTCATAGCTGAAGATAATCTTAGAAGGGATAGAGCTATCATGTGCAGAGAAGACAGGCCACACAAGAAGGTTAGTTTCACTGAGCAAGCGAGCTCAACCCCAGAGTGTTACACATGCACATCTAGAAGACACATTAGAAGGGACTGTCCAAGATACAACAAGGATAAGAGGGCCACAGAGCACAACCCCTCACATGATAGAACACACCATGAAGGCACACTAAGACTGAGACATGGGTCACAGGACAAATACCCACGCAGGCACAGAGATGACAAGATTAGAAATAACAGACGATGGAGATCACCCAGCCCAGGAAGAGAGCCTGGGCCACAGAGAGAACAAGGGAGTACTCCGTATGCAAGAGTTCTAAGTCCAAGACCAACCCACGACCAAAAATGTCCACCAGAAGATCAGACCATCCATTCCAGCTGGTGCACCTCGATCTCATTTGGCCACTCAAAAGGTCCCTTGGCCAGAAGAGATTCTTCCTGACAATAGTTGATGACCTCAGCAGGTACAGCTTCATGTACACCCTCAAGAGCAAGGACAAGACCCTCAACAAATTCAAGGAATTCTACAAGAGGGTACAAACACAACACAACACAAACATTAAGCAGCTGATGATGGACAGAGGCTCGGAATTTCTGTCCAAAGAGTTTGAGAACTGGATAATTGAGAAAGGTATACTGCACTTCAAGACTGCACCATTCTCAGCCTTCCAAAATGGAGTTGCTGAACGAAGAACTGGGGTACTCCAGACCATGATCAGGTGTGCAATTGAAGATGCAGGCCTGAGCTTCTCATATTGGGGGGAAGCGCTGCTGTACTCCAACTACACACTGAACAGATTGTGGTCCAGCGCCATTAGAAGGACGCCCTATGAAGCCATGTATAATTGGAAACCCAAACTGGTCCACCTTCATGTCTTCGGAGTGCTTGCAGACATGCCCATACCAAGACAGCTGAGGAAAAAAGGGGACAGGGTAATGAGAAGACTAAGGTTCCTAGGGTTTGAACCAGGTTCAAAGGCATACTGATTCCTAGACCACAACCTGAAGATAGTGGTTTCCAGGTCGGCCACATTTCATGAGCATGCAAACTGGAGCAAAATACATGCAAATGAAATATTGACAAGTGATCTAGAACATGAGGAAGCCAGAGCTGCCCAATGCAGAGCCCAGTGGGCCAGAAGATGAAACACATGACGATATTGGGGGACAGCAACCATGCCTGAGCACTGCAAATGTTGGGGATGCGGAATTGCCAAACCCTCCGGAAGCAGCACCTAGAAGGTCAATCAGGTCAACCAAAAACCGAATCCACAGAGAGCTGGAGGATTATGTACTAGGCATAGACGCCTATCCCGAGATGCCCACAAGTTATGACAACATAACCAAGCTACCACCTGAGGAGCAGGACAAGTGGAGAGTGGCAATGCAAATGTTGGGGATGCGGAATTGCCAAACCCTCCGGAAGCAGCACCTAGAAGGTCAATCAGGTCAACCAAAAACCGAATCCACAGAGAGCTGGAGGATTATGTACTAGGCATAGACGCCTATCCCGAGATGCCCACAAGTTATGACAACATAACCAAGCTACCACCTGAGGAGCAGGACAAGTGGAGAGTGGCAATGGAAAAGGAGATGGAAAGCCTCAAGGCCCTTAATGTATACACTCCTGCAAACATCCTTTAGGGGCAAAAGAAGGTGAGGACGAAATGGGTATTCAAGGTCAAACAACTAGAGGATAAGCAGACACTGTACAAGGCCTGACTAGTGGTCCAAGGTTTCACCCAAAGATACCCAGACAATTACGAAGACACATATTCCCCAATGGTGAAACCAGAAAGTGTCAAGGCTGCCCTAGTGATGGCAACCATACTTGGAGAACAAGTGTACCAGTTCGACGTACAGACAGTGTACCTACACACACAATTAGATAAAGAAATATACGTTAAGGCACCACCCGGCTTTGGACATAACAGCGGAGAGACATGGCTGCTCAACAAGAGTCTTTGCGGCCTCAAACAGTCTGGCAGGAGATGGTACGAATGTCTGGCTGCGGCAATGGGACAATTGAACTTTTCCCCAGTTAAGGACAACAAATGTGTATTCCTAAGAAGATCACTGGAGGGCGTTGAAACGGTCCTGGTTTATGTTGATGACCTGTTGTATTTTGGAAAAAGCAAGTCTAGATGTGATGAGTTCGCCCAAGGCCTACAAAGCGAATTCTCCCAGAAGAGTCTGGGAGAGGTGAACAAATACCTAGGGGTACAAGTTTCAAGAATATCAAACAATTTCACCGTCTCCCAAAAAGAAAAGATAGTCGAACTCCTTGACAGGTGCAACATGTCTGATGCCCACCCATGTGGGACACCCATGCAAACGGACTTCATGAAAAATGTCCATGAGGAGGGAGAACCTTTTGAAGACACCAGCCTCTACAGATCCACCATTGGGTCACTGCTGCACATCGCCAACTGGACCAGGCCAGACATCACGCTGGTGGTGAACCTTCTTTCACACCATTCCAGCAATCCAAAGACCCACCATTGGGTAGCTATCAAAAGGCTACTGAGGTACCTGAAGGGTACCATGGACACAAAGCTGCTGCCCACCCCTCAAGTAGGTGATGGAATCACTCTTTCATGCTATGCGGATGCTGACTGGGCCGGATGCACAAAGACCAGGAGGAGCACACCTGGCTACATAGTATTGCTAAATGGCAGCCCTATATATTGGTGCACTGAGAAGCAAAAACTGGTCTCCACCTCCACTGCGGAAGCGGCGTACGTTTGTCTGCCCAACGCTGCAAATGATCTAATCTGGATAAGTGAACTGATCTCCCTTGTCTGGAAGAAGCCCAATCTCCCCATCATCATCCACGAAGATAACAAGGCAGCCATAGACATAGCAAAGACTGAATCTGTAGGGTGGAAATGCAGACACATAGATATCAAGAACAGGAATGTGAGGGAGTTTATAGGGGAGAGCTTTATAGATCTGACACACTGTGAGACCAAGAAACAGATAGCAGATATCCTGACCAAGCCACTCCCATTAGCTCAACATGGTTACCTGTTTGATAGCTTATGTCTTAGTGAGTGAGAAAACATCGACCTTATCCATAATACATTCAGTTCGTATGATATTAGAAGGGGTTTTCTTAGATGTAATATCACACTGCCCTGAACTACATATACCACAATGCATTGCCTATGTAACCCTACTCCTCTGACCCCACCTAACCCTATTAAAGGACCCTCGCTTACCCACTGACCCATTCCCTATCCTGACCCTTGAGACCATCACTGACCGCCATGCAGGCAGTGGGAATAAAAGACTTTAAAGACAAATGACTGAATCTGGAGTTATTGGGCCGAACCATCTGAAACTCTCTAACAACTACAAACTCTTCTGCATCAATCATTAGGGCATAGACTTTGATTAATGTGATGTTGAACGGTTTGCCTTGAATTTGGACTGAGATCATTGTGTCATTTGTATGACTGTATCCCATTACTGCTTTCCTCACTCTTTTATTGACTATAAGGGCCACTCCATTTCTTCTAAGGGATTCTTGCCCACAGTAGTAGATATAATGATCCCCTGAGTTTCTTTTCTTTTTTCTGTATGTTTATTAAAGATTTAATAAAAAATTTTAAAAAAAATTTTTTGACCTTCCTTGTCCACTTCAGTTCATTGATTGGCAAGATATCAATGCTCATTCTTTCCATCTCATTTTTGACCACTCCCAGCTTGCTTGATTCATAGATCTTACCTTCCAGGTTCCTATGCAATAATATTCTTTACAACATTGGGCTTTTTTTCACTATCAGATCCATCCACTGCTGAGCGTCCTTTTGGCTTTGCCCCAGCTGTTTCACTCTTTCTGGGGCTACTTGTACTTGTCTTCCACTCTTCCCCAGTAGCATATTGGACACCTTCTGACTTGAAGGATTCATTGTCCAGCATCATATTGTTTAGCCTTTTGATACAAAACTATAGAAACTCAGTAGGGTGGGGGAGACTGCTAAAGATTCCAGGGCTGAGTGGGGAAATTCATATCCATGTCTCCTGAATTTTAATCCTATCCATCATGCCACATTGTGTTTTAGCAATAATATACTGGCCAACAATTATATCTGATGCCTTCACACTAATTCTAACTGAAAAGAGAATGCTACACCTTATTACTAACACTGAAATTCTCATATATTGTGACACATCCTATATCTCACTCAATCTAAGATTCTTTTGTTTTGCTTTAAAATCTTTTTATAGGTAGGCAAACTGCCATGGAATACCCATGAAGAAATCCTATTCATAAGATCCCCAGCAGGTGATATTTTTTCTAGAGGTAATCCTGTGAGTCTGTTGCAGAAAAAAAGAAAGAAAAGAAAAGAAAGAAAGAGCTGTTTAGCACCCTTATGCTTACAAGGCCGCCATCAGGCTGAAGCCTTGACCACAAGGCACACTGTGCCTGGATTGTTCTGGAAGAGACCGCACACTCTGTCTGCTTCCTCCTGTGCACCTTCGGGCTTTGGACCTGGGTGAGCGAGGCACATGTGAGGGCATTACCGAAGGACACGCGCAGAAAGGAAGTACTGCTGAGCCTAAAGAAGCGCACCCCCCTTGGCAAGTTCCCCCTAGCTATGTTGCTCTGGGCAAGCGGTGGTGGCAGGGCAGTGGGTGGGTGAAGCGATGGCTCCCCTCCATCTCCCCCATCCCCGGCACAGGAAGGATGGAGGCCACCCAGCAGCGGCTTTATCTCCAGAGCTCCTCGTCGTGGAGTTGAAGCTGCACCTTCCGGTGAGTCTTCTCTCTTCCTCTTTCTCTGTGGGTGGGGAGGAATGGTGTGTGTGTGTGTGTGTGTGTGTGTGTGTAAAATGGGGGAAATGGTGTGTGTGTGTGTGTGTGTGTGTGTGTGTGTGTGTGTGTGTGTCTGTGTGTGTGTGTGTAATAATGAGCTCCCATCTCAGTCTCAGCTCTTGCCAACCTAGCAGTTCGAAAGCAAGAAATTGCTAGTAGATATCCTTATTTATCTACTTGAAATTTCTTGCTTTCGAACTGCTAGGTTGGCAAGAGCTGGGAGGGATGACAGGAGCTCATCATTAGGAATGTAATTAGCATTCTGTGTGCTCCAGTGTCTAGTCATGCCTGCCACATGTCCATGGAAATATTTGTGAATGCAGATAGCATTGGCTCTTTGGCTGTAATCAGAGATGAGCACTGAACTCTAAAGTTGGATACAACTGGCTTTCAAGCAAGGCTTAAAGACTAACTGCTGTATTTTAATGTGAGCTTTGTGGATCAAGACCACTGGCTCTTTGGCTGCAATCAGAGATGAGCACTGAACTCTAAAGTTGGATACCACTGGCTTTCAAGCAAGGCTTAAAGAACCACTTCTGTATTTTAATGTGAGCTTTTGTGGATAAAGGCCACTGGCTCTTTGGCTGCAATCAGAGATGAGCACTGAACTCTAAAGTTGGATACAACTGGCTTTCAAACAAGGCTTAAAGACTAACTGCTGTATTTTAATGTGAGCTTTTGTGGATCAAGGCCACTGGCTCTTTGGCTGTAATCAGAGATGAGCACTGAACTCTAAAATTGGATACAACTGCCCATCGATTTCTTTTGGGAAATTGTGCATTTCACACACACCCCACACACCCAGCTGCTGCCACCCCAATGCGAGGAGTGAGAAAAGTGTTTGTGTGTGTGGGGGGGGGAGGGGGCAATAGGATTGCTCAGTACGGGGTCCAGAAATTTCTGATGGTGGCCCTGGGTGCTTAACACATGCATTTGTGACTACACACCTTATTTTCTTAAATGCTTACCAAATCCCAAATATTAACACTCATTGGTCCTATGCATCCTTCATGCAGTTGTTGTTTGTTGTCTAAGGGGGGGGGGGAATTCAGTACCTTTCTCTGAATCTTTTGTTGGGGCAAAGAATCCAACACTTTTCATCCAATCTTTTTTTCCACTACTGCCATCTTTCCACAATTGAAAGGAAATCCAATGCCTTTGTCAGAAGAATCTTTTCCTACACTGTCCCATTCACATTTTACTTCCTGACTTCCTTTTTCTCTTCTCTTAACATGTGTTGATTTTCTTCAATAGGTCCTACTACAGATCTCCATTCTGCTAGGTGGCTCATCATTTAAAACAGACTTTTATCCATATCGCTACTTAACCACCCTGGCATTTGATGGCCTTTTTACCTGTTAACACTTAATAGGATTAATTTCCCTTGTGGTGCACACAATGGTTTCTTCAGTATTAACTACTTTCCTGCAATGGATGACACACACAATGCATTATAGAATTCCAATTAACTTCTCTGCAGGCTATTCATACGCTATACAAAATAAGCTTTATTATGAGAAGAAATAGAAAATGAGTGAGAGACAGAGAGAGAAGAAAAAGAGAGAAAGTGAGAAGAAGGTGGAGGTGGAGATGGACAGAGGGAAAAAGAGAGAGAGAATAGGGATCTTTAGGATAATAAATATTATTCCCATCCTCCGACCAGGAGCAAACAATGATGTGCCCTTTATCCACCATTAACCTTGGTAGTTGTAATCCTTTGGTATGATGAATGTGCTTAGTAGAAGTGAAAAATGAATCAATGGATAGGGCACAGAAGTAATCTAGGATGTCATGAAGGCTTGTAGAGGAAGATTCACCTGAGGAAAGCACCTTGGTTTATTTGGTGGTTTACAATGAAATAAAATAACTTGTAACTAGAATGGGAATGAACATTTTTTTAAGTTAAAAGGGAACTACACCCAGATTAAAAATGATCCATCATTCTATGAATATACATTACCAACAACAGAGGGAGCAATAGACTTGATAGTGTAGATAGGTGTAGTTGTCAAACATTTTTTTAATATTTAAATGAGGTCTAGAATGCACAAACTTGTGGAGATAACTCACCCTATAGTTAGTACACACCAGTTTCACATGTCTTCAGTAATGGCCAGAATCCCAGGGTACCTTCTTGCTGTAGAATAAGTACAATGGCATAAATCATGGTGGCAAATTATATCTAATAAGGTGCCAGATATGTGACTGATTGCACTTCTGGTATATGAACAGATGCATGACCAGGTAGAGAACTGATACTCTGTTAATTATATATGATGTGCCTATACACTTTCATTTGTTCCAAAGTAAAATCCCAATAGGATTCTGTCCAACAAGTCTATTCCATCAAACAAAAACATATAGTCGTCTCTTTCTTTTGCAAGTCAATTGGTTTCAGTTTTTTTATTTACATTCAAAACAAAACAGAACAATCTCCATCATGTTGTACCCCATAGCCATCAAGCGCAGCTCTGGAAAATACGGGAACTGCTCTGGCCCGGGCATGCATGCGCAGCAACAAATCCTTTGTGCATGCACAGAGCCCCTTTGTGCATGCGCAAAGCCCATTTGTGATGGGCGCACATGCACAGTAACTCCTTTCCCTGCCGTTCAAATACAGGATGGCGGCGGGAAAGGGGAGGAACATGCGAAGAAATATGGGATTTCCCAGCCAATCCAGGATACTTGACAGGTATGTTGTAGCCAACTGAAAGGACATAGGAGACAAAGGGATTTTAAATATGTATAATATTCTTGGTAATTTACTAAAACAGGTTGTTATCATTATCATTCTTGGAACTGTAGAAGATGAAGATTTTCTTGGCAACTATTGCTAAGTCATCTATTTTCTGATAAAATGTCCTGTCATGACTTGCAAGGGATGGCATTCTGCAAAGTTAGGAATGCCTTATTAATATGTGGTTTTTGGTGTACAATTGAATTGTTTAGAGGTCTCCTGGCCATTCTTGACCAAGAAAGGAAGTGAAAGTCAAATGAAGGGTGAACTAATTTGGTCACAGTTATTAATTTTAAGTGCCACCTCAGTGGAACTTGGACCAATATTTATAGTTGGGAACAACTTCATTTCTAAGTGTGTTTCTTCTCAGCCAATATGAAGACAGAGGCTTCACCAATTTCTCCCATATACATGGTAAGATGTTGAAAATATATAGATGAATAACAACAATTTGTAAAATAATTTTAAAAATGTAAAGTTCTACATTTCGTCAGGAAAAGTGATTTGCACAGACATAAATTTTGTCATGGCTGGCTTGGAAGTAATGCATGAAAAGTTTCTAGGTATCTTAGATCATAAGATAAACATGAGGCAGCAACTGCAAAATAAATAAATAAATAAATAAATGAATGTAATAATAGGCTGCATCGACAGAAATATTGCCAACTTTGCCACAACATCTCAAGACCATATTATACACACAGTGCCATCAAAGGAGATGCACCTGATGCTCCAACTTCCTACAGAGTACCATCATTTACCATTGCAGTAGGGCAAATAATATATAGGCCAATATTTCCCTGCAGTCTTCTTAGGGAGAGATTCTTAGGTTCAATACTGGGTGGATGGGATGGAATGGACACAACATCCTTCTACCAAAATGGCACTGCAGGCCACAATGAACCACTCCAAACTATCACCAGCCTTATGGCTGCCCTATGACAATTTTATGCAGTGGTACTGTATGCCACTGCTACCTTCTATGTTGTCCTGCTGATGTTGGTGTGTGTGTAGTGATTTGCCCATAAACTCCTGGGTCATGGATCATAGTCCACATTAACAAATATAGTGGTGCAGTTGGATATCCTCATGATCAACCCACCATTCTTCACATTGTTCACACTGCCAGAGAGGCAGGCTGAAGGGCAGGATTCAACCCTTAAGACTTCAGCTCTTGCCCTCAGCCAGCTAATCCCCAGTGGTCTGCTCTTCTTACAAACTGGGGGAGCAAACAGCTTCTGTCCCCCACCCACAGTTCTGTACTTTGGTGGAGGATAACCTTAATTTCTGGATGCTTCTCTCAGTGATCTCCAAGGATATATCATTTTTACTTTCTGTTTAACATATCTATTTTCATCAGACACAAGTTAACAATTAATATGTTAACCTAAATTGAGTGTTATGTCTTGAACACACATACTAATTTTTTTTTACTGAAAAGAAAACATACACAGGTTCTCTTTGTGAGGAATAATAACAGCTACCACAATTTTAAAAAAATGTCTCAGGAACTGAAATACTTAAAAGTCATATCAACTTGCAGACATCAAAGCCCAGTCACTTTTGAATTATTATTTAATACCAAAGATGGAAAATGAGTAGCAGATAACATGGTGACCCTTTATGGTCTTTCTGGAATGGCTTAAATAGACTACGAAGAATTGAAGAAAATGTATATTTCAAAGGGGTGGGGGAACTATTCAATAGTCTTAATCTCAACTTTATTAATACTGTAGCTGATAGTTAATGCATATCATATTAGACATATAAGTTAAAGGAATGGTGTTTGCTAACTATGTGAGACACTGGTCAAAATCCGGTTGCTTAGTATAATCAGTGATAACTAGAGTAAGTTTATTTGATTCAATTGGGATTTCAGAGGAGCTGCCTCACCAAATGCCCATTGAGTCCCCATTAGCGTGGTTTCCTATAAAAACAACAACAACAAGATTTTGGCTTTTGACAAATAATGTAAAACTTTTTTCATTTTGGACCATTTTATTTGATACATTTTTTTGCTACAACCTCATTGAAAGCGTGGCGCCAAAATGGCCACCGCGCTCTTTGCAGCCCCCCCCCAGACTCAGACATCTGGGTGAGTTAGGGGGCGTGGCCACCCCTCTATAAAAGGGGTGGCCATGAGGCAGCGGAGCTGCCATTTTAGAAATGCGACGGAGCGGAGAAGTTTTCTCTGCCACGTTTCTTGCTTCTTCATCCTTCGTACCTTTGCCTTTGAACGGAGTTCAATCCTCTTCATTGTTGCGGCACTCAGGGCACGGGAACTGATCCCTGGCCAGGGATCTGTCGATAGCTCTTCGGGAGCCATGGCTCCCAAGCGTAAGGCCCCGGCGGTCAAGCCACGGCCGAGGGGACAGGCTTTCCCGCCCCTTCCTCTACTGGGGGGCAGCCTTCAGGTCGGAGGACTCGGGCTGTACCCCCCCCCCCAGCTGGGCAGCGGGACGGCCTTGCCCACCGCTGCCAGTGGGGCCGAGCAGGCTTCCACTGGTCAGCCCAGCACAGGCCTCCAGGCTGGGCCAGCACAGGCTAGCTCCTCGGGGATCTCTGCCCCTGGCTGGCATTTTCTGGGTTCCGGACACGGTGGCCCACTTGGACTTGGTGGCAGTTTCTGCCCCACCATTCCTCTGGCCCCCCACAGGCCGGAGATTTGGGCATGGTCCTACTCAGGCCCTGGATCCCCATTCGGGTTTCTGGCCCAGCAATTGGCCACAGGGCTGTCCGGCCCATCCGGCCCGCCTTATACTGGGGGCTCAGAGACTGTTGATGCACTTCTGGCATGTATTTTGGTGCTGGAGGCATCACTGGGCATTGCCCAACCACCCCCCGATGGGGGTTTAGCTGCTGCTTCGATTACGGCACCTTCGTCGGTCTCGGCAGAGACGTCGGCCATGACTCTCCAGCGGGCCGCCAACAGGGTCGAGCTGCTTGAGGCCGTCAGGCCAGTCCAGGCTGGTGCCTCACAGCTCCCCGCACATTCGGATTTGCAGGTGGGGAGCAGTCAGGTGTGGCCCCAGAGCTCGATGCCTGTCGCGAGCTCCGACGCCCGCTGTGGGCTGGAACCCCCGGTGGGGGCGGCTCACAGGGGTGCGACTAGTGAGTATCCGGTTCAATTTAGTAAACCGACACTGTCCAGTCACAATGGGGGGGTACAGTGGCCATGGCCACGCCAGGTTACTGTGGGTGGGCAGTTGCTTCCACACTGCCCTGTTAATTCCTGGTTCCCGAATGGCCCCTCGGTTAGGACGGGGTGTCCGCCCCCGGGGGTATGCCAAGCGTCGCAGGGGCTATTCAGGGCCCGCTGCGCATACCCTTCATCCAACAGGTGCTGACGGCGGCTCTGCCAACGGCTGGTCATTCCTTGCCCCTGCATGATCATCTTTCACAGGCCATGAGGGATAAGATTTGGCGAGGGGAGTACGTTGATATTTTCTCCCTCCTGAATCGTGAGCCCACCAAGGAGGAGAGGGAGGGACAGGAAGACTGGGACAAGGAATTCTCCCGTTGTAGTAAGCCACCGCATACCTGGGCCAATTGGTTGCCGGCATATTTTATATATATGGCCGTATACCTTAGGGCCCGGCCTGATTTGGCCATTCCGATGGTCCTATACCTCGACAATATTTACAGAGCGATGGTTGATTTTCCTGGCCCATCATGGTTGGCTTACTATGAGGAATTTAGGATGAGGGTGGCCCTACATCCTGAAATGAGGTGGGATGAGCCCTGCCAGCAATTGTGGCTCTTGTATATGACTCCCACGCGTCCGGCGCCTGGTGATAGGTACCATTGGGGTCATGCCATGCAGCGGGCGGCTGCGACGCAGTTTCCCCGCCAGCCGGCGGGACAGGGGGTTCCAGCCCGCCTGCTGTGTTGGAGCTTCTCAGCTAGCGGCATGTGCAACAAGCGCCAGTGTCGTTTCCGGCACGAGTGTCCCTCTTGCTCTGGCCCTCACGCTGCCTCCGCATGCCCGCGGGCTGGTGGGTCATGAGGCAGAGGTAGGGGTGGGCAGGGGGCGGTCAGAGCTCCCTCTGATGGTGCTGGCCAAGCAAAAGGCCCCCTCTCCAATTAATATCCCCATGTTAGGACAATGGCTTTCCGCTTATCCTAGATGGGATGATGCGAGGTACCTGCTCGAAGGCTTCCAGTTTGGCTTTTGTATACCATTTAGGCGTGTTCGGGGACCGCAGGACGCCCCGAACTTACTTTCTCTAAAGGGCAATGAGGAGGTCGCTGCACAAAGCATAGCTAAGGAGTTGCAGGCTATGAGAGTTGCGGGGCCCTTTACTGAACCGCCATTCCTAACTTGAAGGTCTCTCCTCTGGGGCTAGTCCCGAAAAAATCCCCAGGTGAATTTTGCCTAATCCACCATCTTTCTTACCCTGCGGGTTCCTCATCAATGATGCTATACCTGATTACCTTTGCTCAGTCAGGTATACGTCATTTGATCAGGCCCTACAGATGGTACGCGCCTGTGGTCCCGGTGCCCTCCTGGCAAAGTGTGATATCAAATCGGCATTCCGATTACTGCCAGTGCACCCCGAGGACTTTGAGCTGTTGGGTTTCCGTTTTAGGGGAAAATTCTATGTAGATAAGGCCATGCCTTTTGGCTGCTCTATTTATTTATTTTATTTTATTTATTTTATTGTCCAATTTCTATACCGCCCACTCAGCCAAAGCCGACTCCGGGCGGTTCACAACAATGGGTAAAAACATATAAAAACAAATAAAACAGATAAAACCAGCAATAAGAACCCACCCCTAAAAAGAGAGGGGTGCAGGAACTGAAGAAACCGTGGGGCAGGCATCCTCCCCTATATTAACCACCCAACGGAAGCCACCCCTCCACCTGCACCCCAAACTTGGCCCGCCAGCCAGGTTTTTAGTTCTTTTCTAAAGGGCAACAACTCCGTCTGGAGACGCAGTTCCACAGGCAGGAGGTTCCAAAGGGCCGGTGCGGACACAGAGAAGGCTCTCCTCCTTGTGCCAGAGAGGCGAGCCCCCCTGGCCGATGGCACAATTAGAGAGCCCCTCCGGTCCGCTCTGGTTGGACGGACAGACGTCCTTAGGGCGATGCGGTCTCTAAGGTAACCTGGCCCACTACCATATAGGGCTTTAAAGGTCAAAACCAGCACCTTGAATTGCACCCGGAGACAAACTGGTAACCAGTGCAGCTCCCGCAGCAGTGGTGAGGCATGGGCATAACGTCCACACCCCATCACCACCCGGGCCGCCGCATTCTGGACCAGCTGCAGCCTCCGAATGGTCATCAAGGGCAGCCCCATGTAGAGCGCATTACAGTAGTCTAGTCTGGAGGTAACCAGAGCATGAGTGACCATGAGCAAAGAGTCCCGGTCCAGGAGCGGGCGCAACTGGCGAATCACCCGAAGTTGGGCAAAGGCCCTCCTGGCCACAGCCGCCACCTGTTCTTCTAGCAGCAGCCGCGAATCCAGGAGGACCCCCAAGTTGCGCACCGGGTCGGTCTGGGGCAGAATAGCCCCATCCAAAACCAAAGATGGTAGCTCCCGGGATAAGGCGGGACCCCCTATCCATAGCCACTCAGTCTTGCTAGGATTCAGCTGTAGCCCATTTGCCCCCATCCAGACCCCAACAGCCTCCAGACAGCTGGAAAGGACTTTGACTGCATCACTGGGGTCCCCACGGGCCGAGATGTACAACTGTGTATCATCCGCGTACTGATGGTACCGCACCCCGTGGGAACGGATGATCTCACCCAGCGGCTTCATGTAGATGTTAAAAAGGAGAGGAGAGAGTACCGAGCCCTGAGGCACCCCATATTTTAGGGACCTAGGACTGGACTTCTCGCTCTCCAACCACACCGACTGGGTCCGGCCCCTCAGAAATGAGGAAAACCAGGACCACACAGTGCCCTGGATTCCCAATCCTCGGAGCCGTTCCAGAAGGATACCGTGGTCGACGGTATCGAAGGCCGCTGAGAGGTCAAGAAGAGCAAGGACGGACGGATGACCGCCATCCCGCTCTCGCCAGAGATCATCCATCAGCGCGACCAATGCAGTCTCAGTACCATATCCAGGTCTGAATCCTGACTGGAAGGGGTCCAGATATTCCGCTTCATCCAGTACCCCCTGCAACTGACGCGCCACTGCCTTTTCCAATACTTTCCCCAAAAAGGGGAGGTTGGAAACAGGTCTGTAGTTGGTTATGACTGCTGGATCGAGGGATGGCTTCTTCAGGAGGGGGCGCACCAAAGCATGTTTCAATGGTGCAGGAAATATCCCTTCCCGAAAAGACGCATTAATTATAGCCCCGACCCAGCCACCTGTCACCATCTTTGAGGCTTTTACCAGCCAGGCGGGACAGGGATCCAATGGACAATTAGTGGCGCGGACTGCCGCAAGGAGCCTGTCCACTTCATCTGGGGCAACAGGATCAAACTGATCCCAGATAACACAGCAAGACTGTGCACTGGCTCCCCCCTGACCCTCCCCATCCACGCCAAGATTAAACCCTGAGCGAATCCGATCGATTTTCTCCACCAGATGGTCAGCAAAGTCCTCAGCCGATCCCTGCCAACCAGGCACAGCCCCCCCCCTACCAAGGAGGGACCTGGTCACCCGAAACAGGGTGGCTGGGCGATTATCAGCGGAGGCAATAAGGGAGGTGAAGTATTGCCTCCTCACCACCCCCATCGCCACTAGGTAGGCCCTAATAGCGGCTCTAGCTAGTGTCCAATCGGAATCGTTCCTGGTCTTCACCCAGCGGCGCTCAAGGCGTCTCTTTGCCCGTTTGAGCTCCCGTAGTTCTTCTGTGAACCACGGGGATGACCTAGCTCCACGGGCTCTGAGAGGCCGTAGTGGAGCGATTACATCCAAGGCAGCTATCGTTGACCCACACCATAGGTCAACAAGTGCCTCGGGCGAATCGTGTTGCCGATCCAGGGGAAAAGCCCCCAGTTCCCTCTGGAATCCATCCGGATCCATCAGTTGCCGGGGGCGGGCCACTTTAATAGACCCTGCCTCCCTACGATGATGTGTTGCCCCCAGGAAGTCTAGAGCCACCAGATAGTGATCTGACCATGGCACAGGTGTTATGTCTAGCTTCTGTAAATTCAGATCACTCTGCCACCGCCCCGACAAAAAGACTAAATCTGGTGTGTGGCCACTGCCCCTGGTAGGACCCCGAATTACCTGAGCCAGGTCCATAGTTGCCATGGAAGCCATGAACTCCTGAGCCACCCCGGCATTCGAACAATTCAGTACTTTCCTCCAATGGGCCTTTGTTCGCAGGTCAGGGTCCCGGTCTGTAGCCTATTACCTCAATGACTTTTTGTTCGGGGGTGAACGGGGCTCGGACACGTATACGCGTCTCCTTACTACATTTCAGGCCCTTATGCGGGAACTGGGTGTCCCCTTAGTGCCTGAAAAGGCCGAGGGCCCTGCCACCAAGCTCACCTTTTTAGGCATCGAAATTGACACTGTCACACAGGCATCCAGGTTACCCATGGACAAGGTGGCTCGGATCTCTGCGGCGATTCGTGCACTAATTTCTAAACGTAAGTTGTCCCTTCGTGAGCTACAGGTACTTGACGGCCACCTCAACTTTGCCTGCAGGGTGGTCACACCGGGCAGAGCTTTCGCCGGGCGTCTGTATGACGCTATGGCTAGCCTATTAAAACTCCATCACAGGGTCCAGCTCACCAGGGGTATACGGGCAGACCTATCGGTTTGGCTCACATTCCTACAGGAATTTAACGTGGTCTCTTTTTGGAGATCGGACCTTATGCTCTGCCCTAAATTTCAAGTACAGTCATATGCCTCCGGCTCTCTGGGTTATGGGATCTATTTCGAGGGGTGGTGGGCATATGGACGATGGCCCCACGCATGGCAGGGCACGGATCGTCTCCGCGATCTTACTTTCCTGGATTTTTTTCCCATTTTGGGGGCACTAATGCTATGGGCCGATAAGTGGGTCAACTCAGTGGTCCATTTTTGCTGTGACATTGTTGCAGTGGTGCACATTGTTAACGCTCAGACGTCCAAATCCCCTAGGGTCATGGCATTGGTCTGTCAATTTGTCTTGAGAAGCCTACGCCTTAATGTGCTGTTCAAGGCCAGACATGTACCAGGCATTAATAATGATATTGCTGATGCTTTATCCCGCCTGCAGATCTCCCGGTTCCAGAAGCAGAGGAATTCCCCTCGCCACTCCCGGCCGAGATTTGGACATTTGGCGAGGAGAGGTGAACCGGGCGATCGGCATGTCTTTGGCACCTCGCACGCGTAAGGCGTATCAACATGCTTTCATACAATACATGGTTTATCTTCACAGTCATGGGCTGGCCCCCCGTACTATAGCCTCTAGGCTTTCAGGACTAGCATTTATGGCCAAGGTGTGGGGCTTTGCCGACTGCATGAATGATTTCCGCATACGTCATGTTTTGGAAGGGTGGACACATGAACGTGGCCGCTGCCAGGACACACGTCACCCGATTTCACCAGAGGTTCTTACCCACTTTGCACGAGGCTGGCATAACTTATGCTATGATAGGTATGAGGTGACTCTTTTTCACGCAGCTACCACTGTAGCCTTCTTTGGAGCGCTCCGCATCAGTGAGTTGGTACCACTGTCTAAGGCGGATGCATCTCGTAGGGCACTGGAACTCGACGATGTCTATGTTACACAAGAGTGGGCTCAGTTGAGGATACGGTCCTCAAAGGTTGATCAGCACGGCGTAGGCAGTGGAGTCAGACTGCTATGATGTTCCATTGAAGACATCTGTCCGGTTGGTGCACTACATGAGTTTTTGGCAGTGCATGGTACGCACCCTGGCCCATTTTTCTGCCACCAAGATGGGTCTCCCCTTACTAAATTCCAGTTTTGGAGGGTGACCGGCAAGGCACTTACCAGTGTGGGCCTCCCTGGGGCTCGTTACGGCACCCATTCATTTAGGATAGGAGCCGCATAGGAGCTCCGTTTGGGTACTCTGAGGCTGATATACGCAGGATGGGCAGGTGGGGATCCATGCGCTTTGCATTGTACGTACGCCCCCTCCATGTATGAGTACCAGTTATGTCATTATTCCTTTTTTCCTTCTTTTACAGACCCTGTGTGTCCCCGCACACCGGTGGCAGTATTGCTGGTGGGCCACAGTTACGTGCACTGGGCAGCGCAGTATGCTGCGGCGACAGAGTGGGGACCCCATCTCGGGCTATGTGCAACCGCATGTTTGCGATGGTACGGTAAGCGTGGTATGAAATGGCGGGAACTGTTGCCATTCCTGTTTTCCATCAGGCATGCTGGACCACTCATATTGCATCTCGGTGGCAATGACCTTATTTATTTATTTATTTATTTATTTTATATACCGCCCACTCAGGTACAACCCAACTTAGGGCGGTTTACATAGCGGACAGTAAATACATAAAAGACACATGATAAAAAAGTTAAAAGTTAAAAAAGTTAATAAAAAAACCCACCCCTAAAAGGTGTGAAAGAACCGAAGGGACCTTGGGGGAAGGCACACTTCTCTACACCAACCACCCAACAGTACCCCCATCCCCAACCGCACCCCAAACTTGGCCCGCCAGCCAGGTCTTTAGTTCCTTCCTAAAGGGCAACAACTCCGTCTAGAGACGCAGTTCCACAGGCAGGAGGTTCCAAAGGGCTGGTGCGGACACGGAGAAGGCCCTCCTCCTTGTGCCAGAGAGGCGAGCCCCCCTGGCTTATGGCACAATTAGAGAACCCCTCCCTTGCCCAGGTCACTGGCGTCTCTCTAAAGTTCATGATTTGCAGGGACCTAGCCTATTTGCATTACGTATGTCCGTCCACGTGGCTGTTATGGCTGGACATGGTGCCGCGACATACTTACATAGTTGACCTCCGTGCCCTTGACCGTGCTCGCCGCTCAGTGAACAGGGCTGTTGCACGGTTCCTGGCAGACAAGGGCTTGGGGACAGCCATCCAGCACCCTAGGATAGGCTTGCAGGATTACTGCACCGCGGGACTGCACCGCCGCCTCTCCCTGGCCCCGTCATGGGCCAGGGCTTCGAGGCCAGCTGTGGCTGCTTTGCCGGAGCCCCACCTTGGCGGAGATAAAAGTACAGTCCGGCCCAACAGTCTGGCCCAACATGCGGGACTGCACCACCGCCTCTCCCTGGCCCCGTCATCGGCCAGGGCTTTGAGGCCAGCTGTGGCTGCTTTGCCGGAGCCCCGCCATGGCGGGGATAAAAGGACAGTCCGGCCCAACAGTCTGGCCCAACACGCGGGACTGCACCGCAGCCTCTCCCTGGCCCCGTCATCGGCCAGCACTTCAAGGCCAGCTGTGGCAGCTTTGCTGGAGCCCCGCCTCGGCGGGGATAAAAAGAACTATTTTGCCCATCATTGCTGCAGTCACTGAGCTGTGAGCTCCCCCCTCCCCTATTATGTACTATTTTTAGAGTTATTTTGGCACACTGTATTATTGTATATTATTGTATATGTGGGTATTATTGCATACTTTGTTATCTCTTGTATTTTTTGGTATTTTGTATATGGTAGTTCATTTTTTACTTATGGTTTGCATTGTTTATTGTTTTTGTATTGAATTTACTTTTATATTACTGTGTATTGTATTGTATCTTGAAATTGTAAAGGCATTTACTTATTTTTGTTAAAGTATATTGTATAATTTATGTATTTTTGTTTACTTTATATCATGTTTGTATATTGTATTTATTTTTGTTGGAAGCCGCCTTGAGTCGCACTTGTGCAAGTAAGGCAGGGTACAAATCTAATAAATAAATAAAAATAAATTAAAAAATAAAATAAAATCTCTATGCAGGAGATGGGGTCCACTTGTTGGCCAGAGATATGAACCTCTTTCTTGAGGATATGCAAGCAGGCCTGGTGACCGAGCTGACGGTCTGGGGGGGGGGGGGCGGTGAGTCATCATGGATGCCTCCCCGTGTGGCGGGTAGCACTGGTAAGGTAAAGATTTATGACCCATAGGTATCCGGCAGGTTCGCAATTGACTGGCCAACACGTAGATAGGTACAGGGGAAATAGGTTTGGCCGGTCAAGGGCGAACCAGGCAAGGGGTGATGGCAGGAGCTTTACAGCCTGCATCACCTTGATATTTAACGGATACACGTCATAGGGTGGGTTCAGTAGATAGTTTATTGACTCCGGTCAACAGTTTGTTTGTGTCAACAAACTAATTGATACAAATAGTTACATGTAGCCAATTGCCATTGGCATTATGGGAGGAACCTTACCAGTGTTACTGCGGCCTGCTTGCCTTAAAGAATTACAATTGGATGATTTCACCAATTGAAAGTTATAATTCGGACTAGGGCCTTATTCAATAAAAGTGGCTCGATGCCTTTATCCATATACTGAGTCTTTCTTTGGGGGGTGCGCCTGCAATGTCATTTAGCACTGAAAATACCATAAATGTTACAGGTCAGTATCTATGCTAGGTTTGAACTGAAACAGCTTGTCTGTTTATTTGTTGACATTTTTTCTTGTTTCTACTAATATTTTCCCTCACTAATACTGAATCCCCCCCTCCCCGATTTATACTTTTCTATTGGTATCTTATTTTTTGGAATGTTGAAAAAATCTCTTATTTTGGACATAGGTTAAGAATACAATAATGCAATTTTGGTGCTGTTCTTTATCCTTCCATTTCACTTTACATTCATGCATCTTGTTTGTTCACACATTAGTACTGAATACCTTGGGTTGTGGTAGTCTAAGTGATATTGCGTTATTTGATGATACTATCAAATCTATAATGTAGATAAATATCCATGAACCAAACGATAATACCTAACTCAGCTAATTAAAATATACCACAGTGTGATTAAATGAGTCTAATGCTTGGAGTCACATAATGTTAGTAAAGGGTAAAGGTCACTCTTGCTCGAAAGCCAGTCATATACGACTCTAGGGCTCTATTTATAGCTGAAGAGCCAGCACTGTATGCATTTGCAGATGTTTCTGTGGATATTTGGCAGGCATGCCTAAACACTGAAGTGCATGGAATGCTGTTAAGGACTCACTTAAAGTAGTTCTGGAGTCCTGGAAGTTGTTCTTAGACAAATCTGCTATGCCAGTAGCAATGATGGCAAGAGTGCACAGGGATGTTACCTCTCAGGGTACTGACAGGTGTTCTGGGGAATTATATTCTTCTCCATAATTTTGTGCTGGGAGACAAATTCAAAATGCAGAAACACTGGAAGAGCAGAAAGTTTCATTCTCTGTGTATGGTGTCTTTCCTGAATAGTCAGCCAGCTCCACTCTTTCTTCACTCATACCAAGGCTCTCCAGGGTAAAATTGTGTGTTTGTGTTGATACAAAAGGACATAATTGTCCCAACTACTTTTACCCAAGGTTTTATTATCAGTTCCCAATGTTTTTGTTAGCTTTTTGGCATGTCAGTATTTAGCTCAAAGCTGGTATTTGGAGCAATACAGGTGGTAGATAACTAGCTTTATTATTCATAGGCCTCCTTGTCGACCAAGGCATAGGGAATAGCAGTTTACAACCTGAGCCTCCCAACCCTTGTCCCCACCACCTCTGTATAGTTACAAGACCACACTCCATGACATCACAAAGATCTGTCCTCTAATTTCAGGTTTGTCTTTGAAATCTCAAGGAATGAGATATGTTGGACATTTAATTATAAAATATATTCCCCCTTGCAGTGTAGCAGATTCCCTGCCTGAGCTCCTTGAGGCCATCACAATGTTGGTGTTGGAGTTCCCTGGACTTATGGTTCTGGGGGACATCAACTTGGCTTCATTGGGGGCTGGGTTCGAGGTAGCACGGGAGTTCATGACTTCCATGGTAGCTGTGGGCCTGACTCAGGTAATTCAGAGCCTGACCAGGAGCAGTGGCCACACACCGGATCTAGTTTTCTTGTTGGAGCAGTAGCAGAGTGATCTGAAATTACAGTGACTAGACATAATACCTCTGCTATGGTCAGATCACTATCCGGTGACTCTGGACATTCTGGGGACAACATCCCATCATAGGGAGGTAGGGCCAGTTAAATTGGCCTACCCCTGGTGACTGATGGATCCTGAAGGATTCCAAAGGGAACTGGGGTGTTTTCCTCTGGATTGGATACATGATTCACCCAAGGCTCTGGCCGACCTCTGGCAAGGGGGTGCGATGGCAGCTTTGGATGCGATCTCGCCACTACGGCCTCTCTGTGCACATGGGCCCCACTCATCCCCATGGTTTATGGAGGATGTGAGGGAGCTTAAAAGGGCAAATAGATGCCGAGAGTGCTGCTGGGTGAAGGCTCAGTGTGATTCCAATCAAACACTGGCTAGAGATGCTATCAGAGCCTATCTGGAGGCAATAGAGGTGGTGAAATGGTAATATTTCACCACCCTTATTGCCTCTGCAGATAATTGCCCAGTGACTCTGTTTTGGGTAACTAGGGTCCTCCTTGTTAGAGGGAGGACTGGCCCCGGTTGGCAGGGGTCAGCTAAGAACTTTTCTGATTATCTCGTTGAGAAAATCGCTCAGATTCACTTGGAGTCTGACCCCAGCATGGACAATATGGGTCCGGAATGGACCAGATCGCAGACTTGCCATGTTATCTAGTATCAGTTTGATCCAGTTGTCCCTGAGGAAATAGACAGACTCCTTGTATCTGTTCGTGCCACTGCTTGCCTATTAGACCCATGTCCCACCTGGTTGGTCAAGGCATCTAAGGCAGTGATAGGTAGTTGGGTCAGAGCAATAGTCAATACATCCTTGCAGGAGGGGGTGTTTCCTCCACCATTAAAATGTACTTTGGTGCACCCCTCCTGAAAAAGTCAACTCTCGACCCAACAATAATGGCCAACTATCGGCCTGTATTCAACCTCCCCCTTTTAGGGAAGGTTTTGGAAAAGGCAGTGGTGCAGCAGTTACAGGGGGTTCTGGATGAAGTAGATTATCTGGACCCCTTTCAGTCAGAATTCAGGCCCAGATATGGTACTGAGACTGCATTGGTCGCACTGTTGGTTGATCTCTGGCGGGAGCGGGATGGAGGGATCCCTCTGTCCTTGCTCTTCTTGACCTCTCAGTGGCCTTCAATACCGGCGACCATGGTATCCTTCCGGAATGACACCGAGGAGCGGGGATACAGGGCACTGTGTGCTCCTGGTTTGCCGCATTTCTGAAGGGCCGGTCCCAGTCGGTATGGTTGGAGGATGGGATGTCCAGCTCTAGGCCTCTCCAGTATGGGGTGCCTCAGGGCTCAGGGCTTTAACCTCTCCTATTTAGCACCTACATGAAACTGCTGGGGGAGATCATCCATTCCCACATGGTGAGGTATCATCAGTATGCTGATGATACTCAGCTATACATCTCAGCCCGTGGTGATCCAAGTGATGCATTCTTAGTCCTATCCAGGTGTCTGGAGGCTGTTGGGGTCTGAATGGGGGACAATGGGCTACAACTGAATCCTAGCAAGACTGAGTGGCTATGGGTCGGGGCCCCCATGTTATCTTGGAAGCTCCCATCTTTGGTTTTGGATGGGACTATTTTGCCCCAAACAGACCTGGAGCATAATCTGGGGGTCCTCCTGGACTTGCATCTCCTGCTTGATGAGCAGGTGGCAGTCATGGCCAGGAGGGTTTTTGCACAACTTCATGTTATATGCCAGTTACAACCGCTCCTAGATCGGGGCTCCTTGCTCATGGTCACACATGCTCTGGTCATCTCTAGACTTTACTATTGCAATGTGCTCTACATGGGGCTGTCCTTGATGACCATTTGGAGGCTGAAACTGTTCCAGAATGTGGCTGCCTGGGTGGTGATCGGGTGCGGACAGTATGCCCATGCCTTGCCACTGCTTCAGGAGCTGCACTCATTACCGGTATGCCTCCGGGTGCAATTCAATGTGCTAGTAATGACCTTTAAAGCCCTACATGGTAGTGGGCCAGGATACTTAAGAGACTGCATCACCCCGAGAACATCTGTCCATCCCACCAAAGCAGACCAGAGAGGCTCTCTCATTGTGCCATCCGCTAGGGAGGCTCATCTCTCTAGCACCAGAAGGAAGGCCTTCTCTGTATATGATCCAGCCCTTTGGAACTTCCTGCCAATTGAGCTGTGTCTCCAGATGGAGTTGCTGTCCTTCAGGAAAGGGCTAAAAACCTGGCTGGCAAAGCAGGTGTGGGGCACCAGCAATGTGGTGACCCTTGCCTGCTGGCTGATTTAGTAAGAACACTCTCTCCCTCTTTTAATCTCTTTTAATCTGTAGGGGTCAGAGTAATTTTTGGTGACAGTTTTAATGGAGTTTCTATTGGTTTTTAAAATGTCATTGGTTTTATTTTCTGTGAGCCTCCCAGAGTCTTTGGAGTTGGGTGGTAATATAAATCAGAAAAATAAAATAAATAAATAAAAATGCAGAAACATGCTGGAGTCAATTTTCATGCTTCCTTTTTTCTAAATTGCAGTGCCATTTACACAATTAGCAATGGAGATAATAACTATTTTCTTAACCAACAAGGTTAGGAGAGTCTGTCAATCCCTAAAGTCTAAAGGAGCAGTTAAAGTAAGAAAAATGGGGGGGGGGGTTAAATGTTGCATTTGTGTGAGGTTAATGTTGGTCAAGAAATGTTATTGTCAGTCAGACTACAAATCATGAGAAATGTCCTTGAACCATTTGTTTATGGTTGGATAACATAAAGGTTTTATGAGTGGGTAAAGGTGAATGGAAAGAAGCATTTCATCTCTTGGGAAAAGTCCCATGGGAGACAAACACAAATCAGGGTGACCAGTTCTGTGTAACTGCAAGGTGACCATATAAATCTGTTCCATTAGTTTTATGTCATTTTGATAGAAACAGAATAACAAACATCTATGTATGATATAATTTGAGAAAGTATTGTAATCTGATTTAAAAATACATATATTGAACCCCTATTTGATATCTTAGAGCAGGGAGATAGATTTTTGGCCTGTTGTTGGTAAGCCTTATACACCTTCTGTGTTATTATGCTGATTTTGCTTGCCATACTTTTCCAATTGAAATGTTATTTGTCATCAGATGCTACTCGTGTCCGAGTATACATTTCCCCCCTAAAAATTATTTTAGGAAAAATGACATTGCCTTGAATTTGTTTAAGGTGGAAGTATGCTTTCTTAGAATGTATATTTTATATGATTTAAATTTACTTTGCAGTTTAAAAGATTCAGTACTTCAGAAGAGGTTACAATTCTTCTGAAGCGTTATGTTCAAATCATTTTTAAGTTTAAGTCTTCATGTTATAAGAAACATCATGTTATGGGATTTACTAGGTTTTGAAGACCTATTTTGTTATATTCTGTTTCATCCATGCTCACCTATGAGCACATGAAGATTGGTAATGGAGCTTTAGATCCTTAAACCATATATGTACTCATATCATATAACAACATAACACTTTGCTTTCCTTGCTAAATAAATATCAAGAAAGATGGATATTCAATTTTTCATATTGAAGATATGCTACCCAGAATAGGAAACATTTAAATTTAGAAAGAACTCACTCCCTTAACTGTTGAGGGCATACATAACATTTCTTTTGGAAACACTGCAGATACAAATAATTGTTCACTGTGGAACCTATATAATTTCATTCCTTCTCTGGGTGCCACCTAAAGTTTGCACAACAGAAATAACATTTCACTTAAATTGTATGGGAAAAATAGGAAACACAGCTGTATGCTGATGGGAGATAAGCACTCCATGCCACAGTGTTCTCAAACTTATCAAACTTAATTTCTTTTCAAGACATACTTTATTTCAAGATTGTCAAACTCTGCATCAATTATCAACTCATAGGTGAACTTGTACAGATTCATGCACAGTTGAATACACAAAATCTGATGCTGCAGCAAGGATGTGGATTGGGGTAATTAACTATGAAGAGGCAATATAAAAGGAAATGTTTGGCTACTTTCTTTATTGTGCACATGGAAAAATAAGAAATCAATTCTGAACCAACCCTTATTTCCAAGTCATATTGGGTTAATGAAGTGATCACATATTTGTTCTGCATCTCTCATCTGGGTGGCTGAAGGGAATACAGTAAAACATCATACAACGGGCAAACTTGGTTCCACAAGTTTCGACTTTATACAGATTTGGACTTTGTATGAGGCATGCAAAATCCTAGCCATAATGCCTCATACGACGTCCAAATCCTTGCCGCGATGCCTCGTACAACGTCGTTTCCATAGAGATACATTGTACTGTAACAGCACAGACTTCAGGGCAAAGTCAAGGAAACAGACAGGAAACTGTCAGAACTTTAAGAAATCATTGTCTAAAGGCTAAAAACATTACAAAAACATGTCAAGCAACCCTGATTGTCCAAGAACCTGAAGAATGCTGCAAAAATCCCAGGAATGCTTCTAAAAATTCTGACGAAAAAATTCAAAAAAATCCAAACTCGCGCTCCAAACCACTCCTAAACACTCTCCGCTTCGTGCAAAACCCACAAGACCAATGCACACATGTGTCCTGCCTTTTATACTGCACAGGTACAATGAAACCTGGGAAAAACCCAATGCCTCATACAAAAGTGACTTTGTATGAGGTAACTTTTTTCAAGAAATTAGGCGTTGTTGTATGAATTCAATGTTGTACAAAGTGGACTTTGTATGAGGTATTACTGTACTTTTTGTATCTCTGGCAATATAGACAAAGGGTAGACAATATTTATGGTACATGCTACATTGTACTGCTTATTACAGAGGAGTGAAGTCTGTAAAGGATATTGAAGAGGTTTTGGTTTCTTCTCAAACCTCTCTCCTTTGCAGGTGCACCACCCAAATAAAGACTCAGACACCAGTATTGGATTAAAGGCATTGGGCCACTTTTATTTAATAATTCCCTAGTCCAAATTATCACTTTCAATTAGTGTATCATCCAATTGTAATTCTTTAAGGCAAGCAGGCCACAGTAGCACTGGTAAGGTTCCACCCAAAATGCCAATGGTAATTGGCTACATGTATCAATTTGTATCAATTTGTTTGTTGACACAAACAAATTGTTGACCGAAGTCAATATACTATCTACTGACCCCACCCTTTGACGTGTATCCGTCCAAATATCAAGGTGATGCTGGCTGTGAAGCTCCTAACATCACACCTTTCATGGTTCGCCCTTGACCAGCCAATCCTGTTTCCCCTGTACCTATCTACGTGTTGGCCAGTCAATTGCGAACCTGCCGGATACCTATGGGTCATAAATCTTTACCTTACCAGTGCTACCCACCACACAGTGAGGCGTCCATGATGACTCACCGCCCCCCCAGAACGTCAGCTCGATCGCCAGGCCCGCTTGCACGTGCTCCAGAAAGAGGTTCATACCTCTGGCCGACAGGTGGACCCCATCTCCTGCATACAGGCTAAAATCCTGCAACCCTATCCCCGGGTGTCGAATGGCTGTCCCCAAGCCATTCTCAACAAGAAACCGGGCAACAGCCCTGTTCACTGACCGCCGGGCACGGTCCAAACCATGGAGATCCATGCCTCCTCTATAACAATGTCTCGGCATGATGTCAGACCATAGCAACCGTGTGTATGGCCATAAATGATGTAGAAACGCCAGGCACACCGACATTTTTAAGGAAAGGCCAGTGATCTGTGCTAGATCATTGCCGCCGAGGTACAGAATCAGAACATCAGGCGGTCCAGCATCCCTGATGGACATCAGGAATGGCAACATCTCATGCCGCGCACACCATACCACCGCATACGTGCGGATGCACACAGCCCGAGATGGGGTCCCCACTCCGACTATGCAGCTTACTGTGCTGCCCAGTGCACATAACTGTGACCCACCAGCCACACTGCCACCGGTGTGCGTAGACACACAGGGTCTGTAAAAGAAGGAGAAGGAAGTAAGGACATAACTGGTACTCATACAGTGAGGGGACGTACATATAAGGAAAAACGTGCAGACCCCCACCTGCCCATCCGACATATATTAGCCTCAGAGTACCCAAACGCAGCCGCAGTTGATGCAGCACCTATCCTGAATGAATGGGTGCCATAACGAGCCCCAGGGAGGCCGACACTGTGAAGTGCCATACCGGTCACCCTCCAGAACTGAAATTTGGTAAGGGGAGACCCATCCTGGTGGCAGAACAACGGGCCAGAGCGCGTACCACGCACTGCCAAAAATGCATGTAGGGCACCAACTGGACAGAAGTCAGCAAATGTACATTGTTGCAGTATAACACCACTGCCTACTCCATGCTGAACGTCCTTTGAGGAACGAATCCTCAACTGAGCCCACTCCTGGTTGATAGACACATCGTCGAGTTCCAGTGCCCTATGAGACACGTCCCCCTTTGACAATGGGACCAGCTTGCTGATTCTCAGAGCTCCAAAGAAAGCTACGGTGGTAGCTGCATGAAAAAGAGACTCCTCATACCTATCATAACACAGTCTATGCCAACCTTGTGCAAGGTGGGTCAGAACACCTGGTGAAACAGGGTGACGTGTGTCCGGGTGGCTGCCACATTCACGTGTCCACCCTTCCAATATGTGGGTAAGGGAAAGTCATTCCCACTGTCAGTAAAGCCCTGTGCCTTGGCCATAAATGCCAAGACGGAAAGCCTGGTCGCAATGGTGCGTGGGGCCAACCCCTGATCATGAAGGTGCACCATATACTGTAAAATCTGGTCGACCGGTATCGGCCACATTTCAGGCAACTGCCTTTGCCTACAAAAGTTCCTAAACTGAAGGAGTGTATGCTGATATGCCTTACGTGTGCGAGGTGCCAAAGACATGCCGATCGCCTGGTTCACCTCTCCTTGCCAAATGTCCATTTCTCAGCCGGGAGTGGAGTGGGAAGTTCCTCTGCATCTGGAGCCAAGGCACGGAACCGGGAGATCTGCAGGTGGAATAAAGCATCAGCAATATCGTTATTAATGCCTGGCACATGTCTGGCCCTAAAGAGCACATTAAGGCGCAAGGAGCTAAGAACAAATTGGCGAACTAAGGTCATGACTCTGGGGGATTTTGACATTTGGGCGTTGACAATGTGCACCACCGCAGCATTGTCACACCAAAAGTGAACCACCGAATTAGCCCACCTGTCCCCCCAGAGCATAAGGGACCCCAAAATTGGCAAAAACTCCAGGAACGTAAGATCGCATAAGCGATCCGTGCCCTGCCATGTTTGAGGCCATTGACCATAGGCCCACTGTCCTTCAAAATAAATCCCATAGCCCAGGGAGCCGGAGGCATCCGACTGTACTTGGAACTGGGGGCTGACCATCAGCTCAGATCTCCAAAAGGAGACGCCATTAAAGTCCTGTAGGAATGTGAGCCAAACTGAAAGGTATGCTCGTAAACCCCTAGTCAGCCGTACCCTGTGATGTTGTTTAGAAAGGCCCACCATGGCATCACACAGACGCCTGGCAAAGGCTCTGCCTGGTGTCACTACCCTGCAGGCGAAGTTGAGGTGGCCGTGAAGCACCTGCAACTCCCGGAGAGACACCTTACGCTTGGCAAGCATTGCCAAAATTGCATCAGAGATCCGAGTCACCTTTTCCATAGGCAACCTGGATGTCTGAGCGATGGTGTCGATTTCAATACCTAAAAAGGTAAGGGTGGTGGCTGGGCTCTCTGTCTTTTCAGGTGCTAGGGGGACACCCAGTTCCCCCATAAGCACCTGAAACGTGGTGAGCAGGCGTGCACACGTGCCCATGTCATGTCCACCCCCGAACAAAAAATCGTCGAGGTAGTGGGCTACAGACCGGGACCCCGGCCTACAAACAAAAGGCCAGTGGAGGAAGGTGCTAAATCATTCAAAGGCCGAACAGGAAATTGAACAGCCAAAAGGCATGGCCTTGTCCACATAAAACTTGCCCTGAAAACAAAAACCTAACAGCTCAAAGTCATCCGGGTGCACTGGCAACAATCGGAATGCCGATTTGATATCACACTTTGCCAATAGCGCCCCGGGACCACACAAGCGTACCATCTGTAAGGCCTGGTCAAAGGACGTATACCTGACAGAGCAAAGGTCGTCCGGTATAGCGTCATTGACAGAGGAACCCACAGGGTAAGAAAGGTGGTGAATTAGACGGAATTCACCCGGGGACTTCTTAGAGACTAAACCTAGAGGGGATATCTTCAAGTTAGGATATGGGGGGTCGTCAAATGGCCCCGCCACCCTCTGTGCCTTAACCTCCTTTGCTGTCTGCTCTGCAGCAATGTCCTCATTACCCCTGAGAGACAGTAGGTTTGGGGCATCCTGAGGCCCCCAAACACCTTTAAAGGGTATGCAGAAGCCAAACTGAAAGCCCTCAAGTAGGTAGATCGCATCATCCTGTCTAGGATAAGCGCACAGCCATCGTTCGAGCACCGAGAAATTAATTGGGGAGGGGGCCTTTTGAATGGGTAGCACCGTCAGAGGGAGCTCTGGCCGCCCCCTGAAAACCCCGTCCTCTGCCTCGTGACCCACTGGCCCGCGGGCACGGGGAGGTGACATGAGGGCCGGAACAAGAAGGGCACTCATGCCTGAATCTACACTGGTGCTTGGTGCACTCTCCGTTGGCGGAGAAACTCCAACACAGCAGGCGGGCTGGAACCCCCTGCCCCGCCGGCTGGCAGGGAGTCTGTGTAGTAGCAGCCCGCTGTACGGCATGGCCACAGTGGTACCGGTCACCAGGCGCTGGCCGCATATAATAAACCCATATAATAAATCACAATTAAACCCATGTATGTGAGTTAACCATCCAAAAACAGTAAAAATAGTAGGCTAATATGTTATTGGGTGTAGACAAACACATTAATTTAGGGGCAACAGATACTTAAATGCCTCTTTATACAATTCTAGCTTAACTAGTTTGTAGAAGGGAAGAAGAGATGGGGCCTGACAGACATAAATTGGAAGCACATTCTACAAAGTTGAAGTTTTACATACTTCTCTCAGTGGACACTTTAAAACCTTCCAAGTGGGGGAAAATATGTTGTCTTGGCATGATTTATTGAGGAGAGGTGCTCCAGTTGATATTTATGTCCAAAACGGCGAATAGTCTGATAAATTACATACCACTTGTTATAAAAGTGCTGAGTTTTGAGTGAAATGGTAATATGGGCTTGGTGCATATTAAAATGTAAATTAGGAAGTGAATTTGACAAAGGATGGGATCAAAAGAGTGACCAACATGCTTATATATATATATATTCTAACTTCTAGCAACTCTCTCCCATCATGTTTTTTTCTAACAGCTAAGTGTGTATCACCAGTCTTCAGAGCCTCTAGATTTCTGGTTACTTTTCTTTTCTGCATTTTGGAGCCACTTTCATGTTCCCCACTGGGTACCTGGAGTAGAAAATTGACACTCATATCTGCAATAGATACTCCTGTTTGTTGTAGAATAAGCAGGGTATATGAATTACAAAAACAAGGGCAGCTTAAATAATTTGCCTGGGCACTCTTTCCCACCTACTTATACTAGATTTTCTAGCACTTTGTCTCTAGTGAAAAATTACCGCTTAACAATGGACATGACTTCTTCTTTCCTTCCAAGCCCAGTCCTTGGCCTCCTTTAGTACTGGCAGCATTTGTATCTACCCAACATATATACTGTGCAACAGCATCTGCTTCAACTATAAGACTATTATATTATATATTTTTACATATTTGAGTCTCAAACGGATTTCCCTATTCTAAACATTTTACTCCGTTTGGCCACTTCTCCATGTCCTTGTATTCTTTGGCTTCATGGCGCTTTGGAACTGGCGAATCCTCCGATGACACCTCTGCCTCGACACACTGAAGATTCTATCCAGGGCTTTTACAAAGACTTTTACACACCGGGACTTAGACTAATACAAGACCTCTTCCCACAGCTGTCATTAATTATTCGAATGGCCAGCGTTTTTCTAGCTTATACATTGTTTAGATAATTTTAAGTTCTAGCATTGTGGTGTAATGTACTCTTTTATATCTTTTCTTTTCCCATTATATGAGCTCCCGTCTTTGTCCCAGCTCCTGCCAACCTAGCAGTTCGAAAGCAAGACAGTGCAAGTAGATAAATAGGGATCACTTCGGTGGGAAGGTAACAGCATTCCATGCGCTCTGGTGTCTAGTCCTGCCTGCCACATGACCACAGAAATGTCTGCAGAAGCAGACAGCACTGGCTCTTCAGCTTAGAAACAGAGATGAGCACTGCACCCTAGAGTCGGATACGACTGGCTTTCGAGCAAGGGAAACCTTTACCTTTACTTTACTATCCCATTATATAACTACATTATTTTGTAACCCTGTACTATACTATGTAATTAATGCACGTAGTTAATTAGGAGACATGGTTAGGGAATGCTATTTTACACTCACCTGGTTCACCATTAGTAGGATTTATAAGGGACCAAACATTTAGAATCAGTAACGTCCATAGCCCAAAATGAATAAACGAAGAGAGGTTAGGACGCAACATGAAAATTAGTCACCCTATGAAAATATATGCTTTATACATGATATAACCAGGTGGGTTTCTCTCTAATACCTAGCACAGTAGCATTATTTCAGTCTAAAATGTAATTGTGGATATATTGTATGTTTTTACAGATATTGGAAAGTTAGCAACTTAAGTTGTCTGATGAAGGGAAGTTCTCCCGAAAGAGTTTGCATACCGGTTAACTTTCACAACATATTGGACTAGTTGTATTGCTATCACTGGAAGATTCTGAATATATCGACTACTATATTATTACATTATATTATATATTAAAAATCCTTAAGATATCAACTATAAGACTATTATATTACATATATTTACATATTTGAGCCTCAAACGGATTTCCGTATTCTGAGCATTTTACTCCGTTTGGCCACTTCGTGTCCTTGAGATTCTAATTTACACAAAAGGGTGGGACAAAATACCCCTGGATTTTAGCTCAAGGTTGCTGCTGCCAGTTGCCAACTTCAGAAATGAGGGGAAAACCAGAACAGCTTGGAAACCAACATCTCCTGATGTCATAGTGAAGGTGTTATTGGCAGAGCCCTTAGGAAGACCTCAGCTCTATGGCCTGAGACCCTTCCTACAGTTTCTGTTATCCTAGACAGTGTTTTTCATTTGTTTTTATATGTAGAATGTGTGATGTAGAAATGTGTAACTTGCCTTGAGTCTATAGTTTACAAGTACTGTAGCTGGGAAAAAGCATGAGTTCAGATAGTATTTTTAATGGGGTTTCAATTGTGATTTTAAAATTGTGATGGTTTTAATATCTGTACGCCATCCAGAGTCTTTGTAATTGGGCAGCAATACAAATCCTAAAAATAAATAAATAAATACACGGATTGATTTAATCTTCATTGTGGGGGGTAGGGGTGGGAGCCTGGTTTTGAGTCAATTTTAGAGAGTATTTTGTAAGAGGGAAGAGGATGTGGGCAGAAAGAAAGTTGTCCTTATGTAGCAAGTGATCTTCACATTCCCTTCACTGATAACAATCTGCATACATTTACGACATATTTTCCATAACAAGCATGATGATGTGAATTATTTAGCTGCTGTTTTCTCTCTGAACAATTTCAGAATGTTAAGTTTGTCTGTAGATTAAGCCATGATTTAATTGAGAATGCATGGCTTGTATTTTAAATATTTACCTTTCAAGATGTTGGGTCTACACAAAAAAACAGAATAAAAACTAATTGGCAGATTTAGTGGGGTGTGTGCCACTGATACAATAATACTGGACTAAAGAGGTAATGCTAGCACAGGGATATGTCAATTGGAGAGTGTGTTGAGTGCATTTAAATGTGCATTTAATGAAGTGGTTTGAAATGTGATTGTGGTGAGAATGTGGTAGAAGTAGAATAATGAAAAGGGTACGCATGTTTTTCCCTTGGCAGCTACTACTACACTAAAGATTTGGCATGCATAATGTGTACATTTGGTATTAAAATACATACCTGCTAGAAGTTTGGATCCTGGAAGTTAAGCCTTAATGTAATTAATCAGTTAAAATTAGGAAGATGTAAAGAAGGATAGCAGGACAAAAGTAGTAGGATCTTAGAGCTCCTGTCAAAATACAAAATCTAAATCTAAATAATAAAATTATTGATGTCCCTCTCCCACTGGCCCAGAGCCCCTTTCCCCTCCTGCCTGACTCATAGCACTTTCCACCTACTCTCTACTGCTTCTTCTTCCCCTAAAGGGCAGTTGGGCTTCCAAACTTCTTCAGAAATCAATTCAAGTTTCTAGTTTTAGCTTATAAAAGCTGTAAATAGTTTAGGAGCACAGTATTGAAAGACGGCCTTCTTATATAATATGTCCTCCAAAAATGTGAATTATTCCATGGAGTCCTTTTTCCATGTCCCACCAAACTTAGAAGTTAGGTTAGTGTGGATGCAAGACAAAGTTTTGTATGTAATTGTTAAACCTTAATGGTTAAACTCACTCCCAAGGAAACATTATGCATATAATGTTTTATATAACTTCTGTCTATATAGTTAATTTTAATGGAGACTTTTAGAATTGCTGATCTGTTTCTAAAAAATTGTGAGTCTTAATTTTTTTGAAAAAATATTCTCAGATTTGTTTTTGTTTAGTTTGTTAAATCTTCAATGGTTTCAGTCCAACAAACAGGAAATGGTCACTTAAAACATTCCACATCATTGTTTGCTGAATTGTTTCCTAGACAATAGACAGGTCCATAAAGAATGTGGACCATATTGGTCAAATATGCTAACTGTCACCTTTTGACATCATAGGATACCAGTAGTAGGCAGTAGTAGAGAGAACACATAGGACTGTTTGTGGTTCCCAGGTGTTTGACAAAGATTTTATCTTGGAAGATTGTAGGAAAACCTGAAAGATTTTCATTGTTCAGAATAAGAACACTGGAAAAATAAGTTCAAAGTATTCCTATCTTGTTTCACATTTTTACTGACAAGGTGGGGGCATGATACTAAAAAAGGAGACACGTCTTACCAGGAAAACCCTTTCTAGTTAAGATGTATTGAAGAAAATGCAGCTGTGACATTAATGTACAAACCTTCAAATAATAATGATCAAAAGGCTTTAAGGGTTGTGCACTCTTAACTCAAGAACAAGTGACTGATGTGAGTACTGTCTGAACCATATTTCAAAGGAGAAAATTCTCCTAGCTCATCCCGGTTCTCTCTCTTATATTAGTCTATGTGTTTTACTGGGGACAAGTGATAAGGATCATGGCAAGCTGGGCAGTAAGCTGTAGGAAAGAGTATCTAGACTCAACCATGAAGCCATGTTGCTGCCAAGCTGGGCAGCTGGTAAAGTAATGAGCTATGGTTGTCGCTCCAATGGCAATAGCCACAAGGAGGCAGCTTCAGAGCATCCTTCCTCCCACTGACTTCTCATTGACCATTGGGGACTGAAGCTCCATACTGGTTATTCATTGACTAGCAGAGGAAAATTCAAACAAGAATTGCCAGATGAGCTGACCTGGGATCTACAGTTTTCAAACTGGTCTACTAATTTGGCCTAAAATGGGATCATCAGCATGCTTCTCTCTCTCTCACACACACACACACACACCACTCCTGCCTTGCCAGGAATTTTTAATGTGTGTGTTGGTGGTTGGAGTGGTGTTGTATGGGGGGAGGGGGGTTGTGCACACCCAAAACCATCCCTAACCACCAACACACACCTTAAAAATGCCCTGCAAGGCCGGGCACAAATATGCTAGTATTTCAATAAGGATCACATAAGTTATTCGCCGGTAATACTTAACAATTTTGCATTCTTGGAGATGTGATGATTTAAAAGGGGAAAAATGTAGATTTGCCTTAATGGTTGATCATACCCTAAGACATACTATGAGAACTAAAGAATGTTCTTTTGACATCAGTTAAAATGATCAATTCAGGCTGTGATTCTGTTCTTCCACACTAGTAGGATTTTAAAGGGAATTAAGCATACATTGGATTGTACTGTCTTGTTGAATGAACACATGTAATAAGCAGTCCTGGCAGCTAATCATTTCCTCTCATGCAATGAGTCAAGAACAGTAGACTGTATGTTGCTATCAATTTACTTCTCAGATCAGTCAGTCATCCCATTGGCTAGATGGCTGAGTGTATGTTTCATAGCTGCTGGCAAGGTAACGGTATAACTGAGAGGTATGAACAAAGGTTTTCCCTGTCCATTGATTTCAAAACAACCACATCCCTATGGAACAAAATATGTGGGGGGCTATGCTGTTTCTCTCTCTCTCTTCCTTTAACAACTCATAATACAAGTTGGTTCCCATTATAGGTGACAATTGTTGTTCATGGCACACCAGCTATGTGCTTTGGTTTGTTCTTTACAGTGGGTCAAAAATTTAATGGTTACACCATTGTCAATGAGCTTCAGCATTGAGAGATGGGAATTCCTCTATAAGTAGTAACATTTCCCAAACTATGTTCTGCAGAGCACTGGCAGACTTCAATTTCCAGAAGCCTCAGTTAGTACATTGACTGATGAGTGCTTTGGGGAATTGAGTTCAGCTTCTGGGAATTGAAGTCCAAACATCAAAGTCTGGGAAATGCTGCACTATGGTCTCCTGTGTGTGAAATGCATTCTAATATGGGGAACCAGGTGATAATGCAGGTGATAATGTTCTTATGCAGGTGATAAAAGATGAAGATTTTCTTATACTATGCACATCCACAATACAATGGTAGTGTTGCCACCACATAATTCAAAATTGATGTTCAGAAGAAGAAGAAAAATGCAAGGAGCCACTTGCTTTTCAAATGTTGAAAAACTCCCCCCCCCCACCTAACTTTCCAGTTATACCATGCATTTGAATAACCCTCTTCATAATGCCTCTTCTGCTTAAATGACCACAGCATTCCTCTGGTGTGAACCAATGATTGTTGGAAAAAAGTCATAGTTGGAAAAGCCATGTCCAATGCAGTTAGTCCAGGTGATTTCTTGTAGTAACAGATGTTTGTTGTGTACAGCTCTGGAGCTTGTAGCATATTTCCCTTTTTGCCGTCTCGTTCTTAACATCATCTGGGCCACCTCTATCCATGAACATTTATATTTATATTTTTAATCATGCCAATGATGAGCACAGAAAAGTAGTTACTGAAATTTATGGAGGCAAAGTATAGTAAAGGTCACCCTTACTTGAATGCCAGTCATATCCGACTCTAGAGTTCAGTGATCTTCTCTGTTTATAGCCAAAGATCTTGTGCTGTCTGAGTCTGCAGACATTTCCATGGACTTGTGGCAGACATGCCTCAACATGGAATGCTGTTTACCTTCCCACTGAAGTGGTCCCTATTTATCTACTTGCAATTTCTTGCTTTTGAACTGTTAGGTTGGCAGGAGCTGGGACAGAGAACAGGCGCTCACTCTGGGAATCAAACTCCAACCTTCCAGTCATCGAGCTCAGCATCTTAACCAATTGAGCCAATGCAGTCCCAGGGCAAAGTATGCATCAAATAATATTCAGACATTAACATGATCTTTAATAGTGTAGTGTGAAATATTCTCATTGTTTGATTTTGTGGCTATGAACAGTAATTTTGAAGACGTATCTTCAACTCTTCTTTTTAAATATCTGCTTCCAACTTTCCACAACTCCTTCCCCAAAGTTCAATTCCTTTACAAGAGGTCCATAGCTTTCTTCTGGGTTTCCCTTTTTGCACTAAGTAAACACAACAGAAAGTGTGTGTGTGTTAATCCAGTCTTTGCTCAAATGAAAAGTTTCTGAACTGAGGGATTCTTCTGAGTGTAAGGTGGTTTCATGTGAGCTACAATCCTGGAAAATCTGAGTTCAGGCTAGCAGAGATCTTCAAGTATAGAGTAAGCTACCCACTGCAGATATTGCTTTGTATGTGACCAAACCAAAAATGGATGGGACAGAGTTTATGTGCTTTCTACTTTTGTGTGTAGTTTTCCCTTTATACCTTTAGAACATCTGGGATTCTGCCCATGAAGGACCACACAATGGTGGCATCAAACTATGCAATTAAATAAATGTATCTATGCCATACCTGTCAACTTTTGGATTTGAAAATAAGGGAAATTTTGGCCACACCCATCTGAAAATGTCTGCAAACACAGACAGCACTGGCTCTTTGGCTGTAAATGGAGATGAGCACTGCACCCTAGAGTTGGATACGACTGGCAGATTTTACTTTCTTAGGATCAAAGATCGCTGCAGATGGTGATTGCAGCCATGAAATAAAAAGGCGACTGATGCTTGGGAAACAAGCTATGAGAAACCTGAGGAACATAGTTAAAAGTAGAGGCATCACCTTGCAAACAAAAAATTGCATAGTCAAAGCAATGGTATTCCCGGTGGTAATGTATGGGTGTGAGAGCTGGACCATTAGGAAAGCTGAGCGCAGAAAAATAGATGCCTTTGAAATGTGGTGTTAGGAATAGGTCTATCCTAGAAGAAATCAACCACGACTGCTCATTAAAGGTCAAATAGTAAAGATGACGCTAAAGTACTTTGGACATCAAATGAGAAGAGAGGATTCACTTGAGAAGGCGTTGATGTTGGGAAAGGTGGAGGACAAGAGAAGGGGGTGGCCAAAATTAAGATGGCTAGATGGTATTGTAGATGCAATGGGCACAAAGCTGTGTGGGCCAAAGAACCCTTTCCCCATCTTCTTGGGGGACTTTTGTTTTGTTTTCTTTCTTGTTTACTCAGTGGCTTAAGTGACTAAGATGCTGACTGGAAGGCAGAAGGTCAGCAGTTCGATTCCCGAGTACTGCAGGACAGAAAGAGCTCCTGTCTTTGTCCCAGCTCCTGCCATCCTAGCAGTTCGAAAGCAAGAAATTGCAAGTAGATAAATAGGGACCACTTTGGTGGGAAGGTAACAGTGTTCTGTGTGCTCTGGTGTCTGGTCATGCCTGCCACATGACCACGGAAATGTCTGCAGACGCAGACAACGCTGGCTCTTCGGCTTTGAAACAGAGATGAACACTGAACCCTAGAGTTGGATCTGAGTGGCTTTTGAGCAAGGGAACCCCCCCTCATATAGTGATCAAGCAAACCCCCTCCTCCCAAGTTAACTCTAGAACTCTAGAAATGAAATCCTCCAGCCAGGAGGCAGGGCAGAAACAGCTCAATAAAGCATGAGGTTGCCCCTGCATATATGAAATATATCGCTTACCTAAAGTAGACTCCTGCTCCCAGCAGCCAAAACAAAGCCTCCAGGACCATGTGGCTGGTTAGAAAAGGGAAAAATAATCTACAGAATGCCCCTCCCCCCCACCTTCTCTCTCTCCCCTTCCACAAGCAAAAAGCCTGCCACACAGCGACCTCTGGTGGCCGGAAAAATAAATACTGCAGCTTCGCCTATGAGGGCTCCGGTCAGGATATTTTTTTTAAAATAAGGGAAAATATGGGGAAATTAATAAAATGGGAGGGCGGGAAGAGGGGTAAAAATAAGGGGTTTTCCCAGGAAAAACAGGATGGTTGACAGGTATGATCTATGTACTGAAGACACTAAGATTAATAAAATCTTTTAAACAGAGGTGAGTGCATTCCTTATGAGTCAAATGGCTAATACTATTCTTTCCAAAAAAAATCTCTTCGAACAGAATAATTCACAGCAATCTAAAAAGGGGAGGGGGGAATCAATTAAAGACCAAGTCTCTTTCCAAAACAGTAAATCACTGCTTTCCATTTGAGCTCAGGAGAAGTCTGTACAGCAGGCTTAAAATAATATGTACCCTTTTTAAGGGGGTGGGTGGTTTTAAGTAATTTTAACCTGTTTTTATCTGGAATTGTTAACTGCCCTGTGTCAGCCTCAGCTGAGTGGGCAGTATATAAATTTAACAATTAAATTAAATTAAATTAAAAATGTAGATCATGTAAATTTATTTCTTTGTTTGTTAGCTATTATTCTTCTCTTCTTCCAGTGTAAGGACCCAAGGAGACTCATAAATTGGTTTTTTTTAAGCTAACTAAAAGTACAATATTGTATTACATTAAAAATTAACCATAGGTAAAGGTAAAGGTTGCCCTTGCTTGAAAGCCAGTCATATCCGACTCTACTGCTCATCTCTGTTTATAGCCAAAGAGCCAATGCTGTCAGCATTTTGCAGACATTTCCATGGACATGTGGCAGGCATGACTAGACCCCAGATTGCACAGAATGCTGTTTACCTTTTCATCAAAGTGGTATCTATTTATCTACTTGCAATTTCTTGCTTTCAAACTGCTAGGTTGGCAGGATATAGGACAGAGATCGGTGTTCACTCCATTGTGCAGCATTCAGGTTTCAAACTGCTGACCTGGCAACCTTCTGGTTATCATGTTCAGTGTCTTAACCACTAAGTCACCACAGCTCATACTTCTGAAACTACTGGTGAATAAATTCCAGAAACAAGGATTGTTCAATGGTACAGGAATATCTCTTCTTGCTGATTTACAATCACTAGGTGGTGAAAGGGTCCCATGAAGAGTTCAGAAAATCCAGCAAATATTCTTTGTCTCTTATACCTTAGTTTGTATCATGCACTGATGCAGATTTTTTTGAAGAGTTGAACAGAGTAACACATGGAAGAAGATTTGAGTCTACCACAAGCTTGAAGCCCTATCTTCACAATTCTCTGAGCATCTATGCTGCAGTTGACATAGGTTCAGATTACACAATCTCTGCTTTCTAACCATGGGAGGTATACGTTGTACTGACTGTGGAGAGCTACACTGCATTTATGCCCAGGGTTCTCTTAGGAACCACAGAGCAAAACACCTTGCAGGCATAGATCATCATGCAATAGTCAACTCACATATATACAAGCTGGACATTGCCCTGTGTAGAACAACAGGAGATTTTCTTTGTGCAAATATCCCAGTGCACAAGCTAAAAATCCCTACAACCACTCATGCCATGTGAGTGATACAAATGAAAAGGATTTTCCCCATCATCTTAGTTTGTGTCCTGATTAAACTTTGGACCATACCTGTCAAGTAACCCGGATTGGCTGGGATTCCTCGTATTTCTGCGCCGCTTCCTCCACTTTCCCGCCACTCTCTTGTAATTTGACCAGCAGGGAAAATAGTAACTGCGCATTTACGTATGCACAGAACCCTTCTGTGCATGTGCAGAAGGGTTCTACGCAGGTCCTATATTTTCCGGAGTCACGCTTGACAGGTATGCTCTGGACTGCCAAACTGAAGCCACTTTCTTAGCTTTGGCATTGGCCAAATGGAAGTCTTCATTGGTGCATGTTTCTGGCAGTAATCAGCAGACCAATAAATGAGACGGATTCTATATATCTCCACATTATCCATGCATGTTGTTGTCCATCAGCAATCCCCACTTGAGCATGTTGGTCTTGAATTTAGGGACTCCAAATCTCAGCCTATTCAGTGTCCTCCAAGTGACCTAGGGGAGGTTGAGTTTCTCAGCCATATCCTCCTTTAATGTTGTTCCTTGTCCAATGAGCTCCTTCCTCCATCTTCTAGTTTAGTTTTGCTATTGTGTATCCTCAAAAATGCTTGTTCTTGCCATAAAGATCTTTGTGGATCTGAGCCGGTGGACTTGAGGCCCATATCCATTCAGAGAATGTCGAGGGACATTCTCTTACTTAGTTCTCTCAGTTTCCGCTGCTTCTTCTTTCATCTTAGGTGGAGCAGTAGAAATAAGAGGGTATCTTTGGTCTATAAGTGTTGGGTGAGACTTGGGTAACGTAGATGCCAAGGGGTGGGTTCAACATACACAATTCTGAATCTCCTTCCCATATCCATCTTTCCATTGAATATGCTCTATGCAAGTCTTGATTACACTGCGATGCCAGAACTACTTGCTAATCATTCAGTCCCATACTTTGTTCCTTTATTTACTGTTCCATGGCATCTACATTTTGTTATGCTGCAAATTGCCCTCTGATTAAAAGCACTTTAGAGCCTCCATCTGGAAATGTCCATAAATAAACAAAAACAAAGTACTAAATTTGAGTTGGCCCATTCCCAGAGGTGCTGTTAAGTATTAATTAATATTGCAGATAAAACATTTGGCTGTCATAGGGGCACTTTTTGAAGTTTGCATGTGTGATTTTATGTCTCCATCAAATATTAATGTGTGCAGATTGATGTAAGTTCAAATAATTGTCTGCAATCATGGCAAACACAGCTCCGTTAGAGGCAGTGTGTACACTTTTGTCTAATGTTCTTCCAGACTGTTTGATAGGGATCATTTGTACCACGATCTGAAGGAATAAATCAGAGTTGCTGCGGATAGCTCTGTGAGTTGGATTACCTGGTTTTCAAGTTCAATTCACCTCTTGTGCCTTCTGGAAGAACAGGCAGCATGTGTGGTCATGTGGAAGCTACACCATCCCAGAAGCACCCTCAGAAGAAGGAACTAGCAAACAGCTTCTGAGTACAGTAAAAAAGTCTGTTTCATAGGCATTTGCTTAAATCAATTATTTTTGTAACTCAAAACAAACCCATAGGAAAAATTATTTTTTACATAACTCGAAGCAAACCCATAGGAAAAATTATTTTTTACATAACTCAAAGCAAACCCATAGGAAAAAAAATCTTTATGTAATGCAAAGCAAACCCATAGGAAATTGTGTAAATTGGGATATGGTTTTAGCATAAAATCATTATGTAAGTCAAATTTTATGTAACTCGAGGCATTTGTAAGTCGGGGTTTACTGTACTTTGTACTAGAAATGTGTACTAGCACCAGAAATTGGGATTTAGAGTTCAGATTCAGAATTATAGTTTTTCAGAGTCAAAATTCAGAATTTTAAAAATGTGGAATTTCTGGATATTTGGAACTTTATGACAATGAGTATCAATGGTATATAGACATTATTTTCCTCTTTGAAAAATACAAGCAAACACTTCTAATGGATTTTCCTCTGTCCTCTCACACCTTCCCAGGGACTGTGCTAAAGAAAAAGACTGCATATCAGGGATTCTCAAACTGTGCCCTGTGGAACGGATGTGGCCCATGGCACCATTTCATGTGGCCCACCACCATCTCCACCACACCTGGAAGTGCCATGTGGTAGAGGAAAGGCAAAATGGCAGTCTGGCCCCTGAAGCTATTCTAAGGGAGTGTGAACTGGGCCCTGGCTTAAAAAGATTGAGAACTCCTGGCCTATATGAACCCTTCCAATGAAAATCATGCATGTGCACACACAGACACAACATCTATTAATATACAGTAATTCTCTATATGTAATAAAGTGTATATTCCTCTATATGATATATCTCAGAGTAAATTTGGGGAAATAGCTGACATCTGGGTTTGCTGTGAAACAGAGATGGGTAGCTTACCCTGCAACAAACCCAGATGTCAGCTATGTCTCCATATTTACTCCGGACATACAATCACTGGACCCAACCATGTCAAACACAACATTAGGGACAGTTGTACTTGTTACTCTAGCAATGTGATTTATGCCATCTTCTACCAAAAATTTCCTTCTGTGCTCCACATAGGTCAAACAGGAAAATCCATTTGCAAAAGAACTAATTGACACAAATCAGTCATCAGAAATGGCAACACATTTCTGACATGTTATAGAAACCAGGCCTTTGTTCTGCTAGCAATTAAATTGAATGTTAAAGAAAAGCTTTGTTTGTTAGACTGACAGTTTATAATCAGCCAACTGGTGCAGAAAATGGTTCCTCGAAAATATGTACAACTAATCAGCTGTCAAATAAACATTTGAAGAGCTGCTGCCATTAAAGGCAATGTGCAGCTTGATAATAAAACTACAGGTATTCCTGTGTAGATAAAGACATCATTTTTTGATGTGAAAATAACTGAGTAGTTGGGTGAAATAAAACGAAAACTGAACACAATGTAATAAAAAGTTAGTGGTGCAGTTGAAAGTTCCTTGCCCTCTTCTTGCCACCATCTGCCCCATGTTATATGTCTATATATTAGGAATGAAGGTTGACTTTTAAAACATCTCTGTGTGTCAATTAAGCATTTTAGAACATGGAATAAGCTTTGTACCTTGATAGCATCCATTTTGAATAGAACCAGAAACAGGAAAGGCATATGAAATAGGGCTACATTTACAACAATTACTGCAGAGGTAAATGGCTGCTGAAAACTTAATCAAAAGGACTTCAGGTTTTTAGTCTACTTGGTTTTATGCAATTCTATCACTTCTAGATCTAGATCTAGAGTTGGTAATATTTTTCAACTGTTTTACCAAGAGAGCACTTTAGAGGTGAGAAGGTCCTGTTTTCACCTTCTGTTGGGATTCATATCTTCAGGTAAGTGAGAATGGCGTTTTAGTGTAAGGGACCAAAGACAATGAAACAGCCGAAGGGTTGGCTTAACACAGGTTTATTGCATGATGATCCGGAGGAACATGTGGTAATGGTGGATGAGTAGCTCAATATATACAGCTGGCTATACATTTGAATGTGGCTCGTCGACAGACTATTGGTTGCTGCCTGCGTGACGTCGTGGAAGGTCACGCCCTTCTTGACCAGGTGAAGAGGTGGCGGGGAATCTTCCCGCGCTGCTGAACCAGGTGAATCTGAGCCATGAGAGCTGGACGCTCGCTATTGCCATCTAGTGGTCACTAGCTCGCGTCCCCTTATCAGGTTTACATTGATACAGCTGATGGTTATAATGTTGCACACAGAAAGGTTACATTGTTAACACATGGCAAAGGTACATTGTTAAAGGCACAGCTTTACAGAACACAACAGGCGTGCACTCCTTAAATGAATGAAGATGAAGATTTTTGAATCATGAGCAGGCGTACTATGGGCAACAGGAACCTTGTTTTGCTAGTTAATCTTTCTCACACCAGATCAAACCAAAAGAACTAAAAAATTAATTCACCAAAAAGATCTTTGTCAAGATCAAGCTTAAACAGTGATCTCAATAAATATTGAGGCACTTTCTAGTCATGAGTATTTTGCCCCCCATTGCCCCCCGAAAAGAGAGACAGACTCCAACATGGAGAAAATAAGGGCCACTTTATTAAACAAACAAGTAAACAGTCCCTAACATAGGGGCCAGAAGTACAGAGGGTGTTACCACTCTATACCTGAGAATGGAAGGCAGCTCTGGAGGGAGGTGCATCCAAGACCTGACTCCAGTCGGGGTCAAACAAACTCCTGCAACCCAATCACCAGCCCTCAGATTTGTAGCCCTTCACCCAACCAAAATTGGCAACCCCCTCTGTACTTTCCGCTCTGGAGACCAGACCACACCAGCCAATTACCTAGTACCTGATTCACTGCGGAGTAGGCAAAAACAACCACAGCAAGGCCAATCAGCCGGGCCCAAAATATTGCAACCGGCTTGTCCCACATCGAATACAGGGTGGGTGGGTGGGTAGTCATTGTGATCCCTAACGCCTCAGAGAAAGTACCAGAAACAGACAATTTACAAAGTTCAAACCCCACCTCCTGCACTTACTCCTCCAATCCCCTATTCCCTCACTGGAGGCCTACCCAGGCAAAGAGGGGGGGGATATGTGCAAAGCCCTCTCACTACCCACATGCACAGACGTGAAAGCATACCTTACTAGCAGATATGTGTAATAAACATAAATGTGACATACCTCTGGTCCAGGAAACACATTGGGGGACAGTAAGGGGCTGGAATGGAACTAGTGATTGAGAAATTGCATGTCCAGTATTGGAGTACAATTTTTGTTAGACCTGGTCTCAGTATAATAACAGCTGCTTTGTCAAGTATATTCTTGTATGGTTTGTTTGTTTGTTTGTTTTTGAAAAGGGAAGGGAGTTCTTGCAAAGGAAAAATAATGTTCTTTGTTTTTCTCTAGCCTGGAAGTGATGATTAACAGGGGACTTGAAACTCCATCCAGGGGTAACTAGTCAAGTAAAAAAAAAAAAAAATCTATCAAGGAGAATGAATGTGAATATCCTGTTTCCTGCAAACACATTGTGAAGCAGTCTGTTTGCCACACATGTTCTCCATGATGCAAAGGGGAAACTAGCACTCCCTTGTGTGAGCAGAATGAAATTCAAACATCTGTAGAATGAGCTCCCGTCTTTGTCCCAGCTTCTGCCAAACTAGCAGTTTGAAAGCAAGAAATTGCAAGTAGATAAATAGGGACCCCTTTGGTGGGAAGGTAAACAGTGTTCTGTGCACTCCGGTGTCTAGTCATGCCTGCCACATGACTACGGAAACATCTGCAGAAGCAGATAGTGCTGGCTCTTCAGCTATGCAACAGAGATGAGCACTGAACCCTAGAGTCAGATACAACTGGCTTTTGCGCAAGGGTGACCTTTACCTTTTAACTGCAAGATGGATATCAACAGAGCTTGAATAGAGTGTTCTACCTACAGCATTCTTATACTAGGCAAAAAAGGAGAGGAGAGATTGGTGTATATTTATTTGCCTCAGTCAATTCATGGATTCTGGAGTGCAAATTGCATCCATCCCATGAACAGTCTGCAAAGTTGTTGTGTCCTAATAGCGTAACCTTCTACATGTGATATCAATGTATCTGAACCAATGTAACCATTGCCAATGAGTAACAATGTAACCTTCAGCTGTACCATATAAACCCTGTAATAGGACGCGAGCTAATGACCACCAGCTGGCAGCAGCGAGCGTCCAAGCTCTCTTGGTCCAAACCCATCAAAGACCGCAGCGCGGGAAGTTTCCCGCCGCTACCTGCACCTGGACAAGAAGGGCGTGACCAGCCATGACGTCACGCGGACCAGTAGCCAACGGGCTACCGTGGAGCCACATTCAAATACGTTACTGCCTTATATATAGAGCTGTTCGTCCGCCATTACCTCATGTTCCCTCTGTCCACCATGCAATAAACCTGAGTTAACCCAGCCGTTGGCTGTGCTTTGTGTCTTGACTCTCATACACTAAATTGGCGACGAGGATGGGATAATGGATCCCCACGGAGCCAGGACACAGAGCGGGTTCAACATCACCAAACCGCAAGACTGGGAGCTCTTTGAGATGGACTTCCAGGCGGCACTGGTGGAGCTCAAAGTCAAAGAAGACGACGAGGAAAGGAAGAGGGCCATCCTCACTCGCATGCTTGGGATGGAAACCAAGCGGACGCTGGTGGGCATCCTTGCACCGAAGAAGATGAGCGATTTCAAAGCCGGTGACATCATGAAAATGCTGCGTGAGCGTTTCCGACCCTCGAGGGCAATGTTTCCCGCTCGGAGTGCGTTTTGGAGGCGAGTTCAAGCGCCGGACGAGTCGGTAGAAGCCTTCGTAACGGCTATGAGGGTAGCCGCCGCCCCCTGCAAATGGGACCACATCCTAGAGATGGCCCTCAGGGACGGAGTGCTGTGTGGCCTGAAGGACAAGGAAGTACAGCGCAGCTTGATGAACAGGGAGCCACCACCCACACTGGAAGAGGTTGTAGAGGCCGCAGAAGCCGCGGAGTCCACGAATGCTGGAGTAGACGAGATGCACAAGTGGCGTGAGTGGCGTCCGAGGGCCGGCAAGGCGGAAAACTCATCGCACGGGAAGTCCGGTCAGTCGGTGCATGCAACCCGACCGACCTCGAAATCGTCGTCAGAGAGTAGCGATGGCGAGGAGGTCCAGAAGGTCCGGAGAGGCGGGCGCCGCTGCGATGGTTGCGGAGCGGCCCATGAGCGCGTGAAGTGCCCATTCAGGAAAGCCGAGTGCTTCAACTGCGGACGTCGGGGGCACATCGCCAAGGCGTGCAGGAAATGGAAAGAGGGCCGGAGACATTCGCAAGACCGTTCAGCCAGACCGGACCGTCCAGCGAGGCCCAAAGATGGCGCCCGGGCCACGAGGAAGCAGGACGGCGTGGGCCGCATCTCGGACGACAGCGAGGGCGACGCTCCTGTGTTCAACGTGTCTGCGGGACAGCCCCATTACTTTGTTGAGGTACTAGTACAAGGGACCCCTATTAGGATGGAAGTTGACTCGGGGTCCTCCTATTCCATAATTCCCCAGAGAGAGTTCTTGAAAATCGACCCCCACGTGCGGCCCAAACTTAAAGCGTTGAGGGCCACACTACGGGACGTTCAGGGGAACAGCATTCCAGTGTTGGGGGTCGGAACGTTCCGGGTTCGCTTTAAGAGACATTCTGCGGAACTTCCCCTAGTGGTGCTAAAAGGGGGGAGTTGTAGCCTCCTCGGAACACAGTGGTTTCAGCCCTTAGGCCTGTTCATAGGGGGGGTGCATGCCGTAGGCGAGGACCCAATACAAGCAGTATGTGACGCACACCCCGCCGTTTTTAAAAGTGGACTGGGAAAGTTCAAGGGACCCCCTGTAGCCTTCGACTTAGACCCGGAGGTCCGCCCGATAAGACTTAAACCGCGCAGGGTACCGTTCGCGCTTAAGGACAAAATAGAGGCGGAACTGGACAAACTGGTGGGTCAAGGAATTCTCGTTCCTGTGGATTCCGCGGAGTGGGAGACTCCAATTGTAACAGCACTGAAGGCTAACGGGGAGGTGCGCATTTGCGCTGATTATAAGTGTACCATTAATAAGGCAATCCGCCCTAATGCATACCCGGTGCCAGTGGTCAGCCACCTTCTGGCCAGGCTGAATGGGGGAAAGTGTTTCGCTAAACTCGATTTAGCACAGGCCTACCAGCAACTCCCAGTAACCCCCGCCACAGCGGCGGCACAAACAATAGTCACACATAAGGGGGCGTTCCAGGTGTCGAGGTTACAGTTCGGCGTGAACTCGGCACCTGGCATTTTTCAGTCGCTAGTGGAACGCCTCCTGAAGGGGCTGGAGGGGGTGTTGCCATATTTTGATGACGTGTTGATAACGGGGGGAAGTAAGGCCGAGCTGGCCCACAGATTGGATAAGGTCCTGGCCGTGTTCGAGAAAGCGGGGCTGCGACTGAGAAAAGACAAATGTGTATTTTACGAAACAGAGGTTGAGTTTTTAGGGTTCCGTGTCACACCCGAGGGAATTAGGCCGTCCAAATCTAAGGTAGCCGCCATTAAGAAAGCCCCTCGCCCCACTTCCAAAACCGAACTTCAGTCATTTCTGGGGCTTCTCAATTTCTACCATACCTTCCTTCCACGGAAGGCGTCTGTTGCCGAGCCGCTTCATCGGCTGCTTAAAAAAGAGGAAAAATGGCTGTGGGGTGACGAGCAAGAAAGAGCGTTCTCAGAGTTAAAGCAACTCCTCACATCCGAGGCAATCCTGACTCATTTCGACCCCAAACGGCCCATAGTTTTGGTCTGCGATGCATCCCCGGTGGGGGTGGGGGCGGTGCTTTGCCACGTGTTAGGCGACGGAAGGGAGGCCCCGATAGCGTTTTATTCAAGGTCCCTGTCCCAAGCAGAGCGAAATTACGCACAGACCGATAGGGAGGCACTAGCGATAGTAGCGGGAACCAAGAAATTTCACGATTTTCTGTATGGTCGGCCATTCAAGATCGTTACTGATCACAAGCCCCTGTTAGGGATCTTCACTGCAAATAAGCCCACGCCACAGATCCTGTCCCCGAGGATGCTGCGGTGGGCTATTTTTCTTAACGCATATCAACATGAATTAGAATACCGGCCTGGGAAGGAAATCAGCCATGCAGACGCGCTCTCACGGTCGCCGTTACCATTGTCGGACGACCAGAAGGCAGGGGTAAGAAGAGACCGCCAGGTATTGCTAATAGAGGTCTTAGAGTCACCCCCGATAGTACCGGCCGACATTGCCAGGGCGACCGGAAAGGATAGAACACTAGAGAAGGTATGCTCGTGGGTGCAGAAGGGGTGGCCGGCGTCATCCCCAGGCACGGAATTCGACCCATTCTTCCGAAAGCGAGTGGAGTTGTCTTTAGAGAGGGGGTGCCTGTTGTGGGGCCAACGGGTGGTGGTTCCTACGTCCCTGCGGCCGAAGGTGCTAAAGCTGTTGCACGTCAGCCACCCGGGGATCGTCCGTTCCAAGGCGTTGGCCCGGAGTTACTTCTGGTGGCCCCAGCTGGACGCCGACATAGAGCAGATGGTTGGCACTTGTGAAGCATGTCAATGTTCTCGACCGGAGGTGGCCCGCCTACCACATAGGGAATGGGACGCAGCGAGGGGACCGTGGTCCAGGGTGCACGTAGATTTTGCTGGCCCATTCCGGGGAACCATGTTTCTCCTGGTGGTGGATGCATACTCAAAGTGGCTGGAGGTCATTCCGGTAAAGAGCACATCCTCCGCCACTACCATTCGCCAGCTAAGGAGGGTCTTTTCCACGTTCGGTTTACCCGACACTTTGGTCAGCGACAACGCCAGTTGTTTCACGTCCGCTGAGTTCGCGGCATTCATGGAGGCAAATGCAATTCGGCATGTCACATCCGCGCCGTTTCACCCGGCCACGAATGGCCAAGTGGAACGGTTGGTGCGCACCACAAAAGATGCGCTGCGGCGCATGGGCTCGGGAGATCTACATCACCAGGTGTGTCAATTTCTATTAGCGTACAGAGTGACCCCCTTAGCGTCTGGTTACTCGCCGGCCGAGCTGCTGATGCGGAGGAAACTGACCACGCTTTTGTCCAGGCTAGACCCGTCGAGGGTCGAGGACAAAGGGAAGAACATAGGGTTAGCGGTCTCGAAAGGTTTTGGCATAGGCGATCCGGTACATTGCAGGAACTATGCCAACGCAGGCCCAGCCTGGGTGCCAGGGACGATAATAGAACAGACGGGGCCAGTGTCCTATCGGGTGGAAACTAGCACCGGCCTCCTCTGGAGGAGGCACGCTGATCAACTGAGGCACCGAGTGAGCGAGGGGCCGACCAGTGGAGCACAGCGACATGATTCAGCGATAGGGTTCTCCCCCACCCGTTTAGCCCAAGGGGGAGACAGGGGGGAAAGCAGCGAGCCCGACTCATATCCTTTTGATGCCCCAGTTCTATCCGAGCCCGGGGGGAGGGAAAAGGAGTGTGCGGCCGCCGCTGCCGCTTCCCCCGAATCCGATTTTGATTTTGATTTTGCGAGCCGGGGGGGGGTTTTCGGAGTGTTCCCCCACCCATCCAAGCGAGAAGAGGGGTTTTTCGTTAGTCCCCAGTGCCCCCGGTTCTTCCCAAACAAAGCACACACCTCCCAACAAAGCCGCAGAGCCGCGGCAAACCACTAACGAGTCATCCTCTCCGATTGCAGGGCAGGAAGCCAGGGAGCAAGGAGGAGGGAGCGAAGCCGGGGCAGGGCAGCCCGCGCCGAGACCCCAGCGTGTTCGAAATAAGCCATCTTGGTTGAGAAACTTCGTCTCATCCTAGGGGGGAGGAGTGTTGTGTCCTAATAGCGTAACCTTCTACATGTGATATCAATGTATCTGAACCAATGTAACCATTGCCAATGAGTAACAATGTAACCTTCAGCTGTACCATATAAACCCTGTAATAGGACGCGAGCTAATGACCACCAGCTGGCAGCAGCGAGCGTCCAAGCTCTCTTGGTCCAAACCCATCAAAGACCGCAGCGCGGGAAGTTTCCCGCCGCTACCTGCACCTGGACAAGAAGGGCGTGACCAGCCATGACGTCACGCGGACCAGTAGCCAACGGGCTACCGTGGAGCCACATTCAAATACGTTACTGCCTTATATATAGAGCTGTTCGTCCGCCATTACCTCATGTTCCCTCTGTCCACCATGCAATAAACCTGAGTTAACCCAGCCGTTGGCTGTGCTTTGTGTCTTGACTCTCATACACTAAAAAAGTGTAGGTGGAAAGGAGCTCATTGAACCTGGCATGGAAGATGCATTTGTCACACTTATCTAGTCATCATGTGAGTATTCTCGTGGGTCACCTAATAAACTGCTAGCCTTTATTTCCAGTGTATCTAGGAGCATAAGAATATGCTTGTCACAAAAAGATTATATTAGTATCTCCGTATCTTTCCTTACAATAAAGAAATAGCCAAACAGTAGGAAACAGTATCTTAAATGTAACTTAATTTGTAGATGATTATACCAGAAGGGGAAAAATGAAGCTCCAAACACAGAGCTTTTCCTGACAATAACAATAAATGATGCTCTTAATGATTTTCTCTGGTTGATCCTGTCATTATAATTTCTAAAGGGAACATTAAATATGGATATAATTTTTTTTTAAAAAAAGAAATCTTAAAGGGAGAAAAATCTAATTAACTGTTTAATGCTACTCATTGAATGGCTTTTGTTGTTTCTTTCATGGGTTTCATAATTACCCTGCTGATTTTTAATTAAGCATGCATTATGTGAAAGAGGCTACATAAATAATGGTACCAAGACACACTTTAATATCTGTTCATCATTCATTTAGTGGGTGCAAAGGGCAGGCAAAATCATTACTGAAGCACATTCAAACAGCGGTAAAGCATGAGAGATCTCATGGCCATGCTTGTTATCTGATTAACTTTGGTGACAAATTTACAATAGAAACCCACAGAAAAGATGGGAAAGATTTATTGGAGTGTTTAGTTTATTGTTTGTTATCCTGATCCAGTGCTCTATGGATCATAACCTTGATGGACTGCACTTTATTCTTCATTGACAAGTTAATGTTTTTGGGTTTTATTTCTGTTGCTTAAAATGTAACATATCATTGGCTTTGCTTATAACTTGGAATTCAGGGGAAAAACCACAGCATAATAGTGAGCTACTGAAAGCTTTTATTGAGAGGATGCAATAATGTTTAGGATGGATTTAAACTCCCTCATCTTTTCATTTTTCTGTAGAACTCAAAATAGTGTTTTCACAGAGTCTGTTGTTATATGCCATCAAACAACTTCCGGTTTATGGAATCCCTAATACAGTTTACATCTATGTAAATACATCTATGCCTATAAATCCGAGCGTTAACCATTGGATTGTGACAAAGGCTCCCGCATCTGGCCATACTAGCCCATACCGAGCCTCCTGCACTCGCCCAAACCCAGTCTGAAGGTTACTGCAGGGTTGAGAAATGTACCAGTGGGGCAGGAGCCCCACAAACACAAACAAAGAAAAAGGATTTCAATTCCCAATGTTCTTTGTGACGTACCAATTGAAAACGCATTGCAGCCAATTGGGAAATGCGTCACAGCCAATTGAAATCGAGCTGCATAAAAAAAACACTTAATGAATGCAAATCTCAAACTCAAAACTACAAGTCCCAGCATTCTGCGCACTGTGAGTGCACAGAATGCTGAGAAAGCCGGTGCGCGAAAAATATTAACTTACAAAAAGCAACAGGAGCACAATGGGAACCATGCCGCCCCGTGTCCCCCCCTGTCCCTGTACCCCACCCCACTTGCCTTCACCCCCCCACCCCCCACTGAAAGAGAAACCAATTCCCAAGGAAGCAAAGGCAGCAAACGAGGCTCTGGTCACTGCCTTTACTTCCCGAGGAAGTATTTCACTTTCAAGGTGGGGGGGAAAGGTACTGGTGCATTTGGCCCCCCTTGAAAGCGAACCAATTCCCTGGGAAGCAAAGGCAGCAAACAAGGCTCAGGTCGCTGCCTTTACTTCCCAAGGAAGTCTTTCACTTTCAACGGGGGCAAATGCATAAGTACCTCCCCTCCCCCATTGAAAGCAAACCAATTCCCAGGGAAGCAAAGGCAGCAAATGGGGCTCTGGTCACTGCCTTCGCCTCCTGGAGGTACTCACCCGGGCGCAGCCTCTGACCTCAACTGCAGCCTCCTCTCTCTCTCACTCACTCACACACACACACACACACACACACACACACACACACACACACACACACACCTACTGGGCTGCACATTTCAAACCTGCCCAGTGTGTGTGTGCATGGACACCAAAACTACCACTAACCACCAACATACACAATAAACAAGGCAAAGTAACCAACAAAAACAAACACCAAAACTATTAAAATAAATAAATAAATAAATATAAAACCATTAAAAACAAAAAGAAATAAACCACAAAATACACAAACAAAAAGATCCACAATTACACAAAACCACATACAAAACACCTAGCTACAACACGAAAAAACCCACAAATTACACAAAGAAACAACAACTAATTACAAAATAAACAATGAAATAAACACAACCAGAAATAATTAAACCAACCTAAAACTAAACCAAAACAATAAAGAACAAACAGAGTCACCTCCTAGCCCACCACCACAAAAGCAAAACAAAGAAAAAACCCAGAAGAAAGAAAACCAGACAACTGACCAGCAAGTCCTCCCTCCACGAAGACTGGAACAGAAATGAAGAAACAAAGAGACTACTTACTGGAAGAAGCCCCACCCAGAGTCCAAGAGAGAAAAAACATTGAAAGTAAAACAGAATCCCTAGCAGCCCCACCTGCAGGGCAGAATAGTAAAAACAACTCAAAAAGACTCAACAGCCCCACCTAGAGGCAACAAGGGGAAAAACAAGTCAAAAACATAACAATAAATCATAATTTTACACAAATCACAAACATATGTCAAATAATAATAATAAAAAGATTTCTAAAATCCTGTGCTGAATTTTAACTCAAATAAAAACCCAAAACATCTAAACACAGTTTAAAAACATTGAATGTAAAAAACATGTACTTTCACATTTTTAAAATTATTACTTACGGTACAACTATTTAAAAAAAACCAAAAAATAAAACATTATTTGGTTAAATAAAACAATTTGAAAAAATATTATCATCCTTTGTTTTTTTTCATCCACAACTCCCCCCCAAAAAAATAAATGTTAATATATTTATTCTTTTTAAAAAAAACTTTTATGTAACTAAAAATTACATATATGTTAAAACAAATATTCAAAAATACATTAGAAAAAATACTAACTACAAGTTATTATTACTTTATAGTATCAAAACAATACAATCTATTTAACAAATGACATCATAAAAATGTACATAAATAAAAATTAATAAAACAATTACAGACTAACCTCTTTTTTCCATACATTACCAAAAACAACAACAACAACCACCTTACAGCACAGTTTAAAGCAGCCCGGCAACGCCGGGAAAATTCTGCTAGTATATTTAAAGAATTCTGCTCATTCAGTTTCCATAGCTGAGCAGGGATTTGAATCTAGGTATCCTTAGTCTATCCACTGTTCCATACTGATTGCTTGGGAATGGAAAAGAAGATAATTCTTCAGCAACACGTCTAACTGGTCACATACACTTTTTTTGTACAGTTCTAGCTAGGGTTTCCCGACCTACCATCCAGAGGTCTCATTAAATTTCTCAGTGTAATAGGAAAAGAAGCAACAGTACCTTGTTTTTCCCAACCTTTTGTATTCAGAGATGGGCAGACCTGTAAAGCCCAATCTCATAGTTTTTCCAGCACCCAGCATTCATTCATTCTTTCTTTCTTTCTTTGCTGTACCCACACCCCAATAATGACACGGACACAAATATTGGATTGAAAATTTGGGCCACATTTATTTAGATTCAAAATGGTCCTACCTTAACAACGGTTAAGGATCAAACAGGCTGAAATAGCACTGGTAAGGGGCAAATCCAATTAGAACCCTAATTAACTGCCTCTCACCACTTGTTACTGTAGTAACAGTTGAGAGGCTCCATCAACAACCGGCTTCTGCAGAAACGTGTTGTTGACCCAATCTGGGTGTTAACCTATATAAGTAATTTGGCTGGCCAAACAAGTTTGGCTAACCTTGTCCTCACTATGGGCAACCAAATTGATTTGCCCTATTAAGGAGTAATGCAGTTGCCCCTCACCAGTGCTATCCGCCAGAAGTGGCCAAAAATCTGGCAATGTGAAATACCCCATAAATCACACATCGGCGACAGTGTGGAGTGGGCGAAAAAGCCAAGAACCAAGGTGCCAATCAGGCTCAAGCAAAAATTCCCACCCGGCCCCGAAGCGACCAAGAATCACACTGTGACCTAAGGGAGGGGGTGGTGGGCAAACGCGCCCTGGGCCCAGCCGAATTAAGGAGAGCGGGGCCGTTGGCTCAGCCACCCCTTATAAAGTGGAAGCCGGCCACACACCCTCTCCATTTTGCTGTGCCCGCGCCTCAGGGGTGGGGCCAGCAAAGCGCACAGCGGCCATTTTGCCACCGCACGTCCCTTCTATCTATCTATCTATCTATCTATCTATCTATCTATCTATCTATCTATCTATCTATCTATCTATCTTTCTTTCTTTCTTTCTTTCTTTCTTTCTTTCTTTCTTTCTTTCTTTCTTTCTTTCTTTCTTTCTTTCTTTCTTTCTTTCTTTCTTTCTTTCTTTCTTTCTTTCTTTCTTTCTTTCTTTCTTTCTTTCTTTCTTTCTTTCTTTCTTTCTTTCTTTCTTTCTTTCTTTCTTTCTTTCTTTCTTTCTTTCTTTCTTTCTTTCTTTCTTTCTTTCTTTCTTTCTTTCTTTCTTTCTTTCTTTCTTTCTTTCTTTCTTTCTTTCTTTCTTTCTTTCTTTCTTTCTTTCTTTCTTTCTTTCTTTCTTTCTTTCTTTCTTTCTTTCTTTCTTTCTTTCTTTCTTTCTTTCTTTCTTTCTTTCTTTCTTTCTTTCTTTCTTTCTTTCTTTCTTTCTTTCTTTCTTTCTTTCTTTCTTTCTTTCTTTCTTTCTTTCTTTCTTTCTACACAGTCGTACAAAGTTTCAGGAACTTTCCCTCTATGAATCCCTAACATATCTAGTTTTGTGTTTATGATTCCTTTATATGAATGTGCATTTTCTAAACATGTTTGATTGGAGAAAAGCACTGCAAATTCAGAGAAATCTGAATAACGAAGGATAATTGCACTATGTTTTGTCTGTTAGTTTGGTAAGCACTATTTGTCCTCCATCTCTATGCATAATGCTTTGTAGCTGTAAAACAGCCCTCACTCTTCGGATCTAGAAAAGAAAGGACTTATATCTTGACTGGCAAAAGTTAGCTGTTGTTGTTCCTGAAGAATGTCCTTTTAAAAACTAAACAAAAGGTTTCCTTTTTCTGGCAGAACTCTAACTGGAAACAAAAGGAATTGGTCCTGTAGACATTGTCTTAACCCTATAACAAAACACATTCCTTCTCATATCTCTTCTATTCTGACATTAATCAAATCAAATTAAATCAGATGTTAGCTTTCACATGTTTTCAGTCATAATTTAATCAGCATCTTCAATAGGTTTTATCTGCCTGTTTCCAGATATTTGCCACAGATATTCTGTCAGGTTTTTTATTTAGGGGGTCTCATAGATCTTCAGGAAGAAAAGAGTCTTCAACAGGAACACCATTTGTATGTGAAGGAAAAAACTGTATGTTTAGTATATACCAAGATTATATGCCTAGATCCTAAAAGCCAAGAGCAAGAAAGATGCTCACTTGTTGCTATGACAACATCAGTTTTTCACAGTGTCCTTTATGATTCACTACATTATACCTCAGAAGATGAATTTTTGTCCTTTAAGAAATTTGAAAGTCTCTGCTAGCCACTGGAGTACATGACACTCAGTCTCAATGTTTCCTTGAAGTGTGTCAGCATTTGAAGCATTTTATATCTTTTCCTGACTTTCACCTTAATTCAGTGTTCTTTATCTTTTGAGAGAGCTTCAGATATCTTGGAGAATTTGATGAATGATAGGTACTTCCTTCCCAGAAAAATGTCCATAATTATGTTAAGTCCTTCTCTCCAATAATACAATTTTCAAAATAAGTTAATAATAATAATAATAATAATAATAATAATAATAATAATAATAATAATAATAATAATAATAATAATAATAATAATAATAATAATAATAATAATAATAATAATAATAATAATAATAATAATAATAATAATTTTCTGAGTCCAGTTCACGGACCACCCCCAAAGCACATCCATGAAATTCCAAGAGACACATGAACCAAATATTAAGAATTCCTACCTAAAACAGATGTTGAGTTGTGTTTCTACAATTTGAAGCAGCACTTTACAACATTTTAAGATGTTTGAAAATGTTCCATGTTCTGTTCCCTATTTAAAAAGTCTATACTGTACAGTAAAGTTTATAGTTTTCTAAAGTTTAAAAATGTATGTTTTTTTGTTTGCATGTTTCTGTAATATAGTTACCCTTTAGACAACTGTTTCTTAAGGTTCTGTAAGGTTCCAGCATGTTTCCTTGACTTTGCCTTGCAGTCTGTACTGATTGCAATGTTTTTCAATGGAAACATGGTTATCCAGGTGATCTCCATAGGAAGCCTTTTTTTGTGTCGTTATCCAGGGGCTGCCCAGATAACGAGAAAATCCGGTTAACGATGCAACTCGGGGAACCAAGTTTTGTCGTTATCTGGGGTATCACTGTATCAGAATCCTGTTGAGTATCATCTGCCTGTGCAACAAGAGTGATGCCATTGGTGGTAGTAGATTGTGGCTAAAAGACTTCCATTTGAAGGAAGCTATGTGCATCCCAAAATTGTGAAAGAAAGCCATTAATCAGCTGCAATTTGCTGTGGCCAATGATATCATTACTGTACTGCAGGCTGAGCTGTGCAACAGGATTTCAGCCAGTATGTGCTCATATTTGGACTGGGGTCCTGTTTTGAGGCATCAGTGCATATCCCTAAAGGGCAACCACATTAAAGAGCAGGGCTTTGTTCAATCATCATTTTGGAAGAATTGCAGTGTAACAAAATCGTATTAGTGAAACTAGCAACATTTCTCATGGTATGTTCTACTCTTCTTTACCTGTGACCTACAGAAAATATACCTGAAAATTGTTAGCTATGCTAAGCATCTGTTTCTCATGGACACTATCAATACTGCTATAATTCAAAGCTAAGAAAGAAACTTCTTATGACATGTACAAAGTAATAGGATGATGGACTGGAGTTATCACAGTATTTTTCTTGGATGGAACTTTCGAGATGACTTTCAAAGGTTGCTTTAACAGAGACATTCAAAGAATTTCAAAGCAATTAAAATAAATCATTGGTAAAGCATTTTTTTTTCAGTGTGAGGGAAGGTGACATGCTTAGGGGTAGCATAAAGTTCACAAATTCTGCATAAAAATAGCTGCTTAATTTTTTTTTAAAAAAAACAACATTTAGATATGAAATTCCTTTCCACCTGTGTATTCAGTCATTGTCATGAGAACTGCAGAAAACCAACAATGCCTTTATGATGAGGCCCATTACAGTATTAATGGACATTCAATGGGATAAAACTTATTTTTGAAGCTTACTGCTGCTGACTGGAAGAACGACACAGTATGAATATGAGTTTAATAATTTAATAATGAATGACTCTCAAATGTACACTAGAATTTCATGCTGGCATCAGATTTTGAGCACATACCAAAAATAAGGGATGAGATGTAAGACTGGACAAAATGTCAGCCTCTAGCATTTCATTTAATGGTATTAATAACAATCATGATATGCAACCATCTTTTGATAGAAGTGGATCAAATGCATCTAATGGACCTCAGAAGAATGGAAGGCTGGGTCAACCCAGAACTCATCAGGATTGAATTCATATTATGAGCAGTTTCAGCTGCAGTGCTAAAGTTTAACCACTGCATCATGAGGGCTCCCTGTAATCGATAGAAAATAACCCTTAATTTAAAATGGCTGCAGGACTGTATGAAGGGTTAACAGGTAGAATAAATTTTCCAGGTGGGGAAAAGTGATCAATGTGATGTGTTATTATCTGATTGGTTAATGTTTAATATGAAAAGGAGAAAGAGTTAAAAGAACAACCAATTTAAGTTAAAACCTGAAGAAAGTAAGTTAGAATATTATTTTTATTTTTACAGGGATATGGGAAATGATGGATTATTTTCTTCTATTTTGTAACCATTGTTCTGAATTACTATTCTTGTTCTGTAGTTTACAAGTATTTTGACATTTTCAGATATTGTCTGCTTTTTGACATTTCTTTGTTTTTTATTAATTTTTAAAATATTGTTAGAAGAGTCATTTTGTGAGTTATAAGGGATGGTGTTACCTGAAAAATTGTTACCTTTTAAATTTGGGGGATCGTCCCACAGGCAGGGTTGAATCAGGAAACAAAGACCACATTAGATTGTGGGTTAAAATAAAAAAGAGTTTATTAAATTGAAGGTACCATTCAATTAAACAATGTCCACCCACAAAATGAGCCCATAACTAAGTTGGTGCAGGAGAGAACTCCAGTCCTGTTGGTGTTTTTTATATATTTTTGTTACAAACAGTGACAAAGGTTTTTTTCTACCTAAGAATCTTTAATAGATAACACAAAGGGGGCCCATTGAGAAGTAAAATAAAAAACAAAGAATATTTGCAGAGCACAAGCTTCATCCTAATTACAATTGATTACATCAGTTTACACAAACAAAGAAAGGAAGTTAAGATAATGGAGACATTCCCTGTCTTGACCCACCTGACCCATATCCCTTGCCCAAACAATGTGCAACCAATGAGATTTGGGGGAGGAGGCAGCTGGGCCAACCAGAGCAATGATTCCCAAGATATAGACCCAATGGAATTGTAGAATTCTCAGAAGCAGGAGCACAGTTTATCCAATGGAATCAGGTGGCTTGTTTTCCCACTCTCCCAAAAATATTCCTTGCAGCAATTATTAAGCTACATATATGCAAATAGCCTAATCAAGAGGCTGGAACTTAAACAAAAGAGTTTCAGAAAATATTGATGGGATTTGTCCTGGGGCTTAGTTTACTGAAGTATCATGTTGACTAGCAGTAAATTAGTATTTTAAAGTGTACTTTTGTTTCTCTATTTTTCTGTCCTTAGAGCTCTCTCTTTTGGGTAACCTCTAGTTTTTAAAGACATAATTTTATTCTGCTAGACATTACAATTCTTATTTCTTTATTAAAATGTTACTTCTTTATTAAAACTCTATCTGGACATTCAGGGTATAATGTGGACCATATCTGTGGCTTGCCTGTGAAGAGAAAAGGGAAAATAAACCATTTTTATTAATTAAAAATTTGGTACAGCCATATGGCTTTTACTCCTGAGCAATCCCAGATCTTTCCATGGTTTTGGAGCTGGATTAGTGATGTTCCAAGTTCCAAAGGCTTTTCTGCTTCTTAAAGGGAAGAAAACATTTCTTTATTAATAATTTTGTACATTTAAAGTTCACTGGAATATAAAGAATTAACTCCATCCCAGCCATTACAGCATGGAGGGAGTGCCTGTAATGAGGGGGATGGATTACAATGTAATTCAATGGTTTTTGCCTCTCATTGACTGTAATGGGTGATTTTCTTGGTTATTTTTTTCAGCAGTTTGTGTGCAAAAATATTTATTTAAATATATGGACCATAGTTATTTACCCACAGCTGTTGAGTGCTTGTGTGTAAAAATGGACTGTTTGTGCAAACATTTGCCTAGTGGGTAGAGCTTGGAGAAATGGAAAAATAAAGGTTAAATATATTTTTATTAAAATAAAATATAAAAACATAGCGAACAGAAATAAAAGTGGGATTTCTGGTTTTGGGTTAACATTGGGATACCTGAAGTGGGTCAAACACTACTCTACTTTTACTGGTTGTGATCCCCGGTAACAGCAACCTTAAGTTTTCCCTCAGAGTCAGAAGAATATGTTTTTGTTGTTCAGTTCTACAGTCGAATCTGATCCTTTGCAACCCTATGGACTACTGCATGCCATGCACCCCTATCCTCCACCATCCTTTGCAGCCCGCTCAGCTTTATGCCCATTGCATCAACAATGCCATTAGCCATCTCATTCTCTGCCACTCCCTTCTCATTTATTTTTGATCTTTCCAAACATCAAGAATGTTAGGTTTTAGCTTTCACTTCAACAGTGCCCTCATGTTTTGTCCTCATACTTGGAAAATGGACACCATTGAAGGGGGAGTGGAAGTGGGCAACTATTACCATCCAGATGTTGTCAGAATGGACTCTTGTCAGCCCTAACAAGAATAGGAAAACATAAGGAATTATAAGAATTGCATCCTAAAATTAATTCATGAGTGCTACTTGCCCACTCTCTGAATAGACTACTAGAATTGTCAATCTTATTCTATACCTCAGCAATTCAGAATCAAAGTAATTTTCTCTTGACTTTCCATCTAGATGGGGAGCAGTTTCCATAGTCACTAGATATTAGAATGTTGAACATTGTGTAAGAGAGGAACTGTAATGTCAGTTGCTTTGGAACTGATGTGATGGAAGAAATGATGAGAAAACAGAATATTGTGATTCACCATATGATTGAATGAACGCCAGACCAGCTAAGAGACACAATTGTTGATTGGTTAAACAAATTGAAAATAGGGATAGATTTTGTTAATGAGGACATTGTAAGTGCTTATAGAGTGGGACCAAGAAGGAGGAAAATGATTACAGGAATGTTTTGGTTAAATTTGCAAATTGGGGGGATAAGCTAAAGGAAATGGCATTCTTAAAACAAGCTGGTTTTGGCGCTTTGAAAATCGATGGAAATGATGTGGAGGTATATAATGACATTGCTATTAAGGAACATGGTTGGAGATATAAGATAAAACCTGTAACAAAATTCCTGATGAAAAAAGGGATAAAATACAATTGGCGGTTTCCACAAAAGTTAAGATTCTTCCATGACAGAAAAATGCAGGTGATTGATGCAGGAACAGATGCATTGGAGTATTTGACCTTACTGGATTTGGTTAAAATGGGTTCAAACAAGTGGGTGGAACTAAGGAAAGATCTGTTGGGGTCGGGAGGGATAAGGAGGGATTATGGTGAAGCAGATGAGGGGGTGCTGCAGGAGGAGAGCAACCAGGTAGAGCAGAAGATGACCTATCATTGATTGTGGTGGAGGAAGAGTGAAGCAAAGGATAGAAGGAAAAAAGGAATGAAAGTAAGAATTCTTATAGGGGAAGAGTTTTGTTTTTACAATGTGGAAGGTGCGCTTGAGCCATAACTACCATGTGCATCATACACGTTCCCCCCTCCCCCCTTTGGATCACGAAGGTGACCTTTTTCTCTTGGGTTAGTTGGTAGCACGCCCAAGGGAGAGCTCAGAAGTGGTAGAAGAGGGTGTCTAATTGATAATGAGGGGTATTAAAGTGTTAACGTGGAATGTAAAAGGTACAGGATCTGTGGTCAAGAGGAAGAGAATAGAACTAGCATTGAGGAAGGACAGACCGGACATAGTCTTTCTACAGGAAACTCATCTAAAATCTCAAGATACAAATAAAATTGTTCTTGGTTGGATGCAACATTATGAAAAGTCATATGGTACATCAAAAGCAAGAGGAGTCGCAATTTTGATTTCTGCTAAATTGGGGTTTGAGAAAATAAACAGTATTTTGGACCCAGAGGGGAGATATTTGATAGTAAAAGGGAAAATAGATGAGGAAGTAAGCATGGTGAATATATATGCCCCAAATGAACATCAAGCTGAATTTTTAGAAAAAGTGCGTAAAATTTTGGTTATAGAAAAATCAGTAAAGATGATTGTGGCTGGTGACTTTAATTTAGTAAGATCAAATTTGGATTGTACAAATATTTTAAGGTGTGAAAAAGGCATTAAAGGAGAGATTTTGGATAACTGGATGATTTCTTTAAATTTGAAAGATTTGTGGAGATAGGTTAAGGGATCAGAAAGGGCATATTCATATTTTTCGTATGTTCATAACTCATATTCTAGCATTGACTATACATTTGTAACAGAAAATATGGTCAAAAATATGAAGGAGATTGAAATTGGAATTTTTAAGGAGTCAGACCATGCTAAGGTGATTCTAGAATTGAGTTTACAGAGTGAAAGTAGAAAGACAAGGAGATGGCGATGTGATGTTAATTTATTTAAAGACCAAAAATGTAAAGAACAAATTATGGAGAGTTGGAAGGAAAGTTGGCATTGGAATGATAATGGCGAGAAAATTTTTAATGTGGTCTGGGATGCCATGAAGTCAGTTTTTAGAGGAGAGTGTATTAAGTTGGCAAGTAATAGATATAAAAAGCATAAGTTAGCACAGGATAAAATTGAAAGCAAGATAAAGCAGTTACAGGAGGAACATTCAAAGACGAAGGATAAGATGGTATTTGGTAATCTACAAAGATTGAAGGCTGAATTGGTAGGCAAAGATATAGAAAAAGTGAAAAGAGATTTGATTTATCTAAAAAGAGAATATTTTGAATATAGTAAAAATACAAAATTATTAGCAAAAGCAGCAAAAAATAAAAGGGAAAAAGGGAAATTGGTGTTTTGATTAAGAATCAAGGGATAAGATGTAATAAGATAAGAGATAAATGTAAAATTGTGAAAGATTTTTATCAAGCTTTATATGCAAGAAAAGAAATAAATGTGGAGAAGCTTAAAAATCAGCTAGAAAATCAAATGGTGAGTGGAATAAAACAGGAGCATAGGGACAGAATGGAAGAACAAGTATCAGAAAAAGAAGTAAAAGAGGTAATTGCGCGCTTGAAATTGGGGAAAGCTCCTGGGGAGGATGGGCTACCTGCTGATTTTATAAGGAGTTTAAAGATATAATAGTACCAAAGTTGGTTAAACTATATAATCATATATTGGATGGTGGGCAAATTCCAAGTTCATGGTATAGGACCACAATTGTATTGTTGCCAAAACCCGGAAAGAATTTAGAAAAAGTAGAATCATATAGACCAATTTCGCTTATAAACCAAGATGCTAAGATCTTCACAGCAATACTGGCTAATCGTTTGAATAATTTTATGGGTAACTATATAAATTTAGATCAAGTGGGTTTTTTGAAGGGGAGGCATATGGCAGATTTGACTAGAAGAGTGTTAGATTTAATAGATATTGTGAGTCAAACGAAAGAAAAAGTGGGATTAATATCTTTGGATATTTTTAAGGCATTTGACTCCCTACAATGGATTTTAATTAAGGAAATAATAAAAAGTTATGTATTTGGTGATAAATTTAGAAGGGTAATTGATCAATTATATCAACATGGAATAGCCAATGTTAGAGTAAACGATGAGTTCACGGATGAGGTAAAATTAGAGGCAGGTACAAGACAGGGTTGTCCTTTATCCCCTATATTGTTTATTATGGCAATGGAGATTCTGGCAAAAGCTATAAGAGAGGATGGAAAAATAGAGGGGATTATGGGGAATAAAATAAGCATGTATGCCGATGACACATTGATAATTGCAAAACATCCTGAGAAGGCTATGAATAGAATTAGAGTACAATTTAAAATAAATTGAAGATATTACGGGTTTAAAGATAAATTGGGATAAATCGGAAATGATGCTCTGTAATATGGGAGAAGAGGACCGAAAGAAGATAAGGGGAATGAGCAACATTCAAATTAAAGACAAGTTGAACTGTGACTCATAGGGGCGGAGCCACACTAGACTTTAAAAGCTCTGAGCTCTTTCAGGGCCAGCCCTTTTGACTCTGCATGTGCTCTTAAGCAGAGCTGCTGCTGAGGAGAGCCAAACAAAGGAAGTGAGCACTGGTAAGTTTTGCAGTTGGAGTAGAGCTGCTTTAGAGGCCTCCACTAATTTAAATTGATAATTTCAACTGCTGAGAGCCACCTCTGTTCAAACAGAGAAAGCAGTTAGAAGCTTCCAGAAGCAGGGGGCAGAGCCACACCAGGCCCTTCCCTGAACTGTGACTCATAGGGGCGGAGCCACACTAGCCTTTAAAAGCTCTGAGCTCTTTCAGGGCCAGCCCTTTTGACTCTGCATGTGCTCTTAAGCAGAGCTGCTGCTGAGGAGAGCCAAACAAAGGAAGTGAGCACTGGTAAGTTTTGCAGTTGGAGTAGAGCTGCTTTAGAGGCTTCCACTAATTTAAATTGATAATTTCAACTGCTGAGAGCCACCTCTGTTCAAACAGAGAAAGCAGTTAGAAGCTTCCAGAAGCAGGGGGCAGAGCCACACCAGGCCCTTCCCTGAACTGTGACTCATAGGGGCGGAGCCACACTAGACTTTAAAAGCTCTGAGCTCTTTCAGGGCCAGCCCTTTTGACTCTGCATGTGCCCTTAAGCAGAGCTGCTGCTGAGGAGAGCCAAACAAAGGAAGTGAGCACTGGTAAGTTTTGCAGTTGGAGTAGAGCTGCTTTAGAGGCCCGCACGTGTAACGGCGTGCGAGATTGCACACTAGTAACAAAGGAAGAATATAGTCTTACTAGGTAGAAAGGTAGTAAACATGTACATTTTTGAGGCCCAGAATACTGCACTTGTTAAAATGGATTCTGAGGGAACAGTTGTAGTTACCTGCAATACTTGTGCCATGTTTGTGTTCTTGCCAAAGCATATGGAGAACTACACTTGCAGCAAGTGCAAGCTGGTTGCACTACTAGAAGAGAAGGTCCAGCAGCTAGAGGCCCGCATATCTAACCATCAACAAATTAAGGAGCTTGAGCTGTTCTTGGACAGAGCGGAGCAGACTATGCTGGACAAAGAAGAGACAGGGCACAGTTCTGAGGGAGAAGGCCCCTCACTAACTCAGGAGGGAGATGTTTGGAGGAATGTGACTCAAAGGAGGAGAAGAGTAGGGGATCACTCTGAGACTCTGAAATTACAGAATAAATTTGAGGCTCTTTCCCTCATCACACCTGATGAGGAACACACAGAGGAACAACTGGTTCCACCTGATGATCTCTCCTTCATCACACTTGATGAGATCCAGGAAGATAAACAACAGGAACAAACTGAGGTTCTCTCCCTTAATATGGTTGATGAGGTGCATGTAGATGAACAGATTGCAGGAGAGAGGCTCCTTGTACTAGGCGATTCAATAATTAGAAATACAGAGAAATGGATTTGTGATGCACATGATAACCGTATGGTGACTTGCCTGCCAGGTGCAAAAGTTGCAGACATCACAAGAAATCTAGATAGATTGTTAGAGAGAACTGGGAACAAACCAGTTGTCATGGTACACGTTGGTACCAATGATGTTGGGAAGGCCAAGCGGTCTGTCCTGGAAGCCAAATTCAGGTTGTTAGGAAGAAGATTGAAGTCCAGGACTTCCAAGGTAGCATTTTCAGAAGTGCTGCCTGTCCCTCGCGCAGGACCTACCAGGCAGGCAGAGCTCAGAAGCCTCAATGCGTGGATGAGGCGGTGGTGTCGAGAGGAGGGTTTCAGATTTGTCAGGAACTGGAGAACATTTTGGGACAAGCCAAATCTGTTCAGGAGGGATGGGTTGCATTTGAACCATGATGGGACCAGATTGCTGGCACTCAACATCAAAAAGGCTGCAGAGCAGCTTTTAAACTGATAACTGGGGGAAAGCCGACAGGAGCTGGGCAGCATCCGGTTTGGGAAAGTGTGTACTTGAGTAGTGAGTAGGATGCAAAAATTACTGAGCAGAGCGAGGAGCTAGTCACTAGCATTCTAGCAGAAGGATGCAAGAGGCAGTCTAACAATGCAACTGGACATGTGTCAGAAAAGCATATATAAATGCTTGTATACAAATGCCAGAAGCCTCCGGAACAAAATAGGGGAGCTGGAATACTTAGCAATAGATAAGAATATTGATATTATTGGTATCACTGAAACCTGGTGGATGGATGATAACCAATGGGATACAGTTATCCCAGGCTACAAACTGTACAGGAAGGATAGGAAGGGGCAAACGGGAGGTGGTGTGGCCTTGTATGTCAAAGAAGTGATAAAATCGTATGAATTGGAATATCTAGGTGATTTGGAGTCACCATTAGAAGCTCTGTGGGTAAGAGTACCAAGCCACAAGGATGGTCTAACAGTAGGCATATACTATCGGCCTCCGACCCAAACTCTTGAGGGAGACTGGCAGTTGGAGAATGTTGTAAAGGAGGCATCCAAGAAGGGAAGCCTGGTTATAATGGGGGACTTCAATTACCCTCACATAGACTGGGTGAACTGTTGTTCAGCACATGATAAAGAGATAAGGTTCCTAGATATGCTAAATGATTGTTCCCTGGGACAGATGGTTGAAGACCCAACTAGAGGTACAAGATCTTGTGCAAGATGTTAATGTGACTGATCCAATAGGGAACAGTGACCACAACTCAATTATGTTTAACTTGATCATAGACCGCAAGTCACTGATAAAATCTAACACAGAGACCTTAAATTTTCAAAAAGGAAATTTCCCAAAGTTGAGGAAACTAGTAAAAAAGAAGCTGAAAGGGAAAATTGAGAGAGTCCAAACACTCCAAGAGGCATGGAGGCTGTTTACAAAAACAATAACAGAGGCTCAATTGGAATGCATACCCAAAAGGAAAAAGGGCACTGCCAGGTCCAAGAGGACTCCAATGTGGCTTACAGGAGCTGTTCGGGAAGTGATCAAGAGCAAGAAAAGCTCATTTAGAAGATGGAAGGCTTGTCCGAATGAGGACAGCAGGCAGAAACATAAATTCTGGCAGAACAAATGCAAGGCAACAAATAGGAAAGCAAAGCAAGACTTTGAGGAGCGTATAGCTAAAAATACTCAGAGAAATAACAAAGACTTCTTTAAGTACATTAGAAGTAAGAACCCAACTAGGAAGGCCGTTGGACCATTAGATGACAATGGAAGGCAAGGGGTTATTAAAGAGGAAACAGAGATTGCAGAGAGACTCAATGAATTCTTTGCTTCAGTATTCACTGAAGAAGACAGAGGCCACATGCCCAAAACAGAGCCTATCTTCGTAGGGAGGGAAACCGAAGAATTAAGTCAGATAGAAATAACCAGGGAGGAGGTCCTTGCATGTCTTGTTAAACTAAACACTAACAAATCACCAGGACCAGATGGCATCCATCCATGAGTTCTCAGGGAACTTAAAGATGAAATTGCTGATCTCCTAGCCAAAATATATAATCTTTCCCTCAAATCAGGCTTTGTGCCTGATGACTGGAAGGTAGCGAATGTAACACCAATTTTCAAAAAAGGATCTAGGGGTGATCCAGGAAATTACCGACCTGTCAGTTTGACATGTGTCCCAGGTAAAGTGATGGAAACCATCCTAAAAGTTAGAATTAATAGGCACATAGCAGAGAAGGCGCTGCTAAAGGAGAGCCAACATGGCTTTTGCAAGGGCAAATCATGCCTCACTAATCTGTTGGAATTTTTTGAGAGTGTCAACAAGCATGTGGATAAGGGGGATCCAGTTGACATTGTTTATCTGGACTTTCAGAAGGCTTTTGACAAGGTCCCACACCAAAGGCTCTTGAATAAACTTACCAGTCATGGAATAAAGGGACAGGTCTTGTCCTGGATCAGCAACTGGCTAAGGGACAGGAAACAGAGGGTAGCACTAAATGGACACTTCTCCAAGTGGAGGGAAGTAAAGAGTGGGGTCCCCCAAGGTTCAGTACTGGGACCCCTGCTTTTCAACCTCTTCATAAATGATCTAGAGGTAGGAGTAAAAAGCAAGGTAGCCAAATTTGCTGACGACACTAAATTATGCAGGGTAGTGAAAACTGTGAGAGATTGTGAGGAGCTCCAGAGGGATCTCTTGACACTGGGGGAGTGGGCAAAACAGTGGCAAATGAGTTTCAACATTAGTAAGTGCAGAGTGATGCATGTTGGGGCAAAGAACCCCAATTACATTTATAAACTGATGGGGTCTGAACTCTCTGCGACAAACCAGGAAAGGGACCTTGGTGTCCTGGTGGACAACTCAATGAAGGTGTCAACCCAGTGTGCCTCAGCAGTGAAAAAAGCAAACTCAATGCTAGGGATCATTAGGAAGGGTATAGAAAATAAGTCAGCAAGTGTCATTTTGGCTTTTTATAAATCTATGGTGAGGCCCCATCTGGAATACTGTGTACAGTTCTGGTCGCCATACCTCCAGAAGGATATTATGGAGCTGGAAAAAGTGCAGAGGAGGGCAACCAGAATGATTAGGGGACTGGAACACCTTCCTTACCATCTGAGGCTGCAACGGTTGGGCCTCTTAACTCTTGAACGACGACGTCTAAGAGGTGACCTGATTGAAGTTTATAAAATCATGCACGGTGTGGACAAAGTAGATAAGGAAAAACTGTTTTCCCTATCGCATAACACTAGAACTAGGGGACACTCCATGAAACTTTTGGGTACTAGTTCTCAAACAAATAAGAGAAAGTACTTTTTCACCCAGAGGATTACTGGTCTATGGAACTCCCTGCCAGAAGAAGTGGTGACAGCTGTCAGTCTTGACAGCTTTAAGAAAGGATTAGACAAGTTCATGGAGGACAAAAGTATCAATGGCTATAATTATGGATACTTAAGGACAACCTCCGGGTTGGAGAGATAGGCAGGATATCTCTCAATATCATTTCCAGGGAATCCTAAGCAGGTGAAGGCATCTGCTTGGGAATACCCTGAAGGAAATGGTGAGCCACTGTGTGAGACAGAATGCTGGACTGGATGGGCTGTGGCCTGTTCCAGCAAGGCTGTTCATATGTTCTTATGTTCTTAAGTTGAAATTTTTAGGTATAAATATATCAAACAGATTGGATGAGCTTAAAAATTTGAATTATGATAGTTTGAAAAACAAAATTAAGCTTAAAATTTAAAAATTTCAAAAGTTAAACCTGTCATGGTTCAGGAGAATTGCTCTTAGCAAAATGTTGTTACCTAGAATTAATTTTTTATTTCAGGCATTACCAATTCAATTGAAAGATAAGGAGATTAAGGAGTTTCAAAAGCTGATAAATAATTTTTGCAATGGGGGAAAGAAGCCCAGACTTCAAAAAAAATTGTGGTACTTACCTCAGAAAGAAGGGGGTTTAGGAATGCCAAATTTGGTGGTATATTATCGAGCCTTTCAAATTAAAAATGTTGTGAAGATCTTGGCAAGGGAAAAAACAATTTGGGAAGAAATTGCGATGAGGGATTATAGAAACATAGGTAAAATGGTTTTTTTAGGAGGTAAGGTGGAAAAGGTAGTAACTAAAAACACTTTGATGAAAGGATTAATGAATGTATGGAAAAAAGTAAAGAAGGACCTGGCCCCAAATTCCTCTCCGATTTTGGAATTGTTAAATATGGCGAGCTTCCCGATAAAGATAGACAAAGAGGTACAGGGAATATTCGATAAGAATGAAGTGTTCCTGGTGAAAGTCTGGTTACGGATCTGTAGGGATAATGATAGAAAAACAAACTTGTTTGAACAATTGAAAATGAATTGATTGCAGAAAATGATGGAAAATAATTGGAATAACAAATATATGAGAGAAAACGCTTTTGATAGAGAAATGACAGAATTTGAAGAATTGATCCTAAAAGTTAGAAAGGGAGAAAAAATATTAAGGGCTTAGTTAGTAAATTCTATACATTATTGAATAAAGAGGGTGATCCACAGGAGGAATTGAAGTCAAGCTGGGTACAAGAATTGAATATAAAGATTGAAAAAGATATATGGAGAAATAAATGGAAAAAGAGGATAATAGGAACCATGTCGGTTAGAATTAAGGAACATAACTATAAAATGTTATGGATGTGGTACCTGACTCCAGTGAGGTTATATCAAATCGATAATAAACGGGATAAAATGTGTTGGAGATGTAAGGATACAGTAGGAACTTATGAGCACATGTGGTGGAGTTTCATCGTGGGAAAGGATTTTTGGAAAACAATTGAAAAGGAGATTGGAGAAATATTGGGTAAGAAAATCAAACTGGGATCGGGTACCACTATGTTAACAAATGTGGAAGGTACTAATTTAAATAAGGGTGAGAAAGAATTATTTGAAATAATGCTTACGACGGGTAGACAATGTATTGCTAGAAATTGGAAAAATGACATACGCATACAGACGGAGGAGTGGTACAAAGAAATGTGGAATTTAGCATTGAATGATAAACTAACATGGGAGATAAAAGAAAATAAGGGTAGCTTGAGAGAGAACAGATTTTGGAAAATATGGAAACCTTTTGTGGATCACTCACTTATGGGTATTGAAAGTAACAGATCTGTACCGGAACAAAGTAGTTTTTGGAGATAAAATAATGAGTCACTCTGAGCTCTCCTGGGCAATGTAAATAAACACAGGGTGTGTATATTATTGTTTTTGTTATTGTTTCCTATCCAAATTGGTAATGAATTGAATAAAAATGTGTATGACTCAGTAGTACTAGTGATCAAGGAATGTTAAAAAGAAGGCTTTGAGTTAAGGGTAATAATACTTACTGTGTCATATTTAAGTGAATATATTTTTAAGGGTGGCATGAATGCATTTGAAATATAATGATAGATGAAAAATGTATTAGGATAGGTTGTATCTTTTTTTGTTTATTGACTGTTTTCTTTTGTTTATTTAGTATTTTAGTTTATTTTTTATTATTAGTATTTTTTATTATGTATTATTGTGTACTTGTATTTGTTGAAAAATTCTAATAAAAATTACTATTTAAAAAATGAGAAACTAAGCCAGTGAAGACTAACATTGGCACTCCAGGTGTTCTTGGAGTTTATTTCCCAGAAGCCCTGATCAGCAAGAGTGCTGACTTGGGCTTATTGTAATTGAAGTATAAGAACACCTTTAGTGCCAAGGTTGGCCATAACTGAACTGAGCATACCTGTCAAGTTTTGGATTTGAAAATAAGGGAAACACTGTGGGCGGGGCTACATCAGTGGGTGTGGCCAAATCTGTGGGTGTGGCCAAATCTGACCATGTGACTTGCTGGGCTTTAGTCATGCCTGCCACATGGCCATGACAATGTCTGCAAACAGATGCACTGTCTCTTTGGCTGTAAATGGAGATGAGCACTGCACCCTAGAGTTGTATATGACTGGCTTTTGAGCAAGGAAGACCTTTACTAAGCACTTGCATAAACAGGGCCAAACTTCACAGCAAATTTGAATGCCATTCAGGGATTTTCTGTTATTAGGTAAAGGTAAAGGTTGCCCTTGCTTGAAAGCCAGTCATAGCCAACTCTAGGGTTCTATGCTCATCTCTGTTTATAGCCAAAGAACCAGTGCTGTTTTGTGTGGTCATGTGGCAGGCATGACTAGACACCAGAGTGCATGGAACACTGTTTACCTTCCCTCCAAAGTGGTTCCTATTTATCTACTTGCAATTTCTTGCTTTTGAACTGCTAGGTTGGCAAGAGCTGGGACTGAGATGGGAGCTCCACACACACACACACACACACACACACACACACACACACACACACACACACACACACACACACACACACACACACACACACACACACACACACACACACACACACACACCATACCTGTCAACCATCCCAATTTGGCCGGGATTACTCTGTAATTTGACGTCTATTGACGTCATAACCCGGCCAGCGCTGCCAAACCCCCGTAATTTGGCAGCGGGGGGGAAATGCTTTCCACGCATGCGTGGAAGTGCTATTCCACTTGTGCAGCCCCTAAACAAGTGGTGTAGTCCTTCTGCGCATGCGCGGAAGGGGTAAAACCCTTCCACTCATGCGTGGAAGCGCTACGCCGCTTGCATAGGGGCTGCACAAGTGGTGTAGCGCTTCCACGCATGCGTGGAAAGCGACCTGCGCAGGCCCTGTTTTTCTGGAGCCACCGGTTGACAGGTATCACACACACACGCACGCACGCACGCACGCACGCACGCACACACACACACACACACACACACACACACACACACATGATTTGTGCAGCCATGTAAGCAAAACCCCTTCCTGCTCCTTCTCTCTCTGTGCCGTCCAAGTCCAGCTTTTTCCCCCAGCACTGCAGTCCCTCGATCTCTCTCTATCTCCTCCTCCGTTTCATCACGCTGCCCAATGGAAACCCAAAGGCCACTGGGAGGTGTAGTCCTGCTCTTTATGCATCTCATTGGGGCTGCCCACCCAAAGAACTGTGGCTCCCAGGATGCACCGGGGCCACTTTGCCCCCAAACACAAAGGGTACTGGGAACTGTAGTCCCGCTCTCCATTCTCCTCAATGAGGGCTACCCACCCAAAGAACAACAGCTCTCAGTATGCTCCACTGCATTTTCCAGGCCAGAGGAAGTCTGTATTGATCACATGCCAGAAAAATCGCCATCTTGGAATGCCCCCCCTTCTTCAAAATAATAAGGGAAAATATTTTAAAATACGTGCAGCCGGGAAGAGGACTGAATTACGGGGAAATCCCGGCCAAAATCCTGGCACTTGACAGGTATGGAACTGAGCCATGGCAGTGATTCACAGTGAGAAAGTGAGTGAGTGTTTTGTGTGTGCATATTTAAGTCAGTCTAGATGCTTTACACTTCTAGCACTACTAGTGGCATCCTAATTTAGGCTATATTTAAGAGAAGAATTACGTCTACCATGTGTAGGATAGATTGTATCTTCCTGCCAGAGAAGCACCATAATATCAGATGTAAATTTATCTCTTTATTTCCTTTGATGTGGAGGTCATGAAGTGTTTGGTGCTTCTTGTGAATCTCAGAGTTCATTCAGTCACCATAAGTAAGTAAGTAAGTAAGTAAGTAAGTAAGTAAGTAAGTAAGTAAGTAAGTAAGTAAGTAAGTAAGTAAGTAAGTAAGTAAGTAAGTAAGTAAGTAAGTAAGTAAGTAAGTAAGTAAGTAAGTAAGTAAGTAAGTAAGTACGTAAGTAAGTAAGTAAGTAAGTAAGTAAGTAAGTAAGTACAAATATATCAAAAAACAACAAATAACTTGTAAGACTACAATCAATGGCTATATCACTATCAGCAGAATGAAATATTATTGCAAGGGAAGGATGTTTCCAAAGTACAGAATATCTCCCTTGTAACTTTCAATGTACCCTAACACCCCCAAGTCCTAATATGCTCGCAGGTCAGTGGAGTTTGTTTGTTCTGTCCCTGCAATACAAAATATATATCAAAATATAGACATAAAATGTAGACGTCTGTTATGTCAGAAAAATCAAGAAACATTTCTAAATCAGAAGGCTCTCTGTGCACATGGAAACATGTGTGCATGCATATGTATGTTTTAAGTAAAATATATTTAAAATGCTGCTTTATATGTAAAATTGCCAGGAAGCATTTTGAACTTCAGATGCCACCAGGGGAAAAGCTGACATCTGTTTTAAATGCTAATGATGTAACTGACATTTGAAGGAATTGTATTCTGAAAGTGAAAGAAAATACATTGTTTAGTTAAAGTGCTAACCTTTTATACTGTACAAGGATGAACCCCAGGTATTCTTTAAATATCATTTTAAAATAATGGTATACCACACTTGTCTCAAATGGCCTCTGTGATCACAGTGGCTGCTCTTCCACAAGGTGTTCCTGTCTTCTCATTTGTACCCAACCAATATCTCTATTGTCTTTTTTCTGCAGCTAACATTTTTCCTCCCCATTTTATTTTCCCCCTCTATTTGGGTCAGTTTACAAATAACGGGTAGCTAGAGAAAATACCTGAAATAGTGGTTTTAAAACATTTACTTTCCTTGAAAGTTAAGGAGAGGATATCAGCACCTTTCAGAAAATCTACACTGTGAACTTATTAATGAACTTCTGGTTGAATAAATATAACCCTTTTCTAATCAACTCGTTGAGTCAATGTAATAAACTTGTATTAAAACATACCTGATACAGACATCTTTCTGAAAGAAATGTAAACCGTCATACATTTATTTATATATACATTTAGTTTATATACCGAGGGGCGGGCTGCACTTGGGGAACACGGGACCGATGGCTGGTATTTGTCCCTCATTCCAGCCCCCCGGGTACATCTCTGGGTCCTGAGCCACTGATCCAGGGTGACCCCGCCGTTAAGCTGCTGCTGATGAATGCCAGGTCAGTCTGCAGCAAGGCCCCTTTGATTCAATATTATATTCAGGAGGGGCGGGCTGACCTGGCATGCATCACCGAAACCTGGCTGAGACCAGAGGACAGTGTACCTCTGTCAGAAATGTGTCCAGCCAGTTTCGGTATCTGGCACCAGGCAAGGTATGAGGGAAGAGGCGGTGGCATCCCCATTGTAGCCCGGGAGTCCTTGGGAATCGCCAGGGCCACTGCTCCACATGTCCCGGGTTGTGAGGCCCTGCTCCTGCAGTTGGGCCCTAAGGGTCAGCTGGGAGTCTTACTCCTGTACCTGCCTCCTTACAGGGTAAGAGACTCCCTGTCAGGGCTCCTCGAGGCCATCTCAGCATTGGAATTGGAGTTCCTTAGGCAGATGGTTCTGGGGGACTTCAATTTGCCTTCACTGGGGACTGGTTCAGAGGTTGAACAGCAGTTCATGGCTTCCATGGCAGCCATGGACCTGACTCAGGTAATTCATGGCCCGACCAGGGGGAAGTGGTCACACACCGGACCTAGTTTTTTTGTCGGAGTGGTGGCATCTAAGACTACAGAAATTAGACACTATACCTGTGCCATGGTCAGATCACTATCTTGTGACTCTGGACTTCCTGGATGTGGCGGTTCATCGCAGGGAGGCAGGGCCTATTAAATGGACCTGCCCCTGGCGACTAATGGATTCTGACTGTCATGGTTTCCACATACAACCTTGCCTTGATTTTAAAAGGACATTTGATCCATGTAGTGTTAAGATACATTTTGTGATTTTCTTAGGTTTAGAAATGCCAGCCTTCTTTCAGCTGCACATTGGAATGTCAGGCTGACAGCTGGACATGACAAATGATGCTTAGATAAGATAAGAACTTTCTCCTGAGGGGAGGAGGGAGGAATGAGTGTCCAAGTGTTAGCATTCTTTCACCCACTGACCAGACCTGCTGACGCCAAAGATAAGATAAAGGAATGTGTTTACCAGTCCTGGACAAATTCCTTGAACACCTGCTAACCTGTCAGTCAAACTAATTACCTCCTGACACCTGCAGATTGAGTCATCTCAAGAATGCACAGATGGGGGCTAGATGTCAAATAGCACATACACTTCTCTCATTTCTCAAGGGAACACAGGTGCACGGCAATGAGATCATTATTAGGTCATCACATTCCCAAGCTCTCTTTTTCCTATAAAAATGGCACTGTTTAAGCAGTGAAACATGCACACTCCTGAGACCAAGGGAGAAGCCCTTGGCTCTCAGCCACTATATAGGCAAGATGTCTCTTCGGGGATAGAGGCTATGCCATGCGGGGCTCTTAGCCCCTAATACTTAAGAAGGTACCTGCTAGTTAGCAAGATATAATTTTATGTTTATTTCTTTGTTTTATGTTTCAATGTAAGTAAGATTTGTAACTGTGTTTCTAACAATAAAACTACAAAAACCTGTAGTTTGAGTGACTGACTTTTATATGAGAAAGCAGCTTGGAAACTAACCAGAGCAACCAGAAGTAACTTCAATGGTCCTCGTTGCCATGCCAGAAGGAAGAGGTGAGAGGGGATTGCTCTGTCTATGGGAAGGGAGGAGTAAGCAGTATTTGGAAGCTTAGCTTCAGCCACAGAATAAAATTACCTGCCATATGCAGATGGCTTCTCTTACCTTGTTCTCCAGCGAATCGGGCTAGGGGGAAGTATGCTCATAGAGGCAGCAGGTCGCAGGATCTCTGGTCTGCCCTGCCGGGTGTTCCCAAGAAGTTCTGGGTGCCCAATGAAGCCCCTGTGAGGCATTTTCCTCCCCCTACACCTCTGATACTGACAAATTCCAGAGGGAACTGGGGGATTTTTCTCTGGATCAGCTATACAATTCATTCGAGGTGCTCGTTGACCTGTGGTACAGGACGACTACCTCTGCCTTGGATGAAATCGCACCACTATGGCTTCTCTGTGCCCGCAGGGATAGATCTTCCCTTTAGTTTACAGAAGAACTGCAGGAGCTTAAACGGGCAAAGAGACACCCAGAGCACTGCTGGGGGAAGACCCAGAGCGATTCTGACTGGACACTGGCTAGGACTGCTATTAAGACCTACCTGGTGGCGATGAGGGTGGTAAAGCAGCAATACTTCACCACCATCATTGCCTCTGCGGATAATCACCCAGTTGCCCTGTTCCGGGTTACCAGGTCTCTCCTTGGCTAGGAGGGACCGATGCCCAGTTGGCAGGGTTTGGCTGAGGTTTTTGCAGACTATGTGGTGGAGAAAATCACTTGGGTTCGCTCGGGGTTCAATCCTGGCATGGATAGGTAGAGTTGGGAGGGGACCAGAGCTCAGTCTGGCTGTGTTATCTGGGATCAATTCAATCCTGAGGAAGTGGACAGGCTTCTTGCAGCTGTTCGTACCACCTCCTGCCCTTTAGACCCCTGTCCCACCTGGTTGGTGAAAGCCTCTAAGGTGGTGATGGGAGGATGGGTCAGGTCTATAATCAATGCATCACTATGGGAGGGGGTGTTTCCTGCACCTTTAAAACATGATTTGGTGCGCCCCCTCATGAAAAACAATCTCTCGACCCAGCAGTTCCAGCTAACTATAGGCCGGTCTCCAACCTCCCCTTTTTGGGGAAGGTATTGGAGAAGGTGGTGGTGCGACAGCTGCAGGGGGTCCTGGATTAAGCAGATTATCTGGACCCCTTTCAATCAGGTTTCAGGCCTGGATATGGTACAGGGATGGCATTGGTCGCATTGGTAGATGATCTCTGGCAGGAGCGGGATGGTGGCCATCCGTCCGTCCTTGCCCTTCTTGACCTCTCAGTGGCCTTTGATACTGTCAACCACAGTATCCTTCTGGAACGGCTCAAAGGATTGGGGATCCAGGGCACTGTGTTATCTTGATTTTCCTCATTTCTGGAGGCCCAGACCCAGTCGGTGTGGTTGGAGAGTGAGAGGTCCAGCCCTAGACCCCTACTTTATGGGGTGCCTCAGGGTTCAGTGCTCTCTCCTCTCCTATTCAACATCTACATGAAGCCACTGGGCAAGATTATCTGTTCCCATGGGGTGAGGTATCATCAGTATGCTGATGATACCCAGCTGTACATTTCAGCCCGTGGGGGCCCCAGTGATGCGGTCAATGTCCTATCCAGATGTCTGGAAGCTATTGTGGTCTGGATGGGGGACAGCGGGCTACAATTGAATCCCTCCAAGACTGAGTGGCTATGGATAGGGGGTCCTGCGTTATCCAGGGAGCTGCCAACTTTAGTCTTGGATGGGGCTGCTTTGCCCCAGACAGACCCAGTACACAATTTAGGGGTTCTTCTGGATTCGGGACTGCTACTTGTAGATCAGGTGGTGGCTGTGGCCAGGAGGGCTTTCGCACAGCTTTGCGTCATCCGTCAGTTGCGTTCGCTCCTGGACCGGGACTCCCTGCTCATGGTCACACATGCTCTGTGACCTCCAGGCTAGATTATTGCAATGTGCTCTACATGGGGTTGCCCTTGATGACCATTCGGAGGTTAAAGCTGGTGCGAGCATTATGCTCATGCCTCACCATTGCTTCGGGAGCTGCACTGGTTACCAGTTTGTCTTTGGGTGCAATTCAAGGTGCTGGGTTTGACCTTTAAAGCCCTAAATGGTAGTGGGTCAGTATACCTAAGAGACCACATCGTCCCAAGAGTGTCTGTCCATCCATCAGAGTGGACCAGAGAGGCTCCCTAATTGTTCCATCTACCAGAGGGATTTGCCTCTCTAGCACATGAAGGAGGGCCTTTTCAGTGTTCACACTGGCCTTGTGGAACCTCCTGCCAGTAGAGTTGCAGGAGCAGATGGAGCTGCTGCCTTCCAGAAAAGAATTAAAAACCTGGTTGGCGGGGCAGGTGTGGGGCCCAGATGGAAGAGTGGCCCTTGCTTGTTGGCTTATAAAATAAAGCCTCCCCATCTTTTTAATGCAGGCAGTTTTAATGTGGTTAGTTTTTAATAGGTGGGTGGTACGTTGGTGTTTTAATTGTTTTTAATATGTATGTTTTAATCCTGTTGTGAGCCGCACTGAGTCAGATTCGCCTGATTGGGCAGCATAAAAATTTGAATTATAAATAAATATAAATAAAAAATATCTGAGGTGCTTATACAAATATTTTCTATCAACATTTAAATAAATGCACCTCTCAACACTTTTCCTATTCTTGCTAAGAGGATGGGGACATATGCCCACTACTCTTCACTGTTCCAGTCAAAGTCTCTCCCTTCTTATCTTCAACCTTTAAAAAACAATAACCCTAAGTCCAACATTACCATTACTTACCACTTCATGTTAGAAGACAATTTTATTTGCTTTCCATTTTAAACTAAGATGCCTGAATCAAAATATTCTCCAAAAACCAACAAACGTAAGCTTAGCTTTGACTTGCCAATTACAATTTGCCAGCACTGATTAAAATTAGTGCCACCAATTAGTCTGCTGATTAAACTGATTAAAGTGTTCTGTTCTAAAGGGAACATTTTGCTGTATGAGATCTGACCTATATATGCTGAATAATCACAAGCTACAGCTCTTTTGTTACTGTCCCAGTTCAAAATAGAGCTAGGGCAGTGATGGTGAACCTTGGCACTCCAGTTGTTGTTACTTCAGTTCCCAGAAGTCCATATCCCTGTGAATCAACAAGAATGGGTTTCCTGGCACTCCAACTCTTGTTGGACGTCAATTCTCATAAGCCCATGTTCCTGTTAATCGACAAGAATGGGTTTCCTGGCACTCCAGCTGTTGTTGGAATTCAATTCCCAGAAGCCCAAGTCCTTGTGAATCCACACAAATGAGTTTATTGTGAGTATACATTCATGTGGATTCACAAGGACTTGGGCTTCTAGGAATTGAAATCCAACAACAGCTGGAGTGCCAAGGTTCACTATCACTGAGCTAGGGACTGAAAATTTGAAGGATTTCCAAAAAATTTACTTTTCCCTCAACTGTACTACTTCACGATGGAGGGAGTAGGCGATGATGATGATGATGATGATGATGGTGATGATGGGATTTGCAATGCAAAAGAAGTTGAACACAGACACAGCTATTTGTTTGTGGGGAGTAGAATCTTAAGAAATAGCTGAAATCAGGAATTATGGAACATACCCCAATATTTTCCCAGATACTTCTTCCTTCCCATCCATTTGTTTTGCATTGGTATTACACTGATAATGTAACTAGGCAAATGTAATGAAGGTGATATGAACTGGGCCTGTGTCTTGCACACATTGTATTATAATTCTGCATCTTGTTGCCTGTTACAAGCAGAAATAATTCCCGTTGTTGTTACTCATTATATGGACATTTGCTGAACCATTACTCCATTTTAAAAATGTCTGTAGATACAAGTGATGGTTCCAGTTGATTTATTATATAACAACATATGCCATTTAATGTGTATTTTGTGTGCACAGTTAACCTGGCATTTTTTTTGATACTGAAGATTAAATCAAAATATTTACAAGTCAGGTGCCTGAAATAGTTTTCTTCAAAGAAAGTATGCAGGTTATACTCTTGAGAGGGAAATTACAGAGATATCTACCATCCATACCTTCACTTTGATTAACATTTTACAGAGTGTTCATTAGTTTCCACAGCAAAGTGTGCCAGAAGCCATAAACCCATGGCTGATGCATTTGTACAGCAGACAAAACCATTTAATGGATCATCTAATCCAATTTGATTCTTTGAACGGTGTGGGAGAAGAGTTTGAGCTCATTTTAGAGTTGATTCACTCTTAATTTTCATTAGGTCCATCAAGAACTTCACAGTTGGCTCCATGTTTAAAATGATGTTATCGTAATAAATGTATTCTTGTAAAAGCTTCTTTTGGCTGCCTGGCATCTAAAGAAAGGTAAAGATTTACTTATCTTTGCACTAGTTAAATAGTCCATTGGTAAAACTACCACACTATAAATGTATTACTAATGTATGGATCAGTGCCATACATTGTCTACTCCAGGGATTCCCAACCTTTTTATGCCACAGGCCTGACCATGCCCCATGGGCAGCTGAGTGGGCTGGACCACACACCCTTGAAGCAGAAGTGGCACATTTAAATGTGCCCACTTCCACGTGTGGCTGTGGAAGCAGGCCTAAGGTTGGAAACCCCTGGTGTACTCTATAACATTTGTAATGGAATGAATGGCAATAAAGTTACATTTTATTTCCAATCTATATGGATAATAAACCACACACCTTATTACAGATCCAACAGTGTGGTTCTTTAAGCAACAGTCCAAATGACATGTTAAGCTGAATAGATAACGTTTTACCCTCAGTTTCCTTCCACATAACTGGAAGTAACAGCAGTAGCAATTAAACTTATAAACCTTCCCATAGTGTTTGTGCATTTTCTGGGTAATTCACAAGGTAATTCGCATTTTGCCCCAAACATGCTGGGTACTCACTTTACCAACCTCAGAAGGATGGAAGGCTGAATCAACCTTTGACCCCATCAGGATTAAACTCAGACAATGAGCAGAGTTTTGGTTGCAGTACAGCAGTTTAATGGCTGCACCATAATGCCTCTTTCATAATGGAGATCTTTTTGTACTGAACTTGAAGAAGGTTTCACCTCCCATAATTGGGAGCCCTGTCTCATCAGTGTTTCTAATTATAGGAACTAGGTACACACATTCAACTGAATGTGGTTTCAAAGCCCTGGGCAAAATATCTCTTTTGGATGTGCAAAGCAATTGGGTGTATGGAAACATTTGAGGGGGTGCTATCTTTTTAAATGTACATCTGGTATTACCAAACCATGTATGGAATCTTTAAGAGTTTATTTTGAAACTCAATGTTTCATAGATCAGGGGTGGTCAACCATTTCATGCCGCAGGCCAGATCATGCCCCCTTGGGACTGGAGGCATGGTTCCTCCCACTGCTTCCACCACTTCCAGGGGATGTGGTGGTGGGAGTGAGGGTGGCACTGTTTTTGCCATGTTTTCTGAACTTCTAGCACATTTTCATGGTGTTTTTGGTGCTTCTGGCATGTTACACAGCATTTTTTAGTGCTTCTGGTGCATTTTTGGCACTTCTGGTGGTGGCAGTGGAAACCTTACCATGGGCCAGATTAATTGGTGCCATGGGCCAGCGCCATCCCATGGGCCACAGGTTGGTAACCCCTGACATAGATTGACAAATTAGGACTTGAGAGACCTGGGTCCAAATCACTGCTCAGCAATAGAAATGCTGCATTGAGAAGGTTACAGCTGTTTTTGGAAGTTTGGTGTATGGGACCAAAGATACCAGGACAGCCGAAGAGCTGGCTTAACACAACTTTATTACATGCTGGTCAGAGGGAACATGAGGTAATGGCGGACGAACAGCTCAATATATACAGTGGCTATACATGTGAATGTGGCTCCTTGATAGCCTATTGGCTACAGGCTGCGTGACGTCATTGCAGGTCACGCCCTTCTTGTCCAGGTGAAGGTAGTGGCGGGAATCTTCCCGCACTGTTGTTCTAGGTGAGTCTTGGACCAATGAGCTTGGACGCTCGCTATTGCCATCTAGTGGTCACTAGCTCGCGTCCTATTAAGGTTACAGTGATTCAGCTGGAGGTTACAATGTTACACATAGAAGAGGTTACATTGGATACACATGGATAGGTACATTGTTTAAAGGCACAGGCTTTAGGACACAACAGGAAGATGAACAAGATATGATCCTTGCCTTCCACTTAATTGCAGATTAAGCTCTGTCTGTTCATTTCCATTGTTATTCCAAAAGCTATTTATGCCAGTAAGACATGGAAGACATCAGCAAAAATATGAGTCCTGACATCTTCCAATAGAGTTGCCTTAACTGAATCTTAAAGATCTGATATTTTGATGATATTAACAATGACCATCTGGTGGAGAAAATCGATCGGATTCGCTCAGGGTTTAATCTTGGCATGGATGGGGAGGGTCAGGGGGGAGCCAGTGCACAGTCTTGCTGTGTTATCTGGGATTGGTTTGATCCTGTTGCCCCAGATGAAGTGGACAGGATCCTTGCGGCAGTCCGCTCCACTAATTGTCCATTGGATCCCGGTCCCGCCTGGCTGGTAAAAGCCTCTAAGATGGTGACAGGTGGCTGGGTCGGGGCTATAATTAATGCATTTTTTGGGAGGGGATATTTCCTGCACCGCTGAAACATGCTTTGGTGCGCCCCCTCCTGAAGAAGCCATCCCTCGATCCAACAGTCCTAACCAGCTACAGACCTGTTTCCAACCTCCCCTTTTTGGGGAAAGTATTGGAAAAGGCAGTGGTGCATCAGTTGCAGGGGGTACTGGATGAAGCAGAATATCTGGACCCCTTCCAGTCAGGATTCAGACCTGGATATGGTACTGATACTGCATTGGTCGCACTGATGGATGCTCTCTGGCGAGAGTGGGATGACAGTCATCCGTCCATTCTTGCTCTTCTTGACCTCTCAGTGGCTTTCAATACTGTCGACCATGGTATCCTTCTGGAATGGCTCCAAGGATTGGGGATCCAGGGCACGGTATGGTCCTGGTTTTCCTCATTTCTGAGGGGCCGTACCCAGTCGGTGTGGTTGGAGAGCGAGATGTCCAGTCCTAGGTCCCTAAAATATTGGGTGCCTCAGGGCTCGGTACTCTCTCCTCTCCTATTTAACATCTACATGAAGCTGCTGGGTGAGATCATCAGTTCCCACGGGGTGTGGTACCACCAGTACGTGGATGATACACAGTTGTACATCTCAGCCCGTGGGGACCCCAGTGATGCAGTCAAAGTCCTTTCCAGTTGTCTGGAGGTGGATGGGGTCTGGATGGGGGTGAATGGGTAACAGCTGAATCTTAGTAAGACTGAGTGGCTGTGGATGGGGGGTCCTGTGCTATCCAGGGAGCTGCCATTTTTGGTTTTGGATGGGGCTATTTTGCCCCAGACCGACCCGGTGCACAACTTGGGGGTCCTCCTGGATTCGCGGCTGCTGCTAGAAGAACATGTGGTGGCTGTGGCCAGGAGTGCCTTCCCCCAACTTCAGGTGATTCGCCAGTTGCACACGCTCCTGGACCGGGACTCTTTGCTCATGGTCACTCATGCTCTGGTGACCTCCAGACAAGATTATTGTAATGCACTCTACATGGGGCTGCCCTTGATGACCATTCAGAGGCTGCAGCTGGTCCAGAATGCAGCGGCCCAGGTGGTGATGGGGTGCGGACGTTATGCCCATGCCTCACCACTGCTTCGGGAGCTGCACTGGTTACCCGTTTGCCTCCACGTGCAATTCAAGGTGCTGGTTTTGACCTTTAAAGCCCTATATGATAGTGGGCCAGGTTACCTTAGAGACCGCATTGCCCTAAGGACGTCTGTCCGTCCAACCAGAGTGGACCAGAGGGGCTCTCTAATAGTGCCATTGGCCAGGGGGGCTCGCCTTTCTGGCACAAGGAGGAGAGCCTTCTTTGTGTCCGCACCGGCCCTTTGGAACCTCCTGCCTGTGGAACTGCGTCTCCAGATGGAGTTGTTGCCCTTTAGAAAAGAACTAAAAACCTGGCTTGCCGGCCAAGTTTGGGGTGCAGGTGGAGGGGTGGCTTCCGTTGGGTGGTTAATATAGGGGAGGATGCTTGCCCCACAGTTTCTTCAGTTCCTGCACCCCTCTCTTTTTAGGGGTGGGTTCTTATTGCTGGTTTTTATCTGTTTTGTTTGTTTTTATCTGTTTTTACCCACTGTGTGAACCGCCCGGAGTCAGCTTTGGCTGAGTGGGCGGTATAGAAATTTAACAATCAATAAATAAATAAATATTAAAAATGAGGAGGTGCTTTGAAGAAGTGCCTTGTGCACAATCCATAATATCATTTCACACAGAAGATTCCAACTTGCTGGTCACATCCTGCGCATGAAGAGTAATTGGATTCCAAAAATTGCAATAAATTGGACCCCCTCCATGTGCCAAGTGGAATGAGGTCACCCCGGAATAATGTGGTGTAGATCAATGATGCAAGATCTGAAGGCACTACACATCATTTGAGAGGATGCCAAAATGCTCACCCATGATTGGGTTACTATTCTTTAATAAACAGGGGGAAATCCTTATTCCTCCTTTCCATTTCTCATACACACATGCCACTATCTCCTTCCAACCACCTTGCTTTTAATCTAAACAAGCAACCTGCTGTCCCTCAACCACCACGCAGGGCTCCACTTCTGAGGGATCTAGAAGCAGAGCCCGTACCAGAGGTGTGTGTGGGGATTGCGAGGAATGGCTTAGATTTAGTGGAGTTGTTGGAAGGTAACAGGGAGAAGGAAGGGGGGATAATAAGGTGCCTTTATTTTGGTAGTTTCATGTCTGGCCTAGACACAAAAGAAGAAGTGGGAATTTGAGATCGTGAAAGTGAGTGTGCAAGATAGAATGGGGATAAGGGATAGTTGAAAGAAAGAAAGAAAGAAAGAAAGAAAGAAAGAAAGAATGAATGAATGAATGAATGAATGAATGAATGAATGAATGAATGAATGAATATTGAGCAAGGAGGTATTTAACTCGTAAACTTGATTTCTCAATGGCATTCGCAGTAGGAAGTGGTGCTGAGAAAAAAGTATCATTATTCGAACAAAGGGACAAGGAAGAGCAATTTGAAAACATGTCTGGACCCTTGGTAAATACAATTAAAATCTGTAATCCAGACACTAGGCACAAGGATCCTCAGAGAGATAAAACTGAACGGAGTAAATAATCTTTTCAAAGTGACCCAAATTCCCCAGTCTCAACATGCTCTAAGACAGAAAGCTGTGAGGTAGGTAGTTGAGAACTGTGTTGTGAAAGGTCTGTTTTGTGGGAAAGCTATGGAAATATAGTGCTGTTTCCTGGAACTTACAGGTATGTAAAAGTAAGCATCCATCCATCTGCCTGCCTGCCTGCCTGTGTGTCTGTTTGTCCATGTATCTATAGAACTCTGTTCAAACATTAAAGAAATAAAGTAAATAAAACTTATTTGTTGTTGTTGTTGTTCAGTCGCACAGTTGATTCCTACCCTTTGCAACCCTATGGACCATTGTCCTCCAGGCACTTCTGTCCTCTACCATCCTCCTCAACCTGCTCAGCTCTGTGCCCATTGTGCCTACAATACCATCTAGCCATCTCATCTTTGGCCGCCCCTTCTTCTTTTGCCCTCCACCTTTCCCAGCATCAAGGTTTTCTCAAGTGAATAAAATAAAAATAAATAAATAAATAAATAAATAAAAGTGAATAAAATAAAACTATATGATGGGAAATTTACAATTTTTAATATTGAACCCTCTGGATATTTATAAATATATATAAAATATTTGGTAGAGAGTTCATAAATATTTAATATAAATATTAAATATTTATTTAACTCTCCAGCAAATACTTTTAAGTTACTTCTCAAACTGCAAACCTCAGAATTTCATAGGATGGAGGGCATAGCAGCCAAAGTACTGCTGTGCCTGTGGATGGTGCATAGACTACTAATGAAATATGTTCCACAGCAAACATAAAACCTTGCCTTCTTTATTTAGCTGTTAGACCTACTGTGCTCCATTGTGCTAGAGGTTTCCCTTGCTCGAAAGCCAGTCGTATCCGACTCTAGGGTGCAGTGCTCATCTCTGTTTCTAAGCCGAAGAGCCAGCGCTGTCTGCTTCTGCAGACGTTTCCATGGTCATGTGGCAGGCATGACTAGACACCGGAGCGCACGGAACGCCGTTACCTTCCCACCGAAGTGGTCCCTATTTATCTACTTGCAATTTCTTGCTTTCGAACTGCTAGGTTGGCAGGAGCTAGGATGAAGACGGGAGCTCATTTCCGTCCTGCAGTACTCGGGAATCGAACTGCTGACCTTCCGCTTCCCAGTCAGCGTCTTAGCGACTTGAGCCACTGCAGTACGTTAGGGCACAAGAAAATGTAAATTTTGTCACATGTTTCCTCAAGGTCAGAAAGCAGTGACCCCATGCTTTTCACCTGATCCATTGCACATCACTGTTTTCACAAATAAATATTTCCATCTTGAGGAGAAAATGGTTCACCTTCTTTTCACTTTAGTCACTTATCAGGTATTTTAATCTCTCTCTCTCTCGCTTTTTTTTTGGTCATCTTTCTTGGAGTTAACATGTGCTGTAGAACAGCCCCAATGCTCTCATGTGGCCATGAACCACAGGAGAAGATAATATGTGGTGAGAAAATGTGTTGTTTTTACAGATGATACCAACACATGATTAACACACCTAATGATATCAGTGTGTAATACTCAAGATATTTAGGGTTTGGAACAGGGAGACCAAGTTAGAATCCTGTAAGTCAGGGATTCTCAACCTGTGACATGTGGGCCAGATGCGGCCCATGGCACCATTTCATGTGGTTCCCCACTGCCTCCACCACACCAGGATGTGCCGTGTAGGAAGAGCAAAATGGCCATCCGGCCCCCAACACTGTCTGAGGGAGTGTGGCCCGGCCCCGGGCTTAAAAAGACTGAAAACTCCTGCTGTAAACCATGAAGGTAACTAGGTACCATTTGGGCAAGTGACCCTTGTCTTAATCTCCACAGTGGGCAATGATATAATGAAGAAACTCTAGGAATACAGCCATTGAACAAAGTGTAGCATAAAGATGTAAATTGTCAGCATCATCAAAGTCCTATAGTAACATATCTGCATTTAAAATAGCTTGTACCAGAAAAAAAGTTGAAATGTATTATGACCTGTTCATATTAGAAGGTATGGCTTACAATGATCTAATCAGGTATGTCTCTACATGATTTACAGTAAACTAACAAAGTGTGTGTGTGTGTGTGTGTGTGTTTAGCCTCTCAGACTTTTAACAGTAGCAAGGAAGAAGAAAATCCTCTTCCCCCTCCCACACATTATAGTGGCAATACTTTCAAAGAAAGCAATAAAAATAAAAATAGTCTGAAGCAGCTTTTTTAAGATAAAGAATGTAATATACTGTACAGCTAATGTGTAAGAATGCAATAAACAACTAACACTGCAACACTTCAATCACATAATGAGATGTGCAGATTGTTACAGCTGATCATCCAAGATAAAATAAATGGGATAATAAGTGCATGATGGGATATATTGTACTTACTGAAAAACACCAAAGAGTTGTGCAGAGGGAAATGCATTACTTTTCAGAACTGATGCATCACAAGCCAGTCTAGCCAAGAAAGGATATCTGATCGGAGAGGACTATGAAACAGAAAGAAGGCCTTGGGCGAACTGGAACGTATTTTAGTGTGATGGAACTGTCAATTGCATTAAACGAGTGTTGGATTACTCTGGCCTTCAGTGATGCAAGCCAGTCAGGAATCATGCATGATATTAGACTGTATAAAATAGAGAATGTGGGCAACAGCAGGATAGAAGAGTGCCTGTGTTCCTTTTCTTTTTGCTGGGCCAAGGGTTGTTGGCCTGTAATCTGTACTGATATTTTCCCCAATGATGACTTTTCCACACAGATACACTGATGGCTTGCTTTGGGGCTTTCATTATGAACTATTGGCTGATTCCACTGATGGCATGTCAAGATGAAGCACAACTATCTGATTGCATGGGGACCAGGTATCTTGGTTATCATGGAAGCTCTGGTTCTTCAGCACAGGAGGAATACAGAGGTAAAGTTGGGTCCAAGTGGAAAGAAGGGACTTTGTCCTAAGGGGTCAATGATTGCTTATATGGCCTTGAAGAACACCTAGAAGGGCTTTCTCTGATGGGAGATGGACAGTGTATTCCTTACAAAGTAGAATAGAATAGAATAAATCTTTATTGTCATTGTCCCCTTGCAGGAGTAACAAAAATTTCTTGGTTACTATATCAACTCAGATTTGGCACTCCACATATTTTAAAACAGCTGCAAAAATGCTAATTAAAACAATACAATACAGTACAATATAACAAATAAAATAAGATGACTTCAGAGTCCAGAGTTTCCATTTAAGGCCAAAATTGATCTAGAGAAAAAACTGTTCTTGAGGTGACTCGTTCATTGCCTTCATTGTTCTATATCTAAGTACCAATTCTAAGCTGTAACAAGCAGGGTTCTGAAGCATTTGGGCATGTTCCTTTAGGCTATGTAACATATCTACAGTATCAGCAATAGGTATGAGAGAAAAAGACATCAAGCAGCGTGACTGATTGAGCTCTCCAGAGTCATATGTGTCCATTCATGAATTATACTTTTTCTTCCATGTCTAGGCCAGATGTGAAACTGCCAAAATGAAGGCATCTTTTGGTTAGTTCATTCTATAGTTCCTTTCACTTGACCTAGCTGGCGACACAAGGTTGCAACCCAATTGTGGTTCAAGAATAACACAATCTTTGCTTAGGCTCTTTTTGTGTTGTTGTTGTTGTTTAGCCGCATAGTCAAGTCTGACACTTTGTGACCCCATGGACCATTGCATGCCAGGCACCCCATCCACCACCATCTTCCTCAACTACCCAGGTCTGTGCCCATTGTGTCAACAATACCATCTAGCCATCTCATTCTCTGCCACCCCCTTCTTTTTTTTGCCCTCAACCTTTCCCAACATCAAGGCTTTCTCCAGTGAATCTTCTCTTCTCATTTGATGTCCAAAGTACTTTAGTTTCATCTTCAATATTTGACCTTCCAAGGAGCAGTCAGGGTTGATTTCTTTTAAGACCGACCTATTTGTTCTCCTTGCTGTCCAGGGTTCTCTCAAAATTCTTCTCCAACACCACATTTCAAAGGCGTCTATTCTTCTGCACTCAGCTTTCTTTATGGTCCAACTCTCACAACCATACATTACTGCAGGGAATACCATTGTTTTGACTATGCAGACTTTTGTTTGCAAGGTGATGTCTCTATTTTTAACTATGTTCCCCAAGTTTCTCATAGCTTTTCTCCCAAGAAGCAGCCACCTTTTTATTTCATGGCTGCAATCCCCATCTGCAGTGATCTTTGATCCTAAGAAAGTAAAGTCTGTCACTGCTTCAACTTCTTCCCCATCTATTTTCCATGTACTGATAGGGCCTGTTGCCAATATCTTGGCTTTCTTGATGTTGATTCTCAAGCCAGCTTTTGTACTCTCTTCTTTCAACCTAAGCAATAGTTTCTTTAGGTCTTCTTCACTTTCTGCCATTAGGGTAGTATCATCTGCATATCTCAAATTGTTGATGTTTCTCCCAGTAATTTTAATTCCGAATTGTGATTCATCCAGCCCTGCATTGCACATCATGTGCTCTATATATAAGTTAAATAAGCAGGGTGACAAAATGGAGCCTTGTCTTATTCCTTTTCCTATTCCAAACCACTCCATCATTCCGTATCCTGTCCTAACTGCTGCTTCTTGATTCATGTATAGATTTATCATGAGACATATAAGGTGTTTGGATACTCCCATCTCTTTAATTGCTTGCCACATGTTATTGTGGTCCACACAATCAAAGGCCTTGGAGTAGTCAATGAAACAGAAGTAGACTTGTTTCTAGTGTTCCTTTGTTTTCTCCATGAGCCAACATATCTTGACAATTTGATCCCTAGTTCCCCTACCTCTTCGGAACTCAGCCTGCACTTCTGGTAATTATCTATCTGCGTGCTGCTGAAGCCTATCCTGCCATGAATTATATTATTATTTAGGTATTGCCTCAGGATGTAAATGTCTGTATCTTTTTCAGGAGTAGAGATGCATTTGTGTCAGCATACTGTCCACCACACTGTATTAAGAGTAGTGATTGAGGTAGAAACAGTAAATATAAGATGATACTAGGATCTGGGTGCTTTTTGCTGGCATGAATGGAAGGGCTGTTGATAATTGCAATTGGATACTCCACTTCTAGATTTGTTTACTAGGTAGTCCAGTTTCCTACATACATTTTGTGATTGCACTTGAGAAGCAATAGGTAGACCTGTTGAAAGGCAAGGAGATGGTCTTCAGAGCAGTTTGTGACCTGTGAGACTAATAGCAGGTGGCCTGGAACAAATGTAATATTCTCTGCCCTGTTATTTTAGTATATTTATAAGGAAGCTGGAGATCATTGAAGTCTGGAAGGAGTTAGGAGAGATGCAAATAGGAAGGCCAAGTGAATATCCTGGGATAGTTTGGGAGTCTATTTACCACACCCCAAAATGATCTATGAATATTCAGAATTGCTTAAAAGGGTAAAGAAGGTAACATAGTCACAAACTTTCAAAAACAGTGCATTCTCCCCCAAATAAAGAGGCAGGATACAGTCAAATTTGGTGTAAACTTGGGCCACAACTTTATTGAAATTCAAATCCAGATCTATGTAGTGTGCAACCAGGTACTAGAATAAATAAGACAGCTTTGGGGGCCGGATCGCCATTTTCCCTTCCTCCACCACATGGTATTTCCTGGTGTGGTGGAGGGGGTGGTGGGGCCACATGAAATGGTGCCATGGGCTGCAGATTGAGAATCTCTGCCCTAATTTTAACTTCATTAAGTTGCCTTTTCATTGATTTCTTATCTACTTTTTCTCTTCATCCCCTTCCCTTCTAGTTTCTGCCTTTTTACCTTCTGCAGCTTAACAAATGGTAACATTCTAAGTTTTTGCTGGAAATTGTGGTTAAATTATTATTCTTTCTCTCTCTCTGTTTCTCAATTGTTTCTTGAATTAGATAGTGCTCCCCATTTTAAATGGAAAATTTAATCTCCATTGATTCATTCATTGACTCCATTCATTCTCCAGAGGCATCTGAACTTTTGAACCTGTCAACCTGATCCCAGCTGCCACCTAGGATGATAACATTTTATGTTCTTTCTGGCCAAAAGGGTGGTTTGGGATTCATGTTCTTTGCAAGATCATTCAGTGTCTGGTTGTAATCATCAACCAGAAAGAAAAATATTCAGAAGCAACCAATTTAACTTGTGAAATCTAGACAGGAGGATGGTTCTTTTCTGTGGCTGTGGATTAAAAAATTAATAATGCAACAAAGCTGTTGTTATTTTTTTTCTTGTCTGTGGCATGCCTGCACACTGAGCAGAGCTTGGAAGCAATACTTTTATTCTTTTCATTGTTCTTTTCATTTTATTTTATTTCTACATTTATTTTGTAGCAGCAGCTGTGTGGCGGGTCCAGCAATAAAACCACTGCCACCACTGCTGGATGCCCCACCATCGTCGGATGCCCTCAGCCAGCCTCGGCCTGGAGGGCAGAGCAGCGGAGCAGCAACCAGCAGTAGCTGTGTGGTGGGTCTGGCAATAAAACTGCCACCACTGTCAGACGCCCCACTGTCACCGGATGCCCTCGGCTAGCCTTGGCAGCAAAGCCAAAAATAGGAAAAAATGGCCAAATGGTGTAGAATCAACAACAAATCTTCATCAAGAGATATGGAGGATGGAGCAGCAGAGCAGCAACCAGCAGCAGCTGTGTGGCAGGTCCAGCAATAAAACTGCCATGGCACGTGCCACCATCACCGGATGCCCTTTGCTGGCATCGGCCTGAAGGGCGGAGCAGCAGCCAGTAGCATTTGTATGGTGGGTCTGGCAATAAAACCGCCGCCGCCACCACCAGATGCCCTGCCATCACCAGACACCCTCAGCCAGCCTCGGCCTGGAGGGTGGAGCAGCGGAGCAGTGACCAGCAGCAGCTGTGCAGTGGGACCAGCAATAAAACCACCACCGCCACTGCTGGATGCCCCGCTGTCACCGGATGCCCTCAGCCGGCCTCGGCTTGGAGGGCAGGACAGCGACCAGCAGCAGCAGTGTTCCAGGTCCAGCAATAAAACTGTCACCATTGCCGTCTAAAAAATAAAATAAATAAATTGTATACACAATACATATTCTGCTGCCATTGGGAGTCATTATAGAAGTCTTCTTAAACTTGGCCTTATTTTACAAGTCTGTTTGCTAAGGAATGCATCTCTGAGCAAACCTTCCCATTGGAGATGGAAAACATCAATTGCAAGGAATATACATTTACCTTGTTATACATCTTGTATATACCTTAGAGTCAGTTAATTATCCATAGATGCTTCATTTAATCTTGACATAGAGAAGAAAAATCTTTTATTTCTCATTGGCAAGCAGTTGCAGGTGAGTGGAGAGAAATGTTTAATGACCAAGTACATGATGTACAGACCTTTTTCTGGTTCAGCTGTGAAAGCCACAGAAGGGAAATACTATAATCTTTCTTCAGCAGGATCACTCATTTACATTGTTAATACTGGCTGAAACTATGGCAGGCTGAAACCCCAGCAGGCTTGGCAAGCAGAATTAATCTTGAAATACATCAGATGAAAGCAAGGCCCAAGTTTCAGATTCAGCAATCTGAATCCCAGTGGTCACCAAGGGAAATATCTGAATGGAAAGGAGAAAAATGAATGTAGATTACCTTTGTTAGCATTTTTCTTATGGACAAAGCAAGAGGTAAAATATTTGATATTGAATATGGCAATTCAATAAAATGATATTAAACCAAATAGTCAGAATTATCACATTGTCTTCCTCTCTGTTTAGTCCAAAATATGTGAAAGCTAACATTTAATACTGTTGTGTAGCCATTACTTGTAGAGTGCTTCAGACTCAAACTGGAGGGATGCAAATTTTATAAATCCTCCATGAAATGCCCTGGTTGACCTTGGACTATTCACCCATTGTCAGCCTAATCTGTAGAAGATTGTGGCTAAATGGGAGAGAGCGGACAGCTGTATAGGTTGCTCTAAGCTTATTGATGAAAAAGGGTGAAATAAATGTAATAGAAATACGTAAAAAAATAAGGATTAACAAAAGCAATCTGACACATCTTTGAGAAGGGAACTTCTATTTGGAGCAGATTGTGGATAAATTTAACTGGGAGATAAAATACTAACCAAATTCTAATATAAACCACGATCCAATGGTGTGCTGTTATTAGACTGTTGATTACCTCTGTTTTGTAGTCCCTCTGTATACTAGGCAAACCAATTCTGCAGGATTGTGAAACTCTTTATAGCAGTGTTCCCAAACTTTGGTTTTGGGACTTTAGTTCCCAGAAGCCTAAGTCAGTTCCCTACAGTACTGATCAGCTAATATACTGACTTAGGCTTCAGGGAATTGAAGTGCCCCTGTGGGGGATGTGCCCCACATTGGGAACCACTACGTTATAGTAAGTTATCATGGTGTCAGGGTAGAATGTATCAAATAGCAGAACCAGAGAGTTGTGAGTTCCATTTAGTAATGTGGTTCCCTGGAGTAGAGCCAGCCCATGTAGGCTTGGCCAAACTGTATAGTCTCAGGAGAAATGAATGCTAAAGCACCTCTTCATACTTTCTACTTAGAAAACCCTGGAAATAGGGCCATAGCCAGGATTCTAGATGTGGGTGAGCAAATATTTTTTCAGGATGGGCAACAAAGCTTTTTTTCAATGCATTCCTATGGGAAATCGCACTTTGCCAGGGTGGGCAAAATGTTAACTCAGGGTGGGTCAAGTCCACCCTGGACACCCCCTGGCTATGGTCCTGCCTGGAAAGGGTTACCATTAGTGAGAACTGACTTGACAGCATATTGTTACAGTGATACCTCATACAACGTCCAAACTTGGTTCCACAAGTTTGGACTTTATACGGATTTGGACTTTGTATGAGGCATGCAAATCCTAGCTGCAATGCCTCATACAGCGTCCAAATCTTTGCCGTGATGCCTCATACAACGTCGTTTCCATAAAGATACATTATACTGTAACAGCACAGACTTCAGGGCAAAGTCAAGAAAACAGACAGGAAACTGACAGAACTTTAAGAAATCATTGTCTAAAGGCTAAAAACATTACAAAAACATGTCAAACAACCCTGATTGTCCAAGAACCTGAAGAATGCTGCAAAAATTCCAGGAATGCTTCTAAAAATGCTGACAAAAAATTTCAAAAAAATCCAAAACCATGCTCAAAGCCACTCCTAAACACTCTTTGCCTCATGCAAAACCCACAAGAGCAATGCATACATGTGTCCTGCCTTTTAAACTGCCAAGGCACAATGCAACCTGGGAAAACCCCAATGCCTCATACAAAGTCGCATGACTTTGTATGAGGCAACTTTTTTCAAGGAATTAGGTGATGTTGTATGAATCCGATGTTGTATGAAGCGGACTTTGTATAAGGTATTACTGTATTATAAATTGAGGGGGTCAGCACAAAAGGGAGGGAAAGAAAATCCCAATTCCATCAGGATTAAATGCTGAGATGCATATGAGTACACACACACATACACACACGTGTGCATGTACTAGATAAAGCTATACACAAATGAAATGTGTGTGTGCTAGAGGATGTTGTGGACAAAAGAAATGTGGATTTGCATGAGTGTTGTCTTCTATTTAGAAATGACAGGTGGCACAAAAATTGAGCAGCATAGGTAAAATTGACTACCTACAAAACTGACATGGACCACATGCAAACTAATTTGTACATTATTGAAATACATACATGGTAAGGTAAAATATCTCTGCAATGCCAATGGCTCATGTAGCAGTTAAGAAAACAGCAAGGATTACCAATTCATAACTAATACATCTTGCACTTGTATTGACATTTGAATTGTAGACATCTTGCCTCCCAATGCACACACACACCATTGTCAATATGTTTAACAGCTTTTGAATATTACCAAATACATTATCTTAAATCATAAGCTCTTTTTTGCAGGAAACTCAGGAAGTGTCATACTAATGTAATGAAGCAGCATGATTAGAGTCTGCTTCTATTTTGAGCAGAGCTTGAGCTCCTCTGAAGCCAAAGAAAGCCCTGTTGTTTATTATAACAAATTTGACTTTTAAAAAGTTATCCCATCACCTCCTAACATTTTATATTTGGCACATTTGCATGAAAACAGGGTCTTTGCTTCTTAGGAGTTTTATACCTGCTGCTTAATCCTGCCTTTCGATCCTAATCCACCTGCTTGAGCCATCAAAAATGGTTACTTTGGAGGTAATTATGATGTCACTAAAAGAGCTTTATGACTTTGGATGGGAATTAAGCAGCAGGAGCTGTATCAGTTTTTAGAAACAAAATTCTATATTTCAGGTATTCTCCCTCACAACCCCCAAAATAGACAGATGTACTGAAAATGCAGAACATGCAAGCAATGGAGTTGTTTCCCCCCCCCCCCAACATTTTCAAAATTTTAATTGTATCAACTACAAGTAAATTTGGTTAAAATTTTCACTGAGTTTGTGGTGTCAAATTGGCTATGGAATGGATTACATAAAAAGATATAACTTCATATGTTTTTTTTTAAAAAATGTAAAAACCAATATGCCATTCAAAAAAATTTGAATTTCCAATATTCTTGTTAAATTTCTGATTCATAAATTTGTTCTAAAATGTTAAAATGACATGTGATACAATTTCCATAAAGATTTGAGCATGGTTCTGTGCAACAATCTCTCATTGCACACGAGCCATATGCAATCTAAAACTCAAGGGGGGGGGGGATTTAATTTCCAGCAATCTGCCATTTTGGTGAAATCATACTTGCTTCATTAGCATAATTTTACAACATGTTATTGGCCAAACTTTCAGCCAAGATGTAGAAGAATATCTCTATAGTAAGGTATTTAGTAAGGTATTAGTAAGGTAAGCTATTTAGTAAGGTAAAAGTCACCCTTGCTCGATAACCAGTCATATCTGACTCTAGGGTTCAGTGTTTATCTTTGTTTATAGCCAAAGAGCCAGAGCTGTCTGCGTTTGCAGACATTTCCATGGACATGTGGCAGGCATGACTAGACACATTAGTGCACAGAATACTGTTTACCTTCCCACCAAAGGGGTACCTATTTATCTACTTGCAATTATTTCTAGGTTGGCAAAAGCTGGGACAGAAGTGGGAGCTCACTCCATCATGCAGTACTTGGGTCTCAAATTGCTGACCTGCCTACCTTCCAGTTGTCAAGTTCAGCATCTTAACCTCTAAGCCACCACAGTCTGACTGTGGTGGCAGATATTCACTACAATGTAAATCTTCCCTGCAATCTCTTTCATTTAGTGGTTTAAGGCCAATTTTGGTGGGGGTAAGCTAAAGGAATTTTCTTACCCATTGACTGAAATCTAGTTGCACACTTTCATGTGTGCAACAGGAATAATATCAATAACAAGAAATATCCACTGGTTAAAGCTTATTTTAGCAATTTTGGAGTGCATGCAACTTATGTAAAATCTGGGGGGAAATACCTCTAGCCTTGTATCATCTTACTAGCCTTTAATCAAGGGCAGTTTGACATTGATAGTGGTCATCTTTCGCTGAGATCCATTTAATTAAATAGGTATTTCTTCCCATTCTTCTCCTATGACCCTAGTAGCTAATTCATATTGTAGGAATCTATTGATGTGCAGTCTCTGCAGTTCACTGCTTCCTGGTATTTAATGTGCCAATTTGAATGGAAAAAATATTGTATTCTTCTTGCTATATATTAGTTCTAAAGGCCTCTTAATGGATGATTCTTGCCAGAACCTGGTCAATAAGATGATCAAAAACATTGTGGTTAAGCTGTAGGGGGATAACAGAACATTCTTCATTTTATGCATGTGTTCCATTAATTCCTCTCTGTCATCATAACTCCTTCATCAGTTGCCCAGTTCATCATTAGTCCTCTTTAACATATTCTCCCTTACAAAGAGGCTAATAAGAATGGATTATGCATTTATCAATACAGGAGAAGAGGACATATCTATCTTTTAATTTATTTTCTTTTATAAAAGATGAAAACTTTTGTACCTAATGGCCCAAGTTAACTCTAACTGGGAGAATTCAGTGGTCTCATATAGATTGTGGACAAACCTTGTCCTACCAATGGGCATATTCACTTGAAAATATTCTGTTAAGGATAACAAGGCAAATGCAGACAGCTGAAACCAATAGAAGGAATTGCTAGAGCCAAAAGTAACTAATTTCACTCTTTCTTTCTCCTCTTTTGAACTGTTCTATTACATTTTTGAAACTAGGTGGAGGGCAGCAATGGGGGCTATTACTGTATATTTGTATAGATGTCATCAGTATTTAGCAGCAGACTTCTAAGCAATAGGTGTACGGGGAAGTCCATTTGCTTTGCCATCAAGAGGAACTCCCATAAGCTATATATAGATTGGTCTTCAGCTACCTATGCTGGATTTTGAATCCCCCCCCCCCGGGCAAAAACAGTTTTTACCTATTTTCTATCCCATTTTTTTACAGGATGGGACCTAAGACAGCTTGTAAAATATTAATAAAGATATAAAACTAAAACACATTATACCATTGCAGGCGCACCCCCCAAAGAAAGACTCAGACACCGGTATATGGATAAAGGCATTGGGCCACTTTTATTGAATAATGCCCTAGTCCGAATTATAACTTTCAATTGGTGTATTCATCCAATTGTAATTCTTAAGGCAAGCAGGCCGCAGTAACACTGGTAAGGTTCCTCCCAAAATTGCCAATGGCAATTGGCTACAATGTATCCATTTGTATCCATTTGTTTGTTGACACAAACAAATTATTGACCGGAGTCAATAAACTATCTACTGACCCCACCCTATGACGTGTATCCGGCAAATCACGGGGTAATGCATGCTGAAAAGCTCCTGCCATCACCCCTTGCCTGGTTCGTCATTGACCGGTCAAAGCTATTACACCAGTACCTGTCTAAGTGTTGGCCAGTCAATTGCGAACCTGCCGGATACCTATGGGTCATAAATCTTTACCTTACCAGTGCTACCCGCCACACGGGGAGGCTTCTATGAAGACTCACCACCACCACCACCACCACCCCCCCCGACCATCAGCTCGGTCAACAGGCATGCTTGCAAATCCTCCAGAAAGAGGTTCATACCTCTAGCCAACAGGTGGACCCCATCCCCTGCATAAAGATCATAATTTTGTAAACTAAGTGTGGGGTGTCAGATGACCATCCCCAAACCCTTGTCTGACAAGAACCGGGCAACAGCCCTGTTCACGGAGCAGTGAGCGCGGACAAGGGCACGGAGGTCAATACCTCCCCTGTATGAATGACGCAGTACGATGTCCGACCATAGCAGCCTTGTGGACGGCCATACTTAATGCAAATAAGCTAGGTCACTGCAAATCGTGAATTTTAAGGAAAGGCCAGTGACCTGGGCGAGGTCATTGCCCCCGAGATGCAGTACAAGGACATCCGGCAGTTCAGTAACCCTGATGGAAAACAGGAATGGCAACAGTTCCCGCCATCTCATTCCGCGCTTACCGTACCAACGTATGTGTGCAGTTGCATGCAGTCCAAGCTGGGGGCCCCACTCTGTCGCCGCAGCATACTGCGCTGCCCAGTGCACATAACTGTGGCTCACCAGCCATACTGCCACCGGTGTGCGGGGACACACAGGGTCTGTAAAAGAAGAAAAGAGAACAATGACCTAACTGGTACTCATGCTTGAAGAGGGTGAACATATAATGCAAAATGCATGGATCCCCATCTTCCCATCCGGCGTATATCAGCCTCAGAGTACCCAAATGCTGCAGCAGTGGATGCAGCACCTATCCTAAATGAATGGGTGCCGTAACGAGCCCCGGGGAGGCCAACACTGGATAGTGCCATACCGGTCACCTTCCAAAATTGAAATTTAGTCAGGGGAGACCCATCCTGGTGGCAGAAAAATGGGCCAGGGTGCGCGCCACACACTGCCAAAAACTCCTTCAGGGCACCAATCGGACAGATGTCTGCAATGGAACATCATAGCAGTCTAACTCCACTGCCTACTCCGTGCTGATGAACCTTTGAGGACCGTATCCTCAACTGAGCCCACTCATTAGTGACATAGACATCGTTGAGTTCCAGTGCCCTACGAGTCGCATCCGCCTTAGACAGTAGTACCAACTCACTGATGCGGAGCGCTCCAACGAAGGCCACCGTGGTAGCCGCATGAAAAAGACCCACCTCATACTTATCACAACACAGGTTATGCCAGCCTTGTGCAAGGTCGGTCAGTACCTCTGGTGTTGAGTATCCAGGCGGTGGCCACGTTCCCGTGTCCACTGCTCCAAAACATGTCGTATGCGGAAATCATTCGCGGAGTCAGCAAAACCCCTCACCTTGGCCATAAATGCCAGTGCCGACAGCCGGGATGCTATAGTGCGAGGAGCCAAACCCTGTGTAAATAAACCATAAATTGTAAAACGTGGTCCACTGGAATGGGCCACACTTCGGGCAACTGGAGTTGCAAACAAAAGGATCTAAATTGAATGAAAGCATGTTGATACGCCTTACACGTGTGAGGTGCCAAAGACATGCCGATCGCCCAGTTCACCTCTCCTCGCCAAATGTCCAAATCTTGGCCGGGAGTGGCGAGGGGAATTCCTCTGCTTCCGGAGCCAAGGCACGGAACCAGGGGATCTGCAGGCAGGATAAAGCATCAGCAATATCATTATTAATGCCTGGGACATGTCTGGCCTTGAAAAGCACATTCAGGCGTAGGCTTCGTAACACAAACTGGCGAACCAACGCCATCACCCTGGGAGATTTAGACGTCTGAGCATTGACAATGTGCACTACTGCCACATTGTCACACCAAAAATGGACCACTGAGTCGGCCCACTCCTCGCCCCATAGCATCAAAGCTCCCAGGATTGGGAGGAACTCAAGGAATGTAAGATCGCGGAGGCGATCCATGCCCCGCCATGCTGGAGGCCATTGGCCATAAGCCCACCTCCCCTCAAAATAAATCTCATATCCCAGGGAGCCGGAGGCATCCGACTGTACTTGGAATCTAGGGGAAACCAAAAGGTCGGATCTCCAGAAAGAGACCCCATTAAATTCCCACAGGAATGTACGCCAAACTAAAAGGTCAGCCCGCATGCCCCTGGTCAGTCGGACCCTGTGATGGCGCTTTAACAGGCCAGACATGGCATCACATAAGCGCCGGGCAAATGCTCTGCCGGGTGTCACCACCCTGCAGGCAAAGTTAAGATGGCCATGAAGTACCTGAAGCTCATGAAGGGACACTTTACGTCTGGGCAGCAAGGCCAAAATCATCGCGGAGATCCGGGTTACCTTCTCGATGGGTAACCTGGATGCCTGTGCGACCGTGTCAATTTCAATACCCAGAAATGTGAGCGTAGTGGATGGGCCCTCGGTCTTTTCGGGCGCTAAAGGGACACCCAGTTCCTGCATTAGTGTCTGAAATGTAGTGAGGAGACGTGTGCACGTGTCCGAGCCCCGTTCACCCCCGAACAAAAAGTCGAGGTAATGGGCTACAGACCGAGACCCAGACCTGTGAACAAAGGCCCACTGAAGGAAAGTGCTAAAACGTTCGAATGCTGAACATGAAATAGAGCAGCCAAAAGGCATGGCCTTGTCTACATAGAACTTCCCTCAGAATCTAAAGCCCAATAGCTCAAAGTCCCCTGGGTGCACTGGTAGTAATCGGAATGCCGATTTAATGTCACATTTTGCCAGAAGGGCACCCGGACCACAAGAGCGCACCATCCGTAGGGCTTGGTCAAACGACGTATACCTGACCGAACAAAGGTTATCAGGAATAGCATCATTGACAGAGTAACCAGCTGGGTACGATAGATGGTGGATTAAACAAAATTCACCCGGGGACTTTTTAGGTACCAGCCCCAGAGGGGAGACCTTCAGGTTAGGAAAAGGTGGTTCGGAAAAGGGGCCCGCTACCCTCTTAGCCTCTACTTCTTTGGCAATACTCAGGGCAGCTACCTCCTCCTTACCCTTCAGGGAAAGTAAATTGGGTGCATCTTGGGGTCCCCGCACCCCTGTGAACGGAATACGAAAGCCCCACTGGAAACCCTCCAGGAGGTACCTAGCATCCTCCCTCCTTGGATATGTTGAGAGCCATCGCTCCAACATATACACATTAACTGGTGAGGGGGCCTTTTGACTGGCCAGTTCCATCAGCAGAAGCTCTGCCTGCCCCCTGTCCACCTCTACCTCTGCCCCGTGACCCACCAGCCCGCGGGCATGCAGAGGCAGCGTGGGGGCCAGTGCAAGAGGGACACTCGTGTTTATATCGGCACTGTCGCTTATTGCACACGCCATTAGCTGAGAAGCTCCAACACAGCAAGCGGGCTGGCTCCCCGGATGGCGGGGAGCCTGTGTTGGAGCAGCTCGCTGTACAGCATGGCCACAATGGTACCTATCCCCAGGCGCCGGACGTGTGGGGGTCATGTACAAGAGCCACAACTTTTGACAGGGCTCATCCCATCTCATCTCCGGGTGTAGGGGCACCCTCATTCTAAATTCCTCATCGTAAGCCAACCACGATGTGCCAGGGAAATCAACCATCGCCCTGTAAATATTGTCCAAGTATTGGACCATAGGAATGGCCAGATCAGGCCGGGCCCTAAGGTATACCGCCATATAAATAAGATATGCCGGCAACCAGTTGACCCAGGTGTGCGGTGGCTTACGACGACGAGACAGTTCCTTGTCTCTATCATCCTGTCCCTCTCTCTCTTCCTTAGTGGGCTCACGGTTCAATAGGGAGAATATATCCACGTACTCCCCCCGCCAAATCTTCTCCCTCGTGACCTGGGACAAATGATCACCAAGGGGCAAGGAATACCCAGCCATCGGCAAAGCCGTCACCAGCACATTATGTAGAGAGGGCATGTGCAGCGGGACCTGGATAGCCCCTGCGATGCTCGACACTGCCCCAGGGGTGGAAACTCCCGCCCTCAACGAGGTGCCATTTTGAAACCATGGGGCACTGAACCCCACCACTGTAAGTGGGCTGTGATGTAGGTGCACTAACTTGAACCTGATACTCACTAGGTGCACCCCCGTGAGCCGCCCCCACCGGGGGTTCCGGCCCATGGTGGGCGTCGGAGCTCGCAACTGGAATCGAGCTCTGGGGCCACACCTGATTACTCCCAGTCTGCAGATCTGGACGAACAGGGAGCTGCGAGACACCGGCCGGCGCAGGCCGGAGTGTCTCAAGCAGCTCAACCCGGCTGGCTGCCTGATGCAGCATGGCGGCTGTCGAGGTAGCCGGTGCCAACGAGGGGGTCCCGGCAGAAAGAGAAGCGCCCCCCTCCACAGGAGGCTGTGGAATACCCAAGGATGCCTCCAGCACTGCTAAACGTGCTAGTAAAGCATCCACTGCTACAGAGCCCCCAGTATAAGGTGGGCCAGGTTGGCCGGAAGACCCACTAGGCAGTTGGAACGGCCCACCGAAAGGAGAGCCAGGGCCAGAATAGGGCCATGCCCAAAACTCCAGCCCATGAGGGGCCGGAGGAGGAACGAGTTGTGTGCCCGCACCAGGTCCTCCCCCGCTGCCCTGACCCATGGCCGGTAACGGTGGGCCGAGGGCCGAAGCCCCTGATGGGCCGGCCTGTGGCCGGCCAGCCAAGCCCGGCTGCCAAGTGCCAGCCTGAATCGCCCCACCGGTATCGGTGGGCAAGGCTGGCATAGTGCCCTTCCACGGGGGCGCAGCCCTGGTCCTCCGACCCGATGGCTGTCCCCCATCCTGCGCAGGGCCAGGAAAAGTCCTCCCCTTTGGCCGCGGCTTCGTCGCCGGTGCCTTCCGTTTGGGAGGCATATATCAAAAGAAAAATTAGGATCCCTTTCCAGGGATCGCAAACCTAGCGCCAAAAGCACGCAGTAGCCAAGCGAAGCAAGGCTCTGCGTGTACCAATCCTCCTGTCCCAGCCGGGAAAGGATCGAGGCAAAAGCCGAAGGCTAGAAACAAACAGCGACGGAGAAAACCTCTCCTCTCCGTCGCTATTTCTAAAATGGCAGATTGTCTGCCTCGTGGCCACCCCTTTTATAGAGGGGTGGCCACGCCCCCTAACTTACCCGGATGTATGAGTCCGGGTGGGGGGGGCACAAAGAGCGTGGCGGCCATTTTGGCGCCGCGCTTTCATTGTATGAAATAATACAAAATAACAAATTATCTTGTTGAAACAACCACTGAATTAAAGAAATTTAAACCACATTCCAAAACTTGTTACTAAGGAGCCAGTCAGCTTCCCCAAAGTCTGTGTAACTAGAAACGCCAGTTTATGCAGTTGTTGGCAAACAAACAAACAAACAAAACCTCCAAGCAAAAATGTTTTTGTTTAGGGGCCAATATGTACAAGATGATTAGAGTCTAGAAGCTCTGGCAGGGTTGATCAGGGGAAATTATGTGTAAAAATACAATGCTCATGCATTTTTGTTTAAAAATGCAGTTGGTATGAACATCTAGTGTTGTGGATTTATGACTGAACACATGCAAATTGACAGATATCAGAAACAGCCTGATTCATCCACCCATTGGCAAAATGGTTATTCCTTTGTATCTGCCACATTTTCCCAAACACATTGTTCTGAAACATTGTGGTTATAGGCAGCGGTTATAAGAACCCAATATATTGAACAAATTGGGGTATCCTGTAAGGGAGATTCTGTTACCTTATCTTGTATCTGTTGAATTATCACATATGTATTGTAGGAATTTTATTACTGCATTTTTGTCTATATCCCTCTTTGGTACCATTCTATGCATTGTGTTGTATTGTATTTATATAATTTTAAATTTTATCTGATTTTATTGATAAGGTCTCATGACTAATCGATTAATAATAAACTAAGCTTGTTGTAACCATATGATTAGGTCAGGCTGTTTGTGGGAAACAATCATGTGTGACCAGTAATACAGGTTGTTCATTCCCTATGATGGTGAGAATGTTCCTGTTCTTGGACTATCCTGAACCTATGATCTAGGAACATTTCCTTCTTGATATTGTAAGGATACAGATGCAAGGCTACATCATATATTAGGCATTGTCTACCTGTCAACCTGAGGAACATGTTGTTGTTCAGTCGCACAGTCGATTCCGACTCTTTGCAACCCCATGGACCATCGCTCTCCAGGCACCCCGTCCTCCACCATACTCCTTAGTCCACACAGCCCCGTGCCCATTGTGTCTACAATACCATCTAGCCATCTCATCTTTGGCCATCCCCTTCTTCTTTTGCCCTCCACCTTCCCCAGCATCAAGGCCTTCTCAAGTGAATCCTCTCTTCTCATTTGATGTCCAAAATACTTCAACTTCATCTTTGTTATTTGTCCTTCTAAGGAGCACTCAGGCCTAATCTCTTCTAATATTGACCTATTTGTTCTCCTCGCTGTGCAGGGGACTCTCAAAACTCTCCTCCAGCACCACATCTCAAAGGCATCTATTTTTCTTCACTCAGCCTTTATAATGGTCCAGTTCTCACAGCCATACATTACCACCGGAAATACCATTGCTTTGACTATGCGGATCTTTGTTTGTAGTGAGTTGTCTCTACTTTTCACTATGTTCCCCAGGTTTCATAGCTTGTCTCCCAAGAATCAGTCGCCTTTTTATTTCATGGCTGCAATCTCCATCTGCAGAGATCTTGGATCCTAAGAAAGTAAAATCTGTTACTGCTTCTACTTCTTCCCCATCTATTTTCCAGGGACTGATGGCCTGTTGCCATTATCTTGGTTTTCTTGATATTGAGTCTCAGGCCAGCTTTTGCACTCTCTTCTTTCAACCTAATCAGGAGCTTCTTTAGGTCTTCTTCACTTTCTGCCATTAGGGTGGTATCATCTGCATATCTCAAATTGTTGATGTTTCTCCCAGCAATTTTGATCCCATATTGTGATTCCTCCATCCCTGCATTGCTCATTATTTGCTCTGTGTATAAGTTGAATAAGCAGGGTGACAGAATGCAGCCTTGTCTTACTCCTTTTCCTATTCCAAACCACTCCGTCATTCCATACTCTGTCCTAACTGTTGCTTCTTGACTCATGTACAGATTTCTCATGAGACATATGAGGTGTTCTGGTATTCCCATCTCTTTAATTACTTGCCACATTTTGTTGTGGTCCACACAATCAAAGGCCTTGGTGTAGTCAATGAAGCAGAAGTAAGCTTGTTTCTGGTATTCCTTTGTTTTCTCCATGATCCAACGTGTGTTGGCAATGTGTTCTCTGGTCCCCTGCCTCTTCTGAACTCAGCCTGCACCCCTGGTAGTTCTCTTTCTACATGCTGCTGCAGTCTATCCTGTATTATCTTGAGCATCACCTTGCTGGCATGTAGGATGAGCGCAATTGTTCAATAATTTGAACATTCTTTGGCATTGCCCATTTTTGGGATTGGGACATATACTGATCTTTTCCAATCCTGTGGCCATTGTTTCATTTTCCAAATCTGCTGGCATATAGTATGTAGTAGCTTGATTCCATCATCTTTTAGGGCTTTGAAGAATTCAACTGGGATACCATCATCTCCACTGGCTTTTTTATTTGCCATGCTTTTTAGGGCCTTTCTGACTTCACTCTCTAGGATGTCTGGTTCAAGTTCAATTTCCCCCTCAGTGTTATTATCCGGGGTGTTTAGGTATTTTTTGTAAAGTTCCTCTGTGTACTCTTTCCATCTTTTCTTTATCTCTTCTGCATCTGCTAACTCTTTGCCATCTTTGTCTTTTATCGTGCTTTTTGGAACATAGTGTGGCAGTATGGTGTAGGATGATGGATCGTGTCATTGTATTGCCATATGCTGTATGCTTGTGTGAAACTGTTAGTAAAAAGAGCTACTAAGAGAAGGAGATCAGAGAGAGAGAGGAGGAAAGGAGCAGAGGAAAAACTCTGAAGTACCCAGCTAGCACCCCACGAATCTTGTGTCATCATTCTGCTGGTCAAAATTCCATGTAGTTTACTACATAAGCTAAACTAAGACATAGTGGTTAGGGTATGGTGGCCACCAGAAACCAATAGAAGAGAATATTTAAAGTTAAAATGTAAAATGGATCTGTTTTCTCAGATATGTTTATTAGAAAAGTTAGTGAGGTAAATCACACAAAGTACTTATGGATGCCATTTATGTTTTCTCGTTGAGATGTACCCAAAATAAGTGCAGAAGCCCCCTCCATGCACAAAAACAAACTTTTCCCGGGGCCCTCTCCACCTGGTCCAGGAATGGAAGGTAGGTGCGTCACCTCCGCCCACCAAGCTAAGCTCGCTCGGAGGTCTCAAAAGAGACGACGCTGGAGCCCTGCCACCACTGCCACTGCTGGGCTGCCTCTTCATGGGGCCCTCTCCACTTGGCCCGGGAATGGTAGGCAGGCGCTCATTCGGAAGACCTTAAAAGGGATGATGCTGCTGCCATGCAAGGACTCTTTGGATGCTGAGCCCTCTCCCTCTGTCCAATGTTTGCCGTGGGGGAGCAAGAACTCCTGGGCTCCCGAGGCGGTGAAGACTTAAAGCCGGCTGTTGCCTCCTCCTCACCTAACCCTTGTTGCCTTGCTCTGTCAGTGCGGCTGAAGACTTGGAGCTGGGCTCCATTATTATCTTTGAGCCTGGACCTTGTTAAGGCCCGATTAAGGTCATTGAGCCTTGGGCTCCAGGCCCCCTTGGATCATTGTACTTTTTCTGATCTGTAATTTGGAATTTGTAAATTGTTCTTATTGTATTTATTTTATTGTATCCTGATATTGTATTTTTGCTTTTCTATTTTATTTTTCTACTGGTTAGAGGAGGAAGGGAGGGGAGAACTGGCCACACCTGGGGCTCCCCTTTCTGCAGCCCAAAAAAGTGGCTCCCTGCCCCCAGCCAACCTCCAACCGATACCACCAATGCCAGGGCTTGGAGCCCCCATGGAGCTCACCTGGTGACCGGCTGGAGGAGGAGGCGGGGAGGAAAGAACTGGCCGCACCTGGGGCTCACCTTTCCATGGCCCCAAAAGCAGCTCCCCACCCCCAGCCGACCTCCAGCCGACACAACTGATGCCAGGGCTCGGAGACACCGCTGAGCTTACCTGGCGACCGGCTGGAGGAGGAGGTGGGGAGGAGAGAACTGGCCACACCTGGGGCTAACCTTCCTGCAGCCCCAAAAGTGGTTCCCCAAGCCCCAGCTGACCTCCAGCTGACACCACCGATGTCGGGGCTCAGAGGCCCCGTGGAGCTCGCCTGGTGACCGGCTGGAGGAGGAGGAAGGGAGGAGAGGACTGGCCGCACCTGGGGCTCGCCTTTCTGTGGCTCCAAAAGTGGCTCCCCACCCCCAGCTGACCAACAGCTGACACCACCGACACCGGGGCTTGGAGGCCCCATGGAGCTTACCTGGCGACCGGCCAGAGGAGGAGATGGGGAGGAGATAACTGGCCGCACCTGGGGATCACCTTTCTGCAGCCCCAAAAGCAGTTCCCCCACCCCCAGCCAACCTCCAGCCGACACCACTGACGCCGGGGCTCAGAGGCCCCATGGAGCAAACCCAGCGACCGGCTGGAGGAGGAGGCGGGGAGGAGAGAACTGGCCGCACCTGTGGCTCGCCTTTCCATGGCCCTAAAAGTGGCTCCCCACCCCCAGCTGGCCTTCAGCTAACACCACCGACGCCAGGGCTTGGAGGCTCCATGCAGCTCGCCCAGCGACCAGCTGGAGGAGGAGGTGGGGAGGAGAGAACCAGCTGCACCTGGGGCTCACCTTTCCATGGCCTCAAAAGTGGTTAGCCACCTCCACCGGCACCGGACTTGTGAACCTCCCCTAGGGCCTATTCCATCGGCCCCGGGATGGGAGACTGCTGCACCCGGCACCCCTCCCTTTGGCCCCGCCGGGCGGGGAGCTCATAGGACACTGGAGTTGCACCGCCTCATTTGCAGCTGGATTTTCCAAGGCTCTTTTTCTGTGACTGGTTTGGTTGTTTTTGATACGCCCTGTGGCTACACTGTTTTGTTGATATGCTTATTGATATGGGGTTTTTATATGTCCTTTTGATATATTGATTGTTGATATTTTGACTTGTTGCACTGATATATTGTTGTAATACTGTGAAATTTGTTGTAGATGAATGTGTTGTTAACTGTTTTGAGTTTGTCATTGACAAAGGAAAGTATTATATAAGTTTAAATATAATAATAATAATAATAATAATAATAATAATAATAATAATAATAATAATAATAATAATAATAATAATAATAATAATAATAATAATAATAATAATAATAATAATAATAATAATAATAATAATAATAATTTGTTGTTGTTGTTGTTGTTGTTGTGGTGGTGGTGGTGGTGGTGGTGGTGCCGGTGGTGGTGGTGCCGGTGCTGCACTGAGTCAGCCTTGTGCTTAGTAGGGCGGGGTATAAATCCAATAAACTAAACTAAACCTCAAAATTACCAGTGAGCTAGTGTCCTTTGTAGTACCTGTGGGTAGTAGACTAACTGATGCGTTTTTTGTAAGGCAACATAACACAGACCACTCTGTCTTTCATCAGAGGGGAATGCCCAAAGGAATCAGAAATGTTTAAGGAATTGTCACAGCTACTCCGAAGAAATTGCCTCACTGCCTTACTACAGGAACAGTGCTGAGATGGATGCAAATATGACAAATAAGATTTCTAAATTGTGAACATTACTGAAAGGTAATAAATCAGTATATTGTATTTGGCTACTTGTCAGTTAATGGAAAATATAGTACTCTATTTAATGAAGTGTGGAATAAGTAGTTTTCCACTCTCCATTGATAGCCCCTTCCCTTAAAGTCTGCATAGAATTATATTTGCTAAGAAACCATTTCAGTGTGAAGTCATTGTACCAATGAGTAGAGAGGATAAATGAAGAACCTAATTCTATTGATCAACACATCTGGTGTTGGCTGTAATCCTATTCTCAGTAGCTCCCAAGTGTGGATTGATGTCTGCTCTACTGAAGAGCACTTCACTCACTTCAGATTGAAAGTGATTTGCTTAGCAGCAGGCAAGCAAAGTTATATCTATCTGAAGATGTATAAAAGCAGGAGTAGAATCATCTCAGGTTACTTTTGTTGAGGGTGAGATATTGATGGATTGAAAAGAAACACACTACATTGACATGGAACTTCCTATCTAGAATGCCTGTTCCAAAGATCCTGTCATTTCACTGCTTCAAGAGAGGGGGAGCTTCCTACCTCCCATCTGAAGGGAGGCAAGGTGTGGCAGAAGATGCTATTGTATCTTTACTTGTTTGCTTTGGAGACAGGGCTATTGAGCTGCATTTTAATGCCTGCTCTTTTAGTATAGAATGCTATTTGAGTTGTATTTTGAAGCTGGATAAGAATTTTTTGGTTCAGTTTATCCTGTTTGGCATGTTAGAAAAAGATCCTGATTTATTTTGCCTACTCACTCTGAATCTATGGTAATCAGGGTGATGCCATGTTAAATAGCTCACAATGGTATGTGGTTAATGCTGGGTTAGGTTGGTACCAATAAGTCACTCAAGGCATCATTGGACAATGTGACCAATTGCTTGTGTCTTGCTTCTTTAATTGACAGGTTTTTAAACTTTTGAAAGCAGGAAGGTTGCCAGAAGGAACAATATGGCACCACACCTTAAAATGCAACATTTTTAGCAGTATAAGTCATTCCTCATATCTGTGGATTCTGTATCCAGGTTTCAATCATCAACATGTCTAAAAATATTATATAGACTAGCATAAGTAGCCCGGCATTGCCGGGCTGTTATAAATTGTGTTTTGCTTTTTTTTTGGGGGGGGGGGATTGAGTTAAAAATCAACAGAGGGAGACCGGAACAAGATGGCGGGGGAGTAAGACACGAGTGAAGCAGGCTGCGAGATAAATGTAATAAAAAGGTGGAAAAACAAAGGCTGTTAAAGATAAATTTGAGAAAAAAAAGACAGAGGAGTGCTGTGGGGGTGAAGAAGGTGAAGAATTCAGGGGTCAAGAGAGTCTGGGCCAGTGTGACAGAGCTTGAAAAGGCTCGAAAAGGCAAAGAGACGCTGACTGAATGGGATGACACAGATTTGCAAGCCTCTGTAAGTCCTCCATTTGCTCTTAATGTTTATTTTGGGCTGTAAAGACCACCTAATTAAGGGAGGTGTGATTGATGAGACTGAGAAGGAAAATAAGAACTGTGGAAGAGAGTGAAAGATTGGGTTTCAAAGGCAAGGTCAAGAAAGCAAGCTGGAAATAAGCTTTGAAAGTGAGGGGAGAAACCTTGAATGCCCTTAAAGTATTGGAGCAAAGTTTCGAACTAAAAAGAGAGATGAAAGGGGAACTCTGAGGCAAGAGAGCTGATGGACTGAAAGAGGGGGTGTCTGTTTGCCCCCTTCTTTTTGAGAGAAAGAATCTTTGAAAGACGAAATAAAATAAAAAAGGAGAGAGTGAGTGAAGAAGAACAGGCCCCTGAAGAAGAGAAACAGCTGATGAAGTAGCTGTGACTTTAAAGTAGAGAGAGGAGAGAAAAAAGAGGTGGGAAACAGTCAGCCCTAAATGAGTTACTATCACCCCAAAGAATTCAGACTTTAGACTTACCCTAGAGATTTTAGAGACCCTAAAATTATCGAAATGGAAGAAATAAACAATTTCAGGGATCAGGTGGAAAGGATGATGAAAACAGCAATGGATTCTGTAGATAATGGACCTCTCGGAAGGGGGATAAAAGAGATGCAAAAAAGAAGAGAGGAAAAGGAAAACTATATAAGAATGGCTAATCAAGAAAAAAGACAGTACATGGAGGACACAATAGAAGCAAAATTAAAAGAAATTATGAATGGACAACAAGAACTAAGGGAAATGCTGGTGAGCTATATGGAAATATTAAATAATAACTTTATGACAATAGAGGCAAAATTAAAATCTGTGGAATAGGAGATAAAACACATGCAAGCAGTGGAGAAAGAAATGGATATTTGGAGCAAACTTGAGAAAAGGTTGGACAGAATAGAGGTGACAAGGAAGCAAGAAATGAAAGACACCATGAATGGACAACAAGAACTAAGAGATCTACTGACCAACTCTATGAAAGCAGTAATTAAAAATTTTGAGACAACAAAGGTAAAACACTTGCAAGAAAAAGATAAAAGAATAGGTAAGCATGAAAAAAGACTGTACATGTTGGAGGAGATGGCGAGACAAAAGAACGTGCTGATTAAAAATATTCCAGAGGGAAGTCCAGACTGCCTGAGAGAAAGAATTATTAAATGGTTGAATGAACTGAAGACGGGGAGAGAATTCACACAAGAGGATATCCAAGCAGTTTATAGATTGGGAAAGAGAAGAAATGGGACTTTTAAAAGGTTTGTTCTGGTAAAATTTGCAGGTCTGGACAGAAAATTAGAATTAATGGCATTTTTAAGAAGAAATGGTATACGAGTACCAAAATTGGATGGGGAAAAGCTGGATATTTATCAGGACATATGTAAAGAAGAAAGATTGTGGAGGAAGAAAATTAAACCAGTTACTACATTGTTAAGGGATAAGGGTGTGAAATATAATTGGCAAAAATTACATCATTTAAGATTCTTTTGGGCAGGTAAAGTTGTGATAAACAAGCAAACTGAGTATTTGGATATACTAGAATCTTGTAATATTATTAAGGGAGGATCAGAAGAATGGAGGAAACTTAAAGAAGAGCTTTTAATTTTGAGAAGTTAATTCAAAATATAAAAGAAGTGAAAAATACAGAGAGAAAGATAAGGGTAAAAGGGAATATCTATGAAATTGTCACAAAAAGGTTATTAATTTTTGTTAAGAATGGTTAAAAGGGGGTAAGTTGGATGGAAAAATACAGTGTAAAGTTTGAAATATAAGGTTTAAGATGTTTGAAATTGTAAATAACCCTCTGTCAAGGAATGTCAAGGAAGGGCAAGTAGTAGTAATGTGGAATATGATGTTTTGGAAATTGTTATTTTTCAATGAGTCTCCATTTGTTGTTATTTTGGTTTCTACATTTGTTCTGATGTAAGATGGAGGAGGTTTGGTTTAAGGAAGAGATTAAAACATGTAAATAACCTTTTGTTAATGGGGTCTAAGATTATGAGGAAAGATATGTTGGGGAAGACTGCAGAGAATATCATATGAGCAGTATAAAGATAAATTAATACACAAGAGTAAGAATTTGCAATAGGTACAGAAAGTGTAACTAGTACAGTAATTGTAGGGGGGAGGGAAAGAAAGGGGGAGATAACTTTAGGATCAAAAATTTGAATAGAAAAGATTTGAAGGAAAGGTAATGACATGTGTAATGGTAGAATAACCATTAGTAGGAGGAAAAAAGAGAAAAAAACAGCTGCATGTTATGAACAACAAAAGTTATTTAACGTCTTAAATATTAGCAAGAATCCGTCTTACTCTTGTCTATTAGGATATAACAAAGGAAGAAAGATTACGGAGGAAGAAAATTAAAATAGTCAAGGGATAAGGATATGAGTTAATCTTCTGTGTAAGAAAAGTTGTTTTGATAAGTAAATAAATTGGGATTTTGGTCATATTACAGTCATGTAATATTGTCAAAGAAGGATTAGAAGGAAGAAGGAAACTTAAAGAAGAGCTTTTAAATTGTTTCCTTAAAAAAAAAATAATAATCTTTATTTGCTGTGACCCTGGTTTATTTATTGTTATGCCCTAAGATGGAGGAAGTTTGGTTCTAGAAAGAGATTGATTGATTGAAATATGTAAATAATCCTCTGTCAAGGTGTGTTAATATTAACTAGATAGATGAATAGATAGATAGATGGATTATAACGTATAAGGTGATATACGTTAAGGTTCGCAGAGAATTGGATATAGATAAATAGAAATACAAGGGTAAGAATCTGCAACTAGTTATAGAAAGAAAATTGAATAATTTTGATTATTATGGCAACATTAGAAAAAAAGAAGGGAAAAAATGGTGGGATAATTTTGGGATTAAAATCTGAATAGAAATGATTTGAAGGAAATGTAATAAAACGAGTAACGGGTGACAACCATTAGCAGGAGGGAAAGAGAAACAGCTGCTTTGCTATGAACAATAAAATTCATTTAATGTCTTAAATAACAACAAGAACCCGCTCTAGTTCCGGTCTCCCTCCCCTTCTTCGGCACTTCGGAGGCGGTCCTTCAACGGAAGGACAAGGGGAGTGAAGAAGATAGAAGATGGTGAAGGGCTGGGTGAGGGCGATTGGGAGGTGAAGGGTGGGTGAGGGTGAATGTATTCAATGTATATTTGTTCATTTGTTCTTTTTTATTGTATTGTACTGTACTGTAATGTTATAAATGTTTAAGTTTTGTAATTTTGTTTGAAATTAAAAAAAAAATAAAAAAATCAACAGAGGATGCTATATTTTTTTATTTTTTTATGTAACATATATTTGTTGTTTGTGTAAACTTTTGATGTATTGTTATTTGTTTGACTTATTTTTTACTCTTGTGGCCTCTAGGTGGGGCAGAAGGAGAGGATCGAGAAGGAAGGAGGTGGATGGAAAGTAATGGCGGCACTGGAAAGTGTTTAGAGAGAAATGAAACTTATGAGCGGAGAAGACACAATGTTATATTTGCAGAGGGCAGAAATGAAAATTTGTTACATTGTCTTCCAGAAGTGGATGTGAAAGTATTGACTTGGAAGTTGGGTAAGGATAAAGAAAGTTGAGAAGGTTCGAAGAAGAATTGGAGTTGTGTGAGTGTTGCTGGAGTGTTGCTGGAGGGAGAGCAGATGGAAGGAGGAGGGCACCGCCATGGAGGAACCCACTGCGGATTACAAAAAAGTCATTTTTTCCTTTTACTATTTTCTCCCCCTCCCTCTTTCTTCCATTTCCTACTTTTATTTTTGAAGTTTTTGATGAAGGTGAATGGGGTTAGAGGGTTTGTTACAGAAGATTGGATTGGGAAATAAAAACCCTTCCTCCCCCCCCTTTTGGAAGGATTGGCTCTTAACTCGTTTTTTGTTTTCTCAGAGTTTGAAGTTGAACTAAGGGACAAACTTAAATATTTTGTTCAATTTTGGGACTGGATTAAAGTGTTTCAGTGAAAGAACTGAAAGGAAACTTATTAGTATTATTTGAGGATACAACGGCAAGCATGGAAAAGAATTTAGAGGAGGAAGTGGTGAAGCCAAAGCGAGCAGAGATGAAGAAGGAAAAAGAAAAGAGGGAGAAAATAACACTGACTGTATCTCCAACACCTCTGGATGATATTAAAATTATGTCAGAGCTAAGCAAGTTGTTTAAAAGATTGGATAGAATGGAAGACTCCAGAGCTCAAGATAAAGCAGATATTCTGAAAGGAATACAAAGGTCAGAGAATAAGTTTACTGAGATGTTTTCTAAATTTGTTAAACAGACTAATGAAAATTTTGATAGCTTGGAAAAGGAAATGGGGGTTCTTAGGGTGGATTCAAAATTGATGCAAGGAGATTTGAGAAAGTTGTATGAAGAAGGAAAGGAGGTAAAGAGTAAAGTTAAAATACAAGAAAAAAGAGTGGATATGGTGGAAGAAATGATGAGGAGGCAGAATATAGTCATTCTAAAAATGGTGATGAAAATGCCAGATCAGCTTAAAGTAAGAATTTTATATTGGCTGAACAATTTGAAGATTGAAAAGATTTTGAGATGGTAGACATTGCAAGTGACTACAGAATTGGACCAAGGAGAGGGAAAGAGGAGCAAGGAAATGTGTTGGTGAAATTTTCAATTTTGGGAAATGAATTGAAAGTGATGGAATTTATAAAACAAGCTGGATCTGTCATTTTAAAGATGGATGGAAAAGATATTGAAATTTATAATGACATAGCAATTGGTGAGAGAATATGGAAGTACAAGATGAGGCCGGTTACTAAGATCCTGAAAGAACAAGAAATTAGATATAATTGGAGGTTTCCCCAACAGTTGAGATTTTTTAATGCTAAGAAAATGCATGTAGTTGACTCAGTGATGGATGCAATGGAATATTTGAGAGCAATTGGTCTGTTTCAAAGTGGTTCTCAAGAACGAGGAGAGCAGAGGGAGGATTTGGAGACTTTGGGAGGTGAGAAGAAGGGGGAAGATGAAGCAGATGAAAGGGGTGCTGTGGGAGGGATAGTAGCTGGAGTGACAGGGAAGGAGTTGAGGTTGTGGAAGAGGAGGAAAAATGAGAAATGAAGCTATTAATTGGGTAGAGCGGTTAGAGCGAAGAATATGAAAAGTCTCAACATCTTACATGTCCCCCCATCTTTGGAAGACAAGGGTTGCTTTTCTTTAGTCTGAAAAGAAAGAGTATGGGGGAGATGATGGAGTTTTTATGTTTATGTATATATATGTTTACATGTAGGGTATTTGGGTTTAAATGTTTAGTTAAATACACATCTTGAGAAATTGTGGAAGACCTAGCAAAATTCATTCAGTTTTAATTATGAAGTGTGTAAAGATATTGTCCTGGAATGTCAAAGGGTCTCTCTGCCAATTGAAGAGAAGAAGGCTGGAAATGGCCCTTAGAAGGGATAAACCTGATATAATCTTTTTGCAGGAAACACATCAAAAATTGGAAGACACAAATAAATTATTTTTTGGGATGGACATAAATATATGAAAAAGCTTTTTGGTACATCAAAAGCACGAGGGGTAGCGATTTTGATTTCGAACAGATTGGGCTTTACAATGACCAGAAGGTGGATATTTGATAGTTAAAGGAACAATTGAAGATGAAGAGATCACATTGGTTAATGTGTATGCCCCAAATGAACATCAAGATAAATTTTGGGAGAAAATTTATCAAATAATAGATAGAGAAAGGTCAATAAAAATGATTGTTGCAGGTGATTTTAATCTAATAAGATCTGATATAGGTTGTACAAATGTGACTAAATATAGATCTGGGGTAAAAATGCATTTGATTGAAAAATGGATTAAATTATTGAGATTGTGAGATGAATGGAGAGAATTTAAAGGGTCAGAAAGATCATACACTTACTTTTCACAAGTTCATAATTCATATTCTAGATTGGATTATATTTTTGTTATGGAAAATATGGTTAGAAATTTGGAAGAGATGGAAGTGGGTCTTTTTAAAGAATCAGACCATGCAAAGGTGTTGTTAGAATTAAGTTTGGATGGACTGAATCAGGGAGGAAACAATTGGAGATTTGATATTAATCTATTCAAAGACCCTAAGAATAAAGAATCAATAATGAAAAATTGGGAAGAATGTTGGCAATGGAATGATATGGGTGAAGTGAACCATAATGTAGTGTGGGATGCCATGAAGTCAGTATTTAGAGAAGAATGTATAAAATTAGCTAGTATCAAATATAGACAGTGGAAGAATAAACAAAAAGATTTGGAAAAGGAAATTGAGCAGCTCCAAAAAGAATATGTTAAGACTAAGAATATAGAGATTTATGAAAAGATGCAGAGACTAAAAGCTGAACTTATTGGGGGAAATATAGAAAAAGTGAAACGAGATTTGATTTATTTGAAGAAAGAATATTTTGAATATAGTAATAAGAACTCAAAATTATTGGCTAGGGCTGCAAAAGAGAAAAAGACTAAAAGAGAAATGGGAACATTAATAAATTGAGAAGGTATTAGATGTAATAAAACAAAAGATAAACTTAAAATTGTAAAAGATTTCTACCAAGAATTATATTCAGAAAAAGAATTTAATGTGGAAAAGTTGAAAAAAATATTTAGAGAAGTGTTCCAAATTTAAATTAATAGAGGAACCTAGAAATAGCATGGAAGAAAGCATAACTGAGAAGGAAATTAAAGACGTTATAAAGAAGTTGAAAGGAGGGAAATCCACTGGGGAGGATGGACTATCGGCTGAGTTTTATAAAGAGTTTTATGAAATGGTAGGTCCCAAAATTTTGAAGCTGTTTTGAAATTTTTGGAAGGAGATTGGATGCCGACTTCATGGCACAGGACTATAATTGTTTTGATTCCTAAGCCTGGGAAAGATTTAATGAAAATAGAATCATACAGACCAATTTCATTAATAAATCAGGATGTTAAAATATTTAAGCCATTATTGCAAAAAAAGGTTGAATAGTTTTATGACAGACTACATAAACAGGGACCAAGCAGGGTTTCTTAAAAGGGAGGAAGATGCCAGATTTAACAAGGAGGGTAGTAGATTTAATAGATTCAGCACTTCAAACTAAATAGGAGGTGGGATTATTATCTTTGGATATATACAAAGCATTTGATTCGTTAAAATGGGTTACAATTAAAGAGATGGTTAATAATTATGGGTTTGGTATGAAATTTAAAAGGACTATAGACCAACTTTATCAACATGGTTTTGCTAAAGTGAGAGTAAATGAAGGTTTTACAGATGATGTAGAGCTCAAGGCTGGAACACGTCAGGGTTGCCCACTTTCACCAATATTATTTATAATGGCAATAGAAATATTGGCAAATATGATAAGGGAAGATAAAAACATTGAAGGATTGGAAGGGAATAAAATTAGTTTGTACGCACATGATACCCTAATAATTATGAAAAATCCAAAAGGAGCTTTAGCAAAAATACAATGGCATCTTAAAGAATTTGGGGAAATGACTGGACTGAGAATAAACTGGGATAAATTGGAAGTAATATTTTGTAATATGAATAAAGAGAAAAGAGAAGAGATTAAACTAAAATATCATATTCAGGTTAAGGACAATTTGAAATATTTGGGGATAAACATATCAAAAAAATTTGAGGACTTAATAAAGTTAAATTATGAAAAACAGAAAAAAGAAATGAAGAAAAAAATTCAACAATATAAGAGGCTGAACCTGTCTTGGTTCGATAGAATTGCACTGTGTAAAATGAAATTATTACTGATACTAAACTTTTTGTTAGATGCTTTACCAATACAACTTAAAGATAAAGAGCTAAAAGATTTTCAACAATTTTTGAATGACTATTGTAATGGGGGGAAGGGACCAAGAATATCAACAAAGTTGTGGTATTTAGCACAGAAAGAGGGTGGATTGGGAATACCAAATATAGATACTTACTATAAGGTGTTTCAATTAAAAAATGTGGTGAAAATATTAATGAAAGAGGAGATGATATGGGAGGAAATGGAGATGAAGGAAGTGAAGCAGGTTGGCAAAGCAATTTTTTGGACAGAATATTAACAAAAATTGAATTTAAAAATAGATTGATGGGGGCATGGCTTAAGATGGCGACCGAATAACATACTTATTCAGGAGCTCGCACTATTCAATGTGGATTATAAAGTGAAATTAGAGATAAATGAGACTGAAAAGTTTTTAAAAACTAACCTGAGGGAGGTTTATAAGATCGTCTTTCTCTTGATCGTTGAAATTGGAATTTTTGTTGTTGGTGGTTGGAGTTCGGGAGGTGCATCGGAGGGACAAGCGGTGAAAGCCGCAGCTGCCCTGCAGGTGTGTGGCGAACGGGACTGCTGAGAGCACCGGAATTTACGAGAAGGAAACATAATGAATTTGAATTATATCAAAATCAAAAGTGGCGAAGGAGGCGGCGGATGGAGAAAGGGGGAAGTGAGTGGAGCAACGGACAGTTAATGTAAGTGTGGGGGCTCCTGAAAACAGAACGGACAGAGTGAACGGAGGAGAGAAGGGGCTTAATGGCGGCTGTTGTGGGGGAAAGCGAAAGTTAAGAATGTGGCATGAACAAGATGGTAATAATGGAGGCTGGTGTTTAAGGGTCGACCGCCAGAGTGAAGTGCTTGGGAGGAATTGGAATGAAGGGTCCAGAAAACAAGGAAAGTAAAGAAAAGAAGGGTCCGGTGAAAAAGGAAAGGGCTTCGCCCCCAGAAGCCGCAGCTGGGCTTGTAGTACATTGGTGAAATTATAATTACCCCCTCAGATGCAAGTATTTTGAACTTTTTTGAACTTATTGGGAGCATCATCTTTGGGATTTCCTTCCCTTTCTCTTGTGAGAAGTGATGGAGTGAATGGGATTGACTCTTGCCTTTGCTGAAGGATTTTCTTTTTTTTATTCTCTTTTCTCTTTTTTCCTTTTTCCTTGTTGGAGATTTGGCAACAGTTCAAGTGGTTGCCAAGAGACTTATCCTCCTGTGTTATTTTTTGGATACAGAGTTGCTAGCCTGTCTGGTAGCTCGGAGGGATACAATTGGCTACATTTTATCTGGATTACATTTTATTTGGATTACAACGAAGAATATACAAGGGAGGCTGGATAATATAAAGGATTTACTGTGATTTTATAGTGGTGAATCTTTCCATTGGTTTACATAACAGTTTGGCAATTGGAATATAGCATTCAAAAAGTGGCATTTGATTGAGCTTCAACGTGGTTGAAGAAATTGGGGTTTATTCTTGACTTTCCAAGTTCGTCGTGCAGGAGTGCTGGAACAGTTCCAAGGAGAGAGGTTTGCCCGAGTAAAGAGTGTTACAGCTTTGAAACTTTTATTTGATATTACAATGTATAAAATCACAAGAGGAAAAGAGAAGGAGGAGGAGGTTTTGGTGAAACCTAAGAAAAAAGGCAAATCAGTAGGTGCAGAGGCCACTGCATCATTATCAGCAGCAGCATCTCCTGAACCAATGGCATTTGACCAGACTCAAATAATGGTTGAATTGGGTAAACTGTTTCAGAAATTTGAAAAAAATGGAGGAGGCAAGGGTGAAGGATAAAAATGAAATTTTGGGGAAACAAGATAAATTGACTACAATGTTTATGGATTTCTCTAAAAAAGTTGAATTAAACATTCATAAGATAGAGGGTAATGTAAAATTGATGCAAAATGATAAGAAATTGGTGAAAGGAGAAATGAAAGGGATACATGAAGAGGTCAAGGAAAATGAGATGAAAATGGAGGTGCATGAAAAAAGGATAGACATCATGGAAGAATTGATGAGAAAAAAGAATATTGTGATTCATCATTTATTGGAAAGAATGCCAGAGCAGCTAAGAGATAGAATTGTTGATTGCTTAAACAATTTGAAAATGGGGAAAGATTTCATCAAGGAGGACATTGTAAGTGCTTACACAGTGGGTCCAAGAAGGGGGCAAAGTGTTCACAGGAATGTTTTGGTTAAATTTGCAAATTGGGGGGGGGGGGTAAGTTGAAGGTAATGGCTTTTTTAAAACAAGCTGGTTCTGGTGCTCTGAAAATTGATGGAAGTGATGTGGAGGTATATAATGACATTTCTTTTAAAGAACGTGGTTGGAGATATAAGGTGAAACTGGTAACAAAAATTTTGATGAAAAAAGGGATAAAATACAATTGGCAGTTTCCACAACAGTTAAGATTCTTCTATGAAAGAAAAATGCAGGTGATTGATGAAAGGACTGATGCACTGGAGTATTTGTCTTTATTGGACCTGACCAAACCAGGTTCAAATGAATGGACGGAGTTAAGGAAGGACCTGTTGGGTTCAGGAGGGATAAGAAGGGATTATGGTGGGGCAGATGAAGGTGGCGCAGCAGGAGGAGAACAACCAGGTGGAGCAATGGATGATTTGTCTTTGATTGTGGTGGAGGAAGAGTCAAGCAAGGGGTAGAAGGGATGGGAAAGAAAGCTGGATTTTTTTTCAGGTGAAGATGCATTTGCAAATTGGTTTTAAAATGTGGGGGTGCGCTTGAGCTCCAATCATTATGCACATCTTACACGTCTCCCCTCCCCTCTTTGAAATATGAAGGTGGCTTTTTTTCTAAGGAGAAAGTGGGGAGGGTGGTAATGAGTGTTTTGTTTTCTGCTTTAAGTTTTGTTTTAAATATGTTGGGTTTGTAGGTAGCACGCCTAATGGAGAACTTGAAATAGGTGGAAGAGGGTGTCAATTTGTAACTGAGGGGTATTAAAGTCTTGTCGTGGAATGTAAAAGTACAGGATCTGTGTTGAAGAGGAAGAGAGTGCAATTAGCTTTGAGGAAGGACAAACTGGACATAGTCTTTTTACAGGAAACTCATCAAAAATCTCAAGATACAAATAATTTTTTTCTGGATTGGATGCAACATTATGAAATGTCATATGGCACAATTTTGATTTTGGCCAGATTGGGGTTTGAGATATTAAAAAGTATTTCGGACCCAGAGGGTAGATATTTGATAATAAAAGGGAAAATAGATGATGAGGAAGTAACATTGGTGAATATATATGCCCCGAATGAGCATCAGGCTGAATTTTTGGAAAAAATGCGAAATATTTTGGTATCTGAAAAAGCAGCAAAGATGATAGTGGCCGGTGATTTCAATTTAGTAAGATCTAATATGGATTGTACGAATATAACAAGATGTGGAAAAGGTATTAAAGGGTGGATTTTGGATAACTGGATGGCTGCCTTAAGTTTGAAAGATTCATGGAGGGAGATTAAAGGGCAAGAAAGGGTATATTCTTACTTTCCACACATTCATAATTCATATTCCAGAATAGATTATATATTTGTAATTGAAAATATGGTTGAAAATATGGAGAAGACTGAAATTGGAATTTTTAAAGAGTCAGACCACGCTAAGGTGATTTTAGAATTGAGTTTACAAAAAGAAAGTAGAAAGATAAGGAAATGGCGATATGATGTTAATTTATTTAAAGATCAAAAGTGTAAAGAACAAATTATGGAGAGTTGGATGGAAAATTGGCAATGGAATGATAACGATGAGGTAAATTTTAATATGGTCTGGGATGCCATGAAGTCGCTTTTTAGAGGGGAGTGTATTAAGATAGCAAGTAATAGATATAAAAAATATAAATTAACACAGGATAAAATTGAAAATGAGATAAAGCGGTTACAGGAGGAACATTCACAGATGAAGGATAGGAGGGTATTTGTTAATTTACAAAGATTAAAGGCTGAATTGGTAGGTAAAGACATAGAAAAAGTAAAAAGAGATTTGATTTACTTGAAAAGAGAGTATTTTGAATATAGTAATAAAAATTCTAAACTATTAGCAAAAGCAGTAAAAGATAAAAAGAAAAAAGGGAAATTGGAGTTTTGATCGATAATCAAGGGAAAAGATGTAATAAGATTAGAGATAAATGTAAAATTGTAAAAGAATTTTATCAAGCTTTATACGCAAAGAAGGAATTAGATGTGGAGAAGCTTAAAACGCAATTAGAGAAACAGATAATTAGTGGAATAAAGCAGGAAGAGATAGAATGGAAGAACAAGTCTCAGAGAAGGAAGTAAAAGAGGTAATTGCGGGTTTAAAGTTGGGAAAAGCTCATGGGGAGGATGGATTACCTGCTGGTTTTTACAAGGAATATAAAGATATAGTAGTACCAAAGTTGGATAGATTATACAATTATGTATTAGATGGTGGGCAAATCGCGACTTCATGGTATAGGACCACAATTGTACTGTTGCCAAAACCTGGAAATAATTTAGAAAAAGTAGAATCTTACAGACCAATCTCACTTATAAACCAAGATGCCAAGCTTTTCACAGCAATAATGGCTAAGCGATTAAATAGTTTTATAGTTAACTATATAAATATAGATAAAGTGTTTTTTTTTTTTGAAAGGCAGATATGGCAGATTTGACTAGAAGAGTATTAGACTTAATTGACACTGTGGAGAGCCGAGGAACGGGATCAGCGAGAGGAGAAGGCTATGGAACTGGTTTTGGAAGTGGCAAAAAGCGGCTGGAGCGAAGGCAATTTGTGTGTAAGTGCCTGAAGGGAGCTACATTCTTAGCTATAAGCTATAAAATCGGCTGAGTTTTTTCAGAAGAAAAAGAAGGGGAGGAAGAGCTGGAGGTACTGTAATGGCGACGGCCAGGGAAAACGAAAGTGATCGTGTATAGACTGGGGTTTTTTTTTTCTACATACCAGAGGATCGCGCCACATTCTGAAATCAATAAGGCGGATTAATTTTCCTTTCTCTTTTTTTTCACCTCCTCTCTGGTCTGGAAAAGAGGAGAGCTGTGCGAGTTTGTTTTTTTTCTCTCTCTTCTCTTCTGCCTAAACTGCCTGCTCATTTAGGGAAGAGGGGGAAGAGGGGGGGCCTCTTCTCACTACAAAGTTAAGGCACTCGCTGGAAAAGGGTGTTTTGATTATCCACTTCAAAGGAAGGATTATGTGGCTTTGATTGAAGGGTTCCATTACTGTGTGGATTACAAATAGCTTCTCAACTTCTCACCTTAACCCCTTGGTGGCTGGATTTCTCTTTCCTTCTGAGCTCCCCCCCCCCCTCAGCAACCTGATTAACTGTTGTTCTGAAGCCTTTTTGCTGTGGTTGGAAGACGTCATTTGACTGCTGGCTTTGTGGGAAAGGATTATTTGTGGTTAACAAGTTTTACTTTTAAACTGCCTGTTTGGAGAGCTGTTTTCTTTTGTTTTCCTTTGTTCCATCGTTGTGGATTACAGTAAATTTTGGATCTTCTGCTGACATAAGAACTTGACGGTTGTATTGGTGGAACCTATGACTGCAGTGTAGTAAGCCTTACTATATTGGAATTGTTACAGCGATCTGCAACATTGGGTTTGAAATATATTACATCACTATGGATAAAGGTACGAGAGCGAAAGCAAAAGAAGAAGAACAGGTTGTAAAACCTAAGAAGATTGAAAAAGCACCAATGGATGAATCTGTTCAGCCAACAGCTCTGCCCACAGTGTCATTGGACCAGACTCAAATTATGGTGGAAATTGGCAAGTTGTCGCAAAAAATGGAGAAAAATGAGGCTTCAAGGGTGAAAGATAAAAATGAAATGTTTAAAAGGCAAGAAAAGATGATGTCAACACTGACAGATTATACCAAAAAGGTGGACTTAAGTTTGAATAAATTTGAGGGAATGCTGAAAGTGGTTCAAATCGAGGTGGATGCGGTAAAGAAGGAAGTAAAAGGGACTCAGGAGGTGGTGCGGGACAGTAAGTTAAAACTGCAGGAACAAGAAATGAGGATAGATGCTGTCGAAGACATGATGAGAAAGCAGAACATTTTGATCCGTCAGGTACCGGAACGCACTCCGGATCTGTTAAGAGAGAGGGTGGTTCAGTGGTTAAATGGTTTAAAAATGGGGAAGGAATTTGTTCAAGAGGATTTAGGAAGTGTATTCCGGGTGGGTCCAAGAAGAGGGAGAGTGGCTCAAAGAAATGTGTTGGTTAAATTTGCAAATTGGGCAGATAAATTAAAAGTAATGGCTCATCTGAAAAGTGTTGGTTCAGACGCGTTGAAATTTGATGGCTCAGATGTAGAAGTCTACAATGATATTTCACTAAAAGAAAGAACATGGAGATATAAGATGAGGCCTGTTACTAAATTATTGATGGGTAAAAATATAAGGTATAATTGGAGATTTCCACAACAATTGCGCTTTTTCTATGATAAAAGAATGCAAGTTATTGATGAAGGCATTAATCCATTGGAATACCTGAGTTTGTTGGGATTGGTACAAGTAGATTCAGAAGAATGGAAAAATCTTAAGAAGGAAATGATGGATTCTGGAGCTTTGGGGAGGGAATATGGGAGGGAGGAGTCCGGTGGGGCAACAGGTGGAACACCACAACGAGGGGAGGAGGAGGAGGAGCCGTCTTTGATTATGATGGAGGAGGAGATAGGTAAGGAAGGATGAGCATTAGATAGTAGTAATCTTAATTAGCTAATAGAGGTAGAATGGGTAAGTAGCGCACAGCGCCGGCAGTAGGGCGCATCTTGCAGGTCCCCCCTCTCCCCTCTTTGGTTGACAGAGGCGACTTTTCGTTGGAAGGTGGGGAGAGTGAAAAATGTGTGTTTTATGTAGTGGGTATGGTGAAGGGTTTTTGGTGGCACGCCCGATGGAGAGTTTAAAGTTGGGAGAAGAATTTGGTTATGGATAGTATTAAAATAATATCGTGAAATGTGAAAGGTACAGGCTCTGTTCTTAAGAGACGGAGGTTGGAATCGGCGTTGAAAAAAGATAGACCAGATATTTTATTTTTACAGGAAACACATCAGAAATCAAAAGATACGAATAAACTTTATCTGAGTTGGATGCAACACTATGAGATGGCGTTTGGAACATCTAAAGCAAGAGGGGTGGCAACTATGATTTCTAGGAAGTTAGGATTTGAAATCACAAAAAAGATTGCTGATCAAGAGGGTAGGTATCTGTTGTTAAGAGGAAAATTGGAGGATGAGGAAATATTGTTGGTAAATATTTATGCTCCGAATGACCACCAAGTAGTGTTTCTTGAAAAAATTCGGAAAATAGTGGAGGGGGAAAATGTTGCAAAAATTATTGTGGCTGGTGATTTTAATTTGATCAGGTCAGGAATGGATTGCACAAACATAGCTAGAAGTGGAATGGGTGTGAAAGGGAAGGCGATGGACAAATGGATGAAAGTTATGGGTTTGAAGGATTCGTGGAGAGAGTTTAAAGGCTTGGAAAGGGCATATTCCTTTTTTTCGCATGTACATGGGACCTACTCGAGAATAGATTATGTTTTTCTGTCGGAAAATTTAATTGGGGATATAGAAAGTACGGAAATTGGGATTATTAAGGAATCGGATCATGCTAAAGTATATCTGGAATTGAAAGCACCAAAAAATATTCAAAGAGTTAGAAATTGGAGGTACGATCCTAATTTGTTCAAAGATCAGAAAAGCAAAGAGGCAATTATGGAAAGTTGGAAAGAAAGTTGGCAATGGAATGATAATAATGAGGTTGATTTTAATATTGTATGGGATACCATGAAGTCAGTTTTTAGGGGGGAAAGCATAAAAGTGGCAAGCCTTAAATATAAAAGGTATAAAGCAGAACACATAGAAAAAGAAAGGGAAATAAAACAATTACAGGAAGAACACGTAAAGAGTAAAGATAAAAAAATTCTCTTGAAACTACAAGGACTCAAGGCAGAAGTAATGGGTAAAGATATTGATAAAGTTAAACGAGATCTGATTTATTTAAATAGAGAATATTTTGAATTTAGTAATAAGAACTCAAAACTATTAGCAAGAGCAGCTAAGGTTAAAAGGGAAAAAAGAGAAATTGGGGTGTTAGTTGACAGGCAAGGTTCAAGGTGTAATAAGAATAGCGATAAATGTAAAATAGTTAGGGAATTTTACCAGGTGTTATATGCAGAAAAAGAAATAGATAGGGAAAAGCTTAAAAGGATATTGGAGAGGCAGTTAGGGAATGGGATAAAGCAAGAGCATAGGGAGAAAATGGAGGAAAAGATAACTGATAAAGAGGTTAAGGGGGTAATAAGCGGATTGAAGATAGGGAAAGCCCCGGGGGAGGATGGATTATCAACAGAGTTTTACAAAGAATTTAAAGAGGTGGTGGTCCCGAAATTGGTGAAGTTATATAATTATATATTAGATGGAGGATCAATCCCGACTTCATGGTATAACACTACAATTGTTCTTTTGCCAAAACCTGGTAAGAATTTGGAAAGAGTGGATTCGTACAGACCAATTTCGCTTATAAATCAAGATGCGAAGATCTTCACGGCAATATTGGCTAACCGTTTAAATAGTTTTATGGGGGAATATATAAATGTTGATCAAGTTGGGTTTCTAAAAGGACGACACATGGCGGATTTGACTAGAAGGGTATTAGATTTAATAGACAGTGTTAATCAAACAAAGGAAAAAGTGGGATTACTATCATTGGATATTTTTAAGGCATTTGATTCATTGCAGTGGTCTTCAATTAAGGAAATAGTTAAAAAATATGGGTTTGGAGATAAATTTAATAGGGTTATAGATTTACTATATCAAAAAGGAAATGCCAGGGTTAGAGTAAACGAGGAGCTCACGGATGTGGTAAAGCTAGAGGCAGGTACTAGGCAGGGTTGCCCATTATCTCCTATTTTGTTTATAATGGCAATGGAGATTTTAGCTAAAAGTATAAGGGAGGATTTAAATATAGAGGGGATTATGGGTAATAAAGTGAGCATGTACGCTGATGATACATTGCTTATGGTGAAGCACCCCGAACAGGTAATGGACAGGATTAAAGATCATCTACAAGTATTTCAAGCTATAACAGGATTAAAGATAAACTGGGATAAATCTGAATTGATGTTGTGTAATTTGAAATTGAGCGAGATGGGTAGGACGGTGTCGACACTTAATATACAAATCAAAGATAAGTTGAAGTATTTAGGGATAACTATTTCAAACAAATTAGAAGAACTTAAACGATTGAATTATGACAGCTTGAGAATTGAATTTAGGAATAAAATACGAGAACTTCAGAAGTTAAAGCTGTCATGGTTTGGAAGGATTGCTATGTGTAAAATGATACTGTTACCAAAGATTAACTTTTTATTTGACACGCTCGCGATCCATTTAAAAGAGAAAGAAATCAATGAGTTTCAAAAAATGTTTAATGACTTTTGTAATGGAGGAAAAAAATCTAGGCTTCCAAAGAAATTATGGTATTTGTCTCAGAAAAAAGGGGGGTTGGGTATGCCAAACCTCTTAGCATATTATCGAGCATTTCAAGTCAAGAATGTTGTGAAGATCTTGGCAAGAGAAAAGGTAATTTGGGAACAATTGGAAATGAAAGAATACAGAAATATTGGAAACTTGAATTTTCTGGGAATGAAAGATAAGGCGAAAAGGTCAAATAATACTATGATGAAAGGTCTCATGGAGGTGTGGAAGAAGGTAAAAAAAGATATGGTTCCGAATCTCTCCCCAATCTTGGAATTGACTGATATGATGTGTTTCCCAATAAAATTAGATAAAGAAAAAATAGAAATATTGGATAAAAATGGGACGTTGTTATTGAAGGATTGGTTAAAAGCATGTGATGTTGATGCCGAGCGGAAAAAAATGTTTGAGATATTAAACTTGAATTGGTTTCAGAAGTTAAAGGTGGACAACTGGAATAAAAAATATAAAAGAGAACTAGGATCAGATAGAGTACTTACGGAATTTGAGGAATTGGTAAGGAAGATTAGAAAAGGCGAAAGTAGTATTAAGGGTCTTGTAAGTAAGCTTTATAATATATTGAATAGAGGTGCAGATCCACAGGAGGATTTGAAACGGAAGTGGGAACAAAATTTGAATATAAAAATTGGGGAGACTGAATGGAAAAATAAATGGAAAAAGAGAATTATGAGAACAATGTCTGTAAGAATTAAAGAACATAATTTCAAGATGTTGTGGCAATGGTACCTGACACCATTAAGACTTTACCAGATGGATAATAAAAGAGATAAGTTATGTTGGAGATGTAAAGAATTTGATGGAACATATGAACATATGTGGTGGAGTTGTAAAAAAATAAGGGATTTTTGGGGAAAAATAGAAAATGAATTTGGTGAAATATTGGGTAAAAATGTTAAGTTGGTGTCGGGTACTATTCTTTTAACGAATGTGGAAGATCTGGGTTTAAACAAGGAGGAAAAAGAACTACTGGAAATTGTACTGACAACGGGTAGACAATGTATAGTCAGAAATTGGAAAAACGATGTAGATATTCAGGTTGGAGAATGGTATAAAGAAATGTGGAGTTTAGCATTGAACGATAAATTGACATGGGAGATTAAAGTCAAAAGAGATAATTTAAAAGAGAATAGATTCTGGAATATATGGAAACCGTTCGTGGATCACTCTATTATGGCAGGTGATAGTTCAGGACCAGTACCATCTCAAAGAAGTTTCTGGACTTGAGTTAAAAATAAACTCTCCGGGCATTGTATATATTCACAGGGTGTTTTTTTTTTTTTATTGGTTAAAAAGATTAGTGGTAGTACAGAAAGTTTTTTTTTCTATTATTTTGGATTTTGAAATAAAGGTTCTTAATATTTGGTGGTTAAATAGTAGTTAATGAATATAGATATTGTTATGTGCTACCATATAGTAATGTTTGTTAGTATGATATTATGGACTCGTTAGTGTAATGTACTGTTAATGTATTGTTAATGTTTTCTTTTCTTTTTTCTGTATGTTTATTAAAGATTTAATAAAAAATTTAAATAAAAAAAATTGACACTGTGAGTCAAACGAAAGAAAAAGTGGGTTTAATTTCTTTGGATATTTTTAAGGCATTTGATTCTTTACAATGGATTTCAATTAAGGACATAATAAAAAGTTATGGATTTGGCGATAAATTTAGAAGGTTAATAGATCAATTATATCAGAAAGGAATAGCTAATGTCAGAGTGAATGATGAGGTTACTGATGAGGTAAAATTAGAGGCAGGTACGAGACTGAGCTGTCCTTTGTCCCCTATATTGTTTATTATGGCAATGGAGATTTTGGCAAAAGCTATAAGAGAAGATGGGAAAATAGAAGGGATTATGGGGAATAAAATAAGTATGTATGCGGACGATGCATTGATAATTGCGAAACACCCTGAGAAAGTAATGAACAGAATTAGAACACAATTAAAGGATTTTGAGGATATTACGGGTCTGAAGATAAATTGGGATAAATCGGAAATGTTGCTCTGTAATATAGGAGAAGAGGATCGGAAGAAAATAAAGTAATATTCAAATTAAAAATAAGCTGAAATTTTTGGGTATAAATATATCAAATAGATTGGATGAGCTTAAAAGATTGAATTCTGACAGTTTGAAAAATGAACTTAAGCTTAAAATACAAAAATTTCAAAAGCTGAAGCTGTCATGGTTTGGGAGGATTGCATTTAGCAAAATGATGTTGTTACCCAGAATAATTTTTTTATTTGACGCAGTAGCAATTCAATTAAAGGATAAGGAAATTATGGAGTTCCAAAAATTGATAAATAATTTTTGTAATGGGGGAAAGAAGTCTAGGTTACTAAAAAAATTATGGTACCTAACTCAGAAAGAGGGTGGCCTAGGATGGTATATTATTGTGCCTTTCAAATTAAGAATGTTGTGAAGATCTTGGCAAAGGAAAAAGCAATTTGGGAAGAAATCGAGATGAGGGACTATAGCAATATAGGTAAAATGGTTTTCTTAGGAGGTAATGTGGGTAACCCAGTAACCAAAAATACTATGATGAAAGGATTAATGAATGTGTGGAAAAAAGTAAAGAAGGATTTGGCCCCGAAAATCTCTCCAATTTTGGATTTGACAAACATGGCAAGTTTTCTGATAAAGATAGATAATGAGGTAAAGGAAATATTGGATAGAAATGAAGGTTTCCTCGTAAAAGACTGGTTACGGATCTGTAGGAATAATGGAAGAAAGACAAATCTGTTTGAACAATTAAATTTGAATTGGTTTCAGGTAATGAGGGTAAATAAGTGGAATAGTAAATTTATGAGGGATTTTGACTGGGATAGAGAAAAGACTGAATTTGAGGATTTGATTTTAAAACTTAGAAAGGGAGAAACAAATATTAAGGGTTTAGTTAGTAAACTGTATATGTTATTAAACAAGGAGGGTGATCCACAGGAGGATTTGAAATTAAGATGGGAACAAGAACTGAATATAAGGATAGAAAAAGATGTATGGAGAAAAAAATGGAAAAAAAGGATAATGAGAACTATATCGGTTAGAATTAAGGAGCATAATTATAAAATGTTATGGAGGTGGTATCTTACCCCAGTGAGGTTACATCAAATAGATAATAAAAAGGATAATATGTGTTGGAGATGTAAAGATACAATAGGAACTTATGAACATATGTGGTGGAGTTGTAATGTGGTAAAGGAATTTTGGAAAAGAATTGAAAAAGAGATTGGTGAAATAATGGGAAAGAGAATCAATCTGGGGTCAGATACCACTATGCTGACAAATTTTGAATTTACTAATCTGAATAAGAATGAGAAAGAATTACTTGAAATAATGCTTACAACAGGCAGACAATGTATTGCTAGGAATTGGAAAAATGACATAATTATACAGACGGAGAAGTGGTATAAAGAAATGTGGAATTTAGCATTGAATGACAAATTAACATGGGAGATAAAAGAAAAGATGGGCAATATGAGAGAGAACAGATTTTGGAATATATGGAAACCTTTTTTGGTTCATTCACTTAGGGGTGTTGAGAGAAATAGGCCTGTACCCAGACAAAGTAGTTTTTGGAGATAAATTAATGAGTTATTTTGAGTTCCTCAGGGCAATGTATATAAACACAGGGTGTTAAATATGTATATTCTGTTTTAGTTTTTGTATCCTATCTGTATTAGTAGTAAAATGAACTAAATGGAATATGAATTAGTAGTATTAGTAAATAAGTAATAGCAGAAAGTAGGTTCAGTAAAAGTGTACTAACAATTACTCTGTTAAAAATTTAGGGAATATATTTTTAAGTGTGGAATTAAAATTTTCAAAATATTAGAATAGAGGAAAGTGTATTAGGATAGGTAATACTTATTTCTTTTTGATATTTTATTGTTAGTTTGTGTTTTTATGTATTTTTGTGTTTTCTTATGTATTGTATTTCTTTTTTGTTATATTTGTATTTGTAATAAAAAAAGTAAAAAAAAATTTTTTCAATAAAAAGTATTTTAAAAAATAGATTGATAAAAATAACATTGAATTTATGGAAGAAATTGAAAAGGAAGTTAGCACCAGATGTGTCCCCAATTACAGAAATGGAAGATTTGAGGAATTTTCCGTTGAAGTTGGATAGGAAGGTGAGGGATGTGTTTCTGAAAAATGAAGTATTCCTGCTAAAAGATTGGATTCAGATATGTAGAAATAAAGAAAAAAGATTGCGAATTTATGAGCAATAGAATTTGAACTGGTTTCATGTCATTTTATTCAATAAATGGAATAATAAATATTTTTGGATACCAGCTTAATAAGAGAAAGGACAGATTTTGAAGAGTTGGTATTTAAAATGAGAAAAGGAGAGGTTATTAAATTGTATAAAATGTGAAATGGTGATGACGGATCACAGGAAACATTAAGAAAAAAATGGGGAAAAATATTTGACTATTAGAATTTTGGAGGAAAGTTGGAGGTATAAATGGAAAAGAAGAATTATGAGATCTATGTCTGTGAGAGTTATGGAGCATAACTATAAAATGTTGTGGAGGTGGTACCTGACACCGGTTAGGTTAAATCTGATGGATTGTACTAAAACGAAAATGTGCTGGAGATGTAAGACTGTTGCGAGGAATTATGAACATATGTGGTGGAGTTGTGATGTGGTTAAAGCTTTTTGGCTTAAATACAAAAAGAAATATCACAAATAATGGGTAGTAACTTTAAGCTGGAGTCAGGTACCGCCTTATTGATGGAGTTTGACAATATGAATATGGAAGGACACAATATAGAACTATAGTATTAACAATAATATTGACAACTGCAAGACAATGTATTGCTAAAAATTGGAAGAATGATTCTACAGTGGATATAGAGGAATGGTATAGAGAAATGTGGCATCTTGCACTTAATGATAAGTTAACATGGGAATTGAAAATAAAAAGAGGTATGACAGATAAAAACAAATTTGGAATCATTTGGAAACCATTTCTGGTTTATACACTGTCTGAAGGTAAAGGTAGCAGACCAGCCCCAAGTCACATGAGTTTTTGGTTATAATATGTGATGCTGGGCAGCTCCTCAATTCCCAAGGCAATGTACATAGCACTGGGGTATTATCTTATGTTTAGATTTATTTTTCTTTTTAAGATAGTGTATTTTTCACATTAAAATAGTATATGTCTAAACAAGAGGGTTTAAAATAGGTAAAATGAATATACACTATCTGTTATTACTGTATTTTTAAGTATGTGATTTTACTTTTAATTTTTACTTGTAATTTGTATTTCTGTTATTTTTATTATGTATCAATGTCTTTTTTCTTTGTGTATTAGTTTTCCTTTTTTAAAAAAATAATAAAAATCAATTTAAAATAATTAAAGTCATTGAAAAGACTGTTCCAACTACCATTGCTGCTTCCATTATACTGTAGAATTAAATGTGAAAATAAAGCAAAATCTTCCAATGGACAAATAAAAGTCAATTCTCCTCAGTAATAAACATGTGATTTTTAATCCCAAAATATAGTTCCCTTGTTCATTGTGCCATTAAATACATGACTTTTTTTTCTTCAGTGGCTTACTGTGAGATAAATGCAACTATATTCATCCCTAATGGCAAAAACATTTAAGATTTTTTCTTAATTATTAGCACAGCAATCGTGTGCTCTCTACAATGCTTAATGATCCTTCTCACACTTTATGGAAATGTTTATTCTTCTAAACACCCTGATTAAACAAACAGTACAATAAGTAGCAGAGTGTATGTGCTTTAACACTGCTAAATTTTAGCCTGGTGGATGGACTTGGAATAAACTATTTTTTCCAATTGTATCAATGGGAATATGAGGTACAGATAAAGAGCACACCTGTCAAGTATCCCGTTTTTCCCAGGAAAACCCCTTATTTTTGTCCCTCTTCCCACCCCCTCCTGTTTTATTAATTTGCCCGTAATATCCCTAATTTTTTTAAAAAAATCCTGACCGGAGCCCTCACAGGTGGAGCTGCATTATGTTTTTCCTGCCACCAGAGGTCGCTGTGGTTTTTCACATGTGGGAGGAGAGAGGGAAGGTGGGGGAGGGGGGCTTCTGTAGTTTCTCTTTCATTTCCCTGCCACTCCACATGGTCATGGAGGCTTCGTTTTTGCTGCTGGTGGTCATCGGAGCCACCATGGGACGGGAGTCAGTCTACTCTAGGTGAATGATATTTCATATATGGAGATTAACTCCTCAGCTGCTGGGGGGCTTGGAAACTACAGAGGTTGCTTTTTACTTCTTTACTAATTCCCTTCCTTAAACTGAATCCGACATTCTCAAGTGTTGGTGCTTCAACTGGTTGTAGTGAGGAACAAATAGATTAGTTAATTTGGGGGAATTAATCCCTTGCTCCTCCACCCTAATTTGGGGGGGGGGTGTCTAGCCATGTGCAGGGCTAGTTCACCCTAGGGGGCTGGATTACTATTCTACTCTTTGCTTCCCAGAATTTTTTTTAAATTGAAAATGAGTAAACAAGAAAACAAAACAAAACTCCCCCAAGAAGATGGGAAAAGGGTTTTTTGGCCCACACAGTTTTGTGCCCATTGCATCTACAATACCATCTAGCCATCTTATTTTTGGCCACCCCCTTCTTTTGCCCTCTACCTTTCCCAGCATCAAGGCCTTCTCAAATGAGTCCTCTCTTCTCGTTTGATGTCCAAAGTACTTTAACGTCATCTTTACTATTTGAACTTTAATTAGCAGTCATGGTTGATTTCTTCTAGGATTGACCTATTTCTAACACCACATTTCAAAGGCATCTATTTTTCTGGGCTCAGCTTTCCTCATGGTCCAGCTCTCACACCCATACATTACCACCGGGAATACCATTGCTTTGACTATGCAATTTTTTGTTTGCAAGGTGATGTCTCTACTTTTCACTATGTTCCCCAGGTTTCTCATAGCTTGTTTCCCAAGCATCAGTCGCCTTTGTATTTCATGGCTGCAATCACCATCTGCGGCGATCTTTGATCCTAAGAAAGTAAAATCTGCCAGTCGTATCTGACTCTAGGGTGCAGTGCTCATCTCCATTTACAGCCAAAGAGCCAGTGCTGTCTGTGTTTGCAGACATTTTCATGTCCATTTGGCAGGCATGACTAGAGCCCAGCAAGTCACATGGCTATATTTGGTCACACCCACAGATTGACCATGCCCACAGAGGGGTGTGCCCAAAATTTCCCTTATTTTCAAATCCAAAACTTGACAGGTATGATAAAGAGCCTCCTTGAAGATTGTGGTATTTTAAAATCACAATTGGTGTATCCTGGTAACGGCAACCTAGTGTTGCTGGCTAATCTTTCTCCCAGCAGGTCAGGCGAAAGGAACTGCAGAATGAACTCACCAAATGGTGCCTTCATTTTGGCAGTTTCACATCTGGCCTAGTCACAGAAGAAGGATAATGGAAATATGAGTTGGATTAAAAATGGGGCTCAGAATAAACCAAACTTTACTCAAAGTCTGAGAGTGCATTTTACAAGTGCCATTCCCAACCCATTTAAAGGATTGTCTTATCATTACAGAGAAATAGCAAAGTGGCTGTTCTCCTAATGTGCTTACCATTTTATATATCAAAACATCCCATATCTCTCATAGCCAGGTAGAACAAACTCTTTAAAAAAAAACAGTTGGAAGAGCAGCAGCCAAAGCCTTCTAGAAAGCAACCTTAACATTTCTGATCCACAGATGTCGCCCACTGAGCTCAGAAGGGAATGTATTAGTTTGTCTCGCCTACAGCAGGAGACTATAAGGTGAAATATTGCATGTGTTCTTAGCAAAGATACATCCTTTGAGACCTGCTCAGGATTCATCCATACAGCCATTTCATATTGCTATTAGGAAGTGACAAGCACACGCCCCAGCTTGCCTTCTATTGATAGCCAGCACATTCACATGATAGAGAAACTCACTCTATTATCACATTTGTGAAGGGAGCATTGATGTCAAATGTGCTGTCTGTTATATTTGCAATTATCACATCAAGATGCACATTAGCTCTGACCTAGACTATCACAATGGGAATGACTTTTCTTGAATGGAGTTATCTATTTGGGCAAAAGCTGGTGTATGGCTTTGTATTATCAAGTACAGGCACTTAAACCTCATCTCAGGACTCCAGATCAGCACACCCATGTGAGAAAACATTCATGTTAAAACTCTCTTCATTGACAATTGTAACATTCCCTTAAATTAAAATCCTAAACATGACATGTCCTAATCTTCTCAAATTGTATGTTTGAAAAGCATTTAGTCAGAAGTGAGACCTTGTGAGTGGAATGGCCCTGGGACAATCCTAGCTAATTTAAGTGAGGGAAGGATTATGAGAGGTTGTGTTGGAGTCCCCAATTCATGGCTTCTCAATTTTTTAAGCTGAGTGCTGGATCATGCCCCCTCAGACTGTTTGTGTGCTGGACTGGTGTCCCCTCCCCCTCTGTCAATGCCTTTAGCGGTGGCAGCAGAGGGGGAAGTGATTCCACCACCGCTGCCACTGCTGCTGCCGCTGCCGCTGCCGCTGCCGCTGCCGCTGCCAATGCCACTGCCACTGCCACTGCCACTGCCACTGCCACTGCCACTGCCACTGCTTCTGCCAATGCCAATGCCAATGTCAATGCCAAAGGTAGTGGTGACAGCAGCAGGACCACCCCAAACCCCCACCATTCCCACCACCACCACTGCTGCCACCACCACTCCCCCACATGCCACCAGTCCAGCCCGTCAACACTTCCCCCATGGTGCTGCAGCTGCCAACACTTCCACACACACCACCACCACCGTTGCTGCAAACACTCCCCTCACACCACCAGTCCTGCCCACAAAAACTCCCCACCATGCCACAGACACCACTGCAAACACTCCCCCCACACACCACCAGTTCGGCCCAAAAACACTCCCCACCACAATGCTGACACCAATGCCAACACCAACACACTCCACACACACCACCACCACTGCTGCAAACACACCTACTGCCACCAACACTCCCACACACACCACTAGTCTGGCTCACCAACATTTCCCCCCATACTCCCACTGCCAACAGTCTCCCACACATGATGCTACTGCCATTGCAAACACATACACCATGCTACCAATCCAGCCCAAAAACACTCTCCTCCATGCCTCTGTTTCCACTGCTTCCCTGCTTACCAGCCTGCCATGGGGAAAGGAGGGGTCCTCCTGTCCTTGCCCATGCTCCGCCAGAGAAGCGTCTGGGAAGGCCATGGCTGGCCTCGAGTGCCTGCCACTTACACTTCTGCTTCTGCTGCCATCACTAACAGGCTTCCCTCCCACCACCACCACCTGACTTGGTGTGTCCCTAATGCCAATCCATAGCAGGGTGGATGTTGTAAACCAGGTGGAGGAGGAAATGATGATGTTGGCAGTGGGGGCGGCAGCCAGATGGAATGGCACTGCAGACTGGATCTGACCTGTGGGCCATAGATTGAGAATACCTGCTCTAACTCAATACATGAGAGGGAAAAGTGCAAGAATTAAATGTTCTTTCTTCATTCATATCAGACCATTGCACACTTTAAAATTATGGTCAATATATGAAATGCAGATAAAGTTCTAATAAATTTGAAATGTGTAGACCCCTTTTTGATCAGGAAAAAGGCTACTTCAATAATGGTTTCTTGGCCATTTACTATATCCTCTTTTGTGCATGTATGAAGGCAATAAGTTGTATGCTGATTAATGCTCCATGAAATGTATTTTTCCACATTCATAAAATATTTGTTTGTATCTAAATGTCCCCATTTTACTTGATTATGCATGGCAATTTCTACTTCATTTCAAAGTCTATTAAGTGACCTATGGATGGTCCAGACAGAATCTTGCCCTGGTGGGAGGCAATCTTCAGCATTTATCTTGTTGGCAAAGTGTTTTGGTTTTGCTCTCTGTTGGTTTAGCTTAGCCTCTTCTAGTTAATATTTAGACCTTGAGAGATGTGCAATGAACCTTTCATTGATTCTAGCTAGAGGTTGGTGTCCATGAAGTGAGTTATTTCTATTAATACAGAGAGTGTCTCTTGATCCAACAATTTAGTGAAAGACAGTAACAGCTTTTTCCTTATCTAAAGTTTTCACAAACTTGAGATATACCAAACCAAGTGCAGTTCAGCAGATGTTCAAATAATAATAATAATTGGAAGGCTTCTGCTAGGGGGCAGGGGTGTGTGAGAACCTGTATTTTATTTCATTTTCATTTCCTTGAACAGGATTCAAGTCACAGTTTAACACCTCCCTATGTATACACATATACTGTATCACAATGGTTCTGGCACCATGAGGTCCACTTGGACTTTTTCAGATCAAGATATTTGGACAACAAGGGAGACTGAATAGTAGGAATGTGGGACCATTCTCAACTGAGTGAATGAATTGCAATTTGGGAAAGTTCTGAGTGACTGGTCATAGATGTGGGTGAGGCTAAAGAAAATGGGAGAGACCAGATATATATTTTTACCCAGTTGGATCTTTTTCTCACCAGGCAAATGCAGTGCAATTCAATTCTATACATGTCTATATGGGACTAGTGCCTCAAATGCTGCTGGACACTAGGTAAAGGTCACCCTTGCTCAAAAGCCAATTGTATCTGTGTTATGTATTGAATGAATGTTGCAAGTTCCCTTTAACAGAATGTAACCAGTCAATGCATAAAATTGTATCTAATCAGAGACACATTGTAGCAAGCTGTATAAGGATGGGAGCTAAGTGGCTGCAGGTGGCAGTAGCGAGCATCCGGCTCACATGGTACAGATTCCCCAAATACCTGAAGAGCGGGAAACCTTCCCGCCACACAACACCTGGAGAAGATGGGCGTGACAATCTATGACATCACGCGGACAGTAGCCAATGAGCTGCCACCCGGGATATTCGAATGTACAGTGTACTATAAATAGAGCTGTTTTGTCCGCCATTACCTCATGTTCACCCTGACCATCATGCAATAAAGTTGTGTTTAGCCCTACTGTGGCTCCTTCTATTGTCTTCCTTGCAAGACACTAAAATCTGACTCTTGGGTTCAGTGCTGATCTCTGTTTCAAAGCCAAAGAGCCAGTGCTGTCTGCTTCTGCAGGTGTTTCCATGGTCATGACTAGACACCGGAGTGCACAGAATGCTGTTTACCTTTCCACTGAAGTGATCCCTATTTATCTACTTACAATTACTTGCTTTTGAACTGCTAGGTTGGCAGGAGCTGAGACAAAGACGGGAGCTCATTCTGTCCTGCAGGCATCTGGGTATCGAACTGCTGACCTGCCACCTTCCAGTCAGGTTCTTAGCCACTTGAGCCACTGCAGTCCCTTGTTGGACACTAGTTGTGCAAATTCTTTAGAAAGCCAACCAAGAGGTTAAGAATCGTGGTAAGTATCTGAATGCATATGTGAATCAGTGTCATACTGAGAGCAATTGTTTTTATTTGATGATATAAATGCTTGGCAAACCATAAAATACTTATTTAAAGGACGTCTCTCTGAAAGTGATAAAGAGAAAGTCCAAGGAAGGATGGGGCAAAATACAGAGAAGCTCTAGCTTCATGATGCAAGCAAAAACATATCACTTTTCAAGCTAGGATCAGTCTACAAATCATTATCAGGTTAACTGTACAAGGTTAATCCAAACAATGACCAGCCAGAAGTGTGAGATTAATCAGTCATGAAGACAAAGAGTGATAAAAAACAAAGACAGGATACTAGACAGAAATAAGCAAGAGATTTGTTTTCAGCAATAGAGAGAATGTTTGCACTATATATTTCCCCTCCAACTCAACAAATAAAGAGGTAAGACACATGCTTGGGTTTAGAATTTGTGCCACAATGTGCACTACAGCCACACCTGAAAGTTTTCATCCGACTAAAACTTATCTCTCTAAAATGAAATCCCATTAAACAGAATTCTCCCTTATTTCTGCCATAACCTGTCTCCTATTATGTTACTATGGTAAACCAGACATAAACTGTTTTCCCTATCGCACAACACTAGAACTAGGGGACACTCCATGAAACTTTTGGGTACTAGTTCTCAAACAAATAAGAGAAAGTACTTTTTCACCCAGAGGATTACTGGTCTATGGAATTCCCTGCCAGAAGAAGTGGTGACAGCTGTCAGTCTTGACAGCTTTAAGAAAGGATTAGACAAGTTCATGGAGGACAAGGCTATCAATGGCTATAATTATGGCTACCTAAGGACAACCTCCGGGTTGGAGAGATAGGCAGGATATCTCTCAATGCCATTTCCAGGGAATCCTAAGCAGGTGAGGGCATCTCCTTGGGAATACCCTGAAGGAAATGGTGAGCCACTGTGTGAGACAGAATGCTGGACTGGATGGGCTGTGGCCTGTTCCAGCAAGGCTGTTCTTATGTTCTTATGTTCTTATGATTGCCTTAGAAAAGCCTTGCCTGGTGCTTTGATCTTACATGCAAATTTCAAATGGCCAACAAGCATTTAAAGCTCCTTAAAGGAAAATTTCTTGCAGACCCAGAATTGAACAAGTTACCAATGCAAGGTCACAAGCTTTTCTACGGGGACTTTGCATGCCTCTGACACCTCATCAATTTTGATGCCTAAATATATGAGCTTGGTACTAGGACCTTCTTTTTGCTCACCTTCCAGGGGAACTTCTAGGTTCCTTGTCAGGCAGAAAAGGCAGAAAGCAATTGACCACAACTAGAACCACACCTCTCAGGGGAAAAAAAAGATAATCATATACATAATGGGCAATTGATCAGATGACTCTTGAAGCTCACTCTGGAAAGTTATTTCTCAAATCTTGAATATGAGAGAACAAACCATTAGGAATGCCATATCTACATAAAACAGGTCATCAAAAGAAAAACCTAACTACTCAATGATATCAGGGTATATAAGCAAGAGGTGAAAGGCTGACTTAATGTCATATTTTGCCATCTCCAGTCCCATCAAATACAGTGGAACCTTGAGATACGGAATTAATTCATTCCTTGAGGTTTTTCATATTTCGAAAAATTCATACATCAAAATGCAATTTCCCATAGGAATGCATTGAAAATCAAATAATGCATTTCAGAGCTCAGAAAAAAGCCAAGAATGTATTTTTTCCTGTTCAAAATCCTTTCTATAGTGGCAGAATCATGGTGAATTCCAAAGAGCACTTTAGAAAGAGTTTTGAACAGATAAAAGAGGACCCCGCCTCCCCCCCAAAAAATAATAATAATAATTCCTAAGCTCCAGAAGGTTTTCATTGAATTTCAATGCATATTTGGCACATTTCCAACAGCAACATCTAGTGACTAGCTCTGGTAATTGCAGGACTATTTTCCTACTATCAGCTGTTTTGGGGAAGGGGGGATTTTTGGCACTTCCTGGTGGCATTGAGAGCTTCTGCTGATGCCAAAACATGATGAAAAATTCCAAAAACGGAGCAGAAATGCCTCAGAAATGCCTCACTGTGGGAAGCATCAGAAGACCCCAACAATTTTTGTATTTCAAAAAATATTTGTATCTCAAAGCATTTTTTATTTCCTTTCGTATCTTGAGTTTTTAATAAGTAGAGGCATTTGTAACTTGAGGTTTTACTGTATACAAATGCACAATCTGATGAGCCAAATTGGGCTAGATCCCTTTATTAGGGCTACCTCCACTTATAGGCTTTCTAAACTGTCCACTGAACTTGTGAATTTCATCTTTTGGGCAAATTGGGAACACATGTGGCTCATTGAGATCTTGTGCTCATAATTATATGGTTTGTGCTTGCAAATTACCAGCAAATTACTAGCAAAATTACCAGGGTTGATCCATCTGACATGTGACTGTATGAGAAATTTCACAAAAAAAGTCTTACAAATCAAGTGTCCACTATCAGTGTGATTCCCCCTGCCACTGAGTGGCAGAACTTTAGAGGAGGCATTATCTACTTGAGATATGGACAACTCCCTTCAGTTATTTAAAACCACTCTCTCTTGATGGTGGGAGAAAGACATTTCTACAACTGGTACATCCTTGAAGGAGTTGAACACTATGTCTTAGCTGTCAAGCTGTCATGTGCCCTGTACTCTGCAATGGATGAGTTATCTCTAGAAGGGGGAGTCTTGCCTTCCATCTGTTTTGGTATTGACTGCCTGCTGGGGCCATGAGCAATTTTGTTGCTGATCCCACAACTGAAATGTTATCCTGGTCTCCATCTTCTGAGCTAGACTGTTGGGCAGGCATTGCAAAAGTGTGTAACATTCATCAATTCAGATGTGGATTTGATTTGCACCCACTGTTTTAGAAGGCAGGGCTGTCTGAAGCACTGTGGAGTTTTTTTGGTTATCTGAGTCCAGTGGCATAAAACAGAGTTTTGCAGAGGAAAAGGGCAAGTATTCCATATCCCTAATTATGGATCTCTAAACACTTAAGGTGTGTTTTGCTTGGCTAAATGGTTAACAAATTGCACAGACAAATATGGATGATACCAACAAATAATATTGGCTGGAAAAGAATGCCTAGAGCATGAAAAAGCACATATATGTTCATGGCAAACTCAACAGCCCATACCCTGGTGATATTTCCTTTGAAACCTTTCAACTGGCATTCCGATTGGATGTTTATCAAAAAGATGAAACTATTCTGAAAAAGGCAATGCTTGTTACTTTTCAGCAGACCTTCATCCCCTCATTGTAACCACAAAGGGAACAGCATACAAGCGCTGAACTTCACTTTCAACACCTTGTTTCATGTCCTGCATGACCCCTGAGGAACCTGCAGGCAATAAATCAATACTTGAATGTAGGCTTCCATCTCAACAGTAAAAAAAATAGAATTCCCTTCATAGTTTTATTTTATTTATCATCTGGATCATACTAGTTGTAACCTGTCAAATCGTATCATCCCAAGCAAAGACATTTCAGAACAAAGCTTCTGTTTTGTGCATGGCTACTTCAACACATTTTCCGGGTATCCACAAAATGAAATATTATAAAGCCTGTGGTTTGGTAACTAGTTTATATGGTTTGCAGGAATTACTAAAACTGAAGGAATTAATTACACCTAACATAACACCTCAGTTAGGTGATTTTTCTACTAGTAATTAGTTGTTTACTTAGGAGCTAGATTTCATTTGAGTACATATCAACAAGGATACTTTCTGAACCAATAATGATTAATTTTGTATGATCAGTGTTCATCTTATGGTGGATGCACTCTTGAATGTGGTGAAAAAAATATTTGCACAAGGCTGTATTCCACTTCATTATACTTTTAGACCTTTAGCAGGGTCACCTAAAGCAGTTGAGAAACCAGACAAAGATGCACCCACACTGTCAATGAACTAATGGCTTCATCAGCAGAATAGATAATTTCCCTGGTTATGGGGTAGATAAATTCTTGTAAATATAGCTATTGTGTAGTAGCAGCATGGGAAGGTCTTGCTGGCAGAAGATCTTTCACAGACCATGGTACAGTAAAACCTCACATGAAGAGCGCCTCACGTAGACTAACTCATTTAAAGAGCAGAATTGTCTCTGAATGGTTGCCCTCGCTTAACAACTAAAAACAACCAAAAACTTGCTTAACAACTAAATCCGAGTTTGCAATCCCCCTGCCTGCCCTGCAAGAAGTGACAATTGGTCACTTACAATGGCAGCAGTAGCACTCTTTCCAAGTGTTTCACTTAAAGAACAACTCATTCAAAGAACAATCCCGTGGAATGCATTATGCTCTTTAAGTGAGGTACCACTCTTGTTAGAACTGCACAGAAAACCACTTCCAAATACTTCGTAGTTCAATGTGAAGAGAGTAGCAAAAGAGCATTGAACTTTAATTTCAACACCTTGTTTCATGTTCTGCATGACCCCTGAGGAACCTGTGGCCAATAAATCAACACTTGAATGCAGTACCAATTTCAGTACAATCAAAAGTTCATTATTTCTATCTAATAAAAAGAACTTACAAAAAATGGTCAAAGAAGTTATCAGGGACGTAGGGGGAGGAACATGCCTCACAAAGGCTATGTTGGGCACCCAGATTTTTTCTTGGGGGACACCCGACAGGGTGGACCTTAGGTCTTGCAACCTGCTTGCCTTAATGAGCACTCCTCTCCCTTGCCCGATTCACTGGGGACAGGGACAGAGTAGCCTTCTGCATATGGCAGGTAATATCAATATGGCAGGTAATATTATTCACTTGGCAGAAGCTAGGCTTCTTTGAGCTGCTACTCTTCCCCTCCCTCTTAGAGACAGAGCTAGTCCCTCTCACCTCCTTCTGGATCTCAAAGTGATGAGGACAAATCGGAGTCACTTCAGCTCTGCTGGGCTTCCTTCTTCTTCTTTACAAAGGCAGGCAACACATGGTTGACTTTTGAAGATTTATTGAAGGAACACAATACGGGATACAGATCTTAAAATAATCTACACTATAGAACACAATCTAATAAAACAAATAAATGAAATAAAACATCTTGCTAGCTCCCTAGCAGGTTCAAACTTCTTATGTTTAGAGGCAGTTCAGCCCCTCATGGCATAGCTTTAGCCGCGAAGAGACATTCTGGAGATCTGACTGGCAAGGGCTCCTGCTGAAATCAAGATCATGGTGATAAAAGGACAGGGTTTCACCCTGTCCCTAGGAATGGCTTCTGAACACCCAAATTGGCCTCTTTTTATAGAGAAAAGGGGCTCTGGAATGTGGTGATCTAATGAGAAAGCACCATTGTTTCCCATGAGAACGGGACAGTTTGCAGGTGCAAGTGTCATCTGTTTGACATGTGGCCCCCACCTTTGCTTTCTCTGGGAAAGTTTTATTCTAACAGGTGTCCAGGCAATCAGTTTGATTGAGAGGAATGGAGACGTCATCTCCCTTGTGGTGTGGTCATGTGACCTGGCTGTCACTCAGTACCCTCGTGGGGACTGCAGGTGTTTTTCTTGGAGTGTGTTGAGTCCTGGACACTCACTTTCCCCTCCTCCCTTTGGGAAGGCAACTTATTCTAACTATATATCATTGTAATGTCAGACTAACTGCCTGGCATAGCAATGTGTTTGAAAATGAAAGCTGGCATTTCTAAGCCTAAGAAAAATGCAAAATGTGTCTTAACATTACATGAATCAAATGTCACTTTAAAATTAAGACGAGGTCATATGTAGAAACCATGACAGAAGTGTCTTCTGAAAACAAGATTTTATACAAGATTTGGGAGTTATTCATAAAAAAATCTGAATTTCAAAGAAATTTTAAATAGTTAAGACATAAAACTTTTTGATAACACAGTTAAGATTGTCCAACTTTGAGAACAACGTGAGATGGCAAGACTCTCTGAAAAAGACAATAATGATGGGAAAGGTGGAAAGCAGCAGGAGAAGAGGAAGTACAAATGCAATATACAGTGGAATTTTTGGTTAATAGAATTAATGCATTTCACAGGACCTTTCATACTATGAAAAATATGTAATGTGAAATGCAGTTTCCCATAGGAATGCATTGAAAAACAAATAATCCATTTAAGATGTCAAAAAAGCAAAAAAAAAATTCCCAAAAACACACATTTAAAAGCATGCAAAAGGTGAAGATCAGTTGCCTACCTTTCCACTGCTTGAGAAATGAAAGTTCCAAAATGTGGAGTGCCCAATTGGACTCAATTGTGCCATTTTTCCAGCTGGATTTGCAGCCTCTGTCACTTCCCATGGTGGTGGAGGAAACATTTTTGTTGCATTTCTGCTAATGCACCCACCACCGCGCCTGCTGAAAATGATGCATTGGGAGGAAGCAAACAGCTGATAGTTGGGGATGAGTCCAGCACATTACCAGAGCTGGCCACTAGAGACTGCTGTCTGAAAACCCAGAAAAACCTTTCATATTGCAAAAACAACACAAAACCCTTTTCTCTGGATTTCTTTTTTATGTGGTTTTTACGTTAACTGATTCGTTCGTCAACTGAGGTTCCACTGTACTTTGGTACCCTAAGGGGAACCACAGGTTATAACTTGCAGGAGTTAAGTAGGACTGTGGAGGTAGAGAATTTTGGAGATCTCTCATTCATAGGGTTGACATAAGTTGGAGATGACTTCACAGCACACAACAAAACAAAAACTGCAGAAACACATTAGAAGGTTTTATGTAAGAATCTGAGGGGTTTTAATTTTTAAGCATTGCACATAGAAAATATTCCTTTGTAATTTTAAAAGTTATATTAAAGCTTTCATGGTACCTCCCTGGTGATGGGTGACCTGATTAACTTTAAACCTGGTGCTAATGTACTACTTCTGGGCAAAGTGATAGAGAAAGTGGTGGCTGACTAGTCACCAACACTCATGGAGGATACCAGTAGTCTTGGCCCTGCTGTTTCTTCTTAATCTTTCAGTGTCCTTCAGTACTATCTGACTTGGGGATTAGAGACAACACTTTGCATTGGTTCCACTCCTTTCTTGCTGAGTGAGTCCAGATGGTGCAGCTTGGGGAAGCAAAATCCACCCATCTGTACATCAATATGTTTTCCCACAGGGCTGGGGAATCTCCCTCACTGTTCTCCATCTATGGTCAAAGGGCAAGACCCCAGTTTGGGAGAGTCCCTCCCCATGCACTGTGGAAGGCAGTTAAAGATTTAAGTGCCATTGGGGAAAATCCCCTCCCTCTTATCTTATTGTGGGTCATAGGCCCTTGTATCCTGTGTGATGCAGGAATAAAATTGCCACTGAACTGCCCAGCTCTCGAAATGCCCTCCCAACACAAAGTCCTTCTGGCTGCAGAATGACAAAGTGGAACTGATGCACCTAACAACACCCAAACTTTGCTGAACCTAGACCTCCTGTCTCCCATGTCAATGTCATGTGGAAATGTGATAGGTCATGCTGACATGGACCATAGGATGACCTGTGCCAGACCACATGATGTTGACATGTTGGGACAGGGCAGGCTCTTAAAACCTTTGCTTTACCATGCTGCCATTTATTTATTTATTTATTTATTTATTTATTTATTTATAAGTCACATTTGTATATGCCGCCCACTCAGGCAGAACCCGACTCAGGGCGGCATCACAACACTTCTAAAAATACATAAAACATTATAAAAACCGGTAAAAACCCACTTCCCCCCCACTTAAAAACCCATATCCCACCCACCCATCCCACCCACCATACAAGAAGAGAGAGTTCTTATAAAAGCCAGCCGGCGGGAACCATAGTCCCATTCGGGCCCCACACCTGCCCTGCCAGCCAGGTCTTTACTCCTTTCCTGAAGGGCAGCAGTTCACTTTGAAGTCTTAGAACTGTTGGTAGGAGGTTCCAGAGGGTTGGTGCGGACACGGAGAAGGCCCTCCTTCGGGTGCTAGACAAATGTGCACCCCTCGTTGACGGCACCATTAGAGAGCCCCTCCTGTCCGCTCTGGTTGGATGGGCAGTCACTCTTGGGACAATGCGGTCTCTAAGGTATCCTGGCCCCCTGCCATATAGGGCTTTAAAGGTCAAAACCAGCACCTTAAATTGCACCCGGAGACAAACTGGTAACCAGTGCAGCTCCCGAAGCAGCGGGGAGGCATGGGCATATCGCCCACACCCCATCACCACCCGGGCCGCCGCATTCTGGACCAGCTGCAGCCTCCGAATGGTCGTCAAGGGCAGCCCCATGTAGAGCGCATTACAATAATCTAGTCGGGAAGTAACCAGAGCATGAGTGACCATAAGTAAGGAGCCCCGGTCCAGGAGTGTGCGCAATTGGCAAATCACCCGAAGTTGGGCAAAAGCCCTCCTGGCCACAGCCGCCACTTGTTCTTCCAGCAGCAGCCGTGAGTCCAGAAGGACCCCCAAGTTGCGCACTGGGTCTGTCTGGGGCAAAACAGCCCCATCCAGTACCAAAGATGGTAACTCCTTGGATAACCTGGGGCCCCTTATCCACAGCCACTCTGTCTTGCTGGGATTCAGTCGAAGCCCATTGGCCCCCATCCAGACCCCAATGGCCTCCAGGCATCCGGATAGGATTTCAACAGCATCACTGGGGTCCCCACGGGCCGAGATGTACAGCTGGGTGTCATCCGCGTACTGATGGTACCGCACCCCGTGGGAACGAATGATCTCACCCAGTGGCTTCATGTAGATGTTAAATAAGAGAGGAGAGAGCACAGAGCCCTGAGGCACCCCATACTTGAGGGGCCTAGGGCTGGACCTCTCACTCTCTAACCACACCGACTGGGTACGGCCCTCCAGAAAAGAGGAAAACCAGGACAACACAGAGCCCTTGATCCCCAATCCTTCGAGCCGTTCCAGAAGGATACCGTGGTCGACGGTATCGAAGGCCGCTGAGAGATCAAGAAGAGCAAGGACGGATGGACAACCCCCGTCCCGCTCCCGCCAGAGATCATCCAACAGTGCGACCAATGCCGTCTCCGTTCCATATCCGGGCCTGAATCCCGATTGAAAGGGGTCTAGATAATCCGCTTCCTCCAGGACACTCTGCAGCTGGCGCGCCACCGCCTTCTCCAAAACCTTACCCAGAAAGGGCAGGTTGGAAACCGGCCTGTAGTTGTTAAGGACAGCTGGGTCGAGGGACGTTTTCTTCAGGAGGGGGCGCACCAAAGCATGTTTTAGCTGTGCAGGAAATACCCCCTCCCGTAATGAAGCATTTATTATCCCCCCAACCCAGCCCCCTGTTACCTCCTTGGAGGCTTTCACCAACCAAGTGGGACAGGGGTCCAGAGGACATGTAGTGGCACGAACATCTGCAAGGAGCCTGTCCACTTCATCAGGGACAACAGGATCAAACTGATCCCAGATCGTACAGCAAGACTGCGCCCCGGCACCCCCCCAACCCTCCCCATCCATGTCAGGATTCAATCCTGAACGAATCCGATCGATTTTCTCCACCAGATGGTCAGCAAAGTCCTCAGCCGAACCCTGCCAACCGGGCACCGATCTCCCTCTACCGAGGAGGGACCTGGTTACCCGGAACAGGGCGGCTGGGCGATTATCAGCGGAGGCAATAAGGGCGGTGAAGTATTGCCGCCTCACCACCCCCATCGCCACTAGGTAGGCCCTAATAGCGGCTCTAGCTAGTGTCCAATCGGAGTCATCCTGGGTCTTCCCCCAGCGGCGCTCTAGGCGTCTCTTTGCCCGTTTGAGTTCACGCAGTTCCTCTGTGAACCACGGAGATGACCTAGTTCCATGGGCGCGGAGAGGCCGCAGTGGCGCGATTTCATCCAAGGCAGTTATTGTCGTCCTATTCCACAGGTCGACAAGTGCCTCAGGTGAATCGTGTAGTCGATCCAGAGGAACATCCCCCAGTTCCCTCTGGAATCCGTCTGGATCCATTAGTCGCCGAGGGCGGACCATTTTAATAGGCCCTGCCTCCCTACGATGAAGTGTCGCCCCCAGGAAGTCAAGAGTCACCAGGTAGTGATCCGACCATGGCATAGGTGAGATGGCTAAATCCTGTAGCCTCAGATCACTCTGCCACTGCTCCGACAAGAAAACTAAGTCTGGCATGTGACCACTGCCCCTGGTCGGACCCCGAACTACCTGAGTCAGGCCCATGGCTGCCATGGAAGCCATGAACTCCCTTGCCACCTCAGAAGCCATCCCCAGCGATGGCAAATTGAAGTCCCCCAGAACCATAAGTCTCGGGAACTCCAATGCCAGCATCGAGGCGGCCTCGAGGAGCTCAGGCAGGGCATCCCTTACCCTGCAAGGGGGCAGGTACAGGAGCAAGATCCCCAACTGACTCTTGGGGCCCAGCCGTAGAAGCAGGGCCTCACAACCAGCCACTTGTGGAGCAGTGGCCCTAGCAACTCCCAAAGACTCCCTGGCAACAATGGCGACACCACCGCCCCTCCCCTCACCTCTAGGCTGGTGCCAAATACCGAACCCAGCTGGACACATGTCCGAAAGAGGTACTCCATCCTCAGGAGTCAGCCAGGTTTCGGTGATGCATGCCAGGTCGGCCCGCCCATCCTGGATGGCATCTTGAATCAGGGGGGCCTTATTACAGACCGATCTGGCATTCACCAGCAGCAGCCTAAGGGCGGGGTCACTCCGGATCTGCTGCTCAGGACCCAGAGATGTACCTGCAGGGCTGGAATGAGGGACCGCACTTAAACATCGGACCCGCCTTCCCCGAGTGCGGCCCGCCCCACGGTACCCGCCATACCGCCCCATGCCCGTCACAACACCAATATGCATCTCCGGAACCTCCCTCGACGGGATGCTGCCCCTCCTTCCTGGCTGGTAGGGCCAACACTCTCTCTTCACTCCCCATCCGCCATCCCCCCCCAGATCCAGCAACGAACAAGGGCTCCCAGAACGCACAGAAAGCGCTGGCGGGGCCAGTCGTCCACATCTCCTTTTTCTTCCCCCCAAATAGGGAGGGCGGAGGCAAGGAGCTGGAGGGGACGTCCATGTGCGGAGACAATATTCACAGCGGCGTCTTCGGCTCCCCACTGCCACGAGGAGCCCTCCTAAACTCCCCGCCCGATGGCAGGGGGAGGGAGGGGCGGCCTTGCGCAGCGGCGGCGGCGGCGGCGGCAACGGCCATGCTGAGTTGAAACTCGTATCCCAGCCCCTGGGCCTGCTTCCACATGACTGGAGGGGGGATGGACCCCCTCCCTTCTGGCTGCATGCATCAGGATTAGGAATCAGGCAATACTCTCTTCACATGCTCATCTATAGGTTATTTTTCTTTCATTGAGATGCAAGATCAAATCAAAGATTCAGTGTGCATAATTGGGTCCTCTGTACCATTTCCTAGGCAACATAATTTTACCTACTTCTTTGCCTTGACAAGCATGTTACACACCATTTCAAACTAGAGTTTGATCTACTTCAAATAGCACTGTTTCTGCTCCTGTGGAATATAGGAGGGTAATTGGAAAAAGGATTGGGTAAAGGCATGTCAAACTATCTGCTGTGTTGCCATGGTCTATTACAGGGGTATCCAAACTATGGCCCACAGGCTGGTTCCAGCCCATGCCACCTAATAATCTTGCCCATGCCACCCTCACCACTCCCGGAAATGGAAGTTAAATGTGCCCATGCATGCACAAAATGCTGCCATAAATGCAAACGTGGCTGTCATAAATATGTTTATAGCATTCACAAAATGGCCAAATGGTAAGAAATAGTTGCAAAAATATGTGCGAACACTGCTATAAATGCACCCATGGCAGTGATAAACAGATTTACAAAAACAAGAACAACCGTTTGTGGAGCAAAAATGTATATAGTCTATGAAAATTTTTATTATTCACAATAATCTTGTAGGTATAGATATCAAATAGTTCAAAGCATTCAAAAATAAACTGAAGGACTTATGGTTGCCTTATGACTGCCTTATATGTTCAAAAATAATCCATATATCAGTAATATTCAGTAATCTTCTTATCTTGAAAAATAGGAGAAAGTTATAATGTGGTCCCAAAACCCTTCTAGTAAACAAGGTTTTCCATTCACCACCTTCTCATTTTCCTTTGGATTTGATTGATATTTGTTTTTTTAAAGAATTACTTTAAGTTTGAGGAACAGTTTTATTTTCAATCACAATGTATCACTATGGGGAGCCCTTTGGCTCCCAGTGTTGTGAAAATTTATATGAACAGATTCAAAAAAATGACTATTTAAAACCCTTTGGTGAATGTTTTCTTTGAGCATATTATTGTATATAAATGTTTTATTGATTATTTGTTTTTTGTTTTTTTATGATTTTGAGCTTATTAATGATTTTTCTTGATTGAATTAATGATCTCAACCATCATCTCAAGTTTACCATACACAGATTATAATTCTCTTCCATTTTTGGACATACTGGTATGCAAGTCTCATAATACATTACAAGTCAAATTATATAGAAAAAAGACAGACAGGAACTCTTATTTATCTCATAGATCAGGGTCTGCAAACTTGGCTCTCCAGGTGTTCTTGGACTTCAATTCCCAGAAGCCTAAATCAGCACACCTGTTGATCAGGGCTTCTGGGAATCGAAATCTGAGAACAGCTGGAGAGGCAAGTTTGAGGACTTTTATCTAAAGCAGGGTTCCTCAAGCTTGGTTCTCCATATGTTCTTGGACTTCAATTCCCAGAAGCCCTGATCTGCAGGTGTGCTAACTTAGGCTTCTGGAAATTGAATTCCAAGAACATCTGGAGAACCAAGGTTGAAGATGCCTGTCATAGATCCTTCCATCCACACCATATAAAATCCAATATTCCTTATATTAAGGATTAAAAGGAATTCTACGACAGAGCATGATTTTTTTGACTTCTGCAGCTGACACAGTTTGTAAACTGTCTTTAAGGGGTTACACTAGAGTAAGTATTGATAGATCCTTTAATAGGGTTAGGAAGAAAATAGATCTAATTTATTTGTCCATAATAGAGCTAGTAGCACCAATTCCCTATTTCGGTCATTAGAATATACTCATTCAGTCAATCACATCAAGAAAATCATATGCCGACATTGGCATCTGGTGGCTGATCTACCAGGTTGTCATGATTTTCCCAAAAATGGTTTGAGAAAAACCAGAACTATAGGTTCAATAATTTCCCATTCTGATTGTCTTATTGGAAATCTATCAGTAGATATCACTATAGGACATTACAAAGTCCACCATTGCAATAAGTGTAAATTCTGTTGGGAAACTAAAGAGGTAGTTTTTCCTCATAAGAATTTTAGACACACCTTGAAACATTTTTCTAATTGCTCCACATCTAATTGTGTCCACATCTGGATCTGCAGCTGTCCACTTATTTAAATGGGAAAAACGAGACAATGTTTGAGAACGAGACTGAATGAACACAGGTCGAAAATTAGGGGACAATATCTTCAAGCCCCTCTTGTACAACGTTACATCGAAAAACAGCATACAGAAAATGATTTAAATTTTTTTATTATTAAGGTAGTAAGGCAGGGCAAATTTAACAAATTTAATGTTGAGAAATGTTTGCTACAAAAAGAGGTGGAATACATTCATAAGTTGAACACCGTAGCTCCATATGGACTAAATCAAGAGTTAGAGTTAAGTAGCTTTCTGTAACTTATTTTGAATTCATATTGTTCACTGTTCTTCTTTGAGTTCCTGCAAGAGAAGTCATGTTCCTTTAATATCCGTGTATCTAACTTGTATTTGACTTGGTTTTTACTTACCATGACCTTGACTCTCCGGTTGTAACTTATTATCAGAAACACCTGATTCTTTCCCATTTTTCCGTATATTAAGAGCTTCACACTTACCTTTAGTTTGGCACATAAGAATTTACTGAGAGGCCGATAGACGCATTTAAGAAGGTGGGTTTTCTGTGGATACTTGTGCTTGGAATATTGTATCTTAATTTTTTGTTTATATATGCTGTGTTATACTTCTGTTTATTATTTACATCTCTGTATTACTCTTTAGATTTGTTATGACAGCCTCCAGAAGTAGAAACACGAAAAAACTTGTTTACTAGAAGGGTTTTGGGACCATGTTATAACTTTCACATATTTTTCAAGATAAGAATATTACTGATATATGGATTATTTTTGAATATATAAGGCAGTCATGGCAACCATAAGTCCTTCTGTTTATTTTGAATGCTTTGAACTATTTGATATGTACACCTACAAGATCATTATGAATAATAAAAATTTTCATAGACTATATACATCTTTTCTCCACAAATGGTTGTTCTTGTTTTTGTAAATCTGTTTATGACAGCCATGGGTGCAGCAGCGTTTGTGCATATTTTACTTCCAATTCCTGTAGGAGGAACCATGTGACTAGCCAACTCAACCATGTGACTGGCCTGTGGCCCAAAAAGTTTAGCCACACCTGCCCTAGTATCTGCTTGACATCCTGAGTAAGAGCAAGGTTTTGTTTTACCACTGAAAATCATTAATAATCTCGGTGTCCTCTGCATTATTAAACTTTAAGGAGTCTTTTGTCTCCTCTTGTAAGGTCCAAGGAAAATAGATTGATTGTCACCAAGATTTAAAGAAAGCTCAAATGGAGAGGAACCCTAAACGGATTCCATTTACACTATTCTGTCTGAAGAATGCCCTGACTGAAGAATGTCCTGACTTTTCCTGCGATATTGAGCCATGTGATGTGCCTTCTTTTTATGTATGGAGTCTCACAGCATTTAATGATAAAATGTTGAACATGAAATCCTCAACCATTTTTCTACACATTCTGCCATGTGAAAGGGCATCTGTCACTACTTAAACTCTGCATAGCTGTAATCAAGTTATCAAGATCACATAGCAGAAATTTGTTTTAGTGTAATTACCCTGATACCACACTATCTGGGGAAATCAGAACATCTCTCTGTAAGGTCAAATATAGGTATTTAGGATACTGAGTCATCAGAGGTTTAATATGCAGCATCCCCTGTGCAAAACCTATATATTATTCTCATTGGTAGATAAGATGTCTGACCTGGGACTAGAATCAGAGTATAAACTGATGAAACCATGAGACCTCTTTGTGTAAGCCATTTTATAAATAAAGAAAAAACTTTTAACTTTTCAAATGTTCCTGCTTACTAATGATTTACTTGGGGAGAAAAAAAATAGACATACAGTATTGTTTTTGATTGTGTTTTTCAAATGGGACATTAAATGTGGATATCTAGTTGCTTCCCCCCTCCCCCCCCCCACACACACCTAAATGAAAAGTCAGACCATGATGTGGAAGAAACTGGGCCACCTTTATTAGTAAGAACAGTGCCTAGAATGAATAACCTGGAAAAAAATCCCTACCCAGATCTTAGGAGGGGCTGTAGTAGTGCAGGCATAGATGGGGGCAGGGGCTCTACTTGTGCACTTTCCCATCTATCACAGCAGAGTCCCCAGCCCCAGGGAATGATGCCATAAAGCTTCTACCCCCAGTCAGCCTTCATGAATTATTTGGAGCTCCACCCCTTGGCTGTCTCATGATCTGGGCAGATCAGACCAATGTCCCCAAATTGCCTCCTCCCAGTCTAGATTTTGTCCTTGAACAGCTGGGAGGGTCATCATTCCCCCCCCCAACCTGGGCTTACCAAGAAGCCGATTACACCACACTACCCGCCAAGGTGACAAAAGTCAACCTCCTGTAAAATCCAATTGCCCAAATCCCTAGTTACAGGACAGGACAGGTGAAAAAGTCCCATACAAATAGCCAATCATGCATGGACCAAAAATTCCTATTTGGCCTTGAAGTGACCAGCTCTCTCATACTGATCCAAAGGGCAGGTGGGAGGGTCACCACTGGAGCCCTGAAGTGCAAGAGGTGAGGTTGAAAAGGGCCCCCCTAATAACTGCTTAATTTTTCCTTAATGGCTCGTGCAACCAATTAGCAATCGTGGGAATTTTACATAATTTATGTTACAGCATTATTTGCACAGTTTTCCTTAATTTGCACAAAATAGTAATTTTGTTATTTACTTTTACTGAGCATAACAAAACCCTTTGCTTTTTTTGCTAAGGAAAGTTGTTTGTTTCCATTCATGCATGGAGTTCTTCATTCTTACATCCATATTTCCTTACACTTCCCGTGAAAAATTACCTTTACATCTGGCATAGAACTCCGATGTATTTCAGAAAATTCTTCTATGTAAAATTATAGGGAACAATATAACAATATAGATATATTGTTTGCATTTGTTTTTGTGATGCCAGTACAGTAGATTGGCCAAGTGCAGGCTAAGACCCTGGTTAAAATAAGCATTTCTCTCAACAGTGTTCCTTTAAAAAAATCATTTAATTAATTATTTTGTAGTATGTTCTACTGCTAGATGTTAATGTAGCAAAGCCTACAAAAACAGCTAACCAGATAGGTGGTGGATAGATTATTTTGTTTCCAATCTATGATAGTTTTTATTTGTCAGGTTATAAAATACATTATTTTTGCACATTATTTTCAGACACACATTTGGGGTCTGTTTTCATTTTAAATTCACTTCTTTATAATTATTTATTCATAGCTACCCAGAGTGATTCATACTAGATGGAGGGCATACAAAGAAACAAACAAGCAAGCAAGCAAGCAAGCAAAAAAGCAAACAAAGACATTCATTTTTAACCCATTACACATTGCAGGCGCACCCCCCAAAAAAGGACTCAGACACCGGTATAAGTGGATAACGGCATTGGGCCACATTTATTGATTCATGCCCTAGTCCGAATTATAAATTTCAATTGGTACTTCACCAATTATAATTCTTAAGGCAAGCAGGCCGCAGTAACACTGGTAAGGTTCCTCCCAAAATTGCCAATGGCAATTGGCTACAATGTATCCATTTGTATCAATTTGTTTGTTTACAACAAACAAATTGTTGGCCGTAGTCAATAAACTATCTACTGACCCCACCCTCTGATGTGTATCCGTAAAATCACGGGGTGATGCATGCTGAAGAGCTCCTGCCATCACCCCATTGCCTGGTTCGTCATTGACCGGACAACGTTAACCAACTTGTACCTATCTAGTGTTGGCCAGTCAATTGCGAACCTGCCGGATACCTGTGGGTCATAAATATTTACCTTACCAGTGCTACCCGCCACACGGGGAGACTTAATAAAGACTCACCCCCCCCCCAGACCGTCAGCTTGGTCAACAAGCCTGCTTGCAGATCTTCCAAAAAGAGGTTCATACCTCTGGGCGACAGATGGACCCCATCCCCTGTGTAAAGATCGTAATTTTGGAGACTAATGGTGGGGTGTCGGACAACCCGCCCCAAACCCTTGTCAGCAAAGAACCGGGCCACTGCCCTGTTCACCGAGCGACGAGCGCGGTCAAGGGCCTGGAGGTTGATACCCCCCCTGTAAGCGTGACGCGGTATGATGTCCGACCATAGCAGGGTTGTGGCAGGCCACACATAATGCAAATAAGCCAGGTCGCTGCAGATCGTATGTTTTAAAGAAAGGCCAGTGACCTGGCCCAAGTCATTGCCCCCGAGGTGCAGCACCAGGACATCAGGCGGTTCAGCATCCCTGATGGAGAAAAGGAATGGCAACAGTTCCCGCCATAACATTCCGCGCTTGCCATACCACCTGATACATGCGGACGCACGTAGTCCAAGCTGGGGTCCCCACTCTGTCGCCGCAGCGTACTGCGCTGCCCAGTGCACGTAGCTGTGGCCCACCAGCCATACTGCCACCGGTGTGCGGCGACACACAGGGTCTGTAAAATAAAAAAATAAAATAAAAAAGACAGGACAGTGACTTAACTGGTACTCATACTTGAAGAGGGCGAACATATAATTCAAAACACTTTGATCCCCACCTCCCCATATGGCATATATCAGCCTCAGAGTACCCAAATGCAGCCGCAGTAGAAGCAGCCCCTATTCTAAATGAATGGGTGCCGTAACGAGCCCCGGGGAGGCCAACACTGGACAGTGCCTTACCGGTCACCTTCCAAAATTGAAATTTTGTGAGGGGAGACCCATCCTGGTGGCAGAAAAACGGGCCAGGGTGCGTACCACGCAGTGCAAGGAACTCTTGTAGGGCACCAACCGGACAGATGTCTGCAATGGAACATCGTAGCAGTCTTACACCACTGCCTACGCCGTGCTGATCAACCTTTGAGGACCGTATCCTCAACTGAGCCCACTCATTGGAAACATAGACATCTTCGAGTTCCAGTGCCCTACGCAACGCATCCGCCTTAGACAGTAGCACCAGCTCACTGATGCGGAGCGCTCCAAAAAAGGCCACCGTGGTAGCCGCGTGAAACAGAGCTGCCTCATACCTGTCAAAACACAGGTCATGCCAGCCTCGTGCAAGGTGGGTAAGAACCCCTGGAGAAATAGGGTGGCGATTGTCCGGGCGGCGTCCACGTTCCCGTGTCCACCCCTCCAAAACATGTCGTATACGGAAATCATTCGTGCTGTCAGCAGAGCCCCTCACTTTGGCCATGAATGCCAGCGCTGACAGCCTGGATGCTATGGTGCGGGGAGCTAGGCCCTGACTGTGGAGGTAGACCATAAATTGAAGAACGTGTGTAACTGGAATGGGCCAAATCTCGGGCAACCGAAGTTGCACACAAAAAGCCTTAAATTGACTGAATGCATGGTGATACGCCTTACGCGTGCGGGGCGCCAGCAACATGACGATCGCCCGGTTCACCTCTCCTTGCCAAACGTCCAAATCTCGTCCGGGAGCGGCGAGGGGAATTCCTCTGCGTCTGGAGCCAAGGCGCGGAACCGGGGGATCTGCAGGCGGGATAAAGCATCAGCAATATCGTTATTGATAGCTGGCACATGTCTGGCCCTGAAGAGCACATTGAGGCGTAGGCTGCGCAAAACAAACTGGCACACTAACTCCATGACCCTATGTGATTTAGACGTCTGGGAATTGACAATGTGCACTACCGCAGCATTGTCACACCAGAAATGAACCACTGAATTAGCCCACTCCTCGCCCCATAGCATCAAAGCTCCCAGTATCGGGAAGAACTCAAGGAACGTAAGATCGCATAAACGATCCGTGCCCCACCAAGCTGGAGGCCATCGGCCGTAGGCCCACCTCCCCTCAAAGTAAATCCCATAACCCAGGGACCCCAAGGCATCCGACTGAACCTGGAACCTAGGGGAAACCAAAAGGTCAGACCTCCAAAATGACACCCCGTTGAAGTCGCTAAGGAACTTAAGCCAGATCAACATGTCAGCCCTCATGCCCTTGTTCAGTCGGACCCTATGATAGCGCCTGGATAGGCCAGTCATGGCGTCGCACAAGCGTCGAGCAAAAGCTCTGCCAGGCGCAACCACCCTGCAGGCGAAGCTAAGGTGACCATGGAGAACCTGGAGCTCACAAAGTGACACCTTGCGTTTGGCCAGTAAGGCCAAAAGCAATGCAGTGATCCGGGTAACCTTGTCCATGGGTAACCTGGATGCCTGCGAAACTGTGTCAATTTCAATACCCAGAAATGTGAGCTTGGTTGATGGGCCCTCGGTCTTTTCGGGCGCTAAAGGGACACCAAGTTCCTGCATTAGCGTCTGAAATGTGTTGAGGAGACGCGTGCACGTGTCCCAGCCCCGTTCACCCCCGAACAAGAAATCATCAAGGTAGTGGGCTACAGACCGAGACCCAGACCTGCGAACAAAGGCCCACTGAAGGAAAGTGCTAAAACGTTCAAATGCTGAACAGGAAATAGAGCAGCCAAAAGGCATGGCTTTATCCATATAGAATTTTCCCTGGAATTTAAAACCCAATAACTCAAAGTCGCCCGGGTGCACAGGCAACAAACGGAATGCCGACTTAATGTCACATTTTGCCAAAAGTGCACCCGGGCCACAAGAGCGCACCATGCTCAGGGCCTGGTCAAATGATGTATACCTGACCGAACAAAGGTCATCAGGGATGGCATCATTGACCGAATGGCCTGCCGGGTACGACAGATGGTGAATTAAACGAAACTCCCCAGGGGTCTTTTTGGGCACCAACCCTAAATGGGAAACCTTCAGATTGGGAAAGGGTGGCATGGGAAAGGGGCCAGCAACCCTACCTGCATTAACCTCCTTAGCAATACTTAGGGCGGCCACCTCCTCCCTGCCCTTAAGGGAAAGTAAATTAGGGGCATCTTGGGGGCACCGCTCCCCCCTAAATGGGATGCGGAAGCCCAGCTGGAAACCCTCGAGGAGGTACCTAGCATCCTCCCTCCTCGGGTATGTAGAGAGCCACCGCTCCAACATAACTACGTTAACCGGGGAGGGGGCCATTTGAGTGACCAGCTCCATCAGCGGCAGGTCTGCCCGCTCCTTGTCCACCTCTACCTCTGCCCCGTGACCCACCGGCTCACGGACAGGCAGCGGCGGCGTGGGGGCCAGCGCAAGAGGGACACTCATGCTTGTATCGGCACTGTTTTCTATTGCATGCACCATTGGCTGAAAAGCTCCAACACAGCAGGCGGGCTGGAACCCCCTGGCCCGCCATCTGGCGGGGGGCCTGAGTTGGAGCAGCTCGCTGGACCGCATGTCCACAATGGTACCTCTCCCCAGGCGCCGGGCGCATGGGGGTCATATACAGAAGCCACAGCTTCTGACAGGGCTCATCCCACCTCATCTCTGGGTGTAGGGGCACTCTCATTCGAAATTCCTCATCGTAAGCCAACCACGATGGGCCAGGAAAATCCACCATTGCCCTGTAAATATTGTCCAAATATTGGACCATAGGAATGGCCAGGTCAGGCCGGGCCCTGAGATACACCGCCATGTATATGAGATATGCGGGTAACCAGTTGGCCCATGTGCGTGGTGGCTTGCCACGGCGAGACTGCTCTTCATCCTTCTCATCCTGCCCCTCCTTCTCTTCCTTGGTGTGTTCCCTGTTCAATAGGGAGAAAATATCTACGTACTCCCCCTGCCAAATCTTTTCCCTTGTGGCCTGTGCCAAACGATCTCCGAGGGGCAAGGAATACCCGGCTGTCGGCAATGCCGACACCGGCACGGTATTGATACGGGGCAGCAGGAGAGGGGCCTGGACTGTCCCTGTGACACCCGTTGCAGTCCCGGGGGCGGAAACCCCCCACCTAATGTCAGACCAGTATGAGACCAAGCTGCACCCGGGTAAGCCAGGAATTGATGCCCCCCCCGCCCCGACATTACGAGGCCATGGCCACTGGAAACCCTCCCCCAAAGTGGAGTGTGGTGTGGGCACATTAGCTTGAACCTGATACTCACTGGGTGCACCCCCGTGGGCCGCCCCCACTGGGGGTTCCGGCCCACGGCGGGCGTTGGAGCTCGCGACTGAAATCGAGCTCTGAGGACACATCCAACCACTACCTGACTGTAGTGCCTGTTGTACGGGGAGTTGCGAGGCAGCGGCGGGCACCGGCCTGTGCGCCTCAAGCAACTCAACCCGACTGGCCGCCTGCTGAAGGTTGCCGGCTGCCGCGGTCACCTGCTGGCAAAAGGGGGCCCCAGATGGCAATGCCGCCCCCCCAATGAGGTTGTTGGTTATCCCTAGGGATGTCTCTCGTGCCACCACGCGGGCCAGTAGAGCATCCACTGTCACAGATACCCCTACATAAAGGGGGCCAGGTGGGCCGGACGGCCCGCTGGGCAATGGCCCAGGGCCCCTGACTTGAGAGCCCGACCCTAAGTAGGGCCATGCCCAAAACTCCGGCCCATAAGGGGCTGGGTGTAGGCCCTGCTGTGCCCCCACACCAGGCCCTCCCCCTGCTCGAAGCCCATGGCCGGTAAATGCGGGCTGGGGGCCGGAGCCCCTGTAGGGCCGGTCTGAGGCTAGAGAGCCACAGGCCACGGCCTAAGCTGCCCCATCTCACCAGTCCCGGTGGGTGCTTCCATGAAGGGGTCCTGTTGGGGAGGCGCAGTCGCGGTCCTCCGACCCGACTGCTGCCTCCTAGTTGGGCGAGCCGAAGTCGCCATAGCCTTCTTTTTAGGAGGCATAACAAGACGGATCCCTTCCCAGGGATCAGAAAAATGGCTGGGAAGCCAAAGAATAAGAGGCGAAAAGCGCGCTAAGCTTCGCCAAAAACGGCTTCCCCGCAAAGGCGAAGAGCGACGGAGCAAAAACTTCTCCTCTCCGTCGCTTTCGCAAAATGGCAGCTCGGCTGCCTCGTGGCCACCCCTTTTAAAGAGGGGTGGACACGCCCCCCTAACTACCCGGATGTCTGAGTCCGGGTGGGGGGGGGGGGCCCACAAAGAGCGCGGCGGCCATTTTGGCGCCACGCTTTCATTAGGTCATTCTTTATGCCAACCTACTAACTTCCTATTTTCTAGCACCTTTTCAGTGAAGTATGCAACTATTGAGCTTTTGAGTGATCTAATCAGATGTCCTAGAGTTCTGAAAATACATATTATTTAAAGAGGAACTAACTGGATATTATTTAGACACTAATAATTTTGAAATATTAGCTACCTTTAATCATACAGATGTTGCCATCTGCCTGGACACTGTATAACTACTTTTTGAACACCTTTGTTTAAAGAATGCCCATGGCCATGTTGAAACGTCTGTATGCAGAGATACCTGACCCACACATCTGGCCATGTTTTTTGAAATCTTTGCTGTTTCTGCAACTGTGGTTGTTAGGTTATAGTGTCAAAAGGTAGCTTATATTTGTTATTCTTTTAGCAGTGTAATAAAGGAACGTGCGGCACCAAATATGGCAGCCGCACGCTTTGCTGGTCCTGCCCCTGAGGCACGGCACAGTAAATGGAGTCGGGGGGCATGGCCGGCCACCCTTTATAGGGGGTGAGCCAGCCAACGGCCCTGCTCTTTTTAATTCGGCTGGGCCACAGACGAGTTTACCTGCCCAGCTGAATTCTGCGCTGTCGGCACTGGCCTCTAGCCTGGGAGCCAGCCCGAGCCACGTGCCTCCCTCCTTCATTGGGCGAGTTTCGCCCATCGCGCTCACGGGCCTCACACCTGGGAATGGGCTCTGGCCACGAGCCTCACATTCACGCCCATGGCGCATAACAGAAGGCCGGTTTGGCGGCTGCCTCTCTGTGCAGTTTTGCCACTAGCTGGCGGCGGGCTCCCTCGCTTGCCACTCGGAGCCCCTGCTTGGCCCACTGAGGGTGGGCCCAGCCATTGGCTTTTGCCCGGGAACGGGCTTGGCTTTCCGGCCCTTCTTATCTGGCTGGCGGCACTGTGTCCGCACGCACCAGCACAGCCATGGGCCACACACCGCATAGAGGCCATGTCGGCGCCTGGCGAGGCCCACCCCACTGACGAGGAGGGCTCGCGGGGTGGCGCTTCTTACCCCCACACACACACACAGTCCCGGCTGCTGGGGGGCTACCTTTACGAGCCCTTGCCTTAGGATCAGCCAGCTGGGGGTGATCCGCCTCCCTTGCTGAGTGCCGTTGCCTGCACCTGGGTGGCCATCCGGAAGGCAAAAAAGTGCTGCAGGATGGGTTGAGCTACTGTCTTCTGTCCCTGTCCCTGCCAAGCCACCCATTCGAAAGCAAGGAATTGCAAGTATTGGGATCGATGCTACTTGGGGGTGGGGTATTTATGTTCGATATGCTCCAGAGTACAGTCATGCTTGCCATGTTGCCATGGTAGGTGTCTGCAACTGTGGACAGTGCTGGCTCCTGGGCCGTACACAGAGATGGGCACCGCCCTTGGAGCCAGATGTGCCTGACTTTCGACCACAGGAGGACCTTTAGCCATTCTTTGTTTATGAGTCTGGAGTACTGTAACTGGCCTGCCATTTCCATCTGTCAGGACACCCTGGTAGTGGACAGCTTGCCTAGGACTACCCTAGTTGGATTTTTCCCTGGATAGCATGGCAAGGAAGTGAATTCCCAATTCCTATTCCACAGCCAAATGCTGTCATGCCTGGCGCTTGCATGCAATAGCTAGGATAAAGTTGAACGTTGCTGCCATGCTGGCTCTTACATATCTCACAAGTGCATGCAATTGCAAGGTGGCTTGGAGCTTGCATGAGAGACTTGATGTGCCGGCAACACCCGGTGTATATAGCAGGATGCGCATAATGAAGATGCATGGACCTGGGGGGGAAATTGACACCACACCTAATTTCACTTACTGGCAGGAAGTGTGTTAATCAGGCAACATGTACATGACGGTACCGGTGGTATCGTTGCTTACCCCCGCACCTATTCCTGGTTCCGGCCCCTTTTGACGGGGTTGGTGGCTGCCTTGCAATTTCTAGGAGATGTTACGCCTGGCGGGGTGGGGGCTCTGGGGCAGTTCCATCCTTGGCTACCCTCACCTGCCAGGCTTGCGGACATACCTGTGGGGCCTTCTTAGCGTCTGTCCGCAGTGTGTCCACATGGGCCTGCCCTGGCAGGGTGTCCTATTTTGCTGAGTTTAGCACCTTGCCTGGTTCTCCTAGGACACCTGGAGGCAGCCCCCCTCCCGCCTCATGTTTTTTATTACTTTCTGACCCTCCCTCGCTACTTTGGATTCACTTAAGTCTGCTGGGCTTTGCATTTGTCCCACGGGGACATATTATAGTGGCCAGCACGGGGGTGGGGGTGGATCCGTCTGTTTTCAATCGGCTGTACCTCTGTTCTCCTGGTGGGCTCCTGGCTGGTCCTGTCCTTGCCTTTTTCTCTTTCAGCCCATCGACACATGGAGATGTTGGGCGAGCGTGGAGGATTCGTCACAATGGTCTCACATGGTCAGTCCGCTACGCTTCCTTGCCCCCGAGGAGCGTGCGTTTTGGACTCCGTGCCATCGCGCTTTGGAGGTGGTATGTATCCTGTGGGATTAGGGGGCTGGGACTGCTCCCTTCCCGCGGTGCATCGGGGAACCCAGTCCGGCTGACAGTTTATGTTTCATTTGGTATGGGTCCATTTGGCATTTACCCCGGGCTCGTAATTGCCCCTCGCTTGACGTTGGGGCCTTGCCTGTACACGGGACGGCAGCCCGGAACTTGCCTAACAGGTCCTGGGGACAGCAGTCCGACAGCCCTTGTTCCGCGTTGGCATCTTGTCATATCGAACGGGATCGGCGGTCTGCTGACAGGACCCCTGGCACTGTGTTCTGAGAGTGGAGGGTGGGGGATAGCAGTTCAACACCCCCTAGTTTTCACAGGGCAGTGACATGGTTGTTCAGCATACAGGGTTCCGGGCCAGTTCAACGCCCCCCCCCCTTTTTTCCTGCGCGGGCGGTAGCCTGGTATTATACCTGTCATGTTCTTGGACAAGGATCTGACTGGCTTGGAGTCACCACTCTGGCCTGGTTTGTGGATGGTAGCCCAGCTGGGTTCATGGTCTGTACTCCAGCATGGTTCCTGGGTGGTGGTCCGCTAGTGTTCTTGTACTGCAGTGCAGCGTGGTTCATGGGTGTTAGTCTACCAGAGTGTACTTGTGCTCGACGAGCAGAGTTTTTAGGTAGTACTCCGGCCTTCCTTCCGGGATCGTAGCCTAACGCCCTTGTATAAACAGGGCAGTAGCACAGCATTTGGCCGGGTAGGGTGTCGGGGCGGTGGTCCACTGCTACTGCCGCCCATTGGGTCTACTGGCCACAGGTGTGGAGAATCGGCCCAGAGGGTACCACGCGTGTCCTACCGGGGAGCGTGGATCCTGGGTTTGTTGGCCGGGCCTGCATGTCCGCAACCAGGGCACTACCGCATTCTTTATCGCAGTGGCGGGGTTCAATTAACAGACCTAGATATGGACCTAATTTTCACATCCTTGCACACAACCGGGCCTGCTGGTCCTTGGACAGGGCAGCGGCCCGTTACCCTTATGATCTGCATACATGACTGCAGTCTGTATCGCGGTGATGGGGTGCAGTTATCAGTTGGAGGTCTCGCCCTCTTCTTGAAACCCTTGCACGCAACCATGCCCGCAGGTCCTTGGACAGGGCGGTGGCTTGTTGCCCTTATGATCCGCATACACGACTGCAGTCTGTGTCGCGGTGATGGGGTGCGTTTCTCAGCCAGAGGCATGGACCTCTTTCTGACAGCCTTGCATGCACGCGAACCCCCAGGTCCATGGCCGGGGCATCGCCCCCCTTGCCTTTATGATCCACATACCAGACTGCGGTCTGTATTGCGGTGACGGGGTGCATTTATCAGCCAGGAGCATGGACCTCTTCCAGACTTCCTTGCACACAAAAGGACCCACAGGTCCATGGACGGGGCATTGGCCCCTTGCCTTTATGGTCTGCATACGAGAATGTGGTCTGTATTGTGGTGATGGGGTGGATTTATCAGCCGGAGGCATGGACCTCTTTATGACAGCCTTGCACACACGCAGACCCGCAGGTCCATTGACGGGGCATCAGCCCCTTGCCTCTATGTTCCGTATACAAGACTGCGGTCTGTATTGCGGTGATGGGGTGCATTTATCAGCCAGAGGCATGGACCTCTTCCGGACTTCCTTGCATGCACGCAGACCTGCAGGTCCATGGATGGGGCATCGGCCCCTTAACTCTGTGATCCACATACAAGACTGCAGTCTGTATTGCGGTGATGGGGTGCATTTATCAGCCAGAGGCATGGACCTCTTCCTGACATCCTTGCATGCACGCGGACCCGCAGGTCCATGGATGGGGCATCGGCCCCTTGCCTTTATGATCCGCATACAAGACTGCGGTCTGTATTGCGGTGATGGGGTGCACTTATCAGCCTGAGTCACGGATCTCTTCCTGACATCCTTGTATGCACGTGGACCCATGGGTCCATGGAAGGGCATTGGCCCCTTGCCTTTATGATCCGCGTACAAGACCGCGGTCTATATCGCAGTGACTGGGTGCAGTTATCAGCCGGAGGTGCCGACCTCTTCTGGACATCCTGGCACACATCTGGGCCTGCAGGCCATTGATAGGGCTGTGGCCCATTGCCCCAATGATCTGCATATGAGACCGCCGTCTGTATCATGGTGACGGGGTGTATTTATCAGCCAGAGGTATGAACTCTTCTGGACACCCTTGCACGCAACTGGGCCTGTAGGCCGTGGCCAGGGCAGGTGCCCTTTACCCTTATGCCATCGCTTTGGGGATGGTGATCCTGCATCCCCTGCTCCACATACCAGACTGCACTTGATATCGCAGGGATGGAGTGCATCCCTCCAGACGGGCCTGTTGACTGTGCGTGTGGTCATGGTGGGGTGGTGAGTTGTTTACTCCTCCCCATGTGGCGGATAGCACTGGTAAGGGGCAACTGCATTACTATTTTTATAGGGCAAATCCAGCTGGCTGGCCATAGGGAGGACAAGGTTAGCCAAAAGCAGTTTGTTGACAGCGGCTCACACCTTGTCGCCGCAGTGACAAGTTTGTGAAGCATTTAATTAAGGTTCTAATTGGATTTGCCCCTTACCAGTGCTATTTCGGCCCGTTTGATCCTTAACCATTGTTAAGGTAGGTTTATTCTGAATTTCAATTAAAGTGGCCTAATTTTTAATCCAAACTAAGTGTCCGTGTCATTATTGGGGTGTGGGTCCAGCAAAGGTGCTACTACTGTATTTTTGTTTTTTTTGTTTTTTTTGGTAGTTGCACACAAAAAGTGGGGCAGAGTTAGGCTTAGTATTTAAGCAAGTTCTCCTATTATAATAATTTCCCCCCAGCCAATTGCTATGTTAGAATGGTTACTCTGACAATACTTACAGTACAGTATAAAGACAAATAATATTTGCTCACTATATGTGCTCAGAAGTTCTTAATAGGTTAGCAGTGCAGGTAGGGAAATTCAGGTGAGCTAGTTAAAAAGTAAATAAAATGGTTTCTTCACTAGTCATGTGGGTTGTTTGAAGGAAAACAAACAGTTCTGACAAGAACAAATAAAAAGTTGCAAGACACAGAATTAGAGTTAGCTAAACCCTGTGTCAAGAAAGTAGGAACTTTTCTAATTGGCTGGTCAAATACAGACAAACCAGTAGATTTCCTAGAAGGGAGTCATTCCTGTCATACAAGAACAGTAACTATGTTAGTCCTCTTTGCATGCCCTGGGTTGTATTATATCTTTAACACTGCCAACCCTTGCCATCATATTTTGTACAATGACCATACCTGTCAAGTATCCCAGATTGGCTGGGATTTCCCATATTTCTCTCCTCGTTCCTCTTGTTTCCCGCCACCATCCTGTATTTGAACAGAGGGGAAAGGGGTTAGTGCACATGTGCACCCATCACAAATGGGCTCTGTGTGTGTGCAGAGGGGTTCTGCGCATGCTCAGAGGAATTGTTGTGTGCACAGAGGGGTTATGCACATGCACATATGAGTTGTTGTGGCACATGCACACCCGGGCCGGAGCAGTTCCCGTATTTCCAGGAGCCACACTTGATGGGTATGTCAACGACCACAGTTTTTCTCCTATTTTTTGAACATTATTGAAGTCATTAGCAGAAAGATATCCATGTTGGTCAGTACCAAACTTTTGAATAATTTGCTGTGATTTTGTCTTTCCTATATTAAGCAGGCACAGTTTTATTAACAAATTATAAACACTGTTGTGTCTCATTCTTTCTTCACTTTCATTTCAGCAAAAAACAGCAGGAGATCATTACATTAAATATAACACAATGCCAGAAAATAAACAGAAAATGTGAAGTCTTTCCTCTGCTACTCAATCCCCAGTTTATGCATACTTTTCTTTCATTGGCATGTTTTTTATTTTCTGAGTGATTTTAAAATATGATTTATTTGAACTGATTTGGGGGCATAAGTAAAAGTTTATAGCAGGGAAAGGATTTGTACACTCTGGTTATAGGATAATGAAATTCTCTATGAATTTTAGCCTACATAATGAACAAGGGAGGAAAATAAAACAAGCTTAATTGCATCTTGAATTTCAATATACATGCTGTACACAGCACACAATTGGCATAGTGATTCTTTCAGAATTGTCATTTTGTCTGATAAAAATGAAACTCATTTACCAAAAGGCAGAAGGAAAGCATATTGGTCTATTTTGATTGAAGCTGTTTATCAAAAGATTTTCCTTTCATATGTGAGCATTTTAGATACATTGAAAGAATATCAGTGCCTACCACACATGAGGATAATTTGATCTGTTTGCAGTCATTTTTAGATTTGTTCATGCCAGCTATCATGTGCTTCTATACTTAAACTACCAACTGGCTTCACATTGACTTAACCTTGGCTATGTAAGTTGTCCCTAGCAAGATTAACTCCAGAAGTATTTTAACAAGGAGATTCCTAGCTTTGTCCCTGATAGTGTCACCATTGCCTTTAGCAGCTACCTAAGAAGATGAAAATATCCCGATCTGTAGCTGTCTCATCATTAGGATCTGCCGGAGGAAGTAGATTTACCCTTGTCTCACAGGAGTGGCACACTGTATGGAAGATCAAGGAATGGCCTTTCTAGCTGCAATTCCTTATTTGTGGAATGTCCTCTCCTTATAATTCTAAATGGCACCACTGTTGTCTGTCTTTTGGCAACAAGTTAACACATGGATGTTTGTTTGAGCATTTGACACCTTGGATTGGATTGGATGTGTGGGTGTTGGTAAACAGCATCAGTGGGGAAAGCTATGGTCCTCCACAGGTTGTTGAATCACAACTCTTGCCTCTGATTCCTGGCTATGCTGACTGATTCTGTAACTACATCTGTAGACACTGATACACCTCTGCCCCTTTAAAACATAGCTGGGGGGAATTCCTTTGGACTTTTGCAGAAGGCAGAAACAGCAGTGATACACATGGTGCAAATTTCTGCAGAACACAAGTTGTAGCAAGGATATAACAGTACTTTCCCTCCCACTCCAAACTCAGCATAGAGGTAGGCAGGGGGGAAAGCTGAAAAGGAAGGGAAATGACTGACACCTATCTTCCTTTACAGCAGGACTTCTCAACCTTTTAAAGCCAGGAGCCAGGTCACACTCCCTCAGACAGCTTTGGGAGCCAGAAGGCCATTTTGCCCTTCCTGGTGTGGTGGTGGTGGTAGTGGGCCACATGAAATGGGGTCACAGGCTGCATCTGGCCCATAGACAACAGGTTGGGAATCCCTGCTTTACAGCTTTTGTAGGAAGAGGCAGCAGCTGCACAGTGTTCTTTTCTCATCTGGGAAACCTCCCTCAAAAACAATCTTACCAGGTGTTAAACCTATTCCACAACTTTTGTAGTAAGAAAGTTTGGTTAGCAATGCAGACCAAAATGGCTGATCACTGGTTTTGCTAAATCTTGCTTCATCCATCTCATCTACAAAATCTCTCATTCATACTGAAAGGAGCACATTTACTGATGCAGAGGCCCACTGTGATAACCCTGTGCTTATTGATTCTGCCAGCTCCTCTAACTCCTAACTCTCATTGAAGGGCAGCCCATAGAGATAACCCAGTCCCCACTTCTTCCAAAATGCCTCAGGCAGCTTGCATTGTAATAAGGCATTCCACGCCTGCTCATCTCCATATGTCTCCCATTGTTTCAAAAAGAGAGAGAAAGAAAATGAGAGAGGAGACAAAATCATCAGAGGCAATCAAGAGGAGTAGACACATGGCAGGCATTTGGGAAAAGGTTCTTAACAGTGCTAGTTAGCACTGGCATAAAGGGAAATGGAGCTTTGTTAGCATAGAATTTAGATGCATTTAGTTAGTTACGTATTGGTGAGGAGCACAAAATCTCTTGCATATATAGCAGATTGGACAGCACTGACAAAAGGGAACACTTAATCAAAGAGGCACTTTCACGGAGATGAAGAATTATGTTTCCCATTAATCCTGAAATGTACTTTCTCTGCAGTAATGGGAAGATACTAAATATTCATTGCAGCTCTAGAAACGTTCAGACTTGTGATTGTGCTCTTCTGCTAGTTTGTTTGGAAAGCAACACTGACTTTGGTAGGCAACACAACAAATATAGCACTTTATTTATTTTAAAATCCCATAAAAGCTGGCATTCTGATAAGGTTTTATACCAAACATAAAGAAAGCATAGGAAGGGGAAAGGAAGGAAGAATAAGAAAAGAAAGGAATGATAAGAACAGGTGAACTATTATAAAAATGAGATACCTTTGAAAGATGAGATGTGGGAAAACGTTACACCAATGAGAGAGGTTTTACCTTGGGAAATTGATTTCATATATGGAGACCCAGAAGTGTGGTGGACTAAAGGATATACAATATTCTGCTTTTGATAATTAATTGAAAGCAAAAATAAAAAAAATACATGTTTCCACCAATGATTCAATGTGAAACAGAAAAGAATTATTAATGTTTTCTTCCACACAAACTCATTTTTTTCCTTCAGGGAGAGATGGCTTGAAAAGCAATTACAGACACTTCTCATAGGAATACATTGTTATTCAAAGTGAGACAAATGAAAATATCAGCGAACATGGGACAACTGTCATACAATCTCCCGGTTGCAGTAATGAGGCATGGATTCCTATAGCCCTAGAAAAAACACATATGAGAGCATTTGGGATATTCTATGCCCATTTAACTTTCAATGTTTTTTACAGTAAAATCATTTTTGCTTCCCACTGGCAAGTGAATCCACCGAAGCTGCTAGGACAAAAGGATTACTAAAACAGTCTCATTCATGGCCCACTTTTTCTGTAATTTTGCATGACCTGTTTACATTCTCATTTCTTTAGAGATCATAGGCATTAATTAATCCTAGTTTGGGAAGAGAAGTGGGATATAAAAATGTACTAGAAATCAAAATGCCCTAAGTGGGGTTTCCCTGTGGATGGTAGCCTGTGTGAATGTGGAGAAGAACAAACAATCACTCATATGATACAATGCACACAATGCCCCTCAACATGCACTGAGGAGGACCTTATGTTGGCAAGAGGAAATGTTGTTGATGTGGCCTGACATTGAGTGAATGCCATCTAGTTCTTGTTGGTTTTAGCTTTGTATGCTATTATATGCTTTGTGGTGCCTCTAACACAAATAAAAAAAGAACCTGGGTGTTAAGCTTGTTCCCTACTTATTGGAATCAGGATGTCCCATGCCTGCTGAAAGTAAACATGGAATGCATGAGGACAGGTGTTATAGGAGGTATACTAACTGTCTGATTCTGAGCTTTACATCAATGTATTTCATTGAGCAACACTGGTACTCTACAACCTGGTGGATCAAGAAAGGCCCTGGCAGAATGGGCTGCTTTAATCTTGTTGGCAGAAATGTGTTTGGGATCAGATTGAGCTAACTACTTGTCCTGAAGAAATAAGAACATTTTCTACATTGACCTATAATCACTTTCTCATGAGAATTGTTTGGTATAAAAACCAACACTCAGGACCATCATAAACACAGTACCAGTGTGAGAGAAACAATAAAAATGAGGTCAGCCTATGTCTTTGTGGTATGTTTTATATCTGTGCATAGAAACTGTGACTGTCTCTTTATGAGGGATGAGGGACTCTTAACTATATGATGTTTTAATATGTCATTAATTTCTGAGACATACTTAAACTCAGCTATCATTCTCTTCTCCTGTTTTATTCCCAACTTTCAATTTTATAAGCACAGTGACCTTTCCTCCCCACTGGGTGGTTGTTAAAGTAATCCGTGTTGTACTTGCCTGATTCTTGGTTCTCAATAAACCATAAACATTAAGAAACTAGCAAAACCCTCATTAAATTTGATGTGACTGGATAGTTAGAAGGATGGAAAGGCAGCTGCGACAGGTGGAGCAAGGTACCAGTGTTTACAAATCTTGTTCCTCACCTGCCCTTCAGCCCAAGGAAATAAAAGCAGTTTCTAAGGTAGCAGGCTAGGAAGAGATATGACAGGGCTGGGTATAGTGATGCATGGATGGAGAAAGCAGGCAAGGAGAAGTTTTTCTCTTTCTCTCAAAATACAAGAACATACAGTTGTCCAGTAAAACAGAATGGTATGAGATACCAGACAGATAAAAAGATCAAAAAGAAGCATGCACTGAGTCAGAGAGATGGGAAAAGACAATTGATTCTACATCATATAAGGTGAAATCTGATAGTAATAAATGTCAAATAATCCTTTATGTTAGGACCTAGACAACATAGATTAAGGGCCTAGTTGTAGATTGATAGAAATCATTTGCTTAAAGTTTAAGAATCCAGCATTTTCTAACAGTTGGCACAAGCATAAGTCTACACACTGTAGTTGGCAAGTAACCTGAAAGAATTTAATTAGTCAAACTTTTCACCTTAAACTCACAGTTAGGAGGGGGGAAGACAGAAGCAATGTATATGTGACCTCATCCACTAGATGGGAGGGGGAGTTCAATGTACACTTGCCTTAGGGCATCCATGCATTGAGATGTACCATATTTGGCATCAGTCTGGCACAGACTAATGCCAACACTCTATAGATTGTTGAGTACATTAACTGTAAGATAAATGATATACTTAGTCTAGTGGAGAATCTTATAAAATACACAAGCAGCTGGCAGCCCATATCTGGGGGGGAGGAGAAAGCTGAGGAGAATCTCACAGCTCCCATGAGGGAGAAGCCTCATCAAGAGCACTGGTAAGTTTTGCAGTTGGAGTAGAGCTGCTTTAGAGGCCTCTACTAATTTAAATTGATAATTGAAACTGCTGAGAGCCACCTCTGTTCAAACAGAAGAAGCAGTTTGAAGCTTCCAGAAGCAGGGGGGCAGGGCCACACCAGGCCCTTCCCTGAACTGTGACTCATAGGGGCGGAGCCACACTAGCCTTTAAAAGCTCTGAGCTCTTTCAGAGTCAGCCATTTTGACTCTGCATGTGCTCTTAAGCAGAGCTGCTGCTGAGGAGAGCCAAACAAAGGAAGTGAGCACTGGTAAGTTTTGCAGTTGGAGTAGAGCTGCTTTAGAGGCCTCTACTAATTTAAATTGATAATTGAAACTGCTGAGAGCCACCTCTGTTCAAACAGAAGAAGCAGTTTGAAGCTTCCAGAAGCAGGGGGGCAGGGCCACACCAGGCCCTTCCCTGAACTGTGACTCATAGGGGCGGAGCCACACTAGCCTTTAAAAGCTCTGAGCTCTTTCAGAGTCAGCCATTTTGACTCTGCATGTGCTCTTAAGCAGAGCTGCTGCTGAGGAGAGCCAAACAAAGGAAGTGAGCACTGGTAAGTTTTGCAGTTGGAGTAGAGCTGCTTTAGAGGCCCGCGCGCCTAACGGCGTGCGAGATTACAAACTAGGAACATAAGAAGAATATAGTCTTACTAGGTAGAAAGGTAGTAAACGTGTACATTTTTGAGGCCCAGAATACTGCACTTGTTAAAATGGATTCTGAGGGAACAGCTGTAGTTACCTGCAATTCTTGTGCCATGTTTGTGTTCTTGCCAAAGCACATGGAGAACTACACTTGCAGCAAGTGCAAGCTGGTTGCACTACTAGAAGAGAAGGTCCAGCAGCTAGAGGCCCGCATATCTAACCACCAACAAATTAAGGAGCTTGAGCTGTTCTTGGACAGAGCGGAGCAGACTATGCTGGACAAAGAAGAGACAGGGCACAGTTCTGAGGGAGAAGGCCCTTCACTAACTCAGGAGGGAGATGGTTGGAGGAATGTGACTCAAAGGAGGAGAAGAGTAGGGGATCACTCTGAGAGTCTGAAATTACAGAATAAATTTGAGGCTCTTTCCCTTATCACACCTGACGAGGAACACACAGAGGAACAGCTGGTTCCACCTGATGATCTCTCCTTCATCACACTTGATGAGATCCAGGAAGATGAACATCAGGAACAAACTGAGGTTCTCTCCCTTAATATGGTTGATGAGGTGCATGTAGATGAACAGATTGCAGGAGAGAGGCTCCTTGTACTAGGCGATTCAATAATTAGAAATACAGAGAAATGGATTTGTGATGCACATGATAACCGTATGGTGACTTGCCTGCCAGGTGCAAAAGTTGCAGACATCACAAGAAATCTAGATAGATTGTTAGAGAGAACTGGGAACGAGCCAGTTGTCATGGTACACGTTGGTACTAATGATGTTGGGAAGGCCAAGCGGTCTGTCCTGGAAGCCAAATTTAGGTTGTTAGGAAGAAGATTGAAGTCCCGGACTTCCAAGGTAGCATTTTCAGAAGTGCTGCCTGTCCCTCGCGCAGGACCTACCAGGCAGGCAGAGCTCAGAAGCCTCAATGCGTGGATGAGGCGGTGGTGTCGAGAGGAGGGCTTCAGATTTGTCAGGAACTGGAGAACATTTTGGGACAAGCCAAATCTGTTCAGGAGGGATGGGTTGCATTTAAACCATGATGGGACCAGATTGCTGGCACTCAACATCAAAAAGGCTGCAGAGCAGCTTTTAAACTGATAACTGGGGGAAAGCCGACAGGAGCTGGGCAGCATCCGGTTCGGGAAAGTGTGTACTTGAGTAGTGAGGAGGATGCAAAAATTACTGAGCAGAGCAAGGAGCTAGTCACTAGCATTCTAGCAGAAGGATGCAAGAGGCAGTCTAACAATGCAACTGGACACAAAAGACTGTGTCAGAAATGCATATATAAATGCTTGTATACAAATGCCAGAAGCCTCCGGAACAAAATAGGGGAGCTGGAATACTTAGCAATAGATAAGAATATTGATATTATTGGTATCACTGAAACCTGGTGGACGGATGATAACCAATGGGATACAGTTATCCCAGGCTACAAACTGTACAGGAAGGATAGGAAGGGGCAAACAGGAGGTGGTGTAGCCTTGTATGTCAAAGAAGTGATAAAATCTTATGAATTGGAATATCTAGGTGATTTAGAGTCACCATTAGAAGCTCTGTGGGTAAGAGTACCAGGCCACAAGGATGGTCTAACAGTAGGCATATACTATCGGCCTCCGACCCAAACTCTTGAGGGAGACTGGCAGTTGGAGAATGTTGTAAAGGAGGCATCCAGGAAGGGAAGCCTGGTTATAATGGGGGACTTCAATTACCCTCACATAGACTGGGTGAACTGTTGTTCAGCACATGATAAAGAGATAAAGTTCCTAGATATGCTCAATGATTGTTCCCTGGGACAGATGGTTGAAGACCCAACTAGAGGTACAAGAATCCTTGACTTGATCCTGAGTAATACTCAGGATCTGGTGCAAGATGTTAATGTGACTGATCCAATAGGGAACAGTGACCACAACTCAATTATGTTTAACTTGAACATAGACCGCAAGTCACTGATAAAATCTAACACAGAGACCTTAAATTTTCAAAAAGGAAATTTCCCAAAGTTGAGGAAACTAGTAAAAAAGAAGCTGAAAGGGAAAATTGAGAGAGTCCAAACACTCCAAGAGGCATGGAGGCTGTTTACAAAAACAATAACAGAGGCCCAATTGGAATGCATACCCAAAAGGAAAAAGGGCACTGCCAGGTCCAAGAGGACTCCAATGTGGCTTACAGGAGCTGTTCGGGAAGTGATCAAGAGCAAGAAAAGCTCATTTAGAAGATGGAAGGCTTGTCCAAATGAGGACAGCAGGCAGAAACATAAATTCTGGCAGAACAAATGCAAGGCAACAATCAGGAAAGCAAAGCAAGACTTTGAGGAGCGTATAGCTAAAAATACTCAGAGGAATAACAAAGACTTCTTTAAGTACATTAGAAGTAAGAACCCAACTAGGAAGGCCATTGGACCATTAGATGACAATGGAAGGCAAGGGGTTATTAAAGAGGAAACAGAGATTGCAGAGAGACTCAATGAATTCTTTGCTTCAGTATTCACTGAAGAAGATAGAGACCACATGCCCAAAACAGAACCTATCTTCGTAGGGAGGGAAACCGAAGAATTAAGCAAGATAGAAATAACCAGGGAGGAGGTCCTTGCATGTCTTGTTAAACTAAACACTAACAAATCACCAGGACCAGATGGCATCCATCCACGAGTTCTCAGGGAACTTAAAGATGAAATTGCTGATCTCCTAGCCAAAATATATAATATTTCCCTCAAATCAGGGTTTGTGCCTGATGACTGGAAGGTAGCGAATGTAACACCAATTTTCAAAAAAGGATCCAGGGGTGATCCAGGGAATTACCGGCCTGTATGTTTGACATGTGTCCCAGGTAAAGTGATGGAAACCATCCTAAAAGATAGAATTAATAGGTACATAGAAGAGGAGGCGCTGCTAAAGGAGAGTCAACATGGCTTTTGCAAGGGCAAATCATGCCTCACTAATCTGTTGGAATTTTTTGAGAGTGTCAACAAGCATGTGGATAAGGGGGATCCAGTTGACATTGTTTATCTGGACTTTCAGAAGGCTTTTGACAAGGTCCCACACCAAAGGCTCTTGAATAAACTTACCAGTCATGGAATAAAGGGACAGGTCTTGTCCTGGATCAGCAACTGGCTAAGGGACAGGAAACAGAGGGTAGCACTAAATGGACACTTCTCCAAGTGGAGGGAAGTAAAGAGTGGGGTCCCCCAAGGTTCAGTACTGGGACCCCTGCTTTTCAACCTCTTCATAAATGATCTAGAGGTAGGAGTAAAAAGCAAGGTAGCCAAATTTGCTGACGATACTAAATTATACAGGGTAGTGAAAACTGTGAGAGATTGTGAAGAGCTCCAGAGGGATCTCTTGACACTGGGGGAGTGGGCAAAACAGTGGCAAATGAGCTTCAACATCAGTAAGTGCAGAGTGATGCATGTTGGGGCAAAAAACCCCAATTACATTTATAAACTGATGGGGTCTGAACTCTCTGCGACAAACCAGGAAAGGGACCTTGGTGTCCTGGTGGACAGCTCAATGAAGGTGTCAACCCAGTGTGCCTCAGCAGTGAAAAAAGCAAACTCAATGTTAGGGATCATTAGGAAGGGTATAGAAAATAAGTCAGCAAGTGTCATTTTGCCTCTTTATAAATCTATGGTGAGGCCCCATCTGGAATACTGTGTACAGTTCTGGTCGCCATACCTCCAGAAGGATATTATGGAGTTGGAGAAAGTACAGAGGAGGGCAACCAGAATGATTAGGGGACTGGAACACCTTCCTTACCATCTGAGGCTGCAACGGTTGGGCCTTTTCACTCTTGAACGACGGCGTCTAAGAGGTGACCTGATTGAAGTTTATAAAATCATGCACGGTGTGGACAAAGTGGATAAGGAAAAACTGTTTTCCCTATCGCACAACACTAGAACTAGGGGACACTCCATGAAACTTTTGGGTACTAGTTCTCAAACAAATAAGAGAAAGTACTTTTTCACCCAGAGGATTACTGGTCTATGGAACTCCCTGCCAGAAGAAGTGGTGACAGCTGTCAGTCTTGACAACTTTAAGAAAGGATTAGACAAGTTCATGGAGGACAAGGCTATCAATGGCTATAATTATGGCTACCTAAGGACAACCTCCGGGTTGGAGAGATAGGCAGGATATCTCTCAATGCCATTTCCAGGGAATCCTAAGCAGGTGAAGGCATCTCCTTGGGAATACCCTGAAGGAAATGGTGAGCCACTGTGTGAGACAGAATGCTGGACTGGATGGGCTGTGGCCTGTTCCAGCAAGGCTGTTCTTATGTTCTTATGTTCTTATGTTCTAAGATGCCTTATCTGACTTGATGACAAATGGAAACTTCATGGGGGCGTACGGCCCAATCCAAGAAGCCAATTAGTCAGAGAAAACAGGTAGCTATGACACCTGAATTAATTATGTTTCTTTTTTGCACTCATTGAATGCTCAGAGGAGAGAGACAGGATTTTAAGAAGCAAGTTTTTAAATGTTGTTCAAATGCCTATTTTATAGAAAATAGCTCTTTTGCTAATAAAGAGATCCTATGCTGATGAAGTGTGTGTTTCTTCAAAGCAAATAGGAAATTGAGAGTGGAAGGTGAGATAAGGAATTTAACTAGCTCTAAACAAAGAGACTATTCCTTTAATCTCCAAACACTTGGAAACCAGAAGTCCTGAGAAGAAGGGTAGCGAGCCAGCCTTCACCCTTTAAGAGAAAGGGGACAAAGTGAAGGGGAAAACTTCAAAGAAGGCACAGGGCCATAACTTGGCACCCAAGTATCTCAGAAGGACATACTCATTCACCTTCTATTCTTCCCAGTGCAGCAAGGTGATAGGGAAGACGGTGTTTACTTACAGGAGTCAAAGGAAACTGACTTCATTTATAGAGCCACCCTTTACCCAGCTAAAACAGAGAAGCTGCGGAGCCACTTCTCTCACCCAATAATCTACTACAGGCCAGAGCAGAAGCTACCAAGGCAAGGCCAATGCACTGGGCATTTTGAAAGTTCTGCCATTCCCCTAACTGATGAGACCCGGGGTGGCTATCAGAAAATTAATCAAGGGTAAATCAGGTTAGAGTGCCAGCACGTGGTCACACCTCATTGGGATAGCACAGACAGGGTGGTGCCAACAATAAAATGGAAGATAATCCTTCAGAACTGCAGTTGCTATATTCTGTAACTTTAATAGCAGGTCTTGCAGATTTCAAATCTACTTTTCATTAACCACCCATTCTCCAGCTTTGCAGTGCCCAGCCAGATAAAGAGCCCTATGGGACTTAAACATCTCACCTTTTAATGTTAGGTAAAGATATTACCCTAGGAGGGACTGTGGTGTCTTAGTGGTTAAGATGCTGAATTTGATGACTGGAAGGTCACCAGGTCAGCAGTTTGAGATCTGAGTGCTGCACAATGGAGTGAGCTCCCGACTCTGCTCCAGCTCCTGCCAACCTAGCAGTTCGAAAGTAAGAAATTGCAAGCAGATAAATAGATACCACTTTGTTGGGAAGGTAAACAGCATTCTGTGCACTCTAGTGTTTAGTCATGCCTGCCACATATCCATGGAAATGTCTGCACAGACAGTGTTGGCTCTTTGGCTATAAATAGAGATGATTACTGGACCCTAGAGTCGGATACAACTGGCTTTTGAGCAAGGGTGACCTTTACCTTTACTAAAGGTATTAGCCAACCCTATTTTTAGACAAAAGGAAGTACCTCCCCACATGTTACAGAGTTAAATCTGGAATTGGCTGCTGCAAGATCCAGTGTTCATCATCAACCTCAACATTTTATGAGCAGTGAAAGGAAATGTTCCCAAGAAATAAAGAACAACAAATTTTGACATTAGCTACCTTCTTATCATTAAGATCATTAAGATCATTAAGATTAAATTGGTCTAGATTTGCATACACTGATGTATCCTGCTTTTGGAACAAGCCTTGTGTAGCTATTTCCAGATGGAAAATGAAATTATAATTAAACGAACAGGTAAAACTTTCTTCTTCTGATACCAACTGTTGTCCCTTGAGCCTGACAAGAAACCTGCCTCTCAAGGGCTTTTAATGTCACTTGTCACTTAACAAAATTTTGTATTACCAGTGTGGCTGAACGTCATGTTCAATTTCTCCAAGCTCCTTTATTAATAATCAGTTTGTCTCCCCAGAGACAAGTCCCCATCCAGGCACAAAAAAGTGCTAATAGGTTCTGCAGTCATAGCCCCCGGGAATCATTTAAGAAATAAAAAGCTATCAAATTGTTTCAGACTATTGAAATAAATTGCCCTTCTAATGTAAGGTTGGAAAAATGGATTTGAAGAAGTTAGAGGTGCTTCTGAATTTGGTGAATGATCCCAAAAATATGGGGAGAAAACTCTTTCCAGCCTCAATTTTCATAGTTACAATTCTCAGTTTCAGATGAAGATGTTAAGACATGCAGAATTTACATAACCCAAAATAGGATGTTTATTTCTCTGGACATGAATTGCTGAGCAGGCTGATAGAGATGGATCCAAAATATTGTCTATTGTATAAATGGAAGATGAATATGGAAAACCATCTGAGTGTCACTAACTAAAAATGCTCTATCTGAACTGCAAAGATTATATTCCATACATCTGTAGAAGGAGATTGCAATAAATTATATTTGATACATTTGGGAAAATGAATTGTAACCCACAGAACCTCATTCTACAATAAATATGCCAATTTTAAGCTTTCAACTACTGCCATCAGTATTTTGTGGCAAAAAAACCCCTGACATTGCTATCCCTTCGAAAACAAAATGAACTTTAAAGGAAGATAGAATAGTACTGTTGAGAACAGTGACATCACACAGGTGTGTTGCACCACCTTGTAGCCACAAAACATATCTTGGTGAGGAAGAAGAATCATGTCCCAGTGGTAGAGCACACATTTTGCACATAGAACAACCAAGACCCATCTCTTATCAATCTTCACTTACATGCACTAGGTGAGCAAGTGAAGAGAAGGACTCCACCAGGGATTCTGCAGGAGTGTTATCCATTAACAATGATAACACACATTCTTGACAAGATTTTTGTGGGAATGTCTCCTCCAAAATGCCACTGTCAAGCAGTTTGGGAAAAGGGAGAACTGTCCCTACTTCTGGTAAAAGGAAGCAAGAAGTGACTTTGTGCCTCTGCAAGACAGTTTTGGGGATGGGGTGGGGTAAGACAACCCTGCCCTGCCCCAAAGCCTATCTACTTGTTGCTCAGAGCTATCTCCTTGTTGCCTGCTGAACTGCCCTACAGGCCACAGTGTTTATTAGGTCCCCAACTGGGGCTAGATAGGAATTTTGGGCTCAGTTATCCTGACTGGCAATCTTGGGAAAAAGATCTCAGACAATTTTTGCCCATCCCACTTTGCAGGCGCACCCACCCAAATAAAGACTCAGACACCGGTATTGGATTAAAGGCATCGGGCCACTTTTATTGAATAATGCCCTAGTCTGAATTATCACTTTCAATTGGTGTATCATCCAATTGTAATTCTTTAAGGCAAGCAGGCCGCAGTAACACTGGTAAGGTTCCACCCAAAATGCCAATGGCAATTGGCTACATGTATCTATTTGTATCAATTTGTTTGTTGACACAAACAAATTGTTGACTGGAGTCAATATACTATTTACTGACCCCACCCTATGACGTGTATCCGTTCAAATATCAAGATGATGCAGGCTGTGAAGCTCCTGCCATCACCCCTTTCATGGTTTGCCCTTGACCGGCCAATCCTATTTCCCCTGTAACTATCTACGTGTTGGCCAGTCAATTGCGAACCTGCCGGATACCTCTGGGTCATAAATCTTTACCTTACCAGTGCTACCCGCCAAAAGTGAACAAAGTCAACTTACCCCGTATCTCAAACACTAGTGACAGTGTGGGATGGGCGAAAAAGCCAAGAACCAAGGAGCCAATTGTAGGTTCAAGCAAAAAATTCCCACCCGGCCCCAAAGCGACCAGAAAATCACACTGTCCACTAGGGAGGGGGTGGAGGGAAAAACTTCTCCGCTCCGTCACTTATAAAATGGCAGCGCGGCTGCCTCGTGGCCACCCCTTTTAAAGAGAGGTGGCCACGCCCCCTAACTAACCCGGATGTCTGCATCCGGGTGGGGGCCCCCGCAAAGAGTGCGGCAGCCATTTTGGCGCCGCGCTTGCATTGTTTCTTCTGAGCTGTTAGGGGCTCATCCAGGTAGAGTTGTTATATATATGTCAAAATTGGCTTGATTGGTGGGTAGTGCTTTGTTCTGGTAGTAGTGGTGATTCCCTTAAGGGCTTCATTTGATGAGGTGTCCTAAGGGTGTCTACTGAGATTTATGTGAATCAGGTGCACATGCAGGAGGCATCATGGGGCAGCTTTGCAGTATGACCAACATCCATTCATGTGAATTGAATTCATCTGCAGAAATGCCTCCTCAACTCAGTGGTGGCTGTGCACAGTATTGCACATGGGCTATGGATTCACCCTGATGGGCTAGAGAGGGACAGAGGGGGTCCTCCTACTCTAGTGCAAGGTTTTATGTACTAACCTAATCTCCACCACAGGTTAAGATATTTAATAAATCTGCTGTGGCTGACATTTAATTCCAACTTTATATTTTCCATGTTGAAGATAAAAGGTATACCAAATCCTTAGCTAAAGGTAAAGGTCACCCTTGCTTGAAAGCCAGTAATATCTGATTCTAGGATTTGGTGCTCATCTCCATTTATAGCCAAAGACCCAGTGCTGTCTGCATCTGCAGATGATTACGTGGACATGTGGCAGGCATGAATAGACACCAGAACACTGTTAACCTTCCTATCAAAGTGTTACCTATTTATCTACTTGCAATTTCTTGCTGTTGAACTGCTTGGTTGACAGGAGCTTGGTTGAGATGGGAGCTCACTCTGTCATGCAGCACTCAGGACTCAAACTGCTGACCTGCCAACCTTCCAGTTGTCTGCTGTGCAAAATCAAAAGCTGATTTAAATCTTTTTGGAGAATTTGATTGTATCCTTGAACAATGCTATACCAAATCACATTGCTTGCCAAGTTCAGAATAAACAAATGGGACTTGTAGTGTTAGAAGATTTAGGAAAGAAACCTATGAGGTAGATCTGTGGCACTTGGGACAGGGAGGCCCGCGGAGCTCACCTGGCAACCGGCCAGGAACCAACTGACAACCAAGATGCATTTCGGGCCCCACCTCTGGCCAGGAGTTTAAAAGGCCATTGAGGCAGCAGGCATTTTGCTCTCCCTCCAGCTGTAATATTATGTACTATTATGTAACCTTGGCTTTTTTTTTGTAAAATTGTATTTTTGCCTTGCATTATTATAACATTGTATTGTTCTATGTTTTTGTATATTGTGAACCGCTTTGGGTCATCCACAAGATGAGGAAAGTGGTATACAAAAATAAATTCAATTCAAATCAAATCATATGATGTCTCAGAGGGTATGTCAAGTGTTCTAGGATAAAACAGGACTCCCATTTCAGCAAGGGTACATCAAGGTCCTCCAGTGGAGGTAGTCTCCAGATGATGGTAGGCCTTTCTTCTCTTGCGGTTGTCCCACAAGTGGTGTTTTACAGGTAATGGGTTGGAAACAAATAATTGTGGGTAATGTCAGGGATGTTCTCCTTGTTTTCCTGAGAGATGGAAATAGATACAATTCTAGTTTGAGATTCTGGTAAATTTCTACTGTTGCCCCAGGTGTGATGGGAGCTGCCATGACTTAGATCCTTTTACTGTGGCTGGTATGAATTTGCAGGTGTTAGGAATGGGGAGCTTCTTCAGCCCAGCACTATCACCTTAGGATTGCTCTGTTTAAAATGGCAGTGTGATTTAACATAGAAAAATGAATTAATGAAAGAACTAGGGATGTTACTTTCTTTCTTAAATGATTTTGTGCTGCATGCTTTTAGCATAAGGTTTTCAAGCTGTGTCATGCAGAGCCTTTGCAAAATCAAGGAAGTATAATGTGGCAATAAACAAATTCAGATCAGTGAGTTCAACCATTTTTATAAACCGTGGCTGTGAAAGAAGACAGGAAAAAGTAGGCAGCATAATATGCTGCATGTAGGTGGTTATTTTTAGGGTGGGAATTTTTATGCTTTATTTTTAAAGGCATATAAATGGAGTCTCAGTAAAGCTCTTTGAAAACTTTTTAAAACTCTTTTCAGGCTGGTTTGTTTCTAAAATGCAGTGTATCAAGTCCATTTATCTAAGATGAATTTAGACTTATAAGAGATCTGGACTATTTAAGGAATATGAAAAATCACTATGGACACTGTTGACCCTCATCTTATCTATGACTGGCTCAGGAAGCAACAAAAATTCTTATTCATCCAAACCAGTCACAGTAGTTATGGTAATTTCTTGCTCAGATTACTGTAATGCTTTATACTTGGACTTGCTTTTCAGAATGATTCATTAAGGAAAGTAAGTAAAGATCACAATGGAATAGGCAGTTAACAGACACCTGTTTAAAAATGATGCTCAAACTAGTGGGAGGTGACGGACACACATCTTAGACATCAAACTCAGTAAATAGTACTCTTTCTTTATCCCTTTAATGCCCCCCAACCAGCCAGAACATAACATAATAGCCCAGAATGGCAACTTCTAAGTAGGACAAATCAACCTAATTCGCAAGACCCATGTAACTAGATGAGATTGATACAGTAAGCCACAATTCATCTCCTGGAACAGATTCCTGAAAATTATATTGTCCAAAATGGTCCAGAATTGTGACTTCTGGATAGGACAGCCCATTAAAACTCACCCATCCCATCTAACTAGAGGCAGATGATTTAACCAGCCCAAAACAGTCCCAGGAAAAACATGTTGGTACTAGTTCCAGACAGAAAATCAATATTTCACAAAACAGCTCAAAATGACTTCTGACATGCAGTATAGCTTAAGGAAATCCACCCATACCATCTGACTAGAAGGGACTGCTTCACCAAAGGCAAAAACATTCACTGGCACAACACTGCAGAACCCATTCTCAGCAGAGAAATCAATATTTTCCCAAAGATCATAGAACAGCAACTTCCAAGCAGGACAGCCCAACAGAATTCACCCATCCCATCTGACTGGAGAACATCGATACAACCAGGGCCATTGCCAGGGGGTGGCTAGGGCGGCCTTCACCAACCCTGAGTTAGCAGTTTTCCTACCCTCGATACAACCAACCATGAAACACATGCAGGTAAAACATTCCAGAACCAATTGTTTATCATTCTGAGCTGTAACTCATCTAGTTAAACATATAATGTTAGAGTGATCCCACTGGAGTTACACAGGATGCCTAGTTCTAGTCCACATCAGTGTGCAAGTGTTTTTCAATGCTCCACCTTTCTGCAGGATTGTCTCTTCTCTCCTAGCCTGCCTATGAATTCAGGGTTGATTATTAATGGTGGCTCTTTTTCAAGTACCTAATAAACCCTTCTTCTCCGGGAAGGAGTAATATTTTTGATGAAAAATCCTGAAATGCTGTCTGCACACAAGGGAAGCTACTGTCAACACTGCAGTTGTTCCAGAGCCAGCTGAAAACATTTTGTTTATCAAGGCATTTCAATGAGGTAATCTGATCAATTTTGTTGTATACTTTTGTTTCAGTTCCTTGCCTTGGTATCTGTACATATAAAAAGTCATTTTTATAGGTTTTTTGAATGAATGACTGAATGAAACTCGAAGACAAACAGACACTTGGTATGAAACTCTATTGGTGCAACTATGCCTGTGGAAGACTGATTATGTCATTAGCAGAGAGTGGTTTTGAGACATTTAAATGTTCTACTTCTGTTCTTAATTATAGAAAATCATCAACTGATGATGATGCCATTACTCTTCTACAGCCTTAATAACATCAAAAAGAGTTTAGCCACAGTTATGCTTATCTATTAAATATGAAAGGGAAGGCCCCCTTTTCTTTTTTAGCATGCCCCTCCACCTCTTCCTCCTTCTATTGGAATAGTAATGTATATCAATAAGGGACACTGTACTAAACATTGTACTAAAGGTAAAACCAAGTTTAACTGATGCTGTTCTTTCTCTTCCCATTCTTAACATCTGATTGACAAAGCAACTAGGGCTAGATAGATCTCCATTATCTTGCCTGTGCCATGTCCCATGCCATTGGTTGCTATACCACCCACTACATTGAAAACTCATGGTAAGAGGTACCAAGAGTGGCCACTTATAGATTATCAAATTGAATAATATGCATCATAAAAAAGAGAGAGGAAGATAGAGGAAGATACCAATTTACATGACATTGTACAAGTTATTTTATATAAAAATGTAAAATTACAAATGGTTATCATAATGGTGGATGGTCAACTTTAAGGTCTCTGATCTCCCTCTTTCTGGTACCTTTTAAACCTGGATTGGGCAACCCTTCAAATGGAGGCTTCAAATGGAGGGTACCTTCAGAAGGAAGATTGTCCTCTGGTAAACCTTCCAACTCTCATCCCCAAAAGAGTACGATGTTTTCCAAAGAAGCCACATACCAAATTGTGCATTTGTAGCATAAACTTCACTTTCTGAATTCTATTTACCATACTTAATACAAACATAGGGTTCCTTCTCTTGCTCGTCCAAGTGCAATATCAGTTGGAAGTATGGATGGTGAAGATGACAACAGTGGTGGCAGAGTTGTAGATTGTAATCTCACTATCCTCCAGTTTGCTTTCAAAAGATTTAAGTTTATTCTCCCTAGTGACAGATGGGAAAGGGTACATGGAAATTTGCCATGGCCTTATAAGAGGTTGATTCTACCAGATGTACTGAAGGATTTGGGAGGAAACCAGACATGCACAAATGACTCTCACCATGTGCCAAATGTTTACCTTGACCTAAATACTAGAAACTTTGTCTGATTCACACTCAAATGTCCAAATCTGACACCATTGTAAAGTAGCTACAGGGAATTCTTCCAATTCTGATAGCTGGAGCCATGGAGAATTTATTATTTTCACTGTGTAATTTAGTTTCTTACTTCAACTGTGCTGCCAGCTTGCTGGGTTTTCTGTATTTATTTATCAAGGGTTGAATGTTTGTGACAGGCACTTTATTGGCAAGTTTTCTTGTTAGTAATAAGGTTTCTGATCTCAGCATTTTATGTTCCAGCCGAGCTACAGCACCCCAAGGAATAGATAAATGGCTTAGTAAATTGTAGACCAAACTAACAATTGTGTTACACTGAGGAGACAGAATTTGAAAGATAGAGATTCAGGGTCTCTGATGATTTATGTCAGACCATCACTGGAAGTGACTCATCAAGCTGAACACAGGCCATCATTTAGTCTAAATATTATTTCCAAATACTCAGTATTTAGAAGGCAGTGGTCTACTGCTTATAATAGACCAGACAATCCATCAGATAAAGATGGATAGTCATCTTGCTTATAGATATAATATATTAGCTTACAGTCAATTTATTGCTAAACATGTTTACCTAGAAATGATTTTATTTATTTATTTTTGATTTCTATACCACCCATCTGGGTGTTATTCCACTTTGGGTGCATACCTGTCAAGTTTCCCGTTTTGCCCAGAAAAACCCCATAATTTAGAGCCACACTTCTCCCAATCATATATATTTTTATAATATCCTGGATTTTTTTTAAAAAAAACCAGGGACATGTAAATCTCCCATATATTATTGTTCTGTATCTTTATTCATGAGGTGTGTGCCTTATACTAGAACAGAGGAGTGTTGGGCTCCCTCGGTGGAGGAAGATCCACCCTTTAGCATGACTGCTTTCCCCTAACAGGGGAAAAAGCAGTTAGCAAGGCAGGCTTACTTACCTATTCTCTCTCTATTCAACTGCATTTCATATTATGGTTTTTTATTTGTTGTGGTGTTGTTGTTTTATATGATCTGATATTGTGTGTATACCACCCAGAGTGGAAACTTTAAAATAAATAAATAAATAAATAAATAAATAAATAAATAAATAAATAAATAAATAAATAAATAAATAAATAAATAAATAAATAAATAAATAAATAAATATCATATTCAAAAAAGTAGTCCGGCCCCCTGAGTAGTCTGTGGGAGCTTGACCCAGCCCCTGGCTTTAAAAGGTTGAGAACCCCTGTACTAGGCCCATGTTAGGAGTGGGTGTGTCCCAAAAATTTTAGGCTCTCATCACACTAGTTCATTGTACATAAAACTGTATGTAACATGCTATTTTTCACAGCGTATAAATGTGATGCTTACTCTTCCTGATGAACAGTTCTCTGTATCATTATGATGCTTTTTGTTTCTCATTGGTTATATGAAGATTCAGCTACCCTATATGCTGGCATATAAGACCCACTCCCCCCTTAAAATACTCTGGAAAAATAAGGTACATTTTGTACTATATATAGTGGTCTTTTGTGGGCTATTTTGGTAATAATGGGGTGCATCTTATACTCCAGTGCATCTTATATGCTGGAAAATACGGAATATCTTGGTGGGTGTGAAACTTTGAGCCATATGTGATCTTTAATAGAAGAACAGGGTCTTTTGGGGATTAATTGCAAATTGGTATTAACATCAAATCTATAAACTACTTTTGAATTGCTAAAAGTAGCTAACATTTACTGAACCCTAACATTTAATTTCTCTCAAAAAATAAACAGTCTTACCATACAGGAGTGCGCAAATTTTTGGGGTGAGACAACTGTCATAATGAACAGAAAAGTGGATTATTGTTGTCTTTCCTCTTTGAATTTGCTTCAGGTGCAAGATGCACCAAAACCAACGTACTCTTTACAAAGAGACTGAAATGATTTAGGTACATTGTATAATTAATATTATAAGATTTATGATATCCAGTGTACTCTATACTTTGAGAATTTATAGTGATAAATCTACACTTTCCACTTACTTGAGGTCACATTTCATTTTTGTTGCATACTTCAGGAAAGGAGACACAAAGGTCACGGTTCTTTATTGGCACATGAATGGCAATTTCTGGCCCAATTGGACATACTGCCAAGCTGAAGCTTAGCCATTGGCCTAAAAAAACAATTAATGCCTGGAATTGCCATCAAACCTGTGAGATAACCATTGTCCCTCTTATGAGTATATATTTGCTACCAATTATTATGACCAAGAATTTTGTTTACCAGATTGACTGCTAGTCTTAGGAAGGGGTGTGTGTTTCCTTCCTTATAATAGTGTTGTTACAGCATTGTTAATTGCATTAGCCTTTATTTCTGCCACAACCTTTCATTGCAAGTAGTAGAGAGAATGGCTGCATCTATTACACAAGGAGCAGTGATAAGCCATCCTACTTCAATGCTGTAAAATTTAGGTTTGTGAGTGACAAATTATGGACTTCCAAGTGTTGTTGAACTGCAATTGTATTGGCCCTAGCCAATACAATCCATGGTGAGGGATGATAGGAATTGCAGCTTATGAGATTCCCACCAGTCATTTACATAGTTGTTTGTTAAGAGTTGTTTCTTCTTTCTCTAGGGTGACTTTTAAGCAAAATGAAAAATGAATCCCTATACTAGGGTTTCCCAAACTTTGTATGCCACAGACCAGACTATGCCCCCCAGACAGCTGAGCGGGCTAGTCATGTGGTTTCCCCCAGTGTAAACACTGCCATAAAATGCATCTGAGGGGTTTGTAAATGTGTACGACAGCCGCGGGCACATTTGCGGCTGTAGTAAATGTGTTTATGACAGCCGTAAATGCGCCCACTTCTGCTTCTGGCACGGTGATGGTGGTGACATGGACCACATAAAATGGGCATGCACCGAAGGTTGGGAACCACTTCCCTATACACTAATTTGATTTTGCAGCCACTCCTTAGATTTTGAGGTAATTGTTTGTTTCATTTTAGTCCACTTGACAGCAATGGTCCACTCCTTTCTGCTGTTTACAGTAAAATCAAACTCAATGAATAGTGAGTGAATAAATAAAATAGCCCACCTATTTAAACTGAATACTTTTCTCTAACACTTCATCATTCCCAGAGAAAACCTGGACTTATGAGTTATGGATCTTTCTCACACATATGAGAGAAGCATTACCCTCATCCTTCATAGGTGAGAGACTCTGTACTTGTTCTGAATTTCTTCAGCTCTTGTTTGCCATAAAACTGAAGACTAGCCTTCTGATAGGGAAACCTGTAAGAAAATGATGAATGTCACCAATATTTTCCAAGTAGACCTATAAAGCACCATGGAATGGAGAACTTCAAAATACAACCATATTTCTCTAGATAATCTAAAGTGCTGAGATTTTATAAAATTCATTTTTAACACTATAGAATGGGCAGTTAAAATAGTGGCTATAAACAATAGTTATATCAAGATGCAGGAATAAATAGAATTTTGCTGTTGAGTTCAGTAAAACCTACTTTTTCAAAAGCAACCTTCAGTTGCCATCATATTTTATTGAAACTGAGATTTCAATGAGAATTTGAACATTCCCATTCACTTAAACTATGTGATGAATTCAGCACAAATTTTTAAAAAGTCAGTGTGTGTAAGACCAGCTCAGAAAGATACCAAATACCCCAAATGGAAAATTCCAAAACTTCTGAAACAATATAGATTCTTTGTCAAGCTGGCAACTCATATGAATATGAAGAATACTAAAATATATGTGTGTTTTTCCCCATTTAGGCCAGTGTTTCCCAAAACTTTGGGTTTTGGACTTCAATTCCCAGAAGTCTAAGTCATTTTCCCAAAGCACTGATCAGCCAATTTACTGACTTAGACTTCTGGGAATTTAAGTCCCCCTGTGGGGCATGGGTCCCACATTGAGAACCACTGCTTTAGGCAATCTTAAATTAATGACACATTTCAATGAGGGACTTAAGGGTCCTGAAATTTCTTGCCTCTGGGTAACAGAGGATAAAGGTTTATTTTGTTTAAATAATCAGGATCTCAATAATCGGTGCAAAGTGTCTTTGCACAAAATTAGTGTCCTTTGTCTTTGCACAACAAAGGGGGGGGGGACACAAAACTGCTTTAAAAGACAAAAACAACCCCTCTATTGCTGAAAAGTCCATGAATCAAAGCAACACCAGCATTTTCCAGAATTTGGGTTATTGACTTATTTTGTGTTGTTTGTGCAGTTGTATTCAATTATATCTGCCCCTTGCATGGCAAGGAGGATAGTTTTGCAGTTTCTCAACCACATGGCACAAATCTTCAGCAGGACCATCAGAGATTAGCTCATGATAAGCATATGGCATAGCTTAGCTAATAAGGTGGCTACATACTGTACTTCTGGAAACATTTACCCATCCTCCCCCAAAATGGAAATAGCAGACAAAAAAGAAAGAGACATATCTATTAATTTGACATAATTTATAATGAAGTAATGTCCTTTCAGTATGGGTCACAGAGACCAGGTAAGACCAAGGTTGTTCCTGGAGATCTTCTTGTCTTCAACCTCTCACGAGCCTTTCCACCCTGGTGCAAAATGACAGATCGATAAGCTGGCTGATCTTCCCAGTCCTTTTCTGCTCACCACCAGGCATGTTGTGGAAAATTTATAAACCTTGAATGCAGAAACAACCTTACAGCCATTCATTCAATTGGTCAATTATTTGGTTCTGTAATTATTACCCTTTCTGGAAGCTGTCCCCATTCCATAGACATGATGAGCCAAACAACAGTGAGGAGCCAGCTGGATAGACACTTTTTCACCCTAAAGATGCCTTTGGATGCCAAATAAGGTGGTTGCACCAGCCAATGTAGTAACCATTAAGTGAGCCAATCAACCTCATTGTTAAATATGTCTTCCTTGTCATGGAGGAGGCAACATTTGTTAAATTTCTGACAGTTCAGATGGCTCCAAATAATCTCCCACAGCCCTGTAAACCATTCATACTCCAAAATATTATAAGCTGGGATGTTGCTAAGAGAATGTCTCACTCACTCTAGAAATGAGAATCTCCTTTCTTTGCTATCCAGATCTCATTTGCTCATTTTCTATTCTTGCCAAGTATACCAACCTCCATGTTGCTTTTTCTCGTGAATGTAAAGTTGACTACAAGGTGGGATAAAAAACAACTTGGAGTGGTTCCCCACCTAGACAGTGTGTATTAGCCTCATGAACACATTTTGCTTTTTTGAGTGTGCTTAAAATGCTCATATATTTTGCTTGAACAGGAAACTCCAAATTTTGAAATTAGCTACAGTTTAGTGGTACTTTTACTTGTGCTTTTACCTGAGTTTTCTAGCCTCATGTCTAAAGGTCAGCTAAAAGTCAGCTAAAGTTCAGATCGTTTCTTTCTCCATTTCAGCTGTTGACCTGTTGTTTTTTTTAATTGATTTTTATTAAAAAATTTAAACAGACATACAGAAAAAAAAGAAAACAATAACATTACAATACAGTAATACCTCAAAGATAACCTCAATACAATATTAACTCACATTCATAGAGGCTAGCACATAACAGTACTTATACTGATTGTTTACCATTTAACCACAATATTAGATACAACAATGTAAAATATTATTCAATCAAACAATAAAAGTTTTCTAAGCTACCTCTATAATAATTTTTTAATAATTAAAATCACCCTGTGAATATATACAATGCCCGGAGAGTTTAGTTGCTATTTCAACTCCAAAAACCTCTTTGCGATGGTGCAGGTCCTGAACTGTCATTTACCATAAGAGAATGATCCACAAACGGTTTCCATATATTCCAAAACCTATTCTCTTTTAAATTATCTCGTTTCACTTTAATCTCCCATGTCAATTTGTCATTCAATGCTAGGCTCCACATTTCCTTGAACCATTCTCCGATCTGTATATCTACATCATTTTTCCAATTTCTAGCTATGCATTGTCTGCCTGTGGTCAATACAATTTCCAATAATTCTTTTTCCTCCTTATTCAAACCCAAACCTTCCACATTTGTTAAAAGAATGGTACCTGACACCAACTTGACCTTTTTACCCATTATTCTTCCCCAAAAATCCAATATTTTTTTACAACTCCACCACATATGTTCATATGTTCCATCTGTTTCTTTACATCTCCAACATAACTTATCTCTTTTATTATCCATCTGATAAAGCTTTAGTGGTGTCAAGTACCATTGCCACAACATTTTAAAATTATGTTCTTTAATTCTTACAGACATTGTTCTCATGATCCTCTTTTTCCATTTGTTTCTCCATTCAACCTCCCCAATTTTTATATTCAAATTTTGTTCCCACTTCCGCTTCAAGTCTTCCTGTGGATCATTACCCTTGTTCAATATAATATAAAGTTTGCTTACAAGACCCTTAATGCCTCTTTCCCCTTTTCTGATCTTTATTACCAAATCCTCAAATTCCGTCTTATTTCTATCTAACCCTGCTTCTCTTTTATATTTTTTATTCCAATTATCCACCTTCAATTTCTGAAACCAATCCAAATTTAGCTTCTCAAATATTTTTTTCCTCTTAGTATCATCATCACACACTTTTAACCAATCCTTCAATAAAAGCACCCCATTTTTATCCAATATTTCCATTTTTCCTTATCTATTTTTATTGGGAAACACCCCATATCCGTCAATTCCAAAATTGGAGAGAGATTTGGGACTATATCTTTCTTTACTTTCTTCCACACTTCCATGAGACCTCTCATCATAATATTATTTGACCTTTTCACCTTGTCCTTTGTTCCCAAAAAAATCATACTACCAATGTCTCTATATTCTTTCATCTCCAGTTGCTCACAAATTGTCTTTTCTCTTGCCAAGATCTTCACAACATTCTTAATTTGAGATGCTCGATAGTATGCTAACAAATTTGGCATACCCAAACCCCCTTTTTTCTGAGACAAGTACCATAGTTTCTTTGGAAGTCTAGATTTTTTACCACCATTACAAAAGCCATTGAACATCTTTTGAAACTCATTAATTTCCTTCTCCTTCAGATGGATCGCTAGTGCATCAAATAAAAAATTAATCTTTGGCAACAATATCATTTTACAAATAGCGATCCTTCCGAACCATGACAGCTTCAACTTCTGAAACTCTTGTATTTTATTCTTAAATTCCACTCTCAAGCTGTCATAGTTCAATCGTTTAAGTTCTTCTAATTTATTTGAGATAATTATCCCCAAATACTTCAGCTTATCTTTAATTTGTATATTAAGTGTCTCCACATTCCTACCCATCTCACTTGCTCCCAAGTTACACAACATCAATTCTGATTTATCCCAATTTATCATTAATCCAGTTATAGCTTGAAATACCTGTAAGTGATCTTTGATCCTGTCCATTACCAGCTCTGGGTGTTTCACCATAAGCAATGTATCATCCGCATACATGCTCACTTTGTTACCCATAATCCCTTCTATATTTAAATCATCCCTTATATTTTTAGCTAGAATCTCCATTGCCATAATAAATAAGATAGGAGATAATGGACAGCCCTACCTAGTACCAACCTCTAAATTTACCACATCAGTAAGCTCCTCATTTACTCTAACCCTAGCGTTCCCTTTTTGATATAATAAATCTATTACCCTATTGAATCTATCCCCAAACCCATATTTTTAACTATTTCTTTAATTGAAGACCACTGTAATGAGTCGAATGCCTTAAAAATATCTAATGATAATAAACCCACCTTTTCCTTAGTTTGGTTAACGTTATCAATTAAATCTAATACCCTTCTAGTCAAATCCGCCATATGCCGACCTTTTAGGAACCCAACTTGATCTACATTTATGTATTCCCCCATAAAACTGTTTAATCGATTAGCCAATATTGCTGTGAAGATCTTAGCATCCTGATTTATAAGTGAAATTGGTCTGTACGATTCCACTCTTTCGAGATTCTTGCCAGGCTTTGGCAGTAGAACGATTGTGGTGTTATACCATGAAGTCGGAATTGATCCTCCATCTAAGATATAATTATATAGCTTCACCAATTTTGGAACCACTACCTCCTTAAATTCTTTGTAAAACTCTGTCGATAATCCATCATCCCCTGGAGCTTTCCCCGTCTTCAACCCACTAATCACCTCCTTTACCTCTTTATCATTAATCCTTTCCTCCATTTTCTCCCTATGTTCTTGTTTTATTCCATTCCCTAACTGTCTCTCCAATATCTTTTTAAGCTTCTCCAGGTCTACTTCCTTTTTTGCATATAATAGCTGATAAAATTCCCTGACAATTTTACATTTATCTCCGTTCTTATTACACCTTGAACCTTGCTTATCAACCAATACCCCTATTTCTCTTTTTTCCCTTTTAGCCTTAGCTGCTCTTGCTAATAATTTTGAACTTCTATTACTAAATTCAAAATATTCTCTATTTAAATAAATCAAATCTCGTTTAACCTTATCAATATCCTTACCCATTAGTTCTGCTTTAAGCCTTTGTAATTTCGTAAAAAAAAAAATTATCTTTACTTTTCGCATGATCCTCCTGTAATTGTTTTATTTCTCATTTTTTCCTATCTGTTCTGCTTTATATTTTTTATATTTAAAACTTGCCAGTTTTATACTTTCCCCTCTAAAAACCGACTTCATGGTATCCCATACCACATTAAAATTAACCTCATTATTATCATTCCACTGCCAACTTTCTTTCCATCTTCCCATAATCTGCTCTTTACATTTCTGATCTTTAAACAAATTAGGATCGTACCTCCAATTTCTAACTCTTCGAGTATCTTTTTGTACTTTCAATTCCAAATATACTTTAGCATGATCCGATTCCTTGATAATCCCAATTTCCATTCCTTCTATGTCTTTAATCAAATTTTCGGTAAGAAAAACATAATCTATTCTTGAGTAGGTCCCATGAACATGTGAAAAAAAAGAATATGCCCTTTCTGAGCCCTTAAACTCTCTCCAATCCTTCAAACCCATAACATCCATCCATTTATCCAAAACCTTCCCTTTCAAGCCAATTCCACTTCTTGATATATTTGTACAATCTAATCCTGACCGTATCAAGTTAAAGTCTCCAGCCACAATAGTTTTTGCAACGTTCTCTAATTCCACTATTTTCTGAATTTTTTCAAGGAACTCCGCTTGATGATCATTTGGAGCATAAATATTTACCAACATGATTTCCTCATCCTCCAATTTTCCTCTTACTATCAAATATCTACCCTCTTGGTCAACAACCCTTTTTGTAATCTCAAATCCTAATTTTTTAGAAATCATGATTGCCACCCCTCTTGCTTTTGATGTTCCAAACGCCATCTCATAATGTTGCATCCATCCTAAAAAAAAGTCTATTCGTGTCTTTTGACTTCTGATGGGTTTCCTGTAAAAACAAAATATCTGGTCTATCTTTTTTCAGCGCCAATTCCAGTCTACGTCTCTTAAGAACAGAACCTGTACCCTTCACATTCCATGATATTATTTTAATACTTCCCATAACCTACTTCCTTTCCAAGCTTTAAACTCTCCATCGGGCATGCCACCAACCACCCCTTACCCCTATAACATACAAAACTACATAGAACACACACTATCTCTCTCCCCACTTTCTTACAAAAAAAAGCCGCCTTTGACAACCAAAGAGGGGAGAGGGGGGACATGCAAGATGTGCCTTCCTACCGGTGCTACGTGCTATTCACCATTCTATATCGATTAAATGCTTTAAATTGTTATAATCTGATTCTCATTACTCCTTACTTGTCTCCTCCTCCACCATGATCAACGACAGCTCCTCCTCCTCCTTCCTTCGCTGCGGTGTTCCACCTGTTGCCCCACCACTCCCGTATTCCCTCCCCAATGCTCCCGATTCCATCAATTCCTTCTTAAGATTTATCCATTCTTCCGAATCTACTTTTACCAGTTCCAACAAGCTCAAATACTCCAATGGATTGGTCCCTTCATCTATTACCTGCATTCTTTTATCATAAAAAAGCGCAGTTGCTGCGGAAATCTCCAGTTGTACCTTATATTTTTACTCATCAATAATTTGGTTACAGGCCTCATCTTATACCTCCAGGTTCTTTCTTTCAATGGTATATCATTGTAAACGTCTACGTCAGAGCCATCAAATTTCAAAGCATCAGGACCAGCGCGTTTCAAATGGGCCATTACTTTTAGCTTGTCTGCCCAATTTGCGAATTTTACCAACACATTTCTTTGAACCACCCTCCCTCTTCTTGGGCCCACCCGGAATACACTTACAAAATCTTCCTGGACAAATTCTTTTCCCATATTCAAACCGTTTAACCACTGAACCACTCTTTCCCTTAACAAGTCCAGAGTTTGTTCCACGACCTGACGGATCACAATATTCTGCTTTCTCATCATAACTTCCACAGCATCAATCCTTCTCTCTTGTTCCTCCAATTTCAGCTTATTCTCCCGCACCACCTCCTGAGTCCCTTTTATTTCCTTTTTTATGGCAGTTACCTCGGTTTGAACCAATTGCACATTTCCCTCAATTTTTTTCAAACTTAAGTCCACCTTTTTTGAAAACTCTGCAACAGATGATACCACCTTATCTTGCTTTTTCATAATTTCATTTCTGTCTTTCACCCTTGAATCCTCATTCTTCTCCAATTTCTGAAACAGCTTGCCAATTTCCACCATAATTTGGGTTTGATCGTAGGGCACTGTGGGCGGGGATGAAGACTGAGGGGCTTCCTCCATTGGTACTTTTTCCTTCTTTTTAGGTTTAACAGCTGGATCTTCTTCCTTTGCTTTCCCTCTTGTACCTTTATCCATAATAGTATAAAGTCCCAAAGTTGCAGATCGTTGTAAAAATTAGTCAAACAAATAAGCCTATAACACTGCAACCCCTGGTTCCACAAGACCAACAGGGAAACTTATATTAAGCAGAAGTCCAAAGAGATATTGTAATCCACAAAAAAGAGCAGAAGGAACCAATATTCCCAACAGCCAGCTGAGAAGAAAAAAAAGAAGGGCGAAAAAGAGAATAATAATCCACAGCGGGTCCGTTTCCCCAAAGCAATCAGTCCAGCCAGTCGTCTTCCACACTGCAATGTAAGTGCTCCAAGGAAACAGTCACCCAAAACTTCTCCTTTAAATCCAAGCCGCTGAAAAGTAAAAAAGAAAAAAAGGGAGGGGAGACTGGAGGGAGAAAAAGGCCAAAATCCAAACAGGAAAGCAGGAGAAGTGAGAAGCAATATTTTCCAAAAAGATTAAGTATTTATAATCCACACGGTGAAGGAACAAAAAGAAGCCCAATTAATCCTTCTCTTGAAGCGGACAAGTCAAAACACCATTTTCCAGCGGCTGCTTTAACTTCTGGGTAAAAGCCCCCCTTCTTCTTCTGTGGAACGGCAAACTTTTTCCAAACACTTTAAGCTGGGAAATTCACTGTTACCTTCCAATGTTATAGCCCAGACAAGTATTTTTTTAAACCACTTTGTTATCGTCAAAACACGGCGTGATCCTTCTGGTGTGTGAAAAAAACATAAACCCAAACACGATCACTTTCGTTTTCCAGAATCACCGCCATTAACGAAACAATCACTTGTTTTCATCTACTTCCACCCATTTCCATTTCAAAGCCCGGGCTCATTAAACAAGATCTCCAGCTGAGTTTAATCTTTAGTACTCCATTCATGCACTTACATGCAGCTGTTTTCGTGCCAAACAACTTCTTGCCAGCTCCAAAGCTTCTCCGCAGTCTCGCTGATCCCGTTCTTGGCTCCTCGGCAGAAAAACCGCGACTGCCGTCTCAGGCCTCACTCGCCCAGGAAAACCTCCCGAACTTCGACCATCCGACTTCAAAAGTTCCCAAAATTTTCCAAAAAGACAAGCAAGATTCTTATCTACAGAAGTTGCCACTTTAAAAGTTTCCCATTTCACTCCAACACATTAATTACCACTTTGTTAAGTGCGAGCATCCGAATCAAGATGTTACTCGTCGGCCATCTTAGCCAAGCCCCCCGTTGATCTGTTGTTGTTGACAAGCATGAAAAGAAAAGACTGAGGAACTAATCTGTCTCAGTAAGAAATTTATACATTTCTCATTAAGACAATTGTCCATGTTTCTTTTAAAAGCTGTTGTGAAGTAAATTGTTCCTGGATTTTGCACAGTGTTGGGTTCTCAAAAGCCAAGTAACTGATAATATTCTGAAGCTAAGTTATATTAAATTTTCATTTGTATTTTCTCTAAATCTCATACGTTCAGCCTCAGTAATTTGTGTTTCTCTGTTTTCTCTTTCATGCAGAGCCTTGCTAAAAAATTTTTTTAAAAAATACAGGAAGCATGACACTTATAACTGGTCATTATCCAATGGGCTCTGGAAGTTCATATGTACACCAATACTTCCATCCAGTTATCCCTACCACCCATGTTGAACCCTGCCTTAATGTGGTGTTTCCTGATGCATATTATTCCACCCTGGCTCACCCAAATACAATTAAAGAGAATAAATGAAAAGTGAACTAATTTTAATTGGTCAAGGTTACCAGACAGAGGAATTATTTCTTATTCTTTTGTACAGTGGTGACTATTTATTTTTGTTATGTTCCAAACAGATATAGATATAGACCTGTGATGGCGAACCTTGGCACTCCAGATGTTCTTAGATTTCAATTCCCAGAAGCCCAAGCACCCTGCGAATCCACACGAATGGGTTTACTGTGATTCATCTGGCCCACACTGCCCTCGTTGCTCCCAGAAGCAGAAGGGTGGCATGGGCCGGATGAATCACAGTAAACCCATTTGTATGGATTCATGGGTGCTTGGGCTTCTGGGAACTGAAATCCAGGAACATCTGGAGTGCCAAGGTTCACCATCATGGATATAGACAAATAGAGATAGATCCCCTTGATCGTCATCTACACCCAAAGGGGTAAAAGAGGAAGAGATAGATCACACCTGCATAGATATGAATATCACATACTGTATATCTGTATTTGATGACAGTAAGTTATTTTGGAGATAATTACAAGAAGTCTGAAAAATCAGTTCAGTGGATCAGGTTCTATTCAGGAATTATAATTAATGTACACCCATCATGTGGATAACGAGTACAACAGGCCTATCCCTTCTACCTATGTTTTTGTTGCCTTCTCACACCAAGAAGATGTTAAAATTGAATAAGGAAAGCTCCACTGTCAGTGTACATTTCCAGAGAAGTCAGGACACTGATTTTCATGTGGAAATTGTACATGGATAGTAGATGTCTCCTTTGGACTCATCACCTTCCACAAGGGGGAGGACAACATAATAGTGGGAAGACAAATCTAGAATTAGCATTGTGCTCATGATGTGGGGAGTATAAACACATATTTAAAGTAATGTGTTCTTTGTATGGTTAATGAATAATAATACTTTCAGAGGGCTTTCCTCAGTACCTTGTAGAGTGACTTATTGCTATCACTAAGGGCAAGATCTTACAGGCTAGGCTTCAGCAGTATATGGATCAAGAACTTCAAGAAGTACAGGCTGGGTTCCGAAAAGGCAGGGGAACTAGAGACCAAATTGCAAACATTCTTTGGATCATGGAAAAATAAGGGGAGTACCAGAAAAAAGTCTACTTCTGTTTCATTGACTACACCAAAGCCTTTGACTGTGTGGACCACAATAAACTGTGATAAGTACTTAAAGAGATGGGAGTATCATACCACCTCATCTGTCTTCTGAGAAATCTGTCTGAGAGCCAAGAAGCAACAGCTAGAACAGGACATGGAAGTACTGATTGGTTTAGAACAGGAAAAGGAGTATGGCAGGGCTGCATATTGTCACCCTGCTTATTCAACTTTTTACAGAGTACACAGTGGACCAGTTCTATGAGGACCTACAACACCTCACAGAACAGACACCAAGAAATGATGTCCAAGTTATCTTAGGAGATTGGAATGCCAAAGTAGGAAATCAAAAAGTGGATGGAAAAACTGGCAACTTTGGTCTTGGTACACAGAACGAAGCAGGGCAAAGATTGATAGAGTTCTGCAAAGAGAACACACTAGTCATAGCAAACATTCTCTTCCAGCAACACAAGAGGCGACTTTACACATGAATGTCACCAGATGGCCAACACCGAAACCAGATTGACTAAATACTCTGTAGCCAAAGATGGAGAATCTCCATACAGTCAGCAAAAACAAGACCTGGAGCAGACAGTGGCTCAGATCGCAACCTACTGATTGCAAAATTCAGACTAAAACTAAAGAAAATAGGGAAAATAAGAAGAACAGACAGACATCACCTAGACAACATCCCTAAGGAATACACGGTGGAGGTGATGAACAGATTTAATGGCTTAGACTCAATAGACAGAGTGCCAGAAAAATTATGGACAGAGATGTGGGACATCAAGCAGGAAGCAGCAAAGAAAACCATACCAAAAGAAACGAAGCATAAGAAAGCAAAATGGTTTTGCAGGCGCACCCCCCAATAACGGACTCAGACACCATTGAAAGTGGATAACGGCATTGGGCCACATTTATTGATTCATGCCCTAGTCCGAATTATAAATTTGTATTGGTAAAACGACCAATCATAATTCTTAAGGCAAGCAGGCCGAAGTAACACTGGTAAGGTACCACCCAAAATTGCCAACGGCAATTGGTTACAATGTATCAATTTGTATCAATTTGTTTGTTGACAACAAACAAATTGTTGACCGTAGTCAATATCTAACTGATGACCCCACCCTCTGACTCGTATCCGTGAAATCACGGGGTGATGCATGCTGGCTAGCTATCGCCATCACCCCATCGCCTGGTTCGTCGTTGACCGGACAACGTTTAACTAATTTATTCCTATCTAGTGTTGTCCAGTCAATTGCGAACCTGCCGGATACCTGTGGGTCATAACTGTTTACCTTACCAGTGCTACCCGCCCATGTGACCAAAGTCAACAGTAGTCATAGCAGAACCCCTATATCAAACCATAGCAACAGTGTGGGATGGGCAAAAAAGCCAGGACCCGAAAGCCAATGTGGGTCCCAGCCAAAAATTCCCACCCGGCCCCGAAGCGACCAGAATATCACACTGTTAACTAGGGAGGGGGTGGAGGGGAAAAAACTTCTCCGCTCCGTCGCTTAGCTAAAATGGCAGCTCGGCTGCCTCGTGGCCACCCCTTTTATGAGGGAGCTGGCCACGCCCTAAACTACCCAGATCATTCGTCCTGTGGGGGGGCCCCGCAAAGAGCACGGCGGCCATTTTGGTGCCGCGCTTGCATTGCAGGCGCACCCCCCAATAACGGACTCAGACACCATTGAAAGTGGATAACGGCATTGGGCCACATTTATTGATTCATGCCCTAGTCCGAATTATAAATTTGTATTGGTAAAACGACCAATCATAATTCTTAAGGCAAGCAGGCCGAAGTAACACTGGTAAGGTACCACCCAAAATTGCCAACGGCAATTGGTTACAATGTATCAATTTGTATCAATTTGTTTGTTGACAACAAACAAATTGTTGACCGTAGTCAATATCTAACTGATGACCCCACCCTCTGACTCGTATCCGTGAAATCACGGGGTGATGCATGCTGGCTAGCTATCGCCATCACCCCATCGCCTGGTTCGTCGTTGACCGGACAACGTTTAACTAATTTATTCCTATCTAGTGTTGTCCAGTCAATTGCGAACCTGCCGGATACCTGTGGGTCATAACTGTTTACCTTACCAGTGCTACCCGCCACACGGAGGGGCTTCAAAGAAGGCCTGACGCCCCCCCCAGACCGTCAGCTCGGTCAACAGGCCTGCTCGCCAGTCACCCAACAGGAGATCCATACCTCCTCGCGACAGATGGACCCCATCCCCTGCATGCAAATCATAATTTTCTAGTCCAATAGTGGGGTGACGACTGACCCGTCCCCAAGCCTTGTCGGCAAGGAACCGCACCACCGCCTTATTGACCGCGCGCCTAGCGCGGTCAATGGCCATGAGGTCAACTCCTCCTCTGTAAGAATGGCGCGGGACAATGTCCGACCAAACCAGGGTTGCGGGAGGCCAGACGTAGTGCAAGTAGGTGAGGTCCTCGCAAATCGCATGCTTGAGCGACAAGCCGGTGACCTGACCCAAATCATTGCCCCCCAGGTGCATGATGAGAATGTCAGGCGGGGCAGCACTTCTGCCTGAAAACAGAAAAGGCAGCAGCTCCCGCCACAACATCCCAGGCTTACCATGCCATGTGAGACTGGCGTGTTCACCCAGTCCCAGTCGGGGTCCCCACTCTGTCGCCGCAGCGTAACGCGCTGCCCTTTGCACGTAGCTGTGGCCCACCAGCCATACTGTCACCGGTGTAATACGACACCCAGGGTCTGTAAGGAAAAAATGAGGGAAATGATGTAAGGTGACTGGGTTGGTACTCACGGCGGGAGCGGGCGCACATAAAACTGAAAACATCGTGAACCCCACCTTCCCATGCTGCGTATGTCAGCCCCGGAGTACCCAAACGCAGCTGCTGTAGAGGCTGCCCCGATACGGAATGAATGTGTGCCATAACGGGCACCTGGTAGGCCCACCCTGGCGAGGGCTCCTCCTGTCACCTTCCAAAACTGAAATTTAGTGAGGGGAGACCCATCCTGGTGACAGAAAAAATGGGCCATGGTGCGTGCCACGCAGTGCAAGAAACTCCTGTAGGGCACCAACCGGACAGATGTCTGCCAAAGAACACCGTAGCAGTCTGACACCACTGCCTACGCCCTGCTGATCAGTCTTAGAGGAGCGTATCCTCAACTGGGCCCAGTCTTTGGCAACATAGACATCTTCGAGTTCCAGTGCCCTACAACTTGCATCCGCCTTAGACAGCATCACAAGTTCGCTGATGCGGAGCGCTCCAAAAAATGCCACCGTTGTGGCTGCATGAAAAAGGGCTGCCTCATAATGATCAAAACAGAGGCCTGGCCAGCCCCGGGCCAACTGGGTAAGAACCCCTGGGGAAATAGGGTGCCGGTCGTCCGGGCAACGCCCGCGCTCGCGCACCCACCCCTCCAAAACGTGTCTCACACGGAAGTCAGAGGTGCTGTCCACATGACCCCCCACCTTGGCCATAAAAGCCAACGCTGACAGCTTAGATGCTATGGTGCGAGGTGCGAGGCTCTGGGAATGCAGGTGAACCATGAACCGCAGCACATGATCCACCGGGATAGGCCAGGTCTCTGGCAAGTGGAACTGGGCAGAAAATGCCCTATAAGAATTAAAAGCTTGTTGATACGCCTTACGCGTGCGGGGCGCCAGTGACAGGCCGATCGCCCGGTTCACCTCTCCCTGCCAATGGTCCATATCTCGTCCGGGAGTGGCGAGGGAAATTCCTCCGCATCTGGGGCCAAGGCACGGAACCGGGAGATCTGCAGGCGGGACAAAGCGTCGGCAATATCATTATTAACCCCTGGGACGTGCCTAGCCCTGAACAAAACGTTGAGGCGCAGGCAGCGCAGCACAAACTGGCGCACTAGGTCCATAACACTGGGTGATTTGGAAGTCTGTGCATTGACAATGTGGACAACCGCAGCGTTGTCACACCAGAAATGCACGACCGAGTTGGCCCATTCCTCGCCCCACAGCATCAAAGCCCCCAGGATAGGAAAAAAATTCAAGGTATGTGAGATCACGCAGGCGACCAGTGCCTGCCCATGCTGGTGGCCACCCACCATAGGCCCACTTCCCATTGAAGTACATCCCATAACCCAGGGATCCTGAGGCATCAGACTGGACCTGAAAATTTGGGGAAGCCAGGAGGTCAGACCTCCAAAATGAGACCCCATTGAACTCCCTCAGGAACTGTAACCAGACAAACATGTCTGCCCTGATACCCCGGGTAATCCTGACTCTATGGTGGGGCCTGGATAACCCTGCCATGGCGTCGCATAAGCGCCGAGCAAAAGCCCTGCCCGGTGCGACCACCCTGCAGGCAAAATTAAGGTTACCATGTAACACTTGGAGTTCCCTCAGCGATGCCTTGCGCTTGGCCAGCAAATCCGAGATGAGGGCCACTAACCGGGACACCTTATCCCCCGGTAACCTAGACGCCTGCGCTACTGTGTCGATCTCCACCCCCAGGAATACTAGCTTGTTAGATGGGCCCTCGGTCTTTTCGGGCACTAAAGGGACACCGAGTTCCTCCATTAGCGTCTGAAATGTGTTGAGGAGACGTGTGCACGTGTCCCAGCCCCGTTCACCCCCGAATAAAAAGTCATCCAGGTAATGGGCTACAGACCGGGACCCTGACCTGCGGACGAAAGCCCACTCCAGGAAGGTACTGAAACGCTCGAATGCAGAGCATGATATGGAACAGCCAAAAGGCATGGCCTTATCAAAATAATATTCACCCCGGAATTTGAAACCCAGCAATTCAAAGTCGCCCGGGTGCCCCGGCAAGAGGCGAAAAGCCGACTTAATGTCGCACTTAGCCAGCAGCGCACCCGGGCCACATGAGCGCACCATGCGCAGCGCATGGTCAAAAGATGTATACCTGACTGAGCAAAGGTCATCAGGGATAGCATCATTGACCGATCGGCCGGCTGGGTAGGACAAGTGATGGATAAGGCAAAACTCGCCTGGAGATTTCTTGGGAACCAAGCCCAGGGGCGATACCTTAAGGTTAGTGAACGGGGGCACAGGGAAAGGGCCAGCGACCCTACCCGCAGTGACCTCCGTATTAATGCTGGCGGCCGCCACTTCCTCCCTCCTCCTAAGGGACAAAAGATTGGGGGCATCCTGAGGGGACCTACTACCCATGAAAGGAATACGGAACCCCTGTCTAAAGCCCCGAAGCAGATAATCTGCATCCTCCCCCTTCGGGTACAATGCGAGCCAACGCTCCAACATGTCCACATTAATTGGGGAGGGAGCCTTTCGGTGAACCAGCTCCATCTGCGGCAGGCTTGCCAGTCCACTGTCCGCCCTTCCCTCTGCCCCACGTCCCTCCAGGCCTGGGACAGGCAGAGGCTGCGTGGGGGCCCGCACAGGTGGGACACTCATGCCTGTACTTGCAATTTTTCCTATTGCAGGAACCATTGGACGAGAAAGTCCAGCACAGCAGGCGGGCTGGAACCCCCTGCCCCGCCACCTGGCGGGGAACCTGAGCTGGAGCCGCTCGCTGGACCGCATGTCCACAATGGTATCTCTCCCCTGGCGCTGGGCGCGTGGGCATCATATACAGAAGCCAAAGCCTCTGGCACGGCTCGTCCCACCTCATCTCGGGGTGCAGGGGAATCCGCATGCGAAATTCCTCGTCATAAGCCAACCACGAGGGGCCCGGAAAGTCGACCATCGCCCTATAGATGTTGTCCAAATATTGGACCATCGGAATAGCCAAATCTGGCCGCGCTCTCAAGTACACTGCCATGTAGATTAAATAAGCCGGCAGCCAGTTGGCCCAGGTACGTGGTGGCTTGCGACGACGTGCCTGCTCCTTATCCTTCTCGTCCTGCCCCTCCCTCTCCTCCTTGGTGGGCTCTCTGTTTAAGAGTGAGAAGATATCTACATACTCCCCCCGCCATATCTTTTCTCTGGTGGCTTGCGCTAGGTGGTCACCCAGTGGCAAAGAATATCCCGCCGTTGGCAAGGCCGAAACCGGGACCGCAGCCAACGCGGGCATCTGAAAAGGGGCCTGTGCTGGCCCCGCCACCCCCAATACATTCCCGGCAGGGTAGGGAACACCTCCAACCCCAGCGAGCTGGGCAGCAGTCGTCATCGCCGAGTGGGGCGCCGGCGGCTGGGCCAACGCACCACCCACGCGAGGCCAAGGCCATTGAAAGCCCCCCCCCCCGTAGTGGCAATGTGTGTAGGTGTATTGGCTTGTACCGCATACTCACATGTCGCACCCCCGCAGGCCGCCCCCACCGGGGGTTCCGGCCCACCGGGGCGTCGGAGCTCACGACCGCCGTAGAGCTCATCATCGGGGCCTGACCCACACCTGCTTGCTGGCCGGGGAGCTGCGAGGCAGCGGCTGAAGTTGCGCCACGCGCCTGCAGCAGCTCGACCCGTCCCGTCGCCTGCTGCTGCCCGACCGACGGCGCCTCAAAACTAACCCCAACAGTAGCCCCAGCATGGCTGGCCCGAGCCAAGGAGGCCTCAAGGGCCGCCACATGGGCTAGTAAGGCCTCCACGCTAACCTGGGGCCAAGGGCCGGCCGGCCCGCCTGTGAGAGGCGCGGGTACAGGGCCCTGTACCCCAGGACCCGAGTAGGGCCATTGTCCCGCACCGAAGCCCGGAAGGGTCGGTGCCGGCACCTGCCAAGGCAGGGGGCCACACCACCCCCCAAGGCTAGAAGGCCCCGGGGGGAGCTGCGCCACCGCTGGTGCAGGCCCAGCAGAATGAGCAGATCCAGGAGCGGTGTCCACCGCATGTGGGGCGCGGGCCGCAGCTTCCGGCCAAGGGGTGATCGACCCCATCCCGCCGGTCCCGGCGGGTGCCAGCAAAGGCGGCTGCTGGGGAGGCGCCACCGTGGTCCTCCGACCCGGATTGCGCCTCCTGCTCGTGCGAGCCGCACCCGAAAGCGCCTTCTTCTTTGAAGGCATCTCACTCCAGGCAAAAGGAAGCCGAAAGAGAAGATTCGCCGCCAAAAAGGCTTCCAAACTAGGTAAGGAGCGACGGAGACACAGGGAGAAAAAACTTCTCCGCTCCGTCGCTTAGCTAAAATGGCAGCTCGGCTGCCTCGTGGCCACCCCTTTTATGAGGGAGCTCGCCACGCCCTAAACTACCCGGATCATTCGTCCTGTGGGGGGGGGCCCGCAAAGAGCGCGGCGGCCATTTTGGCGCCGCGCTTGCATTCTGATGAGTCTCTTAAAATAGCAGAGAAAAGAAGGAATGCAAAAGTCAAAGGTGAAAGAAAAAAACACAATCACTTGAATACAGAATTTCAAAGTAAAACAAGGAGAGATAAGGAAAACTACCTAAAAGAACAGTGCAAAGAAATGGAGGAAAACAACAAAAGAGGCAGGACTAGAGATCTTTTCAAAAAAATTGGGGAAATCAAGGGAACATTTAAAGTAAAAATGACCATGTTAAGGGACAAAGACGGAAAGGAGTTAGCTGATGCATAAGAGATTAAGAAAAGATGGCAAGAGTACACAGAGGAACTCTACAAAAAGGACCTCAACACTCCTGATAATAACGATGATGAGGAAGTTGAACTTGAACCAGATATCCTGGAGAGTGAAGTCAGAAAAGCCCTAAAGAGCACTGCAGACAACAAAGCTAGTGGAGATGATGGTATCCCAGTTGAATTTTTCAAAGCTCTAAAAGATGATGGAGTCAAATTACTGCATTCAGTATGCCAGAAGATTTGGAAAACAAAACAGTGGCCACAGGATTGGCCACAGGATTCTTCTGGGATGGCTCAAAGGGTTGGGGATCCAGGGCACTGTGTTATCTTGGTTTTCCTCATTCCTGGTGGGCCAGACCCAGTCGGTGTGGTTGGAGGGTGAGAGGTCCAGCCCTAGGCTTCTCCAATATGGGGTGCCTCAGGGCTCGGTGCTTTCTCCTCTCCTATTTAACATCTACATGAAGCCACTGGGTGAGATCATCCGTTCTCACGGGGTGCGGTACCATCAGCACGCAGATGATACACAGTTGTACATCTCGGCCCGTGGGGACCCAATTGATGCTGTCAATGCCCTGTCTGGTTGTCTGGAGGCTGTGGCGGTCAATAGGGGCCAATAGGTTACAAATGAATCCTAGCAAGACTGAGTGGCTGTGGGTTCAGGGTCCCACATTATCCTGGGAGCTGCCATCCTTAGTCTTGGATGGGACTACATTGCACCAGACAGACCCAGTGTGTAACTTGGGGGTCCTCCTGGACATGCATCTGCTGCTAGAAGAACAGGTGGCGGCCATGGCCAGGAGGCCTTTGCACAACTACGTGTAATTTGCCAGTTGCGCCCACTCCTGGATTGGGATTCCTTGCTCATGGTCACACGTATGCTGGTTACATCCAGATGTGATTACTGTAACATGTTCTACATGGGGCTGCCCTTGATGACCATTCAGATGCTGCAGCTGGTTCCAGAATGCGGTGGCCTGGGTAGTGATGGGGTGTGGGTGCTATGTCCGTGCCTCGCCTCTGCTCCGGGAGCTGCACTGGTTACCAATTTGTCTCCGGGTGCAATTCAAGGTGCTGGTAATGATCTTTAAAGCCCATCATGGTAGTGGACCAAGTTACCTAAGACACCACATTGCCCCAAGAGAGTCTGCCCACCCCACTAGTGTGGACCGGAGGGGCTTTCTCAGTGTTCTATCAGCTAGAGGGGCTCACCTCTCTAGCACAAGGAGAAAGGCCTTCTCTGTGTCCACCCCAACCCTGTGGAACCTCCTGCCAGCAGACCACAAAGGAGATGCAACAAGTACTTTGCCGACTGATGTCAGAATCATGAAGATGACGGGGGCCCTGATGACCCCCAAAAATGGGAATGGGGGACGTTACATGTATACAGTGCGATGAAGACCTACGGCTGCAGACGGAATTACTGCCCTTTAGGAAAGGACTGAAAACCTGGCTGGCAGGGAAAGTATGGGGGGCCGACGAGGTGGTGATTCCTCCTCGTTGGCTCTGTTAGAATTTAGGTCCCTCTATTGCTGGGTGGGGAAGGGTGGGATGTTCTTAATATGGGATGTTTTATACAGTTTTTAATGTATTTTATTATTATTACTTTTTATGGATTTTCTGGGGATGTGTGTATATTGTCTGTGTGCTGTGCGCCGGCCTCAGTTGCCTTAGGGCAAGTGGGTGGGATATAAATTTAAATAAATAAATAAAGATCAGTATATGTTCCAATCCCAAAAAGAGGCAATGCCAAAGAATGTTCAAATTATTGAACAATTGTGCTTATCCCACATGCCAGCAAGGTGATGCTCAAGATAATACAGGATAGACTTCAGCAGCATGTGGAGAGAGAATTACCAGAGGTGCAGGCTGGTTTCAGAAGAGCCAGGGGGACTAGAGACCACATTGCCAACATACATTGGATCATGGAGAAAATAAAAGAATACTAGAAACAAGTTTACTTTTGATTTATTGACTACACCAAGGCATTTGACTGTGTGGACCAGAACAAGATGTGGCAAGTAATTAAAGAGATGGGAATACCAGAACACCTCATATGCCTCCTGAGAAAACTGTACGTGAAAGCAACAGTTAGGACAGAACACAGAATGACAGAGTGGTTTGGAATAGGAAAAGGAGTAAGACAAGGCTGCATTTTATCACCCTGCTTATTCAATCTATACACAGAGCACATAATGTGCAATGCAGGAATGGAGGAATCACAATATGGGAATGAATTGCTGGGAGAAACATCAACAATCTGAGATATGCAGACGATACCACCCTAATGGCAAAAAGTGATGAAGACCTAAAGAATCTCTTGATTGGGCTGAAGGAGGAGAGTGCAAAAGCTGGCTTGAGACTCAATATCAAGAAAACCAAGATAATGGCAACAGGCCCAATCAGTTCCTGGGAAATAGATGGGGAAGAAGTAGAAGCAGTGACAGATTTTACATTCTTAGGATCAAAGATCACTGCAGATGGGGATTGCAGCCATGAAATAAAAAGGTGACTGATTCTTGGGAGACAAGCTATGAGAAACCTAGGGAACATAGTGAAAAGCAGAGACATCATATTGTCAACAAAAATTTGCATAGTCAAAGCAATGGTATTCCCTGTGGTAATGTATGGCTGTGAGAGCTGGACCATTAGGAAAGCTGAATGCAGCCATGAAATAAAAAGATGCTTACTTCTTGAGAGGCAAGCAATGAGAAACCTAGGTAGCATAATAAAGAGTAAAGACATTACCCTGCCAACAAAAGTCCACATAACCAAAGCAATGGTATTCCCAGTACTATTGCTGTGAGAGCTGGACAATAAGGAAGGCAGAAGAATAGATGTCTTTGAAATGTGGTGCTGCAGGAGACTCTTGAGAGTACCCTGAACCGCAAGGAAATCAAATCAGTCAATCCTGAAGAAAATCAATCCTAACTGCTTATTAGAAAGACAAGTGCTGAAGATGAAGCTCAAGTACTTTGACTGGTGGAAGATGGTGGGGGCATGTGGGGATCTGATAGGGGTGAACCATAAATCAAGTTCATGAGAGGGCAAACTCTCCTGTTTGGTTTTATGAGTTCTTCTCGAGAGATGCCCCGCATCCTTTTACTATGTTTCGATATCTCCCTGAAAGAATGTTAGCACACATGCAATCAAGGTCTTTAGCTTCTGCTATAGAGAGGCTGATCACACAAGTTTCATGAGGCTAGTATCCTGTTCAGCTGCTCTAACCAATCAGGACTCTAATCACGTACTGTAGCTTACATGATTCTCACATGGTACCCTAATGTTAGATACAACGTATGCTGAATGTAATCTGCAGCTGAATACTCTTTATTGCTCCCTATGCTACCAATTCTGCTACTGAAAGCACTATTGTTCCTTTACTTTTATCTGCTGCTGAAATTTTGGCAATAAAATATACTGGTTGAGGTTGGCTCCTTCAGAGCTCTCCTCAAGCAGTCAGCTGGACCATATCTGCTTGAGCATTTTCATGGTATCAGGATTTCCTCCCACAACAAGTGGTGCCCCGTGTGAGGCGACCAATGGCAACTCACCCTCGCCTGGAAATAGGTTTCAAGATGCGTCCCTCAGCTTCGGCTCCCAGGGTGAGTAACTATGGGTCAGAAGCTAACTTCTGAACAACAACAACATGCAACATACCTAGAATTTCTAGTAAGCAAATCTAACCACAAGAATGGAAAAAACTAACATTGAGAATCTGCTTTTGAAAATTGCTAAAGAATGTCCATGGTATCCCACGAATAGCTCTTTGTCCCTTAAGGACTGGCACAGAATAGGGGACTTCTTTCGAGAGGAGCCCCATGAGTCTGTTGCTATTCTCTACACTTGGCAAATCTGTTACGAGGCTATAGAAAGATTTAACAAGGGTACCCCCAGAAATACATTGTTCCAATATGAGCTAGACACAACATCCTTTCCCCAACTGCTCCCACCAGCAGATCTGGCTCTGCCCATGCTGAAATCACCCCCAACTGGTGGAAACAAGGGTACCCCTAGGAATGCATTGTTTCAATGTGAGCTAGAGACAGCATCTTTTCCCCAACTGCTCCCGCTGGTAGATCTGATTCTGCCCACGCTGAAACCTCCCCCATACACTCCTCCACCAGATCCTGATCCCAGTGGTCACCAACCGTACCAGGGGCTGAGAGAAATGGCTCAGGAGGCTGTGAGGAGGGGGAATGCAGAGGATGTCAGTGATGCGATGCCCTTGTTGGCTGCTTGTGTGATTGTCATGGGAGCAGGGAGAGTTCGACAGTACAACATCTGTCATGGGGCATTTACAAGGAGCTCAGGAGAAGTGTCAAAGAGAATGGCATGCTCAGCTACTTCACCATTTCGATGGTGGAAGGACTTGCTAACAGCACTGACATGCTTCCTTTGGATTGGAGAACGCTGATCAAAGTCATGGTCACCCCTTCTCAGTATGTGGTTTTCATGCAAAAATGGCCTGCTCTGTGGTCTACAGAGGCCTGATGGGCAGGGAGATAAAATTGCAGTGTTGGTTCACGAAAGGGATTGGGTAAGATAAAACCCTAGAGAAAAAGTCTGTAGCCCAGGTGCAAATGGAAGCACTTAACCTGATAAAGCTTTCTGAGAAATCAATTTGAACACATGAATGTGTGGTGAGAATGTGGAGTGTGTGGGCGCCCAGAGAACCTGTGTATAAGTGAGAGAATTTGTGTTTGCATGATTGTGTGTGATGGTATTTGTGATATGTTGGGATCTTGTTCTAAAAATACTAATAAGAATGTTGATAGTGAATTCTGTTCATGGTTTTGATACCTGTACCTTGTTTTTATGTCTAGGGGAACATAAAGTAGGTAGGTCAGTAACTTAGAAATTAAGGATATAGCAGGGACATGAAGTTTGAATATAGCCATCTTTTATACAGGGTGTGGAAATGCAATTAGTGACCCACCTGGGTCACAGGAAATTTTAGTTTGCAATCATAAGGGAAAATTTTGAAAAAAAATAAAAATTGCATGTTGCCTAGCCCTGAATTTCTCCTCATGCCTTTAGGGTATAGAGGAAGGAAGATTCTCATCATGTTGGCTCATTTTGCCATTTTAGAAATGTAAATTCAGAAACAGTGGTTCCAAAAATGGGATACTTGCTCACACATAGTTTCTCCTCACGTCCTACTGGACAAATTAATCAAGTGAGTTTTTTATGGGAAATGTTACAGAAAACAGTATCTGAGCATGTGGTTACTCCTTTATCTGTGTAAGATAGACAAAGTTGGTTAAAAGCGCTCCAAATCAGTTTCATTTAGGAATTGCATTGAATGGTTTTGAGGGGAGAAGAAATCACTCCCTCTCCTTTTCTGCTTGGCTTAGAGCAGGCAAACTGTTAGTGCCTAGCTCTCTTTCTCCCCACCTTTTTTACGGCACAGACTGGCCAGCTGTTCTGTGGCAGAGGGGTGGAGAGAGAAGCTGAAATCTAGTCTCTTGGTGGACCAGGATTGGGGGAAGGGAATTGTTTTGTGTTAGTCCACTCCCAGAGTGTAGATAAAACCATTTGGAGATTTCCTGACTTTAATTCTGCTGGTTTAAGTCATCATGAGCAAAAAGTTTTTGGTGAAATAAGGATCTTTTTTAAAAATGACATGTCTAGTCAACTTATGCATTTTCATTTCACAACTTCTTTCCAGAGAATTAATCATTTATTCTTTCAGGATTGCTTATTTTTGTCTCAGAGGAACACAGCATTCCCTTTCGTTCATCAGCCTTGGAATGATAAAGTAACAGTTTGCAAGGCTTTGGCTGGACTCCCAGAATCACACAAAGGTTTCTCACACAGATCTCTCATAGAGGGAGGGAGCAGGTTGGAGGAAAATAGGGGATTCTCAAACTTGAGACAACCAACGGCCCACAGATAGCCTCTCCCTCAGCCAGGGACTGATCGTTGCACCTGAGAAAGTGCAAGCACACAGCTCCTTTTAACTATCTTGGGCACAAACTGCTAACCACCTGTTCTGCACCTTTTCTCCAAACATTAACTATGCCTTCCTCCTTCACATTGTTTCTTTGCAGCAATTTTTAGGTCTGCATATTGTGGAATGGTTATATCTTCCCTGTACCCCCCCCCCCGCCCTCATAATATTTATTTGCTTTCACAGGCACTGGTGGAACTGATTTTGATGCTATTTCTTGTTTTCTCCCTATCACTGTTGCTGAACATTGTAATCTCATGAAGACCTGCAATGCCTATCAGCTGGCATTTGCAGACTATGTTAATGAAATTTCTTTTTCTACTCCTAAGGACCCACATTTGCAGTTTATTCACCCAGTTCCTTGCCGCCAATCTACTTTACAGCTGGAGTGCCCTCTCTCAAATGCTTTAACTGTTTTCATTGATGCTTCCTTGCACTTCCACCCAGCGTGCGGAACTTGCTGCTGTCATTCTCGCTTTTCAAACCTTTGCTGACATTCCATTCACAGATGCTATTTCTCTTGGCAATGCTGCTGCCGATTCTGCTCTCCATACCTTGCCTTTATTCACTGATCCTGTTCAAGCTCATGCCTATTTTCACACTAACGCTACACGTTTGGCACATCAATTTTCTATCCCTCATGTTCAGGCTAGGGATATTGTGTCTGCCTGCACTTCTTGCTCTCTATCACCTATTTCATATCCTTTTGCTGCTGTCAACCCGTGAGGTCTAGTACCTGGACGGTTTGGCAAATGGATGTTACTCCTGTTCCTGCTTTTGCTCCTCTTTCCCATCTCCATGTCACAGTGGATACTTGCTCTGGGTTAATTTGGGCCACCCCCCTCCAGGGGGAAACCACTAGCCATGCAATCTCCCACACCATCTGCTCTGTTGCGGCAATGGGTCACCCCACCCAATTGAAGACTGACAATGGTTCCTGTTACTTGTCCCTGGGGTTCCAGGAGTTCTGTACCCTATGGGACATTGAACTCCGCCATCACATTCCCTACTACTCCACAGGTCAAGCTGTCATTGATTGAGCTCATCACACACTGAAATCTCTCCATAAACAATTGAAAGGAAGGGGTCTCACCCCAGCTGAAGTCCCTGAGGCTTTGGCCAAGGCACTGTTCATGCTCAATCATCTCCTGATACCCCATGGTACCATGCATACCCCAGTGGAATGGCATTTCCGCCAGGAATTGCCACTGGAAAGACCCCTAGTCACTTTCAAACAACTACCCAGTCCCACTTGGGAGGGTCCTGCTCCCTTACTCAGTTGGGGGTGGGGTTTTGCAGTTGTTTCCACTCCTGCAGGTACAGTCTGGATTCCCGGAAGGTGTGTCCAACCCTACCGAGGAGGGAGAGATGAGCTAACACCAAGCACCAGCCAACCCGATTCCAGAGATGCAAGAAGCGATGTCCCTTAGCAGAAGTATTGAGAGGGCTCGGTGGTGAAAACATCATCGTCCCTACTTGCCAAAAGTCACTTGGGGAATGGTAAAAAATTTATCAGCTCAGGCTAAACGCCTCATTGTTTATGGAGGCCAAGAAGAGACTTCTGAGAATTATTTCGCTGCAATAGTGGCTTGCTTTAAATGCTAATTCTACTGTCATACTGATTGGACTTCTGCTTACTTTGGTGGAGAGGGAATTGCATTTAGCCCCGGACCCACCGGAATGCTGGTGGAGATGCCAGAAAATGGACAATTTGCATTGCAACCTGGACTTATTGCCATGCCCGAGGAGGGACTGGGGAAAAATGGACTGTTACCCACTCCCAGGCCCACTGAAATATCAGAGCAGGGCCTGGGGCATGGACTGAACCTTTGAACAAACAGACTTTCACATAATCCCAGGACCATCGAAAAACTGAGGCAGGGACTGGGAAAAAATGGATTGTTATTCACTTCCAGGCCCACTGAAACATCAGAACAGGGCCTGGAACATGGACTAAACCTTGGACCTGCTGGAATACCAGAACAAGGTCTCTGGGAAAATAATGCTTTTGTGTTAGATGCTCAGATTATGGCAAAAAAACTGGATTATGGGGATTGTTGGATATGTATGCATATGCCCACTAGAGCCCACGGAGGTTTGGTTTTTCATGCTGTCCCACTCAATGAATCCCTATGGAAGGCACCCCCGCCCATGTCTGGAATATTAATTAACCAAGTTGATACTAATGTCATATTGGCTGTAGGGGACAGAATAGGTTGTTCTCCAGAATCGATATGCTTTAGATATAGTGCTTGCCAGCAAAGGTGGAGTTTGTGCACTCATTCACTCACATTGTTGCATATAGATTTTTAATTTCCAAGCTAATATTACTCATACAATCAATACTATGGAAGATATGGTTAGGGATGCACCCTTCCAAGGCACCGTAACTGATTGGTGGCAATCATTGTGGTCATGGTTGCCAAAAATTGGCTGGGTTCATCAATTGCTCATGTGTTTGATTATTGGAGGTTGATTTCTTATTCTTCTCTGCTGCTGCATCCAATGTGTTCCTAACTTGTTTCTCCAATGCAGTTCATTTACACAGCGTAATGCAGCAAAATTGACTGGTAAAGAAACCATGATGTTGAAAAGAAATTTCAAAGGTAAAAAGTATAATCTGCTTTTCAATCCTTCTTTTAAAAATGAAAAGGGGGACATGTTGGAAGATGGTGGCGGCATGTGGGAATCTGATAGGGGTGAACCATAAATCAAGTTCATGAGAGGGCAAACTCTCCTGTTTGGTTTTATGAGTTCTTCTCAAGAGATGCCCCACATCCTTTTACTATGTTTCAATATCTCCCTGAAAGAATGTTAGCACACATGCAATCAAGGTCTTTAGCTTCTGCTATAGAGAGGCTGATCACACAAGTTTCACGAGGCTAGTATGCTGTTCAGCTGCTCTAACCAATCAGGACTCTAATCACGTACTGTAGCTTACATGATTCTCACATGATACCCTAATGTTAGATACAATGTATGCCGAATGTAACCTATGGCTGAATATTCTCTATTGTTCCCTATGCTACCAATTCTGCTATTGAATGCACTATTGTTCCTTTATTCTTATCTGCTGCTGAAATTTTGGCAATAAAATATACTGGCTGAGGTTGGTTCCTTCAGAGCTCTCCTCAAGCAGTCGGCTGGACCGTATCTGCTTGAGCATTTTCATGGTATCAGGGTTTCCTCCCGCAACATTTGACCATCAAATGAGAAGAGAGGATTCACTTGAGAAGGCCTTGATGCTGGGAAAGATTGAACACAAAAGGAGAAAGGGGTGGCAGAGGATGAGGTGGCTAGATGGCATTGTTGACGCAATGGGTGTTAGATCTGTGTGGGCTGCGGGGAATGACAGAGGACAGAGGACCCTGGCATGCAGTGGTCAATGGCATGGAATTGACTGTGCAAAGGGTTGGTGTTGACTGTGCGACTGAACAACAAAAACAAAAAGGACAACCTCACTCCCCCCCCCCCCCACACACACACACAAAAGTTGAGTCACTTGGAACCCAGTATTTCAGTGGAGAGAAATGTAATGAGTGTGCAAAAAATTGGGGGTCATTTGAGGGATGGAACAAATTCACGAGGATGTCTACATTCTTATTGACTTTGGCTATCAACAAAGTGAGACATCTAGATGATACGTTTTTAAGCTCCCCACCACCTAAAAAAGATTCTTTGTTTCCAACAAGACAACAAGAAAATGAGCTTTTTTAATCAATCAAATTTGCTGCAATTTATACAAAAGTAGCTGAGTGCCCGGCTTCACCCAGGGGTGTTTGGCGGTGTGGCGGCTCACCCCCCAGGGTTGTGGTGGCACGTGAGGTAGAGACACTGGTGTGGCCCTGTGTTGTTGGCACTGTGGGCCGGGTGAGGGTGTATAGGCCCATGCTCGGGCCCATGTAGGCTGGCGGGTGCACCCATCTCCCAGTGTGATGGGGGACCCTGTCCTGGCCTACTCATACCTGTCTCTGTTCTGCAGCCATCGTACCTGTCTGGGGCGGGTTTCCATCTGCCACCTCTGGTGGCAACCTGCTGTTGCTGGGGCGATGATACTCCATGGCCCTGCTTGTGCACCGCGGTGTGGCTCTCCCATCCTTCCAGGTGGTGGCCCCTCTGTTACTGCTGGGGCCGGGCCGAGCCATTGTCTGTACCTGTGTCATCTCCATGGTTGTCTGTGTAGCCTCCAATGGTGGCTCCCCTGCCACCAGCTTGTCCTCCACTGCCACTGCCGCCTCCCTGTGTGCTGATGCCTCCTTTGCCTGGTGTGTGTAAAGCAGACACGGACGCGCAGGTGTATGTACAAAATGACTATGGGGCAGGTGGCATTTTTTTTAAAAAAATGCTAAATCCTTTCCTCTTAAGAAGCATAGTATAGACAAACATAAAAACACACACACTCTCCCACAGAAAGCACATGATGACCTGTGCTTTTTAAAAAAAAAAAAAAAAAACCACCCCCTTCTCTTTTAGTAAAGTCTATGAACAGAATTGAAGAGGCTATGGTAGCTTAGTGGATAAGATGCTAAGCTTGATGACCAGAAGGCCAGCAGCTCAGCAGTTCAAGACCTGAGTGCTGTGTCACCAAGTCAGCTCTAATCATCCATCCCAGCTCCTGCCAAATTAGCAGTTCAAAAGCGAGAAATTGTAAGCAGATAAATAGATACCACTTCAGTGGGAAGGTAACAGCATTTCATGCACTCCAGCATCTAGTCTTACTTGCCATGTGACCATGCAAACGTCTGCAGATGCAGACAGTGCTGACTCTTTGGCTGTAAATGGAGATGAACACTGCACCCTAGAGTCAAATACAATTGGCTTTAGAGCAAGGGAGACCTTTACATTTACTATGAATAGAAGTAGGATATACTACAAGTTCTGTAGCTGGTACAAATTACACATTTTGTTTAAAACCATCAAGTTAGTTCCTTCTAATAATGTCTCAGTCATTTCCAGGATGTGGAGGAATTTTTTTCTTCTTACTATTGATTTAGAAGTTGTTGCACATAGAAAAGAACTGCCTGAGTGGGACAAATGATGTGTTTCCATACCACAGCCAGGACTGTTGATGCCATTTGTGTGGAAATCAACCATAATATTGGCTTCAGGCATACGGTTCTTTTATGCACATTGATACCATACCAAAAGAAGAAAAAACACAGAGAAAACAGAGTTACTTTATGTGTATGGTTTAAATGATTGAGAGGATAATTCTTTACTATTAGTACAATCAAGCAACAGCAATTAATTCTGGCTTCCCAGTGTGTTTGCTAATAAACAAATCTTCCTCATGATCAACATAAATGTGTCATGCTGAGTAGAATTATTAAAAAAGCAGTGTGCTACTTCATTAAATGGTGACACTATACTTGTACACTTGGAACCACGAAATAAAGCCCGAAGATCTACTAGGCTTAAGAAACAGCTATCAGTAAGGAAGCGTGCATACACAATTAAACAAAAAACAAACAGTCAGAAACTCTTAAGCCAGCCATCAAGAAGGTGTTTTCCTAGAACTTCAGTGAATACAGTAGAACCTCAGATAAAGTCCAAACTCCGTTCCACAAGTTTGAACTTTATCTGATTTTGGACTTTATCCGAATTAAATGAGTGACACATCGGATAACGTCCAAAAATGGACTTTATCCGAGGTTCCTATACCAAATACCTCAGATGACATCTTTTTTTTTAGTGGTTTTGGACTTTATGCGATGCATCACGTGTGCATGAAAACCGTGACTTTATCTGAATCAGACTTTATCTGAATCAGACTTTATCCAAGGTACCACTGTATATTTAAGACAAATATGCATGTCTCAGCTACAAAGATGCAGATTCTAATACAAAAGGTGACATTTTATGGCTATATGAAAGTTTTTAGAACTTTTGGTGTGTGTGTGTGTGTGTGTGTGTGTGCTCGTGTGTGCATGTGTGTGTTCAGATAGAATAGTTAGTTATTTGGCAGTCTTTACCTCCTTATATCCTTCACATGAATTCCAACAAATTGGAAAGGTCCATTATATCAATCTTAAATATGGCTGTGAGAAGCCAATTTCAGAACCATCAACTGCATTTCTATAAAAAGAAATCAACAGATAATCTAGACAGGTGGCACTTAATGCTAATTCATGCCCTTTTGACAATGTTCAGTATCCTCCTCTTGATTATGTTCAAAATCAGTGTAGCAAAAAAATAAATAAATCAGCATATTTAAAAAGCTTTTACTATGGTTATATTTATAGATCATGTATCCTTGAGGAATAATTAAATTTGAGATGAAATACCAGAGGAGAGAATTCATCTGCTCCCAAAATACAATTCATAATTACATTTTCTATCCTTCATTCAAACATGAGATAACTCTAAATGCTATATAGCACCATAATGTGGTTTATAATATGGGGATACTTTTTTTTTGCCACACCACAATGAATACCAGATGGCAGTGAATGGATTTACCCCATTTAGTTTCAGACCTAATAACAACAATATGGGATGAGCTCATGGAAAGGAAAGTCTTAACGGGATACTAATTTCCAGGAAAAAGGTGTCATATTAGAGAGCTATAGCAAAAACAAGAAAGTATACAGATGGCAAAATTTGATTCTCAACAGGGATCTGATGTGTAAAGGTAAAGGTTGCCCTCACTCGAAAGCCAGTCATATCCGACTCTAGGGTTCAGTGCTCATCTCTGTTTATAGCCAAAGAGCCAGTCCTGGCTGCATCTGCAGACGTTTCCATGGACATGTGACAGGCATGTCTAGACACCGGAGTGCACAGAAAATCTGATGTGTACAGGTCACCATATCTGCTGGGGATACATTTTAAGATTTTCTGCAAATACCTGAAACCATGGAAAGCAACAAACCTTTTATTATAGTCCATGTACATGAATCACACAAGTGGGAGATGCTGCAAATGCCTCCATTGATCTTTCAGGTCTACTCTGGAAAATATTCCCCTGGAAACAATCTGTTCCTTCTCAGTACTAAATTATAGATAGTGGTCTCCTAGTGGCAAGCTCTGGTAATGTACCTTGGAAATGCACATACAAGTACCTGGAAAGTCCTGAATTGTGCTGTTGATAAAGTGTATGGACCGTTTCATGTCCTGTGATCACCCAACCGAGATCACATGCAGGAATGAAAAGTTATGTACATGTCTGAGTCTAATTGTCTGCAACAGACTATGACATTCCCTCTAGGACCTGAAGTGGGGCCGTGCCTAATTTGGTGGCATGTTGGGGGGCATAGGACATAACTAAGTTAGCCCCTTGCCATGGCAGGTAGTGCAGATGGGGATTTAGTAATGGTGAGTTCCCATGGAAATTTGGTGATTTATATGACCAACAATCCAGTCACCCAAATCCTGAGATTTTGAGGCTAGGAGGAGGGTACAAGATGGCACGCAGTGACCTTATACCGTTATGGGTCACAAGAATTGGTAGCAGGTATTTGGACAGTGTCACCCCTGAAATTTGGCCTGGATGGAAGAATGTTGTCTCTCAACAAAGCCTGACGGCACAGCAGGGGCTCACCGTAACAGCAGGGGCATGAGTAAGTAGCATCACCAAGTTGAGTCCCACTGCAGGATGATCTGTTTAACAAGTTAAATAGTTAATAAAGTGTGGCCCCAGTTGAAATCCCAACACCTGTGTCCATCTCATTATTTTGGGTTGTGGGGGGCAAAGGACAAATAACAATTGTAAAATATGTAAATAATGTTGTATCTCCCAGTTTAAAAGGAATCAAATTACCACTGTTTCCCTCATCTTCCTTATTAAGCTTTAACAACAATTCTTTCTTGATTGCAGTTAACTTACTTTATACCAGAATTATTTTGCTGGAAGGAGCATTGATCTGTGCATAAAGTTTGTATATGTATGTTGTTTTATTTTTGGCTTTTGTTTTAAAATTCCTGCCTTTAACATTTTTCACATATGTCCTGTTTGGCAGGGGGGAAAGACCTAAAAATGTAAAGCTGTGCTCTCTCTCTCTCTCTCACACACACACACACATTTTGCTACTAAAATATCAGCAGGCTCCCTCACCACCCCCATTTCCCTTCTGTTATATCTGCTACAAGTGCTCTTACAGCTTACTAGTTATATACCATACGTATCCCAGGGTTATGCTCAAAAACTCCATCATGCAGCAATGCTAATAAAGCTGAGTAGTTCTGTGTCTGAATCTTAATTTCCCATGACGGGTTGGAGAAACAGATATAGCACAATTTTTTAAAGTGCCATTGAGTTTAATGGCAATCAGTTTTAGATATACGTGCAGAGTATAGGCATCTCTTTCACAATGTGTTTTCATCATGTTTTTCCCCCTAACTCACATCTCTTGTCAGCTAAGTGGGATGGGTATACATGATGTTTTAATGTTAGGACACAAACAAGCTGTAAAAGATGTTACAAATGTAGAGAGTCCTTACATGTGATCCTTATAACCCCAAGAGAGCATCCCAAGATGTTCCCAAGGGCCATATATGCGACTCAGGGTGGCTAACAATAATCACAATACATATTATCAAAAAAAAGTTGGAGGGAGTCTTCTGCTATCTCTCCTCCATTTCCATACCAAGTTTGGTGAAATTTGGAGTTAGGGTGTCTGGGTTATATCCCCAAATCACTCATTGAACTTTCCCCGAACCAACTGGTCGTCGCCTGAGATTTTTGCATAGTACTGTGCATACAGACTTCTGTTCTGATGGCTCACTGGGAGGATATTTCCTTGGAGCTACTCTTCCAGCCCATGTGGAGAACTCTCTGGGCATTCCAACTCTGATGTCAGAACTCTTTACGTTGGTGTGGAGAAAAAGGAGGCATGTTTGTGTGTACAATGGTTGTCCTGGCAGAGACCATGGATCTGATGAATCCACAATTACCTTACCCTGAAACTGGCTTCTGCTCAATACCTTCTCAAATGAGTTTTTTCTCTTTTTGTAGTGCTTTTTGATATTGTGATACTGATACTTTTTGATACTGTGATTGTAATGATTTATGATGATGATATGATATTGTGATTATTGTTAGCCGCCTTGTGTTGCATAGCCAAGTGGGTGGCATACAAATCAAATAAATGAAATGAAATGAAAGGAGCTGGAACTGATCTGTTTTCTTTTTCATAGATAGCAATGGGGAAGACTTCTTAAGAACAACAAGAAAATAGCTTGGTACAGAGAAATCTGTACAAATTTGTGTTTTTGGATTAACTCTCAATTTCCCACACAATGTACAGCCTGGATAATTGTGAGAGTCTATCTACATATAGTCTATCTACATAGCTGTGGTAGAGGGATACACAGAAAGAGTCTCCTCAAAGATTGTGGATACAATCGGGCATATCCAGGAAATGACAATCTTACTGGCAAATCTTTGTAACACCAGAATAAACCAAAGGAACTGAGGAATGAATCTACCACTCCACTACATCACTTGCAGGACTTTGAATAGGCTGAGGGGTGGAGTCCCTAAATGTAAGACCAACATGCTCAAGTGGGCACTGTTGGAGGACAACTACACGTTGTGTGAATGTGGAGAGATGGGACGCGTGGCGGCAAACAATATGGCCACCGCGCGCTTTGCTGGCCCCGCCCCTGAGAGATGGGCACTTTGGCCAGGCAAGGGGGTGGAGCCAAGCTCACCTTTAAAAGGGGAGGCTCCACACGCCCTTGCCGGCTTTCTAAGCTAATCGGCTGGGCCAAGGGCGTGTTTTGTTTTCATTTCCTTAGCCGATCTCTGGGCTCCATTGGAGCCAAATTTGGCGGCAATTGGCCGTGGATCTCTCCCGAGCCTCGAGGGTTGCCACCTGAGCTGCTTTTATTACAGGTGCTGCACAGCAGAGGCTCTAGGCCTCTCGGCCTGAATAGGGCCTTGTGCGGCCGCTTGCCTCTGGGGTGGGGGTATTTCCCCCTCCATTTAACCTGTGCCATGGTACTGAAGAAGAAGGCCTGCTATGGTGGGCGTTCTCGGGCACATGGCACTGGGCTGCCCAGGTTGGCACTGACCCTTGTGAGACCTCCACCTAGCGTCAGCGCCCTGGCTGCTGGGCCTGAACTCGGACCTCCCCTGATCCGTAGGGCCCGGGTGAGGCCAGGACCTATAGCCCCCAATGGGGCCTCTGGGCGATGCAGGGCCAGGTCTGAGCCTGCTCAGGCAGCGCCCATCCATGCCACCACATTGGGGTTATCCTTGTGCCCCTCTTGGTGGGCGCGAGGGCAGGCCTCGCAGGAGGCCTTCCCTTCTGATGCTGGGGCTCTTCTGGCCCATATTGTGGCCTTGGAGCGGGCTGCGGGCCTGGAGCCTGCAACACAGGGGCCTAACCAGGTGAATGCGGACAGGCCCCGGTTGTCTGCACTACTCAATCAGAGAGTGCAGTGACTGGAGGCCGCACATCCCCCTTTGATGCCTCAATCATAAGAACATAAGAACATAAGAACAGCCTTGCTGGAACAGGCCACAGCCCATCCAGTCCAGCATTCTGTCTCACACAGTGGCTCACCATTTCCTTCAGGGTATTCCCAAGGAGATGCCTTCACCTGCTTAGGATTCCCTGGAAATGGCATTGAGAGATATCCTGCCTATCTCTCCAACCCGGAGGTTGTCCTTAGGTAGCCATAATTATAGCCATTGATAGCCTTGTCCTCCATGAACTTGTCTAATCCTTTCTTAAAGCTGTCAAGACTGACAGCTGTCACCACTTCTTCTGGCAGGGAGTTCCATAGACCAGTAATCCTCTGGGTGAAAAAGTACTTTCTCTTATTTGTTTGAGAACTAGTACCCAAAAGTTTCATGGAGTGTCCCCTAGTTCTAGTGTTGTGCGATAGGGAAAACAGTTTTTCCTTATCCACTTTGTCCACACCGTGCATGATTTTATAAACTTCAATCAGGTCACCTCTTAGACGCCGTCATTCAAGAGTGAAAAGACCCAACCGTTGCAGCCTCAGATGGTAAGGAAGGTGTTCCAGTCCCCTAATCATTCTGGTTGCCCTCCTCTGTACTTTCTCCAACTCCATAATATCCTTCTGGAGGTATGGCGACCAGAACTGTACACAGTATTCCAGATGGGGCCTCACCATAGATTTATAAAGAGGCAAAATGACACTTGCTGACTTATTTTCTATACCCTTCCTAATGATCCCTAACATTGAGTTTGCTTTTTTCACTGCTGAGGCACACTGGGTTGACACCTTCATTGAGCTGTCCACTAGGACACCAAGGTCCCTTTCCTGGTTTGTCGCAGAGAGTTCAGACCCCATCAGTTTATAAATGTAATTAGGGTTTTTTGCCCCAACATGCATCACTCTGCACTTACTGATGTTGAAGCTCATTTGCCACTGTTTTGCCCACTCCCCCAGTGTCAAGAGATCCCTCTGGAGCTCTTCACAATCTCTCACAGTTTTCACTACCCTGTATAATTTAGTGTCGTCAGCAAATTTGGCTACCTTGCTTTTTACTCCTACCTCTAGATCATTTATGAAGAGGTTGAAAAGCAGGGGTCCCAGTACTGAACCTTGGGGGACCCCACTCTTTACTTCCCTCCACTTGGAGAAGTGTCCATTTAGTGCTACCCTCTGTTTCCTGTCCCTTAGCCAGTTGCTGATCCAGGACAAGACCTGTCCCTTTATTCCATGACTGGTAAGTTTATTCAAGAGCCTTTGGTGTGGGACCTTGTCAAAAGCCTTCTGAAAGTCCAGATAAACAATGTCAACTGGATCCCCCTTATCCACATGCTTGTTGACACTCTCAAAAAATTCCAACAGATTAGTGAGGCATGATTTGCCCTTGCAAAAGCCATGTTGGCTCTCCTTTAGCAGCGCCTCCTCTTCTATGTACCTATTAATTCTATCTTTTAGGATGGTTTCCATCACTTTACCTGGGACACATGTCAAACTGACAGGCCGGTAATTTCCTGGATCACCCCTGGATCCTTTTTTGAAAATTGGTGTTACATTCGCTACCTTCCAGTCATCAGGCACAAAGCCTGATTTGAGGGAAAGATTATATATTTTGGCTAGGATATCAGCAATTTCATCTTTAACTTCCCTGAGAACTCATGGATGGATGCCATCTGGTCCTGGGGATTTGTTAGTGTTTAGCTTAACAAGACATGCAAGGACCTCCTCCCTGGTTATTTCTATCTTGCTTAATTCTTCGGTTTCCCTCCCTACGAAGATAGGTTCTGTTTTGGGCATGTGGTCTCTATCTTCTTCAGTGAATACTGAAGCAAAGAATTCATTGAGTCTCTCTGCAATCTCTGTTTCCTCTTTAATAACCCCTTGCCTTCCATTGTCATCTAATGGTCCAATGGCCTTCCTAGTTGGGTTCTTACTTCTAATGTACTTAAAGAAGTCTTTGTTATTCCTCTGAGTATTTTTAGCTATACGCTCCTCAAAGTCTTGCTTTGCTTTCCTGATTGTTGCCTTGCATTTGTTCTGCCAGAATTTATGTTTCTGCCTGCTGTCCTCATTTGGACAAGCCTTCCATCTTCTAAATGAGCTTTTCTTGCTCTTGATCACTTCCCGAACAGCTCCTGTAAGCCACATTGGAGTCCTCTTGGACCTGGCAGTGCCCTTTTTCCTTTTGGGTATGCATTCCAATTGAGCCTCTGTTATTGTTTTTGTAAACAGCCTCCATGCCTCTTGGAGTGTTTGGACTCTCTCAATTTTCCCTTTCAGTTTCTTTTTTACTAGTTTCCTCATCTTTGGGAAATTTCCTTTTTGAAAATTTAAGGTCTCTGTGTTAGATTTTATCAGTGACTTGCGGTCTATGATCAAGTTAAACATAATTGAGTTGTGGTCACTGTTCCCTATTGGATCAGTCACATTAACATCTTGCACCAGATCCTGAGTATTACTCAGGATCAAGTCAATCAACTGGGGTCACTTCAGCCAGCCACCCCGCTTCCACCCAGGCACACGGCTCTGACATTGTGGACTCATCTGGGCCCAGTCCAGCGGGCTCTAATTTGGCCATGAGCCCCAACGCTCCGCACCAGCTGGAACCCCTGGTGGAACAGCTGGGGGGGAGTGTACCTGATGAATATGGAGGTCACGTTAGATCACACTATACTGGTTCCTGGCCTTCAATTTCTGCATCTCATTGGCCCTGGCCGCAGTTGTCGGCTACAGTCGTGCAACCGCAGGGGCCCAGGTATTCAACCCCGCAAGTCAGTTCTTAGAGTGTGCCGTATCCACCGGTACTGCCTGGGGTTCCACCAGTGGGACCCAACATGCCATATCCAATTTGGCCTTATGGCCCCCTGGTGAATACAGCCTATCATACGGTCCCTAGCTCGGCAATGCCGACTGTGGGGATCTCATTGCCATTGGGAGATAACCTTTTGCCGGCGACCAGAGATAAGATCTGGTGCCATGAATATGTAGACTTGTTCAGTCTCCTAAATAGGGAACCAACTAGGGAGGAGAAGGAGAGGGAGGATGACCAGGATAAGGAATTAGCCCATCGTCACAAACCTCCACGGACTTGGGCGAACTGGCAGCCGGCTTATTTGATTTACGCTGCAGTGTCCATTAGGGCCCATCCAGATCTGGTGATCCCATTGATCCAGTATCTGTATATTATATGCAGGGCCTATGTAGATTTCCTGGGACAGTCATGGCTCGTTTACGATGAGGAATTCTGTATGCGGGCTGCCCTCCACCCAGAAATGCGCTGGGATGAGCCCAACCAGGTGCTTTGGCTCCTGTACATGACACCGTCTCACCCTGTCTCTGGCGATCGCTACCATTGTGGCCATGTCATACAGTGACCCGGCTCCATACAGTCTCCCCACCAGTCGGTGGGGCAGGGGGTTCCAGCCTGCCTGCTGTGCTGGAATTTCTCATCCCTGGGGGGTTGTACACGGAAGCAGTGTAAATTCAAACATGAGTATTCCATCTGTGCGGGACCTCATTCGGCTGCCATTTGCTTCTGATCCGGAGGGTCATGAGGTAGAGGTTGGGGACAACAGGGCCCGGGTCGGGCAACCTCAGATCCAGCAACAACTTCAAAAAGCCCCCTCCCCAATTCAAACTGAAGTCATGTAGCATTGGCTGCACATCTACCCCAATCAGGCAGATGCTGTATACTGGTTAGCAGGTTTTTTGATTGGCTTTCACATTACTTTTGTAGGTGCACGCACACCACAGGATGCACCTAATTTACAATCATTAAGGGGTAGGGAGGATTTGGCATGGGACAAGATTTTGAAGGAAGTGAGAGAAGGCAGGGTTGCTGGCCCCTTTAGCGAGCCCCCATACCAGAATCTAAAGGTGTCCCCACTTGGTATGGCACCCAAGATGTTTCCAGGTGAATTTTGTCTTATACATCACCTGTCCTACCCGGCGGGCTCATCTGTCATTGATGCTATATCGGACAAACTTTGTTTCGTGCGATATACATCCTTTGATCAAGCGTTACAGATGGTCCGTTCCTGTGGTGAGGGGGCACTGATGGCCAAGTGCGATATGAAATCCGCCTTCTGACTTCTACCTGTGCACCCAGATGACTTTGAATTGCTAGGTTTTGGCTTTGAAGGGAAATATTTCGTGGATAAGTCTATGCCTTTTGGCTGTTCAATATCTAGTTTGGCCTTTGAATGTTTTAGTTCCTTCCTTCATTGGGCATTTGTTCGCCGGTCCAGAGTTCAAAATGTGGCTCATTACCTGGATGATTTTCTGTTCGGAGGGAGGCATGGCCCTGGGACATGCAGACGACTGCTGGCCACTTTTCAGGGGTTAATGGCTGAACTGGGAGTTTCATTGGCCCCGGAAAATACTGAGGGCCCAGCCACGACATTAACATTTTTGGGTATTGAAATTGATACCATAGCCCAGACGTCCAGGCTACCCAAGGAAAAGGTTGTTCAAATTTTGGACGCAATCTGGGCCATGTTGGCCAAGTGCATGGTTTCACTATATGACCTGCAGGTGCTTCACGGATATCTCAACTTTGCTTGCTGGGTTATCACACCTGGCCGGGCTTTTGCCAGGTGCCTATGTGATACCATGGTGGGTTTATCATGGAAGCACCACAGGGTCCGACTTACGAGGGACATGCACACTGACTTTCGGGTCTGGCTCGCTTTTCTGGCCTACTTTAATGGGGTGTCTTTTTGGCGGACCGAACTTTCCACCATTCCAAATTTTCAAGTTCAGTCTGATGCTTCGGGGTCACGGGTGTATGGCATTTACTTTGATGGCTGATGGTGCTGTGGACAGTGGCCCGATGCATGGCAGGGTACAGAACTCTTACGGGATTTAACCTTTTTTTAAAAAAATCCCATACTGGGGGCACTGATCTTGTGGGGTGAGATTTGGGAAAATTCTGTGGTCCACTTCTGTTGCGATAATGCTGCTGTGGTACACATAGTCAATGCCCAAAAGTCTCGTTCACCTAGGGTTATGTCCCTGGTACGTCAGTTTGTATTGCGCTCATTGCGCCACAATATTCTTTTTAAGGCTAGTCATGTTCCAGGCATTAATATGGATGTCGCTGATGCTTTGTCCTGCCTGCAGATGGCCCGTTTTCGGGCACCAGCCCCAGAGGCTGAGGACCTCCCCTCTCCACTTCCGAATGATTTGTGGACGTTTGGTGAGTTGAAGTGAGCAGGGCCATCTGCCTCCCCCTGGCCGGCTGCACCCGTAAGCCGTACCAGCAGACTTATCAGGCCTTCATTACGTTCCGCCAGAATGTGCCTCTGCCGGACTTGTGGCCTGTGCTGGTTGACCAGGTACATAATACACTTGCACAGTCACGGATTGGCTCCTTGTACCATTGGCGGATGCCTTTCCACTTTGGCTTTTGTAGCCAAGGAGCGTGGTTGCCAGGATGCTACAGGGGACTTCCGTATCTGCAGAGTCCTGGAGGGGTGGGCTCGGGAACGTGGCCCTCACCTTAACTTGCGGCAACCGGTGTCCCTGGCCCTGCTATTGAGCATGGCAGATGCTTGGCAGACCCTTTGCTATAACCAGTTCGAAATGGCCCTTTTTCATGCCGCCACCACAATGGCCTTTTTCGGGGCTTTGAGAGAGAGTGAACTGGTTGCTCTTTCACAGAATGATCAGTCACGCTGGGCTTTAGAGTGGGACGACATCTTCGTATCTAACGAATCGGTCCAATTGATCATTCGTTACTCGAAGGTGGATCAACTGGGCAGGGACAGCACGGTCACCCTGCTCAAATGCAGCATGCAGGCGATTTGCCCGGTTCTTGCTCTGACATCATTTTTGGCTGTCTGGGGTACTGCACAGGGCCCCTCTTCTGCCACCAGGATGGCTCAACCTTGACAAAATATCAGTTTTGCCAGGCTGGGTTTCGCAGGGGCAAGATATGGCACCCATTAGTTCCGTATAGGGGCTGCATTGACGGCTGCAGCCTTTGGTTACTCGGATGATGATATCCGTAGGATGGGCCGGTGGGGATCTGCTCGCTTCCATTCATATGTTCGCCCCATGTTTCATTGAGCATCCCACTGGAACTTGTTTTTCTTTGTTCTCTCACAGCTCCTGAGCTCCTGGACGCATCGGTACGGGTGTTGCTCGTCGGCCACAGTTATATATTTTGGGCTGCTTGCCATGCTGCTTCGTCTACGTGGGGCACACATCTGGGGCTTCGTGCCATTGCACACCTGACATGGCGTGGATTTCGAGGAATGAGATGGCATGAGCTTATTCTATCTGATGGGAATTCCATTCCACCCGACATTTTGTTAATACATCTGGGTGGCAATGATTTGGGCCAGATCACCGACTTGGATTTGATCATATCCATATGCCGGGACCTGGCCCTGATTCGCCAATGGTGGCCACAGGTCCGGATCTTGTGGTCTTACATGATTCCACAAACATATTTCCAGGGAGGGGGTGACCCCCGTCGGATTGACTGGGCAAGGCGGTCTGTTAATCGGGCAGTGGCTCGACATTTCAAGGAGTATGGTTTGGGGACCGTGGTCCAGCATCCCACGGTCCATATACAGGATGCCGGTTTGTATTGCAGAGATGGAGTGCACCTCTCTGCACGGGGCATCAACCTCTTTTTGGCTTCTTTGCAAGTGGGCCTGGTGACTGAGTTGGCGGTCAGGGGGGGCGTGAGTTGTGGAAGACTCCTCCCCTTGTGGCAGCTAGCACTGGTAAGGACAAAATGGATGACCCCTACAAATCCGGCAGATATGCAGTTGATTGGCCACCTGAAGGACAAGGTAGAGGGAAAGTTGGGCTGGCCAATCAAATGCGGACCATGAACAAGGTGATGCTATGCTCAAGACAGCCTGCAAAACCTTTGAAAGTTCACCGGAGGTATGTCAGAAGCTGAGGTCATAAGTAGCTATCTGACTGGGGTCAACAATTTGTTTAATTAAGTAAACAAATTGATACAATATGGTTTATTTAAGAGCTGTAGTAGCAGCTAGTCCTTACCAGTGCTATTTCGGCCCGTTTGCCTTAACAAAAGTTAAGAAAGTTAAAAGTTATAAGTAAATAAAGTGGCTCAATTTTAAATCCATTACAAGTGTCCATCTCGTTATTGGGGAGTGGGTCCGGCAAACAGAATCCGGCTCATTTACTGGTCTTTCAATTACTCCTCGAAACATGTAAGGAGGACTTATGTTTGGGCAATGACAAAGCCAAGAAAGTGGCTTCATTTTGGCAGTCCAAAGTTTGTTCTGGACATGAAAGGAGGAGAAGTTGTAGTGGAAATGTATCTCCAACGAAATATTTCCATTGAGCTGCCCAGCAATTCTCAGAGACTCTCATATCAGAACCCTCTAAGAAAAGTATTTGGTTCATCCTGCCAATTCAGGATATACAGTACAAATTGATTTTCTGATGGTACTTGACATTTGCTCAACTTAATAAGATGATTGCTACTACAAGATTTAAATGCCTGAAATACAGGGTTAATGGGGCAGTGAGCTGCTCTATATATAGTGGACCTGTTTATCAATAAAGAAATATTGAATGCAACTCATGCATATAATTTGGAAAACTGTGAAATCCACATTAGTATTAAATGCCTTATTATAGCTTTTCAGCCACATCAGTACCAAATACCTTATTAGTGCCTTTCAGTCATATGCAATACTATTTATAACATTCATAAAATGAATAATAATTAGTTTATTAGTTTAGGCTAAACAAATTTGACTATGACAGTGAAAATATCTGTTTCTATCTGTTGAGGAAGGGTTTCTAAAATGTTTGGATATTTAAAGAAATTAATAAATTAATGCTTCTTATTAACAGAAGTAACACATGAAACAAATTGTTATTATGGGAAATATTGTAAGTCATCTGGATTTGTTACATACTATTGATTTAGAAGTTGTTGTACATAGAAATTTGCCTAGCCTATTGGTCTTAGAGGAATGTGCTAAATGTCTTCTTAAAGACACCACTACTCCTCCCTAAAAAACTGCTATCAAACTCTTCTATCCATTTGTTCAGAAAAGGTGTTTCAGTGTTCATTTCAAATCTTATTTTAAGTTATATGTGATAGAGTCTGATCTGTGCAGTTTTATGCAGGTATAAGTCCCTTAAGCTTATAAGAAAGGGTGGATGGCACTCGCAAAGTGAAAACATAATTCAGACCTGGCATGTGAACTTTGTAAAACCCAAATCTATTATTCTGAAAGTTAGATGTAAGAAAATAATCTTACAATGCCTTGATCAGTGATAATCATATTTTCTTCTTATCCTAAATAATTTATTTCCTGTAAAAATCACTATAACATTTTTCTCCTAATGAAACCTTTCATCTTGTTATTTTCAAAAGCAGCTGGATCACGTTTGGTCTGCTGAACATAGATTAGTTTCTTCTTCTGTACAAAATGTGCTGAAAATAACTCCAGGTAACATTTCCTCTTCCCAAATACATCACAGATATAATGTATATTCTGCTATGTATTTGAACCCAGTGTGATATAGAGGAGACAACGGTAGATTAGGACTCTGGAGACCAGGTTCAAATATCTGCTCAGCCATGAAAACTCACTGGGGAACTGGTAAAGCCAGCTGAATATCTCATGTATCTTGAAAACCGTGTTAGGGTCACTCCAAGTCAATTCCAACTTGATGGCACATGATTTACTTAATGGATCTGAAGAAGTTGTGATAAATCATAATGCAACTTCTGAAATTGATTTGGCAATTAGGAATACATGAATATATGGTTATTATGAATGAAAATTATGAATGGAACTTTCATGTGCAGATGCAAAAAGCGAGACCTAAGGCAAAATGTTGTGATGTATTATCTTTTTTTAATAGCAACCCTTCTTTTCAAGATTCCGTCAAGTGTACCTACCTTTATGGACCTTTCCAACCCCTTTTCTTTGCAGGCGCACCCCCCAAAGAAAGAATCAGACACTGGTATATGGATAAAGGCATTGGGCCACTTTTATTGAATAATGCCCTAGTCCGAATTATAACTTTCAATTGGTACTCATCCAATTATAATTCTTAAGGCAAGCAGGCCGCAGTAACACTGGTAAGGTTCCTCCCAAAATTGCCAATGGCAATTGGCTACAATGTATCCATTTGTATCAATTTGTTTGTTGACACAAACAAATTGTTGACCGGAGTCAATAAACTATCTACTGACCCCACCCTCTGACGTGTATCCGTCAAATCATGGGGTGATGCATGCTGAAAAGCTCCTGCCATCACCCCTTGCCTGGTTTGTCGTTGACCGGTCAACGTTATTACACCTGTACCTGTCTAAGTGTTGGCCAGTCAATTGCGAACCTGCCGGATACCTATGGGTCATAAATATTTACCTTACCAGTGCTACCAGCCTAAGTGACCAAAGTCAAGAGCAAGAAAACCCCTATGTCAAACCTCAGCAACAGTGTGGGATGGGCAAAAAAAGCCAGAACCCAAGGGCCAATTGTGGGTTCCGGCCAAAAATTCCCACCCGGCCCCGAAGTGACCAAAATACCACACTGTTCACTAGGGAGGGGGTGGAGGGAAAACTTCTCCTCTCCGTCGCTATTTTAAAATGGCAGCTCGGCTGCCTTGTGGCCACCCCTTTTATAGAGGGGTGGCCATGCCCCCTAACTCACCCGGATGTCTGAGTCCGGGTGGGGGGGGGCGCAAAGAGCGCGGCGGCCATTTTGGCGCCACACTTTCATTGCAGGCGCACCCCCCAAAGAAAGACTCAGACACCGGTATATGGATAAAGGCATTGGGCCACTTTTATTGAATAATGCCCTAGTCCGAATTATAACTTTCAATTGGTACTCATCCAATTATAATTCTTAAGGCAAGCAGGCCGCAGTAACACTGGTAAGGTTCCTCCCAAAATTGCCAATGGCAATTGGCTACAATGTATCAATTTGTATCAATTTGTTTGTTGACACAAACAAATTGTTGACCGGAGTCAATAAACTATCTACTGACCCCACCCTCTGAAGTGTATCCATCAAATCACGGGGTGATGCATGCTGAAAAGCTCCTGCCATCACCCCTTGCCTGGTTTGTCGTTGACCGGTCAACGTTATTACACCTGTACCTGTCTAAGTGTTGGCCAGTCAATTGCGAACCTGCCGGATACCTATGGGTCATAAATATTTACCTTACCAGTGCTACCCGCCACATGGGGAGGCGTCCGTGATGACTCACCGCCCACCCCCAAGACCGTCAGCTCGGTCGCCAGGCCTGCTTGCACCACACCGAGACGAGGTACATACCTCCAGCCGACAGGTGGACCCCTTTCCCTGCCTACCTGCAAAACTTTTGCAAGCCTATCCTCAGGTGTCCAATGGCTGTCTCCCAGCCATGCTCAGCAAGGGACTGAGCAACAGCCCTGTCCACTGACTGCCAGAACAGTCCGAACCATGGAGATCCACGTCTCCCCTAAATTGGTGTCTTGGCACGATGTTAGACCATAGCAACCGTGTGTAAGCCATACGTGATATAAAACGCCAGGTCGCAGCCCCTCAACAGTTTAGTAACAGCTGTGAGCCATATAAGATCGTTGCTGCCAAGGTGCCTATTAAGAACATCGGGCGGTCCAGCATCCCCGATGGACATCAGGAATGACAACAGTTCCCGCCCCCTTGTGCCGCGCATACCATACCATCGCATACGTGCGGATGCACACAGCCCAAGTCGGGGTCCACTCTCTGTCGCCGCAGCATACACTGCTGCCCAGTGTACATAGCTGCGGCCCACCAGCCCCACTGCCCCCGGTGTGTAGAGACACACATGATCTGTAAAAGAGTAGAAGAGGTTAAGGACATAACTAGGTACTCATACAGTGAGGGCACGTACATATAAGAAATTGCGCGTACATGCATGTCCGCCTCCGAATACCCCAAACGTAGCCGCGATCAATGCGACGCCTATCCTAAATAAATGGGTGCCATAACGGGCCCCCACACCGCAAAGCGCGGCACCGGTCACCCTCAGTAGCATTACTTCGGCAAGGGTAGACCTATCCTGGTGGCAGAAAAACAGGCTGGGGCGCGCAGCAGGCACTGTCGAAAATTCATTTAGGGCACCAACCGGACAGATGTCTCCAATAAACTTCGTAGCAGTCTGACTCCACTGCCTACGCCGTGCTGAATAACCTGTGAGGACCGTATCCCCACTTGAGCCCACTCCTGTGTGACAGAGACATCGTCGAGTTCCAGTGCCCTACGAGACACATCCGCCTTACACAGATGGTACCAACTCACTGATGCGGAGCGCTCCAAAAAGGCTACCGTGGTAGCTGCGTGACCAAGAGCCACTTCACACCTATCCGAACATAAGCCATGCCAGCCTCGTGCAAGGTGGGTCAGAAACTCTGGGAACTGGGGTGACGCGTGTCCGGGCGGCGGACACATTACCGTGTCCACCCCTCCAAAACACAACGCATGAACGCATAGTGATACGCCTTACGCGTGCGAGGTGCCAATGACATGCCCGGTTCACCTCTCCTCGCCAACCGCCCAACTATCGGCCGGGAGTGGCGAGTGGACTTCATCTGCTTCCGGAGTAAGGCACGGAACCGGGGGACCTGCAGGCAGGATTAAGCAGCAGCAATGTCGTTATTAATACCTGGAACATGTCTGGCCCATAACAGCACATTTAGGCGTAGGCTTCTCAAAAAGAATAGACAAACTAATGTCATGACCCTGGGGGATTTGCATGTCTGGGTGTTGACAATGTGCACCACTGCCGCATTATCACACCAAAAATGGACCACTGAGTAGGCCCACTCATCGCCCCATAGCATCAGTGCTCCCCAAAGTGGGAAGAAACTCAAGGAAGGTAAGATCGCGGAGGCTATCCGCGCCACGCCATGGGTGCCGCCATCGGCCGTAAGTCCCCCTACCCTCAGAGTAAACCCCTATAAGTCCGGGAGCCGGAGGGATCTGACCGTACCTGAAATCCAGGGCAGACCACCAAGTCTGACCCTCAGGAAGAGACCCCGTTAAAACCCAGGAGTAATTTGAGCCAGAGCGGAAGGTCCACCCGTATGCCCCTGATCAGCCGGACCCTGTGTTGACGTTTTAACAGGCCAACCATGGTGTCACACAGGCGCCTGGCCAATGCTCTGCCGGGTGGAACCACCCTGCAGGCAAAATTAAGGTGGCCATGAAGTAAGGGCAGGTCACAAGGGAACACTTTATGTTTGGCAATCAATCCCAAAATCGCCGCAGAGATCCGAGCCACCTATTCATGGTTAACCCGGATGCCCGTGCGACAGAATCGATTTAGAAATGTGAGCTTAGTAGCTGGGCCCTCGGTCTTTTCAGGCGCCAAGGGGACACCCAGTTCCCACCTGAGTGTCTGAAATGTAGTGAGGAGACGCGTGCACGTGTCTGAGCCCCGTTCATCCCCGAACCAAAAGTCGTCGAGGTAATGGGCTAGAGACCGAGACCCAGACCTGCGAGCAAAGGCCCACTGAATGAAAGTCCCGAATCGTTCGAATGCTGAACATGAATTAACTCAGTCAGCAGGGGTTGGACTTATCTAAGTAAAATTCACCTTGGAACCTAAAAACCCAATAGCTCTAAATCCATTAGGTGCACTGGCAGTAATCTGAAAGCCGAGTGCATAGCACACTGTGCCAGGAAAGCACCGGGACTGCATGAGCGAGCCACCCATAGGGGCTGAACCAACTATGAGTACCTGATTGAACAAGGTCATCAGGAATGGCATCCCTAACCGGAGAACCCACAGGGTGAGCTAAATGAAGGATTAAATGACATTCACCCTGGTTCCACCTTGGTACTAGCCTCATAGGGGAGACGTTCCACTTAGGAAAGGTGGTTCCAAGAAGGGACCCGCTACTCTCATAGCCCCAACTCCCATAGCTGTGCACAGTGGAGCAACCTCTTCGTTACCTTTCAAGGGAACCATATTAGTAGCATCCTGGGACCCCTAACACCCCCAAATGGAATACAAAAGCCCCATTGAAAACCCTCCAGTAGGTACCCCGTATCATCCCTTCTTGGATGGGCTGAGTGCCATCGCTCCAGCCTGAGTACACTAATTGGGGAGGGGGGGGCTTCGACAAGGCTAGTTCTTTCAGACGGAGCTCTGATCGCCCCTGTACACCCCTACCTCTGCCCCGTAACCCACCAACCCGCGTGCACGCGGAGGCGGCGTAAGGGCCAGTGCAAAGGGGGACACCAAGTCGGCAATGACACGGGCGCTTAGTACACCCGTCGCCAGCTGAGCAGGTCGAACACGGCGGGCGGGCTGGAACCCCCTGCCCAACCAGTTAGCATGGAGCCAGTGTCTGAGCAGCCCGCTGCACAACATGACCACCATGGTACCTATCACCAGGCGCCAGTCACGTGAGAGTCATGTACACGAGCACAAGTGCTGACAGGGCTCATCCAACCTCCTCTCAGGGTGAAGGGCCACCCTAATCCTCATTCCTCGTCGTAAGCCAACTGCGACGGGCCCATCAAATCAACCATCACCCTGTAATATTAGCAATAGATGGAACCATCTGGATGGCCCAACCAGGCCGGGCCCTGCAGCATACCATCATATATATAGGTATGCCGACCACCAGTTGGCCCCAGGTGCGCGGTGGCTTACGACGATGGGACAGCTCTTTGTCTCTGTCGTCCTGTCCCTCTCTCTCCTCCTCAGTGGGCTCACAGTTCAATATGGAGAATATCTGCATATCCCCCTCCAGACCTTACCCCTCGTGACCTGTGGCAAATGATCACCCAGGGGCAAGGAATAACCAGCCGTCGGCAAAGCCATCGACGGCACGTTCTGTATCAAGGGCATACGCAGGAGGACTTGGACAGCCCCTGCGATGCTCGGCACTGCCCCGGGGGCGGACACCCCCACCCTTAACGAGGGACCATTTAGCACTATGGGATACTGGGATAAGATGGTAACTGATGCCCGCTCGCATCAACTGTACTCCCCCCACCAAACCTTTTCCCTCAAGACCTGGGACAAATGATCACCAAGGGGCAAGGAATAAACAGCCGTCGGCAAGGCCGTCACCGGCACATTAGGTACACGGGGCATATGCAGCGGATCCTGGACAGTCCCTGCGATGCCCGACACTGCCCCGGGGGCGGAAACCCCCACCCCCAACGCTGTGCCAGTATGGAACCAAGGGGCACTGGGACAGGCTGGCAACTGATGCCCACTCGCCTCGACTTGACGAGGCCATGGCCACTGAACCCCACCATTGGAAATGGACTGTGATGTGGGTGCATTAACTTGAACCTGATACTTACTAGGTGCACCCCCGTGAGCCGCCCCCACTGGGGGTTCCAGCCCACGGCGGGCGTCGGAACTCGCGGCTGGAATCGAGCTCTGGGGCCACACCTGACCACTCTCCTGCTGTAGCTCTGGACAAACAGGGAGCTGCGAGACACCGGCAGGTGCAGGCCGGAGCGTCTCAATCAGCTCAACCCGGCTGGCCGCTTGATGCCTCAAGCACAGCTAAACGCGTTAGCAATGCATCAACTGCCATAGATCCCCCAGTATAAAGTGGGCCGGGTGGGCCGGACGGCCCACCAGGCATTTGACCAGAAACCCCAAAATGAGAGCCTGGGCCCGAATAGGGCCGTACCCAAAACTCCGGCCCATGAGGGGCCGGAGGGGGAACGTACTGTGCATGAGCACCCCCCCCCCCCCCCGCTGACCGGACCCATGGCCGGCAACTGTGGGCCGAGGGCCGAAGCCCCAGAAGGGCCGGTTGAAGGCTGGCTAGCCGAGGGCCAAGCAGCCTGCATCGCCCCACCGGTAACGGTGGAGGTAGTGCCCTGCCGCGTGGGCGCAGCCCTGATCCTCCGACCTGAGGGCTGCCCCCGCGTTGCGCAGGGCCAGCAAAAGTCCTCCCCGTTGGCCGTGGTTTCAGTCGCCGGGGCCTTTCATTTGGGAGGCATATCGATAGCAATAGCAGGATCCCTGTCCAGGGATCAACGATGCCAAAACACGGAGCAAGCAGCCAAAGGCTCTCAGCAACTCCTTCCTTCAGCTGGGAAAGCCAAGGGCTAAAGAGCCGAAGAATAGAAGGAACAGCGACGGAGAAAACTTCTCCTCTCTGTCGCTATTTTTTAAAATGGCAGCTCGGCTGCCTCGTGGCCACCCCTTTTATAGAGGGGTGGCCACGCCCCCTAACTCACCCGGATGTCTGAGTCCGGGTGGGGGGCCCCGCAAAGAGCGTGGCAGCCATTTTGGTGCCGCGCTTTCATTCTTTTCTGGTTGACTCTTTCTCCTAATGTCCAACCTTTTATGGCTGCTGCATGTTCTGTTTTCTTGTCTTTCTGTGGCTTGTGTTTGCTTTGAGTTTCCTCTCTATCTATCTCTCTATCTACACACACACACACACACACACAATTAAACACACACACACACACAATTAAACACACACACACACACAATTAAACACACACACACACACACACACAATTAAAAACATAATTAAAAGCAAAGGAAAACACATAAAACGCACAAGATTAGAAATTTCTAACATCTAAAATCCTCCCTAAACCATTAAAAAGGACAAGGCAGAAGGTGTGTGTGTGTGTGTGTGTGTTTGTGTGTGTGTGTGTGTGTTGTCCTGTGGCAGTGACAATGCATGGCTGTGATACATTAGGCCTGCAGTAAGGGGGCGGGGGGGGGAATGCAGCCACTCTGTTTCTTGTATCCCATGGCAAAGAGGGATGAGGAGGAATGTGACAGCTGCCCAAATGGGCTGCATTACCCTCCTTGGTCTAGCAAATGGGAAGCAGAACTCCTCTGGCCGGTTCCTATTTGCACCTCAAAAAGAGGTTGTTGGGAGGGAGGATCCCACTTAAATTGGATCCTGGATTCCTTCCACCCCCTGGATTCCCTCCACCCCCTGACAGGTTGGCAGGCGCTAGTTGGCTGGTTGGTAGATGAAACATCTTCACGAGGTGACTTTGCACCAGGCGGAGAGTACAACAAAAGGTAAAGGTTGCCCTTGCTTGAAAGCCAGTTGTATCTGACTCTAAGGTGTGGTGCTCATCTCTGTTTACAGCCAAAGAGCCAGCACTGTCTGCATCAGCAGTCATATCTGTGGTCACATGGCAGACATGACTAGACACTGGAGTACACAGAATGCTGTTACATTCCCACAGAAATTGCACCTATTTATCTACTTGCAATTTCTTGCTTTTGAAAATGCTAGGTCTTCCTCACTTTCTGCCATTAGGGTGGTATCATCTGCATATCTCAGATTGCTGATGTTTCTCCCAGCAATTTTGATCCCATATTGTGATTCCTCCATCCCTGCATTACACCATATGTGCTCTGTGTATAAGTTGAATAAGCTGGGTGACAAAATGCAACCTTGTCTTACTCCTTTTCCTATTCCAAACCACTCTGTCATTCCGTGTTCTGTCCTAACTGTTGCTTCTTGATTCATGTACAGATTTCTCAGGAGGCATATGAGGTGCTCTGGTATTCCCATTTCTTTAATTACTTGCCATATCTTGTTGTGGTCCACATAGTCAAATGCCTTAGTGTAGTCAATAATTAAAAAAGTAAACTTGTTTCTGGTATTCCTTTGTTTTCTCCATGATCCAACGTATGTTGGCAATGTGGTCTCTAGTCCCTCTGCCTCTTCTGAAACCAGCCTGCACCTCTGGTAATTCTCTCTCCTCATGCTGCTGAAGTCTATCCTGTATTATCTTGATCATCACCTTGCTGGCGTGTGGGATAAGCGCAATTGTTCGATAATTTGAATATTCTTTGGCATTGCCCTTTTTTGGGATTGGAACGTATACTGATCTTTTCCAATCCTGTGGTCACTATTTTGTTTTCCAAATCTGCTGCCATATTAAATGCAGTAATTTGACTCCATCATCTTTTAGAGCTTTGAAAAATTCAATGGGGATACCATCATCTCCACTAGCTTTGTTGTTTGAAGTGCTCTTTTTTCCATAGTTGAAACTTATTCTAATAACAAATAAAAAGGAAAGTTTTCTTTTCTCGGGGAAATAACTCAAGGAAGAGTTTCCCGATGGGCCCTCTGAAATAATAGTGAGTCAAAAAAATAACTTGAATGTCCTTTTAAATAAGGAGTGGATAGTGTAATTGGAAGCTATTTTCTGATTCTCATTATCATACTTTATCAGGAGAAGGAATTAATTTGCTGATAATCTTATTTTTAGGTATTAAAAAGTGCACAAAAATTCTATCATCAGAGAGATTTACAAATATCATGCACAATGCTGACCTTTTCAGTATTCTGTGTTCGATCAGTTGACCATCCTGTGTCTCCATTAATTATTAATTCCCTTATCTGAGGAAAGATTGATTAACCTTGCATTCTAAACTATTTTGATTGTGATTCTTTAAAATGGCAGAATGGGAAAGAATGTACAAGACTTCTGTGTTACTTCAATACTTTAAACAATTCCACCCAAATATGACAACAGCTAGGAATAGATAGTACACATGGACTAAAAGGGGAACATTACAATAAAAATTTCTTTCAGAGAAATTCTTTCACAGCTGAAATTAAAAACACACATACAGACAAAACAAATACAGTACATAAAAAGTGTATGGGGTTTTGGTTGAAATATATCCTTTTTGGATAATAGTCCAGCTTATTTGAATTCAAAATCTTTGATTAGTTAGGGAAAGAGGGAGGTCTTTCTAGATTTGTGGACCTGAAATGTGTTTTATATTCCACTCTGTTACTTCCATATTGGGGGTGGAAAATGTTTGGCTTCCCAACTATGTGGAATGAGAACCATTATGAAATCTCGCCTGGGTTGTGCTGATGAGACTTCTAGGATTTGAAGTCCAAACTATCTAAACTGTCAAATTCCTCCGGCCTCTGCCCTATATCATTGGATAACCAATATAAAAGAATATTGTTAGATTCAACAGTCCTACTGTAAGTAGTGTCTGCAAAACTCTGGAGTTTGCTAAGAGAAAAAACAAAACAAAATATTTATGTTTGCCAAGATATATCAAGAAAATCTTTTTAGAAAAGTTCCATTAATTTTCATATAAAGAAAGAAAACAAATTTTAAAAATTGGTTGAAATTATGTTGTGCAAATGGCATAACTTTTAGAAGTGAATTTTGAGTCACACAACATGGTTCACAGCACAGAATACCTACAGATACTTCTTTGCCCCCCCCCAAAGAAAGACTCAGACACCGGTATATGGATAAAGGCATCGAGCCACTTTTATTGATTAATGCCCTAGTCTGAATTATAACTTTCAATTGATGTAATCATCCAATTGTAATTCTTTAAGGCAAGCAGGCCGCAGTAACACTGGTAATGTTCCTCCCAAAATGCCAATGGCAATTGGCTACATGTAACTATTTGTATCAATTTGTTTGTTGACACAAACAAATTGTTGACCGGAGTCAATAAAATATCTACTGACCCCACCCTATGACGTGTATCCGCTAAATATCAAGGTGATGCAGGCTGTGAAGCTCCTGCCATCACCCCTTGCCTGGTTCGCCCTTGACCGGCCAAACCTCTTTCCCCTGTACCTGTCTACGTGTTGGCCAGTCAATTGTGAACCTACCGAATACCTATAGGTCATAAATCTTTACCTTGCCAGTGCTACCCGCCACACGGGGAGGCATCCATGATGACTCACCCCCCCCCCCAGACCATCAGCTCGGTCACCAGGCCTGCTTGCACCTCATCAAGAAAGAGGTACATACCTCTAGCCGACAGGTGGACCCCATATCCTGCCTACAGGTCAAAATTTTTGTAAGCCTATCCTCAGATATCTAATGGCTATCCCCCAAGCCGTTCTCAGCAAGAAGCCGGGCAACAGCCCTGTCCACTGACCGCTGGGACGGTCCGAACTGCAGAGATCCACATCTCCTCTAAATTGATGTCTCGGCATGATGTTAGACCATAGCGACTGTGTGTAAGCCATAAATTATATAAAACGCCAGGTCACTGCACCTTGACAGTTTAATTAACGGTCAGTGATCCATGTGAGATCATTGCCACCGAGGTGCAGAATAAGAACATCAGGAATGGCAACAGTTCCCACCCTTTCATGCCGCGCATACATACCACCGCATACGTGCGGATGCACGCAGCCTGAGCTGGGGTCCACACTCTGTCGCCGCAGCATATACTGCTGCCCAGTGTACATAGCTGCCACCCACCAGCCCCACTGCCACCGGTGTGCGGAGACACACAGGATCTGTAAAAGAGGAGAAGGGGTTAAGGACATAACTAGGTACTCATACAGTGAGGGGACGTACATATAGAAAAAATACACGCACACTCCCACATGCCCACCTATATCCACCTCCGAGTACCCCAAACACAGCCGCGGTCAATGCGACGCCTATTCTAAGTAAATGGGTGCCATAACGGGCCCCACACTGGGAAGCGTGGTACCGGTCACCCTTCGGAACTTAAATTTGGTAAGGGTAGACCCATCCTGGTGGCAGAAAAACAGGCTAGGGCGTGCAGCAGGCACTGACAATCGCATATAGGGCACCAAACAGAACGATGTCAGCAAATCTACATCATGGCAGTATTCACCACTGCCCACTCCATGCTGATCGGCCTTCGAGGGACGAATCCCCAACTGAGCTCACTCTTGTTTGATATAGACATCTTCGAGTTCCAGTGCCCTACAAAACACGTCCCCCTTTGATCATGGGACCAGCTCGCTGAGTCGTCGAGCTCCAGAAAAAGGCTACATCGGTAGCTGCATGAAAAGAGACTCCTGCTACCTACTGTGATATAGTCTATGCCAACCTCGTGCAAGGTGGGTCAGAATATCTGTGAGAATAGAGCAACGTGTGTCAGGCGGCAGCCACGTACACGTGTCCACCCCCATTATACATGGCTTATTCAGAAGACCCTCACATAGTCAGGAAAGCCCCGTGCTTTGGCCAACAAAAAGGCTCCAAAGTGAAGGATTGGATGCCGATGCGCAATTCACGTGTGAGTTACCAATACATGCAATTCGCCCGGTTCACGTCTCCTTGCCAAATGACCATACCACAGCCAGGAGTGGAGAGGGTAGCTCACAAGTGTCTGGAGCCCAGCCGTGGAACTGGGCAATCTGCAGGCGGGGGAAAGAATAAGCAATATCGTTATAAATGACTGGCACATGTTTAGCCCAAAAAAGCACCTTAAAGCGCATGAACCCCAGAACAATATGCAAGATGAGGCCATGACTCAGGTGATTTAGACATTCGGGCATTGACAATGTGCACCACTGCAGCATTACCACCAAAAGTGAAGCACAGAATCAGGCCGCCTGTCCCCCAGAGCATAAAGGGTACCCAGAATTGAGAAGATATGTTAGAAACATAAGATCGCGTAAGCGATCCGTGCCCTGACATCCCTGGGGCCAATGACCATAGACCCCTGTCCTTAATTAAATCCCCCCCACCCGGGGAGCCGGAGGCATCCGACTGTACTTGTAACTGGGGCTGACCAGAAGCTCAGACCTCCCGATGCAACAGCATGGAAGTCCTGCGGTAACATGAGCCAAACCAACAGGTCCGCTCATAAACTCCTAATCAGCTGTACCCCGCGGCTTCGTTTAATGAGACCCGCCATAGCGTGACCCAGACACTAGGTGAAAGCACTGCCTGGTATTACCACTCTGCAGGCGAAGTTGATGCGGCCCTGCATCACGTGTGACTCTCGTAGAGGCACCTTCCACTTGGCAACATTGCCACATTGCAGCAGGGGCCGCTCACCCTGACTGACAATTCGGTCACCTGGCCCTCTTGCACGTCATTCAAAAGAGAGGTGCCTCGACTTGTTGACCGGTGACCCCATCTCCGGAATACAGGCCAAATTCCTGTAACCCTATCCCCAGACTACAAATGGCTGTCCCCGGGCCATTCTAGATAAAGAACCAGGCAGCAGCCCTGTTCACTGACCATCAGGCACGGTCCAAACGCTGGGACAAAGTGTCACCCATGATATTGCATCGGCATGATATATGACTATAGCAATCGTGTAGACGGCCATAAATGGCAAAGAAACGCCAGGTCACTGCACTCGGAAGTCTTTAAGTCCGGGCCAGCAATCCAGTAAGATCACCGCCTCCGAAGTGCAGCATTAAAACATGTGGCGGCCCAGCATCCCCAATGGACATCAGTAATGTCAACAGTTTCCGCCACCTCTATGCCATGCACCCATACCACTGCATATGTGCGGTTACGCGTCGTCCAAGATGGGGTCCCCATTCTAACGAAGCGGCATACTGTGCCGCCCCAGTGCACAGAGTTGTGTCCCACCAGCCACACTACCACCAGTGTGCGGGAACACACTGTGTCTGTAAAATAAGGAGGGAGAATAGAGGACAGACAAGGCACTCATTCAGTGCAGGGACAAATGGACAGAGGAAATTGGGCAAATCCACACCTGCCCCTGCAACATATGTCGGGCTCTGGGCACCCAAACGGAGCCGCAGCTGATGCGGCGCCCAACCAGGAAGAATGGGTACCAATTTCAGTTCAGTCACGGTAGACCCGGCTTGGTGGCAGACGACAGGCTGGGACGCGAACCAAGGGCTGCCACAAACACCTGTGGGGGAGCGACCAGACATATGGCAGCGCCAGGCTAGTAGCCTCTCCCGGCTGATCGGCCCTTGAGGAACGAAGCCTCACCAAAGCCCACTCCTGATCGTACAACCCATGATCTAGCGCCAGTGCCCTGCAAAACATGTCCCCTGTTAAAGGTAGTAGCAGCTAACTCAATCTGGGAGCTCCAGATCAAGGTACAAGTGGTTGCCCGAAAGTGGACTCTCCGCACGCAGCATAAGCGTTGCCACGTAAGAGTCACATACAGCAACCACACTCGCTAACAGGGGTCGTCGCTGGCCTCATAGGGGAAGGGGCCGCCCTAAGCCTAACCATGACGGGCCAGGGAAAACAACCCCGGCCCTGCCATCGTTGTCCCAGCACTGCACCATTGGAACGGCCAAATGAGGGCGGGCCCTCATACATCCTGCCATGTATGCCGAATAGGCCGGCAACCAATCAGCCCCATGGGGGGGGCAGGGTGCGGCAACGGGGCAACTCCTTGACCCTGTCATCCTACCCCTGATCCCCTAATCAGTGTGTTCACAATGCAGGAGGGAGAAAACGTGAATATATTCTCCAGACCACAGTGCCCAGCTAATAGCCCAGTACAAGTGGGCACCCAGGGGCATAGAGCAAGCGGCCAACAGCATAACCACCGTTGGCACTAATTGTAGTGGATAAACACATAACCGGCCCTACGGGCCCAGGGGAAGTAAATAAAGGCATAGGGGCAGTAACCCCATTAAGAACCAGAGTGTAATTGTCCTGCTGCAACTATGGCCACTACACACACACCCCAGCGTGACAAGCTAGTGTCAGAGGTGTGCTAACTTGACCAGGATACTCACTCGGTGCACCCCCACGAGCCGCCCCCACTGGGGGTTCCGGCCCGTGGCGGGCGTCGGAGTCCGCGATGTCCCTCTTGCTCCATGTTCCCGTGCATCCTGGACTGGATGGGGAGCCGCGAGGTGCCAGCCTACGCTGGCCTGAAGGCCTCCGGCAGCTCAACCCTGTTGCCGGCCCACTGCGCAGCCATGGCCGGCATGTGGGCCAGAACCACCAAGTTGGCGCGCCCACCATCCGAGGTGGTGGAGCAATGACCATAGATGCCTCCATTGCCGAAGTGGAGGCAAGGGAGCATCCGCAACACCTAACCCACCAAGGCGAGGTGGGCCGGATGGGCCGGATGGCCCCACCGGGTAATTGATATGGGGTAACCCATGGTAATCCCCGGCCATAATAGTGACATGCCTATCAATACGGCCCATGAGGGGCTGGAATGACGGCGGGGCGGAAACCCACACCGTGCCAAAGTGGGTCGCTACGCCCAATCCGGGCTAATAAGCAGCAGGGGTAAGAACCCCAGTGGGGCAGGCCTGTGCCACCCCCTGCCCGAGCCCACAGCCTGGGCTCGTGGGACCTGCGGGGTTGCCATCCGAGCCCTCTGGCCCGGTGGAACTCCCGCAAAATAAAGGTGTGGGCAGAGCCCACCACATTGAAGCATCCCGTTCTGCAGTGCTCGGAATCGAACCGCTGACTTCCAGCCTCTCAGTCAGCCTCTTAGCCACCTGAGCCACTGCCGTCCAGAGCGAAATCAAGCCTCTTGCAAAGAGGCAAGCAAAGTTCTATGAAGGGTAGGGAAAGCCCTTCCCCCTCAGCCGCGGCTTGACCGCCGGAGCCACGCGCTTGGGAGCAATGGCTCCCGAAGAAACTGCCTCCTGAAGGATCCCTGGCCAGGGATCGGATCCTGAGCCCTGCTTACCACAGTAGCAAAGAGCAAAGAAACTCCGCTCTAAGCCAAGGTACGAAGGGCAAAGCTCTAAGCAAAAATGCAACGGAGAAAACTTCTCCGCTCCATCGCGTTCTAAAATGGCAGCTCGGCTGCCTCGTGGCCACCCCTTTTATAGAGGAGTGGTCACGCCCCCTAACTGCCCGGATGTCCGAGTCCGGGGAGGGGCCCCCGCAAAGAGCGCGGCGGCCATTTTGGCGCCGCACTTTCATAATTTAAAGCAAGCCCTGTCTAAAAAAAATATGCCATTTGTGTAACTGAGCAACAGTACTTCAGTCAGTGTCTGACATGTTTGATCAAAACAATGGAGGGAAGAAAATGCAAGTGAAATTTGGAGGAACACAACAAAATTGAAAGTGGGTGATTTTCACAGTAGGGCTCCCATCATATCTGGTTGAATGTTGAAACAATAACTGAAACAAGATTACTTCTACATTTTTGAGTGACCACAGAGAGAAGCCACCCCTGATCATGCAGATCCTATGAAAATCAATAATTAAAAAGACATTATGTGATAAGAAGTGGAGAATAAAGAGAATTGCTATCTTATAAAAAGAAACTGAGGTAGCACCAGAGGAGGAGAAAGCTCAAGACCTCTCCTATACACTCCAATTACTGAAGACACTGTGGAGGTTACCAGGCTTTTGATTGCCTTACCACCAGCCTTGGTTACATTTGAATTTCCTGCCATTGGATTTGTGTTGATGTAGCATACATAACCCTGTGCTCTTAGTTTTTCATTCTTTCTTCTCTTTCTATTTAATTTAATTTAATCTTATGATTGAATGTGCATATTGGTGTAGGTGAACGTCTATGTTATTGTGTTGGTTTTATGTTGTTAGATCAGAACTTTAATCTATTATGGACTGCCTTTCTTCTTCCCTTCTTCTTTGGCTTCTCTTTTTCACTTGATACAGAGATATCTGTGTCAAACATCATAAAAAATATTTCCTGTTTTCTTTTCCTTTTCTGGGCTGGGGGTGGGTAATAATTCTGTGAGAAATTTTTTGATGGTGCTATATACACCATCTATCTTATAGGAGTGAGGACGGATTGACAGCGGATTTTTATAAGGAATTTAAAGATAGTGTAGTTCCAAGATTAGTGAAATTGTTTAACTATATATTGGATGTGGGAAAGATACCGACATCATGGAACAGAACTATAATTGTTTTGCTACCAAAGCCTGGAAAGGATGTTGAAAAAGTGGAATCATATACGCCTATTTCTCTGATAAATCAAGACGCTAAGATATTTACAGCAATAATAGCAAAAAGATTAAATGGGTTCATGGGCAATTATATAAAGGAGGATCAAGTGGGATTTTTGAAAGGACGTCATATGTCTGATTTGATTAGGAGAGTTCTGGACTTGATTGACATAGCAGGACATACAAAAGAGAAAGTTGGATTATTGTCATTAGATATATTTAGGCTTTTGATTCTTTGCAATGGGTTACAATTAAAGAGATAATTCGATGTTATGGATTTGGAGATAGATTTCATAACATGATAGACCAGTTATATCAATTTGGATTTGCAAAAGTCAGGGTCAACGATGAAAATACAGGAGAGATAAGATTAGAAGCAGGTACAAGACAGGGTTGCCCATTATCCCCAGTACTGTTTATAATGGCAATGGAGCTGTTAGCGAATATTATAAGAGGGGACAAAGGCATTGAAGGGATGGCTGGAAATAAAATAAGTTTGTACGCAGATGATAGTTTGATAATAATGAAGCATCCTAGAAAGGCATTGGAAAAAATACAAGGACATCTAAAAGATTTTGAAGAGATAACAGGTCTGAGAATCAATTGGGATAAATCAGAAATGATAGCCTGTAATGTTGAGAAGGAGGAACAAGAGAGAATTAAGGCTAAATTTAAAATTCAAGTTAAAGAATGTTTGAGATACTTAGGAATAAGTATCTCAAATAAAACTGAGGACCTTAAGCGATTAAATTATGATAAACAGAAAAAAGAAATTAAAGAGAAAATAGAATTGTATAAAAAAATCAAATTGTCATGGTTTAGCGTTAACTAAAATGATGTTGTTGCCAAAAATAATTTTTTTATTTGAGGCGTTGCCGATTAGGTTGTTTGATAAGGAAATTAAAGATTTTCAAAACATAATAAATAATTATTGTAATGCAGGAAAAAAGCCTAGAATTGCTAAGATTTTTTGGTACTTATCTCAGAAAGAAGGAGGATTGGGAATACCTAATTTAAGGAATTATTATAGAGCTTTTCAAATTAAGAATATTATAAAACTTTTAGCAAGGGAGAAGGCTGTCTGGGAAGAAATAGAGATGAAGGAGTTAAAAATGGGTAAAGGGGTATTTCTAGGCGACAAGAAAGGGAAAATCAGTGTTAAAAATAGAATGATGAAAACAATGTTGGATGTTTGGAACAAGGTCAAAAAGAAATTGAGTCCAGAACTATCTCCTATAATAGAATTAGATGATATTAAAAGTTTTCCGATACAATTAGATAATAGTTTAAAGATGGTACTGGAAAGGAAAAATCTTTCTTTGTTGAAGGACTGGGTTCGCGCCTGTAAAGATAGTGAGAATAAAGCAGTAATTTATTCACAGTTGAATCTGAACTGGCTTCAGAAGGTAATGTTGGATAGATGGACTGATAAATATAAGGAAGAAAGTAGTTTAGAGAGGGATAAAACAGAATTTGAGCAACTGTTGTTAAAGATACGAAAAGGAGATATGGGATTAAAGGGTATAGTAAACATGATTTATAAAATTTTAAACAATGAAGGTAATCCACAAGAAACTTTGAAGTCATGCTGGGAACAGGATTTGAACATAAATATTCAGGAAAAAATTTGGAAAGATAAGTGGGAAAAAAGATATATGAGAACTATGTCGGTAAGAATGAAAGAGCATAATTACAAAATGTTATGGAAGTGGTATCTGACTCCTGAGAGATTATTTCAAATGGAAAATGCTAAAAGTAAAATGTGTTGGAGATGTAAAAACTCTTTAGGGACATATGAACATATGTGGTGGAATTGTAAAGTGGTAAAAGAGTATTGGGTAAAAATTGAGAAGGAAATATGTGATATTATGGGGGTAGAATGTGAATTGAATTTAAATATGGTGCTGTTAACAGATGTGGAGAATTTGAAAGTAAATGAAGACAATAAGGAACTAATAGCTATTATGCTGATATCAGCTAGAATGTGTATAGCAAGGAGCTGGAAACTTGATAGAGTTCTAAAAGTAGAGGAATGGTATAAAGAGATGTGGGATCTTGCATTGAATGACAAACTGACATGGGAAATAAACAAATATAAGGGGAAAATTAAAGAAAATAGATTTTGGAAAATTTGGCAACCTTTTGTGGAATACTCACTGAATGGAGATCAGAGCAATAGCCTTGTACCAGAATATATATATATATATATATATATTGGAAATGGTAAAAAAGGCAATATCCCGCAGGCTCCTATAACTTGTAAATACACATGGTGATTATTAGTGTTTATGTTATGTTTAATGTAATTGGATTCGATAAAAATTGAATATGTTTTTTTTCTTTTAAATTACGTGTTTTCTTTTCTGTATTTTCTTCTTCTTTGTAATGTTTATCTTTTTATATTCAATAAAAATTTATATTAAAAAAATAGTTTGGCCAACAAGGAAGGGTACAGCATAAAAAAAAGGAGTTTATGTTTCTCCATTCATGCATACCTGTCAAGTGTGGCTCCAGAAAATACGGGAACTGCTCTGGCCCGGGCATGCATGTGCAGCAACAAGTCCTTTGTGCATGCACAGAGCCCCTTTGCACATAATCCCTTTGTGCATGTGCAACCCCTTTGTGCATGTGCAGAGCCCATTTGTGATGGGCGCGCATGCGTAGTAACCCCTTTCCCCGCTGTTGAAATACGGGACAGCATCAGGAAAAGGGAGGAATGGGCGCAGAAATAAGGGATTTCCTGGCCAGTCCGGGATACTTGACAGGTATGCATTCATGGGGATGAGTTTTTTCCTATAAATTCAGTAACACACAAGTATCAGTTTGGACATGGGCAAGGAAAAATTTGCAGTGTTTCTAAACTGTACAGAGTGGAGCAAATCACAATCTGTGTGCCTTTATTCAGCCATGGAGAAAGGGTGCCCTATACAGTCATTTGATATCAAAATGTGGTATTTTCCCATCTTCCTCCACTATTTTTGCCTATTATCACAATTCCTTGTGACTAGTAATTTGAAAAATAGGTGTATGCCCCTGCCCTCATACATCCATAGTCTTGTAAATATCTACTCTCATACTCAGCAGACTTGCAACATTCATCTTCCAGACTGATCTATTGCTCTAATTCAATATTGTGCTCAAAATCAAAGCTCAATATATCTGTGTGCTTATCAGTGGAGCACAAAGTGGTAAATAAAAATAAGACTGTCTATTTCTATTGATACAGCCTGAAAAGAAAGCTGTTGTGAATGGGAGACCTTTTTTTACTCAAAACACAAGTCATCCACCAAAATGGTATGGCCACGGCAGAATGAGGAAACATCCACTCTGGTGTTTTAAAATACTATTTCACTTATTTTAAAAAAATTATATATATACATACATACACACACATACACACACACACACACACACACACAAACACACAGTTGAGCAATTGCTACAAAGTTGATCAGAATACAGCCTGCTGCATAGGATTTGATTTTAAGCTATATATTATATATCTCTTCCAAAGGTCTCTCCACTTCTCCTCACTGTTAAGCCATATTTTTCCAATTCCAATGCTCCAGGAATGGATGAATCATCCCCATAGGTCTTTTACAGAGCAAAGGCTGATGACACTGAGGTGCTTTCATCATGGGACAATGCAAGTGCGGCGCCAAAATGGCCGCCGCGCTCTTTGCGGGGGCCCCCACCAGACGAAGGCATCCGGGTAGTTAGGGGGCGTGGCCAGCACCCTTATATAAGGGGCGGCCACGAGGCAGCCGAGCTGCCATTTTCGAAGCGACGGAGCGGAGAAGTTTTTCCCTCTTACCTCCGTCGCTCTTGCCTTTCTTAGGGAAGCCTCTGGCTGCTAATTTTCTTGACTTTTTCAGCTTCCCATCGCTTAGCTGCTATGCCCTCTAAGAAGAAGGCGACTGCGAACGCGGCTCGTTCTGCACGGAGGCGCCAGCCGGGTCGGAGGACCGCGGCTGCGCCTTCCCAGCAGCCTCCTTTGCCTGAGCCAACCGGGACCGGTGGGATGGGGTTGATTGCCCCTTGGCCCAAGGTGGGGGGTCCGCGTACCGGCCCAGCTGGGGCCGCGGCCCCCGGCCCGCAAGCAGTGGCCACTGCCTCTGGCATGGCCCATTATGCGGGGCCTTCATCCATGGGTGCGCAGCTTCCTGCGGGGGGTTTCAGCCATGGGGGGTGGCTGGGTTCCCTCCCCTGGCAGGGTAGCCCCCCGGCCCTGCAGGGGCCAGGAATGGGGTCGTGGCCGTATATGGGCCCCGGGGTCCAGGGACCTGGACCGGTGCCTGCAGCCAGTGGGCCGGCTGGCCCTTTGCCCCCACTTGGCTTAGGGGGCTACGTTAGTGTTGAGGCCCTTCTGGCCCGCGTTGCGGCCCTCGAGGCATCCCTCGCGAGGGTTAACCACCCGGGGGTGCCTTTTGGGGTGCAGGTTGATCCATTGTCTGCTGGTCAGCGGCAGGCGGCAGGACGGGTCGAGCTGCCCGACGCGCGTGGGCCGGCTTCGGCCACTGCCTCGCAGCTCCCCACTCAACAGGCTGATGCTGGTCAGGCCCCGTTGACGAGCTCAATTGCGGTCGTGAGCTCCGACGCTCCCAGCAGGCCGAAACCCCCGGTGGGGGCGGCCCGCGGGGGTGCTGCATGTGAGTATGCGATTCATTCTAGTGCACCCACACACCTACCCACGTTGGGGGGGGCATTCCAGTGGCCGTGGCCTCGTGTGGGTGGCGCGACGGTTCAGTCGCCGACGTCCCACCCGGTGACTTCACCGCTCACCCAGGGCCCCGTTTTGGGTGGTACCTCTTACTCAGTTGGGAATGTGTTAGGGGTGGCCGGGTTGGTCCAGGCTCCTTTCCAGATCCCCGTGGTTCCCACTTTGCCGGTGTCGGCATTGCCGACAGCGGGGTATTCCTTGCCCCTGGGGGACCATTTGGCCCAGGCCACCAAAGAGAAGATCTGGCGTGGGGAGTATGTGGACATCTTCTCCCTTCTTAACAGAGAGCCCACCAAGGAGGAGAGGGAGGGGCAGGATGAGAAGGATAAGGAACAGGCACGTCGTTGTAAGCCGCCACGTACGTGGGCCAATTGGTTGCCGGCATACCTCATATACATGGCGGTCTACCTCAGGGCCCGGCCGGATTTGGCAATTCCGATGGTCCAGTATTTGGACAACATTTACCGGGCGATGGTCGACTTCCCGGGCCCGTCGTGGTTGGCTTACGATGAGGAATTCCGTATGCGGATTCCCCTGCACCCCGAGATGAGGTGGGATGAGCCCTGCCAGAAGCTGTGGCTTCTGTACATGACTCCCACGCGCCCTGCGCCTGGGGACAGATACCATTGTGGACATGCGGTCCAGCGAGCGGCCCCAGCACAGACACCCCGCGAGGTGGTGGGGCAGGGGGTTCCAGTCCGCCTGCTGTGCTGGACTTTCTCGTCCAATGGTTCCTGCAGTAGGAAGAATTGCCGGTACAGGCATGAGTGTCCCTCTTGCGCTGGCCCCCATGCGGCCTCCGCCTGCCCCAGGCCTGGAGGGGTGCGGGGCAAAGGTAGGGGCGGACAAGGGGCTGGCAAGACTGCCGCAGAGGGAGCTGGTCCACTGAAAGGCCCCCTCCCCAATTAATGTGGACATGTTGGAGCGTTGGCTCGCATCGTACCCGAGGGGGGCAGATGCGGTTTACCTGCTTCAGGGTTTTCGACTGGGGTTCCGTATTCCTTTCCAGGGTGATAGGTCCCCCCAAGATGCCCCCAACCTTTTGTCCCTTAAGGGGAGGGAGGAGGTGGCTGCCGCCAGCATTTCTAAGGAGGTTGATGCGGGCAGGGTCGCTGCCCTTTCCCTGCACCCCCGTTCCCCAACCTTAAAGTGTCACCCTTGGGCTTGGTGCCCAAGAAGTCACCGGGCGAGTTCCGCCTGATCCATCACTTGTCCTACCCAGCCGGCCGATCGGTCAATGATGCTATCCCTGATGACCTTTGCTCGGTCAGGTATACATCTTTTGACCAAGCGCTGCGCATGGTGCGCTCATGTGGCCCGGGTGCGCTGTTGGCTAAGTGCGACATTAAGTCTGCCTTTCGCCTCCTGCTGGTTCACCCGGGTGACTTTGAGTTGCTGGGTTTTAAGTTCCGGGGTGAATATTATTTCGATAAGGCCATGCCTTTTGGCTGTTCCATATCGTGCTCGGCATTCGAGCGTTTTAGCACCTTCCTACAGTGGGCTTTTGTCCGCAGGTCTGGGTCCCGGTCTGTAGCCCATTACCTGGATGATTTTTTATTCGGGGGTGAACGGGGCTGGGACACATCCACACGTCTCCTCAATACATTTCAGACGCTAATGGAGGAACTGGGTGTCCCTTTAGCGCCCGAAAAGACCGAGGGCCCATCTACACAGCTAGTCTTCCTGGGGGTGGAGATTGACACGGTAGCGCAGGCTTCTAGGTTACCAGGGGATAAGGTGTCAAGGATAGTGGCCCTTATCTTGGACTTGCTTGCTAAACGCAAGGCATCACTGCGGGAACTGCAGGTGTTGCATGGTCATCTCAATTTCGCTTGCAGGGTGGTCGCACCGGCAGGGCATTTGCTCGGCGCTTGTGCGACGCCATGACAGGCTTATCCAGACCCCACCATAGGGTCAGACTAACCCAGGGCATTAAGGCAGATATGCTTATCTGGCTCCAGTTCCTGAGGGAGTTCAATGGGGTGTCATTTTGGAGGTCTGACCTTCTGGCTTCCCCTCGTTTCCAGATACAGTCCGATGCCTCTGGGCCCCTGGGTTATGGGATGTACTTCAATGGGAAGTGGGCCTATGGTGGGTGGCCACCAGCCTGGTCAGGTACGGGGTGCCTGCGGGATCTTACGTACCTGGAATTTTTTCCCATCCTGGGGGCCTTGATGCTATGGGGTGAGGAGTGGGCCAACTCGGTCGTTCATTTCTGGTGTGACAATGCGGCCGTTGTCCACATTGTCAACTCACAGACTTCCAAATCACCCAGGGTAATGGACCTGGTGCGCCAGTTTGTATTGCGCAGCCTGCGCCTTAAAGTGCTGTTCCGGGCCAGGCATGTCCCGGGGGTCAATAATGATATCGATGACGCTTTGTCCCGCCTGCAGATCTCCCGGTTCCGCGCCTTGGCCCCGGATGCGGAGGAATTTCCCTCGCCACTCCCGGACGAGATATGGACCTTTGGCAAGGAGAGGTGAACCGGGCGATCAGCATGTCGCTAGCGCTACGCACGTGTAAGGCGTATCAACACGCATTCAATTCTTTCAGGGCATTCTGTGCCCAATTCCGGCTGCCAGATACCTGGCCGATCCCAGTGGCCCATACACTGCAATTCATGGTTGACCTGCATTCCCAGGGCCTTGCACCTCGAACCATAGCATCCAGGCTGTCAGCGCTGGCTTTTATGGCCAAAGTGGGCGGACATGCGGACAGTACCGCTGACTTCCGTGTGAGACACGTTTTGGAGGGGTGGGTGTGGGAGCGTGGGCGTAGCCCGGACGACCGCCACCCAATTTCCCCAGGGGTTCTTACCCAACTGGCACGGGGCTGGCAGGACCTATGTTTTGATAGGTATGAGGGAGCCCTGTTTCATGCGGCTACAACGGTGGCCTTTTTTGGAGCGCTCCGCATCAGCGAGCTTGTGATGCTGTCTAAGGCGGATGTAAGTCGTAGGGCACTGGAACTCAAAGATGTCTATGTGGCCAAAGACTGGGCTCAGTTGAGGATACGCTCCTCTAAGGCGGATCAGCATGGCGTAGGCAGTGGAGTAAGACTGCTACGGTGTTCTTTGGCAGACATCTGTCCGGTTGGTGCCCTACAGGAGTTCCTTGCACTGCGTGGCTCGCACCATGGCCTGTTTTCTGTCACCAAGATGGGTCTCCCCTTACTAAATTTCAATTTTGGAGGGTGCCGGGAAGGCACTAGCCAGTGTTGGCCTCCCTGGGGCTCGTTGCGGCACCCATTCATTCAGGATAGGGGCGGCTTCTACTGCAGCTGTTTTTGGGTACTCCGGGGCTGACATACGCCGCATGGGAGGGTGGGGATCACTGTGTTTTCAGTTTGGGTTCGCCCTCTTCAACCGTGAGTTCCAGTTTCGTCACTGCACTGTTTCTCCCCCCCCCTTTTTTTCTTGACAGACCCTGGGTGTCGTATTACACCGGTGACAGTGTGCCTGGTGGGCCATAGCCACGTGCACAGGGCAGCGTGTTACGCTGCACAGGGCAGCGCGTTACGCTGCACAGGGCAGTGCGTTACGCTGCGGCGACAGAGTGGGGACCCCGACTGGGACTGGGTGCATCCGCACATCTCCGGTGGTATGGTAAGCGCGGCATGTTATGGCGGGAACTGTTGCCATTCCTTTTCTACATCAGGGATGCTGACTCGCCTGATGTCCTGGTTATGAACCTTGGGGGCAATGGCTTAGGGCGGGTCACTGGCCTATCGCGGAAGCTTGCGATTTGCAGTGACCTGCCGTACTCACGTTATGTGTGGCCTGCCACAACCCTCAATTGGTTGGACACGATACTGCGGTACGCTTACAGGGGGCGTGCGGCCTTGAGGCTCTTGACCGAGCCGACGCTCCGGGAACGGGGCTATTGCCCGGTTCCTTTTCGATAAAGGTAGGGGACGCGTCATTCACCTCCCCGCCATCAGTCTGCAAAATTACGAGCTTTTACTCAGGGGATGGGGCCCATCTGTCGCAGGGAGGTATGGACCTCTTGTTAGTGGACTGGCGAGCAGGCCTGATGACCGAGCTGACTGTCTTGGGGGGGGGCAGTGAGCCTTTTGGGAAGCCTCCCCGTGTGGCGGGTAGCACTGGTAAGGTAAACATTTATGACCCACAGGTATCTGGCAGGTTCACAATTGACTGGACAACACTAGACAGGTATAAGTTGGTTAAACATTGTCCGGTCAACGACGAACCAGGTGACGGGGTGATGGCTACAGCTAGACAGCATGCATCACCCCGTGATTTTACGGATACGCGTCAGAGGGTGGGGTCATTAGTTAGATATTGACTACGGTCAACAATTTGTTTGTTGTCAACAAACAAATTGATACAAATAGATACATTGTAGCAATTGCCGTTGGCAATTTTGGGTGGTACCTTACCAGTGTTACTTCGGCCTGCTTGCCTTAAGAATTATAATTGGTCAATTACCAATAGAAATTTATAATTCGGACTAGGGCATGAATCAATAAATGTGGACCACTGCCGTTATCCACTTTCATTGGTGTCTGAGTCCTTTATTGGGGGGTGCGCCTGCAATGTGAAATGGCAACACAAATTCGTTCCCACCTTGCATGCATAAAAAGGAAATCAGAGACACTCTTTCCCACTTCATTTTTAGCAATGGTGACACCCACCCAATAAAAAGCAATCTCTTCAGAGGGCTCTTGAAATATGTTCCACTATTAAGGGGCATTGTTAACCTTGCATAAGAGTTGACTCTGTTTTGTATGCATTGGGTGGAATATTTAGTAGTGTCATAGATGGATGGGCAGCATCATATTTGTACTAAGCTATTCTTTTTGGTATCTGAGTCCAAAGCTGTTTATACAATAAACTGGCTCCTTATGTGTGCAGTCATCCAACAGAGGTGGAAATGATGGAGACACACATTCTCTATCCACAGGCCAGACACCCTGAAATAGTGAACGTGTGGAGATGTCTGCCACATCTGATATATCTATCTTCAGTTTAAGATAAGCAAAGTTGTTTGGGGACCTTTACACATCTTTAGTTTATTAACTTGTGACATGTTATCTCCACAAACCATTAAAAGTCTAACAGATAGTGCCAATCTCTTCATTTGCCACCTGAAACTCAGCACATTCCCACTCTGTGGTGCACAATTGCCATGAATTTTGCATGCCCACCCCCCAAAAAGGACTCGGACACCAGTATAAGTGGATAACGGCATTGGGCCACATTTATTGATTCATGCCCTAGTCCGAATTATAAATTTCGATTGGTACTCGACCAATTATAATTCTCAAGGCAAGCAGGCCGCAGTAACACTGGTAAGGTTCCTCCCAAAATTGCCAACGGCAATTGGCTACAATGTATCCATTTGTATCAATTTGTTTGTTTACAACAATCAAATTGTTGACCGTAGTCAATAAACTAACTACTGACCCCACCCTCTGACGTGTATCCGTAAAATAACGGGGTGATGCATGCTGCCTAGCTCGTGCCATCACCCCATTGCCTGGTTCGTCGTTGACCGGACAACGTTAACCAACTTGTGCCTATCTAGTGTTGGCCAGTCAATTGCGAACCTGCCGGATACCTGTGGGTCATAAATATTTACCTTACCAGTGCTACCCGCCCATGTGACCAGAGTCAACAGCAAATAAACCCCTGTATCAAACCGTAGCAACAGTGTGGGATGGGCAAAAAAGCCAGAACCCAAGAGCCAATTGTAGGTTCCAGCCAAAAATTCCCACCCGGCCCCGAAGCGACCAAAATATCACACTGTTTACTAGGGAGGGGGTGGATGGAAAAACTTCCCCGCTCCGTCGCTTTCGCAAAATGGCAGCTCGGCTGCCTCGTGGCCACCCCTTTTTAAAAGAGGGCTGGCCACGCCCCCTAACTACCCGGATGTCCAAGTCCGGTGGGGGGGGCGCAAAGAGCACGGCGGCCATTTTGGCGCCGCGCTTGCATTGCATGCCCACCACCCAAAAAAGGACTCGGACACCAGTATAAGTGGATAACGGCATTGGGCCACATTTATTGATACTTGCCCTAGTCCGAATTATAAATTTCGATTGGTACTCGACCAATTATAATTCTCAAGGCAAGCAGGCCGCAGTAACACTGGTGAGGTTCCTCCCAAAATTCCCAACGGCAATTGGCTACAATGTATCCATTTGTATCAATTTGTTTGTTTACAACAAACAAATTGTTGACCGTAGTCAATAAACTAACTACTGACCCCACCCTCTGATGTGTATCCGTAAAATAACGGGGTGATGCATGCTGCCTAGCTTGTGCCATCACCCCATTGCCTAGTTCGTCGTTGACCGGACAACGTTAACCAACTTGTGCCTATCTAGTGTTGGCCAGTCAATTGCGAACCTGCCGGATACCTGTGGGTCATAAATATTTACCTTACCATTGCTACCCGCCACACGGGGAGGCTTCAATGAAGACTCACCGCCCCCCCCCCCCCCAGACCGTCAGCTCGGTCAACAGGCCTGCTTGCAAATCTTCCAAAAAGAGGTTCATACCTCCGGGCGACAGATGGACCCCATCCCCTGTATAGAGATCATAGTTTTGGAGATCAATGGTGGGGTGTCGGATGACGCGCCCCCAACCCTTGTCTATAACGAACCGGGCTACTGCCCTGTTCACCGAGCGGCGAGCACGGTCAAGGGCCTGGAGGGTCATGCCCCCCCTGTAAGCGTGACACGGTATGATGTCCGACCAAATCAGGGTTGTGGCAGGCCACACATAATGCAAGTAAGCCAGGTCACCGCAGATTGCATGTTTCAACGACAGGCCCGTGACCTGGCCTAAATCATTGCCCCCAAGGTGTATCACCAGGACATCAGGCGGGTCAGCATCCCCGATGGAAAACAGGAATGGCAACAGTTCCCGCCATAACATCCCGCGCTTACCGTACCACCTAAGACATGCGGACGCACGTAGTCCCAGCTGGGGTCCCCACTCTGTCGCCGCAGCGTACTGCGCTGCCCAGTGCACGTAGCTGTGGCCCACCAGCCATACTGCCACCGGTGTGATTCGACACCCAGGGTCTGTCAAGGAAAAAAGGAAACAGGACAGTGACTTAACTGGTACTCACAATTGAAGAGGGCGAACGTACAACTGGAAGCACTGCGATCCCCACCTCCCCATATGGCGTATCTCCGCCCCAGAGTACCCAAATGCAGCCGCGGTAGAAGCGGCTCCTATCCTAAAAGAATGGGTGCCGTAACGAGCCCCAGGGAGGCCAACACTGGACAGTGCCTTACCGGTCACCTTCCAAAATTGAAATTTAGTAAGGGGAGACCCATCTTGGTGGCAGAAAAACGGGCCAGGGTGCGTACCACGCAGTGCACGGAACTCTCATAGGGCACCAACCGGACAGATGTCTGCAATGGAACATCGTAGCAGTCTTACACCACTGCCTACACCGTGCTGATCGACCTTTGAGGAGCGTATCCTCAACTGAGCCCACTCATCGGAAACATAGACATCTTCGAGTTCCAGTGCCCTACGCGTCGCATCCACCTTAGACAGTAGCACCAGCTCACTGATGCGGAGCACTCCAAAAAAGGCCACCGTGGTAGCCGCATGAAACAGAGCTGCCTCATACCTGTCGAAACACAGGTCATGCCAGCCCCGAGCAAGGTGGGTAAGGACCCCTGGAGAAATTGGGTGGCGACTGTCCGGGCAGTGTCCCTGTTCCCGTGTCCACCCTTCCAACACGTGTCATATACGGAAGTCAGTTGTGCTGTCAGCATAACCCCCCACTTTGGCCTTGAATGCCAGTGCTGACAGCCTGGATGCTATGGTGCTGGGAGCGAGGCCCTGATTGTGTAGGTAAACCATGAATTGAAGGACATGTGCCACTGGAATGGGCCAAATCTCGGGCAAACGGAATTGCGCACAAAAAGCCTGAAATTTAGTGAATGCATGGTGATACGCCTTACGCGTGCGGGGCGCCAGCGACATGCCGATCGCCCGGTTCACCTCTCCTTGCCAAAGGGATAAAGCATCAGCAATGTCGTTATTAATACCTGGTACATGTCTGGCCATGAATAGAACATTGAGGCGTAGACTGCGCAAGACAAACGCCATAACCCTGGGTGATTTAGACGTCTATGAGTTGACAATGTGCACGACCGCAGCATTGTCACACCAGAAATGAACAACTGAATTGGCCCACTCCGCACCCCATAGCATCAAAGCTCCCAGTATGGGGAAGAACTCGAGGAACGTAAGATCGCGTAAACGATCCGTGCCCCTCCAAGCTGGAGGCCATCGGCCATAGGCCCACCTCCCCTCAAAGTAAATCCCATAACCCAGGGACCCTGATGCGTCCGACTGAACCTGGAAGCAAGGGGACACCAGACGGTCAGATCTCAAAAATGACACCCCATTGAATTCCTTAAGGAACTTAAGCCAAATCAGCATATCAGCCTTCATGCCCTTGTTCAGTCGGACCCTATGATAGGGCCTGGATAGTCCAGCCATGGCGTCGCACAAGCGTCGAGCAAAAGCTCTGCCAGGCGCGACCACCCTACAGGCAAATTTAAGGTGACCATGCAGTACCTGGAGCTCATGAAGTGACACCTTGTGTTTGGCCAGTAAGGCCAAAAGCAATGCAGTGATCCTTGAAACCTTGTCAATGGGTAACCTGGATGCCTGTAAAACCGTGTCAATTTCAATACCCAGGAACGTGAGCTTGGTTGATGGGCCCTCGGTCTTTTCGGGCGCTAAAGGGACACCAAGTTCCTGCATTAGCGTCTGAAATGTGTTGAGGAGACGTGTACACGTGTCCCAGCCCCGTTCACCCCCGAATAAGAAATCATTGAGGTAGTGGGCTACAGACCGAGACCCGGACCTACGAACAAAGGCCCATTGGAGGAAGGTGCTAAAACGTTCAAATGCCGAGCAAGAGATGGAGCAGCCAAAAGGCATGGCATTATCAACATAAAACTTGCCCTGGAATCTGAAACCTAGCAACTCAAAGTCGCCCGGGTGCACCGGCAGCAGATGGAATGCTGACTTAATGTCACACTTTGCCAATAGTGCACCCGGGCCACAAGAGCGCACCATGGGGCCTGGTCGAATGATGTATACCTGACCGAACAAAGGTCATCAGGGATGGCATCATTGACCAAATGGCCAGCCGGGTATGAGAGATGGTGAATCAAACGAAATTCTCCCGGTGTCTTTTTGGGCACTAACCCCAAAGGGAAAACCTTCAGGTTGGGGAAGGGTGGAAAATGGAAGGGGCCAGCAACCCTGCCTGCATTAACCTCCTTAGCAATACTCAGGGTAGCCACCTCCTCCCTGCCCTTAAGAGAAAATGAGTTGGGGGCATCTTGGGGGCACCTATCCCCTGTGAACGGAATGCAAAATCCCCGCTGGAAACCCTCGAGCAGGTAGCCTGCATCTTCCCTCCTCGGGTATGTTGCGAGGCAACACTCCAACATGACCACATTAACTGGGGAGGGGGCCTTTTGGGTGACCAGCTCCTTCAGCGGCAGGTCTGCCCGCTCCCTGTCCACCTCTACCTCTGCCCCGAGACCCGCCTGCTCACGGACACGCAGCGGCGGCGTGGGGGCCAGCGCAAGAGGGACACTCATGCTTGTATCAGCACTGTTTTCTATTGCACGCACCATTGGCCAAGAAGCTCCAACACAGCAGGCGGGTTGGAACCCCCTGCCCCGCCACCTGGCGGGGTGCCTGAGTTGGAGCAGCTCGCTGGACCGCATGTTCACAATGATACCTCTCCCCAGGCGCGTGGCGCGTGGGGGTCATATACAGAAGCCAGAGCTTCTGGCAGGGCTCGTCCCACCTCATCTCCGGGTGTAGGGGCACTCTCATTTGAAATTCCTCATCGTAAGCCAACCACGACGGTCCAGGGAAATCAACCATTGCCCTGTAGATATTGTCCAAATATTGGACCATCGGGATGGCCAGATCGGGCCGGGCCTTGAGGTACACCGCCATGTATATGAGATATGCGGGCAACCAGTTGGCCCATGTGCGTGGTGGCTTGCGACGGCGGGACTGCTCTTTGTCCTTCTCATCCTGCCCCTCCCTCTCCTCTTTGGTGGGTTCCCTGTTCAATAGGGAGAAAATGTCTACGTATTCTCCCCGCCAAATCTTCTCCCTCGTGGCCTGAGCTAAATGATCCCCAAGGGGCAAAGAATACCCCGCTGTCGGGAATGCCGACACCGGCACGTTAGCAGTGCGGGACATCAAGAAAGGGACCTGAACCGCCCCCGTGACCCCCGTTGCATTTCCTGCGGCGTAAGGCCCCCCACCCCCAGGGGGACCTGCAAGCGGCAAAGCCACACCTGGGTAAGCCGGGGTCTGCTGTCCCCCCGCCCTGACCTGACGAGGCCATGGCCACTGGAGACCCTCCCCCATAGTGGACGGTGGTGTGGTGGCATTTACTTGAACCGGATACTCACAAGATGCACCCCCATGGGCCGCCCCCACTGGGGGTTCCGGCCCACGGTGAGCGTCGGAGCTCGCGACCGCACTCAAGCTCGGTGTACACATCTGACCACCACCCGCCGGTGGTGTCCGCAGCACGGGGAGTTGCGAGGCCGTGGCGGGCGCCGACCTGTGCGCCTCGAGCAGCTCAACCCGGCCGGCCGCCTGCTGAAGATTGTCAGCCACCGCAGTGACCTGTCGGCCAAAAGGTGCCCCAGATGGGTTGGATATCCCCAGGGATGCCTCCAAGGCCGCTACGTGGGCCAGTACAGCATCCACCGTCACAGAGCCCCCTGCGTATATGGGGCCAAGCGGGCCGGACGGCCCGCCGGTCGCAGGTCCCGGGCCCGTTGCCAAGGGACTCGAGCCCGAGTAGGGCCATGCCCAAAACTCTGGCCCCTGAGGGGCCGATGGCATGCCTTGCCAGGGAATTGTACCAGCCCTCCCCCCTGGTTGAAACCTATGGCCAGGGAATGCGGGCCGGGGGCCGGAGGCCCGGCCGCAGCATGACCACCCACCTGCCCCAAGCCCATGGCCGGCAGTTGCTGGCCGGGAGCCGCAGCCCCAGCGGGGCCGGTGTGAGGCTGCACAGCCTCGGGCCATGGACTAATCTGCCCCATCCCACCGGTCCCGGTGGGAGCCTCCGCAAAGGGGACCTGTTGGGAGGGTGCAGTCGCGGTCCTCCGACCCGGCTGCCGCATCCTGGATGGGCGAACTGAATTCGCCATAGCCTTCTTCTTGGAAGGCATTGCAGAATCCCTGAAGGATGGTGGGAAGCCTAAGAAGAAGGCGAAGAGCCAAGCTGTCTGCCGCCGAAAAGGAAGGCTTCCCTGCAAAGCAAAGAGCGACAGGGCAAAAAACTTCTCCGCTCCGTCGCTTTCGCAAAATGGCAGCTCGGCTGCCTCGTGGCCACCCCTTTTTTAAAGAGGGCTGGCCACGCCCCCTAACTACCCGGATGTCCAAGTCCGGTGGGGGGGCCCGCAAAGAGCGCGGCGGCCATTTTGGCGCCACGCTTGCATTAGCTAAGTAATAGTATCTGAACTGTGCTCCTCTGCTATTTTTTGTCAGGCTGAGGCAAATCTTCTCAGGTTCTGACATTTCAGAGAGTGTAATATCTGTGTCTCACCAGGTATATGAATCCAAGATGGAAAAGAGTATAAAGACTCAGGTTTATGGCTCTGCAGGGGATCCTTTCAGTGCCTAGTACTTATGTAGACAATTGTTACAACAGGAAATCACTTTTCCACTTTCCTTCTATGTTTGTATCTGATTCTTGGTAACTCCTTTTAATGTTTGTTTTGACAGGCATGCACTTTTAAGGAGTGATGTAAGCAGCAAGATGGAAGGTCATGTAGGTTTCATGTCAGGTTCTGAATTTTGTGTGTAATTGTAAATAAACCAACATTGTATTTGAGCATAAAACATGCAGATAAAGAATAATCCTAATTAAATTATTTTAAAATGTTATTGCTATCAGCATAGGCACATTTCTACTAAACATGCAGCCAATTGCAAGAATGAAGGATCATCAAACACATCAGGATTTGAGAATATGAAGTGGTGACACAATCTCACTCTCCTTTCCTGCTTTTGGGAAACTGGCAAAGTAGAGCCCTATTCTAAACTTGAAGGTTTGAATATCATAGCTGTCAAGTATCCCTTATTCACTGGGAAAACCCCTTATTTTACCCTCTTTCCCGCCGTCATCCCTTATTAATTAGACTGCAATGCCCTATTGCCGCCATTGGAGTGCAGCACAGGATAAGCATAGCTGTCAAGTATCCCTTATTTGCTGGGAAATTTCCCTTATTTCCAAATCCAAAACCTGACAGGTATGGAATATGCTTGGAGGGGAATACCTAGCCATCCACCTTTCATTATTGGTTTGCTAACCATCACAAAGTCAAAATAGCAGAGAACCCAAAATTCCGAGGATTATTGCTCTTATTGCAATACACATAAACAGGGGTTGATGTTTTTTATGAGTTTGCAGAAAACAGATTATGTGGGGATAATAGAAAGTAAAATAACATTATGAATAGCACTCCTTTGATATATGTATGTGCTAGAAGATGGAAAAATCATCAGTTGGTCATAGTAACATGAAGAACATTTACTTAACACATGCTGAAGTATAAACTAACAATCAAACATTTGATTTGCTTTAGACCTGGTTTCTACTTCATCAACATTTATCAGCTTCTTAACATCTACCTAACTAAGTGTTACAGACAGTGGTGGGCATCAGCAGGTTCACACCAGTTCATCAGAACCAGTAGCAGAAATCCTGGCTGGTCCGGCCCATCCAAGTTTTGAAATAAAGTAGTCTTCATTCGGGTGCCATGCAGGGATTTCCCCCTAGCCATGCCCTCCATACCACACCCACAGTGTGGTAGTAAAAAATTTTGAGCCCACCACTGGTTGCATACTAATTATAAGTATTGCTGCATACAAACCTAACTGGCAGACTAACAGCAGATCAACTGCAGCATAACTGACACTTTACCTTATACCTGGCACCTATTGGCTGAGACTAGGCACTTTTATGCAAATAACACAGCCCATTCATTCTTACATGGGCAAATTCTTGTAAAACACATTTAACAATTCAATTACAATAACTTTTATAATTGCAGAAGTCAAACATGATTTGTATTTATCTTTTATTGTTGGTACATATTGAATATTACAATTTTAATACCTTTTTTCCTATTTCTTAAAATGTGTATACATTTTGGTACCTTCTGTCTATAGAGAGAAAGAGCCTTGGTGGTACAGTGGTTAAACTGCTGTACTGCAGCCAGAACATTGTGAGTTCAATCCTGAAGAGGACGGAGGTTGACTCAGCCTTCCATTCTTCCAAGGTTGGCAAAATGAATACCCAGCATGTCGGGGCAAAATGACAATTTCCTGTAAACCTCCCAGAGACTGTACTAAACACTTTGTGTTGCTGTATGGATGTAATTGCAAATGCTATTGTTGTATATGTGCTGGGTTGTATAATATTTGCATATATTACACTAGCTTAGTGCCCGGCTTTGCCCGGGGATGGTTTTTTAGGGGGTGACATGCCCCCCGGGGTTGCATTGGCATGCGCAGTGGGTGCCCTGTGTTGTCGGCATTCTGGTCCATGTTGGGATTCTCGGAGGCCACGTTCACTCCCTTGCAGCCTGGTGTGTCTGGTTGCATTCCGGCATGAGGGGACACATCATTTCTCCCCCCCCCCGGGGGGTGGTCTCGGTGTTTGAGGGCCTCGATCTCACCCTCATGGGTTGTTTTTGCTCTGTGTGGAGGTGGGTGGTTGGGCTAGTGTGTGTGTCCCTGCTTGCATGCATGTGCGGCCTCCACGTGGCATGCAGAGGCCGCCTGGGGTGACCCCCACCACATTTTCTGCCTATAGCCTACCTTACCTGGCCAGGTATGGTCCCCCAGCATTGATGCCTCAGACCTCTTAGTCTCTGGCAAGGCCTCCCGGGCCTTGCAGTGCGAACTGTTGGCCCAGTATTTTTGCTGGGCATGTGCACGTGTTAGTCCATGTCACTGGGCCTCCTCCCCTGCTGCAGTCTTCTAACCCAGGGTGTCATCCAAGGATTGCGGAGTGGGTCTGGCATCCATGGGTGTGGCGGCCCCTCTGCTACAGGCGCAGGTTTCCTTTGGTGACAGTGATGGCCCACCCGCTGTGGCCCTGGGCTCTCCAATTTTGATTATTTTTCATATACACTTTGACTAGCAGTAACCTGTCATCTTCAAACTAAATGATGATCAAAGCAAAAACAGCAGTGGATGCTCCCTATAATTTAACTGTCTTCAAATCTCTAGATTCAGTAATGCCAGAACAGGATCTAGATTGCTGGGTTACACATCTCTACTATTTGAAGTATTTTGTGCATGATGTCCAAAAATGTAAATTGGTTGCCATCTCTTACTATTAATGTAATTCTAATATTAGAAAAATGGTTAAAATATCTGGCCCAAAAAGTATTGCTGTCTGAGGCATAACAGTGAATGCTTTCCTGGCCACTCTAATCAAAGTGTATAATATGAAAAATAAGTAAAAATTGTTTGATAGGGAATTCCATAATAACCTCTCCCGCTTGGCTGATAGTAAAGATACAACAGTAACAAAGAAGTTAACAATTTATATCTGGTGTTTAGGGTTGCTGACTCATCCTGACTAATGATAGACCTAACTTTGGTTGGAAGGCAAATTATGGATATGTGGAAGCACAACTGATTATAAACCAGCATTTTCTCCAGTTAAAGCATTTACTGAACATTTGAGTTTCAGCCCTAATTCTTTTTCCATGACTAAGGAAGGAGTAACATCATATCAGAGTTGACGAAGATGGGGAAAATAAATTTTAAAAATGCTACATCATCTCTTGAAGCATGAAGTTATTTAGAGGTATATCTCTAGTACTAAGGTTTAAAATGTGCCAGCTGTATTCCCATCATATGTGCCTCCTAAGAAGGTATATATTGGGGTAGGTTGGTAAAGTAAGGCAAAATCTGGGACTTTGTTAAGTGTAGTCATTCATGTATGAAAGAAAATACATTTTCCAGCAATAATAAATTGATTCTGCTTCCTTCCCAATTTCTGATGTGAAATATGTAAACTACACCAGTATATCAAAATAAATGCATTTTTTGCTTAACAATTAGGCCTGCATGAATCTTTTTAGGAAAGATGCCCAAGAATGCTAATCCAGCCGAAACAGACATTTTAGTCTACAAGATAGTATTCTCCTTAATATAAAACTTGCTGTAAATAAAATGAAATATGGGGTGAGTTTGAATATGCTGTAAATTCCTTCCATAAATGTTAATATATTTTGGAATTAGTGGTATGCTTTGTCAGTATGAATATCATTTCTAGCTCTTTCTGTTTGTTCATTTGTTTTTCATATTTGACTTTTGCAGTGCCCAACATTACCATGGGAAGAAATTTACCTCATATTGTTCACTGCAATTTCCACATGAAGAGAAACAAAACTTGTTGATTTCTGACTCCCATTGAGTTATGAAATTATTATAAGGAAATCCAGTGAGGAAAATATTGGCAGTCCTGTGAGCAAGGATTTGCTATAGTTCTTGTACTTAAAAAGTGTGGGTATTTTTCACTGGATGATATTCAGTTGTGTAACTTATATCACATAAAGCTGTTGACATTATCAGCCGTAGTGCTTTTCAGAAGGGACCCCCCACCCGATGGTGACATTCGGGGGGGGCAGGCTTTGCCACCCCACCCCCAGACACAATGGTGGTTGTGCCTTCAGGCATGCTTGGACACATTTTCAGCTGTAGCACTGCCCAGGAAGATTGAAGGAAGGTCGGAACCAAGCAGATAAGATCCCCAGACACTCCTGGTGCCGGTAGGGGCAACGGATAGTCCAGAAAAAGCTGCAGAATGCAAGCGCGGCACCAAAATGGCCGCCACACTCTTTGCGGGCCCCCCCACTGGACGAAGGCATCCGGGTAGTTAGGGGGCGTGGCCAGCACCCTTATATAAGGGGCGGCCACGAGGCAGCCGAGCTGCCATTTTGCGAAGCGACGGAGCGGAGAAGTTTTTCCCTCTACCTCCGTCGCTCTTCCCTTTCATAGGGAAGCCTCTGGCTGCTAATTTCTTGACTTTTACGGCTTCCCATCGTTTAGCTGCTATGCCCTCAAAGAAGAAGGCGACTGCGAACACGGCTCGTTCTGCTCGGAGGTGCCAGCCGGGTCGGAGGACCACAACTGCGCCTTCCCAGCAGCCTCCATTGCCTGAGCCCACCGGGACCGGTGGGATGGGGTTAATTGCCCCTTGGCACGAGGTGGGGTGTCCGCGTACCGGCCCAGCTGGGGCCGCGGCCCCCGGCCCGCATGCAGTGGTCACTGTCTCTGGCATGGCCCATTCTGCGGGGCCTTCTTCCGTTGGGGCGCAGCTTCCTGCGGGGGGTTTCAGCCATGGGGGTGGCTGGGTTCCCTCCCCTGGCAGGGAACCCTCCCGGCCCTGCAGGGGCCGGGCCTGGGGTCGTGGCCGTATATGGCCCCCGGAGTCCGGGGACCTGGACCGGCGCCTGCAGCCAGTGGGCCGGCTGGCCCTTTGCCCCCACTTGGCTTAGGGGGCTATGTTAGTGTTGATGCCCTTCTGGCCCGCGTTGCGGCCCTCGAGGCATCCCTCAGGAGGGTTAACCACCCGGGGGCGCCTTTTGGGGTGCAGGTTGATCCTTTGTCTGCCGGTCAGCGGCAGGCGGCTGGACGGGTCGAGCTGCCCGAGGCGCGTGGGATGGCGTCGGCCACTGCCTCGCAGCTCCCCACTCACCAGGCTGATGCTGGTCAGGCCCCGTCGACGAGCTCAATTGTGGTCGTGAGCTCCGACGCCCCAGCGGGCCGGAACCCCCGGTGGGGGCGGCCCGTGGGGGTGCTCCATGTGAGTATGCGGTTCAATCTAGTGCACCCACACATCTACCCATGTTGGGGGGGCATTTCAGTGGCCGTGGCCTCGCATGGGTGGTGCGACGGTTCAGTCGCCGACGTCCCACCCGGTGACTTCACCTCTCACCCAGGGCCCCGTTTTGGGTGGTACCTCTTATTCAGTTGGGAATGTGTTAGGGGTGGCCGGGTTGGTCGAGGCTCCTTTCCAGATCCCCGGGGCTCACACTGTGCCGGTGTCGGCATTGCCGACAGCGGGGTATTCCTTGCCCCTGGGGGACCATTTGGCCCAGGCCACCAAAGAGAAGATCTGGCGTGGGGAGTATGTGGACATCTTCTCCCTTCTTAACAGAGAGCCCACCAAAGAGGACAGGGAGGGGCAGGATGAGAAGGATAAGGAACAGGCACATCGTCGTAAGCCGCCATGTACATGGGCCAATTGGCTGCCGGCGTACCTCATATACATGGCGGTCTACCTCAGGGCCTGTCCGGATTTGGCAATTCCGATGGTCCAGTATTTGGACAACATTTACCGGGCGATGGTTGACTTCCCGGGCCCGTCGTGGTTGGCTTACGACGAGGAATTCCGTATGCGGATTCCCCTGCACCCTGAGATGAGGTGGGATGAGCCCTGCCAGAAGCTGTGGCTTCTGTACATGAATCCCACGCGCCCTGCGCCTGGAGAAAGATACCATTGTGGACATGCCGTCCAGCGAGCGGCCCCAGCACAGACACCCCGCCAGGTGGCGGGGCAGGGGGTTGCAGCCCGCCTGCTGTGCTGGACTTTCTCGTCCAATGGTTCCTGCAGTAGGAAGAATTGCCGGTACAGGCATGAGTGTCCCTCTTGCGCTGGCCCCCATGCGGCCTCCGCCTGCCCCAGGCCTGGAGGGGTGCGGGGCAGAGGTAGGGGCGGACAAGGGGTCTGGCAAGACTGCCGCAAAAGGAGCTGGTCTACCGAAAGGCCCCCTCCCCAGTTAATGTGGACATGTTGGAGCGTTGACTCGCATCGTACCCGAAGGGGGCAGATGCGGTTTACCTGCTTCAGGGTTTTCGACTGGGGTTCCGTATTCCTTTCCAGGGTGATAGGTCCTCCCAAGATGCCCCCAACCTTTTGTCCCTTAGAGGGAGGGAGGAGGTGGCTGCAGCCAGCATTTCTAAGGAGGTTGATGCGGGCAGGGTCGCGGGCCCTTTCCCTGCACCCCCGTTCCCCAACCTTAAAGTGTCACCCTTGGGCTTGGTGCCCAAGAAGTCACCGGGCGAGTTCCGCCTGATCCATCACTTGTCCTACCCAGCCGGCCGATCGGTCAATGATGCTATCCCTGATGACCTTTGCTCGGTCAGGTATACATCTTTTGACCAAGCGCTGCGCATGGTGCGCTCATGTGGCCCGGGTGCGCTGTTGGCTAAGTGCGACATTAAGTCGGCCTTTCGCCTCCTGCCGGTTCACCCGGGTGACTTTGAGTTGCTGGGTTTTAAGTTCCGGGGTGAATATTATTTCGCTAAGGCCATGCCTTTTGGCTGTTCCATATCGTGCTCGGCTTTCGAGCGTTTTAGCACCTTCCTACAGTGGGCTTTTGTCCGCAGGTCTGGGTCCCGGTCTGTAGCCCATTACCTGGATGATTTTTTATTCGGGGGTGAACGGGGCTGGGACACGTGCACACGTCTCCTCAACACATTTCAGACGCTAATGGAGGAACTTGGTGTCCCTTTGGCGCCCGAAAAGACCGAGGGTCCATCTACACGGCTAGTCTTCCTGGGGGTGGAGATTGACACGGTAGCGCAGGCTTCTAGGTTACCAGGGGATAAGGTGTCAAGGATAGTGGCCCTTATCTCGGACTTGCTTGCTAAACGCAAGGCATCACTGCGGGAACTGCAGGTGTTGCATGGTCATCTCAATTTCGCTTGCAGGGTGGTCGCACCGGGCAGGGCATTTGCTCGGCGCTTGTGCGACGCCATGACAGGCTTATCCAGACCCCACCATAGGGTCAGACTAACCCAGGGCATTAAGGCAGATATGCTTATCTGGCTCCAGTTCCTGAGGGAGTTCAATGGGGTGTCATTTTGGAGGTCTGACCTTCTGGCTTCCCCTCGTTTCCAGATACAGTCTGATGCCTCTGGGTCCTTGGGTTATGGGATGTACTTCAATGGGAAGTGGGCCTATGGTGGGTGGCCACCAGCCTGGTCAGGTACGGGGTGCCTGCGGGACCTTATGTATCTGGAATTTTTTCCCATTCTGGGGGCCTTGATGCTATGGGGTGAGGAGTGGGCCAACTCGGTCATTCATTTCTGGTGCGACAATGCGGCCGTTGTCCACATTGTCAACTCACAGACTTCCAAATCACCCAGGGTAATGGACCTGGTGCGCCAGTTTGTATTGCGCAGCCTGCGCCTTAATGTGCTGTTCCGGGCCGGGAATGTCCCGGGGGTTAATAATGATATCGCTGACGCTTTGTCCCGCCTGCAGATCTCCCGGTTCCGCGCCTTGGCCCCGGATGCGGAGGAATTTCCCTCGCCACTCCCGGACGAGATATGGGCCTTTGGCAAGGAGAGGTGAACAGTGCGATCGGCATGTCGCTAGCGCCACGCACGCGTAAGGCGTATCAACACGCATTCAATTCTTTCCGGGCATTCTGTGCCCAATTCCGGCTGCCAGATACCTGGCCGATCCCGGTGGCCCATATACTGCAATTCATGGTTGACCTGCATTCCCAGGGCCTTGCACCTCGAACCATAGCATCCAGGCTGTCAGCGCTGGCTTTTATGGCCAAAGTAGGCTGACATGCGGACAGTACCGCTGACTTCCGTGTGAGACACGTTTTGGAGGGGTGGGTGCGGGAGCGTGGGCGTAGCCCGGACGACCGCCACCCAATTTCCCCAGGGGTTCTCACCCAACTGGCACGGGGCTGGCAGGACCTATGTTTTGATAGGTATGAGGCAGCCCTGTTTCATGCGGCTACAACGGTGGCCTTTTTTGGAGCGCTCCGCATCAGCGAGCTTGTGATGCTGTCTAAGGCGGATGCAAGTCGTAGAGCACTGGAACTCGAAGATGTCTATGTGGCCAAAGACTGGGCTAAGTTGAGGATACGCTCCTCTAAGACGGATCAGCATGGCGTAGGCAGTGGAGTAAGACTGCTACGGTGTTCTTTGGCAGACATCTGTCCGGTTGGTGCCCTACAGGAGTTCCTTGCACTGCGTGGCACGCACCATGGCCCGTTTTTTCTGTCACCAAGGTGGGTCTCCCCTTACTAAATTTCAATTTTGGAGGGTGCCGGGAAGGCACTAGCCAGTGTTGGCCTCCCTGGGGCTCGTTGCGGCACCCATTCATTCAGGATAAGGGCGGCTTCTACTGCAGCTGTTTTTGGGTACTCCAGGGCTGCCATACACCGCATTGCAGGGTGGGGATCACAATGTTTTCAGTTTGGGTTCGCCCTCTTCAACCGTGAGTACCAGTTTCGTCACTGCACTGTTTCTCCCCCCCCCTTTTTTTTCTTGACAGACCCTGGGTGTCGTATTACACCGGTGACAGTGTGCCTGGTGGGCCATAGCAACGTGCACAGGGCAGCGTGTTACGCTGCACAGGGCAGCGCATTACGCTGCACAGGGCAGCGCGTTACGCTGCACAGGGCAGCGCGTTACGCTGCGGCGACAGAGTGGGGACCCCGACTGGGACTGGGTGCATCTGCACGTCTCCGGTGGTATGGTAAGCGCGGCATGTTATGGCGGGAACTGTTGCCATTCCTTTTCTACATCAGGGATGCTGACTCGCCTGATGTCCTGGTGATGAATCTTGGGGGCAATGGCTTAGGGAGGGTCACTGGCCTATCGCGGAAGCTTGCGATTTGCAGTGACCTGCCCTACTCACGTTATGTGTGACCTGCCACAAGCCTCAATTGGTTGGACACGATACCGCGGTACGCTTACAGGGGGCGTGCGGCCTCGAGGCTCTTGACCGAGCCGACGCTCCGGGAACGGGGCTATTGCCCGGTTCCTTTTCGACAAAGGTGGGGGACGCGTCATTCGCCTCCCCGCCATCAGTCTGCAAAATTACGAGCTTTTCCTCAGGGGATGGGGCCCATCTGTCGCAGGGAGGTATGGACCTCTTGTTAGTGGGCTGGCGAGCAGGCCTGTTGACCAAGCTGACGGTCTTGGGGGGGTGAGCCTTTTGGGAAGCCTCCCCGTGTGGCGGGTAGCACTGGTAAGGTAAACATTTATGACCCACACGTATCCGGCAGGTTCGCAATTGACTGGACAACACTAGACAGGTATAAGTTGGTTAAACGTTGTCCGGTCAACGACGAACCAGGCGACGGGGTGATGGCTACAGCTAGACAGCATGCATCACCCCGTGATTTTACGGATACGCGTCAGAGGGTGGGGTCATTAGTTAGATATTGACTACGGCCAACAATTTGTTTGTTGTCAACAAACAAATTGATACAAATAGATACATTGTAGCAATTGCCGTTGGCAATTTTGGGTGGTACCTTACCAGTGTTACTTCGGCCTGCTTGCCTTAAGAATTATAATTGGTCAATTACCAATAGAAATTTATAATTCGGACTAGGGCATGAATCAATAAATGTGGCCCAATGCCGTTATCCACTTTCATTGGTGTCTGAGTCCTTTATTGGGGGGTGCGCCTGCAATGCATGCGCGGCGCCAAAATGGCCGCCACGCTCTTTGCGGGGGCCCCCCCACCGGACGAAGGCATCCGGGTAGTTAGGGGGCATGGCCAGCACCCTTATATAAGGGGCGGCCACGAGTCAGCCGAGCTGCCATTTTGCGAAGCGACGGAGCGGAGAAGTTTTTCCCCTCCACCCCCTCCCTAGTTAACAGTGTGATATTTTGGTCGCTTCGGGGCCGGGTGGGAATTTTTGGCTGGGACTCACAATTGGCTCTTGGGTCCTGGTTTTTTCGCCCATCCCACACTGTTGCTATGGTTTGATATAGGTTTTTTTTCTGTTGCTGCTGTTGACTTTGGTCACATGGGTGGGTAGCACTGGTAAGGTAAACATTTATGACCCACAGGTATCCGGCAGGTTCGCAATTGACTGGACAACACTAGACAGGTATAAGTTGGTTAAACGTTGTCCGGTCAACGACGAACCAGGCGACGGGGTGATGGCTACAGCTAGACAGCATGCATCACCCCGTGATTTTACGGATACGCGTCAGAGGGTGGGGTCATTAGTTAGATATTGACTACGGTCAACAATTTGTTTGTTGTCAACAAACAAATTGATACAAATAGATACATTGTAGCAATTGTCGTTGGCAATTTTGGGTGGTACCTTACCAGTGTTACTTCGGCCTGCTTGCCTTAAGAATTATAATTGGTCAATTACCAATAGAAATTTATAATTCGGACTAGGGCATGAATCAATAAATGTGGCCCAATGCCGTTATCCACTTTCATTGGTGTCTGAGTCCTTTATTGGGGGGTGCGCCTGCAAAGACCAACACCACAAGCACTGGCACCTCCACAGCTGTAAGTGCTGAATTGTGACTTCCAGCAGAAGGGGTTTATCTGTACTGATCCACACACTCATAGTCTCAAAAACCAACTACTGAAATGCTCCTTAACATGAGGTTTCGCTTGAAAACTACAAAGGGTCCTCAGCTACAGTTTTAGCTTCAGCCACCATGGCCAATGGTGAGATATTATGGGAGATGTAGTTCAAGCAACATATATATTACCGCATTCTCTTCCCTTCAATGTATACTTGTCATGAACCTTGAGTTACCATGGCAACCTTATCACTTAGCTACTGAAGCTACTTGTAAAAACATTCCTACATTCCTTTCTGATAAGCAATACTGCATCTGCAGATAGAGCTGTAAACACATTCCTTTCTGATGGAATCAACACAGCTGCATTCCCTCAAAGGAATGTACACCTGCAGACCCCACGAGGGAGGATGACAAATAGGTCAGGTGGCAGAGTGACGACAGAGACATCTGACTACCCCATGAGGGAGAAGATGCCTCCCCCTGTCAATCAAAATCCCGTGACTCTGAAACACCTGCTGATTAAGTCATCCTAAGAATGCAAAGGTGGGAGGGAAATCTGCTCCTTTTTGTGTATAAAAGCAGAGCCCTTTCCCTCAGTTATTCGATCCTCTCAGGTTGAAGGCAGAGATGTCTCCTTGAGCTGGACTCTAAACACTTATGATCTGAACCCCTCAGATCTAAGTGGACTATACTAACTATGTTTGCTATGTACTTTGTTTTGTTCCTGTCTTTGTTCTTTTCCAGATACTAAAGGAAAATAAAACTCTTTGTGAGTAACATCAACGGAGTGGATGTCAATTTATCAGGCTATTTCTAAGTGCTTTGCTCTATGCCCCCACATGCTACGAACATATTAAACCACCGCATACTCCCTGTAAGCGACAGGTGGAGTTCTTTGAAGCCGATTGGGAAGCGGTACGGTGAGGCGACCTTAGGCTGCACTGGGAGTGTGCAGATAAAGGAAATTATCACAGCCTAAAGGATCGGTACATGCCTCCTGTAAGCCAGCACCCAGTCGAGCATTCAAGACAATACTTACCATAGCTCATTAAATTCATTTCTTGTCCAATTCACAAATGTAATCCAATCTGCCATTGAATGCAATAAAGTGACTTGTGCAATCCAAAGTATACCTGGCCAATGACATAGGTCTGCTCCACTCAATTTCTGCACCACTCTGATTTTTTTTTTACACTTAAAATCATCTTTAATATTACATAAAATTTTCCATAATATCCACACTTGTTTCCACAGATTTCCAGGATTATATGCATTTTTGCATGCACATTTCCAACCAAGTCCTGCATTGCAAAATTCAAAGAAATATCCACCCAGGGAATCACTATATTGAAACCCACATGTTATTCCAGAAAATGAAGTTTAGGTTCATTTCCCTCAAAATTCAGGCCAAATGGTTTCAAGAAAAAATTGTGTTTGCTTCCTTCCAACCATTTAAAACCATTAAAGTTAAATTCAGCTGCACTGGATTACACCACTGGCTAAGATATTGTGTAAATGATATCTTACCCAGTGGTGTAATCCAGTGCAGAGTTTGTGCACCCATGATCATGTATACAACCGAGTCAGTACTGGATATCACCATCGAGCTATCTCTAAAAATATGTATACAATAGTATCAACCTTTGAGACCAACCAACAATCATCAAAAACAATGCCAGACTGGCAGACTGGGTGGACCGGTGAACTTAACCAGTTCAAGTCAGAGCTTCAGAATATAGCTATAACAATGGGAGAAAGTACTGTGTTTGGTTATGTGAAAACAAAAAAATGACTGTAGAAAAAAAGAGAAGAATCATAGTACAAAAAAGGTTATGTGGAAGGTATGTGAAATTCATTAGGAAGGAATTTAGGAGGAGCTCATTAATTTCTTAGAAAACAGATGTTTGGACATATGTCCAAGAATGTGTGATATACACGTAATGAGAGTCCCCATCTGGGTAAGCTGCTTTATTAACAGACAGTGTACATTCTTTAAAAGATTAGGTTATGGGCTGAAAGAAGAATGAGAAATGTTATGATATGGGTAGTCATACCTAATTTGCTTATACACATTTAAGACCTCTACAGTGACACATCATTGACTGACTATTGGCACGGAACTATATTATTGCACATAAACAGTATGATTCTTTTGCATTCTCTGTGATACATCTGCTGACCTAATGTACACCAATCTTTTATCATGTCAGATAATGTACCTGCTACCAATGTCACCTCTACCATTCAAGTGGTTCAACTTGAAATTACCCAGTTGTTTGCTATTAAAAATTAATTCCCATTGTAATGGAAAAGTTAAAGGAACCGATTTTGTACTGCTCCAAATTATTTCACAATGGCTCTAACAATCAACAGTGTGGGTCCTGAGGATACCAACACTTCAGTATTTCTGTCTTGTATCTGCTAAACCCTCTTTGCATTATCTGCATTATTACTTCTTTACTGAATCTGTTCTTCTGATGAAATCAGAAGTGATATCTTCTAGATTCTTCCTCACCAGTACAAAAGATTTGCAACTTCATGCTTATGAGTTACATCCCAACAGCCAAGGCTTAGACCAGGGATTCTTGACCTGTGGCCCATGTGCTGGATGTGGCCCACAACATCATTTCATGTGCCCCCCGCCTCCACCACACCAGTAAGTGCCATGTGGTGGAGGAAGGGTAAAATGGCCATTCGGCCCCCAAAGCTGTCTGACGGAGCATGACCTGGCCCCTGGCTTAAAAAGGTTGATAACTCCTGGCTTAGATTGACCAAGAGTTAGAGAAAAGAGTCATGGATAGACAAAAAGTGTTGGGATAGAAATGACTACAACATTATTGTTTGCTGAGAAGTGTTTGGTGTAGCATTGGGGAAGGGTCCAGTCAGATACCAATTGACTCCCCTGTCATCTGTCTCTTGGGAGAACCAAAGTAGAATGGCAAGTTATGGGGCTCATATTTGACATGACAAGAAGTGAGCCCCTCCTACCAGACGAGGGAAGGACCACCACTCCAGTTCTAACCTAGCCTCATGTGATCTCCTGGTTGGAATGTATTGGAATGCTGAGAATAAGGCAAAACTTACCTAGCCAAAGATTGGTTGGTTATCTGGAGTGTGTTTATTTTAAAGCAGAGGACATGCTTTGATGTTTCCCTTCATCATGATGTGGTCAGCTAGCCCAATCCCCAAAAGGTCACATTAAAGGTGGTTCTAGAGAGTTTAGTCTCCATCAGAAATCAGTTCATGTTCAGAGGAAAGGAAATTCAGGTGGCCTATGATATGCCTGGAGTCTGGTAACAGTGGGGATAACTTCCACTAGCCCACCAGTATTCATTTATTCTCATCATCTGAAAAAGGGCTAGAGTAGGTTTGCAAGCTACGTTGCTAAAAAGCCAGTAAATGCATATACCTTGATATCCAGGTGAACTTTGATACGATTGACACAATTATCTGATTCACACTATTGTCTTTCACAGATACATTTTAGATGTGATGGGCCACCAAAGAATCATATTACCAAAATGAGATATAAAGTTGTATAATTCTTGGAAGTCCCCCCCCCCCCCAAGTGTTGTATGTTTGACCTTGCAATTTAACTACAAAGGATGCACTGGAAAACTAGCAGGATTTGGTAGTTTCCTGTGCAGAACAACAGACAGGAGAAAATAAAAAGGAGAAATGTGGCTCGTAATTCATTTCTACAGGATGCTAAGAAAATCTCAATGGGAAAGTCTTGTCTGTGACATCTTGGCACAGTGAAACTCAGAGAATCACTGAGAATTAGAAATTTTCTAAGTACTTTTCAAGTCCCTAAAAAGAAATTCCTCTTTGATATTAAACGGGATTAGATTTTTGAATGCTCCTATGGTTTTAAATCCTCCAATACCAGTTCTTACTATGAGTGACATGGTAGATCCCACCAACACTACTACAATGATCTGGGTGGTGGAGAATTGGCATTGAAAATGCATTCCTAGGTAACCTCTAAACCAGGCATGCCCAAACTATGGACTGTGTGGCGGATATGGCCCCCAAGCCATTCATTCCATCAGCACCGCAATACCCTCGCCAAACCAGGAAGTGAATATGGACACTTATGTGCATGTTCCTGGTTTAGTGCGGACATGCTCATGCATGCACTGAAGCATCCATATTCACTTCCTGGTTTGGTGCAGACGTGCTCATGCATGTGCAAAAGTGTCTGTGCCAAACCAGGAAGTGAATGCAGATGTGCATGCACAAATACACCCACTTCTGGAGGCATGGTCTGGCCCACTCAGCTGTTCCAGGAGTGTGGTCAGGCCCCTGGTGCAAACAGTTTGGACACCCCTGCTCTAAACTCATTCCTCTTTCTTTTGACAGCAAAAGACCTCACCTTTTCCTCTTAAATTATTTATTGGTAACAATTATTACTTGTAAAACCATAATCTAGCAGTACAAGGGATTTGAAAAGAGACGCAGGGGTATTTCATTGAATTATCTCATGAACTGAAATATGTTACCGAGATTGTATACTAAAAACAAACAAAAAGGTATCTTATATAGGGCAATGGAAGATAAATCATTATCTAATTCAATTAATCATGCCTTGTATCAAAAGAAAAGCAATTAGACACTGCAGGGCTGCAGTTATCAAGATGTTTTCAAGCCCTTGGGGCCTTTCTAGTCATATGATGTAATCAAATGCATTTAGTTCCCAGAGTGATTATCTCATGATAGCCATATCCAGAGTGTTTTCTTACTGCATTTTCAGAATGTCTTCAAAGGGAAGGCACTGTGTTTCATATTCCAAGAAAGTCTAAATTAATTTTTTTAAAGAACAATCTGTATAATTTGTCTTTTGAATCTGATAAATGCAGTGTCCCAAAAGAGCATTCAATACCTGTCATTATAGCTGAATTTTCCAGATGGAACTGATGTGCATAATCTCAAAGGTTATTTATCAAAGCCCATCATCATTGCTTGGTTTCTAACTTCATGTTCAAATGTCAGTCAAGTTTACATTCAAGCCTTTGAAGGAAACTGCTGCTCAGAACAGTTGCCATCTGCCACATCTGTGTGAATTATCCGGTAGACAAAAACATGACCAGGCTAATTCAATTTCATATACTGGATCACCAGGTATTTCTCTTTTTTTAGTGGGGATGGAGGTAGGATTTACATTTACAAAGGAAGGTATTGTCAATCAAAATCTCTCAAGAGTTAAAGGCATAACTCAGTGTTTCCTAAACTTTTGTTTTTTTGGACTTCAATTCCCAGAAGCCTAAATCAATTTCCCAAAAGCACTGATCAGCCATTGTACTGACTGAGGATTCTGGGAATTGAAGTCCACCAGTGTTCTGCAGAACATAGTTTGAAAAATGAACTTGTGATCATGACTAATCCTTGCTAAATAATATGCAGTCTGCAGATGAGGCCACCAAGGTTGACTACATGGTTCAGCTAGAGCAGACTAAATAGGATCACTTTAAAGTAGCATACAGGACTGGTATACCATTTGGTGTAATATTTACATCTACTTGGCATATGCACCTATCTGGCCCATATCCCTTAAGAAAAGAAAGAAAACAATCATAAAAAAACAAAAAAATCCACTCCTTCCTTGCCCCCATTTCCTCTTTTTGAGTGGAAACTTCAAAGTTTTTAACACCCCCCTAAAAAAAGATGTTGCATATCACTGTTTTCATAATATGCTGGAAAAGCAAAGGAAGTTTTTATTTTCTGAATATCATTAAGTGGCTTGTGAAATTAAAACTAGACAGCAAATTTAGAGTAGACTCCAGTTCAAACCCAACAACCAAACATCCTGGAAATGAACCAAAATGAAATAATCTTACCAACACTAAAACAACAGTTAACCCTGACAGGACCTAAGAAAGTTTTAGGTACAAATGCTCTGGGGATGGCCTGATTCACTCCATAAATACATCTTCTGATTACCAGCAAAACGAGCAAATCAGCAGACAAAACAGTGGGGTAAATGCCCATTTAGTAACTTCCCAGGTCTAGAGTTATCTCCAAGAGTCTCTGAAGTAGACAAAACTAAATGGCCCACTGACAGTTGAAAAGTGGTCCTCTATTGGGTCAAGTCTAATGTTCCATCTAATTTTGGTTTCTCAAATGAGGTAGGATCCTTAAAGTGCACGTGCCACAAGTGTCAGTGACAAAAAGACATTCTATTATATGCAAAAGGGCAGGAAGACATATGAAATTTATTACATACATTCTACATCATATTTGTTCTATATTTCTTCATTAATACATCATCCACAGATTAAATAAAATCGTCAAAATGATGAGGAAAAGATGGGGTATCCGTGTGATCCAGTTTGGATGGTGGAATGTAATTTGAGTTTAACTTGTGCTGCAACTGTCCAAATTGTCTGAGTTTCGCCTGCCCTATGACAGACAAGTGCAATATTCAATAAATAAAGGTAAAGTAAAGGTTTCCCTTGCTCGAAAGCTAGTCTCTAGGGTGCAGTGCTCATCTCTGTTTTGAAGCCGAAGAGCCCAGCGCTGTCTGCTTCTGTAGACATTTCCGTGGTCATGTGGTAGGCATGATGACACCTGAGTGCACGGAACGCTGTTACCTTCCCACCGAAGTGGTCCCTATTTATCTACTTGCAATTTCTTGCTTTCGAACTGCTAGGTTGGCAGGAGCTGGGACGAAGACGGGAGCTCATTCCGTCCTGCAGTACTCGGAAATCGAACTCAATTCAATATTCAAAAAATCAAATTCAAATAAATACTTAGATAAATTATGTGGGAAATTGCAGAAGTTTTAGTAAGATAAGATCCTGCCATTACTGTGGCTCTTGAAAGTTTCACACTTTGCAACATAGCGGTATTCTGTGTGTTTATACATAAAAGTCTAGTTTGCTTCCCTGTTCCAAGCAATTTCAGGTTTGGCAGAAAACGAAGCTGAAATAGCATGGTGGCTGTGTTGCATTTTTGCCTTGTGGAATTGAATCTAAGGAGAGGATGGATTGCCATCCCTCCTAACACTCGATGATTCCCTTTCCTTTTCCCCTCTAGCTATCATCTCAGACCACCTTGTACTAATGCAAACAAGAGCACTGAGCAAGCCAGACAAAAATCTGATTTTCCATTTTGAGAGAAAAGACCTTGGTGGCAAGGCAGTATAGCTTCCAAACCATGAAACACATTTTTGGATATTCAGAAATTGCTCAAGACATGCATATTCAGTATGACCTATATGCATGTCTGTTGAGGGTTAGAGGATATATAATGTGTGTTGCTTATCACCACAGTGTCTTTTTCCTGATTTTTTTAGCCTTTACTTAGCCTTATTTTAACAGTCTAATTAATTATGTTTGCATGCAAGCCTTGTTCAGGGCACTATAAAGGAGTCAAACAAATGTCCATGAAACATACATGAAATGCCACCAGATTTGCCACAGATTTCACTGACTTCTGTGAGGCATACACCCAATTGAATGGCCATAGATGTGCTGCACCAAAATATGTATTTAAAATGGATCCCTACGCAGAGATAGAGAAACATAAACACACACACAACCATTGCAGGAGCACCCACCCAAATAAAGACTCAGACACCGGTATTGGATTAAAGGCATTGGGCCACTTTTATTGAATAATGCCCTAGTCCGAATTATAACTTTCAATTGGTGTGTCATCCAATTGTAATTCTTTAAGGCAAGCAGGCTGCAGTAGCACTGGTAAGGTTCCACCCAAATTGCCAATGGCAATTGGCTATTATGTATCAATTTGTATCAATTTGTTTGTTGTCACAAACAAATTGTTGACCGAAGTCAATATACTATCTATTGACCCCACCCTCTGACGTGTATCCGTTAAAATATCAAGGTGATGCAGGCTGTGAAGCTCCTAGCATCACCCCGTTCATGGTTCGCCCTTGACCGGCCAAGCCTGTTTCCCCTGTACCTATCTATGTGTTGGCCAATCAATTGCGAACCTGCCGGATACCTATGGGTCATAAATTTTTACCCGCCAAAAGTGAAGAAAGTCAACTTACCCCGTATCTCAAACACTAGCAACAGTGTGGGATGGACGAAAAAGCCAAGAACCAAAGTGCCAATTGTAGGTTCAAGCAAAAATTCCCACCCAGCCCCGAAGCGACCAGAATAAGTCACACTGTCCACTAGGGAGGGGGTGGAGGGAAAAACTTCTCCGCTCCAACCAGACAGATGTCAGCAAACGTGCATCGTAGAAGCATCAACTACAACCCTTCCCATGCTGATCAGCCTTTGAGAAACGAATCCTCAACTGAGCCCACTCCTGGTTGAGAGATACATCTTCCAGTTCCAGTGCCCTACGAGACATGTCCCCCTTCGAAAGTTGGACCAGCTCGCTGATTCTCAGAGCTCCAAAGAAAGCTACGGTGGTAGCTGCATGAAAAAGGGACTCCTCATACCTATCATAACACAGGCTATGCCAGCCCCAAGCAAGGTGTGTCAGAAGACACGGTGAAACAGGCTGACGTGTGTCTGGGCGGCGGCCGCGTTCATGTGTCCACCCTTCCAATACATGGCGTACACAGAAGTCACTCACACAGTCAGTAAAGCCCCGTGCCTTAGCCATGAATGCCAAGGCTGAAAGCCTGGTGGCAATGGTGCGTGGGGCTAAACCTTGAGCATGAAGGTGCACCATGTACTGCAAATCATGGTCAACTGGGATTGGCCACATGTCAGGCAGCTGCCTTTCCCTACAAAAAGCTCTAAACTTAAGCAGCATGTGCTGATACACCTTACGCGTGCGAGGTGCCAAAGACATGCCAATCTCCCGGTTCACTTCTCCTCGCCAAAGGTCCACATCTCATCCGGAAGTGGAGAAGGAAGTTCCTCTGCGTCTGGAGCCAAGGCATGGAACCGGGAGATCTGCAGGCGGGATAAAGCATCAGCAATATCATTATTAATGCCTGGCACATGTCTGGCTCTAAAAAGCACATTAAGGCACAAGGACCTAAGAACAAATTGTCGAACCAAGGCCATGACTCTGGGAGACTTAGATGTTTAGGCGTTAACAATATGCACTACAGCAGCATTGTCACACCAAAAGTGAACTACGGAATTAGCCCACATGTCCCCCCCAGAGCATAAGTGCACCTAAAATTGAAAAATATATATCAAGGAACGTAAGATTGTGTAAGCGATCCGTGCCTTGCCATTCCAGAGGCCATTTACCATAGGCCCACCGACCCTCAAAATAAATCCCATACCCGAGGGAACCTGAGGCATCCGACTGGACCTGGAACTGTGGGCTAACCATACGCTCAGCCCTCCAAAAGGAAACACCATTAAAGCCCTGTAAGAACGTGAGCCAAACCGACAGGTCAGCATACAAACCCCAAGTCAGCCGGACCCTGTGGTGCTTTTTTGAAAAACCCACCATAGCATCACAAAGACGCCTGGCAAAGGCCCTACCTGGTGTTACCACCCTGCATGCGAAGTTGAGGTGGCCGTGGAGCACCTGCAACTCCCAGAGAGACACCTTGCGCTTGGCAAGCATTGCCAAAATCGCATCTGAGATCCGAGTCACCTTTTCCATGGGTAACCTGGATGTCTGGGCAACGGTGTCAATGTCTATACCAAGAACGGTGAGAGTGGTGGCTGGGCCCTCTGTCTTTTCAGGCACCAGAGGAACACCAAGTTCCTCCATAAGCCCCTGAAATATGTTAAGCAGGCGTCCACATGTGTTTGAGTTGTGTCCACCCCCGAACAAAAAATCGTCAAGGTAGTGTGCCACAGACCAGGATCCCAACCTCCGAACAAAAGCCCAATGAAGAAAGGAGCTAAAACATTTGAAGGCTGAGCACGAAATGGAGCAGCCAAAAGGCATAGCCTTGTCCACATAAAACTTGCCCTGAAAACAAAAAACCTAACAGCTCAAAGTCATCAGGGTGCACTGGCAACAATCGGAATGCCGATTTGATGTCACACTTTGCCAGTAGCGTCCCGCAACCACATGAGCGTACCATCTGCAAGGCCCGGTCAAAGGATGTATACTGGACCGAGCAAAGGTCATCCGGTAGAGCGTCATTGACTGAGGCACCCGCAGGGTAAGAAAGGTGGTGAATCAGACGGAATTCACCCAAAGACTTTTTCAGCACTAAGCCAAGAGGGGATACTTTTAAATTTGGGTATGGGGGCGTATCAAACGGTCCAGCAACCCTACCCTCTCTAACCTCTTTGGCTATCTTCTCCGCCGCAATGTCCTCCTTACCCCGAAGAGACAGCAGATTCGGGGCATCCTGAGGTGCACGAACACCCCTGAACGGGATGTGGAAGCCAAAAGTAAAACCCTCTAGCCGATAGAGCGCATCATCCTGTCTAGGATATACGCGTAGCCACCGTTCAAGCATGTTAAGATTAATTGGGGAGGGGGCCTTTTGAATGGGTAGCGGCGTCAGAGGGACCTCTGGCCGACCCCTGGTATCCCTTTCCCCTACCCCGGGACCCTCCAGCCCGTGGAGGCGGCATGAGGGCCGGAACAGGACGGGCACTCATGCCTAAATTTACACTGGCACTTGTTGCACACTCCATTGACGGAGTAGCTCCAACACAGCAGGCGGGCTGGAACCCCCTGCCCCGCCGGCTGGTGGGGAACCTGTGTAGTGGTAGACCGCTGCACAGCATGGCTGCAGTGGTACCGGTCACCTGGTGCCGGCCGTGTACAGGTCATATACAGGAGCCACAGTTGCTGGCAGGCCTCGTCCCACCACATCTCCGGGTGAAGGGCCGCCCTGATCCTAAATTCCTCATCATAGGCCAACCATGATGGGCCAGGGAAATCAACAACAGCCCGGTAAATATTGTCCAGGTACTTGACCATCGGAATGGCCAAATCAGGACGAGCCCTAAGATATACTGCCATGTATATTAAATAGGCCGGTAACCAGTTGGCCCACGTCCGAGGGGTCTTACGATGATGGGACAATTCCTTGTCCCTGTCATCCTGCCCCTCCTTCTCCTCCTTAGTAGGTTCACGGTTAAGGAGGGTGAAAATATCAACATATTCCCCCCACCATATCTTTTCCCAGGTGGCCTGGGATAAATGTTCGCCCAGGGGCAGGGAGTAGCCGGCCATCGGCATAGCCGTAGTCGGCACAGAGTGAAGTGGAGGAACGTATAATAGGCCCTGTTGCCCCCCAGGAAATTGAGCTGGAGCCGATGGGGTGGTTATCCCCAGCAAAACCTGAGAATAGTTGGGGGCCCCAGAGGTCAGAGGGTATTGCACAGTGAACTGGGCCCCCACAGCCGACTGGTGAGGCCAGGGCCACTGCACCCCACCAGTAGCATGTGTAAGTGTCACTGGTGTGCTGACTTGACCAGCATACTCACTTGTTGCACCCACCTAGGCCACCCCCACTGGGGGTTCTGGCCCCTGGCGGGCGTCGGAGCTCACAATGGAAATCGAGCTCTGAGCCGCTGGGCATCCAGGCCAAGTAGGACCGATCAATGATGGGATGCCCCGCTGGGGTGGCCAGACGGGGAGCTGTGGAGCGACAGCATGCATTGGCTTAACGGCCTCCAGCAGCTCAACCCGGCTGATGGCCCGTTGATGGTCGAAGAATGGCCAAACCCATAATTCAGTGGTGATGGGGCGATCCCCATGGATGCCTCGAGGCCTGCTATGCGGGCAAGCAGCATATCAACCATGTCGGACCCACCATGATAAGGTGGGCCGGGTGGCCCGGGTGGCCCACCAGACAATGGTTGACTAGGCGGAGGTGGAAAGTCACACGGCAGTCCCTGGCCGCAATATGGCCAGGCCAAATAATCCGGCCCATGGGGTGCTGGTGCGATAACAGGGCACGATCCTGTGCCGTGCCCAATTGGGCCACCAAGCCCCAAGCCGGATGAGTCAATGGGGTGGAAACCCCCTGGGAGCAGGCCCACACAGCCCCCGCTCGAGCCCTACGACTGGGCGGGGGGGCAGGGGCCTGGTCACCAACATTGGTGTCAGTGGTCAAAGGAACCCTGCCACCACCCCTTGGTGCCCCCGCACGAGCCCTCCAGCCCGATGGTGGCCCAAGTGAGGTGGTCAAGGGGGTAGGGCACCTTGCATGGGGCTGCGGGAATCTTCCATTTGGGAGCCATGGCCACCCAAACCCTGGAGCACTGATCGGAGGAGAGATTTCTCCAATCAAAATGAAGGCAAAAGGCAAAATAGCAGCGTTGGAGCGAACTTCTCTGCTCCGTCACTGTTCTAAAATGGCAGAGGGGCCGCCTCGTGGCCACCCCTTTTATAAAGGGGTTGGCCACACCCCCTAACTACCCGGATGTCTTAGTCCAGGGTGGGGGCCCCCCACAAAGAGCGCGGCGGCCATTTTGGTGCCGCACTTGCCTTCTCCTCCTCCTCCTCGAGTATCAAGGGAGATGCAAGGTTCTTGTTCTGTCCCTATTGAACTATTAAACTGTTGAAATATTAAAATAATAGTTATTTGAATCTTTTCAATATTCTGTTTATCATAAAGCCACCTAAGATTCTATTCATGGCACACTCTCCTTTTTAAGAGTGTTCAGAACCCTCCTACAAGCTGTTTTATAAGGGAATACACAGGGTGGATAATTGACCCATATTTTTAAGGAACAATTCTGACTCACTTTGTTTCATGGCATTATTTGTAGATTTCTAGATTTGGGGTGAGTCATCTTTGCAATTATTTTTTACAGCATTTTTTCTACAGATCATACTTATACAAATAGAAATGCACATTTCTATTTGCATTTTATCCTCCAGTAGAAGTGGACAACCTTATGAGATTTATATTCCATGGCCTTGCAACAGGTTGCACTAACTCAGGAAAAGCACTTTCTGAGTTTTTCTTTTTTCTTTTTCGAAGAGTGAAGGGCATCAGGAGCTCACCTCTAAGGCCAGTTATACAGCTCTCTCTCTCTCTCTCTGTCCCTAGAGGTCTCTAGAAATGGCTAGAATGGGTGGTTTCAGGTTGATCTTGACAGTCACAAATGTACTGAAGGAAAAGTGCTTAATGCAGCCTTTGAGCTGCATGTTGCCCACCTCTGTCAGACTTTAAGATTTTATGGGTATTTTAGCATAACATATATTGCATATGTATTTTGATAGCTTTTTGATCCAGGGACTGTATCACTAAACTGGGAGAGTATGAAATTTGAAGCATAAAGACATGCCTATAAGCATATTAATGAGGAAGGTGATTTACTTTAAAATGCAGACAAGACAAAGTCTTGGAACATCCTTCTTCAAAGTTCATGATCTGAAACTGTAGCTGCCCTCAGGTCACTGTAAAGAGTCAGATGAAAGCTTTAAGGGTGATATTTCCCTATCAAATTCACTATCCCTTATTTTAAAAATGAACAGACATTTTGTGTAGGAAGTAATAATAATCAGCCACAAAATGTAATTGTGACCTCTACTATATGTCCAGGGACATTGTACTTTTAATGTTAAATTCTACCCTACTGATGTCAGAACATTACTCCTCACATAACATGGTAAAAAGCAAGCTGCAGTTCAGAATTCAGTATTCAGAGAGAGGCGGGATGAGTAATAATGGGAAAAAAATAGAACAGAGAGCTAAAGGGAATCCAAAATAAACATAATCAAAGAAGCTGTGTCTGATGCAGGTGGCCAGGAATCAGCACCATGGCAATTCAGTAGCAAATTGAGAAAAGTTGGGTAAACTGTTTCTCAGATGTCTTGGAATTAAAAGACACATATTGTTTTAACAGCTGTGGTCCATAAGTGAAAGTTGGTATAATCTGCTGTTCAGTCAATACCCATATCCATTAACAAGCAATCATTTCTACACAATCATTCAAGAGGCATGTGAATGGTTTAGTTAGCTATCCAATATGTCATGCTTACTCATAAATAGATCAGTTACACTAGGTTTTTAAGTAAATGTTCCCTCTTTCCTATTGCCTGAGCTAGGATTTTCTGACAACTCAGCCTTTTCGTATGACAAGTTCTTCTGTGACAGACAAGTTAAGGATCATTTGATGAGTGCATCCATAGAAATCTGTAGAAACAGGACTTATACTCAGATCTATTTAGCCAACAGGATTGTGGTGGTTTAGTGGTTAAAACGCTGAGCATGACAACCAGAAGATCAGCAGCTCAGCACTTTGAGACCCAAGTACTGGTCAACAGAGTGAGCTCCTGGTGTCTCTCCCAGGCTCTGCCAACCTAGCAGTTTGAAAGCAAGAAATTGCAAGTAGATAAACAGGTACTGCATTGGTGGGAAAGGAAACGGTATTTTGTGTGTTCCGGTGTCTTGCCATGTCTGCCACATGATCACATAAGTGTCTACAGATGCAGATAGCACTGGCTCTTTGGCTTTAAATGGAGATGAACACCACCCACTGGCTTTCAAGCAAGGGAGATCTTTACGTTTAAGTTTGAAAGGTGTCATAGAATTCGTTCCAGCAAGTTTTGGTTAAGAGGTCCAAGTCCATGCTACAAGAAATGCAATCCTGGGTCAGGAATAAGAGAAGTGAGAACCTAATCATATGAAAGGGGACTGTGGGGGCTTAGTGGTTAAGATGCTGAACTTGATGACTGGAAGGTTGGGAGGTCAGCAGTTTGAGACTCGAGTACTGCACAATGGAACAGCATTTTGTGCACTCCTGTGTCTTGTTATACCTGACACACGTCCACAGAAACGTCTGCTGACAGCACTGGGTCTTTGGCTTTAAATGGAGCTGAGCACCCAACCCTAGAGTCAGATATGACTGTTTTTCAAGCAAGAGTGGCCTTTACCCTTTGTCTAATCATATGAAAAGGCTAGTTAACATGTCCTTCTTTAGGCATAAAGAATGCTCAAGGACTGTGTTTGGTTACCTTTAGCAAGTTGCTGCATGCAGAGTGCTGGACCTTAGTCTGACTCAGCACAGTAATTTTTTGTTTTTCTTCCAGTAGCTCATTGGACCAAAACATAATTAAATAGCACTCAATAGGTTTGTAAAAGTGTATAATCAACAAATTATTCCAGAAAGTAATAACAGGTTTGAAATGGAACTCTGGATGAAAAATCATTTCCAAATTGATTGAAATAAATCAACTGTTTAAAGAGGAAAAAAATCTATTCTTTGTTTGATTGAGCTCTATTAAATCTTAATTATAAGCTGTAACTGTTAGTGTACATTCCAAAAAAGGAGGTACCACACATATCCCTTCCATTCCTTGCTGTGCTGTCTAAAGAACATCCAATTCACCAAATCTAAATTCATAGGAGAGGTTAGAAGCAACATACTTAAGCTAGTAAATGGGAAGGAGCAAGGGTAAATCACACCAGGATTGCAGGAGATATTTCTATAGGATAAGGAGAGCAAAGGTTGAACAATAGGTGACCTTGGTCAATTAAAATAGCTCAGGGTGTCAAGAAGAATCTTTCAACCCCAGCGCTGTGTCAGCTATCACCTCCTCTGACATTGAAGCAGAAATAGCTGGTTTCAGCAAGTGGCCTTTTATGTAAATTTTAGAAACAAAAAATATGTTACTAGTAAGCAAAGTTTCAGATGCTTTTAAAGGACATCTGGACCACAAGGGAAAGTAAGACCTGTAATGAAGGTTTGCAAAATCACTCTTATTTTGTTTCTCTCAACACTGGATAGTTCTCTCTCAAAATTTCACTTCATTTGGAATTTGTGGCTATTCTAGGCCAAGTTTTTACAAACATTCTCCATAACATGTTGTTACTTTCTCGTGTTAATGGAAACTGTATACTTTCAAGTATTTTGTAGGACTAAAATGTTTTGGAGGCATAAGGGGCGTACAGAGATGCTGTAAATTTATGAGAAAAATCTGCTTCAGGCAAAACATGAATTCTCCTTCCCATCCTAGACAATGGTGTTATTTTCAAATTTTTTTTAAATAATGCAAATTGACTATTTGACACAGATATTTCTTTTCCTTCTACTGGCAAGCTACAGACCTAACATTTTCTCTTGCATAGAAAGAAGAAGGAGGGTGGGGAAGGGAGAGAAGCAAATTTTTTTAAAAAAGGTATGCAAATGTAGATTTTTTTTCCTTGTGCAAATCCCCCCCCCCCCCTGTCCATAATCAGGTCCCACCTCGCACTTCAGATATGATGATTACTATTAAATACATGCACACTTTCTTTAACTGTATGCTTCTCACTTCCAAGTTCAAATATTTGAGTCTCTAAGCAGTGATTCTGCTCTGAATCATGGTTGCACATCTGCATGCAAAATTTTATTTATTTGTTTGTTTATGTATTTATTTACATTTGTACCCCCTTTTATGCAAAAACTACTCAGGGCAGCTTGTAGCATATAGAAAATACAACACAACATCATAAAATATGTATAAAAATTATCATCAATAATAATAATCTGAAAATAACCCAGAGATAGATAGTGTCAGATAATCTTAAAACTATAATGATTTTCATAATAAATTCTATCAGCAGCAGTAAGATAAAATAATAACAATTAAAAAATCCATGGCCTACACTACACGTTTCTGGCCTTATAGACCTGAAATGGCATACTGACATAGATAAGTCATCAACTTACAAAATGTTAACAATGTCAGAATATAAATAAAGCCAGCCAATCAAGCAATTAAGTAACTGAACCTTTCATTGTTTCCCCCCCTCTCATTGGTTTTCCTATGCCTTCACTTCTCTATTCTTGCCTTCTCCACATTTTCTTACCATGTCAGCCAACAGGAATTTCATTTCTGTTCATTCACTTCTAATATATAAATATATTCATATGAACCCACTAAATGTCAGGAACAAGAAAGGCATCTAGGTTAGACAGAAGGGAGATTCATGTGGCTCCAGGAGGCCATAAGTAATTTGGAGCTAGCCTCATCCTAAGCTAGTTGCAATATTTGGCTGGAAGCTCAAGGCTGCTTACTTTTCAGAATTTCCCCACTCTTGAGGAGACCTGCTTTTTCAGAGGAATTTGTTTTCCCCCACCTTTGACTGAAGAGGCCATGCAGGTTGCAGAGAGTTTTTAGGTAATTAATTTACTCACTTTTTAAAAAAATGGTTCCACAATGCATATTTTCAAGTTTTTTTTAGTATGTATGCCAGCTTTCCATCCTCTAGGTTTCACAGTCTTAGCGTTATGTAAGGCTGAGACAACTATATATGCTCCTCGATCATTTAAAACAATTTGCTAATATATATTTTCTCCAACCAAAAGTGAAGAAGAAATGGCAATTTATTGTGTACTTCAGCAAAAAAAGTAGTGCAAATTCAGAAGCTAAACTAGAGCTACTCACTTGGTCCCATGTAGGAATCGGGGCCACTGGGGTGGCCTTAAGGTCCCGGAGGAGACTGATCAAGTGACAACACGAGGCAAATGGAGCGAGATCAGATCAGTACTTTATTGGAAAAAGGCAACATCATTTATAGGGAGAAAAGCGCAACGGTGGCGAAACTGTCATCGGACAGGAAAATTACCTCACCAACGTACCCGGGTTAATGGGACACCTCTCAAAGGGAAGTTAATTAACTTGGATAAACACGGGGCAAGGAAGACCATTGTTTAGGGTTTAAGCAAGGGTAAATATGGCTGATATTTACACCGGGGATTACCTTGGCCAGAGGATGAGTGATTACTCTAATAGGTAACTGAGGTCTGCGAGATGCTTGCTCGGCAGAATCGTCGGTCAGGCTACAAGCGGCCGAATTAACCCCTATCATTAATTCGCCCCCCTTACGCCCTGACAAGGGCCAGAGGCCAGGAGTTTGCTCACTGGTTTAACCTCTGCCAGAAGCCACTGATGCCCAACCGGGCACGGGGAATCTTCAGTCCCATCTATTATTTGGCAATTATAAGACCAGTGGCTGTTGTACCCCTTTCTGAGAAGGAGCAGTAGTGGTGCACTAGACTGGAAACTAACAACATTTCCCTCCTACCAAGTTGTCACACCAATAGCATTGAAAGACTGCTTTATTACCTCTGGTGTCTTATCAAGCAGATGTCTATCTCAAGCAAAGATTTAATTTAAGATAACAAGCTTCCAGAGACTTATGAAATCCATAATATATGAACATAACACAATTATGTTAGGGTTTTTGTCCTGAATAATTAGTTAGCCCAAAATTTCTATACCCATAAATGAATAAATCTCAATATTTGCCAGTTATCATCCATATGTAAACATGCTCTTTTGCATGTTTTGTTAACACAGTGCTTTTGTCTTTAAGCATTAAGATTGCTGGCAAACATTAGCTCTCATTCTTTATTTTGGAAACCACTTGAAACAGAAAGCATTTATGTTTTTGTGTGACACTGCAAACCCTCATATGTTTATGACAATACAGTATTTGGAACAAACAAAGGCTGGTGATGCAGCTGTGGTTAGCAGGTGTAAGCCTCAGGAACGCAAACTTGATACTCCATTCCAAATTTCAAATATGAATGATCTTAGATATTTTTCCTTCTTACTTGCTAAAAGCCAATGTTTTATTATGTTTTCCATTTAAATCCATTCAGCCCTTGCATCTGAACATAATCGCTTCATCCAAACATAAACACATGCTGATTTTAAGGATCTACAAAATAACTGTTGAGGCTGGGGGGGGGGCGGGATCTTTATTTTATTTATTTATTTTGTTATTTATATTGCTGCCCAACTCAAATGCAAGCGCGGCACCAAAATGGCTGCCGCACTCTTTGCAGCCCCCCCCCACCCGGACACAGACATCTGGGTGAGTTAGGGGGCATGGCCACCCTTTTTAAAAGGGGTTGCCACGAGGTAGCTGCACTGCCATTTTGGAAGCGACGGAGCGGAGAAGTTCGCTCCGCCGCTTTCTCCCCGGCTTTTGCCCCGCTCTTTTTTTACAGGGATTTTTCCCTTTGCTGTTCTTATTCTGCTTGGGAGGCATGGCTCCCAAGCGCAAGGCACCGGCTGCTAAGCCGCGGCCGAGGGGGAGGGCTCTGCCCAACCCCTCCGCATCTAGGGGGCCACCTCCGGGCCGGAGGGCTCAGGTGGCACCCCCGCAACCAGGTGGTAGGGTTGGTTCAGCCACTGCAACCAATGCGGGCAAACAGGCTTCTGCCTACCCGCCTGGTCTGGGGATTCAGGCAGGGTCGGCACTAACTGGCCCCTCTGGGGTTCCTACCCCCATAGGGTCTTTGCCCGGCTCGGGGCAGGGCGGCCCACTTCGGCCCGGTGTGGGTTCCCGCCCCACCATTCTCCCGGCCCCACATGGGCCGGATTACTGGACATGGCCCTATTCAGGCCCGGGATCCCCATTCGGGTTTATCCTGCAACAATTGCCTGGTGGGCCATCCGGCCCACCTTATCCAGGTGGGTTGGAGACTGTTGATGCCCTCCTTGCACACATTTCGGTGCTGGAGGCATCAATGGGCATTGCCCCGCAACCTTCTGATGGTGGGCTTGCAAATCCTGCAATTCCGGCCCACACGTCGGCCACGGCTGTCCAGCGGGCCGCTAACAGGGTTGAGCTGCTTGAGGCCATAAGGCCAGACCAAGCTGGCGCCTCGCAGCTCCCCACCAGACCATTGAAACGGGGCTTGCCGCCGGGGACCAGTCCTGCGTGACAGGGGTGCAACGGCATGCAGAGCTCGATATCCATCGCGAGCTCCGATGCCCGCCGTGGGCTAGAACCCCAAGTGGGGGCGGCCCATGGGGGTGCACCGGGTGAGTATCCTGGTCAATTAAGTATACCAGTGACACTACCTAGCAACACTGGGGGGGGGTGTACAGTGGCCATGGCCATGACAGGTTACTGTGGGAGGACAGTTGTATCCACACTGTCCCATTAATTCTTGGTTGTCCAATTACCCCCCGGTTATGACACGGGTGACCGTCCCTATGGGTATGCCTAATGTTTCAGGGGTTGTTCAGGACCCACTGTGCACACCCTCAATACAATCTGTGCCAACGGCGGCCGTGCCGACGGCCGGTTATTCCTTACCCCTGCGCTATCATCTCTCCCAGGCCACGGGGGAGAAGATTTGGCGGGGGGAATAAGTGGACATTTTCTCCCTCCTAAACCATGAGCCCACCAAGGAAGAGAAGGAAGGGCAGGACGATAGGGACAAGGAGTTGTCCTGTCGTCGTAAGCCACCGCGCACCTGGGCCAATTGGTTACCGGCCTATCTCATTTATATGGTGGTATACCTGAGGGCCCGTCCTGACTTGGCCATTCTGATGGTACAATACCTGGACAATATTTATCGGGCGGTGGTGGATTTTCCTGGGCCGTCATGGTTTAGGATGAGAGTGGCCCTCCATCCTGAGATGAGGTGGGATGAGCCCTGCCAGCAATTGTGGCTCTTGTACATGACCCCTACGCGGCCGGCACCTGGTGACCGGTATGATTGCGGCCACGCCGTGCAACAGGCTGCTGCTACACAGGCTCCCCGCCAGCCGGCGGGGCAGGGGGTTCCAGCCCACCTGCTGTGTTGAAGCTTCTCCGCCAGCGGAGTGGGCAACAAGTGTCAGTGTCGATTCCGGCACGAGTGTCCCTCTTGTTCTGACCCTCATGCCGCCTCTGCGTGCCTGCGGGCTGGTGGGTGATGAGGCAGAGGAAGGGGTGGGCAGGGGGCAGTCAGAGCTCCCTCTGACAGTGCCGCCCATTCAAAAGGCCCCCTCCCCAATTAATGTCCAGGTGCTGGAACGTTGGCTTGCCGCTTATCCTAGACGGTATGATGCGAAGTACCTACTTGAGGGTTTTCAGTTTGGCTTCCGCATACCATTTCAGGGTGTACGTGGGCCTCAGGATGCCCCAAACTTACTTTCTCTCAAGGGTAATGAGGATATTGCCGCCCAATCTATAGCCAAGGAGGTCACCGCAATGAGGGTGGCTGGGCCATTTGCTGACCCACCATTCCCGAACTTGAAGGTGTCACCTTGGGGTTTAGTCCCTAAGAAGTCCCCGGGTGAATTTCGACTAATTCACCACCTTTCTTACCCTGCGGGCTCTTCGGTCAATGATGCGATACCTGATGACCTTTGCTCGGTCAGGTATACGTCCTTTGACCAGGCCTTACAGATGGTACGCTCGTGTGGCCTAGGGGCGCTACTGGCAAAGTGTGATATCAAATCGGCATTCCAATTGTTGCCAGTGCACCCTGACGATTTTGAGCTGTTAGGTTGTCGTTTTCGGGGCAATTTTTACGTAGATAAGGCCATGCCTTTTGGCTGTACTATCTCATGCTCAGCTTTCGAATGATATAGCACCTTCCTTCACTGGGCTTTTGTTTGTAGATCAGAGTCCCGGTCTGTAGCCCACTACCTCGGCGATTTTTTGTTCGGAGGGGAACACGTCATGGATACATGTGCTCGTCTCCTCGCCACATTTCAGGCGCTTATGCGGGAACTGGGTGTTCCCCTAGCACCTGAAAAGACTGAGGGACCAGCCACCACTCTCACCTTTTTAGGTATTGATATTGACACCGTTGCCCAGACATCCAGGTTGCCCATATAAAAGGTGACTCGGATCTCTGATGCGATTCTGGCAATGCTTGCCAGGCATAAGGTGTCTCTCCGAGAGTTGCAGGTGCTTCATGGCCACCTCAACTTTGCCTGTAGGGTAGTAACACCGGGCAGAGCCTTTGCCAGGCATCTGTGTGATGCCATGGCAGGCCTTTTAAAACACCACCACAGGGTACGGCTGACCAGAGGTTTACGGGTAGACCTTACGGTCTGGCTCACATTCCTACAGGATTTTAATGGCATCTCCTTCTGGAGATCGGAGCTTATGCTCAGCCCACATTTCCAAATACAGTCGGATGCCTCCGGCTCCCTGGGTTATGGGATTTACTTTGAAGGAAGGTGGTCCTATGGTCAATGGCCTCAGACATGGCAAGGCATGGATCGTTTACGCGATCTTACTTTCCTGGAGTTTTTCCCCATCTATGGTCTGACATCATGCCGAGACAGTGTTACAGTGGAGGCATTGACCTCCGTGGTTTGGACCGTGCTCGACGGTCATCGAACAGGGCTGTTGCCCAGTTCCTTTTTGATAATGGCTTTGGCACAGCCATTCGACATCCTAGGATAGGCTTGCAGGATTCTGATCTATATGCAGGATATGGGGTCCATCTGTCGGCCAGAGGTATGAACCTCTTTCTTGAGGATGTGCAAGCAGGCCTGGTGACCGAGCTGACTTTCTGGGGGGGGCGGGCGGTGAGTCATCACGGACGCCTCCCCATGTGGCGGGTAGCACTGGTAAGATAAAAATTTATGACACATAGGTATCCGGCAGGTTCGCAATTGACTGGCCAACACGTAGATAGGTACAGGGGAAATAAGATTGGCCGGTCAAGGGTGAACCATGCAAGGGGTGATGTCAGGAGCTTCACAGCCTGCATCACCTTGATATTGAATGGATACACGTCATAGGGTGGGGTCAGTAGATAGTATATTGACTCCGGTCAACAATTTGTTTGTGTCAACAAACAAATTGATACAAATAGATACATGTAGCCAATTTCCATTGGCATTTTGGGAGGAACCTTACCAGTGTTACTGCGGCCTGCTTGCCTTAAAGAATTACAATTGGATGACACACCAATTGAAAGTTATAATTCGGACTAGGGCATTATTCAATAAAAAGTGGCCCGATGCCTTTAATCCAATACCAGTGTCTGAGTCTTTCTTTGGGGGGTGCACCTCCAAAGACTCTGGGTGGCACATAAATAATAAAAAACAGCATCACAGTTAAAACCTCTAAAAAACTACAAAAACCCTGTTAAAAATGACTATCAAAAATTCCCCCAACCCTTACCAATTAAATGACAGAGAGTGTTCTTCCTAGATCAGCCAGCAGGTGGGGGTCACCACATCATTGTTGCCCTGCACCTGCTTTCCCAGCCAGGTTTTTAGACCTTTCTTGAAGGGCAGCACCTCCATCAGTTGTCAGGAGTTTCCATAGGGACAAAGCAGACACTAAGAAGGCCCTCTTTCTGGTGCTAGAGAGACACACCTCTCTAGCTGATGGAATTATTAGAAAGCATCTCTGGTCTGCTCTGGTGGGATGGACAGATGTTCTTGGGGTGATACAGTCTCTTAAGTACCCTGGCCCACTACCATGTAGGGCTTTAAAGGTAATTATCAGCACCTTGAATTGCACCTGAAGACACACTGGCAACCAGTGCAACTACCGAAGGAGTGGTGAGGCACGGTCATACCACCCGGACCCCATCACCACCCGAGCAGCCACATTCTGGACCAGTTGCAGCCTCCGAATGGTCATCAAGGACAGTCCCATGTAGAACACATTGCAGTAGTCAAGTCTGGAGGTGACCAGAGCATGCATGACCATAAGCAAGGAGTCCCAATCTAGGAGTGTGCCTTGCTATAAACTTCATGAACTTATACATCTATAACCTTCTTACTCTTTGCTATAATCTTGGGGTGGGGAAGGAATATTTTTCTCCTTGCAGAGAGATTTCTTCATGTGAACTTTTTCCCTGCCAGAAATCTAATGGGAAATTTTGACGAGATTTCTCTGAAGTTTTGTAGCCATTCTTTTCTGGAAGAAAAACTGCCCTGGATTATAATTCAATGCAACAGAATGAAATATCTTTTGTGCGGGATTCTTCTGAAATGTTCAGAAGTCACAGTGTGCCATGCACAAAAGCCATCAGAAACAGCAATAAGCTGTGCTTAATTTAGTAGTATTAACAGAAAAGGGGAGCATGGGAGAATGAGACCAATGACTTGTTTTCAGGGAAGGATGGAAATACTTGCCAGTGCAGAAGGAGATCTCAGTCAGGAATATCAGAGTGGCAAGACTCAAAACCGTTCAGAACAAATGCAAGAAAAAGGTGATATCTTTATATGATCAATAAAAAACAAATAATTCTGCGAGCTTTCGAGATTCAAGATCTCTTCAGGCAGGCAATGAAAGTTCATGGTGATGTTACTGCCAGGTGCTCCTCGTAGAAATGCATGTTGGGGAAAAACAGCAACAGTTTGTATAGTATCAACATACATCCCCCACAGGAAGCTGAGTGTCTTCTATTACTCTCATATGGCTTTGTTTGCCTTTCAGAACTAAAATTTATTCAGGTATCTATCATGTCTCTGTAGTATTTGTGTACTGATATCAGATATCACAACTACAAATCAAGAGCTGGTACTGGTTGTTTCAAAATGGTGTTCTACCTCTTATTTGGTCTCTTCCTCATTGCTTTTGACTCCAAGCAGGAAAATCCCCTCCCTTGACCTTGAATGGGACTGGGCAGAAAAAGAGACCATAAGACACAAACGTTGGTGTTCTGGTGTAAGAAACCCATCATACTGTTGGTACTGATGGTACTGTTGTCCAGAAGGGCACTTTGCTTCCAGTGGCGCACTGATGAAGTTTGTATTCCTGGCAATAAGTTTCGCCTTCGGCTTTCCCAATTCTCCAATTGCAATAGTCGATTTTGCATCTATATGATCCTTTGTTCCTGTCAATTAGCCTACATTGGCCAATCAAGCAGACCCCTGAAGATCAGACTGGGAGAACATCAATCACGGGTGTGTAATAACGTCACTACAGCTCCCATGGTCCCCCACTTTGTCCACAAACATCATTCTGCTACAGACATGCGGGTAGTTGTTTTAGAATCCTTTACTCCTAGACAACATACCATAGTTAATATTGAACGCTTCTTACTCCAGAGAGAAGCTTTTTATATCCATTCTTTTTCGACCTTATTTCCCTTTGGGTTGAACACTGAACAAGATTTTTCAGCTTTTTTGTAAGCGTTCACCGGCTCCTTTAAGTCTCCCATGTTAGTTTTCATGGACCTTTTCCATCTTACTTCTTTCCAAACAAGACACACGTGAGCCCGTTTATTGGTTTTCCCTTTATATTTCCCTTACAACACTTTTCTTGTAACACTCTGACCCGATATGAATTTCCGTTTGGAGGTCTCTGCGGAGTGCATTAGTTATTATAAAGGTATTTGCTTTACGTATTATATATTATTTATACTGCCAGGATGTTCTTTGACTCTATTCTTTATGTCTTTATGTTCCTTATATTACCACTTTATATTGCATTACGTGTTCCTTATCAATTATGTTACAGATTCTCGACAAAGTATCGAAATATCCGTTTTATCCGGGAAGGATATCGAATCTCTTCATCTCGCATTTGATTGTTATTCTGATTTCCGTTCTCCTGGATTCCTGGGCACCGTTTTTGTGATTTTTCACCTTCATATAGCTCACTATATAAACCATTTCCTATTGATGGACATAGCTATTAGCTGAAGAACTTGTGATTATTACGGACTCATATATATGCCTTTATTGTTCCTGGAACATGTGCTCTGTTATATGATTATATTTTGATCTTCCAGACTTGTTGCATGTATTATTGTACATAATTTATATTGCATCTTTCATGTTCTTGTTTAAGTGTTTGATTGTTGCTTTACATGATTTACTTATCCATTCAGACATCTTGTCTTGCTTGTTTATACAATATTTAATAACTCTTTATACCTTCCTATCGTTCGTTTTCTGTGCCACAGTTTTCTGAACGTTTTGTTTTATATTACATTAAATTTCCTGTTTATATTATACATTCCTAGTTCTATACTTTTTGGGTGTTGGCTTCACCTTTTGCTCTTCCATTGCTTCAACAAGGCCATTTAACAAGGCCTCTGCCATCTTCATCTCCTTTTGCCTTTAATCTTTCCAAGCATCAAGGCCTTCTCGAGTCCTCAATTCTCATTAGGTGGCCAAAGTACTTTAGCTTCATATTTATTATTTGTTCTTCCAAGGAGCAGTCAGGATCAACTTGTTTGATTTCTTTGCTGTCCAGGGCACTCTAAAAATTCTCCTCCAGCACCACATTTTAAAGGCATCTATTCTTTTTTGCTCAGACTTCCTTAAGGTCCAGCTCTCACAACCATACATTACTACTGGGAATACTATTGCTTTGACTATGCGGATTTTTGTTGGCAGGGTGATGTCTCTACTTTTTATTATGTAACATGTGGAGAGAGAACTACTAGAGGTGCAGGCCGGTTTCAGAAGAGGCAGAGGGACTAGAGACCACATTGCCAACATACATCATGGAGAAAACAAAAGAATACCAGAAACAAGTCTACTTTTGTTTTATTGACTACACCAAGGCTTTTGACTGTGTGGACCACAACAAAATGTGGCAAGTAATTAAAGAGATGAGAATACCAGAACACCTCATATGCCTCATGAGAAATCTGTACATGAACCAAGATGCAACAGTTAGGACAGAACACGGAATGACAGAGTGGTTTGGAATAGGAAAAGGAGTAAGACAAGGCTGCATTTTATCACCCTGCTTATTCAATCTATACACAGAGCACATAATGCGCAATGTAGGGATGGTGGAATCACAATATGGGATCAAAATTGCTGGGAGAAACATCAACAATTTGAGATACACAGATGATACCACCCTAATGGCAGAATGTGAGGAAGACCTAAAGAACCTCTTGATTGGTTTGAAGGAGGAGAGTGCAGTAGCTGGTTTGAGACTTAATATCAAGAAAACCAAGATAATGGCAACAGGTCCAATCAGTCACTGGAAAATAGATGGGGAAGAGGTAGAAGCAGTGACAGATTTTACTTTCCTGGGATCTAAGATGACTGCAGATGGCAACTGTAGCCATGAAATAAAAAGATGACTGATTATGGGGAGACAAGCCATGAGAAACCTGGGGAATATAGTGAAAAGCAGAGACATCACCTTGAAAACAAAAAATCGCATAGTCATAGCAATGGTATGCCCAGTGGTAATGTATGGGTGTGAGAGCTGGACCATTAGGAAGGCTGAGCACAGAAGAATAGATGCCTTTGAGATGTGGTATTGGAGGAGAGTCCTGAGAGCCCCTTGGACAGCAAATAGAACAAATAGGTCAATACTGGAAGAAATCAACCCTGACTGTTCATTGGAGGGACAAATAGTGAAGATGAAGCCAAAGTACTTTGGATATCAAATGAGAAGGGAGGACTCACTTGAGAAGGCCTTAATGCTGGGAAAGGTGGAGGGCAAGAGAAGAAGGGGGTGTCCAAAGATGAGATGGATAGATGGTATTGTGGATGCAATGGGCACAGAGCTTGGCAGGCTGTGGAGAATGGTGGAGGACAGAGGTGCCTGGAGGAAAATGGTCTGTGGGGTCGCAAATGGTCGCAATTGACTGTGTGACTGAACAAAAAAAGGTTTCTCATAGCTTGCCTCCCAAGAATTAATTTTCTTTTTCTTTTATAATTGTTGAAGTTTCTACCAGCAAATTTAATTCCAGCTTGTCCACCATGTTTACAACAGCAGTGGGTGCATTTATGGCAGTGTTTTGTACATATGTGAGTGCATTTTGCTTCCACTTCCAGTGGGAGCAACCATATGACCAACCCACTCAACCATGTGACCAGCCCATTGCCCAAAAGTTTGAGCACCCCTGATCTAAACGAATCTTCTTTCTCTTCAAAAGGAAGGAATAGAAAAACAAAGGTAAACGTAAAGGTCACCCTTGCTTGAAAGCCAGTCATATCTGACTCTAGGGTTCAGTGCTCATCTCTGTTTATAGCAAAAGAACCAGCAGACATTTCTGTGGACATGTGGCAGGCATGCCTCAAGACCGCAGTGCATGCAACACTGATTACCTTCCCACCAGAGTGGTACCTAATTATCTACTAGCAATTTCTTGCTTTCAACTGCTAGGAGACAGAGATGGGAGCTCACTCGGTCATGTAGTACTCAGGAAAAACAAAACAAAAAAACATTTTTTTATTCTACATACCTTGCTTAAGACACTTATTGATCTTGAGAAATGGAAAGCTTCCTTTCTACCCATCAGAGGAAGGAAGATTACTTGTAAATTGTAACCAACAGACACAGTATAGCTCACACAATCTTTGTCTTTTACTCCTGATTTGGTGAAGGAAGGTAGTTGGCTCAGGTAGCAAGAGATGACACAAAGGCTGCAATAATGCTAGACTACCCAGGAAGACTATGTGGCATTTTTCAAAACAACAAAAACAGTAGTCACCACCACCACCACCACCACGATTTCTGCTCTCATCTGCACACTGGATCATCAGCTAATAGATACAGGAAATTGTCTGCAAAGGAAATGCATATTGTATTTGCCAGGTGCTAATCCATCAACAAAATATCCCTAAACAATGACAGCAAAAGAATAACAACATCTGCTCAAACAAATGATTTATGAAACTGGAAGTTTTTATGCCAGAGTGTGCTTACTTTGTGTTTACACAGAGCGATCTGGACCCCCAAGTCACACAGAAACAAATAGTCAACAAGCATACAGACCAGCTGTTTCATGACACTCTCTGTCTATCACAGGAGTCCTTTTTCATTTTGTTATTATCCTAAAGGGATATTCAGTGATGGAAACACAGCCTCAGGCTTTAATCCTATGTACACCCAACTGGCAAATGTTTCATTAAAGTCAGGAGAACATATCACTGAGTAGACATGTCTAAACCTGCAACAGTACAATTTTAAAGTATGAAAGTATTTAGTGGCATGATTTTATTGTTCAAAATCCAACTGTTCCTCACATGTCTCTTTTCTGATGTGGTCCCACTTCCAATAAGGCCTTAAGAAAGGGGCTCTCAACCTATGGCCCAGAGGCTCGGTGTGGGCCACAACACTACTTCATGTGCATCACCACTGCCCTTGCCACACCTGTAAGTGCCATGTGTGGCATGCAGGGCAAAATGGCCATCTTACCCCAAAGCTGTCTGAGGGAGTGTGACCCGGCCCTCAACTTGAAAAGGTTGATAACCCCTGCCTTAAGAGACGTTGCATGGAATGTATCAGCTGCTATTGACCTGTTGACACCCCCATCTCAGTCTCTCCAGCAGTCTCTAGTAGAAATTGTATTCAGTTCAATTTCCTTGTGTGCAGTGTTTTCTGCTCACTGAAAAATAGATCTTGGACACAAATAGCTATGAAGGACAAATTAACTGGTCATGTTCCTAACAAACAAAGTATAACTACAACGTATTACAATGTAAAATAATGAAGGATGAATGCACTCCTTTGCTAATGTACTTAAAATTCTCCATGAGCAAATCTGAAACATGGAAGCACTAATAAATCAATGTTCACATGTTTGCTAAAGCCATTTCTAAGCTGTTGGAAAATTATTTCTTCCTCTCCTCCTCTCTTTTCCTCTCTCTTGTATATTTCTAGTTTTCCTATGCCAGTGAGTCTCTCTCAGCAATAGGCTGCTTTGTGCAGTTGAAAAATGGGATTTGTAAGCCACAAACAAAGAGCACAAAGGGGTGAACAAGTCCATTTTCTTTGTCAGGACATATTTAGTATGGCTTTAAAGAGAACACCAAAGGTCAAAAGGCAGAATGACCAAATCCTGTAAGCAATGTAGCCTGCTATTTGGTTAAATGAGCCCACACTTACAAAATAGAAACAGCTGGAAGTAAGATGAGGAAATAAATAATCTATACTGACATTAAACATGTTGCTATTTGGAAAATACAATCTGGTGTAACAGATCTAAGTTTTACAGCAGCAGGATGTTACTACTGATAGCATTAAAACTGGATGAGCTTTCAAATACATCACATATCTAGCAGCACAATTTCTAGTATAACGTACCCAGGGTGGGGATACATTATATCACTTATCAGATAAGTATCTAAATAACTGGAACATTTCCTGCCAATTCTTCTTTTGTTGTTCCTGATAATAGTTATGAGGGCAACACTCCCTTTTATTTCTTTATCTGGACCTGTATCTGTATCCATAGCTATCTACCAAAAGAGTACCAAAAGTGAGAGACAGAGACAAAAACTGCTGTGTGGCCTTGGAAAAAAAATCTGGTACCCATGGAGTACTTGTTTCTCTCTCTCTCTCTTCACTAGTCCTTGTAACATCCTGGGTCATATCAATTTTTTTTTCATTGATCTACGTCTCAACACGGTATCAAGAAGGCAAATCCTTAACTTTTATCTTGACTGTAGATAGTATAGAGATGAGGGAGAGGTGTTCTATTTGGTATGATCCCTTTTCCTCAGGAGAAGAGAAAAACTATCCTTCAATATATTCTTTCACCTTTCCCAAATATATTTTGTTCAACAGCTTCCATTTTTTATTTATACAGGAGTTGGCAAAATCTAAGAAATGGGACTGCACACCAGCAACCACCTTTTTGTTCTAGTCCCTGTACCATTGGGGGAGGGGGGTGTCTGTCCATCAAAATGGCCAGTAACCTTTTTTATGTGGCGGGCTGGGTCATATTCCCTCAGACTGTTGAGGGAGCTGGACTGGTGGTCCCCTCACCAACATCTGTGGCTGTTCTAAACGTGTTTACAGCAGGCATGTTTACAGCAGCTGATTCCGGCAGCAGCTAGAAAGAAGGTGGGGGCCAGATTATTTGGTGCTATGGGCTGCATCTGGCCCGCAGGTCATAGGTTGTCTACCCCTGCCCTAGAAACCCACAAAGGTGCAATTGATAATTGTGTGAAAAGGGGGACAGGCCTCCTTTAGGCTTGTGCACTTTTCCTTAAAAACCCAAATACTGTATGTGGGGACTGCTCGCTCACTTGCTCGCTCTTTCTTTCTTTCTTTCTTTCTTTTTTTTTTTTTTTTGAGGGCCTGAGAGTTCTTTATCAGAGAAATGTTACTGGCACACCTAGCGGAAATTCAACAGTCAGTCTTGTGTAACTCATTTCCCTTTGTTCTCTAACTTGTTCTCTAACTAGTTTTGTTTGCCTGTCTGTCTGTCTAGTCCAATTAGTGACAAGTCACCACACTGAGCATCATCGTCATTGGCTGTAACTCTTATCCAAGAATGCATTTTTTCCTGAAGTAGGAAAAATGCCATTGCCGTGAATTTGTTTAAGGTGGATCCCAGCTTCCCATGAAGTGACTCACAAACTATGATCACAGATTCATCTCCTGAGGGAAATATGAAATGAGACATGCAGAATTTAACACCGGGACTGCAATGGACTGCCACAGCCTTGAGGATATAGACAAGGTGCACCTTCTCAGCCAGTCCATCTGGCATGGCTTGTGCACTTTTCCTTAAAAACCCAAATACTGTATGTGGGGACTGCTCGCTCGCTCTCTCGCTCTTTCTTTCTTTCTTTCTTTCTTTCTTTCTTTCTTTCTTTCTTTTTGAGGGCCTGAGAGTTCTTTATCAGAGAAATGTTACTGGCACACCTAGCGGAAATTCAACAGTCAGTCTTGTGTAACTCATTTCCCTTTGTTCTCTAACTTGTTCTCTAACTAGTTTTGTTTGCCTGTCTGTCTGTCTAGTCCAATTAGTGACAAGTCACCACACTGAGCATCATCGTCATTGGCTGTAACTCTTATCCAAGAATGCATTTTTTCCTGAAGTAGGAAAAATGCCATTGCCGTGAATTTGTTTAAGGTGGATCCCAGCTTCCCATGAAGTGACTCACAAACTATGATCACAGATTCATCTCCTGAGGGAAATATGAAATGAGACATGCAGAATTTAACACCGGGACTGCAATGGACTGCCACAGCCTTGAGGATATAGACAAGGTGCACCTTCTCAGCCAGTCCATCTGGCATGGCCTCGTCCACCTCCATGATCATTGGGAATCAGAGTTCCTCCTCCACTTACTGGGCAGTATATTTAAAATAATACAACTCCCATAACTCCACTCACCCACCATGTCCTACCCAAAACTCTGCCTTTAATGTTATATACAGTAATACCTCATACAAAGTCCACTTCGTACAACATCGAATTCATACAACATAGCCTAATTCCTTGAAAAAAGATTCCTCATACAAAGTCGCTGCGACTTTGTATGAGGCATTGGGGTTTTTCCCAGGTTGCATTGTTCCTGGGCAGTATAAAAGGCATGACACATGCATGCATTTCTCTTGTGGGTTTTGCACGAGGCAAAGAGTGTTTAGGAGTGGTTTTGAGCGCGATTTTGTATTTTTTTGATTTTTTTCGTCAGGATTTTTAGAAGCATTCCTGGGATTTTTGCAGCATTCTTCAGGTTCTTGGACAATCAGGGTTGTTTGACATTTTTCCCCAATGTATTTAGCCTTTAGACAATGATTTGTTAAAGTTCTGTCAGTTTCCTGTCTGTTTCTTGACTTTGCCCTGAAGTCTGTGCTGTTACAGTACAATGTATCTCTACGGAAATGACGTTGTACGAGGCATCGTGGCAGGGATTTGGACGTTGTATGAGGCATCGTGGCTAGGATTTTGCATGCCTCATACAAAGTCCAAATCCATATAAAGTCCAAACTTGTGGAACCAAGTTTGGACGTTGTATGAGGTATCACTGTATATCCAAAGGGATGGAGCTTCACACATTTTTGCTGGTAGTTTATTTCAAAGAGAGGGGAGCACTGCCAACAATGCTCTTTTTCTGTGACTTTTTTTACTTCTCTCACTGTGGCTGCTTTCAGCAGTGAAGTCTCTGAGGAACATATGATGCGAGTAGATATTCATTGTCAGAGAAACTCTGACAAGTATAAAGATCCTAGACTCTTAAGGGTCATTTAGATGAGAAACAATAATGTAAATTGGGCATAGTTGCCAACAGGGAATTAGTGCATGTTTGTAAGGTTGGAGAGAGGTGTAAAAATCTTATTATACCAGTGGTTAACTGAGCCACTACATTCTGTACATGCCGAAGCTTCCATACCATCTTTAACTGTAGCCCCACACAGAGAGCATCACAAGAAGTCGGGTGAAGAACCTGCCCACATCTTGCATCTACTGCCAATTACTTGGGAGGAAGTACTTGCTTCTGAGAGGAAGCATTTTTAATTTTTGCTTAAATAAGTGATACAGTGCATGAATGCAGCCCTAATATACAGGGTGTCCCAATAGCCATAATACATAGGGGAAATGGGAAATTGCAGCTAAATGTACTTTTATTGGCAAAATATGCATTACAAAATTTTACAAAATGTTTACAAAATATTCTTTGTGTGTAGCCACCTCTTTCTACACAAACATAAAGTCTTCTCCACTTATGTGGACACTTATTCTAAGATATTTGTTGTTAGGCATGACAGCTTTTGTAACACCCTACAGTGTTAAAAAAAATCCCTTCTGTTTCCTCTGCCTCTTCATAGAGTACAAGAGGTGTCGAATTTACCAATAGTATAAAGTGGCTGCAAGTCTGGCCAGGTTATCCTGCAATGGTAATAGAATAGACCATACTGCCAGGAACTCAATCCCGAACATCAGGTGGCAGTTAACTAACCTGACAAACCTGAGGACTAGCAGCCTTGGCAAAGTCCACAGGGAAGGATGATGGTCCCCAAGTGGTTCAAACCCCACTTGAATCCATCTTGATGGAGGGCAGCAGCTTCATCAATACTGGCCTGGGGCTGAGGAAGACTTTATATGCCAAAAGGGCTCAGGACCAGAAAGTGACTCTTGGAGCTGGATCAGTGGTACGGATGTCATGCTGCGATGTGGAAGGCAGATGAAAGGCCACATCATTATATTTGCAGGATAGTCTTCATGGCTGATTGCCATGATGATTGCCAATATTCGGAATCATATATGGCACAAGAAGAAGAAGAAAGTGGCTGTCTTCTTAAGCCATTTCACAATATGGCCAATTAAAAGAGGAAGAAGCCAGACCAAATAGGTTCACTAGAGATGTGTACGCCATTTGGATGTGAGGATTTCACTGAATGGAACACAGGATCCCTACCTGGTCATAAGCAACCTTATTTAGCCTTCAGCAGCCTACTCCAAATAAGCCTGAGGAGACAAGACATTACAATAAACAAGTATTGTTTATTATTTTTATATCCTATCTTTCCACTAAAAGATAGCAATGTAGACACTAAATAAACAAATAAAATAATAAAAACAGATAAAATCATATTTAGCTAAAATCATAAAATTGTGTAGCCAGCCCCACTTTAAGACCATTAAAACAAGTCAATACGTGAATACAATTAAAATGTACAAAGGAAAAAGTAAAAGCCTTGGGGCAGGGTAGACTGATAAGCTAGTCTAAAAATATGTGTTTTTTAAATCAGTGATACAGTGCATGAATACACTGTTTTACTTCTTAAAATCGAACAAAGTGGAAACATATCACAACTCAAATCAGTTCATATTACATCATCTGGGATCCATTGTGTTGTCAAGTAGTCTTGTGGTGACCTAATAGAGTCTTTCAAGGTATGTGAGATAATTATGGAGTGATTTTTGTCAGTGACAACACCTACTAAGATTTCATGACCCATCAAAGAGTTGAGTCATGGTCTCCTTAGTCCTAGTTGAACTTTCAAATGTTCAAATGTATGGGCTAAGTAAATGGCAGAGGAATAATATCTTATGGTTCATTTGCTGGCTCAACCTATGTCTGAGGTTCTGCTTCATTTTCTGCTGTGTTTGTTCAGGCATTGATGAGATGCTTGGGAGAAGAATAAGTTTTGTAATAAAAGTTAGCACATTGTAGCATTCAGATGCTCTGTACTTGGATTTTGTTTTTGTTTGAAATAACTATATTTCTGTTGCTTTTGAGAAATAGGGAGAGTAGCAGAGGAATAGGTTAAAATTATTATCAATTTTACTGTCCATGCAACAACCCATTTTCTTATGATTGTCCTGTTTCTTGTACAGTATTTGCTTTGAACAGGTTGATTTCCTAGTGATGCTGCTGCTTGCCTGGAATGTTGAATTCCTGGAATCCTTTCCTAAGAGGATTCTACCCTCAAAGCATATCTGTAATAGGAACTAACAACTCTGTTAGGTCTTCGAACCATGACTGCAACTGTTTCATTGTTCTAAATCAGATCCTGGCTTGCCTAAAAAGAATCCATTTCTACAGAAGAGCACTGGCTTTCATTCATAGAAATTTGCCATGAGGTTCTTATTCTTTCTTTTGCCAATTAACACATCCTTTACACCTGTGATAGATTCTTTGAAGTGCTCATTGTTTCTACTTTTGACTATCCTTATGGAATGAACCCCAGGATATGTGCAAATCCCATCCAGATGGAATGGAACAAAATTAATCCATAGCAGTTATCAACAGGAACTGTGATTATTTTATACATGCAGGGATAATTACAAAGCTTGCCACAGTGTGGATAAAGCAGATTAGGGGTTTTAAAATGTAAAGTTATTATCAAACAAGAATTAGGATCAGGGTTTGATCACTGCACACATTGTCTCATCATATTCTGTGGTTGCTATGGTGATGAAAATGCAAACAGCATTATGCCTGGATATGTATGTTTGGGAAAACAAGAAAAAGAAAGGCCCTACTGGCAGAAAAGCAATCAACAAAAATGATTATTTGGATAACTGGAGGGTTCCGTTTCCATCAGTTAATAGTCTATTTTTTTCTCCCCCATTTAGAATCAAAGCCTTTCTCTCAATAATGAGGGGATCCAAAATGTAGGCTTTTCTGAAGGGGGAAAAACATATTTGAAGAAGCTCCCATTGTGATTTGAAAAATATAGATTTGCCTTCAAAATACCTGTGGTTTTTTTTAGTGACTTTTTTAGCAACAGGAGAGACTTTCAAATGTATATTGCTTTTCAGTCATATGAGTTACAAAAACAAACCCCTTTTCATGACTGGTATGCTCTTCCTAGCTTTGGAGGTATTTCATTAAAATAATGTCTGCACAATTTAGCTCACTATTCATTTGCACATTCACACTCACATTCACACATGCATACAATACTTGCTTTCTTTCTCTCTCAGCAAAATATAAATGTTTGCCAGCCAGAGAATTTCAAGACAAACATTTAAAGAACAATAAGAATCAGGACATTTTTGTTATGTGAGTCACCATTTTGTTTCAAAACCTTTTCATTATGTGATTTTTTTCACTATAGGGAACATTTGTTATATGAGGTCCCACTGTTTGTAGGAATCCCTGGCTGTCTTCAAAAAGGTGGAAGTGGCTTACGAAGATGAGGCCATGGAAACTTGTCTGAAGCACAGCCCAATGACTCATCTCTCCCAAAATAGAGGGTCACCTAACATCCTTTTTTCCCCACCAAGTCTGATCACGGGCAGCCATGAGCTCATCTCCTCATGACCACTGTTTTGTAGCCAATATATGTCACATGACCTGAGAAACCAATCTCCTGGAAGACCATGCCCACTTCCTGCATAGTACTCTATGTCTAATAAAACTATCTGGGTTACCTTTGTCTCAGTTGTTCCTTCCCTGATGGCTTCAGCAAGGAGCTCCCTGTCTCTGTGTGTTTTCTTTGTCTGTCTGTGTGTATGCATGACTCTGATCTCTGTGTGAATCCATCGGAGAGGCTGGTGTGAAGGCCTCCCCCGTTACAACAACTGAACTTCAGAATGGAGCTAAAGCATGTGCATGTACATGCACTCCTCCTGTGTAGACATTATCTTGCTAAGGCATTAACTAATTTTGAGTCTTACGGTAAGATCCCATGCTTTAGTAGCACTGGCAAACAAAAACAATGTGAGAAGATCAAGTGAAAGTCTTTCCCAACTAATAACCCCCTCCCCTCCCACCAAAAATAAAACTTTTAAGGAGGTGGTGTTGGTAAATTGGATTGATTCTAACCCTATAGTTATATATTCCAAAAATGACAGTAATCCAGTGGCTTTCATGTAATTAAAACAATATGCCAACATGCACTATTAGTGTCTATCTCTTTTTGCAAGATAACAACAGTTTAGAATTAAACTAAGCATCCTCCTCTTTTTTGAAACAGTCTTTTTATAAGCCTTGGCATGATTTTATTAAATACTTGGCTTGCTCGTTCATTGTTCCTTTAAAATGATCCTCCCCCAATGTTGCTTTGGCATCTTCTCTGGGAGATGTTTTAATGTTTCTGTTTAGCCACATATACCTTGGAGCAGCTGGCAATATGCAATAATTTCATAGAGTATCATTATTTTGAAATATTAACTGTTCAAGAGAAACCGGTGGAGCAGTGGCTCTTTTGCTACTGAGACACCACATGAAAGATTTTTCACTGATGATGTCTATCTCTGTTTACAATTAAATTTTAATTTGAATTGAAGTGTTATTAACATTTCAGTAACCATATTAACAAAAAATAAACATTGGCAATATTCCATTATTACTTGGAATAAAGATAGCTGATAATCATCATCAGTGTCTTTAATGAGAGGTAAAAGGTAAAGGTAAGGTATCCCTTCCTTGAAAGCCAGTCCTGTCTGATTCTAAGGAGTGATGCCCATCTATGTTTATAGCCAAAGAATAAGTGTTGTCTGCAGACATTTCAGTGGTCATGTGGAAGGCATGAGTAGACACTGGAGTGCATGGAACACTAATTACCTTCAGACCAAAGTGATAGTGGCTGGAGGGACAGCCACTGTGGATTGGCTTGTCTAGGTTTTAGAACTTTTTAAGATATTTTGTAAAATAATTTTTAACTTGATGGGTTTTCTTTTTAATGTTTTAGAGGCTTTTGTAGAGTTTTATTGTCAATGCCCAGAGTTGCCTTGGAGAGGGGGCAGCAATAGAAATACAATTAAATAAATAAATACATACTTATCTACTCACCATTTCTTGCTTTCAAACTGCTAGGCTGGAAGGAGCTGCGACACACGATGGGAACTCACTCCATCATTTTAGTGTAAGGGACCAAAGACAATGAAACAGCCGAAGGGTTGGCTTAACACAGGTTTATTGCATGATGATCCGGGGGAACATGTGGTAATGGCGGATGAGTAGCTCAATATATACAGCTGGCTATACATTTGAATGTGGCTCGTCGACAGACTATTGGTTGCTGCCTGCGTGACGTCGTAGAAGGTCACGCCCTTCTTGACCAGGTGAAGAGGTGGCGGGGAATCTTCCCGCGCTGCTGAACCAGATGAATATGATCCATGAGAGCTGGACGCTCGCTACTGCCCTCTGGTGGTCACTAGCTCGCGTCCCCTTATTGGGTTTACATTGATACAGCTGATGGTTATAATGTTGCACACAGAAAGGTTACATTGATAACACATGGCAAAGGTACATTGTTAAAGGCACAGCTTTACAGAACACAACATCCCTCCCCCCTAGGATGAGACGAAGTCTCTCAGCCAAGATGGCTTGTTGCATGTGCGTTTGGGCCGTGCGGCGGGCTGCCCCCCCCGGGGGCGTTATTGCTTCTTTGTTCCCTGGTCCCTTGTCCTGAAATGGGAGAGGGGGACTTGTTAGTGGCTTGCCGCTGTCTGGCGGCCTTAGGGGAAGGGAAGAACTCCATTGTGGGCAGACCGGGGGCAGTCGGGGCTAATGAAAAACCCCTCTTCTCACTTGGACGGGTGGGGGACCACTCCGAAAAACCCCCCGGTTCTGAAAATCAACATCTAACGTAGTAGGGGTATCCGCATTTGTGGGGACCTTCCGCGAGATATGTATGGGGTCGGGTTCCTCCTCCACCTCAGAAAGATCCCCTAGGATATCTACGAGAGCATCCTCCTCCCCCCTTGGTGGGGGCCCGCGGTCCCCCTTCCCTCCCCCTTGGGCTGAACGGGTGGGGGAGAACCCTAACGCTGATTTTTTCTCTGTTTGGTCTGTGCCCTGCTCATCGGAGACCCTGCGTCGGAGTTGGTCCACGTGCCGCCTCCACAGGAGCCCTGTGCTGGTTTCCACGCGGTACGACACGGGGCCGGTTTGTTCCACGACTACGCCCGGCACCCAGGCTGGGCCCGTGCTGGTGTAATTCCTGCAATGCACGGGGGCGCCTATACTGAAACTCTTTGTGGCCTCTAGCCCGATGTTCCTTCCTTTGTCCTCTACCCTCGTGGGTCTAGCCTAGTAAGGATGGTGGTTAGTTTCCTACGCATTAAGAGCTCCGCAGGGGAGTAGCCTGATGCTAGCGGGGTCACCCTGTACCCTAGCAGAAACTGGCACACTTGCAGGTTCAGATCCCCGGGGCCCATGCGCCGCAACGCGTCCTTCGTGGTGCGGACGAGGCGCTCTACTTGGCCATTGGTGGCCAGGTGAAACGGGGCGGAGGTGATGTGCCGAACGGCGTTGATCTCCATGAATGCCCTAAACTCGGAGGATGTGAAACAACTAGCGTTGTCGCTAATTAATGTGTCGGGTATGCCGAACGTGGAAAAGAGCCTCCGCAAATGCCTAATGGTCTGGGCCGAGGAGGTGCTCGTGACTGGGATAACCTCCAACCATTTGGAGAAAGCGTCCACTACGAGAAGGAACAGGGTGCCTCTGAACGGGCCCGCGAAATCAACGTGCACCCGGGACCACGGCCCCTTGGCCGCGTCCCATTCCCTGTGGGGAAGGCGGGCCTCCTCTGGTCTGGAGCATTGGCAACTATCACAAGTGCCGACCATGTGCTCAATGTCGGCGTCCAGCTGGGGCCACCAGAAGTAACTCCGGGCCAGCGCCTTGGAACGCATGATGCCGGGGTGGCTGACATGCAGCAGTTTGAGCACCCGCGGCCGAAGGGAAGTGGGAATCACCACCCGCTGCCCCCACAAGAGGCACCCCCTCTCTAGGGACAGTTCTAGCTTTTTTCTGAAAAATGGAGCGAACTCCTCCGCTGGGGAGGACGCCGGCCACCCTTTCTGCACCCAGGAGCTAACTGCCGCTAACGTCTTGTCCTTCTCTGTCGCTTTGGCAATGTCGGCGGGCACTACGGGGGGCGAATCCAGCACCTCTATCAAGAGAACCTGATGGTCCCGCTCCCCCTTGCTCACCTGGCTGGGCGTTAGGGGAAGGGGAGACCTAGATAGAGCGTCCGCATGGCTGATCTCTTTCCCGGGCCGGAAGACCAACGCGTGCTGATACGCGTTGAGAAAAATGGCCCACCTGAGCATCCTCGGGGACAGGATCTGAGGGGTGGGCTTATCTGCGGTAAAGATGCCTAGCAGGGGCTTGTGGTCCATCACAATGGTGAAGGGGCGGCCATACAGAAAATCGTGAAATTTTTTCATCCCCGCGACTATTGCTAGTGCCTCCCTGTCTGTCTGTGCGTAGTTTCTCTCCGCTTGGGACAGGGACCTGGAGTAAAATGCTATCGGGGCCTCCCTTCCGTTTTCCAACACGTGGCACAGCACCGCCCCCACCCCCACTGGAGATGCATCACAGGTCAGAACTACTGGGCGTTTGGGGTTGAAGTGGGTCAGTATGGCGTCGGACGCCAGGAGGCTTTTTAGCTCGCTAAATGCCCTTTCTTGGTCATCGCCCCACTTCCATGCCTGGTCTTTCTTTAGCAGTTTGTGTAGCGGCTCAGCCACCGCTGCCTTTCCGGGGAGGAAGGAGTGGTAAAAGTTGAGCAGCCCTAGGAACGACTGAAACTCGGGCTTGGAGGTGGGGCGGGGGGCTTTCTTAATGGCTGCCACCTTGGACTTGGATGGTTTTATTCCCTCAGGAGTCACACAAAACCCTAGGCACTCAACCTCAGTTGCGAAGAAGACGCATTTGTCCTTTCGCAGTCTCAGCCCCGCTTTTTCGAATATTGTCAGGACCTTCCCCAACCTCTTGGCCAATTCAGCCCGACTCCCCCCCCGTTATTAACACGTCATCAAAATAAGGCAACACCCCCTCCAGTCCCTTCAGGAGGCGTTCCACGAGTGACTGGAAAATTCCAGGCGCTGAATTCACGCCAAACTGGAGGCGCGTCACCTGGAACGCCCCCTTATGGGTGACTATGGTCTGCGCAGCAGCGGCGGCAGGGGACACCGTAAGCTGCTGGTAGGCCTGTGCTAAGTCGAGCTTAGCGAAACACTTCCCCCCGTGTAACCTGGCCAGCAGATGGCTGACTACCGGCACCGGATATGCATTCGGGCGGATCGCCTTGTTGATGGTGCACTTGTAGTCGGCGCATATGCGGACCTCCCCATTGGCCTTTAGTGCGGTTACAATTGGAGTTTCCCACTCCGCAGAATCTACAGGCACAAGGATCCCCTGACCCACCAATTTGTCCAGTTCCGCCTCTATCTTGTCCTTGAGTGCGAACGGCACCCTGCGTGGTTTAAGGCGAATTGGACAGACCTCCGGGTCCAGGTCGAAAGTCACTGGGGGCCCCTTGAATTTTCCCAGTCCTTTTTTGAAGACTTCGGGGTGCGCCTCACACACCTCCTGAATTGGATCAGTCCCAATGGCGTGCATCCCAACGGCATGCACCCCCCCCCCAATAAACAACCCCAGGGGCTGGAACCATTGAGTCCCGAGGAGGCTGCAATCTCCCCCTTTGAGCACGACTAGGGGAAGGGACGCGGCGTGCTCCTTGAATTTGACCTGAAATTCTCTGACCCCCAACACTGGAATGCTGTTCCCTTGCACGTCCCGTAGTGTGGACCTCAAAGCTTTGAGCTTGGGTCGCTTGTGGGGGGCAATTCCCAAAAACTCCCTCTGGGAAATGATTGAAAATGAGGACCCCGAGTCAATTTCCATCCTAATGGGAACCCCTTGGACTAGTACCTCAACAAAGTAGCGGGGGTGTCCTGTAGCCACGCTGAACACTGGGGCGTCGTCCTCGCTGCCGTCGGAGATGCGGCCCACGCCGTCCGGCTTCCGCGTGCCCTGGGCGCCGTCCTTTGGTCTCGTTGAGCGGTCTTGTCCCGCGGAGCGGTCTGCAGAGCTCCTCCGGGTCTCGCGCTTCTTCCTGCACACCTTGGCGATGTGCCCATGGCGGCCGCAGTTGTGGCACTCGGCCTTCCTGAATGGGCACTTTACGCGGTCGTAGGCCGCTCCACAGCTGTCGCATCGCCGGCTCTCCTTCCGGACCCTCCGGACGTCCTCGTCGTCGCTGCTCTCTGTGGACGACCTCGAAGCTCGCTGGGCCACCTGTACCGGAGTCTCTGCCTTGCTCGACTTCGGCCACCAGTCCTGGAGTTCTTGGACCCCGGCCTTCGTAGCTTCTGCGGCCTGGGCTGCTCTGGCGACCTCCTGCAACGTGGGAGGCGGCTCTTGGTTCATTAATGTGCGCTGGGTTTCGGCGTCGTTCAGGCCGCACAGCACACAGTCCCGGAGGGTGATTTCGGCATTCACCCATTTGCACGGGCCGGCCGCCAGCCGCAGGGCCGCCACGAATGCGGCGACCGTCTCCCCGGGCGCTTGGACTCGCCTCCAAAACGCACTCCGAGCGGGAAACATCGCCGTGGCGGGCCGGACGTGCTCACGCAGCATCTGCATGAGTTCCTTGGCCTTGAATTCGCTCACCCTCCTCGGTGCAATCAGGTCCACCAAGGTCCTTTTTGTTTCTTGTCCGAGCATCCTGGTGAAGATGGCCCTTTTCTTCGCCTCTTCTGTGACTTCGGACTCGATCAGTGCGGCCTGGAAGTCCATCTCGAAGATCTCCCAGTCGCCCGGTTTCCTGATTTCGAAACCGGCGCATGTCTTGGTCCCGTGGGCTGCCATATCCCACCTTCGTCGCCAATTTAGTGTAAGGGACCAAAGACAATGAAACAGCCGAAGGGTTGGCTTAACACAGGTTTATTGCATGATGATCCGGGGGAACATGTGGTAATGGCGGATGAGTAGCTCAATATATACAGCTGGCTATACATTTGAATGTGGCTCGTCGACAGACTATTGGTTGCTGCCTGCGTGACGTCGTAGAAGGTCACGCCCTTCTTGACCAGGTGAAGAGGTGGCGGGGAATCTTCCCGCGCTGCTGAACCAGGTGAATATGATCCATGAGAGCTGGACGCTCGCTACTGCCCTCTGGTGGTCACTAGCTCGCGTCCCCTTATTGGGTTTACATTGATACAGCTGATGGTTATAATGTTGCACACAGAAAGGTTACATTGATAACACATGGCAAAGGTACATTGTTAAAGGCACAGCTTTACAGAACACAACAATCATGCAGCACTCTGGTCTTCTAACCTTCTGGTCATCAAACTCACCATCTTAACTACTAAGCCACTGAGGCCCTTAATGAGAGGTACTGCATGGAATACATTCTTTTAAACTGGAATTTATGTTACTTAAATCTGGATACTTAGTAGAACTAGGGAAGATATTTTCAAATTTTATCTGACTATAAATCCCATAATTTTCCATTTTGAAAGTTTTACATCAGGGGTTCTTAACATTTTTCAGCCACTGGCAGCTGAGTGGGCCAGACTGGTGCCATTAAAAGTATCCACAGCTGTAATAAATGCAGTTATGATGGCTGCAGACTCATTTACGGCTGTCGTAAATGTGTTTATGATGGCTGCAGACCTATTGAGTATGCAGCTAATTTTGGTGGCAGCAGAGATGGCAACAGGGCAGCTGGAGCGAGGTCAGGAGCCAGATTATTTGCCACCCTGGGTCAGATCTGGCCCACAGGCCATAGGTTGCAAACCACTATTCTACATGATTCTCACACACATACCTACATGTGACTTACTTAGGAGAAAGGCTCTCCTGGAAGGTTTTAAGCCTGAAATAGGTTTGCTTCATTCGTGGTTCTTGTTCTTGTTTCAAAGCTGGCTGGAAGCTTTTTTACCCCTCAACAGGAAGCTAGGCAGAGCTAGGTGTAGGTTAACTTCAAAGCCTTCCCATTGAGTCCTTCCTCCCAGATGAATCACACTTAGGTATCTGTAAGGTGTTTACCAGGTATAACACCCAGAATGGAGAATTATGGAAGTTGTAGTCCAAGAAATCTAAACATTTGAAGAGGAATAATACTTTATCAGAGCTCTTGCATTATTGGAATATATTTTAGCAAAAGTAAGTTCAGATCTTTTAATTATTGTTACAAAAGTGGAGAACTTTTTTCAGAAGTATTCATTAATCAGTCAGGAAATTGTCTTACTAGTTTTGAAGATGTTTCTGTTTTTTTTATGAAGTAAGATATATTGATACATTTTCTTCCCAAACTCTCTGAGAATGTCAAAAAACAAATCATATGCACATTCATATCTTTTCTCCTTGGGTTAGCTTACTAAAACATTTCCTGTTTAGTCAAACCAGAATTTAACAGGAAACTCTGGTGTCAGTACTTAGTGCAAACTAAATTGGCAAATCAGGATCAGAATTGTTGTTTTGTCCATTGCTTTTATTCTGTTGAATGATTACAGGCATTCCAAACTTGGAGTCTGCTTACTGTAGGTATAAGGAACCAGATTGGAAGATTGTTTCATTGTATTGTCATGCAATGCACTTCTCTTCTGTGCTTCTTAGAACAATGTGAATTATTTGCTATGAAATTTATATCATGAAAGGTACTACATGAATAGTTTTAATTAATTAAATAAAAAGTCTTTGCCTCAAGGAAATTTCAAGATTGCATCAATGTCTAAAGATTCATTGTGTCTTTGTGAGGAAAACAAATTACTTCTACCCATATTTTCTAGTCTTTTTTTAAAGAATAAGAATAGAAACTTCAATTTAATCTATGTCATTAAAGGGCTTTTCATAATATTGCACGTTTGCCTTCTTGTAGGAATTTGAAGATCAAGGGACGTCTCTAGGAACAAGAAAATCATTTCAAACTCAGGAGGCAATGGCAAGAGGTGGAAGGTTTGGATATTAAAATAGTTAATTTACTGCACCAGTAGTTCATTGTGACATGGGGCAAGGTAGAAACTAATTCTACCACATGAAGCTCACTATATTACCAAGAAAGACTGGTTTAATTTTGTTACAAGAGGATGTGTGGTTTTAGCAGTGGAGGAAAGAAGTACTGTATGACAAGAGAAATATGGGAAGTAGAGGAAAGGGTAAACTTTATGATAAATCCTAATGGCTGCTCTGAAAATAAAGCAATGAAGCAGATTTAGGTCAATTTGATAAAGGAGTGTATTGTGCTCACTATTAAAGGTAAAAGTCACCCTTGCTCGAAAGCCAGTCATATCTGACTATGGGGTTCAATGCTCATCTCTGTTTCATAGCCGAAGAGCCAGCACTGTCTGCTTCTGCAGATAATTCCATGGTCATGACTATACACCAGAGCACACAGAGCACTGTTTACCTTCCCACTGAAGTGGTCCCTATTTATCTACTTGCAATTTCTTGCTTTCGAACTGCCAGGTTAGCAGGAGGTGGGACAAAGATGGGAGCTTATTCCATCCTACAGTATTCAGATATTGAACTGCTGACCTGCTGCCTTCCAGTCAGCATCCCACTACCATTCACAAAAAGATAACAAGCAAGGGAAATCCCAATAAGCTAACTTCTTTTTTCATCAATTTACTTCTCACACAAACACAAAGCAAATATTATGGCTGTGGTGATTATTATTATTATTTGCAATTAGTAATTCTTTCTCTTTTTCCTTATTGGACTTTGTTTTTAACACCCCTGAACCTGGTCAACCTTGTTGCCCTCCTTTGATCTTGTACCATTTTGTCACTTTTTAGTGTTTCATGTCCAGAAATGATTTGTAATGCAATGAATGACTTCTAAATTAAAGCTTTCATTTTTTTTGCACCTTCTCTTTTTCAGCCTTACCTTGTAAGATCTGTAAGAGACAGGAAAATAAACAATGTTACAAACTTTTTGTGGCAGTGAAGAAATTAACTTTGATTCAGGTAAAAAAATTGACCCCATAAATTATTGCATGGGATTGTTTTACATATGCAGAGTACAACTGTTGATAAGGTTAATTTGTACATTTGCAGCATGTCTGGCCAGGCATCCCGCTATGGTAATGGAGTAAACCATACAGCCAAAGACTCAATGCAGAGTGTTGGGCAGTGGTAAATAACCTGACTCCCTAAAGGGGCCAATGGCTTTGGGTAGATGAGCCCCTTTAGGTGGGGTGATGGCTCCTTCAGTGGAGAAAATGCCGCTGGAAATCATCATATTGGGCCCAAAGGCAAAATCAGCAGAGGAGGAACCACTTCACTATTCTGATTCCTAACAGTCATGGAGGTGGAAGAGGCCATGCCAGATCGACTGGCTGTGAAGGCACACCTTGCTATTATCCTCAAGGTTGTGGCAATCCATTACAGTCCCCGTGCCATGTCCCATTTCATATGTGCTTCTGTCCCATTTTATATGTGCTTCAGGAAATGGCTCCGTGATCCCAGTGTGTGGGTCACTTCATGGCAAGCTTAAACAAATGCACATCAATGGCATTTTTCCTCAAAATGATTTCCAGGAAAAAATGTATGCTCGGATACAAGTAGCAGCTGATGATGACAACAATATTTGTAGCAGTTCTATGAACAAAGATGTCCTTGGTGGCAAGTGGAATCCCTCACCAAGCCATTTTCCTGTAATCCTTCCATGATTTCCCACAGGGAAAGCTAGCAAGACACAGGGCTGTCTCTTTTATTCAAACGAAAAGCAGTGGTTTATACAGAAGAACTGGAAGAACTCTCATGATACTAAAAGACAAGAGACCCACTGGTGTAACTTTGGCATCCAATTTTGAAATAGGAGTGAAAGATTTAAGATATTAATTCTGGTTTAAAAAGTAAAAACTATTTTCTCAGTACTCTGTAAAGTTAAACAGATCAGATTGACCTATCAAATAGAACATAATGATGAGGCTAAGTAAACAGAAGGCCTTGTGTCCACAAGCTCAGCACAGTTTGTACAGCTGACAGGGATTTCTCTTACACTCAGAAAACCATAATGCTGAATAATATTTGTGTGACATGACATGAACAAATATTCTGAATGTTCTAACCTGAACTGCATAACAATGTCAAAAGATTAATTAGTGCTGAAATGTGTAGAAATTTCCTAATTTTATGCTATAAAAAGATGGCTCTGAAAATGTATATTCATTCAGGGATTATTAGCTTGTTAAAGCGTCCCTGAATCTGTTTGGCCAAATAATAATAAAACTCCAAATCTGTCTTAGTTGTAATATGGGTTTGTCTGGTTTCAATCCATAACATTTTTGGCGAACTCCGCCGGGGACTGACTTGACAAACAGCAGGCGTCATTGTCACTCCAGATGGTTGTTCCTGATGGGATAAAATGATGCCTTTCCAGGGATAACCTAAATGCCGGCATAAATAGACCTTTTAATCTACTCTAGGAAATCAGTGAAGAGGCGGCGAGTAACTATCAGAGAAACAAACCAGTCAAAGGATCCGGAAGGCTAAGACAGATGGAGAACTCTCCAGAAGCTGGAGCTGGAGCTGGAGCTGGATTTTCAAAAGCCTGCAGGCAAGTATAAAATTGTATGAAACTGTATGAAGTATACTAATGTGTGCCCACTCATTTGAGGTGTGGAAGTGGAGCCTGATCACCTTCAAGAGGATGGGATGACAATTCCTAAGTCCTTAATGAACCACGGGTTTTTTTCCTGAAAAAATCAGGGTGGTGCACCTGATTTTTGTGTGTGTAAAATTTATATTGTGTGGGTGGTTAAACCATCGTGTTCCCTGACGGTAGCCCTTGATTTTTTGGGTGCCTCAGTCCGATGGTAGTGTTTAGTTTAGAATGGGTGGTGGTAGTAGCATTCCAAGAACGCCACTACAGTGTTTCCTTGAGAACTTTGAGGTATTTACACCAGAGACACATGAACCACCTTTAACAAAATTTGAGTTAAGAAAGTTTTGCGAATATGAATGGCCCAGTTTCCAAGTAGGGTGGCCTCCGGAAGGCTCCTTAGATTTGGGTCTTATAAATAGAGTATTTCGAAGAATAGCAGAGGACAAACATTGGGATCAGTATCCCTATATATCAGCATGGCAAGCTGTAATGCAGAAAGTCATGACCCCCCCCTTGGCTAAGGAAATGCCAGGGTGAATGTGTGAAAGCATATTTAATGAAAGAAAAGAAGTCCAAAGATAAGAAATCTAAATTAGGAAGGAAAGTGGTCAGAACACCCAATACCCCAAATGTAGAGTGGCAGACAGAGGAAAGATTGAAAATTTTAAGCAGAAATAAAGAAGATGAAATTCTGTTTCAAAGACCTCCACCTTATGTCATGCCAAAATCAGCACCACAAGATGGCCAAGTTCCACGTATTTATCCAGACCTTGCGTTAGCAAGCGTAGGAAGATTTCAAGCCCCTGATAGAAACATGGTTTCTCCAACCACAGAGAAACTGAAAAGGGTAACTGAAATCTTGAAAGATGTAATTGAAGAGGGAGAAATAAAATTCAAAAGGTACAACCAACCTTCTCCCTTTAACAATAAAATGGGTAGAGAACCTCCTCCAAACACAGCAGCAACAGCATATTTCTCACAAGTAACCAAAGGAGGAAAGGAAATGATGGCCCCACTGAGGGAGATGATAACCAGCCATATGAGGGAAGATGATGAGCCAGTAGATCAGTCAATCTTCCAATATTTACCATTTACCACAACAGACTTGTTAAATTGGAAACAGCATTATGGACCTTTTAGTACCAAGCCGAATGATGTGATTGAACTAATTAGAACCATAGTCCAAACACATAACCCCCATGGAGTGATATGCAGCAAATAATAAATACGCTCCTTAATATGGAAGATAAGGAAAAATTAAAACTGGCAAAACACAAGATACTCCGTAGAAATTTCACAGACGCAGATCAGACTGTAGTGCGTATGGCAGCAGCTGCTGAACAAAATCCAAATTGGAATCCTAATGATCCAACACACAGGACAAGTCTTCAACAGTGCAGATATTTGATTTTGGAAAGCTTAAAGGAAGCAGCAAAAGGTCCTGTCAATTTTAGCAAACCGACTGCTATAATTCAAGAGAAAGAAGAATCCCCTGAAAGTTTCTTAGCCAGATTTAATAGAAGCATATAAAGTAAATACAGGGATAAATATGGAAGATCCTGAAAACTGCCAGATGTTAAATGAGAGATTCATTACTCAGAGTGCACCAGATGTAAGAAAGAAATTACAAAAGCTCGAAGGAGAATTGGGAAAGAATACTACCAAACTACTAGAAGTGGCCAAGAAGATCTATCTAAACAGGGAGGAGGAGGAAGAGAAGAAGGAGAAAATAAGAGAAAATAAGAAAGCTGAGATGATCGCCCTTGCTTTGGGAAGAGGCAAAGGAACACTTGATTACAATCAGTGTGCTTACTGCAAGCAAGAGGGCCATTGGCAGAGGAATTGCCCCAAGTGAGGAAAGAGAAAAATGCACCCATTTGCCAGAGGAAGTTATGGATACAGACAAGAAGAACATGACGAATTGGCTGAGATGGAATGGGATGATTGAAGAAACCAGAGGAATTTGAGAAATCCCAGGAAAAAAATGTCAACTCCAGCCTTTCAGGTTGTCCCAAATTTTCAGGCACTTTGTGAAAGTACGCAGAAATAAAAGTGTAGGTGTCAGAGGCCAATTGCCTAACTCCAAAGGAACTTGAAGGCCCTGCACAAGATGACCCAAGTGTGTTAAAAGTTCTAGCAGAAGTGGTAGAACAACCAGCTTACTTTTTCTGCAGACGTACAAGTACATACTCGCCATGCTCTCCAGATGATTTGGAAAATAAGGGACATTTATGGATTAGTAATCAAAGACTGATCAAAGCTGCCCAGAATGCCTAAATCCCTTGCAATTAATCAGAAAAAAGAAGGCACAGTTGGCAAAAAGAAACAGAAGGGCAGAAGCGAAGCGAAGAACAGCTATGTTAAAATAAGCCAAAACAAACACAGGAGTTGTATTTGATTAAAGAATTTGAGGACTTGAAAGTATAAAACATCTGAAGTACACAAAAATAAAATAAAAAGCCAGTAAGGAAATACTTACTTAAAAAGCAGGGAGGCTTAGTGGAATCATCCTTGTTCATTTAATCCACAGATAGGAAGAGGTTGAGAAAGCAAGTGGGATTGTTGAAAGCATTGCAGATTTGTATGAAAGTAAATCAATAAGTCCAGGTTTTAGCCAATGGCAATGCATGATATGAGAACTCCCCGTTGTACAAAGTATCCTATTTCCCCATTTGAATTTCTGTCCTAAACACATAGAATTGGCCAGATCTGGCCCACATAGAAGGGAATGGAAGTTAGGAAATTATTAACTCAGTCACTGCAGTATAAATCAATATGTGAATCAAGGTACAGCAAGTTTGGTCTATAGTTAAACATTGATAAGATGAATCATTGAAACCAAAATTAAAAAAAACTGTATACTGTAGGTAGTATTTTCTTCTCTTGCAGTTTACAACCCTGGAAGGATTCAAATGCATAGATTTTGCTTAAATAGTCAACGTAAGAAGAAAGGTGGTAACTCGGCTAAAGACCCAAGCCAGAAGCGGTCTTTTCTACGCCCAGTTGAAGCCTGAGGAATCGGCAATCAACATGATAGAAATGTTTATTTATTGCAATAAAGTGTGAAAAGTTATTAAAAAATAATGATTTTCAAGAAATCAGGAGGGAATGAAATAGGAGTGAAAGAATTAAGATATTAATTCTGGTTTAAAAAGTAAAAACTATTTTCTCAGTACTCTGTAAAGTTAAACAGATCAGATTGACCTATCAAATAGAACGTAATGATGAGGCTAAGTAAACAGAAGGCCTTGTGTCCACAAGCTCAGCACAGTTTGTACAGCTGACAGGGATTTCTCTTACACTCAGAAAACCATAATGCTGAATAATATTTGTGTGACATGACATGAACAAATATTCTGAATGTTCTAACCTGAACTGCATGACAATGTCAAAAGATTAATTAGTGCTGAAATGTGTAGAAACCTCCTAATTTTATGCTATAAAAAGATGGCTCTGAAAATGTATATTCATTCAGGAATTATTAGCTTGTTAAAGCGTCCCTGAATCTGTTTGGCCAAATAATAATAAAACTCCGAATCTGTCTTAGTTGGAATGTGGGTTTGTCTTGTTTCATTCCATAACAATTTCAACAGAAATGGTGCTCCTCTCTTCTCCTGCTGTAACCTTCTATGGCAGACCCCCAGATCAAGGTTGAAGAAAATTATGTGAAAAATCATTGAGCCAATGTCTGTCATTCATGTTATGCACTGTAATCCCAGCTTGCAATTTCCCAGCCTGCAGAAGAATGACCTCATCTCCTCATGACATCCACCCCCCACCACCCCACCCCTTATCCTGGTCAGAGCTCAGCTGGGCCTAACTATCTGCAGGAAATAATCCTGGCTATCAGACACTTCCTTCAGTTGAAACCAAAGTACAGAAAACTGATATTAATTCAGCTTCCCAAAGTCCTTCATTGAGTCAGAATCATATTGAAAGATTTCCAGGTAGCTTGACCCCAGGGCAATGGCACTCTCTGACCTTTCTGAGTAATTCTGAGATGCAATATTCTTTGTCCCATTTGGAGAAGTGCACTGGGGAGAATGATTTCTAAATACCTGTAGAATTTCAATAAAAAAATGAACCTCATCAAGTAATATTCTTGGTGAGTGGAGTGATATTTCTACCTGGAGTCACCAAATCATGACTTTCTGATTGCTTCACCTTCTTCCTGTACTGTTCTGTACAGCCTTAATTCCATTCATATCAATAGCCAATGGGGAGACAACAGACTATTGCTGCTATATCCAGGGCTGTTGTCAACCCATTTCAAAAGTGGTTGTTGATTAATCTGCCTTTAAGAAAAGGAAGGCTGACTGATTATTATTGAAACTGAAAAGAAGTCTGAGCACATTCTGTTGCAATTATATATGTTACCCTGACTAACTCTGATTGTCCTTTCCCCCTCCTTTTTCTGTTTTATGGCCCCTTCTACATTTAACATTTGAATAATAGAGTTTCCTTTTGGTTTCTGTTTATAATTTAGTCTTCCTCATACATGATCACTACCTGTAGGAATTGGGGCCACTGGGGTGGCCTTAATGTCCTGGAGGAGACTGATCAAGTGACGACACGAGGCAAAAGGAGCGAGATCAGATCAGTACTTTATTGGAAAAAGGCAACATCATTTATAGGGAAAAAAGCGCAACGGTGGCAAACTGTCACCGGACAGGAAGGTTACCTCACCCACGTACCCGGGTTAATAGGAAACCTCTCAAAGGGAAGTTAATTAACTTGGACAAACATGGAGCAAGGAAGACCATTGTGTAGGGCTTAAGCAAGGGTAAATATGGCTGATATTTACACCGGGGATTACCTTGGCCAGAGGATGAGTGATTACTCTAATGGGTAACTGAGGTCTGCGAGGTGCTTGCTCGGCAGAATCGTCGGTCAGGCTACAAGCGGCCGAATTAATCCCTATCATTAATTCACCCCCCTTATGCCCTGACAAGGGCCAGAGGCCAGGAGTTTGCTCACTGGTTTAACCTCTGCCAGAAGCCACTGATGCCCAACCGGGCACGGGGAATCTTCATCTCCCCTTACTTTTTAATATTAAGAGCCTGGCTGGCGACTCTGCGCAGAAGCAGCATCAGCTGTTGATTGGGAATGACGTCACGGGGTTTCTTCTTGGGGCGGCACTTCGAGATCAGTGAGGGAATACATTGCGCAAAGCAGCATAACGCTATGCCTAGTATAGTCACCCCCACTACCACCTTGAGTACCGTCTGAAGCCACCCCCAGGGGATCCATGACCACATCCAGCTCCACAATGAGCTCCACCAAGCCCCCCATGCGGAACCCTCAGTGATGCCCTGGACTATGGTGTGGAGATCAGTGAGCTGACTTTGGATTTTCCGGGAGTTGTCAGTAAGGTTGAAACAGCACATACCGTGAAGGGATTCGCAACCCAGATGGTGCAACAATAAGAGGTAGTCGATAGCCGCTCGATTATCGAGGATGGCATGGCGAAGTTCCGCCTGCTCCTGATTGAGGAGCGCTATCGCTGTGGAGGTATGGTTGATGGCTTTTGCCAAACCGCAAGCCAAGCGACCAATTCTCCGTGCGTTGCCGACGGCTAAGCCTGGCACGCCAACTATACTGACTGATAGTGAGACGTATTCGGCTGGGCTAAGGACTCTAAAGCTGCTGTCACATGAGCTGTCTAGTTGGGTGGTGCGAGTGCGCCTGATGGGTGCAGAAACATTTGAAACATTTGAAACATGGGGAACATTAGAAACATTTGTGCTTGGGGCAACCATATCCCTAGTGGGGAGCAACAGTGTCAACCGGCTAAGGCAACATGTGGAGTCTGATACATTTGCGGGAATATAATTGAAGGTATACTGGTTGCATGTGAAGAACCACCCTGAGGGTAGGGTGATATGGGCAGGTAACGAACCAATTGTCTCTGGGTTTGCACAAGTCCAGTTGCTGCCGCCGGTATTGAGGCAGCTGCGCTGGGTCCGGCCGCCTGTGGCGCAGCCGATTATTTGTGCACAAGTAGAGTTCGGGCTGGCCGCCACTCGCGGGGTGTGAAGAGTGGCTGCATCAGCCGGCAAAGTCATGGTGAGCCGCAATCCCCCCCAGCGAGCGTAGGCTGCAAAAGTCGCAGGGAGGTGCGGTCCAAAAATCTTCTTCAACAGCCAGTCCCCATCCCTGGCGCGTGCGTCGAGAGTGTGGCACACTGGGATGAGATGGGTGCTGAGGATTGAGGCAGAACCAATGTCCTGCTTCAGGCAAAAATCGGACTGGTTGACGAGACCCGCCAACCTTGCCCACAAGTTGTAGTGCATCCGTGCTGAAAGGTCTTCACCGGGCCGCAGGCCGTTGGCCTGAAGTGAAGCGGCCTGAACGCCTCCCCCCAAAAGCAGAGCGAGGGCCAGGATGAGGGTGAAGATCACGGAGTTGGCATTAATCTGGGCAAAGACTGCTGCAACGAAGTGCTCCGGTGTCGGCTCCATCTCCTCGCGTTGGAGGGCGTCCTCGGCCTCTCTGCAAAGGGTCTTGACCATCCCCCAGGTGATCCTCGGCGCTTGGGTCCGCAGCCGCCGCTTCTCCTGGTGGGTCTCCTCGGTCAGAGTGAGGTCCTCCATCTCTGGGATCGGACTCGGGTCGGTCTGGGTCCACGCCATGAGGTTCCAAATGGGGCTTGACACACCGGGCCGGAATCCACACGACACCTGTTGGAGACATAATTGCAGCATACCCTCTCCCCCAGGTTATGAGCGGCACCGGGCCCCTCCAAGATGGGTCCGGTGGCACTCGGTACCGGACCATAGGTCGCGGGAGAGCTTCCGAACGGCGGAAGTGCTTCTCCTGTGGCGTACAGTCCGAGAAAACATTGAGATGATTGTATGTGAACAATACCTTATTCAGACAAAACTGTGCTTCTCCCTGTGATTTGGGGAGGGCTGGTGGCTCCCCCCTTTCTGTTTGTTTGTCAATATAGGACTTTAGCGTCCGATTGACCCGTTCTACAATCGCCTGCCCTTGCGGATTGTAGAGAATGCCAAATGTATGCTTGATGTCCCAGGTGGCCATGAAGGTGGCCAACTGCCTAGAGCAGTAGGACGGGGCGTTGTCCGTTTTCACGTGCCGCGGCTTACCCATTGCCGCAATGCAGGACAGGAGATGCTGCTCCACGTGGGAGGCAGTCTCCCCCTTCTGCGCCGTCGCCCAAACGAACTGGGAAAAAGTGTCTATGCAGACGTGCATGTACTGCCATCTGCCAAACTGTGGTACATGCGTGACGTCCATCTGCCACACCTGATTGGCCTCTGTCCCCCGCGGGTTAACCCCCCACAAGGGCCCCCCCGGCACCCCTGCACAATGCTGGCAAGAGCGTACTATACCCTGGGCTTGAGAAAGTGGCAAATTGAACTGTCTGGCGAGTGCCTTGGCGTTTTGGTGAAAGAAGGCATGACTTTGAATTGGAGTAGTGAAAACTCCCAAAACTGAACGTTGCTGAATTTCCTTTGCCGCCGCGTCCGCTCTGCTATTGCCCGCGGAAATCGGACCCGGTAGGTCTTGATGACTGCGGATGTGGGCAATATAGAGCGGCTCCGTGCGGTTTCGCAAATGAAATTGAGCAGTGAGAAACAGGCTAAGCAGATTCTTGTCTATCACGGGAGTGATGTAAGCTCCCGGTAGACTGTGAAGCAAATTCCTAACATACAGACTGTCAGTTATGATATTTAAACGTTCCTTGGCGAAGGTGCGCAAAGCAAGGTTCACGGCTGCCAACTCCGCCCGCTGTGCGGACTTCTGTGGAAGAGTTAGCAGCGTGTGCCAAGCTTCGCCCTCCTGCCAGGTCAGGACACCATAAGTGCGTCTGCCATCAGAAAAGACTGTTCTGGCCCCCTGAAGTGGGACCAGCGAGAGCAATTCGAACAAGCTGACTGGTCCTGTTTGAAGCGAGACGAGTCTGGGGTCTTTAGGCAAGTGGTATGCCAAGCTTCCAGTGAATCCTTCCAAAGCTATCGGAAGCGAGTCACCTAGCTGCATCAACTGCTGAATTTGTTCCTTGGTGAACGGGACTACGATCTTGGCTAAATCGTGCCCAGAAATGTCCCTAGCTCTCAGCCTGCCGCGGTAGATCACCGCGGAGACCAGTCCTTGGGGCGGAACAATGTTCCGAGATGAGGTGTTAGGCAAGTATACCCACTCCACAATTTTCGCTCCCTTCTCTGAGTCTACTCCTAGCGCCCCAGTGAACATGGATCCCGATCGCACGATGTACAGATTCAGGATTGGGGCATAGGGCCCCTGGGCGATCCTATCTATCCATCGTTGGCTGAGAGCTTGGTTAACTTTCTCGAGCGCCAAGCACGCATCTCGAGAGATTTTTATCCGGTCTGCTGGCTGCTTACCTAGTGTTAGCAGCGAGAAGAGCGGTTTCAGAAGATCAGTATCCAATCGAAAATACGGTCTGGCCCAATTAATGTTTCCTAAAACCTGCTGTAATTCTACCAATGTGACTGAGTCCTGTAGATTGATCTGAGGCAAAACTGGTGCTGCGAAAGAGCGGAGAAGCCGATGGCCCAAGTATGAGAAGGGCTCGGTTCTCTGCACTTTCTCCGGGGCAATGAGTAACCCTTTGTCCCCCAGGCTGGCCTGGAGGTCTGAAAACACTCCGCTGCCAAGTTTTGGCAACGCTACCAAAATATCATCCATAAAGTGACAAACTAAGGCTTGTGGGTAGAGGTTTCAAAACTTTGCCAGTGCGTCGTGAACGTAAATTTGGCACAAAGTGGGCGAATTGAGCATGCCCTGTGGCAAGAATTTCCACGCGTAACGCTGCGTGGGCTCACTGTGGTTCACGACTGGCACGGTAAAGGCAAACCTCTCCCGGTCCCTGGGGTCTAAGGGGATTGTATAAAAGCAATCCTTGAGATCTACGACTAGGATCTCCCACCCCTCGGGAATCATGTTCGGATTCGGGATGCCGCATTGAAGTGGACCCATTGGCTGTATGCATTTATTGATCTCTCTGAGATCGTGGAGGAGTCGCCACTTCCCCGACTTCTTCTTAATAACAAAAATTGGCGAATTCCAAGGACTTGTGGACTGTTCTATATGTCCTGCATCTAGCTGTTCCTTAACTAGCTGCTTGAGAGCAACCAATTTCTCCCCTACTACCGGCCATTGTTCTACCCAGACCAGAGTATCGGTGAGCCATTTAAGTGGCAACGCCATTACCCAAAGGTAAGTGTAGCACCGTACTGCTGCAGAATGTCTCGCCCCCAAAGGTTGATGTGCACGTCAAGAATGTGCGGTCGGATAACCGCCGTGCCCTCAGCCCTTGGGATTGTGACTTCTACCCACTCTCGGCTCCTAAACGCTTCCTGAACGCCGCCTACCCCCCACACATCGGAGACCGGCTCAATGGCCCACTCCCTTGGCCACTGGCTTCTGCTTATCACACTGACATCTGCTCCGGTATCTAATAGGCCTGAGAATGATCGATTATTCAGAAATACCTCAATAACCGGGCGCTGTTTCCACTCAATGTTGGTCTCCACTGTCGCTAAGACCTGGTATCCTTGCGCTGCCTCACTGGCGCTCGAGCGGTCCTCTGACCGGACTCGAAGCTGTCACTGAGCCCTCCCTGGCTCTCTGCTGGCGAGCGACAAGGAACCATGATCAGTTGCGCTAAGGTGTCTCCCTTAGGGATGGTTTGGGGCAGGTGTGTCCAAAGCTGAACTTGGAGAATGCCCGAAAAATTGGAGTCAATGACTCCTGGAATTATAAAAATTCCGCGTGCGCCAGCTACACTGCGGGGCAAAACTAAACCTATAAAGCCTCTGGGCAGGGGTCCCATGTACTGGGAATCAACCAGATAGACTGTGCCTGGCAGGTCGCATGTGACGTCCGCCTGGCAAGTCAATTCTAGTCCCGCGCTGCCCCTGGGGCTGGCCTGTGCCCTTGCAATGTCTGGGATGGGGTTGGACTCTACTCTGGCTCTGGGGAGTTCTGGGTGAAGGACGCCTCTGTTTGGACTGGGGCCAGAGACATGCCCGTGTTCCGGTTTCCCGAATTCTGGCAATACCTGGCCCAATGATAGCCTTTCTTGCACTTCGGACAGAGGGTGTTCGGAGCCTTGGGACGGCCGGACTTTTGCCCGCCTCCCTTGGATCGGCACTCCCTAGCGAAGTGACCGATCTTGCCACAATTGTGGCATGCTCCTTTGTTCTTACCATTAGGTCTTTTCCCTCCTTGCACCGCTGCCGCTAGCAGACCCATCTTATAGGATTCTGTGCCAACGTCGGCGCAAGCTCTAATCATGTCCGATAGGGTCAAGTCAGGACGATTGCCTAGGGACTGCAAGATTCTACGGCAGTCCAGGTTGGCATTGTCCTTGGCTAACTTAATCATGAGCTCTTCCTGGGCTTGCTCATTATCAATCTGCCTGCTAATGGCTTCTTCCAGGCGATTGATGAAGTCCATGTAGGGTTCCTGGGCTCCCTGCTTGATGGAGGTGTAATTTTTAGCCGCTTTGCCAGTGGCTGGGATCTTAAAATAAGCCCTAAAGGCTGCCTCGGCTGACATCTCGAGAGTGGCGAGAGGCAGGTTGATCTGAGCATTGATTGACTCGAAATTACCCGAGCCATACAGCTGCTCAGGAAGCACCGCGCCTCCCATCCTGGCAGCCCGAGTTTGCGCCTCTAGGCGGAACTCGCTGTCCCAGATCATGTACTGGCTAGGGGTCAGCATCATCCTCATGACGGCTTTCCAATCATGGGGGATCCACATGGTGGTCTCGCACACCTGCTGAAGCGTGCCCCTAGTAAAACGACTTTGGAGCCCTGTTTCTGCAATTGCCTTCCGCATAGCCATGAGCAGCTTATACGGGACTGGGGAATGAACAATCTGCTGTGCGCCCGTGAGCGCGTCCATTTCCATGCGGATTGGACATATCTGTCTGAGCTCAGCTAGCTCTTCTGCTGGCAATTCCCCCTTCCTAATCTCCTCTTCAATTGTGCGCTGAAGGGGACTCTTGGTAACTCGGGAACCCGAAGCTGTCAGAGGAGCGCCTGCGCTTCTCATGCCCTGCATTCCGTCGGTGACGTCTGCAGCTGTCACCGCGGGAAGGCTCCCTGTGCTACTCTGCTGGTACTTGAATGTCGGATAGAGTGCGGTGGGCGCAGTCGGCTCGACTGGCTGAACTGATGACTTATCTAACGGGGGTTCTTCCGCTTCTATCCGGACTGGTTCGATCTCAGCTAAGAGCTTCCTACACTTCCTCCATGTGCTAACTATCCCTCCTGGGGCCTTCGGGGGTTGCTGAATGCAGTCTCCTATCCGATCCCAGAGCTGTAGGGTTAACGTACCTGCTTCTGGGTAAAGCAGGCAGTGCTCCCTAAGGTACGCCAAAAGTCTCGCTAGTTCCCTGCTGTGAAAGCGTAACTTAAATACCCTGGCCAGGATTCTAAACTCTTCCTCACGAGTTTTTTGGCTAGCGGACGGACTCTGTCCCTGAGAACAGGTCCCCATATTACCTGTGAGTTGTCCTCTGAAGTTTCCTCCTCGGGACGGGTTGACGCGTCTTGGGGCAAGGTAACTGGTTTTGGCGACGATCGTCTGGGTGGAGCTCGGAGCGTGGCCTCCTGCCACGGGCCCTCGGCGGCCTCTGCGCTGTCAGGGGCTCACAGCTGCCCTGAGCGGAACGCGTTTTTCCCTTTGGCGCAAGTCTCCCCGAAAGCCGGGAGCAAAGTGCAGGAATGCCTCTCTTGGAATGCCTCGCCGCTGGCCGTCCTTCTGACCGACTGGCTGCCGGCCAGAGTGCCGCGCTGTCCTCCGGGCGGACGGGTCGCGGTTCAAGTGTAGAACCGGACCGCGTGGTTCGCTACTCCTGAGTAGACCTCTCCTGGGTCGCTTTACTCACGAGTAAATCACGTCGGGGTCACCAGATGTAGGAATTGGGGCCACTGGGGTGGCCTTAATGTCCCGGAGGAGACTGATCAAGTGACGACACGAGGCAAAAGGAGCGAGATCAGATCAGTACTTTATTGGAAAAAGGCAACATCATTTATAGGGGGAAAAGCGCAACGGTGGTGAAACTGTCACCGGACAGGAAGGTTACCTCACCCACGTACCCGGGTTAATAGGAAACCTCTCAAAGGGAAGTTAATTAACTTGGACAAACATGGAGCAAGGAAGACCATTGTGTAGGGCTTAAGCAAGGGTAAATATGGCTGATATTTACACCGGGGATTACCTTGGCCAGAGGATGAGTGATTACTCTAATGGGTAACTGAGGTCTGCGAGGTGCTTGCTCGGCAGAATCGTCAGTCAGCCTACAAGCGGCCGAATTAATCCCTATCATTAATTCACCCCCCTTATGCCCTGACAAGGGCCAGAGGCCAGGAGTTTGCTCACTGGTTTAACCTCTGCCAGAAGCCACTGATGCCCAACCGGGCACGGGGAATCTTCAACTACCCAGTGTAACCACTGCTACATTCTAATAGTTGCATATTCAACAGTAGTGTGAAAACCCATAACATTAGGTACAAGCAGGAATTCTGATGGCTAGGAAATATACTCAGAAGGCTCCCTTGATAACATACTGTGTTTAATTAGAGACTTTCCTCAATTTGCTCACTTCATCTTGTTTAGGGATTCTTTGAACATCACATTGTGTGTCACACACACACACACATATCTGGTCCCTCAACAGCAGGAGGGCTTCTCTATTCCACCATTCCAGACATTAGATGATGTGGTGAGGTGCAACACAATAAGCAATGTTTATTCTAACCACAACAAGACCATATCTTCAACAGGATTGACACTATACTCTCACTCAGCAGGAATCCCAATAACTGTAACTTGAGGTCTAGGAGTGGTTTGTAGGACTGACAACCATGCCTTAGGGCCAGCAGATTACCCCAACCTGGTAAGCAGAAAGATTGCTTGTCTAGTTCCTAAAACTGAATTTCATCTAATTCTAGAGCATGCACAGGCTTTAGAGCCAGCATGAGCTGCACAGTTCAAATCTTTGTCTGAATGTATAGAAAACCTTTAACAACATTAAAGTAACTGGAGCAGCATTTGCTGACCTTACAGTGGCATAATATCTTAACTTTTAAAAAAAATACTTGGATAGAATCAAAATGTCATGTCTTCAATTCTGAAGGGAATAGCAGTTTGGGATTAGTCATCTCTCTCTCTCCACATTTAAAAGAACAGCTAAAAAGTTTTAAGTATCAGCAGTGAGTGCAGACAAACCTGTATTTAAAAATATTTTTCCAAAAACATACATTCATCTTTACATTGGTTATCTCACTCTTTCATGTAGTGTAATTTTATTTGACGAATCTGAATTTTTCAAAGTGTGGAGCAATATTTTGCCAGTAGGTAGAGAAACAGTAGATTTCTTTTTCCTGCTTTTTCAATACTGACTTCTTTGTTTGCTTATTTTTTTTTCCTTATATCCTTTCCTTTGTAACTCAGCAGATGATTATCAGGAAGGAGTGCTTTATATAAATCATTAAACTCATCACACAGTTAATGCAAAGAAAAAAATGTCTCTGTCAGTAAGGAATTCAATTAAGTTCTGACAAAAGAGAGCTTCAATTCAGATAATGCAAAGAATTAACTGGAATCTTTTGGCACATCCAACCAGTATTGATTTTAAATATCCACATCATATGTAAACTCATGGTAGTTGACATTGAATGTCAGTTATGAAATAGTGGATGTGTAAAGTAAATCTTCATGTTAACTACAGAATCAATTGCTACTACTGTACTTGCAAAATGTAAGTTAGTATTTCCTAAAAGTAAAAATAAAATAAAATCCCCAAGCATTAAATCTCATTAAATATCAAATTCTAAGATACTGTTTTTTAAAAGCTTTTATTTAAAAGCAGTTTTAAGACACAAATGAGGTGATAGAAATGGAAATGATGACCTAACTTTGGTTATCTCTTCTATGTCATATAAGTATTGAATTTATTTGGTTCTCTTTTGAATGTACCAATTGAACCTCTTTGGTAGACAACTGCAAGAGACTATACATTGCACAATGGAGTGAGCTCCCATCTCTGCCCCAACTCCTGCCAACCTAACAGTTTGAAAGCAAGAAAATTGCAAGTAAATAAACAGGTACCACTTTGGTGGGAAGGTAAACAGTGTTCCAGTGTTGAGGCATGCCTGCCATGTGTTCATGGAAATGTCTGCAGACGCAGACAGTGCTGATTCTTCGGCTATAAACTGAGATGAGCACTGAACCCTAGAGTCAGATATGACTGGCTTTTGAGCAAGGGTGACCATTACCTTTACCTATATATTGGTCGCCCATAAAATTGGTTCAGAAACTAAAGCGAGGAGAAAATACTGGAAACCTCCTTTGCAACTTCTACAAGAATTTCAGTTGATGACAGTTTATCTTTGTCAACCCATTGAAAGCATAGGCAGGGCAATTTAAGGCAAAAAAAGGGTATGATTTTACCAACACCAGTATGAGTGCCTGAAGCAGGACTATGCTCTGTATTACTGTTGTGTATGAAAGTCTATGCCTTTAAGAGAAATTGTAACAGGAAGAATGAAAGAATGTAACCTCAGTGAATACAATGTAACTCAATGTAAGTCAGCTGGATGGAACAAGATTTAGCTGCCACTAGATGGCAGTGACTCACGACCACATGGTATTAATCAACCAATCACAGTCTACTGCGGGAAACATTCCCACCACAGGTAAATCAGGTAAAGAATGTGGGGCATCACGAATACATGAACCAATGGGGAACCGTGTAGCTGGATTCAAATGTACCACTCTGCATAAAAGGAGCTGCACCTCCACCATTACCTCATGTTCAGATTGCATACCTTGCAATAAAAATGTGTTTGGCCCCATAACTGCTGCCTACTGCGTATCAATCTGCAACATCAAATTGGCGACGAAGGTGGAATATGGCTTCCCAGATCACCCTTGCCCCGTTCGACACCTCGAAGCCAGAGACATGGGACCTCTATGAAGAGCAGTTCCTGTATGCCATGGATGCCGAGGGCATTGATAACAAAGCAAAGTGACGAGCCTGCCTACTGGCTCAGTGCGGACTGCCGACCCAGGAGCTGGCGAAGAACCTCCTAATGCCAAGGCCACTCCGATTGGTACCCCTCGCAGAAATCCTCGCAGCATTGAGGGCACACGTCCGCCCAAATGTGTCGGTGTTCCCGGCAAGGCTGGTGTTCCACCGGCATGACGAGCAGGCTAGAGAGTCCATGTTGCCGCCCTGTGGGTGGCTGCCATCCCACGCCGGTGGGGTGCGTCTCTAAGCGAGGCCTTGCGGGACTGACTGTTGCTCGGGTTGTGAGATGAGGAGGCCCAGAGAAGACTCCTGGCCCAAGATGAGGACATTACCTTTGAGCATGTACTGCGGGCTGCTCAGGCCACCAAGGCAGTCAAAGACTTCCACCCCAGGGAACTCAACGCGTGGGGCTCCGGTCCACAGCTGCTTGACACATAAGGAGCAGGAACCGGGAACCGTTGCCACCACTGCCACGTCCTCATTGGACTGCAGTGAAAGTGATGGGGAGCTGGATGTCCAAAAGGTCCGGAGATGGCAGGCTGGCAAGAGAGACACTGCCAAAGGGAACCGCCGGTGTGACGGGTGTGGGGGCACCCACGACAGGCAGAGATGTGTGTTCCAGAAAGCAGAGTGCCACCACTACGGACAGCGGGGCCACATCACCAGAGTCTGCAGATGGCGAAAGGGAGGAGACCAGGAGCCAACTGAGTGACCACATTGAAACAGAGGCATCGGACAGATCAACAAGGACGAGGCCATTGTGGGCCGTGTGTCAACCCACCAATGTTTCTTTGTGTTCTTGTGTTCTTTCTGTTACAGGGGGTCCCTGTTCGGATGGAGGTAGACTCAGGGTCATCGTACTCCATCATTTTTGTGCATTCCCCCAAATGAGCGCCCGATGCTAAAGACTTTAAAAACCACCCTAAATTCCGGTTTTGGGGGTGGGGGATTGCCAGGTGAGTTTCAAGGGTTTCAGGGAGAAGCTGCCCCTCGTGGTCCTTAAATGAGGGATGAGTTGCCTCCTGGGGAGTCAGTGGTTTGCTCCTTTAGGCATCGGACTGTCCGGCATTCACGCCATAGACTCTGACCCAGTGCGAGATGTGTGCAATGCCTCACCCAGCAGTTTTTGAGAAGGGGCTCGGGAGGTATAAGGGGGCCCCAGTCTCGTTTGACCTGGACCCTGAGGTTCGACCCATCCGGCTCAAGCCTCGATGAGTACCGTTCGCCCTCAAAGACAAGATTGAGACAGAATTAGACAAACTGGTGGGTCAGGGATATTGGTTCCAGTGGACTCTGCAGAATGGGAAACGCCAATTGTTATGGCATTAAAAGCAAATGGGGAGGTCAAGATTTGTGTGGACTACAAATGCACCATTAACAAGGCCATTCGCTCTAATGCATATCCAGTGCCGCTTGTTAGCCTTTTGCTTGCAACTTTACATGGAGGTAAATGTTTCAAAAAACTAGATTTGGCACAGGCCTACCAGCAGCTCACAGTTTCACCTGCTACCACAGCTGCCCAAACAATAGTCACACACAAGGGTATATTTAAGGTAACTCGCCTTCAGTTCGGAGTAAACTCAGCCCCAGGGATATTCCAATCTCTCATGGAATGCCTCCTCAAAGGGCTCCCCTGGGTCCTCCCCTACTTTGATGATGTATTAACTGCGGGGAGTGAGGCGGAGCTAGCCAAGAGATTGGATCGAGTTCTAACGGTGTTTGAGAAAGCGGGTTTGAGACTAAGGCGAGACAAATTTGTGTTCTGGGCAAGGGAGGTAGATTTCCTTGGGTTTAGGATAACCCCAGAAGGTGTTAAGCCCTCAGATACAAAGGTTGCGGCTGTTAGGAACGCCCCTCGCCCCACCGCAAAATCGGAATTACAGTCCTTCCTAGGACTTCTGAACTTCTACCATTCATTTCTGCTGAGAAAAGCATCCGTAGCGGAGCCATTACACTGCCTGTTAAAGAAAAACGCAGTTTGGCAGTGGGGCAACAGCCAGGAAAAGGCATTCAAGGAACTCAAACAGCTCCTCTCCTCAGAGGCAATTCTATCGCATTTCGACCCCAAGAAGCCTGTAGTGTTAGTGTGCGATGCTTCACCAGTAGGGGTGGGTGCCGTACTGTGCCACGTGCTCGGGAACGGGCGGAAAGCCCCAGTGGCATTCTACTCTAGGTCCCTCTCCAAGGCAGAGCGCAATTATGCGCAAACATACAGAGAGGCCCTTGCCATAATTGCTGGGACAAAGAAGTTCCATGACTTCCTATATGGCCGGCCGTTCACGATCATAACAGATCACAAGCCGTTACTGGGTATATTCACCATGGGCAAACCCACACCCCAAATTTTGTCCCCTAGGATGCTCCGGTGGGCAATATTCCTCAATGCATACCAGTTCATGCTGGCGCACCTCTCGGGGAAGGAAATCAGCCACGCAGATGCACTTTTGCGCTCGCCCCTGCCAGCGCTAGGGGAGCCTGAATGTGAGGTAGAACAGGACCACCAGGTGCTATTGATTGAGTCTCTCGACTCAATGCCAATTTTGCGCCCAGACCTTGCCAAGGCGACAGCAAAAGATAAGTTCCTGTCTCTAGTTAGTTCCTGGGTAAAAAAGGGGTGGCCCACAACACCACTGAGTGCGGAATTCCAAATATTTTTCAGGAGGAAGGTAGAATTGTCCATTGAGAGGGGTTGTCTCCTCTGGGGGGAGAGGGTTGTTATTCCTGAAGAAATGCGGCCGAAGGTACTCAAGTTACTACACGCAAGGCACCCGGGGATTGTGCGCTCAAAGGCGCTGGCCAGAAGCTACTTCTGGTAGCCCCAGATAGATGCAGACATTGAGCACATGGCAGGCACTTGCGAAAGTTGCCAAAGCTTCCGCCCCGAAGAGTCTCGACTTCCTCACAGAGAATGGGACATGGCCCGCTGACCTTGGTCCAGGTTGCACATCAACTTTGTGAAGCTGTTCAGGGGATCGTACTTCCTCCTGGTCGTCAGCTCATTTTCAAAATGGTTGGAGGTTTTCCCAATGACCAACACCTCCTCGGGTGCAACCATCAAGCGGTTGCAGAACCTATTTAGTTGTTTCAGGTTACCCGACATACTGGTCACCGACAACGCCAGTTCCTTCACCTCTGTCGAATTCCAGTCGTTCCTGGAGAGGAACACAATTCGACACATTACCTCAGACCCGTTCCACCCTGCAACTAATGGGTAAGTTGAGCGCCAAGTGCGAACGACTAAAGAGGCACTTTGGCAAATGGGCCTGGGGGATCTCAACCTACAACTGTGCCAGCTCCTACTTTGCTATAGTGTAACTCCCCTCACATCCAGATGCTCGCCGGTGGAGCTCCTAATGCAAAGGAGACCAGTCATGCTTTTTGACCACCTGGATCCAACCGGGGTGGAGGATAGGGGGAGAAATATAGGAATTGAGCATTCAAAAGTCTTTTCGGCAGGAGATATGGTGTATTGTAAAAATTATGCAACCGGACCAAACTGGGTGCCAGGGGTTGTACTTGAGCAGACGGGTCTGGTGTCATGTAAGGTGGAAACATGTACGGGGTTAATATAGCGGCGACACAACGATCAACTCAGGTGCAGGGTCATGGATACCCAGGAAGATGATGAATCAACATTAGGATCCTCCTCCACCCGCTCATTCCAAGGGGGAGAAACAGGGCAGACACTGTCAGGGAGTCTCCACAGAGACACAGATAACGTTCTTCCAAGGGGGGACCCCAGTATCAATTCCTCCCACAGAAATGCATGTTTGAGCCCAGGCGCAACACACCTTTCAGGAGGGGAAGAGCCTGAGGTGCCTGATGGTTTTGATTTAGCTTCAGGTACCCCCGGTCCAATTAATTTGGAGTTCACCCCCAGCCCCCGGAGAGTGAGGCATCCTTCCATTGAGTTACCCGCCACCCATAGAAACGGGCGAGATATTGAGTTGGGGAATTCTGCTAACGAGTCTCCTCATCTTCCCATTGTAGGACGAGGAACCATGGAACACAAGACCCCTAGTTCCCCCGATCTCGGCCAGGCAGCCGTTCGACCCAAGCGTAATTGCGGGAAGCCACATTGGCTGAGGGACTTCATCCCATCCTGTATGAATGTATATGCCTTTAAGAGAAATTGTAACAGGAAGAATGAAAGAATGTAACCTCAGTGAATACAATGTAACTCAATGTAAGTCAGCTGGATGGAACGCGATTCACCTGCCACTAGATGGCAATGACTCATGACCACATGGTGTTAATTAACCAATCACAGTCTACCGCGGGAAACATTCCCGCCACAGGTAAACCAGGTAAAGAATGCGGGGCATCACCTGACGTCACGAATACAGGAACCAATGGGGAGCTGTGTAGCTGGATTCAAATGTACCACTCTGCATAAAAGGAGCTGCGCCTCTGCCATTACCTCATGTTCAGATTGTATACCTTGCAATAAAGATGTGTTTGGCCCCATAACTGCTGCCTACTGCATATCAATTTGCAAACATCAAAATTACTGACTTGCAAACTGGAGGGATGCTTACTTGGAGTGTATGAGAACATTCTGGGAAAGTAGCATGAGTCCACACATAGGTAGACATCTTCGCAATGACATTTCACACATGCAAATGGACCCAAGAAATCAAGTCCATTTGAATGGATCCCCCCCCCCCCATTTGAATATCACATCACCCATTGGCTAGGCGGACCATGATGTGTGCCCTTCTCTTTCGCCTTACCCAAGAGATCCAATGGAGGACACTTTGGTGAGTTTTAGTCCTGGACTAACATTGACAAGAGAAAGGAAACACTGCCTAGTTAGACTACTCAAGCACCCACATCCCGACAAGGCTCTCACCTAGTAGGGGCTTGGGTGGCCCAAGGTCTGAAATATGGCCATGCTGACAGAGTGCAAGTGAATTTCTCTTTTTTCTTCTGGTCCCCATTTGTAAGGAACACCTCCCACACCAAACAAGACATATGTTGTACTACTGAGCTACAGGTCTTCCAGTACTGTATATGAATGTTCATGGAGCAGTTGGTCTTATCTGTGCAATCCCCTGTTTTGAAACAAAAGTTACTACTGGACTGGGCCAAGTGAATACCAACCAGATACTGAAACAGTCAACTTGGGAGATTTGGTGGAGTATTTATGAGGGCAAATTTATTCCATTTGCAGTAGAGTCATTGTCTTTGACATTTTGGGTCTGTTCTCCATCTGCCTTGTGATTCAGAGTCAGTTTGCGTTTCACACTATAGGTTAACATTCCTTAAGAAAAAAAAATAACTGGGACTTTATTCAGTGCAGTGTCAAATCATGGGAACAGTGACCTTTTATGACAACTCTGAGTTATTGCCACATTCACTTCTCTGTATAACATTGAGATTTATTAGGGACTGCTTTTCAGAAAGTCTTATCCTTTTCCAGTGAGTGATAATATAATAATAAAACAACTGAATTTCATCTGGTGGCTGTAACAATAAATTACATTGGAAGTACTAAGTGACTTTTTAAAAATCACATTCACCAGATGAATCAGTTTTATTCACAGACTTAGTTCTTAAAATGAATTTTCACCTGGAACAAAGCAGACAAAAGATGCTGCAACAAGATGTTGCATATTTCCATGTGGAGAACTTGGCCAGCCCAGGCTAGTAATGGTTTGAGATTGGAGAAATCCAAAGATTCCCAAAGTGATGAAAACAGAATTTGTCAGCTTCATGTTTTGTCCTATATTGTTGTTATGTCAAGACAAAGATCCCTGGAGGAGACTGCAAGTTTGAGAAGGCTCTCTAGCATTAATTGCTTCTGATAGGGCCGATACCATGTCACTAGGCCTTCCTTGAAATTTCACTCAGCAGCTACAACAGGGCTTTGAGTAATATTGAAAGGGATGCAACAGTTTGAATGTTACACAATACTCTGGAGCGATATTACAGTGGGGTCATTGTGGGAAATAGCAATGCATACAATCCCAGATGCTTCTCAGAAGGTCAGGGACAGGACATAGAAACATGGCAAGCAAGTTGAATTCCAGTCTAGGTTTCCTGGATGTAGCACCTTTTACCTTACTCTATGAATTATTTCTAGATGAACACAAGGAAAGTCCTTCTCTATCAGGTTCCTATTGTATTGGACATTTGAGACAGGTGGGCAAAAATCCTGTCGTCTGCGATATTCAATTTTAGTCAAAAATGACATGTCATTGGAAAATCACCTGTTTAAAAACTGCTTGCTGCCGGACCCTTGGCCCCTGCTCGCCTGGCCTGAGGAAGGAGAAACAGCTGGGGAGGGCCGGTGGCTGATTCAGGAGATGATGGTCCCTTAGCCACAGTTGTTGATGTATGTGTTGGTCTTTTATATTTGATTGCACTGTTACATTTTATTCTATTGTTATATTTTACGTACTGTAATGTTTGATAGGTTGTGATTTTTGTGAGCCACCCTGAGTCGGCGTATGCTGAGTGGGCAGCATACAAATCGAATCAATCAATCAATCAATCACCAGAAGAGGAACCATGTTTTCCCTACTGTGCATTACAAGAGGAAGGGAGATACAGTATTATTCACCACAGACAATGCAAGTGTGGCGCAAAAATGGCCACCGCGCTCTTTGCGGGTCCCCCACCCACCCGGACTCTGACATACGGGTTAGTTAGGGGGGAGTGACCACACTCTTTAAAAGGGGTGGCCACGAGGCAGCCTGGCTGCCATTTTAGAAGCAACGGAGTGGAGAAGTTTTTTCCCTCCACCCCCTCTCTAGTGGACAGTGTGATTTTCTGGTCGCTTCGGGGCTGGGTGGGAATTTTTGCTTGGACCTGCATTGGCTCTTTGGTCCTTGGCTTTTTCGCCCATCCCACACTGTCGCTAGTGTTTGATATACGGGGTAAGTTGACTTTGGTCACTTTTGGTGGGTAGCCCTGGGTAAGGTAAAGATTTATGACACATAGGTATCTGGCAGGTTCGCAATTGACTGGCCAACACGTAGATAGGTACAGGGGAAACAGGTTTGGCTGCTCAAGGGCGAACTATGAAGGGGGTGATGTCAGGAGCTTCACAGCCTGCATCACCTTGATATTTGAACGGATACACATCATAGGGTGGTGTCAGTAGATAGTATATTGACTCCGGTCAACAATTTGTTTGTGTCAAACAAATTGATACAAATTGATACATGTAGCCAATTTCCATTGGCGTTTAGGGTGGAACCTTACCAGTGCTACTGCGGCCTGCTTGCCTTAAAGAATTACAATTGGATGATGCACCAATTGAAAGTGATAATTCAGACTAGGGCATTATTCAATAAAAGTGGCCCGATGCCTTTAATCCAATACCGGTGTCTGAGTCTTTCTTTGGGTGGGTGCGCCTGCAAAGTATAGCTGGACAAAGTGTAGCCTATGGGCTGCTAATAGACTCCAGAGGACCAAATATGGCAGCTTATCCCTCAACCCATCCCCCATGCTTCCTTTTTGAAAACAAATTAAACATAAAGCACATTTTTTACCCTTGGAGGTATACCAGAAGATTTGCTATTTTTTACAATCCTCACCCCCATCTAGTTCTTCTGCGCCCACTTTTTTGAAAAAAATAATAATCAAAGAAAAGGGTATTTTTGTGAGGAGGGCATAGGAGTTGGCACAGCACTCCAAGGTCCTACACTGGCTGTGTATAAACATTGAAGAGTTGCCTCTTCTTCACCTAAGATAAGAAAAATGAATCACATCCCACAGACATTGCAGGCGCACCCCCCAAAGAAAGACTCAGACACCGGTATATGGATAAAGGCATTGGGCCACTTTTATTGAATAATGCCCTAGTCCGAATTATAACTTTCAATTGGTACTCATCCAATTATAATTCTTAAGGCAAGCAGGCCGCAGTAACACTGGTAAGGTTCCTCCCAAAATTGCCAATGGCAATTGGCTACAATGTATCCATTTGTATCAATTGGTTTGTTGACACAAACAAATTGTTGACCGTAGTCAATAAACTATCTACTGACCCCACCCTCTGACGTGTATCCGTCAAATCACGGGGTGATGCATGCTGAAAAGCTCCTGCCATCACCCCTTGCCTGGTTCGTCGTTGACCGGTCAACGTTATTACACCTGTACCTGTCTAAGTGTTGGCCAGTCAATTTCGAACCTGCCGGATACCTATGGGTCATAAATATTTACCTTACCAGTGCTACCCGCCTAAGTGACCAAAGTCAAGAGAAAAACCCCCTATGTCAAACCTTAGCAACAGTGTGGGATGGGCAAAAAAGCCAGAAACCAAGGGCCAATTGTAGGTTCAGGCCAAAAATTCCCACCCGGCCCCGAAGCGACCAAAATATCACACTGTTCACTAGGGAGGGGGTGGAGGGAAAACTTCTCCTCTCCGTCGCTATTTTTAAAATGGCAGCTCGGATGCCTCGTGGCCACCCCTTTTATAGAGGGGTAGCCACGTCCCCTAACTCACCCGGATGTCTGAGTCCGGGTGGGGGGGCCTGCAAAGAGTGTGGCGGCCATTTTGGCACCACGCTTTCATTGCAGGCGCACCCCCCGAAGAAAGACTCAGACACCAGTATATGGATAAAGGCATTGGGCCACTTTTATTGAATAATGCCCTAGTCCGAATTATAACTTTCAATTGGTACTCATCCAATTATAATTCTTAAGGCAAGCAGGCCGCAGTAACACTGGTAAGGTTCCTCCCAAAATTGCCAATGGCAATTAGCTACAATGTATCCATTTGTATCAATTGGTTTGTTGACACAAACAAATTGTTGACCGTAGTCAATAAACTATCTACTGACCCCACCCTCTGACGTGTTTCTGTCAAATCACGGGGTGATGCATGCTGAGAAGCTCCTGCCATCACCCCTTGCCTGGTTCGTCGTTGACCGGTCAACGTTATTACACCTGTACCAGTCTAAGTGTTGGCCAGTCAATTGCGAACCTGCCGGATACCTATCGGTCATAAATATTTACCTTACCAGTGATACCCGCCACACGGGGAGGCTTCAATGAAGACTCACCGCCCCCCCCCCCAGACCATCAGCTCGGTCAACAGGCCTGCTTGCAAATCTTCCAAAAAGAGGTTCATACGTCTAGCCGACAGGTGGACCCCATCCCCTGCATAAAGATCATAATTTTGTAAACTAATGGTGGGGTGTCGGATGACCATCCCCAAACCCTTGTCTGCCAAGAACCGGGCAACTGCCCTGTTCACCGAGCGGCGAGCGCGGTCAAGGGCACGGAGGTCAATACCTCCCCTGTAAGCGTGACGCGGTATGATGTCCGACCATAGCAGCCTTGTGGACGGCCACACATAATGCAAATAAGCTAGGTCACTGCAAATCGTGAATTTTAAAGAAAGGCCAGTGACCTGGGCGAGGTCATTGCCCCTGAGATGCAGTACAAGGACATCAGGCGGTTCAGCATCCCTGATGGAAAAAAGGAATGGCAACAGTTCCCGCCATCTCATTCCACGCTTACCGTACCAACGTATGCATGCGGATGCACGCAGTCCAAGCTGGGGTCCCCACTCTGTCGCCGCAGCATACTGCGCTGCCCAGTGCACATAACTGTGGCCCACCAGCCATACTGCCACCGGTGTGCGGGGACACACAGGGTCTATAAGAGAAAAAAGAGAACAGTGACTTAACTGGTACTCATACCTGAAGAGGGCGAACATATAATGCAAAACGCATAGATCCCCATCTTCCCATACGGCGTATATCAGCCTCAGAGTACCCAAATGCAGCCACAGTTGAAGCAGCACCTATCTTAAACGAATGGGTGCCGTAACGAGCCCCTGGGAGGCCAACACTGTATAGTGCCATACCGGTCACCTTCCAAAATTGAAATTTAGTAAGGGGAGACCCATCTTGGTGGCAGAAAAATGGGCCAGGGTGCGTGCCACGCACTGCCAAGAACTCCTGTAGGGCACCAACCGGACAGATGTCAGCAATGGAACATTGTAGCAGTCTAACTCCACTGCCTACGCTGTGCTGATCAACTTTTGAGGACCGTATCCTCAACTGAGCCCATTCATTAGAAACATAGATATCATCGAGTTCCAGTGCTCTACGAGTCGCATCCGCCTTAGACAGTAGTACCAACTCACTGATGCGGAGTGCTCCAAAGAAGGCCACCGTGGTAGCCGCATGAAAAAGAGCCGCCTCATACCTTTCAAAACACAGGTTATGCCAGCCTCGTGCAAGGTGGGTAAGCACCCCTGGGGAAATTGGGTGGCGAGTGTCCGGGCGGCGGCCACGTTCCCGTGTCCACCCCTCCAAAACATGTCGTATGCGGAAATCGTTCATGCTGTCAGCAAAACCCCTCACCTTGGCCATAAATGCCAGTGCTGACAGCCTGGATGCTATAGTGCGGGGAGCGAGGCCCTGACTGTGTAGATAAACCATAAATCGTAAAACTTGTTCCACTGGAATGGGCCACACTTCGGGCAACTGAAGTTGCATGCAAAAATTTATAAATTGAATGAAAGCATGATGATACGCCTTACGCGTGTGGGGCGCCAAAGACATGCCGATCGCCCGGTTCACCTCTCCTTGCCAAATGTCCAAATCTCGGCCGGGAGTGGCGAGGGGAATTCCTCTGCGTCCGGAGCCAAGGCGCGGAACCGGGTGATCTGCAGGCGGGATAAAGCATTGGCAATATCATTATTAATACCTGGTACATGTCTGGCCCTAAAAAGCACATTAAGGCGTAGGCTACGTAACACAAACTGGCGAACTAACGCCATCACCCTGGGTGATTTAGACGTCTGAGCATTAACAATGTGCACTACCGCAGCATTGTCACACTAAAAGTGGACCACTGAGTCGGCCCACTCCTTGCCCCATAGCATCAAAGCTCCCAGGATTGGAAAGAACTCAAGGAATATAAGATCGCGGAGGCGATCCGTGCCCCGCCATGCTGGAGGCCATTGGCCATAAGCCCACCTCCCCTCAAAGTAAATCCCATATCCCAGGGAGCCGGAGGCATCCGACTGTACTTGAAACCTAGGGGAAACTAAAAGGTCGGATCTCCAAAAGGAGACCCCGTTGAAGTCCCGCAGGAATGTGAGCCAAACCAAAAGGTCAGCCCTCAAGCCCCTGGTCAGTCAGACCCTATGATGGCGCCTTGACAGGCCAGACATGGCATCACATAGGCGCCGAGCCAATGCTCTGCCAGGCGTGACCACCCTGCAGGCAAAGTTAAGATGGCCATGTACAACCTGAAGCTCACGAAGTGACACTTTACGTTTGGCCAGCAAGGCCAAAACCATCGCGGAGATCCGGGTGACCTTATCGATGGGTAACCGGGATGCCTGTGCAACCGTGTCAATTTCAATACCCAGAAATGTGAGCGTAGTTGATGGGCCCTCGGTCTTTTCGGGTGCTAAAGGGACACCCAGTTCCTGCATTAGCGTCTGAAATGTGGTGAGGAGACGCGTGCACGTGTCCAAGCCCCGTTCACCCCCGAACAAAAAGTCATCAAGATAATGGGCTACAGACCGAGACCCGGACCTGCGAACAAAGGCCCACTGAAGGAAAGTGCTAAAACGTTCAAATACTGAACAGGATATAGAGCAGCCAAAAGGCATGGCCTTGGAATCTAAAACCCAATAGCTCAAAGTCCCCCGGGTGCACTGGCAACAATCGGAAAGCCGATTTAATGTCACATTTTGCCAGGAGGGCACCAGGACCACAAGAGCGCACCATTCGCAGGGCTTGGTCAAAAGACGTATACCTGACCGAACAAAGGTCATCAGGAATAGCATCATTGACAGAATAACCTGCCGGGTACGATAAATGGTGGATTAAACGAAATTCCCCTGGGGCCTTTTTGGGTACCAACCCCAGAGGGGAGACCTTCAGGTTGGGAAATGGTGGTACAGAAAAGGGGCCTGCTACCCTCTTGGCCTCTACCTCTTTGGCAATACTCAGGGCAGCCACCTCCTCTCTACCCTTCAGGGACAGTAAATTGGCTGCATCTTGGGGTCCCCACACTCCTTTGAATGGGATACGGAAGCCCCACTGAAAACCCTCCAGGAGGTTCCTCGCGTCTTCTCTCCTTGGATAATTTGAGAGCCATCGCTCCAACATATACACATTAACTGGGGAGGGGGCCTTTTGTCTGGCTAGCTCCATCAGCAGAAGCTCTGCCCACTCCCTGTCCACCTCTACCTCTGCCCCGTGACCCACCGGCCCGCGGGCACACGGCAGCAGCGTGGGGGCCAGCGCAAGAGGGACACTCGTGTTTGTATCGGCACTGTCGCTTATTGCACACGCCATTAGCCGAGAAGCTCCAACACAGCAAGCGGGCTGGAACCTCCTGCCCCGCCGGCTGGCGGGGAGCCTGTGTTGGAGCAGCTCGCTGCATGGCATGGCCACAATGGTACCTATCCCCAGGCGCCGGACGCGTGGGGGTCATGTACAAAAGCCACAATTTCTGACAGGGCTCATCCCATCTCATCTCCGGGTGCAAGGGCAACCTCATTCTAAATTCCTCATCGTAAGCCAACCACGATGGGCCAGGAAAATCCACCATCGCCCTGTAAATATTGTCCAAATATTGGACCATAGGAATGGCCAGGTCAGGCCGGGCCCTAAGGTACACCGCCATATAAATAAGATATGCGGGAAACCAGTTGGCCCAGGTGCGTGGTGGCTTACGACGGCGGGACAGTTCTTTGTCTCTGTCGTCCTGTCCCTTTCTCTCCTCCTTAGTGGGCTCACGGTTCAATAGGGAGAATATATCCACATACTTCCCCCCGCCAAATCTTTTCCCTCGTGACCTGGGACAAATGATCACCAAGGGGCAATGAATAACCAGCCGTCGACAAGGCTGTCACCGGCACATTAGGTACACGGGGCATACACAGTGGAACCTGGACAGCCCCTGCGATGCCTGGCACTGCCCTGGGGGGCGGAAACCCCCACCCCCAATGTTGTGCCAGTATGGAACCAAGGGGCACTGGGATAGGCTGGCAACTGATGCCCACTCGCCTCGACTTGACGAGGCCATGGCCACTGAACCCCACCACTGGAAGTGGACTGTGATGTGGGTGCATTAACTTGAACCCGATACTCACTAGGGGCACCCCCGTGAGGTGGTTCCGGCCCACGGCGGCCGTCGGAGCTCGCGACCGGAATCGAGCTCTGGGGCCACACCTGACCACTTCCCGGCTGTAGCTCTGGACGAACAGGGAGCTGCGAGACACCGGCAGGCGCAGGCCAGAGCGTCTCAAGCAGCTCAACCCGGCTGGCCCCCTGTTGCAGTGTGGCAGCCGTCGAGGTAGCCGGTGGACACGATGGGCCCCCAGCAGAGAGAGAAGGGCCCCCTCCCATGGGGTTGTGTGCAATCCCCAAGGATGCCTCAAGCACAGCTAAACGCGTTAGCAACACATCCACTGCCACAGATCCCCCAGTATAAAGTGGGTCGGGTGGGCCGGATGGCCCACTAGGCATTTGACCAGGAACTCCAACGTGAGAGCCTGGGCCCGAATAGGGCCATGCCCAAAACTCCGGCCCATGAGGGGCCGGAGGGGGAACGTGCTGTGCACCCGCACCAGGCCCTCCCCCGCTGTCCTGACCCATGGCCGGCAACTGCGGGCCGAGGGCCGAAGCCCCTGAACGGCCAGCCGGAGGCCGGCCAGCCAAGGGCCAAGCACCAGCCTGCATCGCCCCACCGGTATCGGTGGGTAAAGCTGGGGTAGTGCCCTGCCGCGGGGGTGCAGCCCTGGTTCTCCAACCTGAAGGCTGCCCCCCGCCCTGCGCAGGGCCCGCAAAAGTCCTCCACTTTGGCCGCGGTTTCGTCGCCGGGGCCTTCCGTTTGGGAGGCATATCTGTTAGAAAGAGCAAGATCCCTTTCCAGGGATCAACCTGACGCCAAAAAACACAGAGCAGCCAGCAAGCCAAAGGCTCTGTGCGAATCCTTCCTTCCCAGCCGGGAAAGACCAAGAGCCGAAGAGTCGAAGGAACAGCGACGGAGAAAACTTCTCCTCTCCATCACTATTTTTAAAATGGCAGCTCGGCTGCCTCGTGGCCACCCCTTTTATAGAGGGGTGGCCACGCCCCCCAACTCACCCGGATGTCTGAGTCCGGGTGGGGTGGGGGTCTGCAAAGAGCACAGTGGCCATTTTGGCTCCGTGCTTTCATTACATGAACTATGTTAATATTATACTTTTAATGCAATCAAAGGGCAAAGCCTTTTCTGAAATGTATCTTTTAGCATATTACAAGTGAGTAAGCCTTTTCAGATCTAATAGGCTGACATGATTTCCAACAATGAAGATGCATGTGAGATATTCCCTGCACCAGAAAATATTAACATGGTATGAATGGTATCTTTAATAGGGTCTCACCAAGAAAACATCTAGAAATTCAGACTGAGGATTTTAACGTGATACCACTGTCTGATGCGTATTCTGTTTCTCAGGTTGAGGAAACTTTGACACTGCAAGTGTTTTGATTATGTTAGCACCAAATGTTTTCTAGATCTATATTATCATATTGCTCATCATTTCAAAAGCAAATAGAGATATTGTGGACGGACAAAAACTCTGCTTATGTCAATGCAAAAGAAGAAGAAAACATTTCCGCAGTTGCTGATACATTCTCTTTGACTGGCAAATTTCCATCAGTGGTTTTATTACGGGATAGGGAAATCAGAAGTCACACTATCTGATTGACAACAGCTTTTGAGATTTTTGATACCAAGGATTCTCTTTCTTCCTCTTCCAAGTAGTATTTTGTTTGGACACCTGTTGTTCCACATTCCATTGCCTCTAGTAGCTTCTGGAAATAATATAAGGAAACCAGCTGTTGCACCACTACTACTTTTGATGTAGAATATATTCCACAACAAAAATGTTGGGGTTTGTTCCCCATTCATAAATGAAACTACAATGCAATAATGATATGAGTGCCAAAAGCATTGTGAACAGTTGATACAACAAGGTATTGTACACTTAAAGTAATGGGGTACCTGGGATCAACTACTCCTACCTCTAGGGCAGAGTCTAGATAGATTGATTGCAACCGCGGCAAAATGGCCGCCGCGCTCTTTGCGGGCCCCCCCCCCACCGGACGAAGACATCCGGGTAGTTAGGGGGCGTGGCCAGCACCCTTATATAAAGGGCAGCCACGAGGCAGCCGAGCTGCCATTTTGCGAAGCGACGGAGCGGAGAAGTTTTTCCCTCTTACCTCCGTCGCTCTTGCCTTGCTTAGGGAAGCCTGATTTTCTTGACTTTTTCGGCTTCCCATCGTGTAGCTGCTATGCCCTCGAAGAAGAAGGCGACTGCGAACGCGGCTCGTTCTGCAAGGAGGCGCCAGCCGGGTCGGAGGACCGCGGCTGTGCCTCCCCAGTAGCCTCCTTTGCCTGAGCCCACCGGGACCGGTGGGATGGGGTTAATCGCCCCTTGGCCCGAGGCGGGGGGTCCGCGTACCGGCCCATCTGGGGTGCGGCCCCTGGCCCGCAAGCAGTGGCCACTGCCTCTGGCATGGCCCATTCTGTGGGGCCTTCTTCCATGGGTCCGCAGCTTCCTGCGGGGGGTTTCAGCCAGGGGGGGTGGCTGGGTTCCCTCCCCTGGCAGGGTACCCCCCCGGCCCTGGAGGGGCCGGGCCTGGGGTCGTGGCCGTATATGGGCCCCGGGGTCCAGGGACCTGGACCGGCGCCTGCAGCCGGTGGGCCGGCGGGCCCTTTGCCCCCACTTGGCTTAGGGGGCTACATTAGTGTGAAGGCCCTTCTGGCCTGCGTTGCAGCCCTCGAGGCATCCCTCGTGAGGGTTAACCACCCGGGGGTGCCTTTTGGGGTGCAGGTTGATCCTTTGTCTGCCGGTCAGCGGCAGGCGGCAGGACGGGTCGAGCTGCCCGAGGCGTGTGGGCCGGATTCGGCCACTGCCTCGCAGCTCCCCACTCAACAGGCTGATGCTGGTCAGGCCCCGTCGATGAGCTCAATTGCGGTCGTGAGCTCCGACGCCCAAAGCGGGCCGGAACCCCCGGTGGTGCATGTGAGTATGCGGTTCAATCTAGTGCACCCACACACCTACCCACGTTGGGGGGCATTCCAGTGGCCGTGGCCTCGCATGGGTGGCGCGACGGTTCAGCCGCTGACGTCCCACCCGGCGACTTCACCGCTCACCCAGGGCCCAGTTTTGGGTGGTACCTCTTATTCAGTTGGGAATGTGTTAGGGGTGGCCGGGTTGGTCCAGGCTCCTTTCCAGATCCCCGTGGTTCCCACTGTGCCGGTGTCAGCATTGCCGACAGCGGGGTATTCCTTGCCCCTGGGGGACCATTTGGCCCAGGCCACCAAAGAGAAGATCTGGCGTGGGGAGTATGTGGACATCTTCTCCCTTCTTAATAGAGAGCCCACCAAAGAGGAGAGGGAGGGGCAGGATGAGAAGGATAAGGAACAGGCACGTCGTCGTAAGTCGCCACGTACGTGGGCCAATTGGTTGCCGGCGTACCTTATATACATGGCGGTCTACCTCAGGGCCCGGCCGGATTTGGCAATTCCGATGGTCCAGTATTTGGACAACATTTACCGGGCGATGGTCGACTTCCCGGGCCCGTCATGGTTGGCTTACGACGAGGAATTCCGTATGCGGATTCCCCTGCACCCTGAGATGAGGTGGGATGAGCCCTGCCAGAAGCTGTGGCTTCTGTACATGACTCCCACGTGCCCGGCGCCTGGGAATAGATACCATTGTGGACATGCGGTCCAGCGAGCGGCCCCAGCACAGACACCCCGCCAGGTGGCGGGGCAGGGGGTTCCAGCCCGCCTGCTGTGCTGGACTTTCTCGTCCAATGGTTCCTGCAGTAGGAAGAATTGCCGGTACAGGCATGAGTGTCCCTCTTGTGCTGGCCCCCATGCGGCCTCCGCCTGCCCCAGGCCTGGAGGGGTGCGGGTCAAAGGGAGGGGCGGACAAGGAGCTGGAAAGACTGCCGCAGAGGGAGCTGGTCCACTGAAAGGCCCCCTCCCCAATTAATGTGGACATGCTGGAGCGTTGGCTCGCATCGTACCCGAAGGGGGCAGATGCGGTTTACCTGCTTCAAGGTTTTCGATTGTGGTTCCGTATTCCTTTCCAGGGTGATAGGTCCCCACAAGATGCCCCCAACCTTTTGTCCCTTAGGAGGAGGGAGGAGGTGGCTGCTGCCAGCATTTCTAAGGAGGTTGATACGGGCAGGGTCGCTGGCCCTTTCCCTGCACCCCCGTTCCCCAACCTTAAAGTGTCACCATTGGGCTTGGTGCCCAAGAAGTCACCCGGCGAGTTCCGCCTGATCCATCACTTGTCCTACCCAGCCGGCCGATCGGTCAATGATGCTATCCCTGATGACCTTTGCTCGGTCAGGTATACATCTTTCGACCAAGCGATGCGCATGGTGCGCTCATGTGGCCCGGGTGCGCTGTTGGCTAAGTGCGACATTAAGTCTGCCTTTCGCCACCTGCCGGTTCACCCGGGTGACTTTGAGTTGCTGGGTTTTAAGTTCCGGGGGGAATATTATTTCGATAAGGCCATGCCTTTTGGCTGTTCCATATCGTGCTCGGCCTTCGAGCGTTTTAGCACCTTCCTACAGTGGGCTTTTGTCCGCAGGTCAGGGTCCCGGTCTGTAGCCCATTACCTGGATGATTTTTTATTCGGGGGTGAACGGGGCTGGGACACGTGCACACGTCTCCTCAACACATTTCAGACGCTAATGGAGGAACTGGGTGTCCCTTTAGCGCCCGAAAAGACTGAGGGCCCATCTACACAGCTAGTCTTCCTGGGGGTGGAGATTGACATGGTAGCGCAGGCTTCTAGGTTACCAGGGGATAAGGTGTCAAGGATAGTGGCCCTTATCTCGGACTTGCTGGCTAAACACAAGGCATCACTGCGGGAACTGCAGGTGTTGCATGGTCATCTCAATTTCGCTTGCAAGGTGGTCGCACCGGGCAGGGCATTTGCTCGGCACTTGTGCGACACCATGACAGGCTTGTCCAGGCCCCACCATAGGGTCAGACTAACCCAGGGCATTAAGGCAGATATGCTTATCTGGCTCCAGTTCATGAGGGAGTTCAATGGGGTGTCATTTTGGAGGTATGACCTTCTGGCTTCCCCTCGTTTCCAGATACAGTCCGATGCCTCTGGGTCCCTGGGTTATGGCATGTACTTCAATGGGAAGTGGGCCTATGGTGGGTGGCCACCAGCCTGGTCAGGTACGGGGTGCCTGCGGGATCTTACGTACCTGGAATTTTTTCCCATCCTTGGGGCCTTGATGCTATGGGGTGAGGAGTGGGCCAACTCGGTCGTTCATTTCTGGTGTGACAATGTGGCCGTTGTCCACATTGTCAACTCTCAGACTTCCAAATCACCCAGGGTGATGGACCTGGTGCGCCAGTTTGTATTGCGCAGCCTGTGCCTTAATGTACTGTTCCGGGCCAGGCATGTCCCGGGGGTCAATAATGATATCGCTGACGCTTTGTCCCGCCTGCAGATCTCCCGGTTCCGCGCCTTGGCCCCGGATGCAGAGGAATTTCCCTCGCCACTCCCAGACGAGATGTGGACCTTTGGCAAGGAGAGGTGAACCGGGCGATCGCCATGTCGCTAGCGCCACGCACGCGTAAGGCGTATCAGCACGCATTCAATTCTTTCAGGGCATTCTGTGCCCAATTCCGGCTGCCAGATACCTGGCCGATCCCGGTGGCCCATATACTTCAATTCATGGTTGACCTGCATTCCCAGGGCCTTGCACCTCGAACCATAGCATCCAGGCTGTCAGCGCTGGCTTTTATGGCCAAAGTAGGCAGACATGCGGACAGTACCGCTGACTTCCGCGTGAGACACGTTTTGGAGGGGTGGGTGCGGGAGCGTGGGCGTAGCCCGGACGACCGCCACCAAATTTCCCCAGGTGTTCTTACCCAACTGGCACGGGGCTGGCAGGACCTATGTTTTGCGGCTACAACAGTGGCCTTTTTGGAGCGCTCTGCATCAGCGAGCTTGTGATGCTATCTAAGGCGGATGCTAGTTGTAGGGCACTGGAACTCGAAGATGTCTATGTGGCCAAAGACTGGGCTCAGTTGAGGATACGCTCCTCTAAGACGGATCAGCATGGCGTAGGCAGTGGAGTAAGACAGCTACGGTGTTCTTTGGCAGACATCTGTCTGGTTGGTGCCCTACAGGAGTTCCTTGCACTGCGTGGCACACAACATGGCCCGTTTTTCTGTCACCACGATGGGTCTCCCCTTACTAAATTTCAATTTTGGCGGGTGCCGGTAGGCACTAGCCAGAGTTGGCCTCCCTGGGGCTCGTTGCGGCACCCATTCATTCAGGATAGGGGCGGCTTCTACTGCAGCTGTTTTTGGGTACTCCGGGGCTGACATACGCCGCATGGGAGGGTGGGGATCACAATGTTTTCAGTTTGTGTTCGCCCTCTTCAACCGTGAGTACCAGTTTAGTCACTGCACTGTTTCTCCCCCCCTTTTTTTTCCTTGACAGACCCTGGGTGTCGTATTACACCGGTGACAGTGTGCCTGGTGGGCCATAGCCATGTGCACAGGGCAGCGCGTTACGCTGCACAGGGCAGCGCGTTACGCTACACAGGGCAGCGCGTTACGCTGCACAGGGCAGCGTGTTACGCTGCAGAGGGCAGCGCGTTACGCTGCATAGGGCAGCGCGTTACGCTGTGGCGACAGAGTGGGGACCCCGACTGGGACTGGGTGCATCCGCACGTCTCAGGTGGTATGGTAAACGCGGCATGTTATGGCGGGAACTGTTGCCATTCCTTTTCTACATCAGGGATGCTGACTCGCCGGATGTCCTGGTTATGCACCTTGGGGGCGATGGCTTAGGGCGGGTCACTGGCCTATCGCGGAAGCTTGCGATTTGCAGTGACTTGCCCCACTCACGTTATGTGTGGCCTGCCACAACCCTCAATTGGTCGGACACGATACCGCGGTACGCTTACAGGGGGCGTGCGGCCTCGAGGCTCTTGGCCGAGCCGACACTCCGTGAACGGGGCTATTGCCCAGTTCCTTTTCGACAAAGGTGGGGGACGCGTCATTCGCCTCCCCGACATCAGTCTGCAAAATTACGAGCTTTTACTCAGGGGATGGGGCCCATCTGTCGCAGGAAGGTATGGACCTCTTGTTAGTGGACTGGCGAGCAGGCCTGTTGACCGAGCTGACGGTCTTGGGGGGGGGGGCGATGAGCCTTTTGGGAAGCCTCCCCGTGTGGCGGGTAGCACTGGTAAGGTAAACATTTATGACCCACAGGTATCCGGCAGGTTCGCAATTGACTGGACAACACTAGACAGGTATAAGTTGGTTAAACGTTGTCCGGTCAACGACGAACCAGGCGACGGGGTGATGGCTACAGCTAGACAGCATGCATCACCCCGTGATTTTACGGATACGCGTCAGAGGGTGGGGTCATTAGTTAGATATTGACTACAGTCAACAATTTGTTTGTTGTCAACAAACAAATTAATACAAATAGATACATTGTAACAATTGCCGTTGGCAATTTTGGGTGGTACCTTACCAGTGTTACTTCGGCCTGCTTGCCTTAAGAATTATAATTGGTCAATTACCAATAGAAATTTATAATTTGGACTAGGGCATGAATCAATAAATGTGGCCCAATGCCGTTATCCATTTTCATTGGTGTCTGAGTCCTTTATTGGGGGGTGCGCCTGCAAAGATAAATCTTATTGACATTGTCCTGCACAGAACAACAAGATTGGGGGGGGGGAACACTTAACAACCCAACAAAAACCTAAACAAAATACAACTATACAAAATGATCAACATACTCCCAACCCACATATACACAATTTAACCCCTAAAAGCTCTAAAACTCTAAAAACTCTAAAACTCTAAAAACTCTAAAACCCTAAAAACTCTAAAAACTATACACAGAAGCTCCCTCATAGACTGCATTGCACTGTATTCAAAGCCAGAACCACTTTTGGGTAGAAACTATTTCTCAAGCAGCTGGTCCTGGTCTTTATGACCCTATACCTTCTTTTAGAAGGCAGAAGCTGAAAGAGATCATTCCCGGGGTGTGTACTATCTTGTGCAATTTCTACAGCTTTCTTATAACACCTGGTGGCATAGATTTGATCTAGAGTGGGAAGAGTACACCCGATTATCCGCTCTGCAGTCTGTATGACCCTGGACAGCATCGTTCTTTCCCTAGCTGTACAACTCCCAAACCATACACACAGACCATATGTTAACACACTCTCTATGGTACAGTGGTAGAATCCCAACAGCAGGTCCTTTGAAAGATTGTTCTTCCTGAGGATTCTCAAGAAGTATAACCTCTGCTGTGCTCTCTTCATCAGAGCTTTGGTGTTTGCTCCCCATGTTAGATCATCCCTCAGCTCCATTCCCAGAAATCGAAACACCGAGACCTGTTCCACACAATTCCCTTCAATAATAAGTGGCTGGATGATCAATTTGCATTTTCTAAAGTCCACCATGATCTCTTTTGTCTTTTTTACATTGAGGAATAAATTGTTTTCCCTACACCACTCCGTCAGCATCTCAACCTCCTTCCTGTAAGCCGACTCCCCCTCCCCAACAGTAATCAGACCCACCACCATTGTGACGTCTGCAAACTTGATGATCTTATTGCTGGGATAACTGGGAACACAACCATATGTGTAAAGCATGTACAGAAGCGGGCTCAGCACACACCCCTGCGGCGTCCCCATACTTATACTGAGATCTGCAGAGACATGAGAGCCCATCCTGACCCGTTGGGAACGATCTGATAGAGAATCTAGTATCCACCTGCATAAGCATGGCGGAAGCCCCAGATCTAATAATTTGGGCACTAGTCTATGTGGAAGAATAGTATTAAAAGCATAGCTAAAATCTACAAATAACAGTCTCGCATAAGTCCCTTGTTTCTCCAAATGGGTCAGAACAGCATGTAGGGCCGGAGCCACAGCATCCTCCGTGGATCTCTTTCTCTTATATGCAAATTGACAAGGGTCAAGTCCAACTGGTAAACAAGCCATAATACAGTTCCGCACCAACTTTTCAAAGCATTTCATTATGACAGGTGTAAGCGCCACAGGGCGGAAGTCATTCAGACGATCTATGTTAGGCTTTTTAGGCAGAGGTATAATAGTAGAGGATTTCAGACAAGGTGGGACAATGGCTTGGGCCAAAGATCGATTAAAAATCTTCATAAAAATTTCTGCCAGCTGTTCTGAGCAGTCTCTCAGTACCCTACCAGCCACTCCATCAGGACCCATAGACTTGTTTGCATTTATCCCTTTTAATATGCGCCTCACTTCTCCCTCTTCCACCCTGGCAACATTCCCTAAGGGGAGTAATGACGATGACTCTGGCAACACTGCTGGATCCACTACTGGAGTCACCTCAAATCGGGTGAAGAAGGTATTCAGCTCCTCCACCAGAGAAGCACTGCTCTCTACAGGCAATGAATTACTGGGTTTGTAGTCAGTAAGGTGCTGGATCCCCTGCCACACTTGCCTGGTGTCGTGACTACTCAGGTGATCTTCAATTTTCCCTCTATGCACAGCTTTTGCCTTCTTTATATCCCTCTTCAGGTTTGCCCTTTCTATACTATACTATACCCGGTCTTCAGTTCTAAAAGCAAAGTTTCTGGCCTTCAACAGTCTCTGAACTTCACTCATCATCCAGGGCTTCCTGTTTGGATACATGTTTATATGCTTTTCACTGGTGATGTTGGCGGTGCAGAATCTAATATAATCCAGGACCGTTGATGTGTAGGTCTCCAGATCTTGATGGTCAAACACATTCCAATCGGTCTCCTGGAAACAGTCCTGCAGCTGTTGAGAGGCTCCATCAGGCCACACAGTAACAGTCCATGTATGTATCGGGGCTTGTTTCCTAAGGGGTGTGTATGCTGGTGTCAAAAGCAGGGACACATGGTATGACCTACCAAGGTGTGCCAGGGGCTTAACCCCATATGCCCATTTAATGTTCGTATACACCTTGTCAAGAGTATTCTCCCCCCCCCCTAGTTGCACATTTAATTTGCTGATGAAATTTTGGGAATACTGCCTTCAAGTCTGTATGATTGAAGTCTCCTGCGATGATCAGCATGGCCTCTGGGTATTTGCTCAATTTAGTATTGATGTTTTCATACAAAATATCCATGGCCATGCATGCATTTGCAGTTGGTGCCACATACACCACCATTAATACTACTGCTGTAAATTCCCGGGGGAGATAAAAAGGTCTACATTTAATCATTAAAAACTCTACCTCCGGGGAACAGTGGTTATCCAACCTGACCGAGTCCTTGTACCAGTTGTGATTTACGAAGATACACACTACCCCACCTTGTTTCTCGCCAGAATCCTTTGTCCTGTCCAACCGGTGTGTAGTATAGCCTTGCAATTCAATAGCTGTGTTGGGAATGAAAGAGTTAAGCCATGTCTCTGTGAGTAGCAATGCACAGCAATCCCGAAGTCTCCCTCAGCTCCAACATGCAGCCTCCACTCGTCAAGTTTGTTCACCAAAGACCTCACATTGGAATAGAAAATACTTGGGAGAGGTAATTTATAGTGTTGTTTTCTTATCTTTGCCCTCGTGTTCACATGGCCATTACCACTACAGCCTCTTTTTTGCCTTCACTCTCTCCTCCTCCTCCTCCTCCTCGTCTTCCTCCAGGTTCAATGATTTATGATTTCTGGGATCTTGCAAGCCCACAGTTTTTCACACAGTTTTCCACACATAACACAGTCTCCACATCTGCTTCTATAAAACAACAATTCCTGATGGCTATAAATAACCCTACTTAACTGACCCTTTCTCAAAAGCAAGGAGCTCTCAGCCACAGCGTCTGAACGCGCCGCCATCTTGGCTCCACAGACAAACACTGTAGCAATACACATTTGCTAACAGCACACACTAAAAAGGGATCCACTCTATCCATAAAATCAGTAGAAGGGAATTGATATATTGACCTACAAATGTTTCACAGGAATTAGAGATCATGTTATTATCATATGTCCTAATGCTCTCTGATAGTTAATTTATAACCTGAGTGAATCATTGTGTTTGGAACATTGTATCACAAATGTGTAAGGTGCCCATATAGGAGTCAGAGGCTTTCATTGCAAGAATCATTTTTCCAGTATTTTCTCATTTCCACCTAGAAAATCTGCAGATGTCCTGTAGACTGGAGCTTTTGGTAAGCTGCACCTTATCTGTTTAGGATGTGGTAAAACACCTTGCTATTGTTTAGGGTCTAGTTCATGTCATTCTTTCAGAAGCTCATCATGTAGAATCAATCTTTTCCCTTATATTGTCACTTTTCCTTTATTTTACAATATGTTTTCCCAGAGTGAAGTTTAAATTGTAATGGTGTTCTCCTGTAAATCGAAAGTCACTGCTTTACTGGTATATTGAAAGATCATCCCTAAGATGCAGCTAAACAAACTGGGTGGGGAAGGGAATGAGAAAAGAATAGCAGATATTGACTTTAATTCAGAAGAGACTATTAAACAGCACAAAGCCTAGTGTACATTATATTTTGGGAATGGGTGGGATGTATAAAAATTATTAAGATAATCACAAAAGGCATACAGTGGGATTTTTTAAATGGCTTGTTTTCTTGGAATCAAATCATGGTTCCAGAAATGGCTGCAACCAGTTCATAAAGAAGGCTCTGTTACTCTTTTAAGCATGTACCACCAGAATGGTTGTCCCCATCCAATTATACATTTGGAAAGACTCCAGGGTGTAGGGGCTGAAATATTGGCCCTTTAAGAGCCCTGGTGATGCAGTGGTTAAACTGCTGTGCTGCAGTCAGAATGTTGTGAGTTTGATCCTGATGGGGATCAAGGCTGAGAGCCATCCATCCTTCTGAGGTCAGTAAAATGAGTACTAAGTATGTTGAAGGCAAAAAGGCTAATTAACTTGTGAACTGTCCAGAGAGTGCACTAAGCACTATTGGGTGGTTATAGAAGTGTAGTTGCTATTTTAAATTCAAGAAATAGTGATTTCTTATCCCACAGAGCATGTGTACAGCAATCTTGCCAGTGGTTATTTTGTCAAGAAGGTTCATGTTGTAGGTTTATTGGTCGAGAAAGGAGATTTTGGAAAAGCAATCAAGTTTCACTGAAAAAAGAGAGTCAAAAGACAGGTACGTATTTTTAATAGTTGAAGAAACAAAGAGTCAAACAAAGAGCCACCTTTAGAGAAATTAACGGAGTGACATATTCCACAAAGTGGGACATAGTTGCAACTTCACAGTTGGGAAAGAGAGAGACTTGAAAAGCTTAGTAGAATTAAATGTCACAGAAACAGAGTGAAAAGACATGTTTGCTTTAAAGGAAATAATGGAGAGACAATCTTTCAGAAAGGGAGACATTTTGCCTTGTATCTTCAGGGAATTATCATACAATTTTTTCAAGGATATTTAAAGTACTTCTGCATTTAAAAAGCACAAGAACAGTTGTGTTCATCCCAGCCTTGAATATTTTCAGTAAACGTTATGTCTATATTTCTGAGACCAGGCTCCTGATACAAGTGTTCCAAGGGAAACTCAGATCCAGATCTGGGGTAAACTCTTGAACCTGCTAATCAGGATACAATTAAATTATTAACTCCTTCCTAGGCAAATAGAGAATAAATATCAATTAGCTTAATCTTAAATTGTGACATTACTGTTGTTGTTGTGTTGTGAGTATGTATACTACTTGATGATAGCATAGCTTTGAGGCTTCTATCCTGTCATAGTCTCAAACATTCCACCTTTACAGGTGCACCCACCCGAAAAAGGACTCAGACACCAGTATTGGATTAAAGGCATTGGACCACTTTTATTAAATAATGCCCTAGTCTGAATTATAACTTTCAATTGGTGTATCATCCAATTGTAATTCTTTAAGGCAAGCAGGCCACAGTAGCACTGGTAAAGTTCCACCCAAATGAAAGCGTGGCGCCAAAATGGCCGCCGCGCTCTTTGCGGGGCCCCCCCACCCGGACTCAGACATCCGGGTGAGTTAGGGGGCATGGCCACCCCTCTATAAAAGGGGTGGCTACGAGGCAGCCGAGCTGCCATTTTGGAAAAGCGACGGAGAGGATAAGTTTTTCTCCGTCGCTCCTTTTTCTCTTGGCTCTCCAGCCCAGTCTTCAGCTGTCGAGCCATTTCGGCACTTCTGATCCCCGAAAGGGATCGTCTTCTTCAACTTGCCTGGCCCTGCGCTTGCTAGGGGGCAGCAATCGGGTCGGAGGACCGCGACCGCGCCCCCGCAACAGGGCCCCACATTGACGGCACCCACCGTTACTGGTGGGATGGGGCAGATTAGGGCATGGCCCCCGGCTCTCCAGCAACAGACTGGCCCTGCAGGGGCTCCGGCCCTCAGCCCGCAATGGCCAGCCATGGGTCCAGACAACGGGGGAGGGCCTGGTGCGGTCACCAAGCAGGGCTTGCCTCCGGCCCCTCATGGGCTGGAGTTTTGGGCATGGCCCTATTCAGGACCTGGCTCCCAAATGGGGGTCCCCAGTCTATCAACCAGTGGGCCGTGTGGCCCACCTTGCCATGGCTGCACCTGCAACGGAGCAAGACAACACCTTTGCCCACAGTTACCGGTGGGATGGGGCAGATTGGGATATGGCCCTCGGCTCTCAGCCTCAGGCCGGCCCATCAGAGGATTCAGCCCTCGGCCCGCAGTTGCCGGCCATGGGCCAGAACGATTGGGGGGAGGGCCTGGTGCTGGCACACAGCACGTTTTACCCCCTCATGGGCCGGAGTTTTGGGCATGGTCCTATTCTGGCCCAGGATCTCAAAGTGGGGCCTCTGGCTCAATCCCTAGCCGGCTGGCCGGCCCACCTGGCCCACCTTATACTAGGGGTTTCCGTAGCAGGGGATGCCTGGTTAGCATGTTTAGCTGTGCTGGAGGCATCCTGGGCAATCCAGTGGGAGGGGGCCCTTCCCTATCTACCGGGGCCCTTCGTCTCTGCCGGCTACTTCGACTGCTGCCACACTGCAACAGGCAGCCAGCCGGGTCGAGCTGCTTGAGACACTCCGGCCTGTGCCTGCCGCCGTCTCGCAGCTCCCTGTTTGTCCATAACTGCAATCGGGGTGTGGTCGGATGTGGCCCCAGAGCTCGATTTCGGTCGCGAGCTCCGACGCCCGCCGTGGGCCGGAACCCCAAGTGGGGGCGGCTCATGGGGGTGCAACTAGTGAGTATTAGGTTCAAGTTGAATGCACCCACATCACAGTCCACTTCCAGCGGTGGGGTTCAGTGGTCATGGCTTCGCCAATTTGAGGCTAGTGGGCATCACTTGCCAGCCTATCCCAGTGCCCCTTGGTTGCATTCTGGCACGACGTTGGGGGTGGGGGTTTCCGCGATGTCTGGTTATTTATTGCACCCTGGTGATCATTTGTTCCAGGTCACGAGGGAAAAGATTTGGTGGGGGGAGTACGTGGATATATTCTCCCTATGCACCGAGATCCCAATAAGGATAGGCGGTGCGAACAGAAGGACAGAGACATGTGAGGTCCCGCCGTAGTAAGCCATCACGCACTGGGGTGTCCGCCCCCAGGACAGTGCTGAGCATTGCAGGAGCTGTCCAGGTCCTGCTGCGCATGCCCTTTATGCAGACTGTCCCGTCGAGGGCTTTGCCGATGGCCGGCTATTACTTGCCCCTGGGTGTTATTGGCCGCAAGCCATCAGGGGTAAGGGCTGGAGGGGGACATGTGGATATTCTCCCTACTGAACTGCGAGCCCACTAGGAGGAGAGAGAGGGACAGGGCGACTGAGACAAAGAGATGTCCCATCGTCGTGAGCCACCGCGCACCTTGGGCCAACTGGTGGGCGGCATACCTTGTATGTATGGTGGTATGCCGCAGGGCTTGACCTGTTTGGGTCATCCTGGTGCTTCCATCCATCGCTAATATTTGCAGGGCGATGGTTGATTAGATGGGCCCATGGCAGTTGGCTTACGATGAGGCATGGGGATGAGGGTGGCTCTATACCTTGAGGGGAGGTGGGATGAGCCCTGTCAGCAAGTGTGCTCGTGTACATCACTCCCACGTGACTGGTGCCTGGTGATAGGTACCATGGTGGTCATGCTGAGCAGCGGGCTGCTCAGACACAGGCTACACGCTAACTGGTCGGGCACGGGGTTCCAGCCCGCCTGCTGTGTTCGGCCTGCTCAGCTGGCGGCGCGTGTACTAAGCACCACGGTCGTTACTGACTTCGTGTCCCCTTTTGTGCTGGCCCTCATGCTGCCTCCGCGTGCCCGCGGGTTGGTGGGTTACGGGGCAGAGGTAGGGGTGCACAGGGGCGATCAGAGCTCCGTCTGAAGCAACTAACCTTGTCATAAGCCCCCCCCCCGCCCCAATTAGTATAGTCAACCTGGAGAGATGGCACTCAGTTCATCCAGGAAGGGATTGGGCGGAATGCCTGCTGGAGGGTTTTCTATGGGGGCTTTTGTATTCATTCGGGGGTGTTGGGGGTCCCAGGATGCTACTAATCTAGTTCCCTTGAAGGGTAAAGAAGAGGGCGCTCCACTGTCCACAGCTAAGGCAGTTGGGGCTATGAGAGTAGCGGGGGCCCTTCTTGGAACCACCTTTCCTAAGTCGAATGTCTCCCCCATGAAGCTCATACTGAGCTAGAACTAGGGTGAATGTCATTTAACCCTCCATTCAGCTTACCCTATGGGTTCTCCATTCATGGATGCCATCCCTGATGACCTTGTCAGTCAGGTACTCGTAGTTGCTTCAGCTACTATGGGTGGCACGCTCATGCAGTTCTGGTGCTGTTTTGGCACAGTGTGATATGCACTCGGCTTTCAGATTATTGCCGGTGCACCCAATGATTTAGACCTATTGGGTTTTTTAGGTTCCGAGGGGAATTTTACTTAGATAAGGCCAACCCCCTTCTGACTGGGTTAATTCATGTTCAGCACTCGACCGATCGGGGACTTCACTCAGGGGCCATTTGCTCACAGGTCGGGGTCTCGGTCTCTAGCCCATTACCTCGACGACTTTTGGTTCGGGGGTGAACGGGGCTTGGACACGTGCACGCGTCTCCTCATTACAATTCAGACACTCAGGTGGGAACTGGGTGTCCCCTTGGCGCCTGAATAGACCGAGGTCCCATCTACTAAGCTCACATTTCTGAATCGACTCTGTCGCGCGGGCATCCGGGTTAACCATGAATACGGTGGCTTGGATCTCCGCGGCGAATTTGGCATTGATTGCCAAACATAAAGTGTGCCATCGTGAGCTGCAGTTAATTCATGGCCACCTTAATTTTGTCCGGTCTGGCTCAAATTACTCCTGGGTTTGGCGGGGTCTCTTCCTGGAGATCAGACCTGATGGTCTGCCCTAGATGTCAAGTACGGTTGGATACCTCCGGCTCCCGGTCTTATGGGGGTTTACTCTGAGGGTGGGTGCACGGATCGCCTCCGCGATCTTATCTTCCTTGAGTTTTTCCCCAATTTGGAGAGCACCGTTGCTATGGTGCGATGAGTGGGCCTACTCAGTGGTCCAATTTCGGTGTGACAATGAGGCAGTGGTGCACATTGTCAACACCCAGACATGCGAATCCCCCAGGGTCATGACATTAGTTTGTCTATTCTTTTGAGAAGCCTACGCCTAAATGTGCCGTTCTAGGCCAGACATGTTCTAGGTATCTATAATGACATTACTGCTGCTTTCCACCACCTGCAGATCACCCGGTTCCGTGCCGTACTCCGGAAGCAGAGGGATTCCACTCGCCACTTTTGGCCGGTGGCCGGACGTTTGGTGAGGAGAAGGGAACCGGACATGTCATTGGCACCTCGCACGTGTAAGGCGTATCACTATGCTTTCAGGCGTCGTGTTTGGTAGGGGTGGACACGGGAACGTGTCCGCCGCCTGTACACGTGTCACCCCTGTTCCCAGAGTTTCCGACCCACCTTGCATGAGGCTGGCGTTACTTATGTACAGATAGGTGTGAGGTGGCTCTTGGCCACGCAGCTACCACGGTAGCCTTTTTGGAGTGCTCCGCATCAGTGAGTGGGTGCCAGAGTTGGTGCCACCTGTGTAAGGCGGATGTGTCTCGTAGGGCACTGGAACTCGAAGATGTCTCTGTCACACACGAGTGGGCTCGAGTGGGGATGCGGTCCTCACGGGTTATTCAGCACGGTGTAGGCAGTGGTGTATACTGCTACGAAGTTTTTGAGACATCTGTCCGGTTGGTGCCCTACATGAATTTTCGACAGTGCCTGCTGCGTGCCCCAGCCTGTTTTCTGCCACAGGGATGGTTCTACCCTTTCCATAGTAAAGTCCTGAGGGTGACCGGTGCCGCGTTTCGCGGTGTGGGGCCCGTTTTGGCACCATTTACTTAAGATAGGCGTCGCGTTGATCGCGGCTACGTTTGAGGTACTCGGAGGGGATATGCGTCTACGCGCAATTTCAGATATGTACGTACCCTCACTGCACAAGTACCTAGTTATGTCCTTCACCTTTTTTCTCCTCTTTTACACATCCTAGGGGTCTCAACACACCGGTGGCAGGGGGCTGGTGGGCCGCAGCTATGTACACTGGGCAGCAGTATATGCTGCAGTGACAGAGAGTGGACCCCGGCTGGGCTGTGTGCATCCGCACATATGCTATGGTATGGTATGCGCGGCACATGGGGGCGGGAACTGTGGCCATTCCTGCTGTCTGACAGGGATGCTGGACCGCCCAATGTTTTACAGGCACCTCGGCGGCAGCAATCTTATACGGATCACTGCTGTTACTAAACTGTCGAGGGGCTGTGGCCTGGCATTTTGTATCACGTATGGCTTACATATGGTCGCTATGGTCTAACATCGTGCCGAGACACCAATTTAGGGGAGATGCGGATCTCCCTAGTTCGGACTGTTCCAGCAGTCAGTGGACGGGGCTGTGGCTCCGTCCCTTTCCGAGCATGGCTGTGAGACGGCCATTGGAGACCGGATGATCGGTTTACACAAAAATTTTGCTGGTAGGCAGGAGAAGGGGTCCACCTGTCGGCTAGAGGTATGTACCTCGTTCTGGGTGTGATGCAAGCAGGCCTGGCGACCGATCTGACGGTCTTGGGGGGGGCGGTGAGTCATCATGGATGCCTCCCCGTGTGGCGGGTAGCACTGGTAAGGTAAATATTTATGACCCACAGGTATCCGGCAGGTTCGCAATTGACTGGCCAACACTAGATAGGTACAAGTTTGTTAACGTTGACCGGTCAACGATGAACCAGGCAATGGGGTGATGGCAGGAGCTGTTCAGCATGCATCACCCCGTGATTTTACGGATACACGTCAGAGGGTGGGGTCAGTAGATAGTTTATTGACTACGGTCAACAATTTGTTTGTTGTAAACAAACAAATTGATACAAATGGATACATTGTAGCCAATTGCCATTGGCAATTTTGGGAGGAACCTTACCAGTGTTACTGCGGCATGCTTGCCTTAAGAATTATAATTGGCTGAGTACCAATTGAAATTTATAATTCGGACTAGGGCATGAATCAATAAATGTGGCTCAATGCCGTTATCCACATATACCGGTGTCTGAGTCCTTTTTGGGGGGTGCGCCTGCAATGAAAGTACAGTGCCAAAATGGCCGCCGTGCTCTTTGTGGCCCCCCCACCCAGACTCAGACATCCGGGTGAGTTAGGGGGCGTGGCCACCCCTCTATAAAAGGGGTGGCCACGAGGCAGCCAAGCTGCCATTTTGGAAAAGTGACGGAGAGGAGAAGTTTTTCCCTCCACCCCATCCCTAGTGAACAGTGTGATATTTTGATCGCTTCAGGGCCGGGTGGGAATTTTTGGCTGGAACCTACAATTGGCTTCCTGGTTCTGGCTTTTTTGCCCATCCCACACTGTTGCTATGGTTTGATACAGGGGCTTTGCTATTGACTTTGGTCACATGGGCGGGTAGCACTGGTAAGGCAAATATTTATGACCCACAGGTATCAGGCAGGTTCGCAATTGACTGGCCAACACTAGATAGGTGCAAGTTTGTTAATGTTGACCGGTCAACGACGAACCAGGCAATGGGGTGATGGCAGGAGCTCTTCAGCATGCATCACCCCGTGATTTTACGGATACGGGTGGGGTCAGTAGATAGTTTATTGACTACGGTCAACAATTTGTTTGTTGTTATCAAACAAATTGATACAAATGGATACATTGTAGCCAATTGCTATTGGCAATTTTGGGAGGAACCTTACCAGTGTTACCGCGGCCTGCTTGGCTTAAGAATTATAATTGGCTGAGTACCAATTGAAATTTATAATTCGGACTAGGGCATGAATCAATAAATGTGGCCCAATGCCGTTATCCACATATACCGGTGTCTGAGTCCTTTTTTGGTGGGTGCACCTGCAATTGCCAATGGCAATTGGCTATTATGTATCAATTTGTATCAATTTGTTTGTTGTCACAAACAAATTGTTGGGGGGCGTGGCTAAGATGGCCAGCGAGTAACACGTGGATTTGTCTGCTCGCGTTTATCAAAGTGGTAATCAATGAGAAAATTGAGCTAATTGAGTAAATTTCTGAGACTCTTTGGTGTAAAAAGACCCCTTCTTGCTTGCCTGTTTGGAAAAGTTGTTTCAGGGCGGTCGAAGTTCGGGAGGTATTCTCGGCGGGAGAGGTGCGCAATGGAAGCCACGGCTTCTCTGGCAGAGGAGCCAAGAACGGTACCAGCGAGACAGCGGTGAATCGAGAAAAGTGGGAAAATCAGCAAGAAAGTGAGTTAAGTAATGGATACAGCGATGGTGGCTAGAGGGAACTGTGGATTGTTTTGAAGAAATTGGAGGCTGCAAGAGTAAGTAGAAGAGGATTGAAGGGTGGTGGACGGGACGATAATGGCGGCGACCCTGGAATTCGAAAGGGGAGACTGTGTTATGGTTAATGGCTTTTGAGTGGCCCCGGGGAGCTGTGGAATTGTGGAGTGATTTGGAGTGATTTGGAGGGCTTGAAAGTGGATAGAAGAAGGAAAGAGATTGGATTTAAGGCATTGGTCATCTCAGGAGTCTGTGAAGTGGAAGAAAGGAAGAATGGATTTTAAAAGTTTGCTGGTTTGGTGAAGAAGGAGGAGGGGTTTCCCCCTGAAGCTGCCGCAGCCGCTGGGAAAAGGGAGACACGATCGCTCTAAAAGTTGGGTGCCTGTGCTTTTACTCCTTTGCCTTGTGGATTAAGTTATTATTCCTCCTTTTTCTTCCTTTTTATCAAAAACTTGGAATTTGTGAGCTTTTATTTTTTTCCTTCCCTGTGGATTTGGATACAAGTGGATATATTTGGACATTTGCCTCGTTGGAAATTCAGCTATATGCCAATGGGATTACTTTTCCTTTTTTTCAAGGAGGGACTTCTGTGCAAGATCTGAAGTTTTTTTAAAGGCAAATTTTATGACAGTTTGTCACCCGGGGTGTGTGGAGTTTTCCATGGATTATAAAACTCATTGGCTGCTTTTGGTTTCCGTCTCCTCATGGATTACAATAATTAATTTTTCATCGGTTCCTCTCTCCTATTCAAGTTACTCCATGCTCAAAGGATTATTGTCAATCTTGGCTGCACTGGAATAGGCCTAAGTGGAGGGTTCAACGAGAGTTTAGTGCATTGCAGTATTAAAACTTTTAGTGGACATCATCATGGATAAGGGCACAAGAGGAAAAGCAAAGGAGGAGGAGCCGGTGGTGAAATCTAAGAGAAAGGAAAAAGCACCAATGGAGGAGGTTCCTCCATCATCATCACCACCACCTGAACCCTATGATCAAAATCAAATTATGGTTGAACTTGGTAAATTGTTTCAGAAGATTGAGAAGATGGAAATGTGAAATTGGTTCAAAATATGGTGAAGGCTATCAAAGGCGAAATAAAAGGGACACAAGAAGGGGTGAGGGAGAATATGGTGAAAATTGATGAGCAGGAAAAAAAGGATTGATGCTATGGAAGATATGATGAGAAAGCAGAATATTGTGATATGCCATGTGATTGAAAGGACGCCAGACCAGCTAAGAGATAGAGTTGTCCAGTGGTTAAATAATCTGAAAATGGGAAAGAAATTTGTACAGGAAGATATTGTAAGTGCATATAGGGTGGGTCCAAGAAGAGGAAAAGTGGTTCAAAGAAATGTTTTGGTTAAATTTGCAAATTGGGGAGATAAACTTAGAGTAATGGCCTTTTTAAAACAAGCTGGTTCTGGCGCTCTGAAAATCGATGGTTCTGATGTGGAAGTATACAATGATATTTCTGTTAAAGAAAGGGCCTGGAGATATAAGATGAAACCGGTAACTAAATTGTTGATGAAAAAAGGCGTAAGGTACAATTGGAGATTCCCACAGCAGTTGAGATTTTTTTTGGATATAATGCAGGTTATTGATGAGAGGACCGATCCATTGGAGTATTTGAGTTTGCTTTATTTGGTTAAGGCGGGATCTGAGGAGTGGGTAACCCTTGGAAAAGATTTGTTGGAATCAGGTGCCATAAGAAGAGACTACGAGGGGGCAGATGCTGGTGGTGCTACGGGTGGAGGGCCGCAGGGACGAGAAGAGGAGGAGTTGTCATTGATTATGTTGGAGGAAGAGGCAACTAAGGAACATGATGTAACAATTTTTATATAATTAAGTTATTAGAAAGGGGAAGGTGCACAGTGCACCAACTTATACGCGCATCTTGCATGTCCCCCCCTCCCCTCTTTGGAGATCGAAGGCGGCTTTTTTTCAAAGAAAGTGGGGAGAGTGGTATTGTGTGTTTTCTGTATGTTTTTTTTCTTAGCGGTGAGGGGTTTGTGACAGAATGCCTAATGGAGAGGTTGGAAGTAAGAGAGGGTGAAATCGATATAAATTATGAGAAGTATTAAAGTTTTAACATGGAATGTAAAAGGTACAGGTTCTGTTCTTAAGAGGAGAAGGTTAGAATTGGCTTTGAAGAAGGATAGACCCTGATATTGTCTTCTTACAGGAAACCCATCAAAAATCACAATATACAAACAAAATTTTTCTAGGGTGGACACAACATTACGAAATGGCATTTGGTACTTCAAAAGCAAGAGGAGTTGCAATTATGATTTCTAAAAGATTAGGATTTGAGATAACAAAAAGTATAGCGGACCAGGAAGGTAGATATCTGATAGTGAAAGGGAAAATAGATGATGAGGAAATAACTTTGGTGAATATTTATGCTCCAAATGAACATCAAGCAGAATTTCTAGAAAAAGTCCGTAAAATCGTGGTGATAGAAAAAGTGGTAAAGATAGTGGCTGGGGATTTTAATTTGATAAGGTCAATTTTAGATTGCATGAATTTAACAGGTATGGAGCAGGTATTAAAGGGATTTTTTTAGATAACTGGATGGTTGCATTAGGGTTGAAAGATTCTTGGAGAGAGATTAAGGGATCGGAAAGGGCGTATTCTTATTTTTCACACGTTCATGGGTCCTACTCCAGAATAGATTATGTGTTCTTAACTGAAAATATGGTCGAAAATATTGAGGAGATTGAAATAGGAATTTTTAAGGAATCAGATCATGCTAATGTAATTTTGGAATTGAGGATACAAAAGGATAATAGAAGAGGAAGAAATTGGAGATAAAATCCTAACTTATTTAAAGACCAAAAATGGAAAGAACAAATTACAGAAAGTTGGATGGAAAGTTGGCAGTGGAACGATAATGAGGAGGTAAATTTTAATGTGGTTTGGGATGCCATGAAGTCGGTTTTTAGAGGGGAAAGTATAAAGTTGGCAAGTAATAGGTACAAAAAGTATAAGTTAGCACAGGATGAAAAAGAAAAGGAAATATAGCAATTACAGGAAGAACATTCAAAAAAGCAGAATAAAACAATTTTCGCCAAATTACAAAGATTGAAGGCAGAATTGATGGGCAAGGACATAGAAAAAGTAAAAAGAGACTTGATATACTTAAATAGGGAATATTTTGAATTCAGTAATAAAAATTCAAGATTATTGGCAAGAGTGGCAAAAGCTAAAAGGGATAAAAGGGAAATTGGAGTTTTGGTTAATAAACAAGGGATAAGGTGTAACAAAGTTAGTGACAAATGTAAAATTGTGAAAGAATTTTATCAAGCACTATATACAAAAAAAGAGATAGATGTGGGGAAGCTTAAAAGGATCTTGGAGAGGCAATTAGCGAGTGGAATAAAACAGGAACACCGGGATAAAATGGAAGAACAAGTTTCGGAGAAGGAGGTAAAGGAGGTAATTAATGGTTTGAAGTCGGGGAAAGCCCCGGGAGATGATGGATTACCGACTGAGTTTTACAAGGAATTTAAAGATGTTGTGGTACCAAAGCTGGCAAAGTTATACAACTATATTTTAGATGGTGGACAAATTCTGACTTCATGGTATAGGACTACGATCGTTCTGCTGCCAAAATTGGGAAAGAATTTGGAAAAAGTGGAGTCTTATAGACCAATTTCTCTTATAAACCAAGATGCTAAGATCTTCACAGCAATATTGGCTAACCGTTTAAACAAATTTATGGGTGACTATATAAATGTTGATCAAGTTGGTTTTTTAAAAGGGAGACATATGGCTGACCTGACTAGGAGGGTGTTAGACTTAATTGATAATGTAAACCAAACGAAGGAAATGGTGGGGTTAATATCTTTGGACATTTTTAACGCATTTGACACCTTACAATGGTCTTCGATCAAGGAAATAGTTAAAAGCTATGGATTTGGGGACAGATTTAGAAGGGTAATTGATCTGTTATATCAGAAAGGGATTGCTAAGATAAGAGTAAATGATGAAGTCTCAGATGAGGTAAAGCTTGAGGCAGGAACTAGACAGGGTTGTCCTCTATCCCCTATTCTGTTTATTATGGCAATGGAAATTTTGGCTAAAAGTATAAGAGAAAATCCAAATATAGAAGGGATAATGGGTAATAAGATAAGTATGTACGCAGATGATACATTGATAATTGCTAAGCATCCGGAGAGGGTCATGGATAGGATTAAAATACAAATTGAGGACTTTGAGGATATAATGGGGCTGATGATAAATTGGGATAAATCGGAAATGATGTTGTGTAACATGGGGAGAAGGAAAAGATGGCGGGATTATCTAACATACAAATTAAAGATAAGATCAAATATTTGGGGATAATTATTTCAAATAGATTGGAGGATCTTAAAAAATTGAATTATGATAGCTTGAAAACGGAACTTAAGACTAGAATACAAAGTCTCCTAAAGTTGAAGTTGTCATGGTTCGGGAGGATGGCAATCTGCAAAATGATGTTGTTACCGAGAATTAATTTTTTATTTGATGCACTTGCAATTCAAATGAATGAAAAGGAAATTAATGAGTTTCAAAAGATGTTTAATAATTTTTGTAATGGAGGTAAAAAACCTAGATTACTAAAGAAACTGTGGTATCTGCCTCAGAAAGAAGGGGGTATAGGAATGCCAAATTTATTAGCATATTATCGTGCTTTTCAAATTAAGAATGTTGTGAAGATTTTGGCAAGAGAAAAAGTAATTTGGGAGGAGATTGAGATGAAAGACTATAGGAATATTGGCAAAATGATTTTTTTGGGAGATAAGGTTAAAATGACAGTTGCCAGTAATATAATGATGAGGGGACTTGTGAACGTGTGGAAAAGATGAAAGAAGGACTTGGCCCCAGATGTCTCTCCAATTTTGGAATTGGCAGATATGGCATGCTTTCCAATAAAAATAGATACAAAAATAAAGGAAACATTGGATAAAAATGAAGTTTTCCTGGTGAAAGACTGGTTATGGATTTGTGGTGATGAAAATAAGAAGAAAAAATTGTTTGAGCAGTTAAAATTGGATTGGTTTCAGACAATGAAGGTTAATAATTGAAATAACAAATATAGAAGAGAATTAGATATAGATAGAGAAAAGACGGAATTTGAAGAACTGGTTTTAAAAATTCGAAAAGGAGATAAAAGCATTAAGGGTCTAGTAAGTAAACTTTATGCCTTAATAAATAGGGGGGGGGGGACCACAGGAAGATTTGAAATTGAACTGGGAATAGGATTAGAATATAAAGCTAGGAAAAGATGAATGGAGAAATAAGTGGAAAAAGAGGATGATGAGAACCAGGCCAGTAAGAATTAAGGAGCATAATTATAAAATGTTGTGGCAATGGTATCTGACACCACTGAGGTTACATCAGATCGATAATAAAAAGGATAATTTATGTTGGAGATGTAAAGACACTATTGGTGAAGCTGTAAAATGATAAATGATTTTTGGAGAAAAATAGAAAAAGAGGCTGGGGAAATAATGGGTAAGAAAATTAAATTGGCGTCAGGTACCATTATGCTAACAGATGTGGATGGTATGTGTTTAAACAAGGAGGGAAAAGAGCTATTAGAAATAATGCTAACAACGGGTAGACAATGTATTGCTAGACATTGGGAAAACGATGTAATTATACAGACGGGAGAGTGGTATAAAGAAATGTGGAATTTAGCATTGAATGACAAATTGACATGGGAGATAAGAGTAAAAAGGGACAAACTGAAAGAAAATAGATTTTGGAGTATTTGGAAGCCTTTTGTTGATCACTCTCTCACAGGTGGAGAAAGTAGTAGACCTGTACCATCTCAAAGTAGTTTCCGGAGATAAATATTGGGATAGAGCTCTCCAGGGCAATGTAAATAAACACTGGGTGAAATGTAAGTAAATATTGGATTTTGATAGTTGTTTTTAAATTATAATACTACTGAAATGTTTTATGAGTTGGCTATAGTTGTAGTGTTAAATAAAGAATTTCTGTGAAGATTTTCTGAAATAGGTTAGATGTTTTTCCAGTGGATGTTCAACGTCTTGACAGCTATAATAGATAACAGTTCAATTATCATGTATGTGGTCATTTTTTTATGAAACTTATGTATTTTCTTTCTTTTTACGTTGTATTGTTTTGTGTATGTTTGTATATTTTTGAAAAATAAAGTTAATAAAAATTACAAACAAATTGTTGACTGAAGTCAATATACTATCTATTGACCCCACCCTCTGACATGTATCCATTAAAATATCAAGGTGATGCAGGCTGTGAAGCTCCTATCATCACCCTGTTCATGGTTCACCCTTGACCGGCTAAGCCTGTTTCCCCTGTACCTATCTACATGTTGGCCAATCAATTGCGAACCTGCTGGATACCTATGGGTCATAAATTTTACCTTACCAGTGCTACTCACCACACGGGGAGACATCCATGATGACTCACTGCCCCCCCGACCGACAACTTGGTCACCAGGCCTGCTTGCACGTCCTCCAGAAAGAGGTCCATACCTCTTGTTGACAGGTGAACCCCATCTCCAGAATAGAGGCTAAAATCCTGTAACCCTATCCCCGGGTGACGAATGGCTGTACCGAAGCCATTCTCCGTAAGGAACCAGGCACCAGCCCTGTTCACTGACCACCGGGCACAGTCCAGACCACGGAGGTCAATGCCTCCCCTATAACAGTGTCTCGGCACGATGTCTGACCATAGTAACCGTGTGTACGGCCATAAATGGTGAAGGAACGCCAGGTCACTGCACACCGAAGTCTTTAAAGCAAGGCCAGTGATCTGTGCCAGATCATTGCCGCCGAGGTGCAGAATTAAAACATCTGGCAGTCTGGCATCCCCGATGGACATCAGGAATGGCAACAGTTCCCGCCACCTCATGCCGCGCACACCATACCGTTGCATACGCACAGTTGCACGTAGCCCGAGATGGGGTCCCCACTCCAACGAAGCCACATACTGTACCGCCCAGTGCACATAACTGTGGCCCACCAGCCACACTGCCACTGGTGTGCAGAAACACACAAGGTCTGTAAGAGAAGGAGAGAAAATTGAGGGCATAACGAGGCACTCATGCAGTGAGGGGACGAACATACAGAGAAAAGCGTGCAGATCCCCACCTGCCCATCTGACGTATATCAGGCTCTGAGTACTCAAATGCAGCCGCAGTTGATGTGGCGCCTATCATAAATGAATGGGTACTGTAACAAGCTCCAGGGACCCCCACACTGTGAAGTGCTGTCCCAGTAACCCTCCAGAATTGAAATTTGGTAAGGGAAGACCCATCCTGGTGGCAGAACAACAGGCCAGGGCGTGAACCACGCACTGCCAAAAACGCATGTAGGGCACCAACCGGACAGATGTCAGCAAACGTGCATCGTAGAAGAATCACGCTACTACCCTTCCCGTGCTGATTGGCCTTTGAGGAACGAATCCTCAACTGAGCCCACTCCTGGTTGAGAGCCACATCTTCCAGTTCCAGTGCCCTATGGGACAGGTCCCCCTTTGAAAGTAGGACTAGCTCGCTGATTCTCAGAGGTCCAAAGAAAGCTACGGTGGTAGCTGCATGGAAAAGAAACTCCTCATACCTATCATAATACAGGCCATGCCAGCCTCGAGCAAGGTGTGCCAGAAGACAAGGTGAAACAGGTTGATGTGTGTCTGGGTGGCGGCCGCGTTCACGTGTCCACCCTTCCAACACATGGCGTATAGGGAAGTCACCCATTCAATCAGTAAAGCCCCGTGCCTTAGCCATGAATGCCAAGGCCGAAAGCCTGGTGGCAATGGTGCGTGGGGCCAGACCTTGAACATGAAGGTGCACCATGTACTGCAAAACATGGTCAACCGGGATCGGCCATTTGTCAGGAAGCTGCCTCTCCCTAAAAAAGCCCTAAACTGGAGGAGCATGTGCTGATACGCCTTACACGTGCGTGGGGCCAAAGACATGCCAATCGCCCGGTTCACTTCTCCTCGCCAAAGGTCCACATCTCAGCCGGAAGTGGAGAGGGAAGTTCCTCTGTGTCTGGAGCCAAGGCATGGAACTGGGAGATCTGCAGGCAGGAAAAAACATCAGCAATATCATTGTTAATGCCTGGCACATGTCTGGCCCTAAAGAGCACATTAAGGCACAAGGACCCAAGGACAAATTGTCGAACTAAGGCCATGACTCTGGGAGACTTAGATGTTTGGGCGTTAACAATATGCTCTATGGCAGCATTGTCACACCAAAAGTGAACTACAGAATTAGCCCACATGTCACCCCAGAGCATAAGTGCACCTAAAATTGGAAAAAACTCAAGGAACGTAAGATCGCGTAAGCGATCCATACCTTGCCATTCCTGGGGCCATTTCCCATAGGCCCACCTACCCTCGAAATAAATCCCATGTCTGAGGGAACCTGAGGCATCCGATTCGAACTGGAACTGAGGGTTGACCATATGCTCCGCCCTCCAAAAGGAGACACCATTAAATCCCTGTAAGAACGTGAGCCAAACCGACAGGTCAGTCCGCAACCCCCTAGTCAGCCAGACCCTGTGATGCTTTTTTGAAAGACCCACCATAGCATCACAAAGACACCTGGCAAAGGCCCTACCCGGCGTTACCACCCTGCAGGCAAAGTTGAGGTGGCCGTGGAGCACTTGTAACTCCTGGAGAGACACCTTGCGCTTGGCAAGCATTGCCAAAATTGCATCTGAGATCCGAGTCACCTTCTCCATGGGTAACCTGGATGTCTGGGCAGCAGTGTCAATGTCTATACCGAGAAAGGTAAGAGTGGTGGCTTGGCCCTCTGTCTTTTCAGCTGCCAGAGGAAAGCCAAGTTCCTCCATGAGCCCCTGAAATGTGATAAGCAGGCGTCCACACATGCCCGAGTCGTGTTCACCCCCGAACAAAAAATCGTCGAGGTAGTGTGCCACAGACCGGGATCCCGACCTTCGAATATAAGCCCAGTGAAGAAAGGTGCTAAAGTGTTCGAATGCTGAGCACGAAATGGAACAGCCAAAGGGCATGGCCTTGTCCACATAAAACTTGCCCTGAAAACAAAAACTGAACAGCTCAAAGTCGTCAGGGTGCACTGGCAACAATCGGAATGCCGATTTGATGTCGCACTTCGCCAATAGCGCCCCGTGACCGCATGAGCGGACTATCTGCAAGGCCTGGTAAAAGGATGTATACCGGACCAAGCAAAGGTCATCCGGTATAAGGTCATTGACCGAGGAGCCTGCAGGGTAAGAAAGGTGGTGAATCAAATGAAATTTACCTGAGGACTTTTTAGGCACTAAGCCAAGAGGGGATACTTTTAAATTTGAGTATGGGGGCCTATCAAACAGTCCAACAACGCTACCCACTCTAACCTCTTTGGCTATCTTCTCCGCAGCAATGCCCTCCTTACCCCTGAGAGACAGCAAATTCAGGGCGTCCTGAGGTGCGCGAACACCCCTGAATGGGATGCGGAAGCCAAAGGTAAAACCCTCTAGCAGACAGATCGCATCATCCTGTCTAGGATAGATGTGCAGCCACCGTTCAAGCATGCTAAGATTAATTGGGGAGAGGGCCTTTAGAATGTGTGGCAGCATCAGAGGGAGCTCTGGCTGACCCCTGGTATCCCTTTCCCCTATCCCGGGACCCACTGGCCCACGGGCATGCGGAGGTGGCATGCAGGCCGGCACAGGAAGAGCACTCATGCCTAAATTTACATTGGCGCCTGTTGCACACTCCATTGGCAGAGTAGCTCCAACACAGCAGGCGGGCTGGAACCCCCTGCCCCACCGGCTGGTGGGGAACCTGTGTAGTGGCAGACCGCTGTACGGCATGGCCGCAGTGGTACCGGTCACCTGGCACCAGCCATGTAGGGGTCATATAAAGGAGCCACAATTGCTGGCAGGGCTCATCCCACAGCATCTCCGGGTGAAGGGCCGCCCTCATCCTAAATTCCTTGTCATAGACTAACCATGATGGGCCAGGAAAATCAACGACAGCCCGGTAAATATTGTCCAGATCATGGACCATCGGAATGGCCAAATCAGGACGAGCCCTAAGATATACTGCTATGTAGATTAAATAGGCCGGTAACCAGTTGGCCCATGTAAGAGGGGGCTTATGACGATGGGACAATTCCTTGTCCCTGTCGTCCTGCCCCTCCTTCTCCTCCTTAGTAAGTTCACGGTTCAGGAAGGTGAAAATATTAATGTACTCCCCCCGCCATATCTTTTCCCTGGTGGCCTGAGACAAGTGGTCACCCAGGGGAAGGGAGTAGCCAGCTGTCGGCATGGCCGTAGTCAGCATGGATTGAAGTGGGGGAGTGAATAATGGGCCCTGTTGCCCAACAAGAAATTGAGCCGGCACAGATGGGGCTGTTATCCCCGGCAAAACCTAGAAAGAGGTAGGAGCCCAGGTGGCCAAAGGGTACTGAGTATTGAACTGCCCACCCGAAGTAGCTTGGTGAGGCCAGGGCCACTGTACCCCACTATTAGCTTGTGTTAGTATAGATGGTGTGCTAACTTGACCATTATACTCACTTGTTGCACCCCCCTAGGCCACCCCCACCAGGGGTTCCGGCCTGTGGTGGGTGTCGGAGCTCACAACAGAAGTCGAGCTCTGGGCTGACGCAATTCCAGGCCAAGAAGCCCCGGACACCAACGGGGGGCCCTGTTGGGGCAGCCGCCCAGGGAGCTGCGGAGCACCACCATGCGTGGGCCTGATGGCCTCCAGCAGCTCAACCCGGCTCATGGCCTGCTGAGAAGTCTGAAGAAGCATATGGGTAGCGGCCATAGATGTCCCAAACCCAGTGTCCATAGGTGGTGGGGCGATCCCCATTGATGCTTCCAGGGCCGCTATGTGGGTCAGAAGCAGATCAACCGTGTCCGACCCACCAGAATAAGGTGGGCCGAATGGGCTGGATGGCCTGCTGGGCAAATGTTACCCGGCATAGGGTGGAGGTCCATGACCCAGCCCAAGGCCCACCGCGGGTGGAGGGGCGAGGCCACGTGCCAGCCCCCTGCCGCAGTATGGCCAAGCCAGATAGTCCGGCCCATGGGGTGCAGGGGCCATGGCGGGGCGCGATCCCATGCCGTGCCAAGTCAGGCAACCCTGTCCCGTGGCATACACCACTGATGGCCCTGTGGCCAAGCATGGTGCCCCAGAATCCATGGGGAGTGAAGCCCCGGTGGGGCAGCCCAGAACCACCCCCACATGAGTCCTCCGACTGGGCAGGGAGGCAGAGGCCTGGTCACCCTCATTGGTGGCAGTGGGTACCAAAACCCTGCCAACCCCTCTCCTCACCCCCAGATGAGCCCTCCGGTCCGAGGTGGCACCAGGAGAGGTGGGTGTGGGGGTCGGGCGAGCCCTCCCCTATGCACGCGGCCATGGGGCCACGGCATTCCTGTTCTTGGGGGTCATGGCCACCCAGTCAGTGTCCCAATGCGCGACTGAATTAATGATTGGCGGAGGGGATTCCCCGCTCCGATGGTCACACAAGTGAGCTCCAACTGTCCTGCAGTACTCAGGAATCGATCCGCTGACCTTCCGAGTTAGTGTCTTATCCACTTGAGCCACTGCAGGAGCAGGCAAAACTAGAAGTGTCAGAGTGAACTTCTCCACTCCATCGCTTTTCTAAAATGGCGGAGGGGCCGCCTCATGGCCACCCCTTTTATAAAGGGGTTGGCCATGCCCCCTAACTACCCGGATGTCTGAGTCCGGGGTGGGGGGCCCCCCACAAAGAGCATGTTGGCCATTTTGGTGCCGCACTTGCCTTCTTGTCACTATACATCTATTTGATAATTTAATAACCCTCCAAAGATGTTATGTGCCTTCAAGCATTTCTGAAATAAGGTGACTATAATAATAATAATAATAATAATAATAATAATAATAATAATAATAATAATAATAATAATAATAATAATAATAATAATAATAATAATAATAATAATAATAATAATAATAATAATAATAATAATCGTCGTCATCATCATCATCATCATCATCAGCAGCAGCAGCAGCAGCAGCAGCAGCATCCTTTATTAACTGATTAGTCATTTGACCATATCAGGTTAAAATAAAATAAATATCCTCCAAAATGTTGTATCATTAACTATTACACTCAGTTCATGTAATCAAGCAGTATTTCATGTTATGCTGTTCTCTCTTCCAACTGCATCTCCTCCTAACAATATTGTATTTTCCAGTAAGTTCACTGAAAGAAATACCAATCACACATGTCAAAAAACAACAACAGCCATGACAATTGCTTCGTGTTTGGGTGAGAAGTGATTAACTGATAAAAAATATGAGACAGACTCTGAGACTTTCCTCTGCTTGGTGTCACTTTGTGTATGTAAAGAGCAGAAGACATTATCCTGTGGACCATCCTAGCTGCTGCCATTCATGTTGTCAGCATTCATGTTGACTTCTATATGTAAAGCCAGGCATCTTTTTTCCTACTGGCAACTCAGGCATTTTTCTGGCATTTTGAATTGTGAATATTCCAGATTCATAAACTTAATTTTTAAGTGAAGAATCCTTATGAGCAGTGATGTACTGCAATTTTTTTTACTACCTACTCTGTGGGTTGGCCAAATCTGTGGGTGAGGCCAAATATGTGGGTGTGGCCAAACATCTTGCATTATGGGCTATGGAGGTGGGCATGGCCAACCAAGTGGGCGTGGCCTATGGGAATTTCCACTACCGGTTGTGCAGACCCTGACAGAACGTTCTGCAGTGCATCACTGTTTATGAGGCTGAAATTCTGCTTTCAGATGATTGCAGATGTTCTGCCAAGTAACCAGCACCAATAAATATGAACTACTGCTACTGAAGAGGGTTGTATTTAAGACGGTGTGAGTCAAGTTTCCTTTATTACTTAAGTAAATACAATATTTAAATCTCTGAATTCTGCATCTATTTCAGTCTAACAAAGCAGTGAAGTGCAATGTCCATTGCATGAATAATACAGTTATCATACAAATGAAAGTATCAAAGTGGGTTGAAGAGGTGATGTGTACTGCATCAACCTGGAATGGGTATCAATTTGATTTAAGAAATGCACATGCATACAAATTAACTCTAGAAGAGGTGCTCCAGCAAATAATTACTTTGAAAAGCATTTTTAAATTAAGATATCAAATTTCTTTGTTTTTCTGGCAAAACTCTTCACAAAGAGCTTGCTTTTAAAAATCTTGTTTGGATGTGAATTCTGGTAAGCTACTCCATGATGAATAAGCAGATACTGGAATATTTCTGTCAAAAGGAAGAACACTTTTAATGTGTCCCACAGGGCTATGTAGCACAACATTTGTGTATCCTGATGTTAGTCAGTGATAAGGAAGGGGAGGTTAGGAAAAAAGAAACATGTGGTGGGGGAAAATGGAAGAAGTGTTGTAATGGTCCGTGGGAGTTGAGGTGCTGAACTCAAGGAAGGCACGCGAGACTGAAGTATGATGGTAAAAGCCAGTCCCGAGTCCTCGGGTGGTCTATATTTATTAGCTTGCATTCTGGATCACTTGCGCACAGACCGCACATGACCCCTATTACAGAAGGCTTGCTTACGTAGCATGTTGCTGGCTAAGGTACATTTGCCAGCCTAGGAAAGTACTGTGTGCCTAGGTTCGACATAGGCAGATTAATCAGCAGATGTAGCGAGACTCATTGTTCCTGCCTTATCTCAGAGTCCTTGTAACTCTGGGCATCTATGCTTAGCATGTTTGGTTTAGCTGCAGTTTGCCTTTGCCCAGTTCAGTCCGTGGATGTGAGCTGGACAACGTGTGGTGTTTGCTAGGCCTTGAGTCTCTTCTGGGTGTTTCACCTTAGGACATATGTCCTACTCCTCTCAGAGCCCTCAGCCAAGGGAACATGGAGTCACTGTTGCTCCCTATTACTATTAGCCAGTACCCAATTTCCTTTCCGGTCAAGTCAGGTTGGTCTCGAGCCTGTTTGCATAGCCCGACAAACCCATTGGGAAAGGTTGCTGTCCAATCAGGGGCCTGGGCAACCCACAAGAAGTCTGCTAGATATTATGGGGGTGGGGGTGCAAAAGCTTTCATTTTGGAAGCGTCACTCAAGTCATTCAATCTACTTCATTTATTTATTTTTGTTTCTCACTTAATATTGCAGTTCTCTTTTTGTAATAAAATTCATTTTTTCAAGTTAATTAAAAACATCACATGGGGAACCTATTTAGGTTCTGTTACCTAATCTCATGCACATTTCTGATCCCAGACCTTATGGTGGAAGAGGCAATCAGAGCATCAGTTGTTTTGCTCTCTGAACATTTGGCATAAATAAGAAATTATCACACCTCTATGAGCTTGACGTTATGTTATTGTCAAGCCCATGAAAGTGTCACACTGGAAAATTTGATGCCAGATGGTGTGTAGAGTGAATATACTATCAAAGATATACTGTCGAATGGTAATATCAACCAATGGTGATATCAATGAATCACCATATGGTGGAAAAACAAATGACCTTTTTAATTAGTCCAATAATGTGTTAATCAAATGCCTGTTTAATTAAATATTCTATAGTTATTTAATTTTAATAATTTCATTGCAAATTTAGAAGGAGGAAGGTTTCTCTGAACTATTCTTAATTTTAAGACTTGGGGAGGGGGGGACATCATGGCTCAGTGGTTAAAAAGCCCACCTTGCAAGCTGGAAAACCAGCAAGTTGGCAGCTCAAGACCCAGGTACTGCATTACGGTTTGAGTGCCCGTCTCTGTCCCAGGTCCTGCCAACCTAGCAGTTTGAAAGCAATAAATTGCAAGTAGATAAATAGGGACCACTTTGGTGGGAAAAGATCTTGGGGACATGAAAGGAGCCTCATTCAGGCATCCCCTGAGTGGAGTTTCTCCAGCAAAATCATTTCAACCTTGAATAATTTCTGAAACAAAATTATTATTATTATTGAAGGCCAGTCGTCTTTGCCTGTGTCTTATTTCACAGAATTTGCACAGAGATTAAAAAATATATGTATCTAGAAATATGAATCATTCTTCCACGCCATAAAATTTTATTCTGGAACAAGAAAGAGCAAGTGTTGTTTCACTTCACAGATTATGATGTTTTAAAGAAAGGCAGATACACTTTGTTACTTGCTAATGTCATAACCTTATACCCAGGCTATAATATATAAGTGTTAACTGTCATATTTACTATGTTAGCAACTAATGTCAGCAATAAGTACTTTATAATATTTTGCATTTGTCATTTATATGAAACCTTGTTTTGAAATAATGAGTTATACCATATATATTCATATATACTCATGTTAAATAAATGTTAAAAAGGAATCTTTCCCTTGCTATGTTAATTGCTTCTCAAAAATTGTAAAAGGGGTGTTTACCTGAAAATACCTCATGCAAAAATCAAGGAGCACATAATTTTCTTTAACAAGTTTGAATTCTGGCAAAGAACCTAAAATCTGGTTCACAAGCAGAGAGGACAAATGTGCATAGAAGACGCTATTCCCATCCTGGGGCAAATTTGACCCTGACAGAATCTGTTCTCACAAACCCACATGAGAAAACCTAGAATACTTTAATCCAATCACATATATTGTTCTTCTTTCAGGAGTTCCTGCTAGACAGACCTCTAACACTAGTATATGGGTGCCTGAGATTGCTCAGTTCCTTATAGAAAGCAACTTGTGACAACATTGGATCAGTTCAAGCAAGGTTAAATTTCTCGCTAGCACAGTAACCTCAGGTTTTGAGGTGCCGTGTCTAGTCAATTCTCAGGTCTATTTAGGATTTCAGCTCTGGCTGGTTAAGTGGCATCAGGGTTGGCCAACAGAGGTGAGACTTAGGCCAAGTATCATCATCATCATCATCATCATCATCATCATCATCATCATCATCATCATCAATTTTAATTTATATCCCACTTCTCTCAGCCAGAAGGCAACTCGAAGAGGCAAACAACAGCAACAATACAGTCAATATTAATATACAAAATAAATAAACACACAATAATATACACAAATAATAGGCTACAATAACAAAAATGCATTCAAAACAATTTACAAATTACAAAAAATAAATCAGAAAAAGTGCAACAATCCAAGGAGGGAAACGGAGCCCAAGGCTTGAACACCCTTAAGCGGTCATTAAGCAAGGACCGGGCTCGATGACCACGTCGGAGCCCAGCCCCAAGTCCTCAGCTGTATTGGCAGAACGAGTCCACCAAGCTTAAACAAGGTGGCAGCAGTGGCCTTGTGTATCACTCCCCTGCGGCAAATGTCCTCCCGTCACCCCACTCAGCGGGTACTCGTTTCCTCCCCTCTCGCAGCCAGCTGGCCGGGAGAGGAGACCGATGGCAGGAGGCAGCAGCGGCAGCAGTTTTTATATCCTCCCATTACCCCACTCAGCTGGTGTTCATCTCCTTCCCTCTCACAGCCCGCGGTGGCAGCAGTGGCTTTTGAGCCCATCTGGGAGTCCATGACCCGCCCCGCCACAGATGTTCTCACCGACCGACCTCCCAAAGGCGAGACTGGCTCAGCGGTGGTAGAGATGCCAGTGGCGGCTTTTCAGCCTGTCCGGGAGTCCATGGCCCACCCCGCCACAGGTGTTCTCACTGGCCTCCCTTCTGAAGGTGAGACCAGCTCAGTGGTGGTAGAGACACCAGCAGTGGTAGTGGCTTTTGAGCCCATCCGGGAGTCCAAGGCCTGCCCCACCACAGGTGTTCTCATCAGCCTCCCTCCTGAAGGCGAGACCAGCTCAGCGGTGATAGAGACGCCAGTGGCAGCAGCGGCTTTTAAGCCCATCCGGGAGTCCATGTCCCACCCCACTACAGGTGTTCTCGTTGGCCTCCCTCCTGAAGGCGAGACCGGCTCAGCAGCGGTAGAGACTCCATCAGCTCTTCAGCTTCCAAACATGTGTCCCCTTTGAACTCCTGAGTCACAACATCAGTTTTTCCTGAAGATATAACTAAGCCTGTTGCTCTTCACTACTAGAACTGCTACTTGCAGGCACAGTCTAAAAGGCAATTTCAAAAACAGTCTACTTTGAATAACCTGCCCAGTTTTCCAAGAGAAGTTTAAGCAGAGTGGGATGGTCTTAGTGAAGGACTTGAGAAGGCTCTCGGTTGCTTGGGAGATCATACAATAACAGTTCAGTGTGTCCCTAAGCAATACATTGTTCAGAATGAGGCCTAGATCAAAATCCTTAATGGGACTAGATGGCTGTTACTCCATTTGTTGAGAGAATCCAACCACGGCTCTAATCTCTGCTACACTGAAGTGGCCTCTCAAAAAGTAGTCGGAAGATAGTATTGTGATTCAGGCAGAGGTTTCTATTGAGTGGCTGCGGAAAGGTTTCTGCTTAAGAGGGATTGGGTAACAAAAATATTCAGATTCTGGCCTGGATCTTCATTCATAGAAGGTCTGGCTTTGATAATTTTAAAATAAATTTCAGGAATATATGCCTCAGTCCAAACCTTACAGGAATTAATGACTTGGCTGCTAGCTGAAAACTTCTGGACATCTCTAAATCCAGAGGATTCTGTGTCACTTTGCTTCTTTCTCAGGGTTTATTAGGTAAAACCTTTCCTGTATACATCCACCCCTTTACTGTTAACTCCAAGGAAAGGATTTAAGTCCAATTAGAAAAGGATCAGAAAGCTTCCATATGAAATTAATTATTAATGTTTGGCTGCTGACATAATTTTTCTTGTAGTTTTGTGGTATTTTTGTTCCAATTTGCCTTGAGCCCTATTTTCTTCTAATTTTGACTTCTTAAATAGCTTTGCACATACAATGATTGATAACTTTGACTGCGTAGGATAACCAGGGAATTCATTTTGCCACATTGAAAGGTAATTTATCATAGCACAAGATGTCATTGCAATTTGCCTCATCTAGCTGAAGCTTCATTTCCTCAGCTCACTTCCACTGCCTTTGGTTCTGGGCTAAACCCCAAGGCTCATTCTAATATGACTTTGTCATCACAAAAAAGTTTTCAATGAAATGAACATTTGTGCGGTTTTGTTCTTCTATTTCTGTAGATACTCTACAGGATTCTTTTTGTTCTATGGTTACACATGAACACATGACAGTTTGGAGATGACAGCCAAGCTGGTTGCTATGTTAAGTTCAACTAGGGATCTGATTTTAGTTTTGGGGAGGAGAAGAATTTTTCCCAAAAAGACTCCAGGTTTTAACATGTAATAAAAATTACTTTGGAAGAAGCAGGACATTGGATGAGAAGCATTTGGGTAATTTAAAAATAACTAAATTAACACACAATTATTAGGGATGTAGCACTTCTGGAGAGTAATCAGACATAGTTTGAAACATTTGTTAAGATGAACTACTTCCTTCACTTTCCAAACAATGTTGCTACTAAATGATACTCTATAATTCAGGAGTGCCCAAACTTTTCAGGCTGTGGGCCAGTCATGTGGGCTGATCAAATGGTTCCGCCTACTAGAAGCAGAAGTAAAATGTGCATGCACATGTGCATAATGCACCCACACATGTGCATAATGATGCCATATTATGGCAGTGTTGTATATATATCACCATTAAGATGATTTCAGAAGTACCCTTAGTCTTTCTACACATTCGTGTTTTAATTTCAAAAGCAAGAGCACAGTATTTATGCTGGTAGCAGATTCAGTTATTATTCCCCATGTTATTTTACATTCTCCTTTGAAGCTAAGAAGTTTTATTATGTGCTGGTCTTGATTCAGGCAGAATGAAAGCGCGGCGCCAAAATGGCCGCCACGCTCTTTGCTGGTGCCCCCCCCACCCGGACTCAGACATCCGGGTGAGTTAGGAGGCGTGGCCATCCCTCTATAAAAGGGGTGGCCATGAGGCAGTCGAGCTGCCATTTTAGAAATAGCGACGGAGAGGAGAAGTTTTCTCCGTCGCTGTTTGTTTCCTTTACAGAAAGACTGCAGTGGTTCAAGTGGCTAAGACACTGACTGGGAGGCGGAAGGTCAGCAGTTCGATTCCCGAGTACTGCAGGATGGAGTGAGCTCCTGTCTAGTCTTCCGCGCGCTCCGGTGTCTAGTCATGCCTGCCACATGACCACAGAAACATCTGCAGAAGCAGACAGTGCTGGCTCTTTGGCTTTGAAACAGAGATGAGCACTGAACCCTAGAGTCAGATACGACTGGCTTTCGAGCAAGGGAAACCTTTCCCCTGCAACGGAGGAGGACAACACCTTTACCACCATTACCGGTGGGATTGGGCAGATTGGGATATTGCCAATGGCTCTCCAGCCTCAGGCTGGCCCTTCAGGGGTTTCGGCCCTCGGCCCGCAGTTGCCGGCCATGGGCCGGAACGATTAGGGGGGGCTGGTGCTGGCACACAGTACGTTTTACCCCCTCAGAGGCTGGAATTTTTGGGCATTGCCCTATTCTGGCCCAGAATCTAGAATTGGGGCCCCTGGCCCAATACCAAGCGGGCCGTAAGGCCCACCTGGCCCACCTGGCCCACCTTATACTGGGGGTTTCCATGGCAGGGGATGCCTGGTTAGCACGTTTAGCTGTGCTGGAGGCATCCTTGGCAATTCAGTGGGGGGGGGGTCCTTCCCTATCTACCGGGGCCCTTCGTGTCTGCCGGCTACTTCGACTGCTGCCGCACTGCAACGGGTGGCCAGCCGGGTTGAGCTGCTTGAGACACTCGGCCTGTGCCTGCCGCCGTCTTGCAGCTCCCTGTTTGTCCAAGACTGCAACTGGGGAGTGGTCGGGTGTGGCCCCAGAGCTCGATTTCGGTCGCAGGCTCCGACACCCGCCGTGGGCTGGAACCCCCAGTGGGGGCGGCTCACGGGGGTGCAACTGGTGAGTATTAGGTTCAAGTTGAACGCACCCACATCACAGTCCACTTCCAGCGGTGGGGTTCAGTGGTCATGGCCTCGCCAATTTGAGGATAGTGGGCATCAGTTGCCAGCCTATCCCAGTGCCCCTTGGTTGCATTCTGGCACAACATTGGGGGTGGGGGTTTTCCGCCCCCGGGGCGGTACGTGGCATCACAGGGGCTGGACAGGTCCCGCTGCGTATGCCCCGTGTACATCATGTGCCGGCGACGGCCTTGCCGACGACTGGTTATTCATAGCCCCCTGGTGATCATGTGTCCCAGGTCACGAGGGAAAAGATTTGGTGGGGGGAGTACGTGGATATATTCTCCCTATGAACCGAGAGCCCAATAAGGATTGGAGGTACGGACAGGAGGACGGAGACATTGTGCGGTCCCGCCGTAGTAAGCCACCAAGCAACTGGGGTGTCCGCCCCCGGGACAGTGCTGAGCATCGCAGGGGCTGTCCGGGTCCTGCTGTGCATGCCCTTTATGCAGACTGTCCTGTCGAGGGCTTTGCCGACGGCCGGCTATTGCTTGCCCCTGGGTGATTATTGGCAGTAGGCCATGAGGGGTAAGGGCTGGAGGGGGACATGTGGATATTCTCCCTGTTGAACTGTGAGCCCATTAGGAGGAGAGAGGGGGACAGGGCGACTGAGACGAAGAGATGTCCCATCGTCGTGAGCCACCGTGCACCTTGGGCCAACTGGTTGTCGGCATACCTTGTACGTATGGTGGTGTGCCGCAGGGCTTACCTGCTTGGGCCATCCTGATGCTTCCGTCCATCGCTAAGATTGCAGGGCGATGGTTGATTAGATGGGCCCGTGGCAGTTGGCTTAAGGTGAGGAATGTGGATGAGGGTGGCCCTATACCCTGAGGGGAGGTGGGATGAGCCCTGTTAGCAAGTGTACTCGTGTACATCACTCCCACGTGGCTGGTGCCTGGTGATCGGTACCATGGTGGTCATGCTGAGCAGTGGGCTGCTCAGACTCAGGCTCCACGCTAACTGGTCAGGCAGGGGGTTCCTGCCCGCCTGCTGTGTGCGGCCTGCTCAGCTGACGATGCGTGTGCTCAGCGCCACGGTCGTTTCCGACTTCGTGTCCGTTTTTGCGCTGACCCTCACACTGCCTCCGCATGCCCGCGGGTTGGTGGGTTTCGGGGCAGAGGTTGGGGTGCACAGGGGCGATCAGAGCTCCATCGGAAGCAACTAACCTTGTCATAAGCCCCCCCGCCCCAATTAGTATAGTCAGCCTGGAGAGATGGCACTCAGTTTATCCAAGAAAGGATGGGGCGGGATACCTGCTGGAGGGTTTTCAACGGGGGCTTTTGTATCCATTCGGGGGTGTTGGGGGGTCCCAGGATGCTACTAATCTGGTTCCCTGCCAGGGTAATGAAGAGGGGGCTCCACTGTGCACAGCTAAGGGCTATGAGAGTAGTGGGGGGCCTTCTTTGAACCACCTTTCCTAAGTCAAATGTCTTCCCCATGAAGCTCCTCCTGAGCTAGAGCTAGGGTGAATGTCATTTCATACTCCATTCAGCTTACCCTGTGGGTTCCCCATTCAGGGATGCCATTCCTGATGACCTTGTTCGGTCAGGTACTCGTAGTTGGTTCAGCTACTATGGGTGGCACGCTCACGCAATCCTGGTGCTGTTCTGGCACAGTGTGATATGCACTTGGCTTCAGATTATTGCCAGTGGACCCAATGATTTAGACCTAGTGGGTTTCTTTAGGTTCCAAAGGGGAATTTTACTTAGGTAAGGCCAACCCCCTTCTGACTGAGTTAATTCATGTTCAGCACTTGATCGATTGGGGACTTTTATTCAGTGGCCATTTTCTCACAGGTCGGGGTCTCGGTCTCTAGCCCATTACCTCGACGACTTTTGGTTCGGGGGTGAACGGGGCCTGGACACGTGCACGCGTCTCCTCATTACAATTCAGACACTCAGGTGGGAACTGGGTTTCCCCTTGGCGCCTCAATAGACCGAGATCCCATCTACTAAGCTCACATTTCTTAATCGAATCTGTCGCACGGGCATCCGGGTTAACCATGAATACGGTGGCTTGGATCTCCGCGGGGAATTTGGCATTGATTGCCAAACATAAAGTGTGCCCTCGTGAGCTGCAGTTAATTCATGGCCACCTTAATTTTGTCTGGTCTGGCTCAAATTACTCCTGGGTTTAACGGAGTCTCTTCCTGGAGATCAGACCTGATGGTCTGCTGTAGATTTCAAGTACGGTCGGATACCTCCGGCTCCCGGACTTATGGGGGTTTACTCTGAGGGTGGGTGCACGGATCGCCTCCACGATCTTACCTTCCTTGCGTCTTTTCCCATTTTGGAGAGCACTGATGCTATGGTGTAATGAGTGGGCCTACTCAGTGGTCCAATTTCGGTGTGACAATGCGGTGGTGGTGCACATTGTCAACACCCAGACATGCAAATCCCCCAGGGTCATGACGTTAGTTTGTCTATTCTTTTGAGAAGCCTACGCCTAAATGTGCTGTTCTAGGCCAGACATGTTCTAGGTATTAATAATGACATTACTGCTCCTTTCACCCACCTGCAGATCCCCCGGTTCCGTGCCTTACTCCGGAAGTAGAGGAATTCCACTCGCCACTTTTGGCCGATAGCTGGGCGTTTGGCGAGGAGAGGTGAACCGGGCATGTCATTGGCATCTCGCACGCGTAAGGTGTATCACCTTGCGTTCATGCGTCGTGTTCGGGAGGGGTGGACACGGGAACGTGTCTGCCGCCCGTACACGTGTCACCCCTGTTCCCAGAGTTTCTGACCCACCTTCCACGAGGCTGGCATTACTTATGTACAGATAGGTGTGAGGTGGCTCTTGGCCACGCAGCTACCACGGTAGCCTTTTTGGAGCACTCTGCATCAGTGAGTGGCTACCAGAGTGGCTGCCACCTGTGTAAGGCGGATGTGTCTCGTAGGGCACTGGAACTCGAAGATGTCTCTGTCACACATGAGTGCGCTCGAGTGGGGATACGGTCCTCACGGGTTATTCAGCACGGTGTAGGCAGTGGTGTATACTGCTACGAAGTTTTTGAGACATCTGTCCGGTTGGTGCCCTACATAATTTTCGACAGTGCCTGCCGCGTGCCCCAGCCTGTTTTCTGCCACCGGGATGTGTCTACCCTTACCATAGTACAGTCCCTGAGGGTGACCGGTGCCGCGTTTCACGGTATGGGGCCCGTTTTGGCACCCATTTACTTAAGATAGGCGTCGCATTGATCACGGCTACGTTTAGGGTACTCGGAGGTGGATATGTGTGTACGCGCAATTTCGGATATGTACGTCCCCTCACTGTACGAGTACCTAGTTATGTCCTTAAACTTTTTTCTCCTCTTTTACATATCCTAGGGGTCTCAACACACCGGTGGCAGGGGGCTAGTGGGCCGCAGCTATGTACACTGGGCAGCGGTATATGCTGCAGCGACAGAGAGTGGACCCCGACTGGGCTGTGTGCATCCGCACGTATGCGATGCTATGGTATGCGCGGCACATGGGGGCGGGAACTGTGGCCATTCCTGCTGTCTGTCAGGGATGCTGGACCACCCAATGTTTTACAGGCACCTCGGCGGCATTGATCTTATACGGATCACTGCTGTTACTAAACCGTCGAGGGGCTGTGACCTGGCATTTTATGTCACGTATGGCTTACATACGGTCGCTATGGTCTAACATCGTGCCGAGACACCAATTTAGGGGAGATGCAGATCTCCCTAGTTCGTACTGTTCCGGCAGTCAGAGGACGGGGCTGTGGCTCCATCCCGTCCTGAGCATGGCTGTGAGACGGCCATTGGATACCGGATGATAGGCTTATACAAAAATTTTGCTGGTAGGCAGGAGAAGGGGTCCACCTGTCGGCTGGAGGTATGTACCTCGTTCTGGGTGTGATGCAAGCAGGCCTGGCGACCGAGCTGACGGTCTTGGGGGGGGGGCGTGAGTCATCATGGATGCCTCCCCGTGTGGCGGGTAGCACTGGTAAGGTAAAGATTTATGACCCACAGGTATCCGGCAGGTTCGCAATTGACTGGCCAACACTTAGACAGGTACAGGTGTAATAACGTTGACCGGTAAACGACGAACCAGGCAAGGGGGTGATGGCAGGAGCTCTTCAGCATGCATCACCCCGTGATTTGACGGATACACGTCAGAGGGTGGGGTCAGTAGATAGTTTATTGACTACGGTCAACAATTTGTTTGTCATAACAAACAAATTGATACAAATGGATACATTGTAGCCAATTTCCATTGGCAAGTTTGGGAGGAACCTTACCAGTGTTACTGCGGCCTGCTTGCCTTAAGAATTATAATTGGCTGAGTACCAATTGAAAGTTATAACTCGGACCAGGGCATTATTCAATAAATGTGGCCCAATGCCTTTATCCATATACCGGTATCTGAATCTTTCTTTGGGGGGTGCACCTGCAATGAAAGCGCGGTGCCAAAATGGCCACCGCACTCTTTGCTGGCGCCCCCCACCCGGACTCAGGCATCCGGGTGAGTTAGGGGGCGTGGCCACCCCTCTATAAAAGGGGTGGCCATGAGGCAGTCGAGCTGCCATTCTAGAAATAGCGACGGAGAGGAGAAATTTTTCCCTCCACCCCCTCCCTGGTGAACAGTGTGATATTTTGGTCGCTTCGGGGCCGGGTGGGAATTTTTTGCCTGAACCTACAATTGGCCTTCGGGTTCTGGCTTTTTTGCCCATCCCACACTGTTGCTACGGTTTGATATAGGGGTTTTTTTTGCTCTTGACTTTGGTTACATGGGCAGGTAGCACTGGTAAGGTAAAGATTTATGACCCACAGGTATCCGGCAGGTTCGCAATTGACTGGCCAACACTTAGACAGATACAGTGTAATAACGTTGACCGGTCAACGACAAACCAGGCAAGGGGGTGATGGCAGGAGCTCTTCAGCATGCATCACCCCGTGATTTGACGGATACACGTCAGAGGGTAGGGTCAGTAGATAGTTTATTGACTACGGTCAACAATTTGTTTGTCTCAACAAACAAATTGATACAAATGGATACATTGTAGCCAATTGCCATTGGCAATTTTGGGAGGAACCTTACCAGTGTTACTGCGGCCTGCTTGCCTTAAGAATTATAATTGGCTGAGTACCAATTGAAAGTTATAATTCGGACTAGGGCATTATTCAATAAATGTGGTCCAATGCCTTTATCCATATACCAGTGTCTGAATCTTTCTTTGGGGGGTGCGCCTGCAATGAGCTAGCTTAATCAAAATAACAATGCAAATCCTCAACTTGTAAATAAGAGCAGTCATTTTTACTTCTTCCCAGGTGTGAGATCCAAGATACTTTTTTGTCTTGACTTGATTCCTCACATTTGCAAAAACATCTTTTGTAAAAATAATGAAAATAAATTACACAAAAGTATGATAGAGTATAAATTGTGCCAACATATTATAAACAGCCTTGAGAGTTAGAAGCAACTCAGATGGGTGGTATATAAGTGGAAATAATAATAATAAATAGATTGCATTTTGACAAGTTATTCATTCCTTCTGTATCTACTATCTCTGTCTATGCTTTGTTCTACAACCTGAAAAGAGGTCAGTGTTCTATAAAAATGTAAAGGTTAAGGTTTCTCTTGCTTGAAAGCCAGTCGTATCCAACTCTAGGGTGCAGTGCTCATCTCTGTTTCAAAGCCGAAGAGCCAGCGCTGTCTGCTTCTGCAGACGTTTCCGTGGTCATGTGGCAGGATTAAACAAGATTACACAAAAATTACACAAAATGTAGAAGCAAGGAACCTTACAGACCTTGACAATTCCTCTTCAGAGTTCCATGAACACTACCAAAATTGACAAAAATGTGGAAAGTAGCTATTGTGAATCCAGTTTAACTAGTGTCCCCCCAGAAAGAAGTGAGGGGCCTCTTCCTCTATCCTTTGTGACACTGGAGAAATAAAAATGTAAAGAGGTGTTGTCTGTGAGATGAGTGATAGAGGGAAGCGTAGGAGAGCAGCTGAGTTTACATTATTCTGTGGCATAGATGAAAATCTGTTTGAGTACTATACCATTGCCAGCCCAGCCTGCCAATAAAGACACAGATACCATTGCTGTATTTAAAATTTGGGCCACTTTATTGATTGTGCCTTAATCTTAAATTAAGATTTAAGATTGCCTTAATGCAAGCAGGCCACAGTAGCACTGGTAAGGACCCACCCTTAATTGCCAATTACTATTGTCTACCTTGTATCCATTTGTATCAATGTGTTTATCAATATAAACACATTGTTGACCCAAGTCAGGATGCTACCTGTTGAGTCCAGCATCTGATGTATATCCAGTAAAATATCAAGGTGATGCAGGCTGTCTAGATCATAGCATCACCCCGTTCATGGTTCGCCCTTGACTGGCCAGCCCCAATTACCCTGTACCTTGTCCATGGGTTGGCCAATCAACTGCAGACCTGCCGGATACCTATGGGTCATCTACTTTACCTTACCAGTGCTACCCACCCAAAAGTGACCATAAAAAAACAAAATACCCCATATCTCAACCATCAGCAACAGTGTGGGATGGGTGAAAACTCCAAGAACCAAGGGGCCAATGCAAGTTCAAGCAAAAATTCCCACCTGGCCCCAAAGCGACCAAAATAATCACAGTTACCTAGGGAGGGGGTGGAGGGCAAACTTCTTCGCCCAGCCAATCTGTTCAAAATGGTGGCAAGCCACCTTGTGGCCACCCCTTTTATGCTGTGGGTGGCCACACCCCCTGAGAGGCCCGGATGTCTGTCTCTCAGGGGTGGGGGCCGGCAAAGAGCATGGTGGCCATATTGTGCCACCGCGCTTTCCTTTGTTATTCATTAAATCAATCATGATTGACTACATTTCTGAGCTGTATTCATATACTATTTGCCACATTACTTACTGAAAGATTTGCATCCAGGCTTAGGGTCTCTATTGGCATAACTGAGATATATTTTACTAATTTTATTTGTTTTAAACTTTTTAGCAATTTTGTGCAACCTAAGATGAGCAATTTGAAAAAATGGTCTAGAAACGTGTTAAAAAATTCACACCTAGATATAACAATTGGGTGAATTTGATGTCATCCTTCTCCTTTCCCTGGGTCATTTCTGTGGCACAACTGTATCGAAAGATAAGAAATTAAGAAATGAATGTATAGAATTCAGCCTTTTTGTAACACATTGCTACAAAAAGTACTATGATGGGAGAGGGAAAAAGTGTACTTTGAAAATATTAAGATTACTTTGTGACCGATCATGCAACACTGATCTTCTCTTTCTGTCTTGCCAGTAAAAGATATTAGTCCCTCAAAGTTATTTCTTGATACAGCCTGTAGGTGACTGGGAAACGGTAATTCCTTAGTGTTGCCATTGACTAGAAGTCATGGTGCATCTCTAAGCCCAGCTAACTAGAAATAGAGAGAAACTGGATGCTGAAAGGAAAATGAGTGGCATGGTCTTTTTGTAATTGGAAGGAGGATGCCTGCCTATTCTTTCATGTTTGTATGTGCTTTTAGAGTTTATCTGGGGTGGAGGACTTGTCAAAACAATGAGCAATGTAAGCATAGGGAGATATGTCAAAATATTCTAAGAACTTTGGTTCTAATCCTACTATTAGGCAAAGTGAGACAACTACGATCAGCATTTAGAGAACAAAGCTATGTGTTGTACAGGGCCTGCCCATTAGTTTGTGGCTTCCAGGCAATGTGAAGAATGCTGTTGCCCTGTTAACATTGGCACCCCAGTTCCCTTCCATATATAGAATAGGGGGGATGGACATAGTGGTTATTGTTTCAAACAACAATATATCATCAACTAAACCTCAAGGACCATAACATGTACATGAGTCCTTATTTGCATGGCCAAAATTACACTGTCTTGATGTGTCACAATTAATAATTCATTAATTCAATTTATATCCTTCTTATTCAGGGGTCAGCAACCTATGCCCCACAGTTTGAATATGGCCCATGGTGCCAAATAATCCAGCCCCTGCCCTCACTCCAACCACCACCACCGGAAGTGGCTGTGGACGTGTTTATGGTGGATGCAGCCATGCTTACGGCAGCTTTAAATGTGTTTACAGCAGCATTTATGGCAGGGGACCACTAGTCCAGCCACCTCAACTGTCTGAGGGAGCATGACCCAGGCCCCAACTTAAAAAGGTTGCCAACCCCTGCTCTTATCTAGCTATACATTTATTCTGGGAGGTGTCACTTCAACAAATAACCAATCTTAAGATTTTCTTTACTTTATTCTCCCACTGGCTATTTGAATATTTTAAGGATCATATTCCCACTCATTAAAGTTATGTTGAAATGTTAGCTGGGTTTCCCCCAAAGCTACAATTCAGAGGTTATTATACTGTGTTCACTTCTGAGTGCCATTTCTGGCACATTTTCTTACTTTAATACCTAGGATAACCTGACTTAATGGATCAAACATTTATAAATACTCCAGCCAGTTGACCCGGCCAAAAAGTATACACATGCTATTGTTCATTAATATTAAATGAGGATCAAAGCACCGGCACTTCTGTCTACTAAAGGTGATTTACTCAAAATTGAGAGATGACTTTAAATGTATGCTCTGCTACTCAGCATACTGGACAGTGGGGGAAATGATTTACAATGGGGGGAAATGTCAAGGACAATTGGTAATTTTGGCAGAACAACTTATGGCAGAAAGGAAATATTTGGAACAATAAATAGCTCTTTCAACTTCACTGGAAAAAAAGTATTTTTGTTGTTTGGACTATGAATGGAAGAGTCACTAGCCTTATCATCACTAGAGAATTCACATTTCATGAACGTTACACTTATATTAACTCAAAAAGTATTTATAATGGTGCTTTACTCCTGGTTTGTTACCAAAATGACTCCTATAGATGATTCACACTTGACCTGTGGTACTCCCATGTTAAAAAACTGCTGCTTTCCTTCAGTTACCTGGAAGTTCAAGAGTAAACTATGACTATTCTAGTTCCATATGGAAATATCTTCCTCTTAAAAAAAACACCACATCATTCTAATTGAATTTAGTAGAAAATAAATTCCTTTGAAAGAGAATTAAAAGAGGGGAAATTTCAGAGACATTCTCACAGGTGTGGTTCAGGATTTTTCTTCTTAACATATTTGTAAGATGGCTGTGTCAGACAAAGACAAAAACAAATATAATAATCACCACTCCCATAAATGTTGTGGCATCTTAAAGACTAACCATTATATTTGAATGCAAGCTTTTCTGGATAAAATCCACTTTCTCAAGAGGTGGTATAATTATACACAATCCCACTGCCAGGTAAGGACAAAGTAACAATGGTTCAGTTGCACAGGGACAGGGCTATCATGCTGTACATTACTTCAGCAAACAGGTTACATACAGGGAAGACTTTGAAAATGAATTTACAAGGTGACACTGGCATTATTGACACACATGGTAAACTGGGAGAATATTCCAGGTCCCAGCAGAGGGTCTATTAAAGTGGCTGAGGACTGAATAAGAATGTCTTGTTTGTATTATATAATTATCTCTGTGGAAGCTAAGATCCTTTCCTATTTTCCACACTTCAGCAAAAGCCCAGGTGAAAATAACAAATTACTATTCTTACAGGGTTTTTCTAACAACAGGAAATGTGATCTACTAGCAAAGCTACACAGTGATTGAAAGAGGTGCAAAGGGTGTGTGTGCAGATTTTTCAGGCTACTCTGTAAATGTTTTAACAAAAAATAATAATAATCGCCTAAATAAATTCAAAACAGCTGTAAGAATGAGGTACACATTTGAATTTAATGTAATTTAATTTTTAGATTTCTATGCCACCCACTTAGGCGAACCCAACTCAGGGCAGGTACAACAGATTAAAAAAAAACATATAAAAACAGATTAAAAACCCCAAGTCACCTACCCACCCTTCTACCCCACTTTGATGTTCAGCAAAGATATGCAGCAGCCAGCATAACAGGGCCAAACACAACTTTATTTTCGGGAACTGAACATGGAGAGCAATGGCGCAGCAGCACCTATATATACTGTACAGGAAAGATACATTCGGGCAGGAAGCAAATGGATTGGTTGGGAGAACGGTGGAGTGATCATGGGGTGACAGAGACTGTGAAGCCTTTCACACTTCTCATTAGAAAGGGCGGCAACCCAAGTCCTGCGAGAGCTTAGTTTCAAGAAGAACACAAAATGGAGGACCACCCGATCCCAACAATAAAATACAAACTGCTAAAACAATACATCCAGTTACATACACAACACCCACCCTATTCATAAAAAGAGAAAAAAATATGAGATCAATGCAATACAGAGGGTGGGACACTCTTGATTCAACTTGAAATGAGCCAACAGGCTGGGGCTTTATTCCCATTAAGACCTCACACCTGCCCTGCCAGCCAGGTTTTTAAACCTTTCCTTTCACGGAGAAATAGTCCCTTGGGAAAGCTGGAGGAGAGCTTTTTACACAGCATTTGCTCTTTATTAATGCCATCCTCATATTTGCAATAGGGCTCACAGGGTATTTCTTCTGTGTCATTGTATTGCAGGCAAAAATGTAACTACAGTGCGTTCTCAAGAATGTGAAATTTGGGAGACTTGGAAAATGGCTCATCCCCAAAGGAGACAAAGTAGCAGTAATTCTACAAAATTCACAGATGATGTTTTTGTGAGAAGCCCTTTAAGATATTTTTTTTCTTTCCCCTAGAAGAGTATATTTTGTAAATTTCCTCCAAAATTTATCCATCATTTCAGAGAATGCAGTCTTTTGCCTCGGGCACACGCTTTGCACTACTCCTGACAGAGAGATGCACCGCCATGTTGTGGTCGGCATGGGGTAGCCAATAAAGCTGAAATCCCCAGATAAAACATTTTTACTAAGTTTTATCTATGAAACGGAGAAAGTAATTTCCAGTTTTCATAACAGTCTACCTCATATTTTCCAATGTGAAACATTTTTATAATTAATGTAATAGAGTAGAAGCAGCTCCTAAACTACTGAGTTTTATTTTTTGTGAGCATTCAGCTACTTTTTTTGTAGAATATTTTAGTAGCATGCCCTTTAAGCAATATGGAGCTCAAGCCTTCTCCTTCCTTCTTCTGTCATTTAAATGGAATTCTGCTCTAGTAAGCAAACATGCAAATTTAATTTTTCATGAAATATCAAGGTAGCATTATTGAACATGAAGCAAAAAAAAAAAACAGGGTTATTATCTTAAGTAATCATAGTGAGATCCAACTAAATTGTGGGCTCTAGATATGATGCATGTATTAGTGGATTCCTGCTGAAAGGAGACTTCATAATTGCCTACCTGTGGATAGGCATTGTGTATAAATGAATGAATCAGTTCTATCCATTCCATTGCTCCCAAGAAACACATTGTTTTATCACAGGGTCAATTTTCTTGTGGTTTTCTTGTGACAATGCAATGTTGGAAGCCAATTTCAGTGTTAGATAGAAGATGACTATCTCCTTGTGTTTGTTTTTAGGTTAAAAATACTGTGTTGGGTGCCTTTCAAATGAAAAAGTTGAGCAATCAGCAAGGATGGCTTATCCTTCTTTTCCTTTCATTTATATTCTAAAACCTCTCAACCATGCTGTGAAATGCCACCCAGGCCGGGAAGATGGACACCTTGGCTGAAAGTGGTTCCTGAGAGCACCAAGGATGTCTGTGAGGGGCACATCATCCACGTCCCTTGGCAGTACTAGGGTTCTTAGAGGAACAAAAGAAGATAAAGGAAAGATATAAGATACAAATTAAAAGTAGTGTTAAATATTTAGGAATAAATATTACAAATAAAATTTAAGACCTTAAGAAACTGAATTATGATAAGCAAAGAATGGAAATTCATGAAAAAATAAAACAATATAGCAAATTGAATTTGTCTTGGTTTGGCAGGATCACATTATGTAAGATGAAGTTATTGCCAAAAATAATTTTTTTATTTGATGTTCTGCCAATCCAACTTAAAGAAAAAGACAAAAAGAATTTTCAGAGAATGTTAAATACTTTTTGTAATGGGGGGAAAAGACATAGAATTACAAAAAGTTTATGGTATGTCTCACAAAAAGAAGGTGGTCTGGGCCTTCTGAATATTAAACACTACTATAGAGCATTTCAATTAAAAATATTGCAAATATTATAACAAAGTCTGAGGTTATATGGGATGAGATATAGATGAAAGAATTACAACGAATTGGTAATGCAATTTTTTTGGATAAGGATTTAAAGACAAAGACAAAAAATCAGTTGACAAAAGCAATGTTAAATGTTTGGAAGCATACTAAGGGAAAATTTGCACCAGATGTATCTCTGATTATGGATATGGAAGATATTAAGACATTTCCTGTAAAAATAGATAAAAGGATAAAGGAAATACTTTTGAGAAATGATGTGTATCTGTTAAAAGATTAAATAAAAATGGGTGATAAAACTGAACTTCCTTTGCCTTATGATTTTAAGACTGCAGTCAGGAAAGTATATAGAAAAGGGACCAAAATTATCTTCTCAGTAATTGTTAGTTAAGAACATTATATATCATCTCCTAATAGTTTCTTTTAAATCTTTCCACCTAAAAACCTCAGTGCTTGAAATGGCATTCCTCCTTAATTATATTTTGCCAACAAATTTTCAAGATAAGTTTATCTGAGAGTCAAACTACCTGTTACAAATATAGAAGAGGTGTTCCTTAAGTGCTGACAGATGTGTGATTGTTAACAGCAAGAGCTTTTCACACTGCTGACAGCTTACAAATTACCTTTTTATTATTGGTCCTCACACCTAAAGTTGGGGTTTATTGAAAGTATAATTCCTCAGTCCCAAAGGCCTACCTAATTTGTGTATTTGAAGCAATGAAAGCTATCAGCTCCTTTTGAAAGGCCACCTGTGACACACAGTTGTTCCTGAAAGATAATTACTGACTTAATTTCCCCACAGGATTCCATAGCGGTTTAGACTACAAACCAAGTTTTATTGCTTCTGTTACAACATTCAATCCAAGAAACTGGGAAGCTGTGGAACCTTTTAGATGCTACCTGTCTTAGGATCTAGTTCATCCATTACTATTGTCCATGCTGTCGGAGACTTGTAGGAGTTCAGCAAAACATCTGGAGAACAATTGATTCTCTATCCTCACACCAAGACAGCTGTAATTTGTGCAATTTTTCCCTTCCTTTCACATAAATAAGGGCATACTCTCTATACTTGCAACTATAGATTATTTTACCATAATGGAATTTTGTCAAATTTTGAAAAAATGGGTCATTTTCAAATACATATTTAAGATTGAGGCAGTAACGGCTGTCGAATGCTGATATTTAGAATTCTTTTTTTTTCTTAGCCAGGGGAGGTGAAACTTTTCGTGCCACAAGCCGGACCACGCCCCCTCAGACAGATGTGCAGACAAAAAGCATGGTTCCTCCTGCCGCTGCCCCTGCTACCACCAAAAGTAGTGGAAGCGGCAGGAGGAACCATGCTTTTTGTCCAAGTTTTGAAATAAAGTAGTCCTAATTCAGGTGCAACACAGGGCTTTTCCCCTGGCCATGCCCACAGTGTGGTAGTAAAATGTTTTGGAGCCCACCACTGGCCATAGGTTGTGATTGCCTGGTTTATAGCTTAGTGTCAATTATACCCATCCTTTGAATGCTGCTACTTGCTTCCACTGCCTGGCATATGGCTGCCATTTCTTTTAAAAAAGGAAGTTGTTGAATGGGCAGGAGAGATTTTCCTCTGCTGACTGAATTGCTAGGATTGTAGAAACCTTAATATGTAATCCTGCACTCACTTACCTGGAGAAGGTACTATTAAAATCAATGTGATTTATTTCTAAGCAGATTGCTAGGATTGTAGAAACCTTAATATGTAATCCTGCACTCACTTACCTGGAGAAGGTACTATTAAAATCAATGTGATTTATTTCTAAGCAGATATTTGTAGGATTGTACCTCTAGAAACCAGCAAAGTTTGCTTCTTCATCCCACTTGTAACAACAATTTTGCCCATCCCTCCCACGATAGTTAAATAGGGATTTCTTCTTTCTTGAACTTGGCACCTCATGACTTCTACTTAACAGATATTCCTTCTTCTTTGAAATTTTCAAGTTTAGAGCTGAGTTGGAGACAGAATCCAAACGATGGAACAGTACAACAAGTTCTTATCCATAGCCTTCCCAGGCAGGCTTAAACCATTTTGTCCCAAAATATGATGTGATGTAGCACTATATCCCACCCACCCATGTATCCATTACTGGTGTGCCACTCAGGCAATGAAAGTGAGGCACCAAAATGGCCGCCACACTCTTTGCGGCCCCCCACCCCACCCGGACTCAGACATCCGGGTGAGTTAGGGAGGCATGGCCACCCTCTTTAAAAGGGGTGGCCACGAGGCAGCTGCACTGCCATTTTGGAAGTGACGGAGCGGAGAAGTTTGCTCCGCTGCTTTCTCCCCGGCTTTTGCCCCAATCTTTGCTGAAGGCAATATTTTTCCTCTCTTCTGATTATATTGCTTGGGAGACATGGCTCCCAAGTGCAAGGCACCGGCTTTGAAGCCGCTGCCAAGGGGGAGGGCTCTGCCCACCCCCCAACATCTCAGGGGCCGCCACCGGGCCGGAGGGCTTGGGCGGCAGCCCCTCAAGCAGGTGGTGGAGTTAGCATTCCCACTGCCACCAATGTGGGTCAGGCATCCGCCTGCCCCTCTGGGCTTACAACCCCTGCTATGCCTTTGCCCATCTCGAGGCAGGGTGGCCCACTTGGGCCTGGTGCGGGTTTCCGCCCCACCTTTCTTCTGGCCCCTCATGGGCCGGACTACTGGGCATGGCCCTACTCAGGCCAGGGATCCCCAGCTGGGTTTATCCCACAACAATTGCCCGGCGGGCCATCCGGCCCACCTTATCCAGGGGGGTCTGAGACCGTTGATGCCCTCCTTGCATGCATTGCTGTGCTGGAGGCATCAATGGGCATTGCACCACCACCTACAGATGGTGGGCTTGCAAACCCTCCAGTTCCGGCCCACATGTCGGCCACGACTGTCCAATGGGCCGCTAGCAGGGTCGAGCTGCTTGAGGCCGTTAGGCCAGCCCAAGCTGGTGCCTCGCAGCTCCCCACCAGAATATCATTTTGGGGCTTTCCGCCGGGGACCAGTCCTGCGTGGCAGGGGTGCAGCGGCACGCAGAGCTCGATATCCATCGCGAGCTCTGACACCTGCCGTGGGCCGGAATCCCCAGTGGGGGCGGCCCATGGGGGTGCACTGGGTGAGTATCCTGGTCAATTAAGCACACCAGTGACACTACCTAGCACTACTGGGGGGGGGGGTTCAGTGGCCATGGCCACAACAAATTACTGTAGGAGGGCAGTTGTATCTACACTGTCCCATTAATTCTTAGTTGTCCAATTACCCCCCGGTTATGACAGGGGTGACCGCCCCTGCAGGCATGCCCAATGTGTCAGGGGTTATTCAGGGCCCACTGCGCGCACCCCCAATTCAATCCATGCCAACGGCGGCCCTGCCGATGGCCGGTTATTCCTTACCGCTGGGTGATCATCTCTCCCAGGCCAAGAGGGAGAAGATTTGGCGGGGGGAATATGTGGACATTTCCTCCCTCCTGAACCGTGAACCCACAAAGGAGGAGAGGGAGGGGCAGGATGATAGGGACAAGGAGTTGTCCCATCATCGTAAGCCACCTCGCACATGGGCCAATTGGTTACCGGCCTATCTGATTTATATGGCGGTATACCTGAGGGCCCGTCCTGACCTGGCCATTCCGATGGTCCAATATCTGGATAATATTTATTGGGCTGTGGTGGATTTCCCTGACCCGTCATGTTTGGCTTATGATGAAGAGTTTAGGATGAGAGTGGCCCTCCATCCTGAGATGAGGTGGGATGAACCCTGCCAGTAGTTGTGGCTGCTGTACATGACCCCCACGCGGCCAGCACCGGGTGACCGGTACAACTGTGGCCATGCCGTTCAGCGGGCTGCTACTACACAGACTCCCTGCCAGCCAGCGGGGCAGGGGGTTCCAGCCCGCCTGCTGTGTTGGAGCTTCTCCGCCAGCGGAGTGTACAACAAACGTCAGTGTCAGTTCCGGCATGAGTGCCCCTCTTGTCTGGCCCTCACACCGCCTCCGCGTGCCCATGGGCTGGTGGGTCATGAGGCAGAGGAAGGGGTGGGCAGGGGGCGGGCAGAGCTCCCTCTGTCAGTGCTACCCATCAAAAAGGCCCCCTCCCCAATTAATGTCCAGGTGCTGGGACGTTGGCTTGCCGCTTATCCTAGATGGGATGATGCGAGGTACCTACTTGAGGGTTTTCAGTTTGGCTTCCGCATACCATTTCAGGGTGTACGCGGGCCTCAGGATGCCCCGAACTTACTTTCTCTCAGGGGTAATGAGGATATTGCTGCCCAACATATTGCCAAGGAGGTCACCGCACTGAGGGTGGCTGGGCCATTTGCTGACCCACCATTCCCTAACTTGAAGTGTCCCCTTTGGATTTAGTCCCTAAGAAGTCCCCGGGTGAATTTCAACTAATTCACCACCTTTCTTACCCTGCGGGCTCTTCGGTCAATGATGTGATACCTGATGACCTTTGCTCGATCAGGTATACGTCCTTTGACCAGGCCTTACAGATGGTACGCTCATGTGGCCCAGGGGCGCTACTGGCAAAGTGTGATATCAAATCATTCATTCATTCATTCATTCATTTATTCGATTTATATCCCGCCCTACTTAGCCAGGGCCAACTCAGGGCGGCCTACAACAAGTAAATTAAATACAATATAACAAGAGAAAACAATATAAACACACAAAACACAATAGTATACAATTACAAATCAACAACTGCAGAATTAAATATACAATCAATGCAAAAAGACTAGTCTATAAACAACAGCATCCTAAAATATACCACAAAAATTCAAACTAACCAAGTAGCACAGCACAGAATCAATATGCATTACAAAATTCAAAATACAAATAATAAAAAAAATCAGCACAATTATCACAATCCCATAAAGGTTGTGTCCTTACAGTTCCCACAGAGCCCAAAGTTCCACGCTCTAAACAGACTGGGGAAAAAGCTCTGCTCTCTGTGCCCCAACGCCAGGTGTTAGTGAGCTCTTTCAGCTACTGCTAGGAGGTATGTTAGCCAGGGATTGTACAACTAGTTATGTATGTATATAGAGAGATAGCTATACCTATACAGTGCAGTACAATTACCTACTCTCAAAGGAGCCTCAATCCCTGTTATAAGACATACTACTGAGCTGACTACAATTTGAAAAGGAAGAGCTTATGAAAAGGTACATCAGGCAGACTGCTCTTCCCAAGAGTTTATTAGCCTGCTCTGTTTCTCATTTGGAATCACTGAGCTTGCAACCTTGAACTCACTTATCTGGGAACAAAATCTTAGAGTTTTTTTTAACAAATAGAACAACATGCTGAAGACATCAGTGACTAAGAAGTAGTAGGATGATGTGCTCGTACCCAGCATCAATGTCTGAACATTTCCCCCTGAGTAGTCCTTATTCCATGCAATTCTTACTTGCTTCTAAAATAAACTTCAGAATAAGTTGCTCTAGGATTGTACTGCAACTAATCCAGTCATTTTTGATGGGGGGGGGGATTACTATTGCTGCTGAATCACAGGTGGCTCGTACTGGTGTAGATTAAAGGTGGAACAATACTAACTACTGCAACTAATAATAATATAGGCAATGAGATGTTCTAATGAAAATATTTTAATAACCTGATTTCCAGAATTTTCTGCATGACATCAGGACAGATGATGTCACATCAGTCTCTTAACTGCAGCTGTGTTTAAATACAAAATTGTCTATGGCTATTTTTCCTCAGACTAATTGGGTAATATTTAATAAATGCATACCACCTGTGCACTAAATTGGACTTGTACATATGATGATGATGTTCTTCTTCTTCTTCTTAAGAGGCATTAGCTTATGGTATTCAAATTAGATCCAGCAAGTCCTGGATACTTATAGCATTCCTATTCAGAATATTCAGTATTCCAAATCTGCAAGTCTATAGATATTAGCATAACTTCATTGGACTTCTATGAGAAGGTCTCTGCATGCAAGGCTGGCAATTTTTCTTCTTCACATTGCTCTCTTATTTTTTTAAAAAAAAAGCCTCAAAAAAGACAAGCATTTATTATTGAATAGACATGTGCTTGGTGAGATGTGTGGGCCTGGTCTGATGTCCAACTGAGATTGCCTGCCTAGATAAAAATGCCAATTATGTGCTCCACTAAAGTGAGTGGCAACTGATAAATGTGAGATACTTGACAGCTTCAAGCAAAGAATGTGGCAGATTAGTTCTCATCAATATGTGAAAAACCAGCCCTTCTTATTGGTTTGTTACTGTGACAACAGTAATCACAGCTGACAAAACTCTTCTGCCAGAATCTACTTTCTACATCTTACTGGTATACATTTCTTTGTCTCAGCTTCCTACCAATTCTTTACATCCCTTCCTGTGACTAAACTTTATAGGTATTTTTGACCCAGTTCATTTTTTATTTCTATCTTTATTTATTGAAACCAATTTCTCAATTCAGAGATTAAAACTACTTAATTCCTTGTGATATTTCCTGTTAGAATATAACACTATTATGTGCTGCTAAGTCACATCCGAACCATGGCAGCGCTATGACTGGGCAATTTCCAAAATGTCCTGTCCTCAACAGCCCTGTGTAGATCTTGCAAATTCAAGACTGTGACTTCCTTTAGGGTATTAATCCATCTCATATTTGGTCTTCCCTTTTTTTTTTGATACCTTCAACCTTTCCCAGCATTATTGTATTTCCATATAATCTTAACTTTCACTTTATGTGCCCAAAGCTCTACAGTCTTATCTTTATAATTTGTGCCTCCAGATTTGATTTACTCTAGGACTCATCTTTTTGGTGGTCTGGGGTATCTGCAAAGCTCTCACCAAGCACTGTTTTTCAAACAATTCATTTCCCCACTACCAGTTTTGTTTATTGTCCAGCTTTCATTCTTATGCATAGTGAATAGGTATAGGTAAAGGTCACCCTTGCTTGAAAGCCAGTCGTATTCGACTCTAGGGTTCAGTGCTCATGCTGTTTACAGCCAAGGAGACAGTGCTGTCTGCATCTGCAGATGTTTCTGTGAACACATGGCAAGAATGCCTCATCACCAGAGTGTACAGAATGCTGTTTACCTTCACACTGAAGTGGTACCTATTTACTTGCAATTTCTTGCTTTCGAATGACTAGGTTGGCAGGAGCTGGGACAGTGACGGGTGCTCAAACCATCATGCAGTACTCTGGAATTGAACTCTGACCTTCCAGTCATCCAATCTTAACCACTTGAGCCACCACAGTCCCTGTGAAAAGGTATACAAGAGTCTTAATGATCTTGGTCTCCAGTGACACATCCTTACACTCGATTTCCTTTTCTATTGCAAGTAAGTTGAAAAAATTGTTCATATTTGCTTTTTTACTGGATTCTGCAGTGTGAGACATTCTATAATTCAATTTTCCACTCCTGAGATCCAACATGTTCATGCTGAAACCGGGGAAAAGTCCACTTTAGGTCTGATAAAATATGCTTAATCATTTTGTTTTCTACAGAAATCTTGGCTTAAAGAGAATTATATTTTCTGGAGTTAGATGCTCTAACTTTTTAGAAACAAACAATATTCCAGGATAGGGACAAAAATGGGTCCATGCTCATGGCTGCAGGTTGCCCATCCTTCTGTTCCTAGAATAGTAAAAGCAGACTAACATCAAATACATAGCTTTCTGGGCTTATAAAACAGTAAACACCATGTATACCAGAGACCTGGAATATCAGGTAATTTTGGCTTAGGAGAAATCTAATAATGAGAGAAATCGAGAAAGAATGTAATTTTCTGCTGCTGTGTCTGATGCTACGAGGCACACTTGATTAGCAAGCATACTATGGAAAGGCTGAAACATCAGCAGCTCAGGTAATGATGTACCTCACTTTGTAAGAGCTAAATGAAAGATTCTTTTTGCTATGCTCCTTGTTAGTGTTTGAGAGCTCTGTCTGTGAAGGGATAAAGTTTCAGAATTGTCACGTCTCTTTAAAAGTTGCCGAGGGGTGTAACATTCAGCTTCAGGACCTAAATTTCAATGAAAACTGCTGTACCTTTGAAGAAATAGCAGTGTCATTCATCTATAACCAGCCACTGACATATTCATTTCCTCAAGATACTAGCTGTTAGTATGATAGTTTTAATGAAATTAAGAAATGAGTGGTATAACCATATGCATGCTTTAATTTGATGAAAAGGGGAAACTGAAAAAAAAAAAAACCAGAGTGCAATATCTAATGAAGTGATGACATTCATATCACCTTAATCCCATCTATATCTTTTCTTTCTCTCTCTCTTTCTCCATATATTTTTATTTCACATTAGATAGATACTTTTCTTGCAAAATAATTGGAATGCAATTAATTTCAGAAAACAAGATTACTAGATAAAATTCATTTACTTAGAAAACAATGGAATTAATCAACTTTCAGAATTGAACTGATTTCCGGAACAGCTACATATGGTTTAATTCAGGGATTCTCAACCTGTGGCCCACAGGCCAGATGCAGCTCATGGCACCATTTCATGTGGCCCTCCACTGCCTCCACCACACCTGGAAGTGCCATGTGGTGGAGGAAGTGCAAAATGACCACCCAGCCCCCAAAGTTGTCTTAGGGAGCTTGACCCTGCCCCTGGCTTTAAAAGGTTGAGAACTCCTGGTTTAAGTCCAGGTTAATCTTAAATAATTTAGTTAATGATAACTAAATTTAAAATGTGTGTATATGTTTCTTTCTGTTTAAGCTAGAGTTTATTTGAAAATCTCCAAAGAAGGTGAATTCACCATCTCCCAAGGTGATGTATGCCAAGATCAAAAAGCTCTTACTGTCAAAAAGTTATTCCCATTTGTGTTACTTTGAGTCCTACTTTCTGGAACAATAGATAATAAACTTGCTCCACCTTCCACATGACAACCCTTCAAAACATTCTGCTATCACATCACCTCTTATACTTTTCTCTCTAAGCTAAACATGGCCAGTTCTTTTAATTCCTCATAGTTCTTAGTTTCCACAACTTTAATCATCTCATTCACCTTTCAGACATGTTCCACATTTTATGCCTAATACTCTCATGTTAGGTGCTTCCCATTCTATATTTGCTTCCATCTAAATACAGTGCTATATTTTAATTTGTTAAAATCCATTTTGCATCATATGACACACTCATCTTCAATTATGATTCTGAAGTATTAGCTATTCCTCTAAAATGGAACATTTTCATTTTTTTTGGCTAACTCAAAACTAATATTTACGATAATTGCCAACAAACTAAAGTAAAGTAATATTGAGAACAAACTGAAAATAGAAAATATAAAATAGCTTGTACTATATAAGTGAGAGGTAAGTTCTTTAAATAGTACATTATACTTGAAATGGCATTCCTTCACATCTTCCAGGCCTTTTTAAAGAGGTATGTCATATTTCACCAATCTAAATATTCTTCCATACCTTTTGGTGGTATACAACATGCTGAGTTGTGGTTAACAAAAAATAAATGAAGTGATACCACATAGTAGAAAATAAGACTGTCATTTGAGATCTTGGCCAGCACTCTTATCCAATTCATTTATAAAATATGGAACAACGCAGAGCTTAAAACAGAACCTAAGGTCCCTATTTGTTGTTTATCTCTGGGGCAAAAAAAGAGCCATTGGTAAGTTCTCTTAGATATGTCTAGTCCATATTTGATCAGGTTGGCCATAAGAATATTTAAAAAGAAAACCATAAACACACCAAATCTTCTGTTTATGATTTTGGGATACTGTGTTTCTCTATCCACAATTCAAAATGCCAGGAAATTGGCTGATATTGGTGCACAATATCATGTCCCTGTTGCTGGGAGAAAACAGGATGCCATATTTCATATAGCAAAGGACAGCTTGAATAATGACAGCGCCAATGACAGAAATCAAGATGGTCTATAGGATACTTTTTTTATTCACTACCATTTCAAAAGAAACTAAGACCCCAAACCGGGGAAAATCCCAGAACTTGACTCCTTTTCTCATCAGTTAATCACTTCTCACTCAAACACAAAGTATCCATTAGGTTTCTTTTCTAACAAACTCTCTGTGTATCTTTTTTTAAAAAGTTATGGATGATCATCAAGTACCATAATGAAACCACAGTCTGGTGTGTGGAAACGGACAGGGCTTATATATCCAGGTGACCAGTCATACTCATGAGTGATTTGGCCATTGCGTTTATTGTAGATGTATATGGAAAGGGTTGACTTTGACTTCACATTTTAGATTGTGGGATTTGCAGATTCAGAAGGGGCAGTTTTTCCCCTCAGGAAACCTCCCTTTCTTAGGTGAAGCACATATTAGTTGATTTGATTTTTGCTGCTGTACTTGTTTTTGAATCTGGATGCAGCCTATTATTCAAACACAAGGAGATAAATTAAACACTTCTGGTTTTAAGGAGAAGGCTAACAGAGTAATTCAAAATATTTTCTTATCCATTCACCTTGATGCACAGCAGTAACTCCACAAATACAGGAAAATGAAGCTGTTGAACTTGATTTAATATAAAGTTTTCAATCCAATGAAGGAAATTAGATGCCCTAATTTAAACCATTTCACTTCCCTCACAAAGGTTCGAGAAAATACACACTGATTATTTTGCAATCAAATATTCCACACTCATAAACTGAACTTTTTTCTTTAAGAACTGAATTTTACAGCTTTCTAAAACAAAAAAATTGAAGTATATATGCACTGTATACAAATTCCAAAAGCAACTTCCCCATATAAAATTGTGTAGTGCTGGAGGATCCAAGAAGATGCTCACATCATCAGTACTATGGTTTTAGGGAAGGGCAGAAATTAGAATGGCTGAGCCATAGCTGCAGTGCCAAAATAATTTGGAGAGCTGTTTTGGACTTTCTGAAATGGTGAAACAAAAGTGTGAATGAGTGCAATACATACAATGGGAAAACATACGGCCCTTTAACTTCTCATGTATGATAATGTTAATAGCCCACTTGGCAAACTGCAGACTAGAAAGATGCTGTCCATTTTCCAAACAATTTTCTTGGGTTATGCAACCTGAGGAAGAAAAGCTATATTGTATCCAGAAATCTAAAATTGTGTTATCCACATGTTTTCCAAAAGATGTCCCTTTGCCTATGGAAATAAAAAAGGAAGGTAGAGACAACGTATCTACGCTGGCACAGATATTGTCCTTTTGATTGATTTTGCTGCAGTTTGGGCAAATTCAAATTACAGCATCCACACATATATAAATTAAACCACTCTCTCCCTTCTCTTTTTACTGCTCTCATTACTTGAATTATAAAATAAATAAATAAATAAATAAAATAAGACCCAACTAGAGGTACAAGAATCCTTGACTTGATTCTGAGTAATACTCAGGATCTGGTGCAAGATGTTAATGTGACTGATCCAGTAGGGAACAGTGACCACAACTCAATTATGTTTAACTTAATAATAGCCCGCAAGTCACTGATAAAATCTAACACAGAGACCTTAAATTTTCAAAAAGGAAATTTCCCAAAGATGAGGAAATTAGTAAGAATGAAGCTGAAAGGGAAATTTGAGAGAGTCCAAACACTCCAAGTGGCATGGAGGTTGTTTACAAAAACAATAACAGAGACCCAAGGGGAATGTATACCCAAAAGGAAAAAGGGCACTGCCAGGCCCAAGTGGCTTACAGGAGCTGTTTGGGAAGTGATCAAAAGCAAGAAAAGCTCATTTAGAAGATGGAAGGCTTGTCCGAATGAGGACAGTAGGCAGAAACATAAATTCTGGCAGAACATGGCTGGCAGGGCAGGTGTGGGGTCCTGAAGATGTTGTGACTCCCACCTGCTGGTTGGTTTAATATAAAAGTAATCTTCCACTTTTTAATGTGTGGGGGTTTTAGCGGAGTAATTTGTTTTAACGGGGTTGTTCTTGTTCTAATGGTTTTAAGATTGTATGCCGCCCAGAGTCTTTGTGAGTTGGGCGGCTATATGAATAAAATAAAAATTAAAAAAATAAATGTATTGTAGCACAGATTTTAAAAAAAATGTTTCAGTATGAAATAAACCACTTCAAAATTCACTTTGTTGAGAGGCCCAGAGTTAGCAAAGATTGTTCCTAGAAACTAAGGTCAACCTCATCCATACACCATAACAGAAAGAAAGGAGGGGGGGGGAGAGAGAGAGAGATCAAATCATTTGAAATGCATTGTTAGAGAAGAGCCTTACAGAAACCAGAAACTATCAGAAAAGAAGATCAGCAGATGTTCGGTTGGGGACTGCAGTGGCTCAAGTGATTAATACCTTGAACTCACTGACTGGAAGGTCAGAGTTTGATTCCCAGGTACTGTATGATAGAGTGAGCTCCCATCTCTGTCCCAGCTCCTGCCAAATTAGCAGTTTGAATGCAAGAAATTGCAAGTAGATAAATAGGGACCACTTTGGTGGGAAGGTAAACAGTGTTCTGTGCACTCTGGTGTCTAGTCATGCCTGCCACATGCCCACGGAAACATTTGCAGACACAGACAGCACTGGTTCTTTGGCTATAAGTAGAAATGAGCACTGAACCCTAGAGTCAAATATGACTGGCTTTCAAGCAAGGGCGACCATTACCTTTACCTAGATGCTCGGTCAAGTCATGTCTGAACTCACACTAGAGTATAAATGAGTAAACTGTGTCATGATTCCATCTGGGATGACATCATTTTTAATGATTATTACATTATATTCATATAGGTTATTAAGTAAGGATTTTAAATCTGTTTTTCTATTGTTTCTATGATACTCTCTGATTAGCCTAACCAGAGCCATTTTTAGTTGGCACCTGCCATTAAATGGCATCATCCCTTTCTTCTGGGAAAGTGAATTTTAATTCTTATTCCCAAATACACTGTCTGGGAAGATGTTCTATTTCACTGCCTGAGATGGAACATAGATAGGATAGCCATCTGGTATCCTTTTGATCTATGCACAAAACCTGTCACTTTGAGAAGTCCATTAGCACTTCTCAAGGACACTTTCTTTGATGTAGGCAGATTGATTGCACTCGGAGGCAGCAGGAGAGCCAAACACTTCTTTATTGTAGCATGGTCAATCTGTACATGGGCACATGTAGGAGATGCAACTCCTTATATACTGTATTTGAATTCCACACCGTGGATACTCATTGGCTGTGGTGGCAGTGACGTCATTGGGGGTATACTGCGTAGCTACTAAGGTACACCTTAAACTGGGCGGTTTCCCGTGCTAGCTGCTGATTGGTTAATTGGATCTGCATGGGCTGAACTTCCTCAGCTGCACTACTGTGGCAGCTGAGTAGCATGCAGAATCGGGAGGACTGCTTGCATACACAATACTTTCTCAGGAAAAATTGTATAAAACCCAGACCTTTTGGTCTGTTAGAAAGTGGCTTTTTGAATCCAGCGGGAGCTCTGCATCTCTTGTTATCTGATACAGACTCCCCTATCAGACCATCACGTATGGGGTGGTGGGGCTCCGCCACACTTAGTCTATGACCGAGAACGATGGGACTTAGGTTTTGCAGAGACTTCATTACTTAAACTTTCTTCCAAGACTATGCAATTTTTCTATTACATTGCATTTATTGGACTCTGTTACTTTCATCAATAAATCATAAAAATTGTCAAGAGTGCTCTTTCTGCTCCACCTGAAGCAGAGCAGATTGAATGGGAATATTTTACAATAGGGCCTTTTTCCTAAGAGAAGGATTACATCTTTGAGGCTACTTTGTGGGAGCCGTTGCCAAAGAAGAAACTTTGTTTCGAGGCTTGGAATCCAGCTACAGAAGAGAGAGCTGCAGCCGAGGTAACAGCTTTACTCCCACACACCTTACCCAGCTCCAAGGCCGTTATACTCCCCCAAAATGAGTTAAGGGTGCTTTTTGCATGGGAGTCTAAAGTTCCATCCCAAGGGGCTTTGCAAATTTTAATTTCTTCTGTGACACAAGTCATGAAGCACTATTTCCCTGTGAACCCATTGCCCAGCTCTGCTGGACCTGCCTTTCTCAGCCCTGCTTTGAGAAAGCACACCCTTCTCAGCCTTGTTTGCCAAATCACTCACGGTCTCTCAACTGTGCGGCACCTGTGGGCCTCTGAATCAGAGGGAGCCAAGGCATGTGCTGTCTGAGAGAGTCATCGATAAACTGAAGCTACCCTACCTTGCTGACATAATGACCTTACAGAACTGATGAGAGTAAATAAGTAAATAAATAAATATGTGATGTCGAGGAGGCAGAGGGAGGAAGACACAAGATGAGAAAAGTTGTTTATTGTTTCACTAAAGGAAGCCATAGTCATTACTTTGCAAGACCTGAGCAGAGATTACTTGAAAAGGCAATATTGCTAGGAAGGGGAGGGGGCATATTAGGTGAAAAAGACCTATGATGAAATGCTGTCGGTTTGCAAGATCTGAGCAAGACAGTTAATAATGTGACATTTTGGAGGTCATTAACTCATACAGCCTCCATACACCAGAAGTGACATGACAGTGCAATAACTTGGGAGTTTGTTTTAATTACAAAGCAACAAGAGAATTGAAATGGATGAGATTATCACAAGATATTCACAGCAAAGCTCTGCTAACATCAGGCAAAACCACACCCAGCCACAAAGTAAAACCAAAACCCAGTAGTAACTTTGTAAGTGTTACCCCAAATCCAGAAAAAAACCCTTTTATTTCCATTTGTTATTTTTTAATATTTTATTTTCAATCAAGTATTTTTATTTATATTTTCCATGACTCTAGGCATATGTGTCCATAAGCATTACACTGTCCACCCATCCATTCACATCACTTGCAGGTAGATAACTGCAAGGGATCCGTTTTAAATTATTCTCTTCAGCACAGGCAAATCACAGCTGCCCGCAATTGTGGTGGTTTGGCTCTTTTGCCCCCGGTTCTGTAAATTTCATTAGCGGCTATGCCTAAAATTAATTTGAAATGTTCCTATGTGTATTAAACTGTCTAAATCTTTGTTCATTCAATCAGGAATTTCTCAGATTCCTTTCATGCACCAGTGTAGGAATTGGGGCCGTAAAGCGGCCCTTGAGGTCCCGGAGGAGACTGGTCAAAGTAATGACACGAGGCAAGATGGAGCGAAGACCAGTAGTTTATTGAGAAAAGGCTGCAACATATATAGAAGGAAAAGCACAACGCTGGCAAGACTGTCAGCTGACAGGAATGACATCACCTGAGCACTCAAGTTAATTGGGAATCTCTTTGGGGAAGTCAATTAACTGGGGCAAACATGGACCATTGTCTGAGGCTTAGGCTAGGGTAAATATGGCTTCTATTTGCACCGGAGATTACACTGAGACCTGGAGGTGAGTGATTTTCTCTAATGGGTAACCGGGTTAGATATTCGCTCTTTCAGCAGATCCGTTGGTCAGGTCAAAGGAATTGGGTGAATCAAACCCTATAATTTATCCACCCCCCTTACGCCCTGACAAGGGCCAGAGGCCAGGAGTCTGCTCACTGGTTTAACCTCTGCCAGAGGCCACCGATGCCCAACCGGGCACGCGGAATCCTCATCTCCCCTTTCTGTTTAATTTAAGAGCCTGACCGGCGGCTCTGCGTTAGAGGAGTACCAGCTAATGAGCGGGAATGACGCTTCGGGGTTCCTTCCATGGGGGACATCTCGATAGCAGTGAGGGAATACATTGCATGAAACAACACACTGTTGTGCCCAGTATTACCACCCCCACAATCACTTTGAGTGTCGTCTGAATCCATCCCCATGGGAACCACGACCACAAGGAGTCCTGCCACCCCCATGAATAATCCTCCTTGATGTCCCTAACTGGGGTGTGGAGGTCCGTGAGCTGGCTCTGTATCTTGTGGGTATTGCCTGCGAGGTTAAAGAAACACATGCCATGGACAGACTTGCAGCCCAAATGATGTGACCACAGGGGATAATCGATAGCTGCTTGATTATCCAGTATGGCATGGCGAAGCTCTGTCTGCTCCTGGCTGAGCAGCGCTATTGCTGAGGAGGTATGGTCAATGGCTTTTGCTAATCCACAAGCCAATTCTCCAAGCGTTGCCTATGGCTAAGCCTGACACGCTGAATATACTGACTACAGCCTGGTTTTTCAGCGCTGTGGGTCTGAATTCAGACTGCTTTCTGTAGCAAGGCAAGATAATGAGATGTGTCATTGATCTCTTACTGTGACCTGGGGAGATTCTAAGCTATCTCTGCAGCTTCTGGCATTGTGCAAATGTCTTTCCTAACACCTATGGGGAGGTGTGAAGATAAACTGGGGATTCCCGGCTACCGGGTGCTCAAACTTTCCAAGCAATGGGCCGGTGCAAAACATGGGCCGGTCTGGCTTCCTTTGGTGGAAGCTGGCCGTTATTAACAATATACAGAAATTCAAGTGTCCCTTGCAAATCCCAACTGGAGCATTGTACAAGGCATGAATAAATAATAGCAACTACAGATAACAATAGCAAGAAAAGACATTCAGCAGCTTTTCCGGAGGTGAAGCTTCCCTTCTTGGTGGGGCTTCATGTGCAACTTGAGTTTGGAAAAGTCCTTAGAAGTGGCACTGAGTGTGCAAAATGTTCATAGAAAAATGTCTTTGGAGATGTAAGTCATAAAGGAAGACGGACAGCTGATGACATTCCAGGACAGTGACTGGTGCCGCTCTTGGCAATCATCCGGGTCTGATTCTGGCCTCTGGGACCTGCATGGGGAAGAGGCTTGTTTGGGAGATAAAAATTCTGAAAGAGTTAGTTAGTTTTTGCACTTATAGGATAGCAATTGCTGTGCAACTATGGGACGTGGTTTCCCCCCCTTTCTGTTTGTTTGTCAATGTAGGACTTAAGCGTCCGATAGACCCGTTCCACAATCGCTTGCTCCTGCGGATTGTAAGGAACGCCAAAAGTGAGCTTAATATCCCAGGTGGCCCTGAAGGTGGCCAGCTGCCTGGAGCTATAAGCTGGGGCGTCAACGGACGTCGTGTGCCGACGTTCGCCCTTGGCCGTGGGAAAGGAGATGCTGCTCCACATGGGGAGCCGTTACTCCCTTCTGTGCTGTTACCCAAACAAACTGTGGGAAGGTTTTAATGCAAACGTCCATGTGCTGCCATCTGCCAAAATGTGGGGATGTGTGACGTCCATTTGCCACACCTGAATGGCCTCTGTCCCTTGTGGGTTGACCCCCCACGGGGGCCCCCCCGGTGCCCCTGCACGGCGCTGGCAAGAGCGAACTATGCCTTGGGCTTGAGAAAGTGGCAGATTGAACTGTCTGGCGAGCGCCTTGGCATTCTGAATTGGAGTGCATGACTCTGAATTGGAGTTGTGAGGAACAAACTTAGCAGATTTTTGTCTATCACGGGAGTGATGTGTGCTCCCAGTAGACTGTGAAGCAAATTCCTGGGAAACTGGCTGTCAGCAATTATGTTGGAGCGTTCTTTGGCAAAGGTGCGCAAAGCGAGGCTCACGGCCGCCAACTCTGCCTGCTTGCGGAAGAGTCAGGAGCGTGTGCCAAGCTTGGTCCTCTTGCCAAGTAAGAACCTAATATGTGCGACCCCCATAAGTGAAAGCTGTCCTAGCCCCCTGAAGAGGAACCAGTGACATGAATTCACACAAGGTGACTGTCTGCGTTTGAAGCGAGACGAGTCTGGGGTCTTATGGCAAACCTTGGCGCATGAAGCGCCAGGCTTCCCTTGGGTAAATTTCTCATGGAGGCCCCCCTGCGCACCTCCATTCATGGTGTGCGTGCACACTTTCACTGGAGCGATTTTGGTGCTACTGTGAGAAGGGTGCCAGATGCTGGCTTAGCCTTTTGCCTGTGCTTAGACTAGCGGCAAAAAGGGAAGGGGTGGCCTAAAAATGCCTGTATCCGATTGGGGGTGTGACCTGACTGCACTCTTAAAATGGTCCTAGGCTGTCCTGACTAATGAGCGGCACTCTGCACATTCTCAGGAGCTCAGGGACTAATCCTTCCTCTGTGCTCTGGAGTTTGCAAAATGTGCCTGCTCACCAGAGAGGGTGCTGTGGGCCAGGTGCCATACTTAAAATGACCTACTGAGACTTATTAAAGACAAACCAACTATGACGTGCCAGCTGTAAGGAAATAATACACAAAAAATGAAAAGACACACAGTTAAATATTTCCAGCAGGGAGTTCCACTGGCGAAAGGAGAAAAGGAGGAAAGACAAGTCAGAAGTTAGCACAATGAGAATGCAACAACTCTTATCATAACGAAATCAGATAAGGTCAGGTAACCATGGCAACTGGCTGGGATCCTCCTGTTAATTAATCCTGGAGCCTGTGAAAGGAAGCAAGTTAAGGCTGTAGGAAGAAATGAATTGGTTACAATTAAGGCCTGGAGAGGAATTTTATTCCTGTAAAAAGGTAAGCATTTTCTGAAGATACAGAGCGCAAAAATGTTTGTGTGCTTTTTCCTGTGAAAGGGGTACAATGAGTGAGTTACTGATTACAGTCAAAATACCAGAGAATGAAGGAGAGTTTAGAACGGTTCTCAACCTGCGGCCAGATGTGGGCGAGTGGGCCAGATGTGGCCCATGTTGCTCTGCCACTCCCCCCGCCAAGCCAAGAAGGGCTGTGTGGTGAAGGAAGGGCAGGATGACTGTCCGGACCCCCAGAGCTGCCTGAGGCCCCGGAATTTGGCCCCTGACTTGAAAGGTTGAGAACCGAGGTTACAAGATGATAACACAATACACACATGAAGACAAGGCAATTCTCTCACTCCTAGTGAGATTCCAAGACGCTAAGAGACATTCAAAAAAACCTTAAAACACAGAGATGGGGTTTGAGGAACGCAGACGTAGGGAGGGGCCCCATAGCTTATGATACAGTGAGGAAAACTCATAGAAGTGATTTTTTGTTTTCAGATCGCGCTTCTGAAAAGAAAAATCTGTTTTCCTTGAGTGGCAAAACCGGTTTCCAAGAGAGGCTTAATCCTTTGACAAAGAAAAAGTCTCAAGGGAAGAAGGCCTATTGTAGGTTAGGATTCCCCCCCCCCTCTCCTGCCCAAACTGCTAAGCAGGCAAGGCAAAGGGTTTCGCTCATCATGCTTCCTCAAAGTTTAAATAGCTCCTGCCCATGAACAGAGTGCAAACTGTTTTAACACATATTTCACAGTGACATTACCACGCAGTTACACACAAGGAACACTTTTTCAGTCATACTGTGGTCATAGAGACAAGGCTTTTGCAATCATACACAGTTCTTGCAGTCATACATTCAGTGGTGCACCACGCATACACACATCTATTTACGCATTCGCACATTCCTCCCCTGATCTGCAGTGTTCAATACTACGCATGAGGAGATGGCTGATACACAGCTGGCTATTTACAGCCATCTGCGTGCTTTTACTTAGGGGACAAGTTTCTCTGGGCCACTCCCAAGGTGAGACAAGTAGGTTCTGCCTGTGCCTTGGGGGAACTCGGGGTACTATTGCTGGGATGGTTCTTCTGGCATAGCCAGGGCGATGGCTGCCTCCTTTCTAGCCTGGGCCAAACGCGTGCCAGGGTGGCCATTTGGCATGAAGACAATCTTTTGAAGATCTGCCTGGTCTAGGTTGGCATTCTCTTCTAAGGTGTCTCACTTTTCCACACTGGAAGCAGGCGCCTTGGGGTTTTGGCACTGCTCTGCGCCTGAGTGTGGAAATGGGCCTGCTCTGGAGCCCTGTGTGGCCAGGGGCCGTGCAGGTTTCCGTGAGCAGTGGGCGCTGAGCATCCCTGCCTGAACGTGTGTCTGCCTTCAGATGGGCTGAGCACAGCAGTTGGGCGCTAGCTAATTGTGCCACTGGCAATTTCCCCGTGAATAAATCTTCCTCACCCATGCGCTGAATGGAGTTCTTTCTTTGCAGGGAACTTTTCACTGTCAGAGAAGCGCCAAGGCCTCTCGTGCCATGAATTCCTTCAGTGACGTCTGCAGCTGCCACTGAGGGAATGCTCCCTATACTGCCCTGCTGAAGCTGAAATGACGAATAGAGACTTCTTGGGGCTGATGGTTCTGACTGCGCTGGGGTTTTCTGGGTCTCTATCCGGACTGGGTCATCCTCTACTGAGCGCTTCCTACATTTGCTCCATGTGCGGGTTATGCCCTCTGGAGCTTTCGGGGGTTGCTGAATGCAGTCTCCTATCTGATCCCAGAGCTTCAGGGTTAACGTACCTACTTCTGGGTAAAGTAGGCAGTGTTCCCTGAGGTACGCCAAAAGTCTCGCTAGCTCCCTGCTGTGAAAACGCAACTTAAATACCCTGGCCAGGATGATGAACCCCTCCTCATGGGTTCTTTGGCTAGCGGACGGACTTGGTCTGTGAGAACAAGTCCCCATATTACCTGCAGTGGGGTCTCCGGAAGGTTCCTTCTCGGGACGAGTCGACGCGTCTTGTCAGGCAATAGGTTCGGGCGTCTAGTGTCTGGGGTAGACCTCGGAGCGTGGACCTTCTGCCACGGGCCCTTCTAACGGCCTCTGCGATGTCAGGGGCTCACAGCCTGCCCTGAGCGGAACGCGTTTCCCTCTATGGCAACCTCCTCGAAAGCGGGAGCAAGCTGTAGGAATGTCTCTCTGGAATGCCTCGCCACAGGCCACTCCTCCGATCGGCTGGCTGCCGGCCGGAGTGCTGTGCTGTCCTCCAGGATGATGGGACAAGGTTCTGGCGCAGAACCTGGCCGCGTGGATCGCTACTCACGAGTAGACCTCTCCAGGGTCCCTTACTCACGAGTAGAATCACGTCTCGGGGCCACCACACCAGGAACATATTGGGGCAAGCAGCTCTCCCATGCACGTGAATTGCTGAAGTTCTGCACATCATGAAGCTTACATCTATTCATCACTGAAGATTCCAAAACACTCCTGAAGTTCTATTTGCCTTGAAGCTTTATTCTATTTGTGTTTTCTTCTCGCGGCTATTGTTTCTGGGGAAGCAGATGTTAGGGAAATTAGCATATGTGTACACTGTAGTGATAGGTTTTCCAGTTTAGAGGACAGATTTGGGAAGGGGCTGACTTGCTGACTTTGCTAGTGATGCACATAATTGCTCCACTGATTTGTTGTTCAAATCTCCCACCTATGACGTTTCATCATCCTGACTGGACAGCATCTTGGAACCTGGCCTGCTCATTGGAGGCATGTCTGGAAACTGAGCCCTGGCACTGGCCACTGTATCGGCAACTGTTTTTCCTAATCCCCCAATCTCCTCCCTCTATTATTCCTGAGAAATGTAATCTTTTACCATTTAACCTTATTGGCATAAATGTTTACCTTTTAAACCTATGATTGACTTATTTGTTTTTGTATTGACCACCTGCTGAGGGTTCTTTTGTTTTATTGTGTAAACTCAGTTTCAGGGTAGATATCTTCTGGGTTTAGACTGTATGTGTAGGAACTGTATAAAAGCTACTTCGTTCACTTCGGATAGCAGCTCTCTTCTACAGCAACTTAGTTAGAGGCTCATTTTGTGGGTGGACTTTGTTTAATTGAATGGTACCTTCAATTTAATAAACTTTTTATTTTAACCTACAATCTAATATGGTCTTTGGTTCCTGATTCAACCCTGCCTGTGGGATGATCCCCACAATTTAAAAGGTAACAATTTTTTCAGGTAACATAATCATGAATCCCTGATTGTCTAGGAAGGAGCATAAAAGTTAAGAATCAGATAATAGGATCCTGACTGACAAGGTCAAAAGTCTATATTGTCCCAGACCTGGACCTATTTTCCACTTAGAAATCTTGTGTTGAAATTCTGATCTCAAAAATCCAGAGAGATTGTTACTGAAAGTGTTCAGGGCAGGGAGAAATGTGACTGCTCTGTTGTTTTGTAATACAGAAATACTTTGAATACACCTTACAGAATTGAATGCCAATTCCCTGAAGTTACATAGCATAATGTTTCCCTTTCTGGAGAACTGTCATTCAATTACTGTAAAACAAGCCTGGTTTTATTAATCTTTAAAGGAAACATGTTTTTAACTCTCATTTTTTTGCCACCTTTTATTGCCATACTGTTCTGCAAACATCGCCTTCCCCGACCCACGACGCTGCAAAACTGTATCTTCTTTACAAAGCACTTGCTGGCAAGCTTTTGCCCCCCAACCCCTGGAATAACGAGACAGACACAGTGCTGGATTTAAACTCAGGGCCACTTTATTAAAGTAAACTTCAAACTAACTGTTTGCCTGTGGCATGGGCTGAGTAGCGTGATTCCAAGTGATGGAGTTAAGGTGATCACTTTACCTGCTCCACTCACGTCCAGGTGAATATCGGCTTACCAGGATGGTTTACTGGGATCGTCCTATTCTTTAACAGTCCCCATCCCAGTTCACCATTCGGGTATAATGGTAAGTGCTGTTCGCAAGCCTCAAGGCTGTAGTCCAACAGCATGTCCCTCAACCCCTGAGCATGCCCTTCACCAGGAAGCGAAAGCCCAAAGGTTTTCCATCTCCATATATGCCGCCCTGAGTCGGGTTCTGCCTAAGTGGGCGGCATATATAAATATGAATATTAAATTTAAATTTATAAAATTAAAATTAAAATCTCCTGGCCAACAGACACACCCAAGGTCACACCCAAATGTGCTCAGTAGAATGAGAGATTACTGCTTTGACTCATTTGAAAGGTCTTCTTTCAGGACCAATATTTTATTGCCTACAGCTTGGAATCTTTTTCCAAATTAGAAAAAACGCAGGTAGAGCCAATTATTATATTTCAATATAAGATATATATATATATATATATATATATATATATATATATATATATATATAGATAGATAGATAGATAGATAGATAGATAGATAGATAGATAGATAGATAGATAGATATAGATATAGATATAGATATAGATATAGATATAGATATAGATATAGATATAGATATAGATATATGCGCACGTTATATTTAAATCTGGGGACTTTGGGGTTTCTCTATTTTTGAATCATAAATTTAACATTATTTAACCAAATATCACCAATTTTGATGCAGAGCAAATGAAAGCGTGGCGCCAAAATGGCCACCACGCTCTTTGCAGCCCCCCCCCGGATTCTGGCCCTGGCTCCCCCTTTGGGTTGCCATTTCACCAACTGCCTAGTCGGCCATCCGGCCCACCCGGCCCACCTTACACTGGGGGCTTGGAGGCGGTGGATGCTCTAATAGCATGTATAGCAGTGCTGGAAGCATCATTGGGCATTGCCCAGCCACCTTCCAAAGGGGGCACAACTGCTTCTTCAACTGCGGCCCCTTCGTCGGTCTTGGCCAACTCATCGGCCGTGACTCTTCAGCGGGCGGCCAACAGGGTCGAGCTGCTTGAGGCTATCCGGCCAGCTCTGGCTGGTGCCTCGCAGCTCCCCATACGACCTGATTACAGGCTGTAAGCAGTCAGGTGTGGTCCCAGAGCTCGATGCCAGTCGCGAGCTCCGACTTCAACCGTGGGCCGGAACCCCCAGTGGGGGCGGCTCACGGGGGTGTGACTAGTGAGTATCAGGTTCAATTTAGTGCACCACCACCACTGTCCACTTACACTGAGGGGGGGTCAGTGGCTCTGGCCACGTCAAGTCAATATAGGTGGGCAGCCGCTACCACACTGCCCCATTAACCCCTGGTTGCCAAATGGTCCCTCGTTCAGGGTGGGGGTGTCCGCCCCTGGGGCCGTGCCGAGCATCGCAGGGGCTGTTCAGGTCCCGCTGCACATACCCTCTATACAAAATGTGCTGTCAATGGCTTTACCGATGGCTGGCTATTCCTTGCCCCTGGGTGATCATTTGTCGCAGGTCACGAGGGATAAGATTTGGCGAGGGGAGTACGTTGATATCTTCTCCCTATTGAACCATGAGCCCACTAAGGAAGAGAGGGAGGGACAGGATGACAGAGACAAAGAGCTGTCCCGTCGTCGTAAGCCACCGCACACCTGGGCCAACTGGTTGCCGGCATACCTCATATATATGGCGGTATACCTGAGGGCCCGGCCTGATCTGGCCATTCCGATGGTCCAATACCTTGACAATATTTACAGGGCGATGGTTGATTTCCCTGGCCCATCGTGGTTGGCTTACGATGAGAAATTTAGAATGAGGGTGGCCCTACACCCTGAGATGAGGTGGGATGAGCCCTGCCAGCAATTGTGGCTCTTGTACATGACCCCCACGCGTCCGGTGCCTGGTGATAGGTACCATTGTGGCCATGCCGTGCAGTGAGCTGCTCCAACACAGGCTCCCCGCCAACCGGCGGGGCAGGGGGTTCCAGCCCACCTGCTGTGTTGGAGCTTCTCAGCTAACGGTGTGTGTAATAAGCGCCAGTGTCGTTTCTGACATGAGTGTCCCTCTTGCGCTGGCCCCCATGCTGCCTCCGTGTGCCCGCGGGCTGGTGGGTCACGGGGCAGAGGTAGGGGTGGACAGGGGGTGGTCAGGGCTCCCTCTGAAGGAGCTAGCCATCCGAAAGGCCCCCTCCCCAATTAATGTATACATGCTGGAGCGATGGCTCTCAGCTTATCCAAGAAGGGAGGATGCGAGGTACCCACTGGAGGGTTTCCAGTGGGGCTTTCGTATTCCATTCAGGGGTGTTCGGGGACCCCAAGACGCTCCTAACTTAATTTCCTTGAAAGGTAATGAGAAGGTTGCTGCACTGAGCATAGCTAAAGAAGTGGAGGCTATGAGGGTAGCGGGCCCCTTCTCGGAACCACCTTTCCCTAACTTGAAGGTCTCCCCTCTGGGGTTAGTACCGAAGAAGACCCCAGGTGAATTTCGTTTAATCCACCATCTATCTTACCCTGCAGGTTCTTCGGTCAATGATGCGATTCCTGATGACCTTTGTTCAGTCAGGTACACGTCGTTTGACCAGGTCGTACGGATGGTACACTCATGTGGTCCCGGTGCCCTCCTGGCAAAGTGTGACATTAAATCGGCATTCCGATTTATGCCAGTGCACCCAGGGGACTTTGAGATGTTGGGTTTCCATTTTAGGGGGAAATTCTACGTAGATAATGCCATGCCTTTTGGCTGCTCTATTTCATGTTCGGCATTCGAACGCTTTAGCACTTTCCTTCAGTGGGCCTTTGTTTGCAGGTCCGGGTCTCGGTCTGTAGCCCATTACCTCGATGACTTTTTGTTTGGGGGTGAATGGGGCTCAGACACGTGCACGCGTCTCCTCACTACATTTCAGATGCTAATGCGGGAACTGGGTGTCCCCTTAGCGCCTGAAAAGACCGAGGGCCCAGCTACTAAGCTCACATTTCTAGGCATTGAAATTGACACGGTTGCATAGGCATCCAGGTTACTCATGGATAAGGTGACTCCGATCTCCGCGGCGATTTTGGCATTGATTACAAAATGTAAAGTGTCCCTTCGTGAGCTGCAGGTACTTCATGGCCACCTTAACTTTGCCTGCAAGGTGGTGACACCCGGCAGAGCATTTGCCCGGCGCCTGTGTGACGCCATGGCTGGCCTGTTAAAGCGCCACCACAGGGTCCGACTGACCAGGGGCATACGGGCGGACCTTTCAGTTTGGCTCACGTTCCTACAGGACTTTAACGGGGTCTCTTTCAGGAGATCAGACCTTATGGTCTGCCCTGGATTTCAAGTACAGTCGGATGCCTCCGGCTCCCTGGGTTGTGGGATTTATTTTGAGGGGAGGTGGGCTTACGGCCGAAGGCCTCACTCATGGCTTGGCACGGATCGCCTCCGCGATCTTACCTTCCTTGAGTTCCTTCCCATCCTGGGAGCATTGATGCTATGGGGCGAGGAGTGGGCCGACTCAGTGGTCCATTTTTGGTGTGACAATGTGGCAGTGGTGCACATTGTCAACACCCAGACGTCCAAATACCCTAGGGTCATGGCATTGGTTCGTCAATTCGTGTTAAGAAGCCTACGCCTAAATATGCTGTTTAGGGCCAGACATGTTCCAGGTATTAATAATGATATTGCTGATGTTTTATCCCACCTGCAGATCCCCCGATTCCGTGCCCTGGCTCCGGAAGCAAAGGAATTCCCCTCGCCACTCCCTGCCGAGATTTGGACGTTTGGCGAGGAGAGGTGAACCGGGTGATCGGTATGTCTTTGGCCCCACACACGCATAAGGCGTATCAACATGCTTTCATACAATTTAGAACCTTTTGTGCACAACTGCGGTTGCCTGAAGTGTGGCCCATACCAGTGGATCAGGTTTTACAATACATGGTTTATCTTCACAGTCAGGGTATGGCTCCTCGTACTATAGCATCCAGGCTTTCAGCACTGGCATTTATGGCCAAAGTGAGGGGCTTCGCTGACTGTGTGAATGACTTTCGCATACGTCATGTTTTGGAGGGGTGGACACGGGAACGTGGCCGCCACCCGGACACTCGTCACCCGATTTCACCAGAGGTCCTGACTCACCTTGCACGAGGCTGGCATAACTTGTGTTATGATAGGTATGAGGTGGCTCTTTTTCATGCAGCTACCACGGTGGCCTTTTTTGGAGCACTCCGCATCAGTGAGTTGGTACCACTGACTAAGGAGAATGCGACTCGTAGGGCACTGGAACTCAACGATGTCTATGTTACTAATGAGTGGGCTCAGTTGAGGATACGGTCCTCAAAGGTTGATCAGCATGGCGTAGGCATTGGAGTTAGACTGCTACGATGTTCCATTGAAGACATCTGTCCGGTTGGTGCCCTACATGAGTTTTTGGCAGTGCGTGGCGCACACCCTGGCCCCTTTTTCTGCCACCAGGATGGGTCTCCCCTGACTAAATTCCAATTTTGGAAGGTGACCGGTATGGCACTGACCAGTGTTGGCCTCCCCGGGGCTCGTTACAGCACCCATTCATTTAGGATAGGCGCTGCATCAACTGCGGCTGCATTTGGGTACTCTGAGGCTAATATACGCCGGATGGGAAGATGGGGATCCATGCGTTTTGCATTGTACATACGCCCCCTTCATGTCTGAGTACCAGTTAAGTCATTCTTCTCTTTTCTTCTTTTACAGACCCTGTGTGTCCCCGCACACCGGTGGCAGTATGGCTGGTGGGCCACAGTTACGTGCACTGGGCAGCGCAGTATGTTGCGGCGACAGAGTGGGGACCCCAGCTCAGGCTACGTGCAACCACATGTATACGTTGTTACGGTAAGCGCGGAATGAGATGGTGGGAACTGTTGCATTCCTGTTTTCCATCAGGGATGCTGAACCGCCTGATGTCCTTATACTGCACCTCGATGGCAATGACCTTGCCCAGGTCACTGGCCTTTCCTTAAAATTCACGATCTGCAGTGACCTAGCCTATTTGCATTATGTTTGGCCGTCCACGCGGCTGCTATGGTCGGACATCGTGCCGCGACATAATTACAGGGGAGGTATTGACCTCCGTGCCCTTGACCGCGCTCGCCGCTCAGTGAACAGGGCTGTTGCCCGGTTCTTGGCAGACAAGGGCTTGGGGACAGCTATCCGGCATGCCAGGATAAGTTTGCAAGATTACGATCTCTATGCAGGGGATGGGGTCCACCTGTCGGCCAGAGGTATGAACCTCTTTCTGGAAGATTTGCAAGCAGGCCTGGTTACTGAGCTGATGGTCTGGGGGGGGGGGGGTGAGTCATCATAGACACCTCCCCGTGTGGCGGGTAGCACTGGTAAGGTAATGATTTATGACCCATAGGTATCTGGCAGGTTCGCAATTGACTGGCCAACACTTAGACAGGTACAGGGGTAATAGCTTTGGCCGGTCAACGACGAACCAGGCAAGGGGTGATGGCAGGAGCTTAACAGCCTGCATCACCTTGATATTTAACGGATACACGTCATAGGGTGGGGTCAGTAGATAGTTTATTGACTCCGGTCAACAATTTGTTTGTGTCAACAAACAAATTGATGCAAATAGTTACATGTAGCCAATTGCCATTGGCATTTTGGGAGGAACCTTACCAGTGTTACTTCAGCCTGCTTGACTTAAAGAATTACAATTGGATGATTACACCAATTGAAAGTTATAATTCGGACTAGGGCATTATTCAATAAAAGTGGCCCAATGCCTTTATCCATATACCGGTGTCTGAGTCTTTCTTTGGGGGGTGCGCCTGCAAAGCATACAGTCTCCTACCCCTATGCCATATTACATACTGATCCAAAGTCAATTTTAGAACTGCCTTGTAAAATGTTGACAATGAAAATAACCATGAATATATATGGTAACTCTATCTCCTCTATTCTATTGTAACCTCTCCAGTTTTTATATGCTTCTTGATTCATTTCCCTACATTTATGTTAAGTGAAAAATCATAGGAGAAAAGGTTACAGTAGAACTAAGATATTAGCAACTAGGATACATTGTTTATTTCTCAGTATGAGCAAATCAAAGTAAGAAATATCCAGTCTTTTATTGTACTGAGCAACTGTGAAGATAATATAATGATGAGTTTTATAATGGAGTAGCTACAATAATTCTATTCTAAATGCATATTTCCATAAATGCTCTGTTCTCTCCATTATGCTACATAGATTTCTCCATATTAATAGGTAATACTATTAACTTCCCCCACATCAATATTCTGAATAATAGCAAGTGTAACACTAAGGTACATCATCAGAATTTTTATATAACTTTCTCATAGCTTATGTCTAAATTCATTTTTATCTCCGAATTTTGATACATCTGTTTATTTAAAATGGTAATAATAGAAGATTCTAAAGAAGAAAGCAGTAGCTTTTAAAGTTCCTATAAAATTGCACAAAATGCAGATGGTTTAATCTGCATCATAAGGCTTATAGCACCATATCACCATAAATTATATGGCATACCTAGCAGTGGTGCAGTGAACAGAGTAATGCACTAGGATTCAGAAGACCTTTGGCTCTGCAATGGAAACTTGCTGAGTGGTGGAAGTGGTAACACCACTTACCTTGAAAACTCCATTAGGCATGTTGTAAGTCAATTCTGACTTCACAACAACTAAGAACAACAACATATGAGATGGCAGATCATATAACATTAGTAGTCACCTGCACCATAGATGGTTAACATAACATAACATAAATACAAGGGACTTTTGGAAGTGAAGGCTTTTCAAACCTGTCGAACTGAAAGTACATACTTTATTGCAGTGCATTAAATATTTATATTTCCAACTTAAACTTTAAACATTCACCCAATAAAAATGTTTTTCCTCTTTCCAAATACTTAAAGGTACACAAAAAATATTTTTATTTGCTTTTAAAAAGGTGTTTGGGATTATTATCATTGTCCATTGCAATTTTCATGTTACTATGAAATAGTGTTATTTTCCTTGCACTGTTTCCCCTTCTTCTTTCCCAAAAGAGCAACATGAGTGGTCCCAGATCCTTCAGGAATAATATACTGTATGGGAAGATATCATAATGTCACCTAGCAAATGAGAATAGGTCCCTTGAGGATGAATTCTGAGAGTAATTCTATTACCTGAATATATTCTATTTATTTATTTATTTTAACTGTATTTATATTGCCGCCCCCCTCACCAAAGTGACTCCGGGCAACTCACAGTTTACATCAAACATTCATAAGAACATAAGAGCATAAGAACAGCCTTGCTGGAACAGGCCACAGCCCATCCAGTCCAGCATTCTGTATCACACAGTGGCTCACCATTTCCTTCAGGGTATCCCCAAGCAGATGCCTTCACCTGCTTAGGATTCCCTGGAAATGATATTGAGAGATATCCTGCCTATCTCTCCAACCCGGAGGTTGTCCTTAAGTATCCATAATTATAGCCATTGATACTCTTGTCCTCCATGAACTTGTCTAATCCTTTCTTAAAGCTGTCAAGACTGACAGCTGTCACCACTTCTTCTGGCAGGGAGTTCCATAGACCAGTAATCCTCTGGGTGAAAAAGTACTTTCTCTTATTTGTTTGAGAACTAGTACCCAAAAGTTTCATGGAGTGTCCCCTAGTTCTAGTGTTATGCGATAGGGAAAACATTTTTTCCTTATCTACTTTGTCCACACCGTGCATGATTTTATAAACTTCAATCAGGTCACCTCTTAGACGTCGTCGTTCAAGAGTGAAGAGGCCCAACCGTTGCAGCCTCAGATGGTAAGGAAGGTGTTCCAGTCCCCTAATCATTCTGGTTGCCCTCCTCTGCACTTTTTCCAGCTCCATAATATCCTTCTGGAGGTATGGCGACCAGAACTGTACACAATATTCCAGATGGGGCCTCACCATAGATTTATAAAGAGGCAAAATGACACTTGCTGACTTATTTTCTATACCCTTCCTAATGATCCCTAGCATTGAGTTTGCTTTTTTCACTGCTGAGGCACACTGGGTTGACACCTTCATTGAGTTGTCCACCAGGACACCAAGGTCCCTTTCCTGGTTTGTTGCAGAGAGTTCAGACCGCATCAGTTTATAAATGTAATTGGGGTTCTTTGCCCCAACATGCATCACTCTGCACTTACTAATGTTGAAACTCATTTGCCACTGTTTTGCCCACTCCCCCAGTGTCGATAGATCCCTCTGGAGCTCCTCACAATCTCTCACAGTTTTCACTACCCTGTATAATTTAGTGTCGTCAGCAAATTTGGCTACCTTGCTTTTTACTCCTACCTCTAGATCATTTATGAAGAGGTTGAAAAGCAGGGGTCCCAGTACTGAACCTTGGGGGACCCCACTCTTTACTTCCCTCCACTTGGAGAAGTGTCCATTTAGTGCTACCCTCTGTTTCCTGTCCCTTAGCCAGTTGCTGATCCAGGACAAGACCTGTCCCTTTATTCCATGACTGGTAAGTTTATTCAAGAGCCTTTGGTGTGGGACCTTGTCAAAAGCCTTCTGAAAGTCCAGATAAACAATGTCAACTGGATCCCCCTTATCCACATGCTTGTTGACACTCTCAAAAAATTCCAACAGATTAGTGAGGCATGATTTGCCCTTGCAAAAGCCATGTTGGCTCTCCTTTAGCAGCGCCTTCTCTTCTATGTGCCTATTAATTCTATCTTTTAGGATGGTTTCCATCACTTTACCTGGGACACATGTCAAACTGACAGGTCGGTAATTTCCTGGATCACCCCTGGATCCTTTTTTGAAAATTGGTGTTCAAAATATAAAGCATCCCCATCATACAAAAAGTTAAAAGAACACTTAAAACTTTTAAAACTATTAAAACCATTTAAAATACCCTCCCTAAAACATGGACAGCCTTTATATCAACCAGCAAGGGATGGGTGGGGGCCTGCTACAGTGTATTTTAAAGGGTAAAAGTGTGTCTCATATGCCAGCAAATACAGTACAGTGGGACCTCATATAATTATTGTGTTATACAACAAATAAACCATACAATGAATGGATTTTTTTAAAAAAAAACACGCTGCATTGTACAATGTTTTTTGTCACTGTACAATGCAATGCTTCCCTATGGGATGTATCATACAACAAATTTCTCTGTGGGAAAAATTGTACAATGACTATTTTTCTTTGTACAGTTTTTCCCATAGAGATATTGCAGGCGCACCCCCCAAAAAAGGACTCAGACACCGGTATAAGTGGATAACGGCATTGGGCCACATTTATTGATTCATGCCCTAGTCCGAATTATAAATTTCAATTGGTACTCAGCCAATTATAATTCTTAAGGCAAGCAGGCCGCAGTAACACTGGTAAGGTTCCTCCCAAAATTGCCAATGGCAATTGGCTACAATGTATCCATTTGTATCAATTTGTTTGTTTACAAACAAATTGTTGACCGTAGTCAATACTGACCCCACCCTCTGACGTGTATCCGTAAAATCACGGGGTGATGCATGCTGAAGAGCTCCTGCCATCACCCCATTGCCTGGTTCGTCGTTGACCGTACAACGTTAACCAACTTGTCCCTATCTAGTGTTGGCCAGTCAATTGCGAACCTGCCGGATACCTGTGGGTCATAAATATTTACCTTACCAGTGCTACCCGCCACACAGGGAGGCTTAATAAAGACTCACTACCCCCCCCCCCAGACCGTCAGCTCGGTCAACAGGCCTGCTTGCAAATCTTCCAAAAAGAGGTTCATACCTCTGGGCGACAGATGGACCCCATCCCCTGTGTAAAGATCATAATTTTGGAGACTAATGGTGGGGTGTCGGATGACCCACCCCAAACCCTTGTCACCAAAGAACCGGGCCACTGCCCTGTTCACCGAGCGACAAGCGCAGTCAAGGGCCTGGAGGTGGATACCCCCCCTGTAAGCGTGCCGCAGTATGATGTCCGACCATAGCAGGGTTGTGGCAGGCCACACATAATGCAAATAAGCAAGGTCACTGCAGATCGTATGTTTTAAAGAAAGTGACCTGGCCCAAGTCATTGCCCCCGAGGTGCAGCACCAGGACATCAGGCGGTTCAGCATCCCTGATGGAGAAAAGGAATGGCAACAGTTCCCGCCATAACATTCTGCGCTTACCATACCACCATGCGGATGCATGGAGTCCAAGCTGGGGTTCCCACTCTGCGCTGCCCAGTGCACATAGCTGTGGCCCACCAGCCATACTGCCACCGGTGTGCGGCGACACACAGTGTCTGTAAAATAAAAAGATACAGGACAGTGACTTAACTGGTACTCATACTTGAAGAGGGCGGACATATAATTCAAAACACTTCGATCCCCACCTCCCCATATGGCATATATCAGCCTCCGAGTACCCATAGCAGCTGCAGTAGAAGCAGCTCCTATTCTAAAAGAATGGGTGCCGTAACGAGCCCCGGGGAGGCCAACACTGGACAGTGCCTTACCGGTCACCTTCCAAAATTGAAATTTAGTAAGGGGAGACCCATCCTGGTAGCAGAAAAATGGGCCAGGGTGCGTACCACGTATTGCAAGGAACTCTTGTAGGGCACCAACCGGACAGATGTCTGCAATGGAACATTGTAGCAGTCTTACACCACTGCCTACACCGTGCTGATCAACCTTTGAGGACCGTATCCTCAACTGAGCCCACTCATTGGAAACATAGACATCTTCGAGTTCCAGTGCCCTACGAGCCACATCCGCCTTAGACAGTAGCACCAGCTCACTGATGCGGAGTGCTCCAAAAAAGGCCACCGTGGTAGCCGCGTGAAACAGAGCTGCCTCATACCTGTCAAAACACAGGTCATGCCAGCCTCGTGCAAGGTGGGTAAGAACCCCTAGAGAAATAGGGTGACGATTGTCCGGGCGGCGTCCACGTTCCCGTGTCCACCCCTCCAAAACATGTCGTATACGAAAATCATTCGTGCTGTCAGCAGAGCCCCTCACTTTGGCCATGAATGCCAGTGCTGACAGCCTGGATGCTATGGTGCGGGGAGCTAGGCCCTGACTGTGTAGGTAGACCATAAATCGGAGAACGTGTGTAACTGGAATGGGCCACATCTCGGGCAACCGGAGTTGCGCACGAAAAGTCGTAAATTGACTAAATGCATGGTGATACGCCTTACGCGTGTGGGGTGCCAGCGACATGCCGATCGCCCGGTTCACCTCTCCTTGCCAAACGTCCAAATCTCGTCCGGGAGCGGCGAGGGGAATTCCTCTGCGTCCGGAGCCAAGGCGTGGAACCGGGGGATCAGCAGGTGGGATAAAGCATCAGCAATATCGTTATTAATACCTGACACATGTCTGGCCCTGAAGAGCACATTGAGGCGTAGGCTGCGCAACACAAACTGGCGAACTAACTCCATGACCCTGTGTGATTTAGATGTCTGGGAATTGACAATGTGCACTACCGCAGCATTGTCACACCAGAAACTAACCACTGAATTGGCCCACTCCCTGCCCCATAGCATCAAAGCTCCCAGTATCTGGAAGAACTCAAGGAATGTAAGATCGCATAAACGATCCGTGCCCCTCCAAGCTGGAGGCCATCGGCCGTAGGCCCACCTCCCCTCAAAGTAAATCCCATAGCCCAGGGACCCCGAGGCATCCAACTGAACCTGGAACCTTGGGGAAACCAAAAGGTCAGATCTCCAAAATGATACCCCGTTGAAGTCCCTCGGGAACTTAAGCCAAACGAACATGTCAGCCCTCATGCCCTTGTTCAGTCGGACCCTATGATAGCGCCTGGATAGGCCAGCCATGGCGTCGCACAAGCGTTGAGCAAAAGCTCTGCCAGGCGCGACATCCCTTCAGGCAAAGTTTAGGTGACCATGGAGAACCTGGAGCTCATGAAGTGACACCTTGCATTTGGCCAGTAAGGCCAAAATCAATGCAGTGATCCGGGTAACCTTATCCATGGGTAACCTGGATGCCTGCAAGACCGTGTCAATTTCAATCCCCAGAAATGTGAGCTTAGTTGATGGGCCCTCGGTCTTTTCAGGCGCTAAAGGGACACCAAGTTCCTGCATTAGCGTCTGAAATGTGTTTAGGAGATGCGTGCACGTGTCCCAGCCCCGTTCACCCCCGAACAAGAAATCATCGAGGTAGTGGGCTACAGACCGGGACCCAGACCTGCGAACAAAGGCCCACTGAAGGAACATGCTAAAACGTTCAAATGCTAAACAGGAAATAGAGCAGCCAAAAGGCATGGCTTTATCAACATAAAATTTCCCTTGGAATTTAAACCCAATAACTCAAAGTCACCCGGGTGCACTGGCAACAAATGGAATGCCGACTTAATGTCACATTTGGCCAGGAGTGCACCCGGGCCACAAGAGCGCACCATGCGCAGGGCCTGGTCGAATGATGTATACCTGACCGAACAAAGGTCATCAGGAATGGCATCATTGACCGAATGGCCCGCTGGGTATGACAGATGGTGAATTAAACAAAACTCCCCAGGGGTCTTTTTGGGCACCAACCCTAAAGGGGAAACCTTCAGATTGGGAAAGGGTGGCATAGGGAAGGGGCCAGCAACCCTACCTGCCATAACCTCCTTAGCAATACTAATGGCGGCCACCTCCTCCCTGCCCTTCAGGGAAAGTAAATTAGGGGCATCTTGTGGGCACCACTCCCCTCTAAATGGAATGCGGAAGCCCCACTGGAAACCTTCGAGGAGGTACCTAGCATCCTCCCTCCTCGGGTAAGTTGAGATCCACCACTCCAACATAGTGACATTAACCGGGGAGGGGACCTTTTGAGTGACCAGCTCCCTCAGCGGCAGGTCTGCCCACTCCTTGTCCACCTCTACCTCTGCCCCGTGGCCCACCAGCTCGTGGACACGCAGCGGCAGCGTGGTGGCCAGCGCAAGAGGGACACTCATGTTTGTATTGGCACTGTTTTCTATTGCATACACCATTGGCCGAGAAGCTCCAACTCAGCAGGCGGGCTGGAACCCCCTGCCCCGCAAGCTGGCGGGGGGCCTGAGTTGGAGCAGCTCGCTGGACAGCATGTCCACAATGGTACCTCTCCCCAGGCGCCGGGCGCGTGGGGGTCATATACAAAAGCCACAGCTTCTGATAGGGCTCATCCCACCTCATCTCTGGGTGTAAGGGCACTCTCATTCTAAATTCCTCATCGTAAGCCAACCACGATGGGCCAGGAAAATCCACCATTGCCCTGTAAATATTGTCCAAATATTGGACCATAGGAATGGCCAGGTCAGGCCGAGCCCTGAGATACACCGCTATATAGATGAGATATGCGGGTAGCCAGTTGGCCCATGTGCGTGGTGGCTTGCGACGGCGGGACAGCTCTTTGTCCTTCTCATCCTGCCCCTCTTTCTCCTCCTTGGTGGGTTCCCTGTTCAATAGGGAGAAAATATCGACGTACTCCCCCCGCCAAATCTTTTCCCTCATTGCCTGGGCCAAATGATCCCCGAGGGGCAAGGAATACCCAGCTGTCGGCAATGCAGACACCGGTATAGCATTGACACGGGGCATCAGGAGGGGAGCCTGGATCGCACCTGCGACACCCGGTGCAGCCCAGGGGGCAGAAACCCCCCACCCCCTTTTATTGCAGTATGAGGCCAAGCTGCACCCGGGTAAGCCAGGAACTGATGCCCACCCGCCCCGACATTGCGCGGCCATGGCCACTGGAACCCAGCCCCGGAAGAGGAGTGTGATGTGGGCACATTAGCTTGAACCTGATACTCACTGGGTGCACCCCCGTGGGCTGCCCCCACTGGGGGTTCCGGCCCGCAGCGGGCGTCGGAGCTCGCGACCGAAATCGAGCTCTGAGGACACATCCGACCACTACCTGTCTGTAGCGCCTGAGGTACGGGGAGCTGCGAGGCCGCGGCGGGCACAGGCCTGCGCACCTCAAGCAACTCAACCCGACTGGCCGCCTGCTGAAGGGTGGCAGCTGTCGCGGTCACCGGCTGGCAAAAGGGAGCCCCAGATGGCAATGACGCCCCCCCATGGGGTTATTGGTGATCCCTAGGGATGCCTCTAGCGCCGCCACGCGGGCCAGTAACGCATCCACCGTCGCAGATCCCCCTGCATAAAGGGGGCCAGGTGGGCCGGACGGCCCACTGGGCAATGGTCCAGGGCCCATGACTTGAGAGCCCGGCCCTAAATATGGCCATGCCCAAAACTCCGGCCCATGAGGGGCCGGGGGTAAACCCTGCTGTGCAACTGCACCAGGCCCTCCCCCCTGCTCAAAGCCCATGGCCGGTAACTGCGGGCCGGGGGCCGAAGCCCCAACCGCACCCGGCCCTCCTCCCTGCTCAAAGCCCATGTCCGGCAACTGCGGGCCGGGGGCCGGAGCCCCGAAGGGCCGGTCTGAGGCTGGCGAGCCGCGGGCCATGGCATGAGCTGCCCCATCCCACCGGTCCCGGTGGGTGCCCCCGTTGAGGGGTCCTGTTGAGGGGGTGCAGTCGCGGTCCTCCGACCCGACTGCAGCCTCCTAGTCGGGCGAGCCGAAGTCGCCATAGCCTTCTTCTTAGGAGGCATAGCAAAGCAGATCCCTTTCCAGGGATCGAGAACCGATGGCTGGGAAGCCGAAGATTAAATGAGGCAAAGATCGCGCTAAGATTTCTGCCACCCAAATGGCTTCCCCAGCAAGATGAAGAGCGACGGAGAAAAACTTCTCCTTCTCCGTCGCTTTCACAAAATGGCAGCTCGGCTGCCTCGGGGCCACCCCTTTTATAGAGGGGTGGCCACGCCCCCTAACTACCCGGATGTCTGAGTCTGGGTGGGGGGGGGCCCGCAAAGAGTGTGGCGGCCATTTTGGCACCGCGCTTTCATTTGTTGTATAATGCATCCCATAGAGAAATTCATTATATAATGCATGCATCATATAGCTATAAAATTGTACAATGACTAGCCCCACGGAATGAATTAAATTCATTATACAGGGTTTTACTGTAATTGTAGTCTTTATTTTCCTTAGTAACTCAGGTTTTTTTCCTGACAAATTTATGAAGAACTGTATTTCAGAAGTTCTTATTTTTTTAAAAAAATGCAAACTAAATTCTTACACAACAAATCATTGGGTCTGATAAGCATCTACAGCTGCATTTGACCCAGTTCAATTTAAATGTAGATATTTCAAATGCATGTCTTTTAAAAAGCACTTGCACTGGAATATGTTATATTGTATTTAGCCATCAAATGATTTCATCAAGATGATAGGAGCATAATGTTGCTATTCAGGAACTGCTTAAATGAGCAAATAAATGCCAGTAACTTCAGAACTATTATGAGCCTCAGAGCTGTTCAAACTAATGAAGGAATTAAACACAAGCTGGCACAAGCAACTTAACAATCAAGTTTGGATCATTGATGATGGTGACAGAACTGTTTCAGGCTAATGGTTGTAGGAAACTGGAGAGAAATGGTGTCATGATAATTCCAAGTCGAGATTGTGTTATGTTGCTTTCAGACCAGCAGAGTTCTATAAGAAATGGATTGAAAAACTAAACAGAACATTACACAAAAATAAGTTGTAAACCTCTAGAAAGGCAGGTCAAGCCATTTTAGAATTTTCCTGTATAGAGAAAGCTCATTTCAAAGGACAGAATAGCAAAAACATATTTAGCAACTACTACAGAAAAATAAGGAACTTTTAATCTCCTCTTCTCTAAATTGTTAATCTTACAATATTTATAAAATGTCTTGTTTGAGATTATGGACTAGGATAAAAGTGCTGCATCATCTGCAAAAAGAATAATTCCTGTACTCGGTGGAAACGATTTTGATGGATAAGATTCAGCAAAGGAGAGGGCAAGATTGTTTAGAAATGAATTAAACAACAAGAGAGCATAAACACCCTTGTATTCCATTTTTAAATTCAAGTGAGTTTGTTGTTTAAACTTAAAGTACTGTATTTGAATCAGCCATAACAATCATTTATACATGGTACAGTTCTCTAATTTCTGCCACAGGTTCTCACAATTAATTGAATCATGCCTGCCAGGTGTCCACAGAAACATCTGCAGACCTCTTTGGCTATAAACAGAGATGAGCACTGAACTCTAGAGTTGAATATCACTGGTTTTTGAGCAAAAGTGACCTTTACCTTAACATTCTACAGTAGTAGTCAATGAGAGTCAACAATTAATTATTTTAACTATTGGTTCTATATGAGCAGAAGATGCATCATTTGGACTTGCTTCTCTTTATAATTTCTAATAAAAATGAATAATTCCATGCAATGATTTATATATGCAGCCAATTTTCCCCTTCTTTATTTCCTCATTGCCACTTGCTGCTAAACTCACAACTGTTATTTCTATTGCTTGTAAGTTTTCTTAACCTGCAGCTTCTCAAGACATTTAATAATGTTGTCTCGTTCTTCCTTTGGCAATACTGTATATCATTAGAATTTTATAAGTTAGTGTTTGATAGAAATTAATGACAACAGTTCACAACCTCCTTTAATGACTTATCTATTTTGGAGCTACCCATGCATTTCCTGACCCTTCAAAATAGCACTGAGTCTTTCAACAGTTCAGCATACATTTCATTTGTTGTTGTTGTTGTTGTTGTTGTTATTGTTGTTGTTCAGTGGCACAGTCAAGTGCAATCCCACAGAACACAGCACAATAGGCTCCTCTGTCATTCACCATCCTCCAGAGTCAAATTTGGCACAGTAGACGTACATAATCTAATGATCCTCTGTGTCAAATTTGGTGACATTTTAGTTAAATATGCTAAATATCTTTGCAGGCGCACCCCCCAATAAAGGACTCCGACACTGGTAAAAGTGGATAACGGCATTGGGCCACATTTATTGATTCATGCCCTAGTCCGAATTATAAATTTCTATTGGTAAAACGACCAATCATAATTCTTAAGGCAAGCAGGCCGAAGTAACACTGGTAAGGTACCACCCCAAAATTGCCAACGGCAATTGATTACAATGTATCAATTTGTATCAATTTGTTTGTTGACAACAAACAAATTGTTGACCGTAGTCAATATCTAACTAATGACCCCACCCTCTGACGCGTATCCGTGGAATCATGGGGTGATGCATGCTGGCTAGCTATCGCCATCACCCCGTCGCCTAGTTCGTCGTTGACCGGACAACGTTTAATCAACTTATTTATTTTATTTATTTATTTATTTATCATTCACATTTGTAACTGCCGCCCACTCAGGCAGAACCCGACTCAGGGCGGCATTACAGCAGCTCAAGAAAATACATAAAAACATTATAAAAACCTTATAAAACCCACCCAATAAAAAACCCACCCAATAAGAAAAAACCGACATCCACCCCCATTTAAAACCCATATCCCACTAACCCGTCCCACCTACCACACAGAGGGAAAGAAAGAGAGTCCTATAAAAGCCAGCCGGCGGGGGCCATAGTCCCGTTCGGGCCCCACACCTGCCCTGCCAGCCAGGTCTTTACTCCTTTCCTGAAGGGCAGCAATTCACTTTGAAGTCTTAGATCTGTTGGTAGGAGGTTCCAGAGAGTTGGTGCGGACACGGAGAAGGCCCTCCTTCGGGTGCCAGTCAAATGTGCACCCCTCGTTGATGGCACCACCAGAAAGCCTCTCCGGTCCGCTCTGGTTGGACGGGCAGGCACTCTTGGGACGATGCGGTCTCTAAGGTATCCTGGCCCCCTGCCATATAGGGCTTTAAAGGTCAAAACCAGCACCTTAAATTGCACCCGGAGACAAACTGGTAACCAGTGCAGCTCCCGAAGCAGCGGTGAGGCATGGGCATATCGCCCACACCCCATCACCACCCGGGCCGCTGCATTCTGGACCAGCTGCAGCCTCCGAATGGTCGTCAAGGGCAGCCCCATGTAGAGCGCATTACAATAATCTAGTCGGGAAGTAACCAGAGCATGAGTGACCATAAGCAAGGAGCCCCGGTCCAGGAGCGTGCGCAGTTGGCGAATCACCCGAAGTTGGGCAAAAGCCCCCCTGGCCACGGCTGCCACTTGTTCTTCCAGCAGGAGCCGTGAGTCCAGGAGGACCCCCAAGTTGCGCACTGGGTCTGTCTGGGGCAAAACAGCCCCATCCAGTACCAAAGATGGTAACTCCTTGGATAACATGGGGCCCCTTATCCACAGCCACTCTGTCTTGCTGGGATTCAGCCGAAGCCCATTGGCCCCCATCCAGACCCCAATGGCCTCCAGGCATCCGGATAGGATTTCAACAGCATCACTGGGGTCCCCACGGGCCGAGATGTACAATTGAGTATCATCTGCGTACTGATGGTACCGCACCCCGTGGGAACGAATGATCTCACCCAGCGGCTTCATGTAGATGTTAAATAAGAGAGGAGAGAGCACAGATCCCTGAGGCACCCCATATTTGAGAAGCCTAGGGCTGGACCTCTCACTCTCTAACCACACCGACTGGGTACGGCCCTCCAGAAATGAGGAAAACCAGGACAACACAGTGCCCTGGATCCCCAGTCCTTTGAGCCGTTCCAGCAGGATACCGTGGTCGACGGTATCGAAGGCCGCTGAGAGGTCAAGAAGAGCAAGGACGGATGGACAACCCCCGTCCCGCTCCCGCCAGAGATCATCCATCAGTGCGACCAATGCCGTCTCCGTTCCATATCCGGGCCTGAATCCCGATTGAAAGGGGTCTAGATAATCCGCTTCCTCCAGGACACTCTGCAGCTGGCGCGCCACCGCCTTCTCCAAAACCTTACCCAGAAAGGGCAGGTTGGAAACCGGCCTATAGTTGTTAAGGACAGCTGGGTCGAGGGACATTTTCTTCAGGAGGGGGCGCACCAAAGCATGTTTTAGCTGTGCAGGAAATACCCCCTCCCGTAAAGATGCATTTACTATCCCTCCAACCCAGCCCCCTGTTACCTCCTTGGAGGCTTTCACCAACCAGGTGGGACAGGGGTCCAGAGGACATGTAGTGGCACGAACATCTGCAAGGAGCCTGTCCACTTCCTCAGGGACAACAGGATCAAACCGATCCCAGATCGAACAGCAAGACTGTGCTCCGGCACCCCCCCGACCCTCCCCATCCACGCCAGGATTCAATCCTGATTGAATCCGATCGATTTTCTCCACCAGATGGTCAGCAAATTCCTCAGCCGACCCCTGCCAACCGGGCACCGATCTCCCTCTACCAAGAAGGGACCTGGTTACCCGGAACAGGGCGGCTGGGCGATTATCAGCGGAGGCAATAAGGGTGGTGAAGTATTGCCGCCTCACCACCCCCATCGCCACTAGGTAGGCCCTAATAGCGGCTCTAGCTAGTGTCCAGTCGGAGTCATCCTGGGTCTTCACCCAGCGGCGCTCTAGGCGTCTCTTTGCCCGTTTGAGTTCCCGTAGTTCCTCTGTGAACCACGGAGATGACCTAGTTCCCCGGGCGCGGAGAGGCCGCAGTGGCGCGATTTCATCCAAGGCCGCTATTGTCGTCCTATTCCATAGGTCGACGAGTGCCTCGGGTGAATCGTTTAGCCGATCCAGAGGTACATCCCCCAGTTCCCTCCGGAAACCATCTGGATCCATTAGTTGCCGAGGGCGGACCATTTTAATAGGCCCTGCCTCCCTACGATGAAGTGTCGCCCCCAGGAAGTCAAGAGTCACCAGATAGTGATCTGACCATGGCACAGGTGAGATGACTAAGTCCTGTAATCTCAGGTCACTCTGCCACTGCTCCGACAAGAAAACTAAGTCTGGCATGTGACCGCTGCCCCTGGTCGGACCCCGAACTACCTGAGTCAGGCCCATGGCTGCCATGGAAGCCATGAACTCCCTTGCCCCCTCAGAGGCCACCCCCAACGATGGCAAATTGAAGTCCCCCAGAACCATAAGCCTCGGGAACTCCAACGCCAGCATCGAGGCGGCCTCGAGGAGCTCAGGCAGGGCATCCCTTACTCTGCAAGGGGGCAGGTACAGGAGCAAGATCCCCAACTGACCCTTGGGGCCCAACCGTAGAAGCAGGGCCTCACAACCAGACACTTGTGGAGCAGTGGCCCTAGCGACTCCCAAAGACTCCCTGGCAACAATGGCGACACCACCGCCCCTCCCCTCACCTCTAGGCTGGTGCCAAATACCGAACCCAGCTGGACACATGTCCGAAAGAGGTACTCCATCCTCAGGTGTCAGCCAGGTTTCGGTGATGCATGCCAGGTCGGCCCGCCCATCCTGGATGGCATCTTGAATCAGGGGGGCCTTATTGCAAACCGACCTGGCATTCACCAGCAGCAGCCTAAGGGCGGGGTCACTCTGGATCTGCTGCTCAGGACCCAGAGATGTACCTGCAAGGCTGGAATGAGGGACCGCTCTTAAACATCGGACCCGCATTCCCCGAGTGCGGCCCGCCCCACGGTACCCGCCATACCGCCCCATGCCCGTCACAACACCTATATTAGTCTCCGGAACCTCCCAAGACGGAATGCTGCCCCTCCTTCCCGGCTGGCAAGGCCAACACTCTCTCTTCCCTCCCCCTCCGCCATCCACCCCCAAATCCAGCGCCGAACAAAATTTCCGGGCCTCCGGCGGCGCCTCTCCTTTAAACCCCCCAACAGGCAGGGTCCAAAGGGGGATGGGACGCCCCTGCCTCCCATTCCCAGGCCAAATAGCGTGGGCCCCCGGGAAGAGGCAGCGCCTCTTTATCTCCCCGCCGGTGGTGGGGGCGGGGGGAGCGCGGCTGCGTCGGCGGCGTCGGCGGCGTCCCTTCTTGGAGCCTCCCGGGCCACGGGAGGCTCCATTTATCTCCCCGTCGATGAAGGGGGCGGGGAGAGCGCGGCGGCGGCGATGGCGGTGGCGGCGTCCTTCTTCGGAGCCTCCCGGGCCACGGGAGGCTCCCCTTATCTCCCCGCCGGTGGTGGGGGCGGGGAGAGCGCGGCGGCGACGATGGCGGCGGCGGCGTCTCTCTTCGGAGCCTCCCGGGCCACGGGAGGCTCCCTTTATCTCCCCACCGGTGGTGGGGGCGGGGAGAGCGCAGCGGCGGTGATGGCGGCAGCGGCGTCTTTCTTCGGAGCCTCCCGGGCCACGGGAGGCTCCCCTTATCTCCCCGCCGGTGGTGGGGGCGGGGAGAGCGCGGCGGCGGCGATGGCGGCGGCGGCGTCTCTCTTCGGAGCCTCCCGGGCCACGGGAGGCTCCCCTTATCTCCCCGCCGGTGATGGGGGCGGGGAGAGCGCGGCGGCGGCGATGGCGGCGGCGGCGTCTTTCTTCGGAGCCTCCCGGGCCACGGGAGGCTCCCCTTATCTCCCCGCCGGTGATGGGGGCGGGGAGAGCGCGGCGGCGGCGATGGCAGCGGAAAATTGCCTGTGGCGTTTTCACCGCAATGCTGTTCCATGTAATTTGAAAGGTTTTTAGCTCCTCAAGTCATGAACGCATCATCACCGCAAGCACCGTATTGCCACTTTCTTCTTTTCAACGACCCCTGCTGAGGTTCCACCACCACCACCCAGCCAGCGTCTTCTTTCTCCACTCCACTTTCACAACTTATGCCTGTCTATTGTTGTCCAGTCAATTGCGAACCTGCCGGATACCTGTGGGTCATAATGTTTACCTTACCAGTGATACCCGCCACACGGGGAGGCTTCCAAAAAGGCTCACCGCCCCCCCCCAAGACCGTCAGCTCGGTCGACAGGCCTGCTCGCCAGTCCACTAATCCAGAGGTCCATACCTCCCTGCGACAGATGGGCCCCATCCCCTGAGTAAAGCTCGTAAATTTGCAGACTGATGGTGGGGAGGCTAATGGCGCATCCCCCGCCCTTGTCAAAAGGAACCGGGCAATAGCCCCGTTCACGGAGCGTCGGCTCAGTCAGAGCCCTGAGGCCAAACGCCCCCCTGTAAGCATACCGCGGTATCATGTCCGACCAATTGAGGGATGTGGCAAGCCACACATAATGTGAGTAGGGCAGGTCACTGCGAACCGCAAGTTTCCGCGATAGGCCAGTGACCCGCCCCAAACCATCGCCCCCAAGGTACGTAACCAGGACATCTGGCGAGCCAGCATCCCTGATGTAGAAAAGGGATGGCAACAGTTCCCGCCATAACATGCCGCGCTTACCATAGCACCTGGGACGTGCGGATGCACCCTGTCCCCGTCGGGTACCCACTCTGTCACCGCAGCGTAACGCGCTGCCCCATGCAGCGTAACGCGCTGCCCCGTGCATGCGGCTACGGCCCACCAGGCATACTGTCACCGGTGTAAAACGACACCCAGGGTCTGTCAAGTAAAAAAGGGAGGGGGGGAGAAACAGTGCAGTGACTAAAACTGGTACTCACAGTGGAGGAGGGCGAAGACAAAACTGAAAACATTGTGACCCCCACCCTCCCATACGGCGTATTTCAGCCCTGGAGTACCCAAAACAACTGCAGCAGAAGCCGCCCCTATCCGGAACGAATGGGTGCCGCAACGAGCCCTTGAGAGGCCAACACTGCCTAGTGCCTTCCCGGCACCCCCCAAATTGAAATTTAGTAATAGAGGATCCACCTTGGTGACAGAAAAAATGTGCCATGGTGCGTGCCACACAGTGCACGGAAATCCTGTAGGGCACCAACCGGACAGATGTCTGTCGGGGAACATCGTAGCAGTCTACTCCACTGCCTACGCCGTGCTGATTCACTTTAGAGGAGCGTATCCCCAACTGAGCCCAATATTGTCCCCACAGACATCTTCGAGTTCCAGTGCCCTACGACTTGCATCCGCCTTATACAGCATCTCAAGCTCGCTGATGCGGAGCGCTCCAAAAAGGCCACCTTTGTAGCCGCATGAAGTGGGCTGCCTCATGTATCAAAACAGAGGCCAGGCCAGCCCCGGGCCAATTGGGTAAAAACCCCTGGAAAAATCTTGCATCCGCCTTATTCAGCATCTCAAGCTCGCTGATGTGGAGCGCTCCAAAAAGGCGACCATTGTAGCCGCATGAAGTGGGCTGCCTCATTTATCAAAACAGAGGCCAGGCCAGCCCCGGGCCAATTGGTAAAATCCTTGGGAAAATCTTGCATCCGCCTTATTCAGCATCTCAAGCTCGCCGATGCGGAGCGCCCCCAAAAAGGCCACCGTAGTAGCCGCATGAAATGGGCTGCCTCATCTATCAAAACAGAGGCCAGGCCAGCCCCGGGCCAATCGGGCAAAAAAACCCTGGGAAAATCGGGTGGCGGTCGCCCGGGAAACACCCACGCACGCGCACCCACCCCTCCAAAACATGTCTCACATGGAAGTCATTGGTGCCGTCCACACGACCTCCCACTTTGGCCATAAAAGCCAACCCTGACAGCTGAGATGCTATGGTGCGTGGTGCAAGGCCCTGGGCATACAGGTAAACCATGAACCGCAGAACATGGGTCACTGGGATCGGCCAGGTTCCTGGCAGTCGAAATTGGGTACAGAATGCTCTGAAAGAACTAAATGCGTGGTGATACGCCTTACTCATGCATGGCGCTAGTGACAGGCCAATCGCCCGGGTCACCTCTCCTTGCCAACGTTCCATCTCTCGTCCAGGAGTGGCGAGGGAAATTCCTCCGCATCCGGGGCCGAGGCACGGAACCGGGAGATCTGCAGACGGGACAAAGCAGCAGCAATATCATCATCAACCCTTGGGACATGCCTGGCCCTGAAGAGAATGTTGAGGCACAGGCTGCACGACACAAACTAGCGCACTAGGTCAATAACCCCGGGCGATTTGGAATTCTGTGCATTGACGATGCGGACAACAGCCACCTTGTCACGCCAAAAATGCACAACAGAGTTGGCCCACCCCTTGCCCCATAGCATCAAAGCACCCAGGATAGGGAAACATTCCAGATACGTGAGACCACGCAGGCGACCCGTGCCTGCCCAGGATGGTGGCCACCCACCATAGGCCCACTTCCAATTGAAGTACATCCCATAACCCAGGGATCCCGAGGCATCAGACTGAATCTGAAATTGAGGGGAAGCCAGGAGGTCATGCCTCCAAAATGAGACCCCATTGAACTCCCTCAGGAACTGCAACCAGACAAGCACGTCTACCCTGATACCCCGGGTAAGCCTAACCCTATGGTGGGGCCCGGATAATCCTGCCATGGCATCGCACAAGCGCCGAGCAAATGCCCTGCCCGGAGCGACGACCCTGCCAGCGAAATTGGGGTGACCATGTAACACCAGCAGTTCCCTCAGTGATGCCATGCGCTCGGCCCGCGAGTCCGAGATAAGGGCCACTAGCCTTGACACCTTATCTCACTGCAACCTAGAAGCCTGCGCTACCGTGTCACTCTCCACCCCAGGAATACTAGCTGTGGAGATGGGCCCTCGGTCTTTTCGGGCGCTAAAGGGACACCGAGTTCCTCCATTAGCGTCTGAAATGCGTTGAGGAGACGTGTGCACATGTCCCAGCCCCGTTCAGCCCCGAATAAAAACCATCCAGGGAATGGGCTACAGACCGGGACCCTGACCTGCGGACAAAAGCCCACTCTAGGAAAGTGATGAAACGCTCGAATACCGAGCCCGAATGTAACAGCCAAAAGGCATGGCATCATTGAAATAATATGCTCCCCGGGACGGGGTGCAGGGACAGGGCCAACGACCCTGCCCGCATAGACCCTCTTGTCAAAGCTGGCAGCAGCCACCTCCTCCCTCCCCCTAAGGGATCAAAGATTGGGGGCATCCTGAGGGGACCTATTACCAAGAAAGGGATCCGGAACCCCTGCCTAGAACCCTGAAGGAGATAACCCGCATCCTCTCCCTTCGGGTACAATGTGAGCCAACGCTCCAACATGCCCACCTTAATCGGGGAGGGAGCCCTTCGGCGGACTAGATCCATCTGCGGCAGTCTTGCCAGCCCCCTGTCCGCCCCTCCCTCTGCCCCGCATCCCTCCGAGCCCGGGACAGGCAGGGGCCGCATGGGGGCCACACATGTGGGACACTCCTGTCTGTATTTGCAATTCTCCCCATTGTAGGAACCATTGGACAAGAAAGTCCAGGACAGCAGGCGGGCTGGAACCCCCTGAGCAAGGCGCGTGTGGGTCACGTACAAAAGCCACCGCCTCTGGCATGGCTCATCCCACCTAATCTCGGGGTGCGGGGAAATCCGCCTACGGCATTCCTCGTCATAAGCCAACCACGATGGGCCCGAAAAGTCAACCATCGCCGGGTATACGTTGTCCAAATAGTGGACCATCGGAATTGCCAAATCCGGCCGGGCCCAGGGGTACACCGCCATGCCTATGAGGTAGGCCGGCAACCAGTTGGCCCACGTACTTGTTGGCTTGCGATGACGTGCCTGCTACTATCCTACCCCTTCTGCCCCGCGCTCTCCTCCTTGGTGGGCTCTCTGTTTATGAGTGAGAATAAATCCACGTACTCCCCCGCCAAATTTACTCTCCGGTGGCCTGTGGCAAGTGGTCACCCAGCAGTAAGGAATACCCGGCTGTCGGCAAGGCCGATACAGGCACCGCAGAGACTGCGGGCATCTGAAAAGGGGCTTGGACCAACCCAGCCACCCAACACGTTCCCCTCAGGGTAGGAAACACCCCCCCACCACGGGGCCCTGGGTGGTAGTTGTCGTCGCCGGGTGGGGCGTCAGTGGCTGTACCGCCGCACCACCCACGCGAGGCCAAGGCCCTCGGAAAGCCCCCCCCAACATGGCCACGTGTGTAGGTGCACTAGTTTGAACCGCATACTCACACGCTGCACCCCCGCGGGCCGCCCCCACCGGGGGTTCTGGCCCGCTGGGGGCGTCGGAGCTCACGACCGCCGTAGAGCTCGTCACTGGGGGCTGACCCGCACCGGCCATAGGTTGGGGAACTGCGAGGCAGTGGCCAAGGCCGTGCCATGCGCCTCAAGCAGCTCGACCCATCCCGTCGCCTGCCGCTGCCCAGCAGACGACGCGTCGAAATGAACCCCAAAGGGAGCACCAGAGTGGCTAGCCCGGGCCAGGGATGCCTCGAGGGCCGCAACACGGGCCAATAAGGCTTCAACGCTGACAAGGGAGAAAAAAGGGGGGCCAGCCGGCCCATCTACTGCAGGCATGGGTACAGGGACCTGTACCCCGGGGCCCGAATAGGGCCATAACCCCACACCCGGGCCCGTTAAGGCCGATGTAGCAACCTGCCAGGGGAAGGGGACCGGACCACCCCCCAAGGTTGGAAGGCCCCAGGGCGAGCTGCGCCCCTATAGAGGAAGGGCCAGCGGAATGGGCAACATCAGGAACGGTGTCCACCGTTCGCGGGCCGAGGGCCGCAGCCCCTACTGGACCCAAGTGTGGGCCAGCAGTTTCCGGCCAGGGAAAAAAGACCCCCATTCCACCGGTCCCGGTGGGTGCAGGCAAAGGTGGCCGCTTGGAGGCGCGGCCGCGTCCCTCCGGGAACCTCACGAGCCGCGCTCGCAGCCACCTTCTTCTTCGAGGGCATCTCAGCCAATCGATGGGAAGCCGAAACGAGAGAATTCAGCAGCCAAAAGGCTTCCCGGTAAAAGCCAAAAGCGACGGAGGTAAGAGGGAAAAACTTCTCCGCTCCATCGCTTCGCAAAATGGCAGCTCGGCTGCCTCATGGCCACCCCTTTTATAAGGGAGCTGGCCACGCCCCTAACTACCCGGATGCCTTCGTCCTATGGGGGGACCTGCAAAGGGCGCGGCGGCCATTTTGGCGCCGCGCTTGCATTGTTAAAGCACCCTAAACATCACTTTACATTAATACAATCATCCTATAGATTCTGTACTCCTTGACATTTATTTTCTTGGGCATTGGAATATACATTGAATGTTTCCAGTATGTGGACCAAACAAACTGGAATATGCCAGTAAATACAGAAAACAACATCAATCATAAGAAGCTAAATATGGGGAAGAAATCTGATGGGTAGCAATTTACTTTTTAAAAAGAGATAGCTGTCTTTATTGTGCAAAAGCAATAAGAGTGTCAAGGACAGAGCTATCTAGACCAGGGATGGGGAATCTGCAGCCTTCAGGGGAGCCTGGGCTTCTGGGAATAGAAGTTTCAGATCACCTGGAGGACTAGCGAGTTTCCTCTATGCCAGGGTTTCTCAACCTTGGCCTCTAAGTGTACTTGGACTTCCATTCTCAGAAGCCCAGGCTCCCCTCAAGGCCACAGGTTCCCCACCCCAGTTCTAGACCTACATTGGTCACATTGAGGCAGTAACATATTGCAGTGCACCAAAGACTATATAACACCATCATTCACACAAACAAAAAACATTTTGAAAGGCAAAAGTGGTTTCTCTTGTAATGCACAAATGAGGAACTGATTCTTTTTTCTACACAGAACATTGCGTAATGAGGTCACTATCATGTGTGTTTTGAATTGTTTTGTTTTATAACTTCTGACACATGTCCTAAAAAACCTCTTATACGGAACATGTAGAACACAGAATAGAATACAATGCTGGCCCAATGCATTTCCTTGCCTGAAACAAAGCTTAGATGTACTCACCTACCACCATTTTGCTTTGCTATATGGAGTGAGTTATCTGTTTTAGATGTCTGACTTTCAAAGCCCCTGAAAAAAGAGCAACTGATGTCTAAAGAAGAGTATGTGATCCATGGTAACTAACAATAAAATATAGCAGTTAGTCTTCAAGAAACCACAACATTTTTGTTTTTTGTTTTTTCATTTGTTTCTTATTCTGTTATACTTGCACAGACAAACACAGCTACCACTTGATATATAGCCTAACTGGTTTTTAATGACAATATTTTTTCCACCAGGAAAGAGAACAATTATTTGTCCTGTTTGTCTGGAGGATATGGTATCATTTGTTGTCTCACCTTAGGCAGCAAGACACTTTGGGGCTGCTTTACCTTCACCTCGTTGGGCTGACACATTAAAACAAATATTGCTGCATCTGCAATATTATTCTTCCCCAGTGTTCCCAACTCATAGTGCCAATGGGGTAAATGTTTCTATCATGTCCTCATATTGCATGAAACCATAGGCCAGTGATGGTGAACCTTAGCACTCCAGATGTTCTTGAACTTCAATTACCAGAAACCTGATCAGCAGGAGTGCTGACTTGGACTTCTGGTAACTGAAATCCAAGAACACCTGGAGTGCCAAGGTTTGTCATCCCTGATATAGGCTCTAGTAGGGGCTACTCCAATAAGCATAACAAGAACTGTTGTTATTTCCATATACAACTCCTAGAATTCATTTTGCTTGAGAGATTGTGGTAGTTGAAATCCAAAGAGAAAATTTTGACACACTCTGAGCCATTCTGAAACTTCAAGAACAATATGATTCCATCAAGTCTAGAAAAAAACAAAGATACTCAATTTCTTGTATTCATGGGAGGGGAGTTGTGAGAATATTTACATAGTTTGTATGATAGAGAAATAAGGGGGAGATTAGCAACAGGCCAAGTGGATAGGGGAACTTATCTTTAACCCACTATGAAACATGAGCTTCATCTCTCCCAGAGCCAAGGCCTGAAGTGGAGCATTGCCTTTTTTGAACTGATACTTGTAAGAAGGCATCCAATCTGTACAAACAAAGGCAACAGGAAAAAGTTGTGGATGGGCTGCATTATTAATTGGCTATAACTGTGGATGGGCCGTGTTATTAATTGGCTATAACCTTTCCCGATTGGTCTGTCTGGCTAGAACACGGGCTGGAGACCACCCTGGCTATGCAGGAAAAGAAATTGGGTAAGCGCTAATAGTGATAGTTAGCAGTAAAGACTTCATATTGCCTTGGCTGAGAGCACTGAAAGGAGTAGGACAGAAGTCACCCAAATGTCACAATGCCTAGTAAACAGCTCACAGTATCTCACTCTCGTCCGCGGAGCCACTAAGCTGCAACTAGACCAAACAGTTAAGCGTAGGAACCCGGAGTTTACAAGGACTCTGAGATAGGATGGGAACAGTGAGTCTCGCTACTTGTGCTGATTAGTCTGCCTATGGGGAACCTCTGCATGCAATACTTTCTTAGCAACTTCTTAGGCTGGCAAATGTACATTGGCCAGGAACATGCTACATAAGCAAGCTTTCTGTAATAGGGGTCATGCGCGATCTGTGCGCAAGTGATTGAGAATGCAAGTCAATAAATACAGATCACCCAACTTGATCGGGACTGACTTTTCCACCACACTTCTGTACCCATGCCTTCCTTGTGCCCAGCGGCCCCGATCCTCTGGGGGAGAAGAAACCATTACAACAAAAAGTTACTAACTTTGATGAACCTTTGGCTAAAAAAAGCTTCTGTGTGGAGACACCAATTGCTGTGGCTGAAGGCTTGGACCACATTTATTGATTGTTAAGTTGAGACTTGTAGAAAGGGAGGTATGGCAGGCTGTGCATAACCTGACACAAAGAATAGAATAGAATAGAATCCTTTATTGGCCAAGTGTGCTATAACACACAAAGGACAGAGGTGATCCTTCCCTTCCCTGTGCTGTATGGGCAAGACCCCAGCCCCACATGCTACAGCATAAGCTAGCGGTTAGTGGGCCAGCCAAACAGGCTGAGCGTGGCCATGGCCATTTCCACTTCCCCTCAAAGAGAGGATCTTGGTCATACAGCATGCCTGCCACATGGCGTTAGCCACGTCCATGCTGGTTCACAGGAGTTCAGCACAGAATGGCTTTGCTTCATCAAAGAAGCCTTGTGGGAATCACTGGCAGCACCCAATTCCCCACACTACCCACCAATCCCTGCATTGTCCGCCATGTGACCAATCTAAGGAGGTTAAATAATGAGCACTAGGCTATGCCGATGTTAGCTATTAGGGAATGGGGTAGGTGAAAAAAGGACCAGCCCATCAGGCCAATTAGGACTTATCTGGGGAAAAAATTCCTACCTGGCCCCAAATATGGTGACCCATAATCACTCCCTAAAATGAGGGTGGTTGGGATGGCAGGCTCAAGAAGGTTGAAAGGAGTTTGCTGGGGCAGTGTGGGCCTTTTAAAGGGGCTTGGCTAGCCTCACCCCTATGTGTGTGTGCGACATCATTGCCGCACAACCTCTGAATTTCCTCCTTGCCATAAGAGCAGAAAACTCCCCTCTTCTGGAGTTTTCCCAGGAGTGGGGTCAGCTTTTCTTTATTGTTTTTAAGGTGCAGAAATTTAGGATGCGACAAAACATGAACATCCATTTGGCACTATGAGTTTCTCCTAGCAACAATGAAAATGTGTGATGCCTCATTTATCACCCCCATCCTCTCTTCAATAGCTAAGGAATGGGTGCAAAAGAGTCACAAAAGCTTGCTGAACTGGTATGTGGAATTCACCTCTTTCATCCTTTTTTTGGTAACAATAAAGTATCATTAAAACTGCTGCTGTAAGTAAGACACCCTTATGTGTGACATCTCAGAATCTTGCCCTCATGCCCCCTTTTGACATTATAAAGCCAACTGTTTAGCTTTGGGCAAGTTAAATGTAAGCTCTAATTCCCAAAGGACAATTCTGTTTGCATTTTCAAAGCCTTGCATACTTATTACCAAATTAATAAGACATTTTAGCATAATTCGGCATTTAAAAATGCAGATAACCTCAAGGCAATATAGAAAGCACAGGAACATCCAAGCAATGATCATAGAAGGAGAGGGGTTATATTCTTAATCTATTTTTCCATTTCCCTGAAGCAACCAATCTCCCTTCTGGGGATACAGCTGTATCCCCCAAATTCCTCTTATCTTTGATGCCACTCCCACAGGATAACACCTTCACAGATAAAAAACATTATTAGTGAATCAGTTATTTGCAGAGTGTTCTGAAAAACACTTGGCAATAAGTACATCACTGGATGTAAGACAGGACCTACATTATATAATTAAATGCCCTTAAAACATGTTCCTAAGTCTCCCACTTACAGCACATCTTACAATGTATTTTAGGGTAGTATTATACCTAACAATTAGCAAAGAACTGTCAGAGATGACAGCATTGTTGTGTTGAATTACTCCTCTTTCTAACGTCCAGAATCACTTACCTGATACCATGATATTCATGTGGTACATTTGCTAAAGCTGCTCTACAATTAGAACAGTCTCAAACACATTGGCCAAAATGAAGGTATGTATCACCAAAAAGGTGAACATTGATTTACATGTTTTGATCCATGGATAGACAACCTCCAGGCCTCTTCATCCTTCTTTGTAATTTTCCATCCTGAAATCAAACTTGGACTGAAGAGCTTTTCAGATGGAGGATACCTATAAAGGAAGATTTATTTTCTGGCAGACCTTTAAAAGGGAGGACTGCTGTCCTAATGTGAGATCCTCCCTACAACACTAGTGCTACTGTAAAATTCGATGATGACAGAACGCAGGTAAGTGAGCCTCTATGTGCCATTTTCCTTGCTGCTACTAGAAGAAACACTAATCTGCACATGTCTAATGGTACAATGGCCTCTGTGCCCTATGTAGCATTGAACTTCTCAAATGGTATGAAAAGGGAATGGTAAATATAATATATTCTTATGCTGAGGAGTGTTTTTGATCATTACTGGCATATTTATACTTTGTCAGGGTTTTGTGGCCAGAACTTTCAGAATATCAAGGTCATAGTTTTCAGGTTTTGATGACTGATATAAATGTTGAGGGGGAAAAGGGGAAATGCACCACAACACATCCTACTATGAGAAACAAGACACAGTAGTTTCTTGGAGCAGTTGAAATGTGCCAGACATGGCAATTTTCCTAAATTTTGTTGCTGAGATTTTGTGAGAATGTAGTTGCCTTTTAATGAATGAGGGCCATTAAAAAAGGTTTCAGTACATTTAATGCTCATTCATTACTACTATTTTTCACTCTTGGCTGAAAATCAGGGAAGAGTTCTTGAAGAAGCAACATTTTTAGTCTCAAATGCTTTTGAATGTTCACTTATTTAGTATCATTCATTCAAAAAAAGAAAGAAAAGAAACCTCTAATTTCAAAAATAAATTATTCTCCCCAGTCTAATGGTGTCATGAGAGACATACACTGGCAGGAGAAAGAGAGATAAAGAAGGTGGGGGGGGGGGTTATGCTTATACTTCAGGTATAAGTCAATAAGGATGTGGCCAACCGGTATGTAACAAGTGAAAGAGGAAAAACCGATTGAGGCTATATTGGGTCACCTACAATATTTTTATACTGATTGCAGTCATATCTTCAGTAAATAATAATATCTGTGTAGACTTCAAAAAGTTTATTCATGAGTTTTTTGTCTTCAAAGAGTTTATTCAAGAGTTAAAAAGTCCTCCGGATTAGAAACTTTTTTCGAGTACATTCTTCATCAGAACAATATTGACTGTAAATACAAAAGTGAAGAAAATGATGTACCTAGTATTTTAAAAAAGACTGCATGAGACAATAATGGTGATAAAACCCATAGAGATACATGACTGAAACATATTAAGGTATATACAAATATGTTATAATGCTTACACATGCAATACATATATTCTTTATTCTAGGCTTCTGGGATATATACATTTATTTATTTATTTTTATTATTATTAATATTAATATTAGTTTGAGTGCATTCCTTGCCTCCCTCAACTTATCACAAGTTTCATGCCTCTCTATAGCTTTACTCTTATTGTGCTAAGGAACTAATTCAGTTTTCAGGCTAAAGAACTGCACTAACTAATGTTCCTGATAAAGTACCACATAAAGCCCATAAAAATACTACACAAAGACATGTTGAATAATGTTTACAAAGTTTATAGATATATACATTTATTTTATTATATTAATATTTATTATTAGCACAATGGAACTTGAGATAAGTTGAGAGAGGGAAGGAATGCACTCAAACTAATAATAATAAATATTAATATAATAAAATAAATGTATATATCTATAAACTTTGTAAACATTATTCAACATGTCTTTGTGTAGTATTTTTATGGGCTTTATGTGGTACTTTATCAGGAACATTAGTTAGTGCAGTTCTTTAGCCTGAAAACTGAATTAGTTCCTTAGCACAATAAGAGTAAAGCTATAGAGAGGCATGAAACTTGTGATAAGTTGAGGGAGGCAAGGAATGCACTCAAACTAATATTAATATTAATAATAATAAAAATAAATAAATAAATGTATATATCCCAGAAGCCTAGAATAAAGAATATATGTATTGCATGTGTAAGCATTATAACATATTTGTATATACCTTAATATGTTTCAGTCATGTATCTCTATGGGTTTTATCACCATTATTGTCTCATGCAGTCTTTTTTAAAATACTAGGTACATCATTTTCTTCACTTTTGTATTTACAGTCAATATTGTTCTGATGAAGAATGTACTCGAAAAAAGTTTCTAATCCGGAGGACTTTTTAACTCTTGAATAAACTCTTTGAAGACAAAAAACTCATGAATAAACTTTTTGAAGTCTACACAGATATTATTATTTACTGAAGATATGACTGCAATCAGTATAAAAATATTGTAGGTGACCCAATATAGCCTCAATCGGTTTTTCCTCTTTCACTTGTTACATACCGGTTGGCCACATCCTTATTGACTTTTACTAGATTTCTTGGCTTCATGGCATTTCACACAGCTGCTTCTCCCATACAACTGATTATCAATGTTATGACCTTATTGCTAACCCAAACAGTCATTCCTGCAACTTGAGACTCTCCAGGCAAAAGTACCAAACTACAGTTTCAATCATTGGAAAGGAGTTGGATTCAATATCTACTATGTTATGAAGAAGTTCATCATATACAAGATTGAGAAGATTATTCTGCAGGACCTATGTATTAGACTCTTAGGGTTTTTTCAGCAATGTGGTCTGTCTCCTTTAAGGGTAACTTCTCCTTTTGTGAACACTCTATATAAGAGTTTCAGATAGTAATTCTAGTCATTCAGCCTGATAAGAGAATAAGCTGAGATAGGCATGGAAAGCAATTGAATGTAAACAATTTTAGAAAATAACTAAGGTATGTTATTCTGTCAATTTAGACAAGCAGTAGGAGTTAGCAGCTGTATTTCACATATGATACTTGGCTTGTTATTAAACTATAAACTTTGTAAACATTATTCAGAATGTCTTTGTGTAGTATCTTTATGGGCTTCATGTGGTACTTTATGAGGAACATTAGTTAGTGCAGTTCTTTAGCCTGAAAACTGAATTAGTTCCTTAGCACAATAAGAGTAAAGCTATAGAGAGGCTTGGAACTTGAGATAAGTTGAGAGAGGGAAGGAATGCACTCAAACTAATAATAATAATTATTAATATAATAAAATAAATGTATATATCTATAAACTTTGTAAACATTATTCAACATGTCTTTGTGTAGTATTTTTATGGGCTTTATGTGGTACTTTATCAGGAACATTAGTTAGTGCAGTTCTTTAGCCTGAAAACTGAATTAGTTCCTTAGCACAATGGAACTTGAGATAAGTTGAGAGAGGGAAGGAATGCACTCAAACTAATAATAATAAATATTAATATAATAAAATAAATGTATATATCTATAAACTTTGTAAACATTATTCAACATGTCTTTGTGTAGTATTTTTATGGGCTTTATGTGGTACTTTATCAGGAACATTAGTTAGTGCAGTTCTTTAGCCTGAAAACTGAATTAGTTCCTTAGCACAATAAGAGTAAAGCTATAGAGAGGCATGAAACTTGTGATAAGTTGAGGGAGGCAAGGAATGCACTCAAACTAATATTAATATTAATAATAATAAAAATAAATAAATAAATGTATATATCCCAGAAGCCTAGAATAAAGAATATATGTATTGCATGTGTAAGCATTATAACATATTTGTATATACCTTAATATGTTTCAGTCATGTATCTCTATGGGTTTTATCACCATTATTGTCTCATGCAGTCTTTTTTAAAATACTAGGTACATCATTTTCTTCACTTTTGTATTTACAGTCAATATTGTTCTGATGAAGAATGTACTCGAAAAAAGTTTCTAATCCGGAGGACTTTTTAACTCTTGAATAAACTCTTTGAAGACAAAAAACTCATGAATAAACTTTTTGAAGTCTACACAGATATTATTATTTACTGAAGATATGACTGCAATCAGTATAAAAATATTGTAGGTGACCCAATATAGCCTCAATCGGTTTTTCCTCTTTCACTTATACTTCAGGTATGACACAGATGGGCAACTGCAGCTCATCAGATATTCAACTGAAACTTCTGTGATCCAGATGTACACAGGTAGTTGTAAATTCTGATACCCTTTATTATTGGGTCAATGTTTTCTTTATTCATGTCAGATGCACCACCACCATATAATAAGATACAAAGCTAAAATTAACACATCTAAAACAAAATAGAATTAAAAGGGCTAGATGACATCCGCCCAATATTGGGCCACGTCAACAGCATTTCCTCTTGCCAACATAAGGTCCTCCTCAGTGCACGTTGAGGGGCAATTGCAGTCCAGCAACATTTGGAAGACCACATGCTGCCCACATCTGTCATACCTGAAGGCAAAAGTACCAATAGGTCATACCATACAACTCTATTCCATGTACATTAGAGGTCAATAATTTTTGGATGTCAACATTGAAAGAAGCATTTTCCACATATTCTTGTTTGCCATAAGAACCTCTATGTATCTGCTATGGAACCTCTAAAGATAGGGTGAAGACACTATAGATTGAAATTATGAAGGTTCCTTACTATGAAGGTGCTTCCATTTAAAAAAATCCACTCATGGTTAACTCAGACACTCTTCATTTGGCATTATAATTTAGGACAAGTAGAAAGAATGGTGTTTCTTCTTGTTGTTAAACACATGGGAGTTAGAAATATTTCCTGATCTATTGCATGTTGTCCAGAGATCTTTTCATATATCAAGTTCTATCTGTTTGAGATTTGTATGGCTGGACATCCAGCTACAGTAACGGAGTAGACCGTACAGCCAGCAAATCAATGCTGAGTATCAGGTGGTGGCTAACTAACCTGACCCCCTAAAGGGGCCAATGGCTATGGGCAGATGAGCCCCATTAGGTGGGGTACTGGTCCCCCTCAGTGTAGGAAATGCCACTGGAAACCATCATATTGGGCCCAATGGCAAAATGAGAGGAGGAGGAACTCTGATTCCCAATGGTCATGGAGGTGGAAGAGGCCATGCTAGATGGACTGGCTGTGAAGGCACACCTTGTCAATATCCTTAAGGTTGCGGCAGTCCATTGCAGTCCCGGTGTTGAATCCTGCACGTCTCATTTTGTGTGTGTTGCAGGAGATTACTCTGAGATCATAGTGTGTGGGTCACTTAGTGGCAAGCTGGGATCCACCTTAAACAAATTCACACCAATGACATTTTTTCTGCTTCAGGAAAAAAGTGCATTCTCCAATACGTGTTGCAGTCAACAATGAAAAATCTGTTTGAAGTATAAACTATCCTGAGATGCTTGTTAAGGTGCATGCATATGAGGAGCAGCATGCATATGAGGATCTGGCCACTTTGTCTTTAGGAACTGATAAGATTTTAATTTTAATTAATGTTTCATCAGAATTCACCGACATCAAGGAAAATTAAGTGTAATGAAAATGAAAATGACAGATTTGGTGAGAGAAAGATTTCTGATTTAATTCTCTGTGTGGAGCAAGTTAGCTGCTTCTGCCCAAGAAATTCAGAACTGTTTAATTTTAATCTCCACCTGGGAGCTCTCTCTCTCTCTCTCTCTCTCTCTCACACACACACACACACACACACACACACACACACACACACACACACACACACACACACATGCATGCATACATACATGCACACACACACGCACACACACACACATGCACACACGCACACACCATTTTTGTAATGAAAGCAAAATATTCTCTGTTAAAAAATCTTTGATGGGCTAATGTCAGTCTTAAGTGACCACTTGAAATAGAACCACTCTGGTTATATTTAAGAGGGATAATGTACCCACAAATTGTTTAATCTTTATGCAGAAATAAAATCCATGATCCTCGTCCATCTCGATTATTTGTCTTTAAGTAATGGCTGTGGTGGTTAAAGTTTACTGGACCCATTTGATTTTTTATTGCGGATACTTCCTTTCTATCAAGTTCAATAGCCAGAAAAAGGAGTATTTCCTTTTTCATTTCCTTGTAAAGAATATTATATATGCTCAGCAGTAAATCTGCATCTTTCTTACCCCTTACCCGCTACTGAATTTCAAAATTACTCTGACCCGTGCACAGCAATTTAAAATTGGCCTTTTTGACAGTTTAATTTAGCAATACTTTTTAAGTGTGAGAGTTCCACTGGGAAAAGATCATTAATTTCCTTCCCAAAAAATCTTGTTCAGAGGTATTGCTGTCCATTATTACAGATTAGTAGTTGCCCTAAATGTTATAGACCAACTCTGCAAATGCTTAGGCAGCCATTTACATTTTATAACTGATATCTGCATTTCTTTGCATAGTGACTTCAAAGTACATCAAATTAAACACTTTGACAGTTAAAGTCAAGCTATCCAGTACATGTATATGTGTCCCTTTTTGCACAGGTTTTCCCCCAAGTAGTGAAAGGTGTTTGTTTACCACAGTAATTATATCAATAATCACATGCTTTCAAGTTAATTCTGACTGATCATATCCCTTTCCTTGGTTTTCTAGTTATATAATTTGCAGAGGTTATTTACTAATCCCTTTTTCTAGGGGATAAATGCCATCTTGTCCATCTGATACTTTCCTTGCCTTCAGTGTGTTTTGTTTTATAACTGCACTGTAAAATATGCATGGGCTTAATTTTGAATTTGACTCTTGAAGTTATATACCTCTGTAAAAATCCCTCTGTGGGAAGACAGGATTTATTATAAGAAATGCACTCCCACTCCTGAAGAAAGAACATCTGGCTACAGACATTGGACAATTAGAGACCCATAGTCCAATATTTCCTTCCTGGGCAAGGTTATTGAGAGAATTGTAGCTAAGCAGGTGCAGGTGTTCTTGGAGGAAACCAGCTGCTTGGAACCATTACAATTGTGTTTTAGACTTGTCATTGCAGGCGCACCCCCCCCCCCCCCAAGAAAGACTCAGACACCGGTATATGGATAAAGGCATTGGGTCACTTTTATTGAATAATGCCCTAGTCCGAATTATAACTTTCAATTGGTACTCATCCAATTATAATTCTTAAGGCAAGCAGGCCGCAGTAACACTGGTAAGGTTCCTCCCAAAATTGCCAATGGCAATTGGCTACAATGTATCCATTTGTATCAATTTGTTTGTTGACACAAACAAATTGTTGACCGTAGTCAATAAACTATCTACTGACCCCACCCTCTGACGTGTATCCGTCAAATCACGGGGTGATGCATGCTGAAAAGCTCCTGCCATCACCCCTTGCCTGGTTCGTCGTTGACCGGTCAACGTTATTACACCTGTACCTGTCTAAGTGTTGGCCAGTCAATTGCGAACCTGCCGGATACCTATGGGTCATAAATATTTACCTTACCAGTGCTACCCGCCACACGGGGAGGCTTCAGTGAAGACTCACCACCACCCCCCCCCAGACCGTCAGCTTGGTCAACAGGCCTGCTTGCAAATCTTCGAAAAAGAGGTTCATACCTCTAGCCGACAGGTGGACCCCATCCCCTGCATAAAGATCATAATTTTGTAAACTAATGGTGGGGTGTCGGATGACCATCCCCAAACCCTTGTCTGCCAAGAACCGGGCAACTGCCCTGTTCACCGAGCGGCGAGCGCGGTCAAGGGCACGGAGGTCAATACCTCCCCTGTAAGCGTGACGTGGTATGATGTCCGACCATAGCAGGGTTGTGGCAGGCCACACATAATGCAAATAAGCTAGGTCACTGCAAATCGTGAATTTTAAAGAAAGGACAGTAAATTGGGTGCATCTTGGGGTCCCCGCACTCCTCTGAATGGGATTCGGAAGCCCCACTGGAAACCCTCGAGGAGGTACCTCGCGTCCTCTCTCCTTGGAAAAGTTGAGAGCCATCGCTCCAACATATACACATTAACTGGGGAGGGGGCCTTTTGTCTGGCTAGCTCCATCATAAGAACATACATAAGAACATAAGAACAGCCTTGCTGGAACAGGCCACAGCCCATCCAGTCCAGCATTCTGTCTCACACAGTGGCTCACCATTTCCTTCAGGGTATTCCCAAGCAGATGCCTTCACCTGCTTAGGATTCCCTGGAAATGGCATTGAGAGATATCCTGCCTATCTCTCCAACCCGGAGGTTGTCCTTAGGTAGCCATAATTATAGCCATTGATACCCTTGTCCTCCATGAACTTGTCTAATCCTTTCTTAAAGCTGTCAAGACTGACAGCTGTCACCACTTCTTCTGGCAGGGAGTTCCATAGACCAGTAATCCTCTGGGTGAAAAAGTACTTTCTCTTATTTGCATCAGCAGAAGCTCTGCCCGCTCCCTGTCCACCTCTACCTCTGCCCCGTGAGTCACCGGCCCGCGGGCCCGCGGCGGCGGCGTGGGGGCCAGCGCAAGAGGGAAACTCGTGTTTGTATCGGTACTGCTGCTTATTGCACATGCCGTTAGCCGAGAAGCTCCAACATAGCAAGCGGGCTGGAACCCCCTGCCCCGCCGGCTGGCGGGAAGCCTGTGTTGGAGCAGCTCACTGCACGGCATGGCCACAATGGTACCTATCCCCAGGCGCCGGACGTGTGGGGTTCATGTACAATAGCCACAATTTCTGACAGGGCTCATCCCATCTCATCTCCGGGTGCAAGGGCACCCTCATTCTAAATTCCTCATCATAAGCCAACCACAATGGGCCAGGAAAATCCACCATTGCCCTGTAAATATTGTCCAAATATTGGACCATAGGAATGGCCAGGTCAGGCCGGGCCCTAAGGTACACCGCCATATAAATAAGATATGCGGGCAACCAGTTGGCCCAGGTGCGTGGTGGCTTACGATGTCGGGACAGCTCTTTGTCTCTGTCGTCCTGTCCCTCTCTCTCCTCCTTAGTGGGCTCACGGTTCAATAGGGAGAATATATCCACGTACTCCCCCCGCCAAATCTTTTCCCTCGTGACCTGGGACAAATGATCACCAAGGGGCAATGAATAACCAGCCGTCGGCAAGGCCGTCACCGGCACATTAGGTACACGGGGCATACGCAGTGGAACCTGGACAGTCCCTGCAATGCCTGGCACTGCCCCGGGGGCGGAAACCCCCACCCCCAACGTTGTACCAGTATGGAACCAAGGGGCACTGGGATAGGCTGGCAACTGATGCCCACTCGCCTCGACTTGACGAGGCCACGGCCACTGAACCCCACCATTGGAAGTGGACTGTGATGTGGGTGTATTAACTTGAACCTGATACTCACTAGGTGCACCCCCATGAGCCGTCCCCACTGGGGGTTCCGGCCCATGGCGGGCGTCGGAACTCGCGACCGGAATCGAGCTCTGGGGCCACACCTGACCACTCTCCTGCGGTAGCTCTGGATGAACAGGGAGCTGTGAGACACCGGCAGGCGCAGGCCGGAGCGTCTCAAGCAGCTCAACCCAGCTGGCCGCTTGTTGCAAAGTGGTGGCCGTCGAGGTAGCCGGTGAACACGAAGGGCCCCCGGCAGAGAGTGAAGGGCCCCCTGTCATGGCGTTGTGTGCAATCCCCAAGGATGCCTCAAGCACAGCTAAATGCGTTAGCAATGCATCCACTGCCACAGATCCCCCAGTATAAAGTGGGCCGGGTGGGCCGGACGGCCCACCAGGCATTTGACCAGGAACCCCAAAATGAGAGCCTGGGCCAGAATAGGGCCACGCCCAAAACTCCGGCCCATGAGGGGCCGGAGGGGGAACGTGCTGTGCACCAGCACCGGGCCCTCCCCCGCTGACCTGACCCATGGCCGGCAACTGCGGGCCGAGGGCCGAAGCCCCTGAAGGGCCGGTTGAAGGCTGGCCAGCCGAGGGCCAAGCACCAGCCTGCATCGCCCCACCGGTATCGGTGGGGGTAGTGCCCTGCCGCATGGGTGTAGCCCTGGTCCTCCAACCTGAGGGCTGCCCCCCCCGCGCTGCGCAGGGCCGGCAAATGTCCTCCCCGTTGGCCGCGGTTTTGTCGCCGGGGCCTTCCGTTTGGGAGGCATATCCATAGAAATAGCAGGATCCCTGTCCAGGGATCAACCTATGCCAAAAAGCACAGGCAAGCCAAAGGCTCTGTGCAACTCCTTCCTTCCCAGCCGGGAAAGCCAAGGGCTAAAGAGCCGAAGAATCGAAGGAACAGCGACGGAGAAAACCTCTCCTCTCCGTCGCTATTTTAAAATGGCAGCTCGGCTGCCTCGTGGCCACCCCTTTTATAGAGGGGTGGCCACGCCCCCTAACTCATCCAGATGTCTGAGTCCGGGGGGGGGCCCCCCGCAAAAAGTGTGGCGGCCATTTTGGCGCCGCGCTTTCATTGCACCAATACCACATTGGTCGTGCTGCAAGATGACCTTTTCCTGGAAGTGGATAGGAGAGCTGCGTCTCTCCTGGATTACTCAGCAGCTTTTGATACCCTCAACGATGGCATCCTCCTGGGTTGGCTATCGGGGTTGGGAATTCAGGGAACAGTGTTGCAAACTGATCCTTCCTTGGTGAACTGTGGCTAGATATGTGTTGATGAGGAAGAGACCCTTCTCAGTGGCTGCACCATCACTCTGGAAG